>OY728121.1:649481114-650881114 GCA_963277665.1 Viscum album
ATGAATATTTTCTTATTAGTTTCTCTAACTAATTGGTTAGATATTACATCATAAAATTCCATAATAATAAATTCAATCCTCCATAACAATTTGTAAAGTGTACGTGAATTTACCAATGAATATCCCCTAGGAGTGTAAAAATAGGTGTTCAATTAGCTCCATCAGTTCTGCACTAATTAATTAGTAAGCTAATACTCAAACAACGATTTCTCAGGTTATTACCCTTAGGGTAATCTACTCTAGATCTTGTATCAACTTATTTTATCTAAAAATGGATTTAATTTCTAAAAAACCACACACTCTATAGTTTAAATTTTTTTTGGATGTTTTTATATACTTGAAATGATCCCCAGGGGATTCATTAATATATTATAGTCCTAAAATTAAAAATAAATAATGATTTATTTGATACCAAATATATAAATTTCAGTTTCATATTCATTTTTTAAAATATTTTTAGAATAAAAATCTATAAAACACAAAATAAGGATCTATAGGTCTTATATTTTTAAGATATTATAAATATAATACATCAACTTATAATAAAGTAAAATTTCATTATTTTTATCAACATACTGTTTTACTAAATCTCTTAGAACTCATACTGCTACATAGGATACCCAAGGGAAGAACATAATGGAATAGGGTGAGTTATAAGGACCTTTAAAGAAGTAAAAATAATAAAAAAGTATAAAATATATGACAAAAGGCATAAAATGGTACCATAAAAGAGAAAGATCAAATAAAACAATATGTAAAAATGGCATAAAGAAAAGGATGTCATAGGAAATCGGAAAAAAAATGTGGAAACAACATAATACATGACATTAAAAGCACAAGTCAAGGCATCTACCAAGACAACATAACATAATGTACTAAGTTAACTTCCCATGCACCATACTTGGTATCTCATGAGATGAAAAGATTACCCTGTGTATTATAATACTATGTAATTATGGTCCTACCAATCACCTCATAACATGTGCATGAATATTCATGAAACATAAATAACTCATACATAATGCATAATCATATGAAAAACACATGATAAATAAATGGGTTACATGATATTTTCTCAAACCATTATAATTATATATTTCATAAATATTCTTTATAGAAGAAGGAATTAAATCTTTAGTAATTTCATTTTTTTAAATAGGAAACATATTTATTAAATATATATCCAAATTTAAGAATATTTAAAAAATAAAAGGTGGTGAGGTGGGTACCAAAATGCACCTCTTAAACGATGTTTTAAGAAATGGGTAATGAAATTTTACAGAAAACATGAACATAGCCATTTTTACTTTAAACTAGAATTAAAATAAAATGGTTCCAATAAAATATTCATCATTTTACGAAATTATTTAAGGTAAAAAACATTAAAAAATCAGCACATGAAATGAAATAATGTTTAGAAAGGTTCCCTTAAGAGAGGCTTGTTTTCCTAGAATATTGAGATGGGAACTTGAAAAGCATCTATAAGACTAGAAAATTAACTTAAAATAGACAAGGTATATATGTGTTATACATATATGTAGAATATATAATAGATAAAAGATACAAATATATAGATAAAATTAGGTTTAGGGAGAGAAATCATAACCCCAAATAAAATTTGGTGGTTCATAGAATCCCTTACCTCATGTACTGACCTACTTGGTTCACATGAATAACCTCTTTCATAATAAAATTATTTTTATTGAATACAATATTTATAATTTTTTTCATTTATATTTACTTTATTAGTATTATTTTATGTTTTTTTACAATACTTTTATAAAGACATCAACTTTATTCTTACAATATTAGGGGTGTTAGTTTTGTGTTTCTATGGACGATTTGATTTGTTGATTATTATCGATGTTTTTAAAAAATAATACAACCTTATAAGTGAAAATAAAAATATTTTTATGCCATTACAAAAGTTTAAAGTGTATAATTATGATTCCCTCATCATTTTTCACTCAAAATAATAACTAGAATCATGGGGCCACTAGACCTCAAGCGCACCTTCCAGTACACTAGAGGCTATAAAATTTAAAATGGGGTATAATGTGGTATATTTTGGAAAAATACCCCTTTTCAAGAGTAAAAAATAGTATAAATTAATAGAATTATAAAATTCACATAAATTAGTAAATATATATTGTGTAATTTTACCATATATAACTACAAATCATAATATATGTAACACCATGACCTGAACCACTAGATCTAAGAAGGAGGATCAAATGACCTCATGCATGCCTCCTCATTTGAAATATTTTTTTGACTAGTATTGATGGTATATGCTCATCATTTTGGAGACTATACCATCAATATATTATTAAAAAGAATAAACCGAATAATAAATAAAATAATTATTAGAGTATCATAAATAAACTAAATAATAAAAATGGTATATATGTAATATTTGTAAAAAATATCTCAATGTTTATATCCATTCTACATTTTAATTACAGATAAATAATAGAAAAAAACTTGTGTCATATGGATCTTGTCCTGATCTTCCACCTACTCCATGCGCCTCTAATCAGTCATCCACCATAGGACCCTTTCCCTTCACTGGATCCCTAGTCAAGAAATCTATTATCACACCAAAATGAAAGAGTAGTTTCTGAGTATAAAACTGAGTAGGACACCACTAATCCATCCTTAACTTATTTTTCTGATGTATAACATGTTCATTCCCATATAATAATAAATTTTTAACAATAATAAAAACATACAATCCAAAAAATGAGTGGTCATCACTAACCAATCCACAACATATCCGTAATCATAACTACTTTAGCTCCTTTACATAATGACAATAAGATGATGTCAGATGTAACCAAATGAGAAACTATTCATGTGAATCTATCACATGAAAACCTCCCAGAATCATGTGTATATGTGAGTCAGTTTTTCCTGTGCCCAAAGTATAGTATGATTCTTTCAAATCAACTCGGCATCGACTGTATCCTTAATAGGGAATGCTAGTTTCAAATCAACTACACATCGACCATCCTGATACTTATGAAATGGGTGAATCCAAAACATGGAATTCCATGGTATCATCATATCTCCACACTATTCTTAGGTCCATCATATCCATCATCATAAGTAAAGAGTGCTCTCCCTCTCAAGTATAATATTTTTATGATGGTAAACCTGTTACAAAAACCAAGAAAGACATCACCAAGCATAGTAACATATATAACAATATAGGTAATATAAGGAACGAATGTCATCATGATAAAAAGTAGAAATATATATATATGTGATTAACATCAAACATGAATAACAGGCTATACAAAAAACTCATGGAATCAAGAATCATAATAGGTCTCATAGGTTCCACACCCACACACCCACACCCACGTGTAGTTAAAATCTATAATGGTGTATAAATTAAACAAACACATGAACTATATCAATGTAATATGTGTAAATGAGAGACCTAAAATGGTGAGGAAATTTCTACCCAAATACATTGATGTAAAAATCAAGGATAAACCACCATGTGTGGTAAGAATGTTGGAGTCGTAACATCTATAGCCAAAAACATCTCCTCATGGATCTTATTATCATAGTTTTCAACACATCAATTCTCTATGTTCTTCAATGATCCCATTAATAAAAATAATTTTTTTCCAAAAGTCATTAAATATAACATGTGGTAATGGTTAGTATCACCTGTATAATATATAATAAACAAGAATAATTCTTATAATTATCCTTGATAATTCCATATTCTTTCATAGGGAATAGTTACACTTTCTAATGTGATAATAATTTCACAGAACAAAATAATATTAAGTAGATAATAATAATTCTTGTTATTATTTTCTATCATTCTGAGTTATTACCATTTACAATTTTTTCACCATTTTCTAGGAATCAATGGATGAATAGTTTCAAAAACATATTTTTCATGATTTAATGGAATTATTATCTTGGTTATTACTCTATAAATCGGAAACAAAAATAATAGAGGAGGTTGGGGGAGTATGGTTCGACATCACATAGTACATATGTGAAATACTTGATTTCATTACAATAGACAACACATATCTCACATAAAGAATTTTTTTGAATGAACTAGCTCAAAATACTAACAAAAAGAGCAAAGTGATGGATTCGGTTTTATTTTAAGAAAAGAAAACATCTAGAGGTTCAAAATATTAGGAAACAAATTAATTATAAACATTTAATGTGTGTTTTAAGTGATTTATAATGGAATATTTTTCATCACATCCATAAATATGAGTTAAAAATTTAAATGAGTCCAAGGAGTTTATTCCATGATTTTTACAATTTAAAATCATGAAATATGCATTATAGTGTTGTGATGTTGAAGGATAAGAGATAGAATCCAAGAAAATAGGGTAAATTACTTCCCTTATAGATGGATTATGTGCTATGTAAGAGGAACACGGTCTTACCCTTATGTAGCAGGATACCCTTACATAGGCTTTAAAAAAACTAGATGACCCTTAAAAAACCTTATGAAAGTCCAAATTACCTTTATTTAGAACTAGACATACCCTTATGAAACCCTAGATACCCATACTCTACATCCAACTTATATTTACACAAGTCAGAGTTACCATTATGTGGTTGTAAGAACCCTTATATAGTGCTTGGATACCCTTACACAACATCTGGATACCCTTACATAGTACCTATATAAATGTATTCCCTTATTCAACAACCATTTTACACTTATACAGGACATAAAAATGTCTTTTTACCTATATGAAAGTTAAGAAATGGTTTTTACCTTTACACAATTCCTTTTAACACAACTTTTACCATATATAACACCATAGAAAATAATTAAGGTAAACTTGTATTCAATAAAAATTATTATCACATAAAAATATGTATAGAATAAATCCATGTGGGTTTTAAGTATAATTAAAATTTTATAGTATTAAAATTCAACCCCTCTAATGAATTCTTATCCCTAAGAGGTATCACTAATGGTCCTTTTTGAAAAAATCAATCCACTGAGCCTAAAAATCATATTTCTTCTCCCATATCTCCACCAGGATCATTCCATGCTACCCTCAAATCCATAAAACTGGTACTATCTTCCCTCAAATCAATTTTTCACTCTAGTCCATAATCTGCACCAGACACTCATCATAAGATGAATCTAGCTCTAAATCAATATCTTCATAGTCTATGACATGTGTAAGATCATCCATATACCTCTAGATTTGTGACACATGAAGAAAATACATACCTTAGTATTGATAAGGAAGATATAGATGGTATTCCACAATCCCAACCCACTTGGTGATATGAATGTTACAAAACCAATATGTTCCTAGATTTATTTACTTCCTCAGATGTTGGTTACCTAACTGAGAAGTAACTATTATGAAAAATTGATCACACATAAATAACTATAAAGGTATCCTCTTATGGCCAGTATATAATATATTCCTCCTTTAATATGTGTTCAAAATCCTCTAAATCAGTTAAACACTCTTAGAGGTCTCTTAATCAAAATGTGGCCCCACAACCACTGCCTCACTTGCCTAATTCTAATAAAATGTTAATGAAATGGACTCCCATAAAGTGCTTAATAAGGTTCCATCTAAATAAAATCATATTAACTATTGTTTTATGTTAAAAGAAATATTTTTATATGATAATATCATACTACACTGAAGTTTAGAATAAAATATCTAGTCCTATCCTCTAATATGAATATCGTCTGCTTGGACTGTCTGTTTATCTATGGATGGTATTCTATGATCAATATTAGTTGATTCACTTATGATTTCTAAAATTCATTCAAAAAATATGACAAAAAACATGATTATCTATCAAAAAAAATCTCAAGGTAACTCCATGTAGGAATATGATCTCACAGATATAAATCTTTCCCAGCTTTTCGATAGAGTGAGTCTCTCATATTGGTATGAAGTGAGCCACCTACGTCATTTGATCCACAATCACCCTGACACCATCATGGATTTTTAGGGTCCTGGGTGACCCCATTATAAAGTCCATAGTGACATCCACTCACTTATATATGGTTATTATAAGTAGCTGGAGAAAACCACTAAGACACTGGTGCTCTAACATTACCCATTTGTAAGAAACTAATTGGGAAACAAACCCAACAATATCCATCTTCATCCCTACTCACCAGAACTGATTCCTAATGTCATGGTGCATATTCATCAAACCAGGACGTGCCTATAGTATAGAGTTAAAGAGTTCCCTTATCATCTCATCTCTGATGGATGGATGGAATACTGCACTCTAATGAATGAGGATCACATTATCATCACCCAATGACCACCTTGGTATCAGATCACCTCCAGCTACGTATTCCTTCATCACAACACACATAAGGTCAGCCACCTATAAATCCTTTTACCATAATACTATTGTAGATGTGACCACAAGGGGAGTACAAGTCATCTGTCCATGATATTTATAAGTACCTATCCTCCAGTCATCCAATAATCTCATCAAACACCACTGATCATATAAAGGCCTCTCACCATGGTCCAACTCCACATGAATTGTAATGTTAATTGTATTTACTATGATGCCAAATTTTTTAGGTATAAAATCTATATCAAAGTTGAACATCTAATGATACTCTAATTAGAACCACTACCTTAGGTTTAGGTCACTATGTGAGATATATAGTAAAGTCTCCTATGGTTAGTGTAGACAATAAACCTCTCACCAAAGAAATAGTGTCCCAAACAATTCAGATCATGGACCATGGATACTTTCTCTAGATCATGAGTGTGTTATTTACACTCATGGGGTCATAAATATCATAACCCATGAGCTATGAAAAATTCTCTATGTATCAATACTATTCCTGAACTATTTCTTGATGCAAGGTAGTACGTGTTATATACTATCTTAGGTTTATTGGGTGTCCATACTAGAGCTGTATTCAACCTCCTATTCAGATCAAGAAATTCCTATTCACATTATAATGTCCATAGGAACTTAACTCCCTTATTCATAAATTCCATCATGGGTGATGATAATCATAAGAAATTCTAGATAAATCATCATAAATATACTACTAGGCCAAAAAATCTCTTGATCTCAAACACATTCTGGAGATATGTCTAGGAAATAAATGCCTACACTTTATTAGGGTTCACATATAAACACATCTCAAACACCACATACCCAAATAACCTCACTTCCTAGATACAAATTTAAAACTATAGAAACTTCATGGATATTCAATTTTTTTGAATCATACTGTGGATTATCTCAAGGTGTTTAGCATACCACTCTTGTGTCAGTGATTAGATGAGGATACCATAAAACAAACCATGAAAAACGAGTCTATATAACGGTAGAATATCTTGTTCATGAGATTCATGAACACTAACAAAATGGTCACCAGTATGGATAACATCAAAAAGTAATTTTATAGACCATAGCTAAACCAAAATGACATCATGATGATGTCCTCCTCTCTAACATACATTTGGTGATATCCTAACCAAATTAAAATCCTATAGAACCATTAGGATACCTATAACTGATTAAAAATGGTTTTGATCCTAGGTAAAGTATATAATTTCTTCAACGTCACCTGGTTCAGATTTCAGTAATCATTATAAAGTCAAATATTACCAAAATTTTTATTAATAAATAACATAGGTGCAACCCACAGTGAATTAATCATCCTAATAAATAATTTATGTTCATAGTTTTCAAGCTATATTTTTTAATCCCTCAGATCGGCTGGTGCTATATGATGAGGGGGTATCAAAATGGGTTACGCACCTAGAAAAATATCTATATCAAATTCAATACCTCTACTAGGAATATGTCGTAAGAAATCATCTATAAAGATGTCCTGATAGAGATCCATGAATAGATGAATTCTTGAGAGGATTATCAGTGATACCTCTGAAAGAACTAACCCTTCCATCTATGCCATGATCATCCCAAGCTATACCAAGTCTGGAATAAATCTACCTATTCCCAGTTCCCATTCTCAATTCATCAAGAAGATATATCCCTTCCACAAAGTAAATTACACCTATCTTTGGTAGAAATCAATGTTATCTCAGAAGCTAGTTAATTATTCTATTCCATGAATCACATTAAAGATTTTTATCTCTAGAATCATGAAATAACACATATTTCCATAGTTAGTAGGACACCATATGCATCATTGAATATATTCCACTTTTTCCCAATGGTGTATCAAGGGAGACTAACTCAGAGGATAACATAACTAGTTGGTAAATCCTAAAAACTACTTGGTAAGATATAAATGATTGGGAGTCACTTGTATCGAAAAAGATAGTGGATAGAGTGCATATGATCAGTACTATATGTCAAATAGTAGATAAATACTAAAAACCATATGCTAGAGTCTAATCCATTGTTTATATAGGGTCTTCCTCATATTGGTGATCCTATCCCTAACTCACATGAGGTCTCATAATCTAGGTATACTACTGCAGACACTTATCAGATCTGTAGGATGAATATTTAGTATGTTCTATGCCACTGAAGAAACCTATCCTTGATAATCTAGAATAAAATTGATGAAGATTTCATATCTTACCACATTCATGACACTGGATCTGAGTTGTTGTGTAGACCTTACTATTATGGTAAAACATCTAATAGTTGAAGCACTATGGGTCACCTCCTAAGTGGATTGAGGAAATAAAACTATGAAACACCTAGATACCACTACTCTACTGAATGGACCTAGAATTCCTCTTAATTATATCAAAAGAGTTAATCATGGTAGTACTAATATGTCCACTCATATGTCTATTGAATTTTTGGGAAAGTACAACTGCTCAAACATCCCACAATATCCTTTTGATAGTCAAGGAATTTGGTAAAACCTTTGGGTATGATGATATATTCAAAATATGGACCTACTTTATGATATCAAGAAAAAGTCTAATCTTAAACTTCATTGCATTCTAAGCCCCATTCCCATCTAGAAGTAGTGAAAGGTGATGAAGCTAAGTAAAGAAAGCTCTGTAAGTGGACCTATCATGAAGCCATGTTGAAGCTCCATGAATTCCATCACTTAGTCAAGATTCAACATATCAGTGAAGAAATCTATAAAGAAAAATTCCTTAAAGTCCTCCTAGGTGAGACACTCACATCATCCAATGATACCCATGAATCATCACCAAGGCCTGTTCGGTCCCTATAACATGAAATCTACAAAATTAACCTTCCTGTTAGCTAGAATCTCATTGAGGTTGAATATAACCTTCATGATATCTAACTAGTACTCAGTATCCAATGACCCAAAGATTCCCTAAAAGGATAGGGGTTATAGAGATGAATATACCTAGCCCAATCATTGGTGGATATTAGTTGAAATTATCTTGGTTAGTGTTAGATGACATCATGCACCACTGGAGCTACCTAAACCAACGGGGTTGGTGCGGGAACATGATTTGGAGCACCCACCTACTCAGCTGGTGGTCCATGAAATGTAGATGAGTAAATATATCTTGTAACAAAAGGAAAAATTTGAACATAAATGGATTATAAGCACTCTATGGGATCACAAATGGTTCTTCTAGGAGTTTACACATAACCTATGGTTTATCCCTCATTACACAAACCATAATATCTGTACCTATAAATTATTCTCTATAATCATATATATACTAACACAAAAACATGCTCAATTCAACTAATTAATTCCAAAAATAGATATATCATAATTACATAAAAAAATTAATATATCAAAAAATAAATGAAAATATCCCAAACATATTGCAAAATTAAAGGAATTAAATTGAAGAACTATAATTTTTCACAATAATATGTATTTATATAAAATGTGAATCTATGTGATTAATCACATTGCACGAACACACACCAAATATCATTAAAATCATAACATAAATCCCAAATTTATTAACTTGGAGGTCTGTTACACTTTAGTTGACTAGTAAAATGGAAACTACCCTACCCATTTTTCATAGAACTATCTCCTCCCTACCATGTCCCAGGTTAGTCCAAAAATAAAAAAAAACTATGATATTATACCATTCTGTAACAACCTAACCCGAACCATCAAGTCCATTCTTGAGTATCACATTTTCTCATGCACACCATCCTATAAAAAAGTGGCCTTTGACTAGAAGCGAGGGTATAAGTTCATAAGTTGGGATACTATACCATAAAAATCACATCATATAACAAATAAATAAATAGTTTAATAAATAATATAATGACTAGAGTATAATTTAATAACTAGAAAATAAAAATTACATACATGTCATATAGGTAAAAATTACTCAAAAGTGGAAATTAATACAATAGTATAAGTATAGATATACAATCAATAGATAGTGTGGGTCTTATAGAGTCTATTTCTATAAGATACCATATTCTTTATGTACATCAAACATTTACTTTTTCATAAAACCTCTTCATTAGAGTTTTCATTTTTCTTTGAACCTTGGTAGTTGAGTCTCGTTCATAGATGAATAGAGTTTGATATAGAAAATGACCTAAGGTTTGCTGATCTATATTTTTTTTTGAATTAATGGAGTTCAGGTATAAACTTATAATGGGGGATCATGAGGGTTTCTCGTGAGTTTGGAAGGACTGAAAGGTGGTTCATGTGATTATACTAAAGATGGGTTTCAAGATTCCTATAGGAAATTTACATTCCATGAATATGTATTCCGTAACGTGTTCCTATTTATAGGAAGAATCTTTGAAATGGGTTCATGATGTGAAGTGAGTACAATATTTGTAAATGTTTGACATCGTGTAATGTTTGTGTAGGGTTATTTTTACCTAAAAAGACACATATTTCAGTGTAACTCATAAACTAAGAATTACACACTGCATATTTCTTAGTCTTGGTTGTTTTAAACACATAATATGCTTCTGTCTTAAATATATCCATGTGAAGACTTTACTCTCTTGATCTCAAGGAGATTTAAAAGTGATATGGGATTTCCTTCCTCCATTTAGGATGTCTTGATCTAGCATTTGATCCATGGTAGGTTATTTTTCTGTGGTCTTTCTCTCTCTTACCCTTGTTTCTCATTATCTAGGTGTAATATTTTTAACAGCAAGGAAATAGGTTTTGATCTATATATTTTGTGATCCAAATATTCTTCCAATATTTTATTCCTTAGTTCTTGTTGGAATTACTAGTTGAAATCATTGTCTTGATCCCCAGTTTACTGTAGATGGTCTAAAACCAAAACCTATAGTCTTTTTAATCTTTTTAATTATGTGAAATATTTAAATTTCACCTCCCTAACATGTACATTATATAATTTAATAATTTTTATGATAATTCATGTGATGAATTTTTACTTGGATACCTTTGGATCCAATGGTCTTGCGATCTGGCTTGTGGCTACCCATTGTGTGAGTGAACCCTTGAAAAATATTGAATTGACTAATGGACTAAATTGTTTTTAGTATGACATGATACCCTAGGTGATTTCATAATATAGAATCACTTTAGTAATGGATTTTTGTTTATTGAAATTACTGGTGATAATTTGATATAAAAATGAATGTAAAATTGAAAGATAAATGGTAATTTAAAGAATTAACCTTTTTAGGATTATGATATGATATTGTGATGTCCTCACTATTATGACTTGTGTTTTTATTCATGTTGTTATGCTTATATAACGGGGTTGGCCCAGTTTCTTTCTATAATGTTTATATAGTGCTATTGGACTAGTTTCATACTATAATGATTATATAGTTGGATTAGACCAGTTTCATGTTGTAATACATATATAGAGGGATTGGTCGAGTTTCATGGTGTAATGATTATATAAATTTCATGGAACAATTTCAGGTTTAAATGATTATACAGAGGGCATGGACCAGTTGCTGAAATGATTTTATAGAGGGGTTGTCTTGGATGCTAAAATGATTATATAGAGGGATCTTCCTGGTTATGAGATTATGCCCTGGACAACAGGTTATGGTTGAAATAGAGATGATACATGCTCATAGATATTCTAGAATGGTGTCAAAGAAGGTTGAAAGTTATATTGTATTAATTGTTTAATTAATACACCTATTTATATATTTATTACATTCACTTGTTATTAAACAGGTTTTGTTAGACACGATGGTGTTGACCTATTGAGTTTTACTCATGCCCTATTTAGGCCATTGTTTGGTACCCGTAAATATTACCTTGTTGTTGATTTTTTCTTGATGGACAGGTTAGATCATGGAGATGTTATAGCGACCCCACTTTTTATATATAACTATTTTATCATTTTTACGATAAAAAACATAATAGAGATATAAATACAATATCAAAAGGTTTAGTGTATTGGTAAAATTGGTCTCATACAAAACTTGAACATAATAAAACATAAACATTTAGTTAAATCCTTCATATTTATCCTTAAAATCTCACTATATCCTTAGTACAAGTAATCACTTTAGGATATACATTAAAGAAAGGGGTGAGAAAAAATCCCAGTAAGAGGATGAATATAGAAATGAATCAATATGACATTGGTGAGACTAATAATCATCCTCATAAAAATGCACAGGATCATCATCAAAATCATGTGAGGAAACATTAGATAAAGTAATGAAATGACACAATTTATAAAAATGAATCATCATGTCTTAGTGTCCAAATACTACACATAGTTGTGAAAAAACCTTGCATCGTGTTCATGCATAACATATTCGCATAATCATAAAATCAGAATCATGAACAAATATAGCATCTTTTTTATTCATATTTAACATTATCTCATGAGATACATCAAATTAACCAATGCATTGGGGGGGATATATGATCATGGTACCACCCATCACATCATAACATTTACATAATCATGCATGCGACATAAAAAATATATCAATCAAAGTCATGAAGTAACCCTTATAAAGGAATGAGATTCATAAGGATTTAATAAACCATAATTTAATGAATAAACTTGGGGTCCCAAAATTTAAGAGGTAAGAGAAAATAATTGGTTTAAGAATCATTATTTTTGAGTGAAAATTAAATTAGTAAATAGGTGGTGAGGGGTGGTATTTATAGGGGAGGAGAGAGGTGTTTTTTGGATTATTTTATACATTACTTTTGTTATTTTGGATCCAGACTATCAATAATGATGATTCCTATAACTAAATACCATAAATGGTTTGGGATATTTCAAACCAATGGGTTAATATCTAATCCATACATCATCCATGACTCCTTGTTTTTATTAAATACCATAAATGATTGTATTTCAGAATTCTTAAAAAATTTAACTATTTTAGAAAAATCCTAAAAATTATCCCTAACAATTTTTAGATATTTACATTTCAAAAATGTACTCAATTTTATGAAAATAATTCTATAAATATGATAAAATTTAATTTTTAAATAAAATCAACATTTATTCAAAAAATATGTATTTTAATATTATATTCAATTTTATGACCCTTAAAAAAATTAATTAAGGTCTTATAAAATTTTATTATAATTATAATATAACATAATATTAATTTATTAATCTATATAATTAATATAAATTTTCTTTTAAACCATTATTTTAATTATAAAATTGTAACGAAACATTTGTGTTTTAAAAAAATATCAACACTTAATTTATCATTTTTAAAACATTTATTAACTTATACCATGGTATAAATATATAATATCATAATTTATAAGATACATACTTTTTTATTTATACTTTCATTGGTGAGGCTACTATTCTAATATCTAGATTACTATTCCTAATGGTCATATTACTATTCTGATGGGAAGGTTACTATTATATCAGTATTGGTTTCTTAGTTTCTATAAATACATCTTATTTCTTTCATTTTACATTCAATTAAATTTTATCAAAAGTTTATATATACATTAATCCTTAAAATGAAAGATTTATTATTATCATTATTTTTTTCTATAAGTTTGTTCATGAGTGCGATCATTATAGTTGATCAAGAAGATGCAAATTTTCTTATTCTTATTATCCTTTTTTGGTAAACTAATATTTTTATTTAAATTATTATTGAATCATTTATGAGAATAATAATTTTTTGGTTTATATATGGGAAGTATGTGTTTTATGACATAATTATTAGAATGGAAATTATATTGATTAAATTTTGGGTCATTACATTATTCCCCCTTATTAAATTTAATCATTTAAATTTTTATTTACATACAAAGGTGAAAATACGTGAGTGTGTTTCTCTTTAATTGCTTCCTCAGGATCCCATGATGCCTCTTCATACTTATGGTTCCTCCAAAATACTTTGACAGGGTTATTTTTCTTATTGTGTAGAAGTTTTTCTCTATGGTCCATGATCTTCACTAGTTTTTCTTCACACGAGAGGTCATTCTCCAACTGTACCACCTCCAGATTCTTTACAAATTAGGGGTTAGTTATTTAGTTCCTCAATATATATACGTGGAATACACCATGAATTTTATCCATATGTTGTCAATGTGAATTTTGATAGATCACTTATCCAATATGTAAGGATCTCAAAGGGGATACTATACCATGGGGTAAGCATCCCTTATTTTCCAAACTGCATCATTCTCTTCCATGATGATATTCGAAGGAAAACATTTTCTCCAACATCAAACTCCATTTCCCTTTGAAGTATCTCAACATAGATATTTTTATGACTCTAAGTAGCATTAATATGTTGTTGGGTGGTTTGAACCTTCTTAGTCATCTTTTTCTCAAGGTCTCATCCAAGTAGCTTTTGTTCAACAACATCATCCCAACAAGTTAGAGTTCTACATCACTTACCATATATATATTCATACGGATCCATTTAAATAATCAATTAGAAGCTATTGTTACATGAGAAGTCAACTAATTAGAGATGCTGATCACATCCACTTTTGAATTCCATTTAGAATGCTCTCAGCACATCCTCAAGATTTTGAATAGTCCTTTAAGATTGGAAATTAGTTTTGGGTGACATGCCACAAAAAAATTCAATTAAATAGACAAATCATGTTGAAAAATTATCTAGAATTTATACGTGATCCTTATATCATGATTAGATACGATCGAAAGTGGAAACCCATAGATTCTCACCACTTCCTTCACATATATCTTGGTAACTTGTTCAAGGGATAAATCCTCCCAACTAGTAATAAATTGTGCAGTCTTCATGATTCATTCCACCACAAGACATATCAAATTTTTTCTTTTGATGTCTTTAGAAGACCAGTAACAACTTCCATAGTAATATTCTCCAATTTCCATGTGGGTAAGGTAATGGTTTCATCATCCATTTATAATTTTTCTCTTTTCTTTAACATGATGGAATACAATTCATATTGAGATATAATCCACAATATTTTTCTTCATGTTGTCCCATTAGAAGTTCTCTCAAATATCATGGTACATCTTGATACTTATAAGATGGATTATGAAATATTATCTAAGTGAATTATCTAGTAGATCCATATTTATCTTAGGTAATAAAGGAAACAAAATCCTAGTTCCAAAATAGGATGACACCATCCTTAGTAATGTGGAACTCATGCAGCTTACCATCATTTATATATTTCACCTTCTATGGATGATCAAGATCCTCCCATTATGCATACTTTATTTTCAGTTAGATATATGGTTGGGAAATAATTTGGGAAAAATAGGATGTATTCCCCTCTTGTATTATTTATAAATTAATATGTTCCATATCCAAGAGGATGGGTCTTTCTTAATCCACATTATGGATAACGCTGCCTATTCTTTTCAACCAAGAGTATAAGATACCTTGATCACCATTAACAGATGTTAATAAATAGAGAAATCATAGTCCTTAATTATATACAACTATTTTCTTTGACAAATATTGATATCCTTTTGAATGCATATATACTTTATACTCTTTATATCATTATATATGTCACACTTCGCAATGTTGATGTAGTGTTGAAAGATTTCCAATGAAAATATTATAGCTGCTAGCTCCAGATAATGCACCCAGTTGTTCTTATCATAGATCTTCAACTACAGTGAGGCGTAGGCTATCAATTTATCATTCTACTTGATCAAAAAAACCAAATCCTTTCTTTGAATCATCACTATATTTCACAAAAAATATACAGTTGATGGAAATGTGGGTACATGTGTAGTTATTAGTATCTTATTAAGATCCTTGAATCTTTCCTTACATTCTTCTGTCAATATATACTTCACCCCATTTCTTGTTAACAGAGACAGTGGGCTAGAAAATTATGATAAATTATTAAAAAAATATATGTGTATCCCTTTTAATCCAAGACAACTATATATTTCTATGACACTAGTGGATCCGGGCCATTCCTCAATTGACATTGTCTTGGAAGGGTCTATAGATATTCCCTTACTTGTGATCACATGCCCTAAAAATGTGACTTTCCACATCCAAATGGAACACTTCTTAATTTAGCATACAATTTCTCCTTTCGAAATGTCACCATCACAATCTATATATGTTCTTCACATTCATTATTACTGTTGGTGTAATAGAGAATATCAATGATATAAACTAGCATAAATTTTTCAAGGCAGTGTCTAAAGACTATATTCATGAATCCATGTAGTTTTCCAGGGGAATTATTTAGTTATAAGGGAATCACTAGGAACTATTAATGCCCATAACTTATACTTAATGTGTTATTATAAATATCTTCTTTCTTTACCTTCATTTGATGAAATCCAGAATGAAAATCCACATTTAATAAGTTCTATTTTTCCTATAGTTTATCAAACAAGTCATCAATCCTCGGAATAAGATACTTGTTCTTTATAGTGATCTTATGGTGCTCTTAGTAATAGATACACATCCTCATTGATCCATTCTTTATCTTTACAAAGAAAACTGTTGCACCCCAAGGCCATGTACTCAGGTGTATGAAAAATTTGTCTAAATTCTCTTGCATCTTCTTCTTCAACTAGTCACATTCTATTGGGGCTACCTATAGAGGTATTTTGAGATAGGACTATCTCTATGTTTGAGATATTTTGAGAACTCTACCTCAAAATCTAGGGGAAGTCCAGGTAACTATTCAGTAAATACATTAGTTTATTCTATAACATGTACCTTTAATCAAGTTTGATACCTTCCATTGACTCAATAATTTGAGCAAATTATTCTTCTTCATAGGTCCTTAACACCCACACCGTTGATGGATTTTACAAAGGAGACTCATAGTCCTCCTTGAATTTTTAGAAGAGAATGCGATGGTTCAAAAAATAAAAATATATTTTCTTTTCTTGATAGTTGATGCATGGTCTATATAATGACATCCAATACATTCCTAGTATACCATATAATTCCACCAAGGGATGTATTATGAGATTTTGTGGAAGAATATTCCCACACACACCAACAAGATAAGAGTCTAACACTTGGGTTTCAATAACTGCACTATAACACCCTATGATTTTGTGAATTTTTTTCTAATTAATTTAATATTTTGTAGAAATTTTTCATTTCATACAACAATATAGATTTTTTAATATGAAAGCGCTATGTTTGGATTACATTATATGCATAATAAACTTAAGCTTGTGCTACACCAAGAACATAAGGGAATATAATAGCCAAAGACATTAAAATATATTAACTATTTTAAATAGATTAAATATATTATATATAGATTTTAATTACCTCGATAATACATTAGCATGCATTTCATCCAACAATTATTTTCTTCAATGAAATGTGTTACATGAATTCTCTAGTTTTACAGAAAAATAATATATTATTAAAATATTGTTATTTAATATAATAAGATATAAAATAGTTATTAAATTTAAGGTTACGAATAGTATTAAATAAATTATGAATATATGAGGTTTATAAAAAAAATGAATTAATTTATTATAAATTAATTATAAATGGATTTAAGATCCAATTGAATATAAAGGAAATATTTTTATAAAAAAGTATTTTTGTACTCACAAAGATATTTCATCATAATAAATTAAATTAGTTACAATTATAAAATGATATTAATGAAATATATATGTTATATATTCAATAAAATATTTTTTATATTCATAAAATAGTTTTGATATGCATACGATAAGAAGAGATAAAATATTTTTCATAAAAATCAATTTTTAGACAGCAAATTTTACCATATTTTAGTGAAGAACCTATTTTAAATCAAAATTTTGGAACTTTTATAAATCCAATATATAAAAATAAATTTATTATTTTAAATATAAACATAAATTTTATTTTATGGGGATTTTTTTGTATTTTTCTGTAATGTTTCATTTTTTAATGAATAGTGAAAAGTACTGAATTTTAATGAAAACTATTTTTTCATCTAATTTATTTACTGTTAAATTATAATCTAATTTTGGTTTAAATTAAAATTATATCAATTATTTATCCATTAATCCAATTTAGGTCATTGGAATCAATTTCAAACTGAAATTGAATATAAAAACAAACAAACTTTTTAAGGTTTTTACTTTAAAAACCCGCATTGTCGTCCCATCTCCTGGAATAAATTTAAATTAATTTCTACAACATATATGATTGGAATTTAGAAAAATATTTTCCATTTTTGGAATAAAAAAATTTATAAAGTTTAATAAGGTCAATTTACTTTTTTACCAAAAATATCAGTGAATGTAATTAAAATTAATTGCAATAGTTAAATTGAAATTATGCTTGACAATGGACTAAACCATAAACAGAAGAGCCAAAATGACCTAATTTTTTTAAAAAAGACATAATATGTAAATATTTAAACCCTATAATCCTTTTATTGAAAATTTTACAATATTAAATCCAATTAATATGGTAAAAAATCAGTGGAATTCCCTTTTCCAAAATTTACAATAGTGCCACACCTCCTCCATTATAAAAGGCATCCCCTCCTCTAACTTCATCACAAATCTTAAACAACTTTTGATCAGCCAATATATTTCCAAATATCTCCTAAAAATACAAACAAATATCCTAGAAGCCTACGTTTAGGAATAAATCCACCCCATGAAGCCCTTTGGTGCAAAAAAAGAGTTACCCAAAGAAGTGGCAACATCTTTCCTCAAACTCTTTTGTTTTATTTTCATTATACACCCCCTCAAATATAATTATTACATGATTATTAAAAAAAATTATCCAAAATATACTGAGATTTTTTATGATATGCTTTCTACCTACACTAACACACACTTCCATCTAATGGGTAACAAACATAATATTTATATGTACGGCGAACTATCACCTCACAAAATGATGATTGTTCATTTTTCCTTCACCACCTTCCATGGATGGGAATTATGATGGATAGACTATTTATATATGATATAGTATATATGTTATGTATTTATTATTATTTAAAATTTTTATAACACATAACTTTATAATTTCCATCTTATGTAAATAATGTAACGTTGTTTGTGGACCTGTGGACTATAACCTTCTCAAATAGATGTGATTCATTCACACATTACCCGAAATGTGTTAAGGATGGTTTTAGTATAAATATATGATATATATACAATAATAATTCTACTATAATTATATTATATAAATATATACATATATTTAATTTACTTACTTTCTTTCAATAGGACAACAAAATAGAAACAGTGTTCATGCATACGTACGACCTATCGTCTCCATGAGCGGTTTACTCCATTTCATATTTCTATATATTATAGATTATTATAAATATATATATACAGAATATATATGATATTTATATAATGTTATACATTCTATAAGTAATTAAATCACTATCTAAGTAAGATGATCAAGAATAATAAGTCAACACATGTACGAAGAACAAAGTAGATATTACCCGAAGTGAAACATTAACAAAGAATTGTTAATAACCGAGTAATATAATTTCATAATTAAATCATATATGGTATTATATATGTGAAGTTATTTATGTAAATGATTTATAATAAAATAATATTTATTATACTAGATGTTTGTATGAGCACGACGTGAGGCAAGACATAAGATAATTTAATTTCATCTCACTTTTTATTTCTAAGAGATACATGGATTATTCAACACTCATTTATTTTGTGTGGTGTATATAAATCCCATGAATTTATTGTATGATTATTATGCATCAATGTATTAGTATTTACATATCCATTTAATCATCAGTCCTTCATGGGTTTTGTGCCTCAAAATTTACCAAATCAGTAATGTAATTTTGTATCAATTTTCCTTCTTCGAGACACATATTTTGTTATAAACCTACGTTCTTTAATGAGGTGTATATGATTCCAATTTTCATGTTATATTATTAATATAATTCCTTTTCATGATATTATAGGGTCCATTTAATTTCATTTTCTTACACAGGGAGTATGACCCAATGTGAACAAGTGGTAAGAGTTTATTGAAACAATCTCATCGTCTATCAAGATTATTTTTGATTATTATTTAATTTATCAAATATTATGATCTATATATAAATAAATCTCATGAATTTTTTAAACCTATGGATATTAATGTTATATCCATTTAATGGTTTCATTTTTACACTCATTGGTACTTTAGATAATAAAAAACTTGTTTTAGGAAAAGGTGGCGATATCTTTACATTCGGTCGAAATTCTATGTTCTTTGAAAATTGTGATTTTAAAAAGGTTCTAATTTTTTACTATTATACTATGATATTTTATGTAAATTTTTACCCATGTTTTACCATTTTAAAAGTTTTTTTAAAAGTAATATTCTAGTCATTTTCTGGTCAAGTCACTATTATAAATTTTTATGGTGAAAAAGAAATGTCCAGAATGTACAAACTTACCCACCGTCAAGATAGTAATTTTCTTGAATATTATTTTATTCGTTTTAAAGTTAATTTTTGGAGAATTTTTTTACTGAAATTCCATTTTTTTTAATTTAAAGTGTTTTTCCAAGAAAAAGGTTTTCAAAAATAGTTTATGTTTAAAAAGGATTTTACGTGATTTTTGAATTTTCCCTTATATGTTTTTAAATGTTATTTTAAAAGAAAAGGATTTAAATGTTTCCATGATTTATTTATACATTTTCAAAGTAATTTTATATAGAGGATTTTTAAAAATGATTCAATATTTCTATATAAGTTTTCAATGTGTTTTCAAATAAAAAGTTTTTCAAAAATGTTTTCATGATTCTTTTATAATATTTTAAGGAATATTTTTAAAAAAAATTTCTAAAATTATTTATATGTTTTTAAGTTTATTTTGAAATAAAAATTTTTCAAAAGGTTTTATGTTTCAAAAATAAATTTTCATAGAAGAAATGATATTTTCCTCAAGAAATTATTTTAGAGGATCGTTCAAAATTATTTTCTATGTAAGATGAAATATGTTGATTTTACTCATTCATTCTAGTAAATGATGAAATGGTTCCATTAATATTATTTCTTAGAATGGTTTACACCTAATTAAATGATGTTTATTAAATCCATTCTCTTTCATGTGTTATAGGATTATTAAATACATTTCTAATTTAGGGGTTATATATTTATGAAAGCCACTTCTATTCATGGGATATGGTTTGATGAAATGATTATAAAACCATTAATTTTTTATATGATAAGATATTATTACATGTTTATGACACCCACTTCATTTCTTGGGTTATGATATGAATATTTATGATCCTCTTGCACATGTATGTATGTTTTAATTATGAGATGGGTATGACATATATCTTCCTCCAATGCAGTGGGTAAATATTTATATCTCACGAGTTAGACCAAGATTATATACATAAATATATACAAATATATATATTTATACATTTCATTCACTTAATTTCATTCAATATATAAATATAACTAAAACAATGTTCATGCATTCGTACGACTTACCATCTCTATGAACAGTGTATTTTTTTTCATCATTCCATGTTTTATACATTATTTATAATACATATATTATGAGTATATATGATATTTATATAATTTTTTAGATTATGTAAGTAATTAAATAATTATCTATGTAATATGATCATGTATAATAAGTAAAATCATGTATAAGGAACAAAGAGGATATTACCTAAAGTGAAACCTTAACATAGAATTTATAATAAGCTGGTAATAAAAAGTCATAATAAAATCATATATGGTATTGGATATAATAATATTTTCTATAAAATATGTAAAATAAAATAATATTTATTATACATAATTTTTGTATTAGTATGATAAGATTCAAGTCAAAACGTAAGGGAATTTCATCTCAATTTTTATTTCTCTGAGATATATGCCTTATTACCCACTCATTTATTATGTGTGGTGTATATACTACCCATGAATGTATTATATGATTATTATATTTAATTTTTTGGTCATTTAGATATCCTTTTTATGATCTTTATTTAGTGGGTGTTATGGTTCAAAAGTTACCAAATCGGTAAAGTAATTTTGTCTCAATTTTACTTCTTTGAGCCACATCTTTTTTTTGAAACTATGTTTTTTAATGCAGTGTGTATGATTCCAATTGAAATGTTATATAATGAATATTCATAATTTTCATGATATTTTAGGCTCCATGTAACATATGTTTCATAAATCAGGAGTATGAATCCATGTTGCAATGTGGTATGACATTATTGAAACAGTCTCATAATTTATCGATATTGTTAATGATTATGATTTCATTTATGAAATATTATGATCCATCTCTCAATAACTCTCTTGAATTTTACTAACCTAGGTATATGCATGTTATAACCTTTTAATGGTACCATTTTCACACTCTTTGGTACTTAATATAATTATGAAAACGTTTTTATGAAAATATGGATATATCATTCCTTTCAGTTGGAAATATATGTTCTATCAAAAGATTTATTTATAAATGTTGTTAAACAATGATGTAATATTATAGTGTGATGCTTGGAGGACATTTTTACCCGTGTTTTACATTTTTAATAAATGGGTTTAAGAGAAATATTTCTATATGTTTATGGTCAAGGAACTTTTATAAACTTTTAAGGTGGAAAAGGAATGTTCATCACGTACAAACTATCCCACCATCATGATCTTCATTTACTAGAAGATTCATTTATAAGTTAAAATTTTTACTATTGAATAAAAGTTATTTCCTAACATTCCTATAATTTTTTTAATTTATTTTATTTTTTAAATAAAAAGTTTTTTCAAAAATGTTTTATGTTCCAAATGTTTTTATGTGATTTTAAAATCATCCCTTAAATGTTTTCAAAGGTTATTTTCAAAGAAAAGGATTTAAATGTTTTCAATATTTATTTATAAAATTTCAAATCCATTTTCTATAAACTGATTTTAAAATGTTTCAAGATCCATTTATAAGTTTTCAAAGTTTTTTCAAGAAAAATGGTTTTCAAAATGTCTTGAAGCTTCTTTTATAAGGTTCCAAGGAAAAAAATTTAGAATATTTTCTATAATGATTTATAAATTTTCAAGTTTATTTTTACATTAAATGGTTTTAAAAAGGTTTTAATTTTAAAAAATAATTTTTTAATGAATAAAAGATATTTTCTTCAAGAAATGGGTTTAAAGGATCTTTCAAAATTATTTTCTGTCTAAGATGACATCTATTGATATTACTGATTCCTTTTTGGGAAATGATCTAAAGGTTCCATTCATATTCATTCTCTAAAGGGTTTATATATTATAGAATGATGTTTAAAAATACATTCTATTTCATGGGTTATATGTTTATGGAATCCGTTTCTTTTTTACAAGTTATATTTTTATGAAACCCGCTTATTTTCACAGGTTATGATTTGATTAAATGATTATGAAACATGAATTTTTCTAAATGTTAAGATATCATTACATGTTTATGACACCCATTTCATTTCATGGGTTATGATTTGATTTATTATGATAATGTGAAACATGTATTTGTGTTTTAATTATGAGATGTGTGGGACCTAAATATCACTCCAATGCATTAGTTAAAGATTATATCTCATGAGATAGACTAATATGATATTTGGTGTGAACCTTGACTACTAATATGTCCATGTTAGCGAACCATTACTACTATGATGGTATGGGGAGTGAACTCATGATACTAATATTTCCATGAGAGTGAACCATGACAACCATGATGGTATGGGAGAGTGAAACCATACTACTAAGATGACTTTGGTTGAAATTAATTAACTACTATATAAATAATTTTATATGTTTATGTGTATTCAACAATTCCATGTCTTATTCCTATGTTATGATTTCATGGATTATGTTCTTTATTTACTTATGATTAATGTGTTATGATCTTCCATGATTTATAACATGATTCCTATTTATGACCTTTGATATATAGGGTATGATTTTCTATTTTCAAGATCATGTTCTCATAATATAATACTCATTATTATATTTAAATATCTCCCTTTATTACCCTTACTGTGAATATTATATGAACCCTTTTTTGTTTCCTTTCCCCCAAGTTATGACAATATGTATTATGTTTGATGTGTCTAAGAAGGCTTCTATTCAAGAAGAGCCTATTGGGAGATAATGTATCTCACTTATATACCATTGTTTATGTTTCGATGTTTCCAAAGGAACTACACTAATAATATCTTTGGGTTTATTTTTATATAATGTATTAAGTATTACTCAAAAGTTGTGCAATGTAAATGCATGAAAATAGAGCGTCACTATATACACCCTTAGGTGTTTTTATAGATATGTCTATTTTATCATAAAATAGATTCTATTCAATAGTTCTATAAAACATGGAGGATATAAAGGAATAGGTAATACCAAAATAAAATAAGACCTTTTCCATTCTTAAGGGAATAATAATTTTACCTTATGAGACTTAATTTTCATGATCTTCTTCATAGAAGTGGTAGAATAATTTTTATATTTCTTTTTTTGGATTCAGTGTATGCTTACACAAGTTTAACCTCATGGACTCAAGGTATAGCACATTGGGTTGCATATTTATATTTCTACCTACATTTGAAGCATTGAACCATGAGTGGTGTTCTCCATTTCTCCATCAGAATGGCTAACATCTTTATATCTCGTTGTCATTCATGACCTTGGGAGCCTTATCTCCCACACTAATATAATTTCTCTATCTCTTTGAGGTAGTTCCCTTGATACTTCTTCTAGAATTTTTTGACGTGGGGGTGGTAGAGATTTAATTCCTACTTTGTCATTATATCCTCTAGCTTGAAACTACATCATTCATTTCTTATATCTATATCAATGGGACCATTCTCCAGACTCTATTTTCAATGTGAGAGAATATCAAACAACTTCATCATATCTCTCAAAGTCCTAGGTATTAAGATCATTTTTAAGGTGTGTTTTTAAACTAATAAATAATATATCTATTTTATATATCATAATTGATGTCAAAACATATGGAATACCTTGAAATACCTATGAGGTTATCTTCTTAATAACTGATGTATTCTCCTTCATTTTTCATGAGCTCTAAAAATTTTATATCCATCTTTATAAGAATAGTTTTAGGGAAGTACTTGTTAAGAAATATTTTCTTAAAGGCTTCCCACTTGATCTCTGCTATTTCACCCTTCTTCGTGTTTTTCTTAATCAACACCTTCCATTGATTGGCCTCTCCATCTAAGAGACAAACTACTAGAGTCACCTTATAATTCTTAGAATAGTGAATCATAAAAAAATAATTTCTCTATTGAGTTGACCCACTCTTCCACAATGAGTGGAACATAAGATCCAGTAAACATAGGTGGTCATTGATGTATAACAGACTCAATGTATACTTGTTCTTTCTTTGGTTAAGGAAGAAACTATGTATCGTTGAGATCATTATTCATATTCTGAGGAAACTAGGTATGAATTTCCATGTTGTTTTAAAATACACCTCCCAAGTAATTGGGGATGTCATTCATGAAATCATTGAATTTTACGTCACATTGGTTGTTGTTTGGGTTTCTCCTAGTTCCCACGATTTTCTGAAATAGAAATGGTTTGAACAAAACATAAGTCAACAAATCATGGATAAATAATTTATTATTTTGTGTAATTAATACTAAAGGCACATTCAATGGTATCCTTATGTTTAGTATTTTTCTAAAACAAATCATCTTGGATGTTTACTTGTACTTATTCTTATCTTAAGGGTTTGACTAAAATTATATAATCATAATTCTTAAATTTTAAAAAAACATGATCTCATCCCAACTGGAGGGACCCCACTTTTTCTTACATAACTATTACATCATTTTTATTATAAATAACATAAAAGAGATACAAATAGAAGATAAAAAGGTTAAGTGTCTTATGAAAATTAGGAACATACATAACTTGAACATAATAAAACAAAAAAAATTTATTTTAAATCCTTATATTTATCCTTAAATTATCATAATCTCTTTTGTATATATAATCACATGGGGATATATATCAAAGAATGGGGTGAGCTAAAATACCAATAAGATGATGAATAAGGACATTAATCAATATGACATGGGTGAGAATGATATTAATCATTATAAAATAGGAAAAGGATAATAACTATAATCACGATAGGGAGAATTATATCAAGGTATGAAATGTGACATTGCATAAAAATGAAACACCATGTCTTAGTGGTCAAATACTACACATATTTGTGAAAAAATATACCATAATGTTCTTGTATATAATTTGTGCGTAATTATAACAACTTCCTTGTGAAAAAAATATAGAATCATGTTCACACATATTCTATATTATCTCATAGATACATCACATTACCCAATGAATTTGAGGGATATATAATTATATCCCCACCCATCATATCATAACTCTTACATAATCATGCACATCACATTGAACGTATATAAATCAAAGTCATGAAGTTACCCATATAAAGGAATGGGTTTTATAAGGATTTAATTAATAAAAATTTAATGAATAAGATTGGTGTTCCCAAATGGAAGAGGGAAAAAGAACTTGTTTTTATAAGAATCATCATTTTTGAGTGAATAATAAATAACACAAGAGGAGTCAAGATGTTTTTTGGAAAGAAGATTTATTTTAAAAAAATCAGTGTGTTTTTCATAAAATATTATTGTAATCATGTATATACCTGAAAAGGAAAATAGATAGAAATGAAATTATGTTTGATGATTATTAAAAGGATATACACATAGAAATTTGGAAATAAATAGGATTAAACCAAATAAGGAAAGTTGGGTTTTAGAATCCCCTTAACTTATGTCTAAATATGTTATGCACTTATACTAAATGTTTTGTATAATAAAATTATAATCAGTAATTACTAAATTCATATCTTTCTCCACATATAATTTATTCATTAAAATTTGATTAAGTTCATTTATGACCATTTTGATAAGTTAAAATGTTAAATTTTGTTGTTTTGGGAGAGGTTATTCATGGTTTTATGGTCAGTTCCCTTATGTATGATTATGGGACTTCTTGTAAAATCAGAGGGAAAACATAGAATTATAATTAAATGGTATTAATATAATCTCATAATTTTAAATTCTCCCTTATATAAATTTTTTAATATATGAGAATAATTTGTTTGGTAAAATGTAAATGTAAAAGAGTAATTTATTTCGGCCGTTTTTAAGACCATTAAAAAATAGTATCATTTACTTTAATATTATATATATATATTGATTGTAGAACCTGAAAAAATTTATAATATGAAAATTAAAATATTAGTTAACCATAATAATGTTTTTATAACTATCCTTGAAGGTGTTAAATGAAAAAAAACTCATCATCCATGATGGTCATGAATCGACACATCACAGATGATGTTTTTATTTTTAGAATAATAGGAGAAGAGAAGAAATTTAGTGATGGATATTTCATTAACATAATGAAATTATAGTTTATATATGATAGAAAATCTATCATACCACTTTGGATGGGAGATTTTATGAGACGATAAGAAAAGAAAATAAATTAAAAGTTAAAGAAAGAGGATTTTACCACATGAATATCTTCTCCTTGAGAACCTCCTTATCACACTTGGGTTTGGTATTTTGTCGAGATAAGAAGATATTGGATGCGAGGAAGAGTCTTGGGAAGGGAACTATATATAATCTAAATAATATAAGTGGATTACAAGGTGTAAGGAGAAGAGGTGGTGAGGTGTTTTATTTATTTGGGAGGAGAGGGGTGTTTTTTAATTATTTTATTCATTTGTTTATTATTTTGGATGAATAATATCAATAATGATGATTATTATTACTAAAAAAGTAATTGGTTCATGATATCTGAAACTGATGGGTTCTTACCTCATCTATACATCATCCATGATTCAAAAATTCATGTATTTGTTAAATCCGGAAAATCATAGTATTTCACTATTCACAAAAAAATCTACTATTTTAGAAAAGTAAAGAAAAGTCACCCTAACCATTTTTTGATATTTAGATTTAAAATATGGACTTATTTTTATTATGATAATTTTCCAAATATGATAAATTTAATTTTTAAATAAAATCATCATTTATTCAAAAAATAACGATTTTAATATTATAATCGATTTTATGACATTTGGAAATTTAATTATGGTCCCATAAAATTATCTTGTAATTCTAATAAGACAAAATACTAATTTATGAATCTGTTTAATGAAGATAAATTTTATTTTAAATCATTATATTAATTATAAAATTGTAATTAAATATTTACGTTTAAAAAAATACCAACACCTAAGTTGTCATTTTGAAATAATTTATTTACTTATACCATGATATGAATATATCATATTTTCATTTATAAGATGCCTAAATTTTAATAATACATTCATAGGTGAGGTTACTATTTTAATAGCTAGATTACAATTCCTAATGGTTATATTACTATTCCAATGGGCATGTTACTTTTCCATTGGTATAGGTTCTTTAATTTATAAAAATACCACTTATTTAATTTGTTTATAACTAAATTATATATTATATCAATGTTATATATATATTTTCATCCAAAAAATAAATATTTTATTATAGAAATTATGTTTTATTTCAATAGCTTTGTTCGAGAGTGTGGTCATTCTAGTGGACAAACTAGATCCATATTGTCCAATTTTTATTATCTTATTTTTTTGTTATTAATATTGGTTTGTTTACATGAATAATGTATAATTTATGAGAATAATTTTATTTGGTTTCTCTATGTGATATATGTGTTTTATGAAATAATTATAATAATGGAAATTACATTGATAAAATTAGGGGTCCTTACAAATGAGACCAGTGTGGGGTTCAAGACTAAGGCCTTTTGAGTTTTTGTTTTAGATTATATTTTTTATTACTTTGATTTTTAAATTAGATACATTCTATCCAAAATTAAATTTATTATTATTTTATTTATTGGTTGCAAATTTACATTAGATTTTAATGTTGTATTCTTTCTTCTATTTCCACTACTCTAATATTTATTGTTTATTTTTGCTGCATTTTAACTCTTTACTAGGGGGTATAGTCTCCACAATATATAATTTAAACCAAGATTGATATTTAATAGCCTCTAGAATAAGGGAAGGTTCTCTTGAAGTCCATTAAACAATTTGATTTAGTCATGTGATATAGTGCCAGATTAGGGGATGTTACAAAGTGGTATCAAATGAAGGTTTTTCTTTTATATTTCTTTACCATTTGGGAAAGTTTGGAAGAATACTAGGATATTTAAATAGTTGGTAATGAGACTATACATAGGAGTAGCTGAGCCATGTATGGGGGAAATATGAGTTCCCATGGATGGGTTTTTTGTTCGTGATTTTCAGTTGTTATAGTTGAAATTATTCCACCTTGGATGATTCACATATTTTTTGATGTTATAGTTTCTTGATATTTATACTTGTCTCTTAGTATAACACAAGATGAGTATGAATTAATCATGATAGGAACATATTGATATCTATTCACATGAAATTTTCATGACAAGGACATCTTTATTTCATGTGATATATTTTCATTGATGAACTATGAAATTAGATACCTTCTATATTATATAAATTAAATGAATGAACTCATATGTCATGCTAAAACACTTTTATGGAATGTTTAGAGATACTAAGAGCCAGTGGTTATTTGTAGTTTTCACCTATTGAGGTTGACGTTGTTTTATCCAGTGTTCTGTGGAGTGCGCTTCTCTTGAAGTGAAAATTCCCACCCATCATCTTTGAATTGAGAATAAGGATTGTTGAAATTACCATGCTCCTATTACAGTTGAGTAAGAGCTACTAGTGGATCCTAAGGATTAGATAGATATTTATCTTCATGAAGGATTCATAAGGGTCATGTGATCTATGGAAAGGGAGGATTTTTTCACAATTCCATTGATATATGAGTTGATGATAGAGTTTCAAATGCATCATCCACCTACTTTCACTATGGATGGAGGCCCCTAGATAATAATTTTTTGGATTAATTATGCCCAGGTTTTATTCATACACCTTGATTCACCTGCTGATAGGAGGGTGAATCTTGATGCATACATTCTCTATATACCCTCTATAAATTGGGTAGTTATTCTTGAAAAATATGGGAAATAACAGGAGTTATCTTAGAATAACTTCTAGGATAAGTTCCTAAGACACTTATGTCTAGAGACATTGAGGGTTGATAAGGATAATAGGTTTATGAAATTGAAATAGGAGATTCTATCAATGATGGACTATGTTGGAATTTTCACCAACATGCAGTGATTTGTGCCATCTTTAGATACTGATGAGATCTCCAGAATGAGGTGTTTTTAGGATGGGATTCACTATGAGATCAGGTCAAAGGTGGAAATATTACTCTTGAATAACTTATTAGATGTGATGAATCATGAAATTATCACAAAATAGAATCTGAGAGTTTCCCCAAGTAGCATCCAGACTATTTCATCAAGGAAAGTGGGATCTTTTATTTTAGTGGAAAGAAGCACCAGAATGATCATTATGGCCATGTAAAAAGTAGGAAGAGAAGTTAAGGAAGTGGTTGGCCATCTCAAGACCTTGTTTTTATTATAGTTCTATTAGTGTGTAATTTTTGGACACAAGTGACCTTAGTGTTAGTAGCCTGCATTTTAGTTTCATGCTTGTGGTTAGCTGGGACATTTCAGATGTTGTTTAGGAACTCCTCAAAGAAGAATAGTGGAAGGGGAACCAAAAATATACTAGAGTATGGGAATGACTCAGATACCCATCGGTAGACATGTAGCAGGATTTCCAAAGGATTTTTAGGTCAAGTCAGGGTATTTGGTACCCTAGTGCAAGAGAAGAAGTACCTAGTAGATGGAATTACCCCGGGGAGTCAGGATGGATCCCAGGGTAGAGAGGAAAGCCAGATTCATTCTATATGATCTACAACAACTGGTGTGGATATAGGACCATATTCCATCAGAGGTTTGGTTCTTGTATCATCCACCCTTTAATACATTTTGATTTATACTGAAGTATCATATTCATTTTTATATTCTCTTTTTTTCAAATGGTTTGGTCTTGGTTGTAGAAACATTGGATGATGTTTTAACCATTGAAACACTATTGGGAGTGTAGTCAGAGAATATCATACATTACAAGGAGAGTTACCATGAAATTAGTGTATATCATTTCTTTTGGGAACTGTTCCTATTGGATGTGATAAGTTTTGAATTGATCCTTTCTATGGATTGGATAGTTCTATACTAGGATCATATTGAATTTTATCTTTTTAGAGTTACTTTCTTATCTCTAGAAGGAGGAAAATATTTTTATTGGGGTGAGGGGAGTATTCAAACTGGTTTTTCAGGACCAATTTAGTGTATATTGGAATTTGTCATGGATTAGATAGCATGTCTTCCTCTAGATTATAGAAGAATGCATCATTATACTTTTCCTCTAGCGATAGAACATTTTCATGATTTATTTTTTTTAGGTTCCGGGCACAACGGAAGCGCGGTTAGGATGACACCCAACTTTTATTTTTACCATGATCAATGATTATTCCAAGATCAATACGATGATGAACGCCAGTCTCCATGGAATAGAATCGAAGATTTAGATAAATAAGGAAGAGACCCAAAACCTTTAGAGGGGATCTTTCACATCATGTTTATAATTAATTTAATTAATTTCATAAAGAAAATAATACATGGATCTTCAGTATTTTCATCATTGATGATGTTGATCAATCCAGAATGACCCTTCCAGATTATCTCATTGCGCTTGTAAGGATCCAAACTAGAATCCCTTTAGAGCTGATCTGCACATGCTCTGATGGCCTCCAATCGACACCACTCGTTCTTCGAGTGCTAGTATGGTGAATCAAGTGTCTTGTGTCGGTCATTATTGATCACTTGTTCTTCAACCTTGAAGAATGTATCTGATTCTTGAGAGTGGACGGAAGAGGATTTGAGAGAGAAATTGTTTAGCTCAACAATTCTCAATTTGTCAAGCGTGCGGTGTGTTCTCCATGGGACAATAGACATACTTGTATATTTATATGCATGGAACTTATGTTACAATAATTAATTTCATAAAAAAATTAAATACATTAATTAACTTAAATAGAACCCAAGATCATAATAATAATACTCCGTCATTATTTATGGTGCGCCAACTTGTGCAAAAAAGAATTATGAATAAAATTTAATGTCAAAAATAATAATAATGTCATTATTATTTTAACTTGTGCAAAATAATAATTATTTACCATCTTGAAAATAATTATTTTACTAAAAGATCAACCTTGGTCTGCTCTAACTCCACTTCCATTTATTGAACACCTGAATAAATAAATAAATAATTTATTCTCTTAAATAAATATTTTATTTACAAACTAGTAAATAAATATTTATCAAATGTTCAATAAAATAAATAAATAAATTTTATTTAATTTATGAGATTATCTAACTTGAATAAAATTATTCCACGGTCTTTAGAATAATATTTATTTCATTAATTTAATTAAAATATAATTTAACCGAGACCACCAAAAACCCTTAGTGTGTGACCCTCTAGGATTCTTTCTTGTTGGAATTAGGTGTAACACCCGAGACTTTTATGTTATATAAATCATCAAAGGAATCTTTTTCTACACAACACTTGCTTGGCTTTCTTTACACGAAATCGCGACCTTCCTCGATAGCTTGCGTCGTACGCAATACCGAGTTTCACTAAACAACGATATGCTATTAAAATATTATTAAAACTAGCCGTTATGAATAGTAATAACCAATTTTTGAAATTTTATAAATTTTATTTTTCAAAATGGACTTCATTTTTGGATTCGGAATATCGAAATTAGCCTAGGGTGAAATTTTGGTATTTTTCTGAAAACTTTCAATTTTTGATGAATAGTGAAACCACTAAGTGGTAGTTAAAAAACTGAATTTTTCATAAAACATAATTTTACTACTTCTGTGAGTGGAATTTCAAAAATCCGAGAGACACGGTTGTTGTCAGTAAGTAAAATGTGGTTCAATGATATGAAAATAATTTTTTGGTGAATAGTAACTTTTTACTTTTTTTTTACCACGGTTAAAAGTAAATAGGGTAATTAAGGGTAAAGATAATATTATTATTACTCTAAAACATGTCCTAATTCTATTGGATAAGTGTAATTCGACCAAAAAAAAACTTAGGAATAAAATATGACAATTTAGGCGCACTTGGATTAGATTAGGACATTTATTATTAATTTATTTAAAGAAGGGTTAAAATAGTTAAAATTAATGTTTAATAAGTAAATAATTTTTAATATGGGGTTATACATAAGATAAATTCGACTATAAATATTAATTAGAAATATAAAAAGATTTCCTACATAATGGTATTTTATTTGTAATTTTTAGTCATTAAATAATTTAATTTATTTATGACACAATGATGATGTAGTAATTATCTTATTAATGAAATATTGACATAATTGATGTTATAAACACCAAAATAAATGTAATTTGAGAATTTTTATGAATCCAACTAATTTTATAGGTTAATATGACATGTTATTATATATTTAATTAACTTTTTTCGAACTAATAATTCTGTTATTATTTTCACAAAAATCAATTACTAAATAGTGTCAAAATTGACATAAAATAGTTTTTAAAACAAATATTTTATTGGTAATTGTTATTTTATTCCTAAAAATCTAAGGTTTGGCCAAGTGACTTAGATAAGGTTATATATATTAATAATAAACAACTTGGGGTTCGTTTGGCTGCTTATAGTAAGTTTATTAACCTTATAGTATAAGAACAGAAGAAGACATGGTAAAACTAAAATTATTTAACCTAATGTTAAATCTAAATGATAAAGTTAAAATAGGAACCTAAACTTTTCTAAATTATATTGGATGAGAGGATTTCGACTCATCCCCACCTTAGCCTCGAAATAAATCAATTTGGAGCTATTTAAAACCGAACTTGACTTTATAATAAAATAATATTTTTTGTTATTCCAAAGGTGCCCCTCGCCTCCCTTATAAAAGGGCACCTCCTCCCTCTCTTCCTCACACCACTTTGAGCCTTCAAGCTCGGCCAAACCCTGCCACCTTCTCCTCTCCACTTCTCTATAGACATCCTAGAGGTCCTGGTCTTCTTAAAAGACCAATTTTAGTGCCCTAAAAGAAGGTCTCAAAGAAGCACTTCAAAGAAGAGGTAATGTCCGTTACCGATTCTTTCATCTTTATTTCTTCTTCAACTTATTCTTCTTTGGTTGTTTCATTATGAAGTAATAACATCAGTATCACTCATACACTGATATGTTATTATAAGTATGAAACAACCCTATTTCACCATCTATCCATCCTACGGAAAAATAAATCACCGCGCGTGCGTACGTACGGAATACCGTCTCCACGCCGTGGTGTAATCTATTTTCCACCACCACCTTACTTGGATGGGTATAATGGTGTAAATAATGACCATATATGACTATTATAAAGTGATATTGATTCTGAAATAGTATACATATACTCCAATACAATTCCACGATCATAGGAACGATATCATCACTCGTGCGTACGTACGGAATACCGTCTCCACGATGTGATGCGACTCGTTCTACATGATCTTCATTTCATAATGATTATATAAATGAATTGAATGAATGAATATGATATATATTACACTAATACCATTCTGGAAATGAGGTATCTATAACCTAAAGAGAAGAATAAGAATTTATTCGACAAAACAAGCATAAGAACAAAAAGTTATAAACACCCAAATAACAAGTAGCAATGAAATATTACTACTAAGAAGCTAAGAATATGACCATATATGATATCATAAAAATAATTATGATTCTGGAATAAGTCAATAACATTATTTAAATCATTATACAGGAGGTTCAGACACTTACAAAGCAAGTCGGACCTAAGGTAAGGGAAATATCACAATCTCATTTTTATCCGAGATTGTTTATACTTTGGTATTTACTGGGGTGTATTTTATCATCCACATCCATGTTTCCTCAATATGTAATATTTATATCCTTATACAATAGTTTATATCCAATTTTACCCTTCGTTGAGTTTTTATTAAAAGATATGCAAGGAATCTTTTGTAATTTTTCATACGAGGTACTTTTTGACTTTTCCGACAAAAGTACGAGAAGAATGTTTTTTTAACTTATATGGAATGAATGGATTTTTAAAACATTATTTCCAAGAAGCTTCCTTTACAAGTTTTCAAGTTTATTTTTAATCATATTATTTTAGTTTAAAATTGTATGACATGTTAAGAAAGGAAAATTTTTTGAAGTAGAAAGGATATTTTCCTCAAGAATGGAGTTCAAGTGTTTTATCAAAATTATTTTCCATCTAAGATAATATAGGGTTCTGTTTCTGTCCCTATTATTAAATTTACTTGATTATGTTTTGATGGAAATATTTTTATGAATTCCTTTATCTTATATGAATTGTTTTATGATGTCATGATGTTTAAGATTCCCATTTTTATTACATGGGTTATGCAATGATGTATGATTTATGATTTTGTGGCACACATAAGAATGGTATCATTATGAGATGGGTGGGACCTATATCTCCCTCCAATGCATTGGGTAAAGATTTTATATCTCATGAGATAGACATGGTTGGAACGGTAGGTTATACTGGTTCAGTGAAACAGGACTGAAACGAGGGTGACTCGGTTCAGAAAGGGACTTTGTCCACTAATATAGTCTTGGCAATGAGTCTTGACTAACAAGAAATGATTATCTATGATTATGTGTGAATTCTACAAAGTTTAATGTTTTAAGTTATGATTATTGTGATTAAATTTCACTTCCATGATTTATCCCATGTTATGAAATTATGATCTCTTTTGCAGGTTAAGATTTCCAAAAGTTATGTGCTTGTATATACGATGTGATTGATATTTCTTTTGTTTACCCTTACTGAGCATTTGAGCTCACCCTTTTGTATGTTTTCTTTCCCCAGGTCAGGATGAAGGTTATTAAGTAGGATATGCCAAAAAGGGACTCTAGATATGATTATATAAGTGGGAGGAAAAGTTGATGCTTTATGAACTAGTTGTTTATGTTTCCCAGTTTCTAAAGACACTATACCTATACGGTCCTTTCGTGGTTTTGTTATATGTTGCAATAAGTATGCTTCAATTTTGAAGTATTAACAATGTATGTAAAGTATGGGTCGTTATAGTTGGTATCAGAGGAAAGGTGTAGTCATCCTTTGGAAACTAGGATGTGAAAGCCTTAGTAAGAACCCTAAGAATAAGTCTAAGCATAGATCACAATCTTAGTGTTTTAGAAATGGCCATGAATAACCTAGGATAAGACCTTAAGTGTTAAATTTTATTCTTTATTATGTGGTTTTCCTATTATAATTAGTTTTGCTCACACTATTCTTCTTGGTTTTAGTCAATGGATGGAACCCAAAGGAATCGTGTTAATGCAGAATGCGACGGGAAATGCAATGATTGTCCCCCTGAGCAACCAAACATTATGGGAGCTGGAATGCAAAATCTTTTAGCCATGCTCACACAACTTTCTCAAGATATGAATCATGCAGGACTTCCAAACGAGCAAAGGAAGGAGAAACATTCTGTTGAATCCTTCATGAGACAACGTCCACCTTATTTCAGCGGGTCTACTGATCCATTTGCTGCTGAACAATAGATTAGTACTACTGAAAATATATTTTCAGTTCTTCAATGTTCTGAGCATGATAAAGTCATCTTAGCAGTGTATCATTTAGAAGGTGATGCTGATCAATGGTGGAATCTTATTAAGAATACGAGGCAAAAGGATGAAATTGATTCCATGGAATGGGACGAGTTCAAGAAATTATTTTTCAATAAGTACTTCCCTCGTATTCTCCGAACAAAGATGTAGAAAGAGTTTCTTGAACTGAAGCAAAAGGATGATGAATCTGTTGGTACCTATGAAGCAAATTTTACAAGACTTGCAAGGTACGCTTCTGGTATTATTATCCAACCTGAGAGTAAGATCGATCGATTCTTTAGTGGCATAAAACCAAGTCTTCGAAGGGCGTTAGCCATAAGGGACTTCAATAGCTACGAGGAAATCATTCTATGTGCTCTCAAAGTTGAGATGGAGATTGGAGTAACCCATCAGTCATATGGGTTTGATAAGAAGAGGAAAATGGAATTCAAAGGAAAATCTAAAGAGCACACTGAAAAGAAGATGAGCTTTCCCTTATGCTCAAAGTTTGGAAAGAAACATGGAGGGAGTTGTCTTATAGGGACAAGTAAATGTTTCAAATGTGGAAAGGAAGGTCATCGGTTATTTGAATGTCGCGATAATGGGAAGAAGATGTTTAATGATGCAAACAAAGGAAGGGATACACAGAATGAACCTACTACACTTCAATGTTTCAAGTGGAAGGAGATGGGGCATTATGCCAATAAATGCCCTAATCCAAGGGTTGATGATGATGGTCGACGTCAACCAACTCTTAAGGCCAAAGAAAAAGGAAAGTCACATGCAATTTCTATCAGCGATGTGGAGTATGATAACGATGTGGTGAAAGGTACACTTAACATCCACTCTAAAGTAGAAAATGTTTTATTTGATTCTGGATCCACCCACTCTTTTATTTCTGAATAATTTTCTAAGGGTATCACCGTATTACCTGAACAATTAGATGTTGAGTTAGCTGTGACAACACCTAATGGCACAACAGTCACATCAAAAGTTTATAATTCTTCTCCGATCGAAGTTTGTGGGAAAGTGCTTCCTTCAAATCTTGTGATCCTTCCTATAGTGGAATTTGATGTGATTCTTGGCATGGATTGACTTTCTTTGTATGGAGCTCATATCAATTTCCAAAGAAGGGAAGTCACATTTCATATTCCAGATCAATCTATGATCGTCTATCAATGCAAGGATGAACATATCCTTCCAGTGGAAATTTCTTCCATTTTATGGGTATTGATTCCACTAAATGAAGGTTATTTATCTCAAATGGTTGGTGAGAAACTCACGATTAAGAATATGCCCATCGTACGGGAGTTTGACGATGTCTTTTCGGAGGAATTACCGGGTCTTCCACCAAATCGTGAAGTTGAGTTTTCAATAGAACTCGCACTGGGTGCTTTTCCTATTTCCAAGAAACCTTATAGAATGGCCCCAATTGAGTTGCAGGAATTGAAGAAGCAACTCCAAGAGAATCTTGATAAGGGATTCATATGCCCTAGTGCGTCACCTTGGGGAGCACCTGTTCTATTTGTTAATAAGAAAGATGGATCAATGAGACTCTGCATTGATTATCAAGAACTTAAAAAGATCTCTATCAAGAACAAATATCCTCTCCCACGCATTGATGACTTATTTGACCAACTACGCGGAGCTCAATACTTTTCCAAAATTGATCTTCGTTCAGGGTATCATCAATTAAGGGTCAAAAGGGAGGATATACCAAAGACGGATTTCCGTACAAGGTATGGACACTATGAATTTATAGTGATACCATTTGGCCTTACTAATGCCCCTGCTATCTTCATGGATCTAATGAATAGAGTCTTTAGAGACTATCTTGATCAATTTGTGGTAGTATTTATAGAAGATATTCTTGTCTATTCAAAGAACAAGGAAGAACATCAAGATCACTTGAGAATTATATTGAAGACCCTGAGAAAAGAGAAGCTTTATGCCAAATTTACCAAGTGTGAATTTTGGCTTCAAAAAGTTGCATTTTTGGGTCACATAATCTCAAAAGAGGGGATATCTGTGGATCCATCAAAAAAAGAGGTTATCGAAAGATGGTTGAGACCAACAACAGTAACTGAGATCAGATGTTTTCTTGGTTTGGCTGGATATTATCGACGTTTTATGAAATATTTTTCACGATTATCTAATCCACTCACCAAGTTGACTAGGAAAGGAGTTAAATTTGTCTGGACGGAGGAATGTGAAGAGAATTTCAAGGAGTTGAAAAGAAGGTTATCCAGTGCACCTGTGCTCACACTGCCTTGTAGTGGAGAAAGGTTTGTGATCTACAGTGATGCATCCAAGAAGGCATTGGGGTGTGTTCTTATGCAAAATGATATGGTGATAGCTTATGCCTCACGACAGTTGAAAATACATGAGCAAAATTACCCAACACATGATTTTGAGTTAGCTGCGGTAATCTTTGCATTAAAGATTTGGAGGCATTACCTTTATGGTGAAAGGTGTGATATTTATACTGATCATAAAAGTTTAAAGTATATTTTCACACAAAAGGAGCTGAATATGCGTCAAAGAAGATGGTTGGATCTGATTAAGGATTATGACTGCTCAATCAATTACCATCCTGGGAAAGCAAACAAGGTGGCAGATGCATTAAGTCGACAAGACCATGCCCATTTATCCATGATCAGGATCACAAAAGATCCAATATTTATGGATTTACAAAGGATGGATCTTGGAATTATAATGAAAGGGGAAAAATCTTATCTTTCTCAAATGAATGTTCAACCATATATACATGTGAAGATTAAAGAGGCACAGAAAGAAGATGTCGAGTTACAAAAGTAGATGAGAAATGTTCCTGATTTCAACCTTGATTGTGATGGGATAATAAAGTTCAGGAATCAGGTTTGTGTTCCTCCCATCCCCGAATTAAAGAAGGAGCTGCTGGATGAGGCTCATAGTTCTTCATTCTCTATTCATCTCGGAATCACGAAGATGTATAGGGACCTGAAAGAGTACTTCTGGTGGGATGGAATGAAAAGAGATGTTGCTGAATATGTCTCTCGATGCTTGGTTTGTCAACAAGTTAAAGCTGAGAGACAGAAGTCTAAGAGGATGTCACAACCATTACCCATACCCGAATGGAAGTGGGAAAACATCACTATGGACTTTGTCATAGGACTTCCTAAAACATCCAAAGGCAATAATGCTATCTGGGTCATAGTTGATCGTCTTACAAAGTCTGCACACTTCATTGCTATTAGAGAGGATTTCTCTCTGGATCAGCTTGCCAGGATATATGTAAAGGAAGTGGTAAGATTGCATGGAGTACTACTTTCTATTATATCTGATCGGGATCCGAGATTTACCTCGAAGTTCTGGCGAAGTCTCCAGCATACTCTGGATACAGAGTTGAGTTTCAACACTACTTATCATCCTCAGAAAGACGGTCAGTCTGAGAGAACAATTCAAACCCTAGAAGATATGTTGAGAGCTTGCTCTATGGATTTCAAAGGAGGTTGGGATCAACACCTACCTTTGGTGGAATTTTCTTATAATAATAGCTTTCACTCCAGTATTCAGATGGCTCCTTATGAAGCTCTCTATGGAAAGAAATGCAGGACTCCAACTTGCTAGGATGAAGTTGGGGAAAGAAAACTATTAGGACCTCATCTTGTGGATGAATTGGCAGAAAAGGTCAGATCTATTCAACAACACATAAGAGCAGCTCAGAGTCGACAGAAAAGTTATGCCGACAACCGAAGAAAAGACCTAGAGTTTGAAGTGGGTGATAAAGTGTTCTTACGAATATCTCCCTGGAAGAGGGTTATGAGATTTGGAAAGAAGGGGAAGTTGAGCCCTAGATATATCGGTCCTTTCAAAATACTGGATTGTGTTGGGAAGGTAGCTTACCGATTGGCGCTTCCACCGAATCTCTCTCAAGTTCACGATGTGTTCCATGTATCTCTCTTGAGAAAGTACATACCTGATCCTTCACATGTACTCAGCTCAGAAGTTGTACTGCTGGAGCAAGATCTTTCTTATGAAGAACAACCAATAGAGCTTCTGGATCATAGCGAAAAATTCCTACGAAAAAAGACCACTCGATTGGTGAAAGTTTTATGGAGGAACCACCAATTAGAAGAAGCTACATGGGAGCTTGAGGATATGATGAGGGAGAGGTATCCTCATCTGTTTGTTACAAAGTGACGAATTTCGAGGGCGAAATTCATTTTAAGGTGGGTAGAATGTAACACCCGAGACTTTGAGGTTATATAAATAATCAAAGGAATCTTTTTCTATACAACACTTTCTTGGCTTGCTTTACACGAAATCGAGACCTTCCTCGATAGCTTGCGTCGTACGCAATATCGAGTTTCACTAAACAACGATATTCTATTAAAATATTATTAAAACTAGCTGTTATGAATAGTAATAACAACTTTTTGAAATTTTATAAATTTTATTTTTCAAAATGGACTTCATATTTGGATTCGAAATATCGAAATTAGCCTAGGGTGAAATTTTGGTATTTTTCTGAAAACTTTCAATTTTTGATGAATAGTGAAACCACTAAGTGGTAGTTAAAAAAATGAATTTTTCATAAAACATAATTTTACTACTTCTGTGAGTGGAATTTCAAAAAGCCGAGAGACACGGTTGATGTCAGTAAGTAAAATGTGGTTCAATGAGATGAATATAATTTTTTCGTGAATAATAACATTTTACTTTTTTTTACCACGGTTAAAAGTAAATAGGGTAATTAAGGGTAAAGATGATATTATTATTACCCTAAAAAATGTACTAATTCTATTAGATAAGTGTAATTCGACCAAAAAAAACTGAGGAATAAAATATGACCATTTAGGCCCACTTGGAATAGATTAGGACATTTATTATTAATTTATTTAAGGAAGGGTTAAAATAGTTAAAATCAAAGTTTAATAAGTAAATAATTTTTAATATGGGGTTATACATAAGATAAATTAGACTATAAATATTCATTAGAAAGCTAAAACGATTTCCTACATAATGGTATTTTATTTGTAATTTTTAGTCATTAAATAATTTAATTTATTTATGACACAATGATGATGCAGTAATTATCTTATTAATGAAATATTGACATAATTGATGTTATAAACACGAAAATAAATGTAATTTGAGACTTTTTTATGAATCCCACTAATTTTCTAGGTTAGTATGACATGTTAGTATTGATTTAATTTACTTTGTTCGAACTAATATTTCTGTTATGATTTTCACAAAAATCAATTACTAAATAGTGTCAAAATTGACATAAAATAGTTTTTAAAACAAATATTATATTGGTAATTGTTATTTTATTCCAAAAAATCTAAGGTTCTGCCAAGTGACTTAGATAAGGTAATATATATTAATAATAAACAACCTGGGGTTCGTTTGGCTTCTTATAGTAAGTTTATTAACTTTATAGTATAAGAACACAAGAAGACATGGTAAAAGTAAAATTATTTAACTTAATGTTAAATCTAAATGATAAGGTTGAAATAGGAACCTAAACTTGTCTAAATTCTATTGGATGAGAGGATTTTGACTCATACCCACCTTAGCCTCGAAATAAATCAATTTTGAGCTATTTAAAACCTAACTTGACTTTATAATAAAATAATATTTTTAGTTATTCCAAAGGTGCCCCTCTCCTCCCTTATAAAAGGGCACATCCTCCCTCTCTTCCTCACACCACTTTGAGACTTCAATCTCGGCCAAACCCTGCCAATATTCCTCTCCACTTACCTAGAGACATCCTAGAGGTCCTGGTCTTCTTCAAAGACCAATTTTAGTGCCCTAAAAGAAGGTATCAAAGAAGCACTTCAAAGAAGAGGTAATGTCCGTTACCGATTCTTTCATCTTTATTTATTCTTCCACTTCTTCTTCTTTAGTTGTTTCATTATGAAGTAATAACATCAGTATAAATCATATACTGATATGTTATTATAAGTATTAAACAACCCTATTTCACCATCTATCCATCCTACGGAAAAAGAAATCACCGCGCGTGCGTACGTACGGAATACCATCTCCACGCCGTGGTGTAATCTATTTTCCACCACCACCTTACTTGGATGGGTATAATGGTGTGAATAATGACTATATATGACTATTATAAAGTTATATTGATTCTGAAATAGTATACATATTCTCCAATACCATTCCACGATCATAGGAACGATATCATCACTCGTGCATACGTACGGAATACCGTCTCCACGATGTGATGCGACTCGTTCTACATGATCTTCATTTCATAATGATTATATAAATGAATTGAATGAATGAATATGATATATATTACACTAATACCATTCTGTAAATGAGGTATCTATAACCTAAAGAGAATAATAAGAATTTATTCGACAAAACACGCATAAGAACAAAACGTTATAAACACCCGAATAACAAGTAGCAATGAAATATTACTACTAAGAAGCTAAGAATATGACCATATATGATATCATAAAAATAATTATGATTCTGGAATAAGTCAATAACATTATTTAAATCATTATACAGGAGGTTCGGACACTTACAAAGCAAGTCGGACCTAAGGTAAGGGAAATATCACAATCTCATTTTTATCCGTGATTGTTTATACTTTGGTATTTACTGGGGTGTATTTTATCATCCACATCCATGTTTCCTCAATATGTAATATTTATATCCTTATACAATAGTTTATATCCAATATTACCCTTCTTTGAGTTTTTAGTAAAAGATATGCAAGGAATCTTTTGTCGTTTTTCATACGAGGTACTTTTTGACTTTTCCGACAAAAGTATGAGAAGAATGTTTTTTTATCTTATACGGAATGAATGGATTTTTAAAACATTATTTCCAAGAAGCTTCCTTTACAAGTTTTCAAGTTTATTTTTAATCAACTTCTTTTAGTTTAAAATTGTATGACATGTTAAGAAAGGAAAATGTTTTTGAAGTAGAAAGGATATTTTCCTCAAGAATGGAGTTCAAGTGTTTTATCAAAATTATTTTCCATCTAAGATAATATAGGGTTCTGTTTCTGTACCTATTATTACATTTAATTGATTATGTTGTGATGGAAATATTTTTATGAATTCCTTTATCTTATATTAATTGTTTTATGATGTCATGATGTTTAAGACTCCCATTTTTATTACATGGGTTATGCAATGATGTATGATTTATGATTTTGTGGCACACATAAGAATGGTATCATTATGAGATGGGGGGGGGACCTATATCTCCCTCCAATGCATTGGGTAAAGATTTTATATCTCGTGAGATAGACATGGCTGGAACAGTAGGTTATACCGGTTCAGTGAAACATGACTGAAACGAGGGTGACTCGGTTCAGAAAGGGACTTTGTCCACTAAGATAGTCTTGGCAATGAGTCTTGACTAACAAGAAATTATTCTCTATGATTATGTGTGAATTCCATAAAGTTTCATGTTTTAAGTTATGATTATTGTGATTACATTTCACTGCCATGATTTATCCCATGTTATGAAATTATGATCTCTTTTGCAGGTTAAGATTTCCAAAAGTTATGTGCTTATGTATACGATGTGATTGATATTTCTTTTGTTTACCCTTACTGAGCATTTGAGCTCACCCTTTTGTATGTTTTCTTTCCCCAGGTCAGGAAGAATGTTATTAAGTAGGATATGCCAAAAAGGGACTCTAGATATGATGAAATAAGTGGGAGGCAAAGTTGATGCTTTATGAACCAGTTGTTTATGTTTCCCAGTTTCTAAAGACACTATACCTATACGGTCCTTTCGTGGTTTTGTTATATGTTGTAATAAGTATGATTCAATTTTGAGGTATTAACAATGTATGTAAATTATGGGTCGTTATAGTTGGTATCAGAGGAAAGGTATAGTCAACCTTTGGAAACTAGGATGTGAAAGCCTTAGTAAGAACCCTAAGGATAAGTCTAAGCATAGAACACAATCTTAGTGTTTTAGAAATGGCCATGAATAACCTAGGATAAGACCTTAAGTGTGAAATTTTATTCTTGATTATGTGGTTTTCCTATTATAATTAGTGTTGCTCACACTATTCTTCTTGGTTTTAGTCAATGGATGGAACCCGAAGGAATCGTGTTAATGCGGAATGCGATGGGCAATGCAATGATTGTCCCCCTGAGAAACCAAACATTATGGGAGATGGAACGCAAAATCTTGTAGCCATGCTCACAAAACTTTCTCAATATATGAATCATGCAGGACTTCCAAACGAGCAAAGGAAGGAGCAACATTCTGTTGAATCCTTCATGAGACAGCGTCCACCTTCTTTCAGCGGGTCTACTGATCCATTAGTTTCTGAACAATGGATTAGTACTACTGAAAAGATATTTTCAGTTCTTCAATGTTCTGAGCATGATAAAGTCATATTAGCAGTGTATCGTTTGGAAGGTGATTCTGATCAATGGTGGAATCTTATTAAGAATATGAGGCAAATGGATGAAATTGATTCCATGGAATGGGACGAGTTTAAGAACTTATTTTTCAATAAGTACTTCCCTTGTATTCTCTGAACAAAGATGGAGAAAGAGTTTCTTGAACTGAAGCAAAAGGATGATGAATCTTTTGGTACCTATAAAGAAAATTTTACAAGACTGGCAAGGTACGCTTCTGGTATTATTATCCAACTTGAGAGTAAGATCGATCGATTCTTTAGTGGCTTAAAACCAAGTCTTCGAAGGGCATTAGACATAAGGGACTTCAATAGCTACGAGGAAATCGTTCGATGTGCTCTCAAAGTTGAGATGAAGATTGGAGTAACCCATCAGTCATATGGATTTGATAATAAGAGGAAAATGGAATTCAAAGGAAAATCTAAAGAGCACACTGAAAAGAAGATGAGATTTACCTTATTCTCAAAGTGTGGAAAGAAACATGGAGGGAGTTGTCTTAAAGGGACAAGTAAATGTTTCAAATGTGGAAAGGAAGGTCATCGGGCATTTGAATACCGCGATGATGGGAAGAAGATGTCTAATGATGCAAAAAAATGAAGGGATACACAGAATGAACCTACTACACTTTAATGTTTCAAGTGCAAGGAGATGGGGAATTATGTCAATAAATGCCCTAATCCAAGGGTTGATGATGATGGTCGACATCAACAAACTCTTAAGGCTAAATACAAAGGAAAGTCACATGCAATTTCTATCAGTGATGTGGAGTACGATAACGATGTGGTGAAAGGTACACTTACCATCCACTCTAAAGTAGAAAATGTTTTATTTGATTCTGGATCCACCCACTCTTTTATTTATAAAGAATTTTCTATGGGTATCACCGTATTACCTCAACAATTAGATGTTGATTTAGCTGTGACAACACCTAATGACACAACAGTCGCATCAAAAGTTTATAATTCTTCTCTGATCGAAGTTTGTGGGAAAGTGCTTCTTGGAAATCTTGTGATCCTTCCTATAGTGGAATTTGATGTGATTATTGGCATGGATTGGCTTTCTTTATATGGAGCTCATATCAATTGCCAAAGAAGGGAAGTCACATTTCATATTCCAGATCAATCTATGATCGTCTATCAATGAAAGGATGAACATAGCCTTCCAGTGGAAATTTCTTCCATTTTATGGGTATTGATTCCACTAAATGAAGGTTATTTATCTCAAATGGTTGGTGAGAAAATCATGATTAAGAATATGCCCATCGTACGGGAGTTTGATGATGGCTTTCTGGAGGAATTACCGGGTCTTCCACCAAATCGTGAAGTTGAGTTTTCAATGTAACTCGTACCAGGTGCTTTGCCTATTTCAAAGACACCTTATAGAATGGCCCCAATTGAGTTGCAGGAATTGAAAAAGCAACTCCAAGAGAATCTTGATAAGGGATTCATACGCCCTAGTGCGTCACCTTGGGGAGCACCTGTTCTATTTGTTAAGAAGAAAGATGGATCAATGAGACTCTGCATTGATTACCGAGAACATAACAAGATCACTATCAAGAAAAAATATCCTTTCCCACGCATTGATGAATTATTTGACCAACTACGCGGAGCTCAATACTTTTCCAAAATAATATTCGTTCAGGGTATCATCAATTAAGGGTCAAAAGGGAGGATATACCAAAGACGGCTTTCCGTACAGGGTATGGACACTATGAATTTATAGTGATACCATTTGGTCTTACTAATGCCCCTTCTATCTTCATGGATCTAATGAATAGAGTCTTTAGAGACTATCTTGATCAATTTGTGGTAGTCTTTATAGAAGATATTCTTGTTTATTAAAAGAGCAAGGAAGAACATGAATATCACTTGAGAATTATATTGAAGACCCTGAGAAAGGATAAGCTTTATGCCAAATTTACCAAGTGTGAATTTTGGCTTAAAAAAGTTGCATTTTTGGGTCACATAATCTCAAAAGAGGGGATATCTGTGGATCCATCAAAAAGAGAGGTTATCGAAAGATGGTCGAGACCAACAACAGTAACTGAGATCTGAATTTTTCTTGGTTTGGCTGGATATTATTGACGTTTTGTGAAATATTTTTCACGATTATCTAATCCACTCACCAAGTTGACTCGGAAAGGAGTTAAGTTTGTCTGGATGGACGAATGTGAAGAGAATTTCAAGGAGTTAAAAAGAAGGTTATCCAGTGCACCTGTGCTCACACTGCCTTGTAGTGGAGAACGGTTTGTGATCTACAGTGATGCATCCATCAAGGGATTGGGGTGTGTTATTATGCAAAATGATATGGTGATAGCTTATTCCTCTTGACAGTTGAAAATACATGAGCAAAATTACCCAACACATGATTTGGAGTTAGCTGCGGTAATCTTTGCATTAAAGATTTGGAGGAATTACCTTTATGGTGAAAGGTGTGATATTTATACTGATCATAAAAGTCTAAAGTATATTTTCACACAAAAGGAGCTGAATATGCGTCAAAGAAGATGGTTGGAGCTGATTAAGGATTATGACTGCTCAATCCAATACCACCCTGGGAAAGCAAACAAGGTGGCAGATGCATTAAGTCGACAAGACCATGCCCATTTATCCATGATGAGGATCACAAAAGATCCAATATTTATGGATTTACAAAGGATGGATCTTGGAATTATAATGAAAGGGGAAAAATATTATCTCTCTCAAATGAATGTTCAACCATCTATACATGTGAAGATTAAAGAGGCACAGAAAGAATATGTCGAGTTACAAAAGAAGATGAGAAATGTTCCTGATTTCAACCTTGATTGTGATGGGATAATAAAGTTCAGAAATTGGGTTTGTGTTCCTCCCATCCCCTTTTAAAGAAGGAGCTGCTGGATGAGGCTCATAGTTCTTCATTCTCTATTCATCCCGGAAGCACAAAGATGTATAGGGACCAGAAATAGTACTTCTGGTGGGATGGCATGAAAAGAGATGTTGCTGAATATGTCTCTCAATGCTTGGTTTGTCAACAAGTTAAAGCTGAGAGACAGAAGTCTAAGGGGATGTTACAACCATTACCCATACCTGAATGGATGTGGGAAAACATCACTATGGAATTTGTCACAGGAATTCCTAAAACATACAAAGGCAATAATGCTATCTGGGTCATAGTTGATCATCTTACAAAGTCTGCACACTTCATTGCTATTAGAGAGGATTTCTCTCTGGATCAGCTTTCCAGGATATATGTAAAGGAAGTGGTAAGATTGCATGGAGTACCACTTTCTATTATATCTGATCGGGATCCGATATTTACCTCAAAGTTCTGGAGAAGTCTTCAGCATACTCTGGATACAGAGTTGAGTTTCAGCACTGCTTATCATCCTCAGACAGACGGTCAGTCTGAGAGAATAATTCAAACCCTAGAAGATATGTTGAGAGCTTTCTCTATGGATTTCAAAGGAGGTTGGGATCAACACCTACCTATGGTGGAATTTTCTTATAATAATAGCTTTCACTCCAGTATTCAGATGGATCCTTATGAAGCTCTCTATGGAAAGAAATGTAGGACTCCAACTTGCTGGGATGATGTTGGGGAAAGAAAGCTATTAGGACCTGATATCGTTGATGAAATGGCAGAAAAGGTCAGATATATTCAACAACACATAAGAGAAGCTCAGAGTCGACAGAAAAGTTATGCCGACAACCGAAGAAAAGACCTAGAGTTTGAAGTGGGTGATAAAGTGTTCTTACGAATATCTCCCTGGAAGAGGGTTATGAGATTTTTAAAGAAGGGGAAGTTGAGCCCTAGATATATCGGTCCTTTTGAAATACTGGATCGTGTTGGGAAGGTAGCTTACCGATTGGCGCTTCCACCGAATCTCTCTCAAGTTCACGATGTGTTCCATGTATCTCTCATGAGAAAGTACATACCTGATCCTTCACATGTACTCAACTCAGAAGTTGTACCGCTGGAGAAAGATCTTTCTTATGAAGAACAACCGATAGAGATTCTGGATCGTAGAGAAAAAGTCCTACGAAACAAGACCACTCGATTGGTGAATGTTTTATGGAGGAACCACCAATTAGAAGAAGCTACATGGGAGCTTGAGGATATGATGAGGGAGAGGTATCCTCATCTGTTTGTTACAAAGTGACGAATTTCGAGGGCGAAATTCATTTTAAGGGGGGTAGAATGTAACACCCGATACTTTTATGTTATATAAATCATCAAAGGAATCTTTTTCTACACAACACTTGCTTGGCTTTCTTTACACGAAATCACGACCTTCCTCGATAGCTTGCATCGTACGCAATACCGAGTTTCACTAAACAACGATATGCTATTAAAATATTATTAAAACTAGCCGTTATGAATAGTAATAACCACTTTTTGAAATTTTATAAATTTTATTTTTCAAAATGGACTTCATTTTTGGATTCGGAATATCGAAATTAGCCTAGGGTGAAATTTTGGTATTTTTCTGAAAACATTCAATTTTTGATGAATAGTGAAACCACTAAGTGGTAGTTAAAAAACTGAATTTTTCATAAAACATAATTTTACTACTTCTGTGAGTGGAATTTCAAAAATCCGAGAGACACGGTTGATGTCAATAAGTAAAATGTGGTTCAATGAGATGAAAATAATTTTTTGGCGAATAGTAACTTTTTACTTTTTTTCCCACAGTTAAACATAAATTGGGTAATTAAGGGTAAAGATGATATTATTATTACCCTAACACATGTCCTAATTCTATTGGATAAGTTTAATTCGACCAAAAACAAACTTAGGAATAAAATATGACCATTTAGGCCCACTTGGATTAGATTAGGACATTTATTATTAATTTATTTAAAGAAGGGTTAAAATAGTTAAAATCAAAGTTTAATAAGTAAATAATTTTTAATATGGGGTTATACATAAGATAAATTCGACTATAAATATTCATTAGAAATATAAAAAGATTTCATACATAATTTTATTTTATTTTTAATTTTTAGTCATTAAATAATTTAATTTATTTATGACACAATGATGATGCAGTAATTATCTTATTAATGAAATATTGACATAATTGATGTTATAAACACCAAAATAAATGTAATTTGAAACTTTTTATGAATCCCACTACTTTTCTAGGTTAATATGACATGTTAGTATTGATTTAATTAACTTTTTTCGAACTAATAATTCTGTTATGATTTTCACAAAAATCAATTACTAAATAGTGTCAAAATTGACATAAAATAGTTTTTAAAACAAATATTATATTGGTAATTGTTATTTTATTCCTAAAAATCTATGGTTCGGCCAAGTGACTTAGATAAGGTTATATATATTAATAATAAACAACTTGGGGTTCGTTTGTCTGCTTATAGTATGTTTATTATCCTTATAGTATAAGAACACAAGAAGACATGGTAAAAGTAAAATTATTTAACTTAATGTTAAAACTAAATGATAAGGTTAAAATAGGAACCTAAACTTGTCTAAATTCTATTGGATGAGAGGATTTCGACTCATCCCCACCTTATACTTGAAATAAATCAATTTGGAGCTATTTAAAACCGAACTTGACTTTATAATAAAATAATATTTTTAGTTATTCCAAAGGTGCCCCTCTCCTCCCTTATAAAAGGGCACATCCTCCCTCTCTTCCTCACACCACTTTGAGCCTTCAAGCTCGGCCAACCCCTACCACTTTCTCCTCTCCACTTCCCTAGAGACATCCTAGAGGTCCTGGTCTTCTTCAAAGACCAATTTTAGTGCCCTAAAAGAAGGTCTCAAATAAGCACTTCAAAGAAGAGGTAATGTCCGTTACCGATTCTTTCATCTTTATTTCTTCTTCAACTTCTTCTTCTTTGGTTGTTTCATTATGAAGTAATAACATCAGTATCACTCATATACTGATATGTTATTATAAGTATGAAACAACCCTATTTCACCATCTATCCATCCTACGGAAAAAGAAATCACCGCGCGTGCGTACGTACGAAATACCGTCTCCACGCCGGGGTGTAATCTATTTTCCACCACCACCTTACTGGGATGGGTATAATGGTGTAAATTATGACCATATACGAATATTATAAATTTATATTGATTCTTAAATAGTATACATATACTCCAATACAATTCCACGATCATAGGAACAATATCATCACTCGTGCGTACGTACGGAATACCGTCTCCACAATTTGATGCGACTCGTTCTACATGATCTTCATTTCATAATGATTATATAAATGAATTTAATGAATGAATATGATATATATTACACTAATACCATTCTGGAAATGAGGTATCTATAACCTAAAGAGAAGAATAATAATTTATTCGACAAAACACGCATAAGAACAAAAAGTTATAAACACCCGAATAACAAGTAGCAATGAAATATTACTACTAAGAAGCTAAGAATATGACCATATATGATATCATAAAAATAAGTATGATTCTGGAATAAGTCAATAACATTATTTAAATAATTATAGAGGAGGTTCGGACACTTATAAAGCAAGTCGGACCTAAGTTAAGGGAAATATCACAATCTCATTTTTATCCGAGATTGTTTATACTTTGGTATTTACTGGGGTGTATTTTATCATCCACATCCATGTTTCCTCAATATGTAATATTTATATCCTTATACAATAGTTTATATCCAATTTTACCCTTCGTTGAGTTTTTAGTAAAAGATATGCAAGGAATCTTTTGTCGTTTTTCATACGAGGTACTTTTTGACTTTTCTGACAAAAGTACGAGAAGAATGTTTTTTAACTTATACGGATTGAATGGATTTTTAAAACATTATTTCCAAGAAGCTTCCTTTAAAATTTTTCAAGTTTATTTTTAATCAACTTCTTTTAGTTTAAAATTGTATGACATGTTAAGAAAGGAAAATGCTTTTGAAGTAGAAAGGATATTTTCCTCAAGAATGGAGTTCAAGTGTTTTATCAAAATTATTTTCCATCTAAGATAATATAGGGTTCTGTTTCTGTCCCTATTATTACATTTACTTGATTATGTTGTGATGGAAATATTTTTATTAATTCATTTATCTTATATGAATTGTTTTATGATGTCATGATGTTTAAGATTCCCATTTTTATTACATGGGTTATGCAATGATGTATGATTTATGATTTTGTGGCACACATAATAATTTTTATCATTATGAGATGGGTGAGACCTATATCTCCCTCCAATACATTGGGTAAAGATTTTATATCTCATGAGATAGACATGGATGGAATGGTAGGTTATACCGGTTCAGTGAAACAGGACTGAAACGAGGGTGACTCAGTTCAGAAAGAGACTTTGTCCACAAAGATAGTCTTGGAAATGAGTCTTGACTAACAAGAAATGATTCTCTATGATTATGTCTGAATGCCACAAAGTTTCATGTTTTAAGTTATGATTATTGTGATTACATTTCACTGCGATGATTTATCCCATGTTATGAAATTATGATCTCTTTTGCAGGTTAAGATTTCAAAAAGTTAGGTGCTTGTGTATACGATGTGATTGATATTTCTTTTGTTTACCCTTACTGAGCATTTGAACTCACCCTTTTGTATGTTTTCTTTCCCTAGGTCAGGAAGAAGGTTATTAAGTAGGATATTCCAAAAAGGGACTCTAGATATGATGAAATAAGTGGGAGGCAAAGTTGATGCTTTATGAACCAGTTGTTTATGTTTCCCAGTTTCTAAAGACACTATACCTATACAGTCCTTTCGTGGTTTTGTTATATGTTCTAATAAGTATGCTTCAATTTTGAATTATTAACAATGTATGTAAAGTATGGGTCGTTATATTAGGGGGGATTGACTAATGTCCAAGAGTACTATCTAGCAACGAGTTAAGGAACCTCAGAGAAATAATTTAAATTCGCAACAACGACATCCACTTACGAACACTCATTGTGTAATATAATCCCTTTGTCGCAATATCTCATCATGTAGATTTCATGATAGTGTCGTAAACTTTTATTCTTGATACATCGTTATTTGACTACATGAAATAAACTCATCGTTACACCATGGCCATGGAATTTCGCGCGATAGTTATATTTCAATCAAAGGGATGAGATATCAACTTCCATAAATGGAAGGGAAAAATCCTTCCTCAACTTATCTATTAATAACATGACACTTCTGAGGCACACAACACACCCTACTTCCCGCCAACTGTCTGGTGATGGTTTTTGTCAGTAAATCAAAGTGCACGAGTCATGACATGTATTAATGACAATATTAATGTCTAAGGATAATTAAATATTCTTGCAGATGGGAATATCCAATGACACAAAAACATACAGAATTCCTACAGGCAGTTCTGTTCTCATAATCTCATATCTTGGAGATTACCAAGTGAAAATTTCATGAGAGGATGTCTCATATGCTTACAAGTACTCACAACTGACATCTTTCATGCTACCTGCCCCATCATAGTATGTAATAATACCATAGAACATTATTTATGAATATTTTTATAGCATTTCAAGGTTCTCATCATAGCGGGGAACTACCATGACCTTATCAATGTAACAAATACTCTAAGACATTATTACATCATAGTCATGTAGAAAAATGAACAATATGTAATAAGATGTTTAATATTTAAATACATTTAATGTATATGTAATCAAAGAACAAAAAGTAGGTACTAGGACACCAACTTTTACAAACTCCCACTTGGACTACAGCCAATTACCTACAACTTTCAGTCCGCTAGACCTCACATGATGATCATGTTTCTACTGAGTTAAGGCTTTAGTCAAGGGGTCCACCACGTTGGATCCTATGTAAATAATGCTCACTGCTACTTCACCTCTTTGAGAAAAATCCCTCAATATATGATACTTATGAAGTATGTGCTTCATCCACTGAAATAACCTTGGATCTTTTGAGACAGCAACCACTGTAGTATTATCATAGTATAGTGTGATGGGATCTTTACTGTTAGGTATCACATCTATCTCCTGGAAGAAGCTTCACATCCAAAATACTTCTTTAGATGGCTCATAAGCTACAATATACTCAAAATCTACTGTAGAATCTACGACCACACTCTGCTTTGAGCTCTTCCATCCCACAATACCTTTATTCAAACAGAATATGTTTCTTGTTTGCGACTTCTTGTCATCTTGATCAGTCTGGAAACTAGAATATGCATATCCTATGATGACTAGATCCTCATATCCTCCATAAACCAGAAACATATCCTTAGTATGCCTCAGAGACTTTAGGATAGTCCTAACATCCCTCCAATGGCAGTCACCTAGGTCCACATCATATATGCCTACCACACTCAATGCGTTGGAGAAATCCAGCCTAGTACACAAAATGACATACATGACTGGCCCAATCGCTGATGAGTATGGATTCCTTGACAATATCTTTCTTTTCTCATGTGTCTGAGGACACATTTTCTTAGAAAGATGAATTCCATGTGATTCTGGAAACAATCCCCTCTTGGATTGTTCTATACTGAATCTCTTCATTATCTTATCTATGTATGTACTTTTACTCAGTCCCAATAAATTCTTGGATCAATCATGATGGATCTTGATCCAAAAAATATATGCTTCCATGCCCAAGTCCATCATGGAGAAGAATTTATTCAACATTCCATAATAGACTGTAATATTGGTATCTCATTTACAATAAGTAATATGTCATCAACATAAACTATTACAAAAATGACTGCACTCCCACTAAACCACTTGTAGACACAAAGATCATATTCATTCTTGGTAAAACTGAATTTCATTATGGATTCATAAAAATGAATGTTCCATGACCTGGATGCTTTCATTAATCCATAAATAGATTTCTACAACTATGATACCTTATTGGCATCCTTTGGAGTTATAAACCCTTCACGTTGTGTCATGTAGTCATCTTCCTGAAGGTTCTTGTTAAAGAAGGATATTTTGACATCCATTTTACAAATCTAATTTTCATGGTAAGAAACAATGGACAATAGAATTATGATGGATTTAAGCATTTCAACTGGTGAAAGGGTTTCATCATAGTCAATGCCTTCATGATGTTTGAACCGTTTTGAAAACTGTCTTGCCTTATAGGTGATGAAATTTCCTTCCATGTACAGTTTATTTCTGAATACCCATTTTCAACCAACAGGATTTACATCCACCAGAGGATCTACCAAAATCCATACTTTGTTTTGATACATGGAATCCATTTCAGAATTCATGGATTCTTTCCACTTGGAAACATCTGTTCCACTTAATACATCCTTGTAGGTTAGAGGATCATTATTATCAAGTAATAATGAGTCACCATCCTTGATAACTAGAAAACTATAGCATTCTGGTTCTCTAACCTCTCTTATACTCTTACGAAGTACATGTGCCTCTGGAATAGATTATTCTTCCACAGGGCTTTGTGGAATTTGTTCCTGTACCAACTCTTTTGTACCTTGATCATCAACTTCATCAAAGTCTATCTTGCTTCCACTATCTATTTTGGAGAAGTTCTCACTCTTAAAGAATATTGTGTGTCTTTCCAATATAAACTTTTTTTTCTTGAGTGGTTATATAGGTAAAATACTCTTGTTTCCTTGGGTTATCCTATAAAGGTATCTTTGTGCCTCAGGATGAAAGTTTGTTACCTGAAGAGACCTTAACAAAGGCTTCACTACCCCACACATGTAAATTCGATAACATGGATTTTCATCCACTCTATAACTCATATAGAATACCATTTATCGACTTAGTGGGTACTTGGTTTAGTATGTGTTCCACTGTTTGTAATGCATATCCCAAAAAATATAATAGAAGACTCGCATGACTCATCATTGATCTCACCATGTCCAAAAGGGTGAAATTCCTCCTTTTTCTCACACCATTCCACTGGGGCATGTATGGAGGAGTGAGTTGGGATTGGATCCCAAAATCCTATAAGTAATCAATGAAGTCTTGATTGAGATATTCTCCACATAGGTCTGATCATAGTTTCTTAATGTTCATAAAAATATGATTCTGAACATCATTCTTGTATTCATTGAACTTTTAAAAATAATTTGACTTATACCTCATTAAGTAGATATATCCATATCTACTAAAATCATTAGTAAAAGTTATGAAGTATGAGTATCCTTTTCTTGCTTCAATTGGAAATGGTCAACACACATCGGTAAGAACCTATTCAATAAGTTCTTTATCCCTTTCACCTTTCCCACTAAATGGGGCTTTGGTCATTCTTTCTTGTAAACATGAATGACATACCCCAAGTGGTTTTAGTTCGAAAGAATTTAAATATCCATCTTGATGTAACTTTGTCACGCATTTCTTGTTTACATGAACTAGTCGGTGATGCCAAAGTTGGGTGTGGTATGAGTCTTGTGATGTGTCTTTGTTATCGATTGACATTACTTGGGTTGTTGAATCCAACAAGTAAAGACCGATGTATAAATGTGCCCTACCAAAACAAATGATATATTTGTAAAAGAAGAATCATTCATTTCCAAACTTGAAAAAAATCCATTTTTATATAATATGGATATATAAATAATGTTTTTAGTAACAGATGACACATACTAACAACCCATTAACACTAGGATCATCCCAGTTGGCAATGTGAGGTGGTAGTCCCCAACAGCAACAGCAGCAAGTCTAGCTCCATTGGTAGGTCATAGATCTACCTCCCTTCAGTCAATCTTCATGAATCTACCTGGTTCCTATATTTGGATACATATCTGAGCACCAAAAGCTATATCTGATACCTAATATATAGAAAAATATAGATTAAATTCAATAACAAACAAACTTGAAGCTTCCCCTTGATTCTTAGGCTGGGTGCAGTTATTCTTCCAGTGGCCCTTCTTGCCACATGAAACACAAACAGCCTCCTATTCCCTTTCCTCCCCATTGATCTTCCATTTCATAGAAGGTTGTGAAGAAGCTTTGGGATTAAAGCTATTTGACTTATCTTTCTTCTTATTCACCATAAAGATAGAAGGATTTTCACACTTTATATCTTTGTCGACTTGGAGAATGAGGATAAGAAGATCAGATAGAGACTTCTCAATGTTGTTCATATTGAAATTGACAACAAAGTTAGAGAATCTCTGAGGGAGTGACGAAAGAATGATATCGGTGCCCAATTCTTCTATGAGTTTAAACCCTAGAACCTCTAGGCACTCAATATAGCCAATGATCTTGACTATATGAGGCCTAGATGGGGCACCCTCTCAAATATTAATCTAAAATAGCTCCTTATAGATCTAAAACATTTCCTGTCTTTCTCTCTCCTGGTAAAGATCAAGAAGGTGCTTGATCATTCTATAAGCATCCATGTTTTCATGAGACTTCATGACCTCACTAGACATTGATGATAACATAAAACATTGAACATCGACCACATCATTAATATGTTTCTCATAGAAAAAGAAATCCTCATCACTCGCCTCTTTGGAAGGTGGATTGGGTAATAAAGACTCTAGCACGTAAGACATCCGTTAATGGTGTAGGATATCCCAAAGGCGTCTAAACCATTCCTGGAAGTTACTACGGGTGAGGATGTTGTCTTTATCTAGAATTCATCACATGGATAGTGTGGGTGACAAGATTGTCATTTTTATTATACAATTAAAAGAGAAAATCATTAGTACTTTATTGATTACATTTATGAAAAAAAATAATCTTTATTAAGTCTCCCACTATTTTATCAATTCCTAATGTCCCTCACCATTGAACTTAGAATGTTTGGTTTCCTAGAAATTCTAGTGTAAAAGATCCATATCCCCTTGCATATCCCCAACAAGGGTTTTCCAAGCTATTACGAGGTATTTAGGTAGGAAGGTCTTTGACAACTGCAGGCTTGTAGCTACTTGATCTATTGAGTGGACTCCCCAATCCTAAAATCACAACTTTTGGATTTTCTCAACTCTTGCCTCCAATATTACACCAAGTATAGAAAGGGATACTCCTCTTGATGTAATATGGTTAAGTAAAGCAGAAACCTTTCATTAGGGCTTCCTTTATAAAAGTAAGTGTCTCAACAAAGGTTGGTCAAACACATAGTTGTATTGAGTTTTTCCCTTAATCAAGTAATGGAAGGCTTCGTCTGACATAATATTTTATTTGGGGGACTTTTATATCTTATGTGTGAATTTATTATTATCATTATCAAATACTTGTTAATATTAGGGGGAACTTAATTAAGTGATTAACAATGTCTTGATAACATTTACGCATAAGTCTAGTTTATTTTAGTTTTATATTTCATGCTTGTTTAATTAATTAATTATGTGAACTTGACAACACATCCATAATGATAAACCATAAAAATGACAAAAATAAAATAAGGGGAATGATCATGAGCTTTTCAAGTGGTTAGTTTATCTAGCGGTTGATAAACTAACCCTGACCTTGGGGAGAAACATCTTGAACCTTTTGGGTTTGTGTTTACAAGTTTCCACCTGTCCACCTCTGTATCTCTTGAGATTGGTTTCATCTCGGCTCCAGCTTGAACTGCCCCCACTAACTTGGGAGTTCCATCCATTATATATTCCTCTTTTGAAACTCACATGTTGGTGAGGGGTAAAAAAGGGGTTTTTCATAAAATAAACCTTGGGCATATAGGCCCTACATATTAATGAAGAGAAGGCTCACAGGCCAAAAAATTTAATTTAAATAAACAAATTAAAAGAAATCATCCACATACAATGGTCTTAATCTCGCTCATGATCATCCATACATGTAATGATGTTTGCGCGTAAATAAAACTTGCATTGAATTCTTTAATCATTATTGTTTATGATAAATCACACTCAAATAAATTAATTATCATCTTCAATTAATCAATCCTTTTATCTTAAACCCTTTTTCTGAATTTCCCTGAGACTATCATACGTAATAATTTTCTAAAAAATAAATTCATTTTAAATTATATTTGTACGTAACATGTACCTTGGAGGCAACCCAGTGAATTCATATTCATAACAACCCAATGAGTAGAAATGACCATTACATATATGTTAAATTAAAAACATATATATAAAACACCTATCACGTGTTGTGCCTCAGCTTTAAGCCCGAACGATGGTACACCGCTCAAGGGTTTGTATAATATAATAATAAATTTAAATAAATCTGTGTAATTTGGATGAGTACATGGCGTGTAGTTCTAACTATACATTGTGTACTATTTTTCACCATCTATATGAAGTACACGCCCATGGAAATGGCGTGTGAGTGTATTTTGGAAATATTCAAAGTACATGGTATGTTCAGTGGGCCACACGTCATGTAGTATCTACATTACACGGTTTCTAGCAGGGAAAGCCATGTATGGGGTACACGGTCCAACCCTAACCTGAAGGTACTACATGCCGTTTCCAGTGGAATACACGACATGTATTCCGGAAACAACTTTCCACCTGTTCCTACTCAACACACGAAGTAATTTATGACTTAGAAAGACTCCAACACATGGATTTTTTTGGTGAACTGGTCTGATGCATTGAATCTTCACTACACAGAGTATAATAGCAAATACACACCATGTGTTCTGGTTTTGTATGTCCAGGAAGATTTGGAACCTCCAGATGAGATCCTCTATTTTATTTTAATAAAAAATAATAGAAAATATCGTTTCTGTAAGGTGAACGAGAAACAAAAGAGGTGGAACAGATCGAAAAATTAAGATTTTTAGAATTATTAACTTGAATTGAAACCACTAAATTATTAAATTTGTAAATCATCAATAAAATATTTAAATAATTATAAACTATGATGTAACTGTTCTGATACCACTTTTAGGTTCTGGGCACATTGGAAGCACAGTTAGGCTGACACTGAACATTGATTTTTACCATGATCAATGATTTTTTTGAGATCAACACGACAATGAACACTAATCTCCATGGAATAGAATCGATGATTTAGATAAAGAAGGAAGAGAGCCAAAACTGTTAGAGAGGATCTTTCACATCGTGTTTATAATTAATTTAATTAATTTTATAAAGAAAATAATACATGTATCATTGGTATTTTTTTTGTTGATGATGTTGATCATCCAAAATCACCCTTCTGGATTATCTCATTGTGCTTATTAGGATCCAAACTAGAATCCCTCTTGAGGAGATCAACACATGCTCTGATGGCCTCCAATCAACATTTCTCATTCTCTGAGTGCTAGCACAGTAAAGTGAGTTTCTTGTGTCGGTCGTTCTTGATTGCTTGTTCTTAGGCCTTGAATAACGTCTCTCATTCTTGAGAGGGCCGGAAAGAGGCTTCAAGAGAGAAATTGTTTTGCTCAACAATTCTCAATTCACCAAGAATGTGGTGTGTTCTCCATGGTACAATAGACATATATTTCTATTTATATTCATGGAATTTCAATTACAATATTTAATTACATAACAGTATTTAAAAACATTCCAGAACTTATAGAAAACCCAAGATCATAATAATAATACCACGTCATTATTTATGGTGCGCCAAATTGTCCAAAACAAAATTACGAATAAATTCGATGTCACAAAATAATAGCAGCATCATTATTATTTTAACTTGTGCCAACTAAGAATTATTTACCATCTTGGAAATAATTATTTTACTATCGGACCGGCCTTGGTCCACTCGAACTCCACTTCCATTTATGGAACACCAGAATAAATAAATAAATAATTTATTCTATTAAATAAATATTTTATTTACAAAATAGTAAATAGACATTTATTAAATGTTCAATAAAATAAATAAATAAATTTTATTTAATTTATGTGTTCATCTTAACTTGATAAAATTTATTCTATGGTCTTGAGAATAATATTTACATCATTAATTAAATTAAAATATAATTTAACCGAGACCATAAAAAACGCTTAGTGTGTCACCCTATAGGATTATTTCTCATTGGTAGTAGGCGGGCTAGCCTAAAGTCCAAGAGTACTTTCTAGAAATGGTTCAAGTCACCCAAGAGAAAGAACATAAAGTTTTAACAACAACATCCACATATGAATTCTCACTATGTAATATAATCCATTTGTCACAATATCTCATCAAGAAGGTTTCATGATAGTGTCATCAAATTTTATGCTTGATACGTTGTTCTTTGACTACCTGTAATAAACTCTTCATTACACAATGGAAATGTAATTTTGCGGGAAGGTTATATTTCAATCAAAGGGATGAGATATCAACTTCCTTATATGGGAGGGAAAAATCCTTCCTCAACTTATCCATTAATAAGATGACACTCGTGACACACCCAATGTACCTTACTTCCTCCCAACTGTCTCTGTGACAATTTTCATCAGTAAATCAAAGTGCACAAATCAAGAAACATATTTATGATAATATTAATGTCTAAAGATCATTACACACACTCACAGATTGAAAAATATAATGACATCAAAACATGCAGAATTCCTACTGGTGGATCTGTTCTCATAATCTCCTATCTTGGAGATTACCTAGTGAGAACATCTTGAGAGGAAGTCCCGTCTACTTACAAGTACTCACACCTAACGTTCTGCATGCTATGTGTCCCATCATAGTATGTCATCAAACTGTAGAACTATATTTAATAATATTATTATATCATTTTAAGGTTCTCAATATTGCGGGGAACTTCCTTGACCTTATCAATGTAAAAAAAATACTCTAGGACATTATTACATCATTTTCATGAAGAACAATGAAAAACATGTAATAAGATGTTTAATATTTAAATACATTAAATGGTCATGTAATCAAATTACAACCATTTGGTTCTAGGAAACTAACCCTTACAATATTCAGGCTGGTTTTTAGGACCAATTTAGTATAGATTGGATTATCTCATGGATTAGATAGTAGGTCGTCCTCCAGATGATAGAAGAATGCATCTTGATACTTTTACTCTAGTGGTAGACCATTTTCATGATGTATTTTTTAAGGAGTCATACATCTTACCATCTATGTGGGAGATGGAGTTCCCAATCAAGTTGGTGCTGAGAGTAGAGACAGTTTCTCTAATGTCTTATAGTATTTATCTAGTTATGATTTAGGAAATTTATGTTTAGTTTTATGATTTGGAATTCAAAGGCTTCATACATTATTGTGATTCTCCATGTGCTTATCCAATTCTTTTCTCCAAGAATGGTGGTGGGACTTTGAGAATGTGTGTGAATTATCAAAGATTTAACCATATGATAGTCAAGAACTAGTATCCCATTCCACATATAAACAATATATTTGTTTATTTGAGATGTTGTAAGATATTATCCATGGTCAACTTGAGGTTAGTATACCACCAGTTGAGGGTAAGACCACTGATCATGCCTCAAACTAAATTTTATAAAATGTATGGCTTGTATGATTTCATAGTGATTCCATTTTATTTGAATAACATATTCTAGATACTCATAAACATGATGAATCAAATCATTCAAACATTTCTAGTCCATTATGTGGTGGTTTTTGTTGATAAAATATTATTTTTCTTCCCTATATATGGATGAAAATTCCCAACATCTTGACATTATCTTGAGTACATTTAGAGATCTTTGGATTTACACCAAGCTAACCAAATGTTGATTCTTGATTGATAAAGTGAACTTATTAGGACATGTACCATTAGAGGAAGATGTTTTAGTGGACCTATTGATGAGTATAACCATGGTATATTTGGAGAATCCCATTAATGTATTTTTGATTCATATCTTTCTAGGTTTATCAGGTTATTATTAGTGATTTATCTAGGACCACTTTCATTTGGTAGCACTGATGTACAAGATGACCAAGAATGGAGAGAATTTTTTTTGTTATATTCTTCTGAGAGATTTCATTAGGATATGAAATGTAGGCCGACATCAAAACCTATCTTCACTTTTACTATTCCAGGTAATTCATATACCGTGTACTATAACACATCCAACATTGGACTCTGATTAGTTCTAATGTAGGATAGTCGAGTGGTTTCTTATTACTCCAGACAACTGAGAACACAAGAGAAGAGTATCCATACTCATGATCTAGAGTAATCTTTGGTGCTACATTCCAAGAGATTCTGGATACACTATCATTTGGGAGAGTGGATTTTGGTGTACATGGACCACATGTGCCTTAGGGACATCTTTTCTCTAAAATACCTTCACCTTCAGCAAAGGAGGTAGGTTGAGTATATAGATTATTTTGACTTCGAGTTGGATTATAAACTAGGAAAGGGAAGAATTTTTTACAATTACTTAAGCTAAAAGATATAGATAGAGGTAATGTAGAAGTATTAAAACGAGTGGATGTTGATGATTCTCATTTTAGACATGTAACTAGATGTCTATGAGTCTCTAAGATGAGTAACATTGAATTTGAAATCCGTTGTACCTGGTCTTTTGGACTAGATCCAGATAGAGTAGTTATATTATCTTGATGGCTTAGTTATGAGAGATATATTATATGATGGGGATCCACCAATGTGGTGGTCTCTTGGCAGGAAACATTATCTTCTTTTCCATGGTTGAGTATGGGTTCCCATTGAATTTTGGGAGGAGTTGATGAGAATGTTTCATGCTTCTAGATGGTTGGTATATCCTGGTTTGAAAATAATGTATCATGATATTTTTAGACAATACTAGTGTTTACGAATGAATAAGGATATAACATGATTCATAGAAAAATGTTTCACCTATCAGAAGGTGAAATTTTACCATTAGAGGCATACTGGGATTTCGCAGCCTCTTACCATTCTTAAGTGGAAATGGGATTCTGTAACAATGGATTTTGTTATAGGATTACCCCTGAAACCTTAAAATAATTATTTTGTATGGGTGATCATAGATCATCTTATAACACTAGACCACTTATTTCCTACTAGGGATACCTTTATTGTTGATGATATGGGTAGTATTTACACATGGGAGATAATTCAATTTCATAGTGTCTAAGAAGTATTATTTTATATAGAGACCATCATTCAACATATTTTTTCTATAAGGATCTTCATATGGATCTAGGATTATAGGGTCTTCTAATAATAACCTACCATCCATAGACTGGTGGTGAATCTTAGCCTGCTATTCAGATTCTGGAGGATATGTTATGAGACTGTGTTTTGTATTTTAGTGGTTCACGGGAGTTTCATGTGGAACTCATGGAGATTATTTATAATATTTTCTTCCAATAATTTCTCCCAATAAAACCATTTGATATTTTTTATAGAAGTAATTACTATTAACCTATTTATTGGTCAGAGGAAGGTGAGTTTGTTCTTGTTGAGACTAGACTCATACACGATACATCTGAGTAAGTTTATTTGACCAAGAGGCTATTGGTGACCACATAGTGCATGAAAAAAATATTCTGATGTCCATCATAGATAACCTTTAGAGTTTGATTTTGGTCATTTTGTTTTCATTTGGGTGTCACCTACGTTTGTTCAATTCTATATCAAGAAATAAAGAAAGCTATCACATAGGTTTTTTTAGCCGTTTGAGATTGTGAAAAGGGTATGTCAAGTAGAGTATTGATTACCCATTCCATAGTGATACATTTCCATGCATGAAATGATTAACATTTCAAAACTTTAGAGATATAAACCTATCACTTATCATGTAGTATACATTGAGGATGCAAAGAGTTTTATAGATGCATGATTTGGGTTTTCTGTAAAACCTATTCATTAGAACATTTCGTTATCTTTGATCCTTGGTTGTTGAGTCTCATTTGGAGTTAGAGAGATTTTTCTAGGGAAAATGGACTATATTTTTTGGATGTATGTTTATTAATTAATGGATCCTAAGTATAAATGTTTTAAAGGTGAGTATGATGATTTCCCATGATTTTGGAATACTTCAGAGGTGGTTTAGGATTTTCTGTGGAAGATAGGGCTAAAACATCCTTTAGGGTATTTACACACCATTTATATGTATTACATACTATGTAAATATTTCCTTGAATAAGTCATTAAATGGGTTTATGAAATGAAATTTATACATGTTGTTAAAATGGTTCTTGTTTTTTAATGTTTGGGAAGGGTTATTTTAACCAGATTTTACACCTTTTCTAGTGTAATTGATAAATAAAGAATTATATGCCATTTATTTCTTAGGTTGGGCTGTTTTAAATCCATAATGAACTTTTGTTTTCATTACATCCACTTTAATCCTTTCCTATCTTGAACCCAAGGTTATTCATAAGTGATTTTGGAGTGACCTCCTTCATTTTGGATGTCTTGATCTAGAATTTGATCCCTTGTAGGTTTTCTTCTTTGGTATTCCCTCTATTTTTATTGTTTCATGTTATCATGGTGTAATATTTTGACTTCCATGTAAATAATCATCGATCTAGATATTTTATGATCTATATATTCTTACAATATTGTATTCCTTTTTTCTTTTTGGTGTTACAGGTCGAAATTTTTTTCACGATCACTGATTAAAGGTAGGTGGTCAAAATAAACCCTTTGGTATGTTTAATTGATTAAGTGTGTGAAATAATACGATTTCACCATAATGAAATTTATAGTAAATAATTTAGTAATGGTTATGATAAATCATGTTCATAATTATTCCTTATATCACTTTGGATCCAATATTGATGTTTTCTAGATTTTGGATACCCAATGGGTGATCAATCCCTTTAATAATAATGATTTTTCTAATATATTATAGTGTTTTTCATCAATATGGGATACCTTTGGTGATTTTTTTGATATAGAACCACTTTGTTAAATGGTGATTGTTTATTTTAAAGACTTTTGATAATTAAACATAAAAATGAATGTATAATTTAAATATAAATGGTAATTTTCATAATTATCCATTGAGACTTATCATATGATATTGTAATATCATTATTGTTATGACTTTTTTTTGTGATTCATACTCTAATGCTTATATACTGGGCTTGGCCTAGATTCATGATATAATTATTATATGGTGGGCTTGGCCCAATTTCATGCTATAAATATTATATATAGAAATTGGTCCGATTTCATGTTTTAATTATTATATAGTGGGGATGGCATAGTTTTCTACTGTAATTATTATAAGGAGTTCATGGAAGAGTTTCATGTTGTAATGATTATAAAGATGAGTTGGTCCAGTTTTATGCTGAAATGCTTATATTGAGGGATATGCCTAGATGCTGAAATTCTTATATAGAGGGATTTTCCAGAATTATAAAATTCTTATACGGACCGATCTTTCTTGTTATGTTATTATACCACAGACAGGTGGTTATGGAATTCAGAGTTGAGCTACATGCTTGAAGAGATTATGAGATGGTACTGAAGAACATTGATTGTTATATTGTATTATTTTTCAAATTAATACACCTGTTTTTTGTTTATTTCATACACTTATTATCAAACTAGTTTTGTCTATACATAGTGGTGTCGGCCTACTAAGTTATACCAACACCCTATTCGAGCTTCTATTTGGTACTTGAGATGATTACATAGATAAAGGTCTGGACAAGGTAAAAAACCTTATTGTTGATTGTTTCTTTATCCATGGTTTGGATCATTAATATGTGGCCTTTGTGGGGTTTTAAAATAGGGGATTTTGAATTTTATGATATCTTATTCTTTTATTTTTATTACATTTAGTTTGACATTAGATACATTCCATCAGGGAATTACATTGATTATTATTTGATTTATTGGTTCCTCCTTTACCTTCCAGTTGTATGTTGTATTATTTCCTCTATTTATATTACTCTGATATTTATGGTTTCTATCTGCTATATTGTTACTCTACACTAAGGGGTATAGTCTCCCAAATATATTCATTAAAACCCTACTACTAGTCAGCATCCTCTGGTGTATGTGGTGGATTTATTGAGGTTCAGTAAACAAAAATGATTTGTCCATGTGATAGAGTAAATTATTAGAATATGTTACAAACTCATCCCACCACCAGCTCTATGTGCCTCTTCTTATCGATCCACAATAAGACACTTTCCCTTTTTCATACCCCAATTCATGAAATCTATAAGCACCCCAAAATTCTGGAGTATGGTGTGAGTACAAGACTCAACTTCCAATAAATCTTTAACCCAGTGATCTAAAGTATAATAGTTGTCTAAAATAATAATAACAAATTTCTAATAAGAATAAAAATATCAAATCCATAATTGAGTGGTCATGTTCTATACAAGATTCCAATAGACCCCAGGTCAAACCTACTTTTCTCCATACCAAATGTATAATGAGATGACGTTGAAAGTAACAATATGAACCATCTAGAATTTGATTTTTTTTATTGAAAATATCATGGGATCATGTGTACATGTGACTAATTTTTTTACAGGACTTATATATATAATACCTATTGAAAATAAACTAGGAATATATTGGATCCACAACATGACATGCCACTCACAAATCAACTAGGCATCAAGAAACCCGATACTTAGGCAATGTGTGAATCCCAAATGTTACATTACTTGGAATAATCATACCTCCACCCTATTCTTAGGTCTATCTTCTCCATCATCACATGTAATTTGTACTCCCCCTCTAAGTGACAATCTTTTCATAATAGTCAACCAATTCAGAGAACCATGAATGATTCCTCCATGATTGTAAAAATAAAAAAAGGTATTTCATATACGGAATGTATAACATCATGAGAAACAATTAACAATATATATACATGTGATCAACATAAAATTTCAAAAGTAGGATACAATAAAAAAATCATGTCATCATACATCATAAAGAGTCTCATGGGATACACTGACACCCATATGTGATCACAATAAAGCATGGGGAATCAAGAATAACAACACATGAAATTTTTCAATGAAATATTTGTAAAATAGAGCCAAAAAATTTAAGGAACATCCAATATCAATGTTATGGATTCTAACATCAAGGATAAACCCCCCATGTGTGGTTCAAAATATAAAGGGAAACAACTAAAACCAAGAACACATCCTCATGGGACTTATTATCATAGTTATTGAACATCAATATTATAGGTTCATCAAGGATACCTAGAGTCAAAACCATCAACTCTATTTTTAAAATAATTTAATTATCAAATGTGCTAGTAGTTTCTCTCACCTAGATAATCAATAAGAAAGAAGAATAACTCTTATTTTTCTTCTTGATAATTGTAGATTATTTCATAGGGGATAATTAAACTTCCTCATGTACTCATAATTTCTCTCTCTAGAATAATCTAATGTACATAAAACTCATTATTATTATTCTATTTTATCATTCTAGGTTATTAACATTTTAAGAATTTTCATCATTTTTTAATAACCTTCAGATGAATAGTTTCATAATCTAATTTTCAACGATTTCAAGTGATTATTACCTAGATATTTATCCTATAAAAAATTAAACCCCATATTAGAGAGAGTGGGAGTGTGGTTCTACCTTTCAAGGAACCAATATAAAAGACTCGGTTTGGTCATAAAAGACTCCACATATATTACATAAAGTAAAATATAGAACACCTGAGCTAAAAGGAATAAAAGAAACAAAGTAAGGGAAGGCTCAAGTATTTTTTTAATAATTATCTCTTGTACAAGTTCAAATTATTAAAATTACAATTTATATATCATCATTTAATTTACATTTTAATAGATTTATAAAAGATGAGTTTATAATCTCATCCATAAAAATTACTTATGGATTTAAATGAGTACAAGGATTTAATACCATGATTTTTTTTAATTTAAAATCATCTAATACATGTTACATGGTTTTGATGAAAAATAATAATAGAAAAAATAAAAAAAAGGATAAAATGTTACCCTTATGCATGGAGTATGCACTACGTAAGGGGAACTTAGTTTTACCCTTATAGAGTGGGAAACCCTTATATAGGACTTTGAAAATCTGGGGGTACCTTTTTGTATCCTTAGGAACATATATATTACTTTTACATAGTTAAAAAATTTTCTTTACCCAACCCAAGATACCCTTACATGAAATGAATCAAACCAATAAACAAATCAGATTTACCTTTATGTCATAGTTGGTACCCTTATAAATCACATGGATACCCTTATATAGCACCCATAAAATTGGATACCCATATTCATTATTTATTTACCCTTACACAATATCCCTTTTCCCCTTACACAACCTATAACAAAGTTTTTCCCCTATAAAATTCAATAAAAGAGGGTTTTACCCTTACAAAACGTATTGTAACACACATTTACCCTTACATAAAACAATAAAACATAAGTAAGATAAATTTTTTAAGAAGAAAAATTATTCTCACTTAAAAAATAATTATATAATTAATCCATATGGGGTTATAAGAAAAATTAAAAATTGATAATATTAAAATGTATCCAAAGGAACTATATATCATGTTAGGAAGTCAAAGATGTCAGGACAGATCATATACATAAATTTATAAAAAGGAATAAAATAGAAATGCTAAAACTCCCCAAAAATTGGTTTTGAGTCCTTAACCATCTTGATCTCCCATGCTCCACATGTTCGTGAAATAAAATAAAGCACTAGTCATAGTGTTTGAAATTCTCCCATACTGTAGTCATGAAGTCTACCCAGGTACCAAATAGAGGCCTAGATAGGTATTGAGTATGACTTAGTATGTAATTACCAATAATGTATACAAGCTTATATAGCCTGATCAATATGTTTATGATGATGTGCATAATAAATAAATGAAAGGAAATATAAATAAACAATATAAATTCCAATGTTCCATGGTTACACCGTGAATAAACCATACCTGCATCAGCCGAATGTAAATGTCTCTATATATAATAACTCAAGTTGTTCAAAAAAAACCCATGGGTGATTTCACCAAGGTATTCAAAACTAGTAGTCATCATGAACCATGTAAATAAATTAGGCCTAAATGAATCCAAGAGGGATTTACCCAAGGAATTCCAAACTAGAGTTGTCCATTATAATCCAAGGGGAATATCCTAGAGGAATTTGAAATTGAGTATCACATGTAAGCCTAAATGAATCTAAGTGGTATTTTCTTAAGGAATTACAAAGCATTAAGAAAAACACATGTACTAATATAATTCATTTTAGAATTCATTAAAATTAAATTTCAATAGGTACCACTTATAACAATTTATCTTCAATCCTTGAGTATTCCCTAGGTTTCCCAAGACATTAATCTAATCTAAACATAAATTTTTGAGCACCCATAGGGCTACCCTTTCATTTACCACAATGTTTTCCAAGGTAAGAACGCCCCATGGGTGGCTAAATTTATATTTATTTTTCCCACAGACATTTCTAGGTCCATGGTAATTTTTAAACCCATGATTTAGAGCTACTGAAATTAAATTTATAAAACGAGTTAAAATACATAGTAATGTCATCATGAACTCACAACTCAAATACTCATAAATTATATAGATTTGTGGGGTAGCTCATAAACCACCTACCTTAGGTTTGTATAAGTTTACCCATAAATTTTTATTCCTTTTCATTATAAATTTGTATAAATAAGATAATATTACATAACCTTTTAAAAATGAAATATTGGTGTATGTTTGATTTGAAAAAAAAATAATAATGGAGGGAATAAACTCTTAGATTTACATTAAGCTCACCATTGAAACAAACAACACTTGACTCAGAGGATAAATGAAAGACAACATTCAAGTATAATTAGTGGAAAAAAGGGGTACTAAACCTATGAGGGTTCTGGGAAAAGGAGGGTTGAATAATTAGTGTTTTGTTATTTAATTTGATAAGGGAAAAGTTATAATATCTCAAGTTTTAGGGCGGAAAATAGTTTGTCCACATGATTGGATGATCTGTGCACCAACCATGTGGCTCCCACAATTTAAGGAGCCTTACCTCACACTAATTTCTCACATGGTTAGTAGAGGAATATACTAAATATATAGATTCCACTATCTGGGACACTCCACTTCACATGAGTAAGAAGAGTGATTTGATAAACCATGTTCCAACAAAAAAAAAAGATCTAAAATTTATATTTTTCATGGTTTTCATTGTTGGGTTAACACGATTTTAAAAACCATGTAGCATTTCATATTCCCAATATGGGTTGGATTCATCATTAGAACAAACCATGGACCTTTATATGAAACTCAAACATTTTATTTTTCAAATCGTACAACCCCCTAAATTCTTTAAGATCCTTCCTATTTCTCCATAAACATATTCAAGACAAGTTAAATAATAAAATAAAAAATATTGTGTCAAAATTTAATAAATAATTCACCTAATGAAAGGTACAGGCTTTAAAACCTACCCATCATATGTAAATTCATACTCAAGAGGAATTATTGAACATGACTAGTCATCATCAAATAAATCTGGCCATTGGGCCCTCATATCATACTCTCACTCCCATGTATCCTCTTAAATAGGTGTTTGCTTCTACTGAAAACTTACTAGAGGAAATGTTTTTCCCTGAATATCATTTTTACTCCAATACAATATGAAATATTGTCACTCCTCAAAAGTCAAATAATTCTATATAAAAATATCCATGATTTCAATGATGTTATATGGATCCTAGAAGTATATATTAACTATAGAGTGTGAAAAAAAATCACAAATATAAATAAAATTCTATGAAGGGTCATCTAATATACCATTGGACCAATCCTCTCCACTATCTTGTATAACCCCACATACATAGATGATATCTTCCCATACCTCTAAATATGAAAATTTCCACACCTTTGTGACACCCTAATATACACATGGTCACCATCCTCAAACTCGATAGGTTGGCATCACTAACTCACATATAATCTATAACTACTTTGGGAAGTCATCATATGGTTTTAGATCAACTAAAAAATATCTAAGGTCTCTTGCATAATAGAGGTCCCAATAATCACTACCTAATTGGCATCTAACCAATAGAGAGGGGAAGAATATGGTCTATTAAATAAGTTTCTTAAGGCTTATCTATATATTTTCCAGAAAATAGTTATTTAACTGAATTATACTAGCACTAGGTGGTTTTCCTAAGAACCATAAAAATCCTAGAAAATTCCTCTTAGAATGTCCTCTATGATATGTGTGATATGCACCAATTTCTCATCCATTTATAGATTATTGGAATTCTATAGACATACATCCCTACCAAGAACCATCTATATCCCTTTCCAAAACTATGACATGAAATGTGTCTCTGCCAGAGATTATACTCTATGTAGATCCATCTTAGAACACCACCTCTCACATATAGAGATTATCTAACTCATCTACTGAAAAAGTATCCCAGATAGGTAAAAATTATACTACCTTAGTCAGTCAATCAATAATTACCCACACTACATCATTACCTCAAGGTATCCTAAGTGAACTCAATAAAATTATATAATGACAGCATCCCATTTCCACTTGGTGATGAATAATGGATATTAATTTCTTATGAGTCACCCATGCCCAACCGTAACTTTTTGATAGGTGGAGTACCATGTAACAAAACCCCTAACACCCTTCTTAAATCTTAACCACCAATACTATTGGTGCATGTTCCAATACATCTTTTTCAAACCTTGATGTACCACCCATTTTGTGTCATTAGACTATCCCATTAGTTCCACTCATATGTCCATGGGAATCGATATATGGCCCCAAACAAAACGAATCTCTTCATTATTAATTAACCTACCAAGTGGTGGATAACCGTCCTATATTTCATACCTTATGGCAAGGAACTATGTATCTGGAAAGTATATTCACTTGATCTTGATGAGAAGTAATTTTGAAATAGACTAGGATGTAAGTTTTGCCATAACATGGTACTCTGAAATAACAAAATGCATCTTAATACACATATCCATCAATTTCTTCTCACTAGTAGATTCTTGTATTGCCTAAGTCTAAATATTATGAATCAAAACATCAATTACTAAATCTACCTTTTTTGGAGATAAATCTTGTTCAAAATCATACAATTATTGACTCTCAACCCCCATTCCCATCATAGGTTAATAAACCATTACAAAAATTTATAATTTAGAATTTTTTGGTGTGTATATACCATAAATTTCTCACATTGAATTGTTATTCTCATAGTTCCTCAACTTCTTGAACCCATAAGACACTACTAATCCACTTTGAATCAATACTTCCCCTAAAAAACTCTAAAATCAACATAATAAAGAGAGTAATCCTCACTAGTCCTGGGTAGGGTAATCATTGATGGTGATTTCAACCATCCTTTTCAGCTACTGAAATTTATTATCATAGGCTTTAGTCTAGAAAAAATTCTCTCCCTTCTTGGCCAAACCTCACATTGGTTCTAAAAAATGGGATAAGTTCCATATGGATCTCGAGTAATAGCTGACCAAACCAAAAAAACCATGTTTGTAAAAAATGGTCTTTGGATACTCTTAAAGAACAATAATATTGACATTGATGGGGTACACATACACTCTATCCTCATTTATAATATGACATATAAATTTAACCTTATCAATTGAAAATTTTAACTTAGAGAGCTTGGCATATATTTGATTATATCTAGAGGTTCTCAATATTACCTCTATGTGTCACACAAGCACCTACCTTGAGATGGAGTACATGAGGATATCATCAAATATAGATAAAAAGATGTTTAGATATGGGTGTAAATACCAATTAATGAAAACCATGAACCCCACTGGTGTGTTCAAAAGACTAAACAGAATAACTAGATACACATACAACCTATACCCACTCCTTAAAGTAGAATGAGGTAAGTCCACTAGCCTCACCCTCAACTGGTGATATCATGACATCAGATCAAAAATGTAGTGTACTTAGGCACCTTTAATATGATCCAATAGTTCTTCAATTTGAGGAAGTGGATAAAAATTTTATCCACCATCAAATTTATCTTTTTATAGCTGATTTACAATCTCAGAGAACCATCATCCATCTTATATTATAGGATAAGAAAACCCAAAGGACATGTAATTGTTCGAATAAACCCCTTGGAATTTAAATCCTCTAACTAAGACATTATCTCGTAAATCTATGTAGGATCCATTATTTAGGGTGGAATGTAAATAGGTTCTTCTCCTACCATAAGCTCAATATTATGGTAAACATATATCTCGAGTGTAAAGATGAAGAAATATTTAAGAAAGATATCTTGTAACTGGTCCACCATAGAGGGAAAGATTCCCTTCTAAACCACACCATCATCTAACACCATAATAAACACCTAGCTTTTAATCCCACTTGGATATCGATGGTTTGGATCAATACACCTTTGATGAATATCCCATTATATAGCATGAGTATAAATATCTCTCTCATGATATGTAAAATAAACTCATCGATAATAAAAATAAATGTGCGATCGATATCATATAATCCTATCTATCCTGAGTATCAACTCAAAACCATTAATCTTTAATATAATGAGATATCATAGAAATATATGAAAACCAAACTTCATTACACACCCACTACACTAGTAAATACCATCTGATCTCACTCCCAATGGCGTTTGAATAGAAATCATTCCATATCGATACTATATATAACTATAACTAAACTATATATGAACTAGCCAACTATAATGAGATGTGAATGCCCTATATCAAACAATATAGAAGCTAATGTAGAGGCTAATAGGATCATATCATGGACTGTGGATGGTCTCGTGTCCTTCTCAACTGGTGTTTTCTGAATAAATTCTAAACTACTTGGACCTTTACTATAAACCCCTTCCAGATCTCCCCGAGCAACACTACCATGCAAGAACTATTTCTCATGATCAAGAGCAACACACCCACAAAATAAACATGAAAAACTAATAAATTTATAGATTCCAACCTATAGTGGTGTAGTTGACCCAACACCCAATACCCAGACCTTATCATATATATAGTCTCTAAGAATCCACTACATACTCCTATAGAACCTCTGTAGATTTCCCAACCAACAACAAACCCGACACTCTAATGGAAGAGGGTTGCAATGAGAATGATAGTTGACAATGCTTCTATACTGGTGGAACCACATTATTCTATCATCCCATGGTGGAAAATATGATTTTCCACCCTTAATACTCTATCAAATATTACTATGGCATAAACCATAAAAATAATACTTCATACTACCTGAAGATTTTCCACTGCCAAACTTTTTAAAGCCCCATATCTTGAGCCCACACCTTCACTCATGTTCCAATTATATATTAGTTAATAGTTCACAACATTATAAAATGATAGTGGATGGAAGTCATTATCCTAAAAAAATACCATACCTTATTCCATCCTCAATTCTTCTATCACTAGGAAAAAAATCACCGACTATTATAGGGGAAATGTTTGATTAATAAGTGAAATGATTAGAATAGACCATGAATGATATATTCCACGACACAGGATGTTTGAATTAACTGTATCTATCTACCCATAGGGTATATATAAAAATATTAATAAAAATAGGTCTCAAATTCCTTCTAGGACAAACCTAAAAACTGATATATCTAGACAAGGATGTCCCACCACCACTTCACTAACCTGTGAACTACATCAACTAAAAATTTCATACTACTCTCCTAATGTGTCTAAAGGTGCTCAATGATCATTTGGATCTACTCAATCTGGTACTCAAATTCATAGGGACCACCTTAACAAACTATCATCGAAGAATGTTGGAGAAAAAACTCCCATGTAATCTATGAAATCATAGAAATATCTTATAGAGCCTTTCTCTCCATCAACTGTACCACACATAACAAGATCACTCAAAGCTGATCATCTATCAGTTGCCTACAAACATAGATGGTCTGGCCCAATAAAACCTAGGGAATAATCATAACATTTCTCCAAGAACTCTACTAGAGGCCATCCTAGAAGCATTTATCTAAAAATAAAAACTCATACCTTGGATAAAATCACCATAAAAACTCTCAATATCAAAGTTTAAATAAAGCGGTAATACACATTACCCCCCACTATCAGTCTAATACCAAATCATAAGGAACTTTTAAATCAAGTTCCCTCACTATCCCCAACTACCCAAACAAAGGTTTAATAACATATACCCATATGTTTCACATCACACACATAAGGTTCTATACATACCCATAATACCCATATCATCACACTTTTCTATTTTTATATTTCCAAAAGCTTCACAATTGAGGATTAACTAACAAAAATTCAAATTTCATGTCATGAAGGAAAATAATTTATAATTTGTAATTATAATTTTATTTAACTGAATCCACATAATAATCAAGGTATGTGATTATGTAACATTTGTTTCATCTATGTAGAGTATCAGTTAAGTAATATTCCACTATAAATATATACATGAATAGTTTCATAAGCCAACCCTCTGGGGTCCATATTTTGACTATTCCAGTCCCACCTTCAATAGTTCAGGGGTTTGATACTAGCACTAATTAAGCATACCTTACACATCAGAGGCATTAGGCTACTATACATGTACACACATACACACCTTCATGCACACATAATGTTGATATATAAAATAACAGAAACCAATGAATGCACACATCTATGATCCCAAAATAATAGTACAATTGTAAAGTAATGAAATCATTAATAAGGTCCAAATACAAGCACAACCAAAAATTTTAGAGTTCCCAACTTTCTCCAATGAAGAATAATACAATAAAAATAATCAACAAGGAAAAAACCTCACTTTTCATGTTCATTATCAACATCGTAAGCTCCCTATCCTCCTAAGACACCATCAAAAGGGAAATTGTCTACATAATACAGCACTCATGTAATCATATCCCATGTAGGGGTGAGTATAAAAATACCTAGTAAGACACCAAATAAACACTAAACATGAAGCATAAAGAATAGTATGATCATAACAATGATATAAAAATCAGTGTATATTAGAAAATCAGAGATATACTCAAGAAGGACACCACACCACCAGACGGTCATATTGAACTACAAGCCACACAATTCTTCTCATATAAATGATATTTATGGGAATATCCACTCCACGATCCATTCCATCACTAGATACACTCATCCAAGATGTTAATATCATTGAACACTCCTAATAAAACTCACAGACCTCAGAAGACCTTGATACTCAGATAGGTGGTCACACCCAGAACCATTAGGGGACACCACAAACCCAATATGGATCAACCTACCATGTATGAGATTCTATACTAATAATACCCCAAACACTACCAATATGGAAATATTATTGGCGGATTGATGCCCTAGTCAAGGAGGTGACACCAATTCCAAGAATCCCACATAGGGTATAAAAATGATAGACTGTCAGACTCTAGTCTCACAATGGAACTCCACAAACTCTATCTAAGAATCATCCTCCCAAGGGGAATATAATCCTATGATTTGGATGTAATTACAAATTGTACCCTCAAGGTAATGGTCAAATGGAAGACACTCAACCGATACTAGCCCATAATAAAGAAATGAAGTGCTAGAAACACCCTTGAAGGGGGTACACAAAATGTACTTGGAGTACAAAGTATGTCCATCCAACACCTAGTCTCCCCGTTTGGTGATGCTTGACATGAAATTTGAATCTTCAAATATATGACATATATGAATAATAAAAAAGAAATAGAGATCACCAGATACTCTATCCATTCGATATTCCCATTCTCATGTACTATTGTCCATGCCCATTCCCCTGAACAACTGACCATGTACTCTAGCTCTATCCGTGTTCTTACCTTGTCCATTCCCATGTATCCTCTATGATACACACAGATCCACTGAGCATGTGTCACCGAACATGTGATAGGTTCACATGAAAAGTGATATTTAACTCTCCATAGAAATCCTAGTTCCACATGGGGGGGGGGGGGGGGGGGTCCGACACAATGTGTAACGCTGCGTTACATGTCATGTAACATGGGATTTTACTGTATCTTTGGATATTATATATATCCTAGCATCCTTTTATTTCGTTACAATTTTCGTCATGAAATCACCAATCGGGGGTTTTCTAACCCTTTCCTCAATCGGTAGCTAGGTTTCGAGTTTGGATCTGCTCAGAAAACACCACCATCGAGAAATCTGTCACCACTATAGATAAAAAATAGGATGAACAGAAACCTCATTCATATGAAATATTATTCCTCCAAAAATTATCCGCCTTCATTTCCAGTGCTCAAATTGAAACCTCCATTATAGTTTGTACATTTGGTATTTATCCATTGAACCAAAAAATGTTCATGTAATTATCAAACACTGGGTAATTTTCAAACCACTGTCAAAAGGTATTACTCGCAATGAATGCATAATGAAATGAGGGGTGGGGGTGGAACCATATGCCACAGGATGTGAGGAACAAACATTTTATTTTTTATTAATCCTTGATCTGTTATCAAATAAATAGAAAAATAAAGATGGATAAAACCAATGAGAAAAATAAATCCATAAATTTATTCTACCATCGATTCAAAAATCAATTACATTTGTGGAATTGATCTATTTTAGATCGATATAAAAAGAAATGGAGATAATATCCAATAAAAAACATCCTTATTAGAGTTTTCTTCAATCGATGATGAAGAATGGTCTTTCAATGGAATCATTGCGAGATCCACAAACACCAATGGTGCAAAGAACCTTGATCCTGATATAATTCTGTGTATTCTGATTTGGATGCTCTACAAGAACCCTCTACGTATCCTGGGTCTAGTTTCTAACCCTACAACATCTCTATAACTATATACATATATAATATCACATCCACTATGTCAAAAAATAAGTAATTTTTTTAATATGTTCAAAGGAAAGAATTTTCACAAACGTCTAATATCGAAAAAGGCTATGTTGTGCCTAGGGAAAAACATGTGTTCTGAACTCAATAGTTCCATCATATTTCTGAGCCAAGACCCTATTCGGGATTTAATCTTATTTTTTCAATAAAACTGCATGCATGTGATATTAAATATATTAAATATATTTCAAAATTTATTCTGATCTCACTAGACCATTGAGTCTTATTTCATCCTCATTTCTTGATCTTAAAAATCATATAATATCCAAAAGTATACATAGAAATTAGAATAATTACATTCTCCCCACATTTGTTCTTTCCATCCTGAAAAGTGAAAACCTACTAAAAAAGATGAGGGTATTAAGATCGTATCTTGGTCTCCTTCTCCTAGGTTCTCTTCAAAAGATTCCTATGTAGCCACCATACCACACTAAGGTAATTGATCAACCAAACATGATTATCTCTAGATAATTAATGATCTCCACCGAAGCTCCTCAACTGGAACACATGGAAGATGTCATGTAACCTGTCCAACTACAATGTTATAGAGAAGTAGTTTGCCACACTTACAACACTACGTTGTATCTAAAAAGGGATGAAAATTATCATATATTACTTTCTGACTCCACCAAATATACATAATCCACCTTGATGTGATACCCTCAGGAACACATGGTCTCCCTCCTCAAACCCCATACTCATTTTTCTTTGATCCTCATAGGACCTTTGATGGATTTTTTCAGTCCTCATCCATTCCTAGTTGATTTTCACCTTTAATTTAGTATCTCACACCCACTATAGACCCATTAGTTCTAACACACCTTGGTTAGTCCAAAAAATTGGTGTCCTATAGGGTCTCTGAAAAAAGAACTCAATTGGTTCGACACCAATGGTGTGATGATAAATATTGTTGTATACAAACTCCAAAAAGGTTAGATGATCCTCCAAAATATATCCAATGTCCAATATGAAAGCCCACAACATGTACTCCAAGACCTGAATGGTATGCTATGTCTACCTATTAGTCGGGGGGTAAAATGATTTTCTAAAGAACAATTGTTTCCTAAAGGCCTCTAAAAATAATCTCTATAATTGTGATCTTAAGAGAGAATCATATTTTGAAACGATCATTGAGGTAACTCTATGGAACTAGACTTTATCATGAAAAAAGAGGCATCCCAAGATCTTTACAAAACTTTTCTCTTGAATGGATAGGAAGTGGGGTGACTTGTGGCATTGGTCTATGATCACCAAAATTAAATATTTTCCTGTGAATGTACATGGTTACTCCATCATAGAGTCCATGGTTACCCCATCCCAATTATAATATAGAATCTTTAGGGTTTGAGATAAACCCACTAGAACCTAGTGCTTAGCCTCCACTTACTAACAAATGATGTATTTTGTGAAAAACACTGCAACAAAAATCTTTATTCCCAGACACCAAAAATGAAATCAGATCTCTTACTACATATTTTCCACACCTAGGTGTACACCAAAGGGGTTGTATAGAACTCTTTATTGACACCCACCTATAATTCCAATGGAAACATTGTCTGTCCTCAGAAAAGGATAACATGCTCCTCACCTTCAGAATAATTATTAGGAGAATTCCCAATGGATATCTAAGTATGTAAGGTCTCATAGTTGATATCTCCATGCCTATAATCCCTAACACATTATAAAATAGGTGGGGTAACAACCATCGACTAATGATATGAAGCACTATTTGTGTCCTCTAAGGACAACTGTAATGAGGTCGACTGCTCTGAGGCCTCAACCAGTAATTGAGAACAAGATCTCCTATAGTGATAATATTCCACCACATTCCCCTTATTAGGAGTATATAAAATATCAAATTCATTGTCCTAATGGAACTATAGACATACCCTCTGCCTCATGTTATGATCCTTTTTATCTAAGATAAATTTGAGACACTTGGGGTTAGAGTAGATGATAAACTACTCACCCGTTAGGTTGTATCACCAAATCATCTGTGTGAATACCACTGATATGACCCCCTGATCATGGGTCATATAGTTTTTCTCATGTGGTCTCAAATTATGTGTACCACAGGTAATCACTTCTAGACTCTCTATCAGAAAAAAACTAGGATTGGTCCTTGATGAATTGAATAACACTATGTTCTCGACAACCTCCTTTGGAAATATAATGATAGAGAACTCATCAATCTATACCTCATCTCATAAAAGAACTGATGACACATTTCTATCCACACAAAAGGATTCTCCTTTTGGGTCAAAGATGTCAAGGGTGCTGCCACTGTGGAGAAATTAGGTACAAAGATCCAATATTACCCAACCAACTCAAGGAAAATCTTCACCTTGGTAACATAATTTGGTGGATCCTAAGAAAACATTGCCTCAAAAATTTTTGGGCCCACTGACACTTCTTATTATGAGATTACCTATCCTAGGAAGTGGACCCCTCGAATCAAAAAATTACACTTCGAGAGTTTCCCATAAATTTGATTCTCTGGGTGTGTGGCCAAGACCATCCAAAAGTGTCTCACATGCCCCTACTTTGACACTGAGTTTACTTGGATATTGTTAGTGATGAAAACAAAAAACTGGTCTATTAAAGTGTGAAATGTCTATTTCATGAGTACCCTGAATACTTATTGTTCAGTCATCACAATGAATGGAATAACCAATTGCTCATTGTGACCATAGAAACATATGAATGTCATCTTAGGTATATCCTTATCCCATACTGGAAGGTCTTGGAAGCCTTATATAAGTTCATTCTTAATGAACCTTCATGACCCTCTCAAATGATTGAAAATCTTATCAATCCTCAGTATTGGATTATTATTCCTCATGGTTACTGGTCTCAAGTGAGGGTAATAAAAACATAACCTCAAGCTCTCGTATGCCTTATTAGTGAACAACAAAGGGGATGACTAGGGGGGAAACATTGGGTCTCTCAAATCTATTCTTCTGAAAGTCTTCTAACTTCAACCTCGACTCACAAAGCTCTGTGGGAGATAACATCTATAATCTTAACTGACCACTAGCTCATTGATCCTAGTGTGGACCACCTTTGTGTGGTGGTGGAAATAGGAAAAACATCTAACCACCTCCTGAAACTCTATAAATCCCTCTTTTGCATCCACTACCTTATGGAACACCCCACTCCTACCTCTCCCTATAACTCTTTTTTCCCTAGACCATCTTTCTATTAGTTTTATAAATAGCCTGACTATCCCATTCTAGATGCCCCCTCATTTCAAAGGAGAAACAACACCCCTTCCATGGCTGATTCGAGCCATCGAGAGTGCCATGCACCACTAATCTTATGTCTTGGTATCTCCTCTGAAAGCATATGACATGCTTGGATCCCCACAATCACTATCAGATACCTACTACTGAGGACTCATCCCCTAGGTTTGCACTACCAGCACCCACTATTGGTTCCTTATCTTCAAAGAATCTCTCCCCTACTATGCCCCGGTCAATAAATCCACCACAAGTGTAAATGAAAAGGTATATCAATAAAGCATTGATATACTAACATAATCCCTCATCAAAGGTCTGTTATCTGAAAATAATATCTCAAACCATATCTATGGAGTATCATGGGTGATCTGTAATCATATTAGAGTACTCCTCCATGATAAAACTTCTCTTCTATAGTTGTATAAGCTTCTTTATGTACACTTATTGAAAAATGGCGTGACAAAAATCCTCCCTGAATAGATGTTAGAACTATAACAATGAGTGAGCTATCTTATCATGTGACTAAGTCACTGAAATAATCCATCACTCAGAGGATCCCCAAATAATAATCTATGTGAGGATGTCCATATGATATATAGGTGTCCTCAAAAGGTGGAAAACTCGAGTGACTGCCTCTATCTAGTCCCCACCCACATGGGGGGTCTGGGTCTCCCTAAAACATGGGAGGCTGCTACCTATGAAACACATGTAACAAAATCATTCTAAAAAAATCCTAATATATCACTTCTAGAATTAGTTTATTCTCATCGGGTGGTGGTATAGCTAGTAAACCACCTATAGGTTCTACCTCAGACACATTCCCCTGTACTGAAGCCACATCACTGAACGAATAACCCACATGATTTTACAGTAGAATTATAGCATGATGTTTTCATAAAAGCATCCAAAAAAAGATGTAACACGGTCAAAGTGTATATCTAGGGAGATTAATCATGAAGGAAAAAGGAAACAAAACCCCATTTATATATGAATCATCTACCAATGTTTTCCTTGCAACAAATTTCTACATGAATGGAGTCAAAACTTATGAAATCAAAGTCATGGGTTATGGATGCATCAGCTGCAACACCAACACCAGAGACCCTAAAAATAAATAAAAATCAAAAAAATTAACACTATTTCCCCAAACCAATCTCACAGACTCTAGTCCTAAGGCAGAACCCACCACCCTATGAAACCACTCTTTCATGGCCCGACCCACAAGGGTCTGACCCATAACAACCCCAAGCCCACCTCCAATAAACTGGGTTTAAAAACTAGCATCGAGTAGGCATATCCCACACACGGTTGGCCTTAACCAAATATACCTATAGACACAAAAACACATATACTAGACCAAAAAATTATTAAATAGAAAAAAAGTGAAACCAAATCATGAATACATCTATGATCCTACAATCCGAGTTCAATATTAATGCACTTAAAGTGATAAATAGGGCCAATTATAACCCCAACCAAAAAATAGAGTCCATCCTTCTATAATGGAATGAAATATAATCAAAAGAAACCACCCAAAAAACACATCAGCATGAAAAGATCAATCTAGTCTCCTTGAGCTACCTATCCTCGAAGAACATCATCAATTGGTGTGTCATCTGTATAAGAAACAAAACATTTGGGTAGAGACCATTAAAGGGGTGAGTATAAAAATACCCAATAAGACACTCCAAAAAAATAAACATAAATAATCAAGAATTGTCATATCATAATAATTATATAAAAATAAATTCATAATAGTGAAACCCAAACATACTCTGTAAGGACACCACACCAGGTGGATGTCACAACTAACTACTGACCATTGGATTATGAACAAAGAAATTACCATTTAAGAATAATCCACTACTAAATACTTACCATAATTAGAGGAAATCATTCAAGTTGTCAGGATCATTGGTCCCTGTACAATAAAACTCACCAGTCTCAAGGGTCCCTGATACACAGACTGGGGTATCACACCCCGAATCGATGGGGGACACCACTAACCCAAACTAGATCAAAATGCTATATAGGAGATCATATGTCAATTATACCATGAAACCTACGGATGCAACCATCAATATGGAGAATTGAATAATTTCTCAAGGAGGACATTCCAATTCCAAAACACCACCTTGGGTATAAAAAAGATAGAGGATCACACTCTAGTCTCATTGAGGGACTCTAAAAAATCTATCAAAGACTCATCCTATGAATAAGATCACAATCCTATGATATTATTGTAATCCCACACTATAAACTATAGGGAATATAATAAGGTAACACATTTAACCTATACTGGTCTAGATTGAATAAACAAAGGGAAACAAACACTCTCAAATTTGGTACACGATATTTACTAGGGGTACATGGTGTTTCTAAACAAACCTTGGTCTACCAGTGCGGTGATTCCTCACAAAACATGTAAATATTTTAATACACTGCATGTATGGATATCCCAATTCTCTGATCGTACTGTATTCCCATTCTTGTGTACTGTTTGTAGTGCCTGTATACTAAACCAGGTACACTTAGCTATGCCTGTGTACACATGGATATACCCATGCATGTGTACACCTAGCCATGTATTTGGGAATTTCCTTATGCTTATCCTTCCCATTCCAGTGTATCCTTTGAGATACATATCGAACCACTGATCACATGTCACATGGTGTGTGATATTTAAGTCACCTCAGAAACCCAAGTGCCGCATGAGGGGGGAGGGGGGGTGGGGGTATGCCCCACATGGTCTGTAACGTATGGTTTTCAAGAATATGTGGATCTTCTCCGTGTTGTCTCCAATATTCCTTCCATTATTATTTCTATTGGGAAATCACCAATCAGAGGTCTCCTAACCCTTTCTAATGTTGTTCTCTAGGATCAGAGTTTGAATCTACTTGGAAAACACCACCATTGAGCCGTTAGTCACTACTACACACAAAAACATAAAATAACAGAACCTATGGTCAAATTTGATCTCTTTCATCCTTAATTCATACACCTTCATTTTTGATCCTTAAATCAGAACATCCCTCACAATATGTACCCACGATATTGATTTACTGTGTCGAATGACTATCATAGAGTGATCAAATATTGCGTAATTATCAAACTGAGAACCAAATGAAATGATCATGATGAATTCATGAATAAACTGGTAGGCCACCACCGAATTACAATAATATAGTGATAAAATATTGGTAAATTTCACTTGACCTATCCTAAAATCAATAAGTATTATTGGGTACTAAATGACGACTCAAGCATGGTGTGAGTATGAATCAGTAGGCCACCATTGAAAAATTATATAATCATATTAAATTTGAAAAATATTTGCATGTATATGTGAATAATAAATAAAAGAAATTAAAATAAATAAACCATAATGATTCTTGGCTTCCGAGGTGACACCATCAATTATACATACATGTTCCACCCCAATATGGATGTCTCTATCTATAATTACTCAAGTTGGCCCAAATAAATCCAATGGTTATTTACCTATGGAATTCCAAACAGGTAGTAATAATGAGTTGAGTAACTGAAGTAGTCCCAAATGAATCCATGGGTGATTATCCCATAGAATTCCAAACCAAAATTTTCCATCTGAAACTATGGGGTGTTTCTTTAAGGCATTCTAAGTAGAGTATCATAAGTTGGAACAAACAAATCGAATGTGGTTTTAACCATGTAATTCCAAAAAATTAAGAAAACCAATTTCATAGAAAATTTATTCAACCATTATTTATGATTCAGGTTTAATAGGTCTCACTTAAAACCATTTATCCCGAATCCAAGAGCGTTATCCTAGAATCCAAAACTCATACTCTTTTCCAAAAAAATATTCATTTTCACCCCTAGGGATACCTCTTTAATTTCTCACTTATTTTACCTTTTCAAACACACCCCATGGGTTTCTAAAGATAAGATATATTTTCTAATAAAATGTTCATGTCAATGGTAATGTATAAAACAATTATTTAGATCTAATAGATTTTAATTCATAAAAATGGTTTAATATACAGTATCATCAATGTGACTACACAACACACGTAAACATAAATGAGTCCTTCCTTGTGAGATTTACTGAGAACCACATAACTTGAATGAATAAATGTCTACCCATCAATTATTAGCACTTTATTCATGCTGAATTAGAAGAAATCAGAGAAGTAGAAAAAATTCTTTGAAATATGGCATATTGGTGTAATATTTCTCGATAGAAAAATAAATGATGAACAAAAGTGAATAATCATGTAAATTTTGATTGATCTATGCAATGAATTAAATTAAATATAATATATATGATAAATATAAGATAAAATTCAAGAATAAGGAGATGGAAAGATGGGTGACACACCTAAGAGGGTTCTCGATGAATGATGGAGGAAAAATGAGTGTTTATATATTTAATTCACTAAGGGAAAAGTGGAAATTTTCTAATTTTTTATGGGTCACAAGGTTGGGTAAATATTTTTCTAATCAAAAAAATATCACTATACAAGGGACATTACCTCACATGGTTAGATTTGATGGTTAGAAAATATATATTCTAACCATGTTAATTCAACAACTTTGGAAACACCACTTCACATGAGTCTGTAACACAATTTGATAAATTATGTACCAACCATTGGAAATGGAAATAAAATTTATTATAGGGTTTTTATGGTTTTAACTAGGGGTTTTCATGGTTTTCAAAACCATGGGACATTCTATATACCCCACATGGTTGGGGGTATAGTTAGAACTAACCACAAACCCCTAAATGTAACTCAAAAGTTTCCCAATATTGAGCCCCTAACCCCTCATAAAAATGTTTAATAAAATGTTACCAATGAAAGAAAAAATATTGGGGTAAATTTAAATCCTAATTACCATTATTAAAGTCCAAGGAATTACACCCATAGTCATGTTTCTTTGAGTATATATGTTATTTGTTAATGGCATGTCCATACAGGCGGTGTTACCAATCATTATGAACTAGATCTATCTCGTTTATTATAATGATTTTTTATACCACAAAGAACATAAAATAACTTATAAAATTAATATTATTATAATATTTTACTATAATATTTTTTATATAATGAACAATGAAGGAGGTGATGAAAAAAAATGATTTCATCTATATAAGTGATATTATTAACAGAATAGAAGTGCAATATTCATTTTATAATGAATTAGAGGGAGGTGGATAATGTATATTACATTAAAATAATAAAATCTATGTATAATTATGATGATTATGTCATAATTTCAAGGTTTATTGAATAAACTTGAAGGACGTAGAATAATAAATAATTAAAAGAGTTTTTTTAACAAAATTACCTCTTACTTCAGATGTCCCCTCATGGATTACATAATAAGAAACCTTGTATTGTAATTTTGGTCTCACAAGAACATGTAGGATGTGGGAAAGAGTGTCGAGGAGGGATTTTTCGAAGTCTTGGTTAAGCTAATATTCTAATGGTGTGTGGAGAATAATCGTAGTGAAAAGATCATTTTATAAGAGAGAGGTGTGTCACTTTCATAAATATAACTCATTAATATAAAAGGAATGTAATTATTAATAAAAATAGAACATAAGTTGATAATGAGTGAGGAAAATATTATTTATGGTCATGAAATCCCTCTCGCAATGATTTAAGGATGAGGTTTTTTTTTATATTTACCTCGGTCTTTAACATTTTTACCTCATTTTAACCTTTACCATAGTGACTATGTTTTACCTTGGTAACATATTTTTATGCCTAAAAATTAATTTAACCTTTTTAATTAATTTTTATTATGATACTTTAAAATATTAAATCCATTTTATTTCATTTAATTTCCTAAGGTGGTACAAATTAACAAAAATATAAGTAATAAAAATTACTATTCACTAAAAGAATTTTTTATATAAATCCTAAAAATTCTGTCTAATAGTTTTGGAATGTGATTGTTACAAAGATTATATTAATTTTATGAAACTGATTTTTTAAAATTTGATAATTTTTTTTTAAATAACATGAATATTTGTTGAAAAATATTAAATCTTTTGATGTTGTTGAATCATTGACCCTAAAAAAATTACCAAAAATTTCATAAAATTATATGATCAAATAACTAATCTTTAATTAAATCATTTTACCAAAACAAATTTTATTTGAAAACCATAAAAATATTTTTTAATTAAAATAGAGCATATAGGTTTTAAAAAAATCATAAGTTTTCTTTCTTTCTACCAAAAATTATTTCATCATATTTGATACTTTTATTTAATTTTTATGTGATATAATGTTTTTACATGCAACGTTTTTTGTTAATATAATTAAGTTCAATAATTTAAGAAAAGATTAAGAAACATGATTTACATGTTAATTTAGAAGGGGAATTCCATTTTAAATGTCCCAAGATGTTACATTCTCCATAAAGGGAAAACATAAGGCACTAAGAATTCAATATAAGGAACTCACATAGATTACCAAAAATAAATCTCCTATAGATTTGGACTAAACACAATAGAAATGGATTTGATAGATATCCAAAAATCCCATTAGGATAGCCCAAGGGTTAATGGAATAAATGGAAAAAATATAAAATCCATAAGGGATTAGGAATCTATATGAAGTCTAGAAAATAAAAGACCATGATGAGAATGTGATGACCACAATTCAATGACATTAAGTCATTAAAATCCTTGAATTCATGCCACATTCAACATATAGATTCAATAACACTAGGGAAAAACCAAGGTAGTAAATTTATCTCTAGGTTGTAGAATCCCAACCCCTAATCCTTGGAATGATATAATGTATATGAAAATGGATGAATAACCAAAATAGAGTACATAGCCTCCAAACTAAAATAACAAGGAATATGACATAATCAAAGCCTCCCTCCCCCGTCAAGAAATCCTCAGACCTGGACCATAAAGTAACAAATTTTCCAACCTTCTATGTAAAGACTCGCAAATTTCAAGGAAATTTTTTTCTTAATTTTCTTTGGAATTTTACAAGAGCGCAGATTCAGACGGCACCTGATTCCGAGGCCCGGTGTGCCCGGAATCAATTTCCGAAGTTTGGCTCGGGTACGTTCAGTGAATGGACGAGCGGGTTTTTCTATCTTTTGAACCGGTGCCCGGAATCGAATTCTGAGGGCACCGATGAAATCGCAGCGCCGGTATTTGCTTAGAAACGCCTCTTCCGGAGTTGCGTTTGCTCAGACGTGGTTTTTAAATTTTGGGGCTTTAAGTCAGAAATAAAATAAAGTTTGTGCGACAACTTTATTTTATTTCACTTAAGCTGCTTGGAAGCCACTTGAAGCCACTTAAAGGCGACTTGATCTGAGCTGAACTGGATAGGATGCTATCCAGAAATATCCTACCCCCTTGGTAGGATATTTGTGAGGTGGGGCCCGCACGAGCCCCGCTGTTTCTTTCGCTAAGTAACACACCCGCGAAAACCCGTCAAAGTAACTGAAAAGTCAACCGACGCGATTTCTTAAATTCTTAACAGACCATTTAATTGAGCGGTTTATTTCGTGAATTAAATGGGCTGTTTCGCTCGTTGAATTAATTCAACGAACTGATAAGTCGTTACTTACGCTTTTGCGTTTGTTGGCATGTTTATAAAATAAGACCAACCTAAAAATCCTTTGAAAGGATTTGAGAGGACCTTTGTTTCTTCATCTCCCCTCCTCGCGAAGAACGCGAAGAACGCGAAGAACGCCGGCGACCGGAATTCGACGACGCACACCGTGATCTGCGACGTCGACGAGCTCTACCCACGACGTTCTTCGGCGACGCCTCTTCTTCCGCGGCCGATCCTCGTTCGGCAACTAAGGTGAGAATCGGATCGTTAATTCTCCTTTTTTTTATTTCAATAACAACGGATTTAATTAATTAAATCCGTTTGTTCTAGATCCGGAGATCGTCGGCGCGACGTTTTTCCCGCGGTGCGACGAACGTCCCTTCCGCGACGAGCGATTCCGCGACGACCTCACGTCCGACGACGACAAGGTAGGGGTTTATTTTCTTGATGATTCTTTCCCGTGTTTATTCTTTTGAAATAAAGAACCCGATCATGGAACAATTTTAATTTGTTTAAAATTGTTGATTGGTTTTTCCTTTTCCCCCGTTGAGTTTATGACTAACGCGGAGGGTGCGGGTCTAACGAACAAGACCCGGAAACCCTCCGCCGATCTTTTGTTGTGCGGATTTGGCGGACGACGACGAACCGTGCGGAAAGGGCGATCCGTTGATTCCGCAGTGAAGATCGGCCCCCGGGAGGAGCAACGGCGCAGACGGGAGGCAAAACGGGCCACCGGAGCAACTCCGGCGGCCGGAGGCGGCGGCGCCCGGCGCGCCGCCGTGGAGGAGTTCCGCCGCGGCGGCGGCGGCCGGTTCCGCGGCCGCGCGGAACCGGGGAGGGACGCGGCGGCCCGGCCGCGTGACAGGCGGCCCCCCGCGGGGCCGCGTTTTCCTCGAAGCCGCGGGTCAAACCCTCGGCAGTTGCTTCGGCCGCTCGGCCGAAGCCGAGCCGGCCGGTTCGGTCGGCCAGGCCGCGCCCAGGCCGGACCGGACCCGGCCTAGCCGGGTCGGGCCGGGTCGGGCCGACCTTCGGCCGACCCAGGGGGGGTTCGGGCCGGGTCGCCCCGGGCCCAGAACCCCCGTTTCGGGCCTTCTTCGTTCTTTTGCCCATATCTTGGGCCTGGGACCTCCGATTGACGAACCGTCAGCGGCTACGCGATCCTTGGATCGAGACGGTCGTTTTGGTATATTATACTCAAGGTTTCAGAAGACTTTGGGTTCGGCCGGGTTGGTTCGTACACGAAACCAACCGGGCCCTCGGAGCGGAAACGCTCATAACTTGAGCTACAGACGTCCGATCGACGTACCGTCAGCTGTGGTAGTTTCCTCTAAGTGAGACGGAACTTTTAGCATACTCCGCCCGAGGATCGGACACAGGCGGAGTACGGTCGGGTTGGTTTTTCCCTAAAAACCAACCGGGCCCCTGGGACGAAAATGCCAATAACTCTCAGACCGGGCGTCCGATTGACGCGCCGTCTGTTGCGTTGAGAACCTGTTGTCGTTACGGAACTTTTGGATACATCAACTTCGTACTACGTGTCAGTTGATGTATCAGCCTCTCGGCTCGTGGAGCGGACCCTCCTAAACGAGCTCGCTATGTGCGGGAACCCTAGCGCTGGCTGTGACTTCGACGACAGAGCAGAGATCCTCCGTGGACTGCGACGACGGCAGAGCAGAGATCCTCCGTGGACTGCGACGACGGCAGAGCAGAGATCCTCCGTGGACTGCGGCGACGGCAGAGCAGAGATCCTTCGTGGACTGCGGTGACGACTGTGCAGAGATCCTCAGTGGACTGCGTCGACTACTGCACTCAGCGATCCTACGTGGATCAGTGCTACAGGTTCTGTGTGAGCCCGATCCTATGTGGGTCTTTACTACCGGTTCTGTGTGAGCCACTGCCTACAGGTTCTGTGTGAGCCCGATCCTATGTGGGTCTTTTGCGGGGGTTAGTACCTATCGATCCTTCGTGGGTCCGACGACTTAGATGGATCAGTGATCATCTTTGATGTCATCTGAAAAAGTATACCTGGTTGAGCTGAATCTTATGTTACTCTCCTTTGTGGATTGTGTTGAACTATCCTTTGTGGATTTACTGTTTACTCTCCTTGTGGATTTGAGTCTTGCTTTCCTGCGTGGATTGAGTTGTTCTTGGGCTCGTGAGTAGAGCTAGAATTGGGGACTTAGGTATATGTATGGGCATATACCTAAGTCGAGTCAGATGTTACTTCGTGATTGCATCTTTATTTTGTGCTATATCCTTTGTGGATTTCGGGAGACCTTCGGGGGTCTCGGGGTCCTTACTGAGTAGCTTATACTCACCCCTGCACGGGCTATGCCCGCACCTTGTTGTGTTGGTTGCAGACGACGGACAACGCTGATCACGGTTGGGGCGTGGAGCAGGACGGTACCTGGAGGTGGACCACTGGGCGGGACGTTCTCGGAGCGGACGTGGGACCTGAGGAGCCTGGAGGCTATCTGTACCCACCCTTCAGGTGGGATTGCCAGTGGATGACACGAGGCCGCCGTCTTTTCTTCAATTGCTGTTCTTTACTTTTTCAGTTGTACTTTACAGTTGGGCTTGTATTTCCGGCCCCCTTTACTTTTCTGCACTTTGTAGTTACTTTCCCCTTGCTGAATCTGTGGTGGTTGTTACTTATAAAGGCAATGCCTTCCCTGTTTACCGGGATTTTACGCCTTGGTGCTAGTCGCCAGCCCCTGGCCTATGGAAGGCGGGCTTGGGGTAGTCACGGCACGGGCCCCGAGGTCGGGTCGTGACAAATTGGTATCAGAGGTGGTCGGTTCTACCGTAGACTCTGATCGTCCTTCTTTCTATTTGAAGCAATAGTGTTTAGTGTATTGAGTGTGGTTATCAGTTCAGGGAGCCCAGTGTTGGTGCGGCGGCCGACGTATCCGTACACCAGGACCCTGACTCCTGATTTCCGACTTAATTCATGAAAACATTGATTGCGTGTGTGTTCCAAGTTTTCTTTTTGATTACTTGTGTCAGCTCACCGGGTATACTGATCTGCTTTATGAAAGTCTCAAGTTTTCCTTGTGATTACTTGTGCCAACTCACCAGGTATACTGTTCTGACTGTGGTGCTCTTGTTCTCCTTTTCAGGATGGCCCCGCAATGACAGTCAGCTCAGAGTTCGAGACGAGGACGTGCAGAAGACGGCCTTCAGGTGTCGGTATGGCCATTATGAGTTCTTGGTTATGCCGTTCAGCATAACCAATGCTCCAGCAGTGTTCATGAGCCTCATGAACAGGATCTTCCAGCCATACCTCGACCGATTTGTCGTTGTCTTCATTGACGACATTTTGGTATACTCGACGACTGAGGAGGAGCATGCCTACCACCTGCGAGTTGTGCTAGACACACTCCGAGAGCACCAGCTTTATGGCAAGCTCTCAAAATGCCAGTTCTAGTTACGTGAGGTTCATTTCTTGGGGCATGTCATCTCTGAGGCGGGAGTTGCAGTGGATCCAGCGAAGATCGAGGCAGTGCTAGCTTGGGAGCCACCCAAGAGCGTGACAGAGGTGCGGAGTTTCTTGGGCTTAGCCGGATACTATCGGAGATTTGTGCCGGACTTCTCCAGAGTTGCGGCACCACTCTCAGCCTTGACAAAGAAGGGGAAACCCTTTGTGTGGTCAGACAGTTGTCATCAGGGCTTCCAGGAGCTGAGACAGAGATTGACCAGCGCACCTATCTTGAGGTTGCCTGAGGAGGGAGTTGGATACGTAGTTTACTGCGATGCATCAGGGACTGGACTCGGGTGCGTCCTGATGCAGGAGCGGGCCGTGATCGCCTACAGATCACGTCAGTTGAGGCCGCATGAGCAGAACTACGACACTCATGACCTGGAGTTAGCAGCAGTGGTCTTCGCTCTGAAGACTTGGCGGCACTATCTGATGGGCGAGCGCTTCACAGTCTTTTCTGACCACCAGAGTCTCAGGTATATCTTCTCTCAGAAGGACCTGAACCTGAGACAGCGGAGATGGCTTGAGTTCCTCCAGGACTATGACTTTGAGATAGTCTATACTCCTGGGAAGGGGAACGTGGTAGCCGATGCCCTCAGCAGGAGGACGGGCATTCAGCTACTTGAGGAGGCGACGGAGCAGCTAGCCTCCTTACGGATATCCTTCGTGGATAGAGACGGAGCAGCCTTTCTTCAGTCTCTCACAGTCTCTCCTCCACTTCTACAGCGGGTCAGAGAGGCTCAGCGTGGGGACGCTGACTGTGAGACCCGGCGTGCACTGATATCCTCAGGTCAGGCGCCTGATGGCTTCTCCCTTGGAGCAGAGCACAACACCCTTTTCAGAGGACGTACCTTCGTACCAGTCGCTTTACGAGAGGAGGTTCTGAGAGAGTTTCACACTTCTCCCTTGGCGGTACATCCCGGAGTGGCGAAGATGTACCAGGATCTCAGGCGACAGCACTGGTGGCCGGGCATGAAGAAAGCTGTGGCAGAGTTCGTTTCACGATGCCTCACCTGCCAGCAGGTGAAGGCAGAGCATCAGGTACCAGCAGGCTTGGTACAGTCCTTGGAGGTCCCGGAGTGGAAGTGGGACGGCATATCTATGGACTTCGTGACTGGACTTCCACGCACTTCCAGAGGTCACGACTCCATTTGGGTGATTGTCGACCGACTCACCAAGTCGGCACACTTCTTACCCATCAGAGAGCAGGGCTCAGTAGAGAGCTTGGGACGTCTTTACGTCCAGGAGATCGTATGGCTTCACGGTGTGCCATCATCTATCGTCTCCGATCGAGATGCTCGTTTCACTTCCCGGCTTTGGAAGGGGTTGCAGGAGGCGTTCGGGACGCGGCTCCATCTGAGCACAGCCTTCCACCCTCAGACGGATGGTCAGACGGAGAGGACCATACAGACACTCGAGGACATGCTCCGTGCATGTGTTCTCGACTTTGGTCGCAGCTGGGAGGACCACCTACCCTTGGTGGAGTTCGCGTACAACAACAGCTACCACTCCACCATCGAGATGGCACCATACGAGGCGTTGTACGGCAGACCCTGCAGATCACCGTTGTGCTGGACAGACCCTGGGGAGTCAGCACTCGTGGGACCAGAGATGGTCCGAGCCACGACAGAGAAGGTCCAGATCATCCAGGAGAGGATGAGGACAGCTCAGAGCCGGCAGAAGTCATATGATGACAGGAGGCGGAGGCCACTGGAGTTCGAGGATGGCGACCACGTCTTTTTGCGTGTCTCACCTCGACATGGTTTACGGAGATTTGGCCGAGGCGGCAAGTTGTCTCCACGCTTCATCGGGCCTTTCCAGGTCCTCAGCAGGATAGGAGAGGTGGCTTATCGCCTGGCTCTACCACCTCAGTTGCACCGGGTGCACGACGTCTTCCACGTGTCTCAGCTGAGGAGATACGTGCACGACCCGACGCACATCATCGACTTTGGGGAGCTGGACGTGGACGATGGGGCGACTTTTGCGGAGGTCCCAGTGGAGATCGAGGATCGACAGGAGCGGGTCCTACGTGGGCGGTCGATTCCTCTTGTGCGCGTCAGATGGCAGCACGGGAACCTCCAGGAGAGCACTTGGGAGCGGGAGGCTCAGATGCGTGCTCAGTACCCCCATTTGTTCCCCTAGTTTTTGATGTATCTTTACGGGGACGTAAAGCCCTGAGGTGGGAGTAATGTAAAGACCCGCAAATTTCAAGGAAATTTTTTTCTTAATTTTTTTTGGAATTTTACAAGAGCGCAGCTTCAGACGGCACCTGATTCCGAGGCCCGGTGTGCCCAGAATCAATTTCCGAAGTTTGGATCGGGTACGTTCAGTGAACAGACGAGCGGGTTTTTCTATCTTTTGAACCGGTGCCCGGAATCGAATTCTGAGGGCACCGATGAAATCGCAGCGCCGGTATTTGCTTAGAAACGCCTCTTTCGGAGTTGCGTTTGCTCAGACGTGGTTTTTAAATTTTGGGGCTTTAAGTCAGAAATAAAATAAAGTTTGTGCGACAACTTTATTTTATTTCACTTAAGCTACTTGGAAGCCACTTGAAGCCACTTAAAGGCGGCTTGATCTGAGCTGAACTGGATAGGATGCTATCCAGAAATATCCTACCCCCTTGGTAGGATATTTGTGAGGTGGGGCCCGCACGAGCCCCGCCGTTTCTTTCGCTAAGTAACACACCCGCGAAAACCCGTCAAAGTAACTGAAAAGTCAACCGACGCGTTTTCTTAAATTCTTAACAGACCAATTAATTGAGCGGTTTATTTCGTGAATTAAATGGGCTGTTTCGCTCGTTGAATTAATTCAACGAACTGATAAGTCGTTACTTACGCTTTTGCGTTTGTTGGCATGTTTATAAAATAAGACCAACATAAAAATCCTTTGAAAGGATTTGAGAGGACCTTTGTTTCTTCATCTCCCCTCCTCGCGAAGAACGCGAAGAACGCGAAGAACACGAAGAACGCGAAGAACGCCGGCGACCGGAATTCGACGACGCACACCGTGATCTGCGACGTCGACGAGCTCTACCCACGACGTTCTTCGGCGACGCCTCTTCTTCCGCGGCCGATCCTCGTTCGGCAACTAAGGTGAGAATCGGATTGTTAATTCTCCTTTTTTTTATTTCAATAACAACGGATTTAATTAATTAAATCCGTTTGTTCTAGATCCGGAGATCGTCGGCGCGACGTTTTTCCCGCGGTGCGACGAACGTCCCTTCCGCGACGAGCGATTCCGCGACGACCTCACGTCCGACGACGACAAGGTAGGGGTTTATTTTCTTGATGATTCTTTCCCGTGTTTATTCTTTTGAAATAAAGAACCCGATCACGGAACAATTTTAATTTGTTTAAAATTGTTGATTGGTTTTTCCTTTTCCCCCGTTGAGTTTATGACTAACGCGGAGGGTGCGGGTCTAACGAACAAGACCCGGCAACCCTCCGCCGATCTTTTGTTGTGCGGATTTGGCGGACGACGACGAACCGTGCGGCAAGGGCGATCCGTTGATTCCGCAGTGAAGATCGGCCCCCGGGAGGAGCAACGGCGCAGACGGGAGGCAAAACGGGCCACCGGAGCAACTCCGGCGGCCGGAGGCGGCGGCGCCCGGCGCGCCACCGTGGAGGAGTTCCGCCGCGGCGGCGGCAGCCGGTTCCGCGGCCGCGTGGAACCGGTGAGGGACGCGGCGGCCCGGCCGCGTCCGCGTGACAGGCGGCCCCCCGCGGGGCCGCGTTTTCCTCCAAGCCGCGGGTCAAACCCGCGGCAGTTGCTTCGGCCGCTCGGCCGAAGCCGAGCCGGCCGGTTCGGTCGGCCGGGCCGCGCCCAGGCCGGACCGGACCCGGCCTAGCCGGGTCGGGCCAGGTCGGGCCGACCCGGGTCGGGCCAACCCGGTTCGGCCGACCCAGGGGGGGGTTCGGGCCGGGTCGCCCCGGGCCCAGAACCCCCGTTTCGGGCCTTCTTCGGTCTTTTGCCCATATCTTGGGCCTGGGACCTCCGATTGACGAACCGTCAGCGGCTACGCGATCCTTGGATCGAGGCGATCGTCTCAGTATATTATACGCAAGGTTTCGGAAGACTTTGGGTTCGGCCGGGTTGGTTCGTACACGAAACCAACCGGGCCCTCGGAGCGGAAACGCTCATAACTTGAGCTACGGACGTCCGATCGACGTACCGTCAGCTGTGGTAGTTTCCTCTAAGTGAGACGGAAGATTTAGCATACTCCGCCCGAGGATCGGACACAGGCGGAGTACGGTCGGGTTGGTTTTGCCCTAAAAACCAACCGCGCCCCTGGGACAAAAATGCCAATAACTCTCAGACCGGGCGTCCGATTGACGCGCCGTCTGTTGCGTTGAGATCCTGTTGTCGTTATGGAACTTTTGGATACATCAACTTCGGACTACGTGTCAGTTGATGTATCAGCCTCTCGGCTCGTGGAGCGGACCCTCCTAAACGAGCTCGCTATGTGCGGGAACCCTAGCGCTGGCTGTGACTTCGACGACAGAGCAGAGATCCTCCGTGGACTGCGACGACGGCAGAGCAGAGATCCTCCGTGGACTGCGACGACGGCAGAGCAGAGATCCTCCGTGGACTACGGCGACGGCAGAGCAGAGATCCTTCGTGGACTGCGGCGACGACTGTGCAGAGATCCTCAGTGGACTGCGTCCACTACTGCACTCAGCGATCCTACGTGGATAAGTGCTACAGGTTCTGTGTGAGCCCGATCCTATGTGGGTCCTTACTACCGGTTCTGTGTGAGCCACTGCCTACAGGTTCTGTGTGAGCCCGATCCTATGTGGGTCTTTTGCGGGGGTTAGTACCTATCGATCCTTCGTGGGTCCGACGACTTAGATGGATCAGTGATCATCTTTGACGTCATCTGAAAAAGTATACCTGGTTGAGCTGAATCTTATGTTACTCTCCTTTGTGGATTGTGTTGAACTATCCTTTGTGGATTTACTGTTTACTCTCCTTGTGGATTTGAGTCTTGCTTTCCTGCGTGGATTGAGTTGTTCTTGGGATCGTGAGTAGAGCTAGAATTGGGGACTTAGGTATATGTATGGGCATATACCTAAGTCGAGTCAGATGTTATTTCGTGATTGCATCTTTCTTTTGTGCTATATCCTTTGTGGATTTTGGGAGACCTTCGGGGGTCTCGGGGTCCTTACTGAGTAGCTTATACTCACCCCTGCACGGTCTATGCCCGCACCTTGTTGTGTTGGTTGCAGACGACGGACAGCGCTGATCACGGTTGGGGCGTAGAGCAGGACGGTACCTGGAGGTGGACCACTGGGCGGGACGTGCTCGGAGCGGACGTGGGACCCGAGGAGCCTGTAGGCTATCTGTACCCACCCTTCAGGTGGGATTGCCAGTGGACGACACGAGGCCGCCGTCTTTTCTTCAGTTGCTGTTCTTTACTTTTTCAGTTGTACTTTACAGTTGGGATTGTATTTCCGGCCCCCTTTACTTTTCTGCACTTTATAGTTACTTTCCGCTTGCTGACTCTGTGGTGGTTGTTATTTATAAAGGCAATGCCTTCCCTGTTTACCGGGATTTTACGCCTTGGTGCTAGTCGCCAGCCCCTGGCCTATGGAAGGCGGGCTTGGGGTAGTCACGGCACGGGCCCCGAGGTCGGGTCGTGACATTCTATGTCTCCTAAGAAGGTACAACCACCTAGGGTTGACCTCTAAGGTTCCATTCCACACCCAAAAAACCATTCCACAACTTTACATGCTACTGACCTCTTATGGAGCAACACTTCCCTACACAATAAAAAACATACTCCTATCTGAAATTTCAACTTAACTATGCCTTTCTATCCTCAAAAATCCTCCCAAAATCACTAACAAAAAAAATTCAATGTAATGGATTAAGAAGGTCTATAAAATTCAACTCAACATCTGAATCTTGTAGGTTCTTTACATGTGGTTGTGAACTATAAGATGGTATCTCAATGTTTTTCTTTTATTGAAATGGGATGGTTGGAATGATTTTACATTACAGGACTACATGTATAGTTGTTTCAATGGTGGATTTTGTTGATATTATTATTTAAAGTGTGTTTTGGATTGTATTTTTTATTCAAAAATCCTTATTGGACTTGGAAAGTGTATCTTCATCCATTATTAGGAAACTGATATATCCATTGCTGATAGAAACATCATGACTTTTAGTTCCCTACACTTATCCACATTAATTAGTATAATGATTTTTAAAATAATATAAACTACATATACTTGCTATTTCTTATTGAAAGCATGACTATTTAAGAGTATTTTTTTGTATGTTGAGTGGTTAATTACACAAAAATATAATATAGATGGGGTTATTTAGATGATTTTACCCCATGTAGTACTCTGGTACCAGCACCTCTTGTTCTGAATCTTTATAGATTTCTAAACTATGTTTTCTTTCAATCCTCTAGATTCAACTAGTGAATTTCCAAATAAAGAACCAATTAATGTTGAGTCCATAATATTTTAATCACTATTAATTAATACTTTATATAATAATATGAGAAAATGATGCTCTTTAAAGGATTTGTGGGGACAATTGGAACAAAACCTCTAAAATATTTCCTAGTACACAAATAAAGTTTCTATTTATTCTTGTATTATATAACTTATATCCTTTTCAAAGTTATGGTTATTAAATTTAGGAATAAACTCTAGTATAATATCATCAAATGACCATCCCAATTATATATCTCTCCTAGATGTTGGCTACATAACTATTCCTTAGTTTATCCTTTAGAAGAAAATGGAAAAGATCTCTATTTCAGTTGTTCTTATGATAATACTATGAGCATGAGGGTGGAACATACCAAGGTGAATTACATGATATTATTTTTGGAGTATTCAGTAAAATTTCCCTGAAACCTAGGCTGAAATTAAATCATAAAAGTATTTAATTCAATGTTATTTTTCAAAGAAATCTTGAGAATTTGGTTGTTCTGATTTATAAATCTATGTGTACACAAATATCATAGATCTTGGTTAGGGTCCCATGCCTTTGTTATAGAGTCTAAAATTGGTGCACCTCACTCTTTTATATTTTTTTAATGATTAGGATCAAATTTTGGGGTTACAAATTTTCTATTGAGTTTATTTTATTGTTTTTTGATCCTGAAGTCAGTTTTTCAATGAACCAAATGAAATGTAAAAAGTGACTGAATATGAAAAAAAGAGAATAAAAAAGATGTTACCACTATATAATGAGTGGGATGTTATTGTACATCCATATAAATAAGAAATAATAATTTTTCAAATATAATCCCAATGGATACCCTGTATAGTTCACTAGCTAACTTCAGAGATTTGGGTTGAACCAGTGAGGTTGAGGGAGCCCGTCAGCCACTAGGTGGAATTGAGATAGGTTCCCAATGCATGGAATGATGACATTCATTAACAACTACATTGACCCCATTATACCTCCAAATCTACCTTTAGACCCCAAGAGGCTGTAAACACCACCCATGTATGTCTCAGAATGAAACAACCCTAAACTATAATGATCTATAGAAACTAGAAACAAGCATAAACTATAAATTTTTTCCTTGTTGCTTCCTCTTGAGATCCCTTTGTTCTCCTTTCTCTAAATAATTTTTTCTAAAATACTTATATATATTATTATATAAATCTAATCATCTATAATATTATAGATAATTTTATATTTTATTCAAAGTATTTCCACCAAAAAAAATCTATCCTTTATAATCTTTATAGGTTCTTTGTAAACTACCAAAACCCAATTTATATTTTATCTTTGGGTTCTTAGATTACAGCAAAAACCTAGTGACTTATTAAGGGTTCATGGAATCCACTAAAGTAAATGATTTTTTTTCTTTTCTGGTTTCATGGATATCACTAATTTAAATGGTCTATATATATTCATAAATCCTATACTCAATGAGGTGGTATATATAAGGGATTTTATTTATCTATAGACGAACATCCTTACAAAACTATGTGCCTTATTTACAATAAAAATATTTTAGTTTTTAATATAATTACTTCAATTAATAAACCAATAACTTAATCATTTAATCACTTAAATTATATAAATTAATTCATCTCTTGATTAATTTATTATTATTGTTATTTATAATATGTTGGGGTGAAAACACCCCTTTTATTATGGAATGAAATTCCACTTTTTTCAACTGTGATGAGTGGAAACCCCTAAATGACCAAAAGACAATTGGATTGAAGGAACATTAAAATTTGATTGCCATATGTTCTGGTGGATTGAAAAATGATTTAATTGACCCGCAACCCCAATATGAGCAAGAAAACATTGCATAATATTGCTAGTCTTATCAATGTGATTCCCCCATACCATCAACAATTTAATTTCACTTCCACACCATGATGTTGTTGTAGAGAGCCCATATTTAACACATATATAGGTATAGGGAATGATTATAGGTATCTCTACATCTATTAACCTTTCGAGATTCCCACCAAGAAACCCTTTCATGTCTCCATGCCATGATACCTGCCAAGATATGTCACTTTCCCTGACTGGTCATCCCCATTTAGATGATGTGTCAACCCATATATGATTAACCATCATGATGTTCTTCCATTTTAAACTCTATGGAGGACCACCCCCTATGAACATGTTTTTCGAGGTTTGATTGATAGTTTATATCACACCTATCGCTCTTTTAAGCTTCCCATCCAACAATGTTGCATGAAGCTAAGCTGCCTTTCCTACCTGATTCACTAAAATGATTAGCTAGTCCCTCTATGTCACCAAAACCATTAGGGTCACCCAGAGGCCCTATGACCCAAAATCATTTAGTGTCCCTATGTCCCTATGGTGAAAAGGATCAAATTTGTGGCCTATAGGATTAAATAGGGTTAATAGTTCCACTGCAACATTAACTATAATGGTAACTCAAAAATATACACCAATATGGTCTTGAAATTGGGTATTTTTAATTCTAAATAGAAGCATGAACCACTCAGTTATGCGATCATTGTAAAAACATGTGTATGGTAATGATCGAATCCCAATGGGTGGCCCCGACCAATCCCATAGGGTGTCACAGATTCCCCAGCTAAGAAATGGATTTGAATCAACCTGTTCATAATATGAATTTTTCCCAAGTCTAAGTGGACTTGAGCCTAAAATAATTACCCTATGTTGCAAGTTGGTACCAACCAGGTGAAACAATCAAGTAATTCTCTGACTACACTTAATTAATTAATGTGTTTTTATACACTCATTAGTATGAAATTCAATAATATTATCATTCCTTTATGATTAATTTGGTTTATTTAATATATCACTCAAATTATATATATTTTTCATCATTATTTTAGATTTTTAAAAGTTAATTCTTCCCCCTCTTTCCATTTTAGTCTAGATAATAAAAATAAAAAATGACTGCTTTACTAGATTCGAATAAAGAAATAGTGTGAAAATTATATTTCAAATATCATTTCTTATGATTGTATAGACTTTTTTTTCAATATTGGAATCAAAAGGGAAATTATTTTAAAAAATTGAATTGATTACAAAATTTTATTTTTTATAAGATTTTGCACCACCTACTTAGAAATATTGCGAATATTTTTATGTAACCTATTGTGAGGAGATGTAGAAAACTATTCAAAACCTAATTTTATTATTTATTTTAATGTGTGACCATAATTAGTCTCTAAGGTGTGGTGTAAAATTAATTTTTTACAATTTTTAAAATGTTCGTTTAGATTTTATTCAGATTTAAGAGAAAGAAAATGTAATGAAATAATTGAGTCTCTTAAAAGACATGATAAGTGTTTGGTTTAAGTGCTAAATTCCAAACTGCAATTGTATCCTAGAATTAACAATAGTTAAACCTTATTATTATTAATTATTAAATGATAAAAATACACTATCTCTTGATCATTGACCCTAGGTTGAAAAAACTTGGGAGGTTTAACTATCAGTAATAACTGTAGATCAACCCTACATTCTATGTGTGTAAAAAACATCAAATGATATCTTAATAATAAATTACCTCAAATCACTCATGAAAATACCAATAATTTTTTAGTGATCAATTGAAATTTAAATGTAAATAAATTTTTTCCCGACACATATCAACAATCACAATGTAATCACCATTTATCCTAGCATATTTTATTTTATATAAGCCAAAATAAATGGAGAGAGATATATTATTATCTATGAGGGAAATAATCAAATAAAAAGAGTTAAAAAATAAAAAAGAATTTGAAATACTCTATAGCTACTGAATATAGACATAGATTAATAGAAGAAGAGTTTTCTTCATTAATGCATAAACATTGGATTTTAAAAAAGGTTATCCTTCCATTTACCAATCACTAACAAGTTTTTACCCATCCTTTTAAAACATAAAAGAAAATTTAAAATAAAGAATAATGAAAATTACAATAATAGAATAAAGGAATAATTAAAACTCAAAATGTTGATCTCTAAATTTCTCTTGACCTCTAAATACTTTAATACTTCATATTTTCCTCTTTTATTACCAGTCAAACTTCTTGAGATTCTCCCCTTCACAAATTCAAATATCCTCCTTGGGTTTCCAAGAGTTATAAAAATCCATAGATTTAAAATATTACTTCCCTTAATTAGTCAAAACATAGGCTTGAGGGATATATTTTTTCCTAATTCATAAATATTATTCCTTTGATTAATGAACATATTAAATAAAATAAATTAGATTTTTTAATATAATGAAGATCTAAAAATTTATTTAATGTTAAAAGAACATTTTAGTTACTCATGTTATGAAGTGGTGTCTATATGGACATGGTTCTCAAGAATTTTCCTATAATTATCTCACTTCATACCCTATAATGTGATTAAAAACTCCATATTGCGATCTTTTTTTGTTTTTTATTTCAAGTATTTGGTTTGGGAATCTATCAAAGTGGGACTCATGATCCATGGTAATAGAATCTCTAAATTAGCTGTATTAATAAAACTTGTATAAGATACTTAATGACATAGTTGATATCCCCACCCTATGCACTTTTCTTCTTATAATTTCATAACAGTATGAAATTCGCATATTCATTGTTGTAGAAAAATTAATTTTATGTATTCAATGAAATTATCCTAACTGGTAAAATAAATTAACTTCATATATCCAATTTAGTTTCTAGTCACTTTAAGGAATCCAATGAATTTATTTTTTTCATCAATTAGTCACCTTTATGCATCACTATAATTTTCTAATTTCTTTATATACTTTTTATAAATAAATATTATGTATTATAGGGTCCTACAGTCCGAATTTTATGTATCCCATAACATTCCCAAATCCTTTTATTTTAGATTTTAAATAACTCATATGTGTTGAGTAAAATTAATCATATGTATTCCTTTGCATTCCATAGCGAATTTCACATGTGGACATGGATGAAATTTGACTTTACTACTGCATCCATATTTCACCTTATCAGTTAACATATTTATCCAACTATTTTTTTTAAAAACATTGAAACAAAGGATTATTAGTAGCTATCTATTAATTTTATTATTTAAATTAAATAAATAAATTACATCCACTATTTTTACTATTTAAATAAATTTTCACTAAATCCAAAAAAAATCATTTTAATTCTATAAGATCCTCATACTTAGTTAATTAATAAATAAAAGTGAATAAAATGAATGTAATATCCAAAAAAAATAATTAATATATTTCATATTTGAGTAAGTCAAGATATTTTCTAATCATGTTATTCATTATTTAAACTATTTATAGTGGATGAAATGAAATTAATGTTGTTGTTGTGGATTTTTGAGGAAAATAGTGTTGAATATTTGCATGATTATAGATTTTTTAAAGTGGGATGGAACTTGATTCAATTTAAAAAATCATGAGGAATAATTTAACTATAATTAAATGATTAGTTCAAGTGGTGAACTAATTAGGATGGTCCTATTGGTATATTTTACGGATTAAGGTGGTAAATAGAATTTGTGTTTGGTAATGGGTTTTTGTGTTAATATTAATTAAAAAATCAACGAATTATTGATGTGAATCTCAGTAATATTTGGGTATAGAACACAATTGTAAGATGGTTTTCAGTTGTATATTTCGTGAGTTTTATAGTGATATAGAATATTTTATATGAATTATTTTTTATATTCATATTTTTCATTATCATATTTGAAATATGAAGTTGATATGTGTAATCAAAAATATATTACGATAATATTTATTTTCGGTATAATGTGTAGAGAGTAAATTTCATGGGAGACTTCTATTTAGAGATGGATTTAATATAAAATTTAATATATTATAATATCAATTTTTATATTTAAATTATTATGACAGTGATCCATGCATGAGTATTCATTTGGGTGAGAAATTTAGTAAGGGTGAAATGTAAATTAAGATGATGATTAATTTAGTGTAAGGTCTATCTGGTTTACAAAGGAATGTTGTTTCAAGGAAATTGAAATGGAAATAAGATATAGGTATTGGTGAACAAATTTATTTACTTGAGATACTCAATGATGATTTTTAGGGAGGGGAATGTTCAGGAGGATGTGGTGATCTCCCCATTTCATTTTTCACGACTTACAATACTAGAGGGCTCAAGGAGTTCAGGTAAGAAGAATGCTCCTGGGTCATTATCGGGAATGTATTCACCAGAGGTTACAGGTCCAATCACTTATTCAAAGTCGAAGGAGGAAGGTATGTTTCTTTCATTCCCTTAATCTAGAGCTTATACCCGAAAGGTTAGCAGAGGCCTACCTTAATGATTTCTGTGATTATTTGGAATACCCCTGGGTTGGGGGAACCATAAAAGTGCACCTTAATGGATGTTGAGTCCTTGAAACGTCATGCATCTATTATGGTCATCCTTAAGGTAAACAAGGATCCTTGTAAGCTTCCTTCCACGGTGAAGAAGATGGGATTTACAATGTTTTTGCATTATGATTTGGAGAACTTGAATATTTTGATTTTCTAGAAGAAGAATATCTAGGTGGAGGTGGTTAACCTTACGTATCAATATATTAACACTAAGATTTACTATCCCAGGGGAGAGATTATATTTTCCTTTGTGTATACAAGCATTGAATCACTGAGGAGGAAATATCATTGGCAGTTTCTGGGGTCTTTCCAATCTTGGAGCCTACCCTGGTTTTTGGATGGATTCATCAGTACTATTTTGGATCTAGTGGAGAAAAGGGGTGGTTCTGTTATTCCCAATGAAAACATGCAAGACATCCGTGACTTCATTAACATGGCTGTGCTACTTGAATTAGCATTGAAGGGTAGTCATTTCACATGGTGTAATAACCATAGGGGCTCTAACCACATATGGAGTATGCCTTTCAGATGACTAAAAAACAGCCTATGCCTTGATTTTTTTTCTAGGATGAAGTTCACTCATTTAGCTTTTTCTCTTTCAGATAATGGTCGATTACTTGTGGACCATAGATGTTGCAGTTATGGGATGAATCCCTTTCACTACTCTAGTAACGGGCATCAGGAAGAAGGTTTCATGTAGATGGTGAAAACTTCTTGGGACTGTGAGGAGAATGAGGGTGCATGGCATGGCCTTCCTAACCGTTAGAAACATATTTATGGGGATATTCAAGGCTTGTTTGAAAATAAGACAAATGAATTTTCAGGTGTGAATGTTATTCAGGTGGACATTGAGAACTTGGAGGAGGAGCTTCATTATAATTGTGATGATAACAGATTTACTATCTAATGTGATTAGTGCAGGTATCTTATAGAGAAGATTTTGGAAATTGAGAGAGATTACAAATAGAGGTATTAGGTGAGGTGTTTGAAGGAGGGGGATCACAAAAGTGTCTTATCCAATGATTTTTTGAGAGAAATAAGTAGATCAAGACTCAATATTAATCATGATAATGCAGTCTTGACTTCTATGATGGATGTTGTGGGGTGGTTGGTGCTGGACCATTTTGAAGGTTTCTCAATGGAAGGTATTTTTCCTTGATATGAGAACGTTGAGGGTGATTCAATGGTCTTATCTTTCTAGGGGTGCATACCCCACATGGTGGAGGGTTCTGAGAATGATTTCTTGGTGGCTATTTCATTCAAGGAGTATATTAAGAGTACGTTCTTCGTGATGTCCCTTGATAGTACTCCAGGATCGGATGGTTTTCCAGGTTCTTTCTATGTGACTGTATTGGATATTGTTGGCCCTCATGCGGTGATGGAGGTACATTAATTTTTTAATTATGGTGCTCCCAATGAGGGTTTTGCTACGTCTAGGGTGGTGTTAATTCCAAAGGTCAATAAGCCTTCCAACCTCAACCATTACATACCTATTTTCTGATGTTGTGATTCATATAAAATCATAGCGAGTCTAATTGGGATAATATTGAACAAGGTTATTCCATGGTTGGTTTAGGGGGAACAACATGGTTTTTCAAAGGATGTAGTATCCAAGGGGTGGTGGAAATTTCTATTGAGCTATTTTATGATCTTAATAGTTGTGTAGTTTGTTCAAATGTTATATTTCAAGTTGATATTAATAAGGATTATGACACATTGAAATGAAGTTTTCTTATACATGTGATGAAAAACTTTGGGTTTCATGAATGATTTCGTGACCTTTGTTTTAGGTTATATTATTCTCCATGGATTTATATTTCTCTATAAGGAAAATGGTTTGGTTTTTTTAAATATTTATTTGGAGTTAAGCAAGGTGATTCCATTTCCCCAAGCCTTTTTATCCTCGCATAGGAGTCCTTATCAAGAAATTTTCATAGAGAAATAAAGAAAAGGAGTTTGTTTCCTTACCTTAATAGGAACGAAAGGGAAGGTGTGTATCATTTTTGGTTCTCGGATGATATTATGATATTCATTAATGGAATGCGGTTTTAATTGAGGGGTCTCAGGGAGATTTTTTCAGTGCATGGGTGTTTGAGTGAGCAATATATTAACTCCATGAAGATTCTTGTTTGTATCTATAAAAGTGTTTGGGTAGCTAATGCAGGGCTATATAAGACATCTTGTGATGTCAAAAAAAACAAATTCCTATGATTTATCTTGGATCCCCAATTTCATGTAGAAACATTAAAAAGTGATTCTTTGATGATGCTCTTAATCAGGTGCTAGGGTGAATTTATAACTGGAAGAATAAGTTATTGTAGTTTGGAGGGAGGGTGACCATGATTAATAGCATGTGGTCTAACATTACTATGCATGCATTATCAGTACTTAATCTTCTAAAAGGAAACATTGAGAGAATGGAAAAGTTTTTAATTAATTTATTTGGGATGCCAATCACACAGGTCGATGCCATTGGGATGCATGGTCTCATTTGGCCAAACCAGTTGAGGTGGTTGGAGTTGGGTTATGTGATATTAAAGAAACCATGTAAGGAATGAAAGAGAGGTTCATGTGGGAAATTAGTGTTGGGGACTCTCTATGGGACTCTTTATTTAGATATCGATATGAGTATAAATGGGAGGCCACTAATTCCTATAGGCCACAAATGACTGGGCTCGCAAGGTTCATGTTCTCATACCCAGAAGAGCTACGGGGTTCGACTCGGTGGATCATTGGGAAAGGCGACATAAACTTATGGAAAGACCACTGGTAAGGTGAGAGACTATTTTTCTCATGGTTTCCACACCCGATATTACCTTTAACAAAGAAAGAGAGCACCCTAACTTGCTTCAGGATGTTTTTGACTAGGAGTAGAAGAAGTTATATGAGGAGAATATCATGAATTCTAAGGAGGGTAGGTGCTGTTTCACGGGGTCGAGCTCAGGTAAGTTCTCTACCCAGGATTATAGGAAATTGATATAGGTTGAGTATATTCTAGATGAGTGGGCATTGCATACTTGGTGTAAAGAAATTCCCACAAATTTTTTTTTCAATTTTGGCGTATTAAAAATAGATCATTAAAAATAGAGGAGAACCTTCAATGAAAGGGTGTTCATTTGGCCTCGTAGTGCTTTTTCTGTATGAACCCTTAGGGAGAGTTAGTAGGGCATCTTTTCTATCAGATTGAATGAAGGGTTTATCTTTGGTCATAGTTTATTCCTCATCCATGCCTCTATAAGGATAAACTCTCCTTCCATGATTTTCTAGTGGCATGGTTTCAAGGTTTGGAGGGAAGAGTCATGGAATGAAAGGCTAGGTGCTTTATTCTCTCCTCCATTTACTAGGATATTTTGGAGGTGAAGAACCAGTCTTGGTTTGGAATCTAGGGGTCTCTTCTTTATCTATGTATTCGGTTAAGGCCCTCATCATTGAGATGATTTTATTGAAAGGGGGAAAACCAATCCTCGATTATATCTATCTCAATTTTCCATTCATGAATGGTAGTCAAGGGGGATGATGGGTCATAGGGTATCCACCCCTCAGAGATTTGAAAATTAATGTGGATGTTTCTCTAATTAATGAGATCATGAGAGGTGGAGGGGTGATATCATACTCATGTGGTTTGGTGTTGTTGGCGTTAAAAACATTCATTGGACTCAGATTTTATTTGGGTTTGGAGGCTCGGGCGCTTTCCATAAGAATCATGGTTCATTGGAAGGCTGATTTTCAAGTTGCTGAAGTGGAGTCAGATTCTGAAATCCTGTATAGATTTGTTCAAGGAGTTTATGATCCATATTGGGACATGGTGTATGTGATCTATATATGTGAACTTGAAACTAACTTCGGGCATATTTTTAAGAATTGTTGGAGGGAGGCCAACTCTACAGAGGTCATTCTTTCTCATGTTGGAAGATAGGAGGAGCATCTTGTTATTTATAATATCTTAGGTTCTCTTCCATTTTAATTTAAGGATTTTTCCAAGGGGATTTCCTTGGTTTTCATCATTTTTGATCTTCTTGAGGGCCCTTGGTTGGGTAGTGTTTTGTGACCACCTTTTGATTCTATAATGAAAAATAATTTTTTAGTTATTCATAATATCAGATTACACTTATTCAATATGCTGAAGAAAAATAGAAAATCTCATGCCAATATAATCCAATCTATAAATTTGAAACCGTTTATATACAAAAAAATAACATTACCAACATTGATGATATCGTAGCCATATATCTTCAAACATTTGATAAAGATAATGAATAATTAGATAAAGGAATCCATCCACCTTGGGTATCCATGGTTTTAAAAGGGACTCATTGATTTGTAAATTTCCCCATTTAGACCATGATATACTATTAACTCTCAAAGTATGTGAATAAAGAGAATATATCTTCAGGAAAACTAAGAACAAAATTCAAAGGTTTATATTAGATTTAATTCTCAAAGAATAGCCTCTTTATATTGGCCTCAAGGATTATCTAAGATATTTTAGGCCACGTACTCAAATGTTATGTAATTTTTGAGTAATTACATTAGTTTGAAATATTTTATAACCATCATCCATGTACCTAAATTCATTTAATAGTTAAATTAATCATTTTATTCTTCATGTCATTTTATAATATTAAATGTAAATGATTAGGGATAAATGTGGAATAGAAGCTAAAAATTAACATATACTAATCATATTCCATTATCAATAATTTTTTATGATTGATACATATAGTAATACTTTAGAAATATATATTTCATAAAATATGATATGGCCATTGGGAGTGGTGTGATATCACTATATCACACCCTACGATATTCCCGACCCATGAATATGATATGGATTTTATTTTTATATGTCATATAATATGAAATAACCTATGTATTAACATATGATATATCTAAATAAATCATATTAAATATTTTATTTAGGGAACATATCTATCAAACTACCACTTTCATTAAATCTTCACAGACTTTGTGACACTCCACCTTATATTTTATTATATTCAATAACATGTGAAATAATATCCAAAACTATTTTTGGATATTTACAAAACACTTTTGGAATTCTATCTTCAATTTCACTATGTATCACATAATATAATACAATATGTGAATATACATCCAAAACACATTTTGGATACTCTAAAACACATTTTGAGTACATATCTATGTTTAATAAAACATAATACCTACTATATCAACCATAATGCATGACCCCACAATCCTTAATATAATTAAAAACAAAAATCTATTAATTCTTTATCACATATATCCATGCAAAGAGTGGAATTTTGAAAATCATCAGTGATGACCAAGATATAAATGGTTTTGGCATAATCTCTATCAAACACTTGTAACTCAATACCAACATCCACCAAATTTATCATAAAGAAGTATTCATTATTATATGGTCTCTTTTTCCTAGACTTATAGTAACCCCAAGTTAGAAATCATTTCAATCATGTATATACAATCATAAATTCTTGACTATTTGAGTGTAGATTGACTAGATAGATGAAAAACCACATGTTGTTCAACATGATGAATGAGAACATCACGTTTCCATCACCTAATATATATGAACATGTCATAGGTAATTATCTAGATATGATCATGAAATCTTTATGTCTATATAAAATGGGGGATCATATTTCGTACTTATTCTATGATAGGAAAGACCCCATCTTGGTTAAACCTCAATAAGTGACATGATCAACAACATACCAACCACCCCTTATTAAATTTACTCCACGAATGGAATAAAAACTGTATTAAATTAGAATGTTTATCATGTAATATATACTGTCCAAATTCAGGTACAAGGATTCCAATATGAAACATTCATCTCTAGTACACTGAATACATATTGTATAATAATTTATGTGGTATACATGGTGGGTTATCTGGTACACAAATCTTATTTTCTATATCATGAGAATATTACATATCTCTGTATAGAATAATACACATAATAAAATTAATATTTCATCACAAAAAATAATAATACCTAAAGAACATAGGATATAGATAAATTAAAGTCATTATTTGAGAGGTTAATTATCATTACACTTCAAGAGTATATACATCCAACAAGAAAAAATAAAAAATTAATGAATACCTTGGTATAGTATGTTAGATTTTATATTCATAAAATTTACTAATAATACTAAAAGACATACATAGGTTCATATACAATCATATTCTATATAATAGAACTCTAGAGAGGCCTTATGGTTACTAAACTTTTAGTTTTTTGTTCAACCATTTTCATCACTATATAACTTCTACCACATATGTATGTGACCATATAATAAAACCTCCCACTAAACTTCTGTGGTGAGTAACATATATGAAATTGTTTATTGATGAATGGAAATACTAGGAATTATAACTGTTTTTATTTTATTACTATCATCATGAAACATTTATATTGAATATTTTCTATGAAATAATATTGGTAACTAAAAATAATACTTTACCTTATTAAAATTATTTACCAATATACAGTAAACTATTTTAGGGTATAGAGTAATTTTGAAATTAATTTAATTGGTATAATAATTAATTTTTTAAACTTTAAAATTATTTATGTCTAATAATTCTCCCACATTCCTCTAAGAAAACATATTTTCTCTAAAATATCATGCTAAAATAAAAAAATATTTTTTTTTGTTTAGAAACAACACTTACATCCTTTATTTGAAATATTTTTAAAATAAAAAACTAAAATAACTACCATATATATTGTATTTTGTTTTTTGAATAATATTTTGATAAGAATACATTATATTTTTTTAAATATTCCACTATTATATGGTGTGATAATGTCACACCCAGTTTTTTTCATATCTTGGTTTTGATCAGGTTTGTTGGAAATACCGATCCTTTTCTTGGGTTTTGGGTGAGATTAATGTTTATTTTCAAAACTAAAATATATGTCAAATCATCATACCATGGTTTCCCCATATCTTCTTTGGGAGTTTTGTTTTTGATAAAAGGGTGCTTAATTCAAGATTTGTGCCATCCATGATCCCATTTACAGATTAAAAAAATTGTTTATTTTATAACTCCTTCTTTTTTCCACATGTTCCACTCATTAAACTTCCTAATTGGCCTTCCCTAACCTATTAAAAAACCTATATACTTTTGTAACCCCATATAAATTCATAATCATGTTGGATTTTGGTTATTTATTCAAGTATTGGTCTAGCCCGTGATCCCATTTCCAATTTTTTAAGAATTATTTTGTTTCTTTTATATATTATTCATTTTTTAATCTTTTCAGTGATTCAACCTCTCACTAGAGACCATGAACCCTAGTCACACCCGAAAGTTCCATTTTACCAATTTTATGGTCATCTGAGTCATTGATTAAAGAGAAATTTCTCAAGGATTCTTAAATATTCTAGAATTGGTAAGGTAATTTGTTTCATTCATAAATCACTAACTGTTCTCTTTTCCCCTAAATATTATTTACTTGGTTATCCCAGACCTAAGGAGCCTTCTCTTACCTCATCATAATCCTTCCACTTTAATTTTGTTTCCTATACTCCCCTGGACATCAATAACCTAGGGTTATGTTATAACCTGATTTCTGATGGGTTTTTGATTCATTTTGGACTGGTATTCATAGATCTAGAGTGTTGTGAACCGCGACGGGTGATATCAGGTGTGCGGTTTCTTTAAACCATGGTTTTGAGGTAGGATATACATTTCACATGACTTTATAATTTAGGTTTCATAATTGTATTTATATTATCACCTGATATATATGTTTAGTATTGTTTTTTAGAATATTGATAATTATGTTGGTGTAAAAAACGGTTGCTTAAGTATTGTTTTACGAAAAGTAGCGTTGTTTTGTTATAAACGTGCACACCGCTTTCTTACTTAAATTTTTTTATTAGCGTATGCCCTTGGTTTATGGTATTTTGAAAAATTTTTAGTATGTTTAATAAATTTATGGCATTAAAACGGTACTTTATCCCTTTTCAAGTGCTTAAAATTATTTCTTCGTTTAAAAGAGCATGCCATGTGTTTGATAAATTTTCTAGTAGGATTTTATGTGCTTAGTGAGTCATAAAATGAATTTTCTAGATTTATAAATACATTATAATCATGAAAAGTGGTATTTTTGGGTCCTTTTATGGATGTCCAAAGTTTTTTTGGTTTTACAAACAAATTTGTTTTTGGTGGTTAACATGTTTTAGTCTGAGTTGCTAGAAAATGGTCTCTTTGACATCTTTATAAAAATGGTCCTTCTTTGGATGTGTAACCTAAATGTTTTTAGGGATTTTTCAAAGTGGGTTTCTTCTCTAAATGGTTTGTATACACATCTTTATTAAAAGTGAAAATTTTAACTTTGGGAAATGTTTTTTTTTGAGTAATGCTTAGAGGCACGTTTGACATTTTCTTGTAAAAATGGATTCCATGTGTATTTCATGTTATATAATTTGAGTCTATTTTAAGGTCCATGAAATTAATTTATTAAATGGTTATGGGGCTTCCAAATCTGGTTTGATACGGTATTAGTGTGTTTTTTCCTTAAATGAGAATTTTTTAAAGGATTTTTTTGTGTAAGGCCTCATTATACTTATTGAAATTGATTTATGAATATTTTGGTGGTTTATTGATCCCTGAAAGAAATTTCTTACATGTGTGTGGGTTGTTTGATGTGGGAATGATTTTCAAATGGAATCTTGATGAGAAAATGGTATTTTATAGATGTGTATCCTATTTGGGTAGAAAAAGGTCAAACCCGAGTATCTAGGTGGGTGCATGTGTACTACTATTCTAGTGATCCCGAGGGGTTTTGTCCATGTTTCACGTAGCAAGTTTGATGATGAAAACACTAACTAAACTACGATGATGATGATGTCATGGAACACTAGGTTATGAATTATTCTATTACTAGTGTCTCATGTGGACAAGAAAGAACATTTTTTATGCTTATATTTACACTGAGATACGAGGTACCTGGGGCCCACAATGAAGTAGTGCCTAGGGGTGTTCCCATGACTTGTGCTCATTGGCTATTTTGTACTCACCATCGTAATACACTGTGTTTAGTTGGTAAATTAAGCATCATGTGTGTTTTATTTAAAAGTTTACATTCTGTAAAGCAACCCTCTTGAAAACTATTTTCATTTTAAAGTTTCACCTCTTTGAAAAATTGTTACTAGCATTCTTGTTTATAAAACATGAAAGTTTTTGTCTGGAAATTATTATAGCATGAAACCACATTTGTAAAAAATAATTGTATATATTGTTTTCAAACTTTTAATTAATGTTTCTTTTATTTTAAAGGAATTGCATTGGGATTATAATATCGATATAGCCTATTGATTTTTAACACTCACAGCTATAGTTTTCTTTTGTTTCTAGACCTTGTGTTGGTTTCAGCTTGAGTTCGATCGCCTTGGGAAAAGTGTGATCATTTTTTTGGAGAGTGACCAGTGGGGTCACAAGGGGTTATCTGGTTCTTTGGTTTCATTGGTTTAGTTTTTGGTTCAGTTTTATTTTAACTTTGTTGTATAAATATTGTTCAGTACAATTTTTATATGAATGTATATTGGGGTGTACATTCTTTATTCTATTTGTTTTATTGGTTAATTTTGAGAGAAATAAATACATTTTGTACTCTATTGATTACCTAGGTGCTTGTATCCATCTCTGGTTGATAAAGAATGTCTCTCGGGACATGTCGTGGAGTAGTCTGGGTGACCATTTTGGGGTCTACCCGGGCTGGTTTGTGAAAAAATGGTATCAAAGTAGGTTAGATCCTAGCAGTAAATTCATTTTAGAGAGTCCTTTATTATTTGGGGATGTCAAGGTAGATAGAGTATGATTTTTTGGACTTTATTGGTAGGTTTCAGAAGAGTGTCATTAACGCTTGCTCGTTCCGACCCTCAGGTGTCCATGGGAAGTCATGTTTTATTACTGTCTTTGGTTCTTATTTATTGTTTAGTTTTAGGATAAAATAAAGGTAGTTGGACTAATGGTGTTCATGATCTTGTAGGGCCTATAAATCCATGTGGATCTAGGGAATATTCCTTAGAATTATCTCTCTGTTGAAAAGTGTTTGAATCTAATGAATTTGTTATGGAAATTTGGTTTTGAGCATTTAGTGTTTTTCCGGAAAGGGGTTTGTCCCTTTGTGGTTTCTAGGTTAGGAGAAGAGTCCTTGATAAATTTTTGAAAATGGGAAAGGGATTTTTGGAATAGAATGGTTGTTTTTGGATGTTATATTAAATGAAATGGATTTGGATTTTAATAAAATGGCTCTTGATGAAGTGTGGTTTTTTTATGAAATCTGAAAAGGGGTTTTGATTTGGTGGTTAATGTGCCTATTGAAGGTACATGATTCTTTTTGGAGTGATGATTATTTTATTTTTTCTTTGGTATTATCATGGGTTCTCACATGCATGGTTTTATGAATATATAGACGAATGAATTGTATGGAATGGTGGTTGGGTGCTCAGGGACGCACAGAAATGTGCATATGAGTGAGACTTGATGAAAAAAATTAGAGAATACAAAAATTCACCAAGTTGGATTGATTTTCAAAAGTATTTTATGCTAAAAAATTGTGGTGTTTGTTATAAACCGATGGTTATGTGGAAATTTTTTCCTATATCTTAGATGTTTTGTTTATTCGGTATGATTCCTTTCGATATGAATGTAATATTCTTGTTGTGTGTTGATTTGGAATATCGTTGGTCACTCGGTTTTGGAGCAATGTTCAGTGGGTTTATATAGATGTGTTGGATGCTGTGATGTGGCCACATATGGTTCTACAATGACATGATTTCTAGGTGATCAACCTTAGGATTCATTATAATTGTTAAATCCACCACTTTGAGTGATGCCTCAGCCCATTTGTTGGAATTGATAACTTTTCGTGCCCGATTTAAAGTGACTTTTAATTATGGTGTCCCTCTTGGTGGGGGTATTTGTTCTCGGTGAGGTTTTTTATTTTTATATATACCTTTTCCATTATACTCCTCATTTGGAATGACAGGCAATAGTGTTGTGTGTCTCCGAGTTCTTATTTGGGTAAAAGTGAGTTGTTTGAGGACGAGAGTTTCATGGTGTCCTATGATATGTTGTTTCGGCTTGAGTGTGTTATGTGTCACAATGTGGAACTAAGGGCAAGGGTTAATGTTCGGGATTATCAAATCCTGACTGTGAGGTTGGAGATACTTCATCCACCAGAGGTATAACCATAAGACTTGGACTGAAGCCGACTCATAGTCAGGAGTCCCCAGACTGTGCGTAGTATTGCTAAGCTCATGCATCTACCGTTGTGGTGAGGTAGTTCATTTATATCTTTTGTGGTTTCAGTGGACCAATTATTGTTTACCATTCCATCCCCGTCGCAAGTGGTGGGGGTTAGGATCTGTGTAGGAAGTGTTGGACCATTTCTTGTCCCCTCCATAAGGGAGTGGGGGGTTTAAAGGTTCTCGTTGTGTTCCTCTTCTCATGGGTTGTTAGGTTTTTGTGGGAGAGTTTCTTTGGGATTATTTGGGAGAGACCTATACCTAGTTCATGTTTAATTCACATTTGGTCACTGATTCTTCTTTCTTAATGGTGGGGAGAACCACCATGGGTTTTGTAGAGTTTCCTCCTAAGAATTTGTAGAGTTATATTTGTTTCTTAATGGTGGAGAGTCCATTACAGAATACCCTAGAATCATTGGTTTTAGTGAGTTCTCTTAGGTTTGGGTGATAGTTGGGTTTATCAGGTGAAGGAAAAACAATCTAGTTCTTGGTTTGGTTTTTGAGGTTGTGACTCGATCTTTTAGTAGATTCTTAGGAAGTGGTTGGTGGTTTGTGTTTTTGGATGTGGTAAGAGGTTTAAGTTCCATTAACTGTGGATGAGGTGTCATTGGATTTAGAGTCTGGACCATATTGATAATGAATTCTTAGGTGTTTATCAATCATCTAGAATGTGTTGTGGCTTTCCGGGGGTAGAAAGATTTAATAGTGGGGAGAATTGCCACATCTGGTTTTTTAATGTCTTGGTTTTGATATGGTTCATCGGAAATACCTATTAATTTCATGGGTTTTGGGTGCGATGAATGTTGATTATTGAACTACCATATACGTCTAATCATCTTACGATGGTTTTCCCATAGCTGTTTTGGGTGTTTTTGGAGAAAAGGGTGGTTACTTCATGATTTGAGCCAACAGTGAGCCCATTTTCATATTTAAAAACAAAATTTGTTTCTTTTATAAATCCTTCGTTTTCCAACATTTTTCACTCATTACACTTCCCAATTCCCCCCCTTAACTAATTAAAACCACAACATCCTTTTTTTCTCCCTTATGAATTCATATTCATGGTGGATTTGGGATATTTATTCACGTAATGGGATTTCCCATGAGCCCATTTCCAATTTTAAAAAAATAAATTTTTTCTTTTATATCATATCAATTTTTGAATAATGTTTGGTGATTCAACCTCTCACTTGAGCCCAAGAAACCTAGGCTCACCCTAAATGTCCATTTTACCTCTTTGGTGCTCATACTTGTCACGTATTTGGGCGTAAGTTCTCAAGGATTATCAAATCTTCCAAATTTGGTAAGTGAATTTGTTTATTTCATGAATCATTAATTGTTTTATATTTCCCCAAAATATTCCTTTTATGATTCTACTACACCTAATGATCCTCCAAAATATGTTCCATACAATCCCTTTTCCTCTAAGGGTGTATATATAATGGAAGATAAAGATTTCTCTAGTTTCTAAGGTGAGATTATTTCTCCCTTATCCTCCATCTTCCTTCTACTTCCAATTTCTTTTGGTTTAATCTTCTATCATGGTCATAAAAAACATAGGGTTATGTTATACCATGATTTATGATATGGTTTGGTTATTTTAGGGTGGTTCTTCATAGATCTAGAGTGTTGGGAACTGTGGAGGGTGATATCATGTGTGCGGTTCATTTCAACAATGGTTTTGAGGTAGAATATCCCTTGAACATGGATTTATCAGTTATGATTCATCATTTTAATGGTGTTATCAATTGATATATTTGTTTAGTATTGTTTTTCATCCTTTTTATAATTTTCTTGGTGTGAAAACCTGTTGATTAAGCCTAGTTTTGTAAAAAGTAGTGTTGTTTTTTATGAACGTGACCACCACTTGATTACTTAAATGTTTCATTAGCTTAAAAACCTGTTTTATGGTATTGATTACTTGGTTCAGTAGATTTAATAAATTTATATAATGAAAATGGTATTTTAACACTTTTCAAGTGCTTAAAATTTGTTGTTTGTTTAAAAGGTCATGCCATGTGTTTGATAAATTTCCCTGTTGGATTTTATGTTCTTAGTGTGATTTAAAATGATTTTTTGATTCATAAATACATTGGAAGAATGAAAAATGGTATTTTGGGGTGCTTTTATGTATGTACAATTATTTTTTGGTTTTACAAACAAATGTGTTTTTGGTGGTTAACATGTTTTTGTCTGAGTTGCTAGAAAATGGGCTGTTTGGCATCTTTATAAAAATGGTTCTTCTTTTTATGTGTAACCAAAATGTTTTTATGGATTTATTAAAGTGTTTTTCTATTATAAATGGTGTTTATACAGATATTTTTTAAAAGTTAAATTTTTTTCCTTTGTAAAATGTTAGTTTTATGATATTCTTAAAGACCCGTTTGGAAGTTTCTTGTAGAAATGGTTTCCATGTGTATTTCATGTTGTATAATTTGATTTTATTATATTGTCCATGAAATTGATTTATTAAATGGTGTTGGGGCTTCCAAATATGGTTATATATGGTATTATTGGGTGTTTTGCCTTAAAATATCATTTTGAATGGATTTTGTAAGTAAGGCCTCGGTATACTTCTTGAAATTATTTTATGAAAATTTTGGGGGTTAATTGATCCGTGAATGAAATGTGAGACATGTGCATGGGTTGTTTGATTTTTGTATGGTTTTTAAAGTAATATTCATCTATAAATGTTTTTTTATTTATGTGTAACTTATTTGAGAACCAAAAATGGAAAACTCAAGTATCTTGGTGGGCAGACGTATATTAATATGGAAGTGATCGAGATGGGTTTTGTCCCAATTTCACATAGAAAGTTTGATGATGAAAACACTAACTAAACTATGATTATGATGATGTTGGAAAAAAATAGGTTATGAATTATTCTCCAACTATTGGATCATGTTCATGATAACAAATATTATTTATGGTTACTTTTACCCCAAGATACGAGGTACATGGGGCCCATAATAAACTAGTGCCTAGGGGTGTTCCTGTGACTTGTGATCAATGGATATTTCTTCTCACCCTCGAAATAAAGTGTATTTACTAGGTAAATTAATTATATTGTGTGTTTTATTTAAATGTTTACAATATTTAATGAATCCCTCTTGATTTTTTTTTTCATTTTGATGTTATACCTCTTTGAAAAATGGTTTACTTGAATTATTTTTTATAAAACTTGCAAATTTTTGTCTAGTAAAATTTTTATCATTGAAACATGTTTGGAAATGTAATTTTATATATTTTATTTCAAAATTATAATTTATGTTTCTTTTATTATAAAATATGTCCATTGGGAATAGATTATCAGCCTAGCCTAATGAGTTTTAATACTCACTCCTACTATTTTCTTCAGTTTTTAACCCTTTTACAGGTTTCAGCTTTAGTTAGATCACCTTGGGGGTAGTGTGATCATTGTTTTGGAGAGTTATCATTGGGGTCACATAGAGTTATTTGGTTGTTAGGTTTGTTCGGTTTAGTTTTTTATTTAGTTGTATTTTATCTTTCTTATACATATACTGTTCTATTTAATATTTATATGAATATATATAGGTATGTCTGTTCTTTATGCTATTTTTTTACAGGTTATATTTGATAAAAATTGTTTCTTTGAGTACTCTATTGATTCCCTCTATGCTTGTATCCATCCTGGGAGGATCGGGAATACCTCTCAAGACTTGTCATCGAGCAGCCTGGGTGACTGGTTCAGGGTCGACCCAGGCTGGTTCGTGATAGATAATATCACCCATATTTTAACCAATATCATAGATAAATATTTTTATCCTTGATAAATTTTTTTATCCTTGATAAATTTTTTTATCCTTATCTTATTTAAAACACGATATAAAATTTTATGAATCATAAAACATGATCCATTAAACCTTAATCTCATGTTTTTATAATAAGTATTTATTTATAAACAACTTTTTGGATCATCTATGAGAAATAAGATGAAAATAAAAATAATTTATTTATATCCTAATATACTTGAAATAATAATTTTATTTATAAAAATTCATAATTATTTTATATTTTATTATATTTAAATGTTAACTATGAGCTCCATCAGTTATTACATTTTTTAACTCCCAAATATTTAGAACATTTGTAAAATTTATATTTGGTATCATATTCCATTCCAAATATAAGAATTAATTTAGCTAACATTAATATATGATGTGGAATCTCCATGGTTCTTTATTAAACCCATCAAATATTTTAGATAATTCACCCACATATGGGAAAATTACTCCTCCTTCTTAACACCTCGATTAGGTTTTACTAACCAATGTCGACATTTGGACCATGCAATATCTTTCTTCTAGATTAAATTTTTTCCCTTATTTAATTTTACTACAACCCAAGATCCTATAAATAACATATAATGATCAATTATTGTAGAATCCCATATTTTTAAAATGAAACACTCTCTTTTATAGCACAAAATATACTCCACATCGAGCTTAAGCGAACAACTAAATATTATTATTTAAATGTTACTATTGTAACTTAGTAGATAGAATTAAGGGTATGAAGGGGATTAAATAAATTATCAAAATAATTTTCACACATACAAACAAAGATATATATAATTAATTATTTTAACAATTGATTATAAATGTTAATAATATGTTTTTTAAAAAAATATAAGGAAATGTTTTTCTAAAAAACTATTTAAATGTGCACAAGTGTGTTTTGAACCCATAAATAAAAAACCAAAACTGTTGGATTATATAAACAAAATTTATATTTAATATACTCAATAAAATGTTTAAAATTGATCTTATATATTTTTTAAACCTGATATAAGAACAAATCCAATTTTACGCACAAAAGATGCGTTTTTCTAAAAGACATTTTTGCTACCTATTAAGGGATCACTTGTTTTAAATATAGTTTTCTACACTTTTAAAAATTATATTTTAAAAAATAAACTTCTTTTATTAGATAAGAATATCAAAATTTACTTTTTTTGAATTTTGTGTACTGTTTTGATAAGTTTCATGTTTTGATGAATAACAAAAAAATACTGAATGTTAATTAAAAATATGGTTTTTTATAAATATTTTATAATTTTAAAATATATTTTTGAATTTTTTAATTTATAATTATATCAATTTTATATCAGTTAATCCAATATAGGTCTTTTTAATTAATTTCTCATTGAATTCTGATATGAAAACATTTCATTCTTTTGAGAATTTTCATTTTAGGAACCCATTTTCACCTCATCGATGTGATTAATTTTAAATTAATTTTAGACAAAGATGTGTTTTAGATTTTGAAAAAATGATTCCATATTTGGAATCAGAAGGACTAAATTAAGTACATAGTTGACTTTTATTTTAAGTGTAAATAAGGTAATTAGGGGTAAAAATAATATTATAAATATTATAAAATTACCCTAACACTTTTCCCAATTTTATTGGACGAGTGATTATTAACAAAAATCATCAATCGGCTGATTTTATGACCCTTTGCGCCACATGGACGAATTAATGGCCATTATAGTATTTTATTTTAAAGTAAAGTTAAATGTGTCATACTAATGTTTTAATAACTATAACATTTTTTTTATTTGATTATTTAGAAGATATATTCAACTATAAACAATAATTTTTAATTTAAAAGATTCATCTAAATCATGTTAATTTTTTTATGTTTTTTAAGAGATAAAAAAATAACATCAAATGATGATATAATGACGATGTAGTGATTGTTTAATTAATGGAAATATGAAAAATATGATATTAAAAATATTAAAATAAATATAATTTGAAATAATTAATTTCATCCAAATTTTTTAATAGACATTTTAGAAATATTTTATAATAATTGGTTCAAATTTATCTTATTTTTATTATATTTTTTAAAAGTCAACTAATGAATTGGGTCAGAGTTAACATTAATGATATTTGTGAATAAATAATATTTTTTCAATGAAATAAAATTAAAAAAAATTTAAATTCGGAAAAATAATTGGTTTAAGGATAAAAATTTCATCAATGATCTATTTTTGGTTCTTCTGAAATTTTATTGTAACTATATTAAAACATTAAATATTATAAACTCACGTTATCATGTGTTGAGTTAAAGGGGTTAAAAATGGGTTAAATTAAAAAGATAAGGATAAAAAAATAATCAAAAAATGTCTAAATTTCATTGGATGAGTAAAATTCCACCAATACTAATCCAATATACTTAATGAATTTTTTTGATCCATTTTTAATAGAAATTTAATCTATATTAATTTAATATTTTTAATAATTCCAAGGGTGCCCCTTCTCTATATTATAATAGGGAACCTCTTATTCTATTTTATTCACACATAAATACATTTTTTGTTCTTAATATATATGACAAAATAAATTTCTATAATCCCCACCTAGATTATATAGCTATTATTTTGGGAATAATTCCACCCTAGTGGCCTTATGATGTTAAAAAAAGATATTGTACGAAGAAATGGTATCATTTTTAATTAAGTATTTCAGTTTTGTTTCTTCTTCCAAATCCTTAAAATCTAATTCAATAATGATAAAATAATAACTACATTATTCTCAACATAAATATATTTTATCATGTTAATATAACACTTAAATCCACCCCCTATCAATGAAATGAGAAATGAAGTTATCGTTCGTGTGTATAGTGGACTACCGCCTCGTGAACTGATGAAATTTGATTCCCTTCACCATCTATTAATATTAATTATAATTATAGAATTAATGTTTATATATAATGAAATATTTAACAAATATTATATATTAATATATCATTTAATCTATTACCGATCCATGTACATAAAAATGATAATGTCGTTCATGCGTACGTGGAAACTATCACCTCCACGAATTGATGTGATTCATTTTTCATCACCACATCACATGGATGATATATATAAATAGGTATAATTTAATTATTAATATGATAATAATTATATTATTATCATCCTTTGGAATATAAAATAATACTTAACTTCTTTCTATAAATGTTATCAAAAAATGGAAATGTTACTCATGCGTACATACTACATACCTTCTCCAGGATTGTAACACAATTCATTTTTTATAACTATATTTTATGAATTGATATAAAAGAATAAATGATGTAGAGTTTTTTTAATATTTCATTAATATTATTCTATTGATGATTTAATAATTACCACATTGAATATAGATATCATTCAAAAGTCATTTTGGACTTAAGTACCTAATATCGTGAAAACATCTGACATGAACTTAAATAATTTAATAATTTTTATAACATGATAATAATTGATATAAAAGGTATAATAAACTAAAAAAAATTAACAATCAATTAAATAATTAATATATATTTATTATTCCAAAGATAAATATTGAATGTGATGAGTTGGACCCAAGGTAAGGGAATTCTTCTCAATTTTATTTGGTTGGGGAATTTTTTGATGTTATGTTCCTATATTTTTTTGGAGGTGTATATAACATTAAATTAACATTTTATATCATGAAATTATTTATTATAATTAATTTTAATGTTTTCTTAAACATTAAACTTTCATGTGGAATACTATTCAACTGATTAAAAAGTATTAAGATAATTCTTAATCTAATTTCTATTCTTTGTGTTAAAATTATACTTCTTTATTATGTCATGCCAATATTATGTGTGAAATGACTTATGAATATCGTATGATATATTTTTGCATTTTTATGTGGATTTATAGTGGATAAAAATAATCAATTCATTTTATTAATGATCACTTCAATGTTATGATAATTATAAGGGAATCTTTAACTAAAAATCCTTGTTCTATATGTTTTAAATATTTATTCTTCTAAAACATTATATTTTCATTACATGTTTAATTTTTTTTATAAATTTATTTATATCTACATTAATGTTCTTAAATTATAATTTTCCAATTTCTCTCATATTCTTTCAAAAAGGGATATTTTTGAGGTTTTATATAAGGCACATTCTTTTAAAAAACTCTTTTAAAGTTACTCTTTCAGTTAATTTTTAAAAATACAAAAGGAATATATTTTTATCATATAAAAAATAAACAAAATTTTTTAGTTTCAATTAAATTTGTCTCTCTTATTCTTCCTTTAAAATTTTACATTTTTATTTTTAAGTAATGTTTTTTTTGATTTATGAGTGTGTGACATTGTGAAAATGAAAAGTGATTTCCAATTGGAATAGTTATTCTAATTTTATGCATGATTTATGTGTTATTATTTTCTTGTTGTTCATGGGAATTGTATATGAGTACAGGTGGTTCCTTGATAAGACAATAGAGAGTGATAAATTTATATATCTCTAATGCATTTGGTAATGAGACAGAGTTAACCAGTATAATTTTCCGAATAGATTAAGGAAATATACATTAGTGGTTATTCCCTATATAACGATGATGGTTACCCCATGTGAAGCCTTGAAAGATATATTATATGTAATAATGATATGTAAAATTATTTTCCTTGTTACCTACATATATATTATATGATTTATGATTAGTTTTTATGAAAATAATATGATTTTCAAAAGGTATGATAATGATATTTTTGAAAACATTATTCTTATTTTTGAGGTAAAAAATAATGTTTTAAAGATAATGATTTTATGGTTTTTTTGTTTAATTATTAGATTATTTTATTTTATGTCTCTTCTTGAGATGTTATGTTTATCCCATGATTTAAAATTTCTTTCATAGGATTTATGGGGGAATAGAGAAAAAATGGGATCTAAGGGATAATTATGAATATTCTTCATAAAGAGAAACAATGTTTTATTTTAAATGGGTTTCTTTTGGTTGAAAAAATGGATACTGAGTATAAGAATCCACTTATAATGTATAGTTTTCCATTGTAATATTTTTCCCTAATTCTCAAAGACTATAAACTTAAATTACCATCAAATATGATTGATAGTTCAATAACACAATAATATGTGATTTTTAAGGCAAGGGCATTATAGTCGGTATCAAAGGATGTTATATAAATAGATATGGATATCATCATAGTTTTAATTTTAAGGTAGATAATATGTTTGGTGACATAGAAACCCATTCTTAAGATTTAAATTATGAAATTTTACGGTCACTAATAGTATTATTGGAGGCATATATTTTTGAAATAATTATGCGTTACTACATTTTGGGATGTAAAAATAAGTGTTTTAAAATAAATTTTGATGTTAAAAAATTTTATGGTTATATATTACGATTTTATTATATTTTAGCAATTTTATGAGAATTATATATTTTTGGAAAATGGAAACCAGTAGGATGGGTGAATACCCGTCACATCTAGCAAGGCTGTAAGTTTTGAACCCATAAACAATGGGCGCTAAGGGGGCATCTCCTACCACTGGCCTATGTGATGTCCTAGTTTGTGTGATTTTCTATTTTTAGTTAAATTATTTTATAGATGAATAATAATTTGATTTTTGGAATGTATTTTTTATCAAATAGATAACCATGTGATTAGAAAATGATTTGTTGATTATGTGATTAGTGTTTTTTCGGAAGGTGATCTATATTTTTGGGAATCCTATAAGATTAGGTTAAATAGAATACAAAGGGATTTTATTTTATAGATAAAATTTTAATTATATTTTCAAAGAGACTATTATTTTATTTTTAACGTATGGTCATTCATCTTATTTATGGAAATAATAAACATATCAAGGAGATTATGTGATTTAGTAAATTAAATTTTTTGTATGAGACTTTAAGAGTCATTGATGTTATTTGGTGATAATGTATTATCTTGTAGGTTTATTTAATCAAATAGATATGATTTAGGGGTTTCAATCATAGTCTAGAATATTTTATGAGTAATTTTATGGATATTTATTTAATGTTCTATGTTTAATTTTGGGTTCTACTCTTGAATTTTGGAGATTAAAATTAGTTTTTCTTCATATTAAGGTTTATTATTTTGGGAGAATTATCTTATGTTATCCTATCCATTTTAAATTTTCCCAATTTTTAAATAATTGATAAATATAAATTTAATCTTTTATGGATATGTGAGTCTATATAAGTTGATTTTAGTGCTTTAGGCATGAAAAATGAATCTTAAATACTCATCGTTTAGAGAAAAAGATGATTTATGGATAGAAATTGGTTAAAGGGTGAAAATATACACATAAAGTATATTTTTTTATTTTTTTGGTCTAGTTAGTAATATAATTCATCAACTCTATAAAAAGGATCATAAAAAACATTATCTATTTACTTTTAACATTGGTCTTCTGACCCGTCACATATTTATGGATTTGTGACGGCTTATTTTACCATGATAATGTTATCTATCACTATATATTAGTATATAAGAGTTAGTTTTATCTTATATGTCCATGTTTTCATACATAAAAATCCAGTATTTATTATCTCAGGTGACCTTAATACTTCCCTTTCTTTCTTTTAATGTGGAAGTATCATTAATCTATTTTTTTGGATGTGGGATTTGAAAAAATGAATTTTGAAAATTAAAATGCCTAGTTTTCGATCTCGACCTCAAATTTAGATGAAAAAAATTATTAAAGGGATGGGGGGAATGTAACATCCTTGGTTTTTAGAATTAAATAGTATTTTCGATGGTTTAAATGGTACACCACATTGAGTATAAATGAGAACATAAATATTATTATTAAAATGTTACCACTATAACCTAGCCAATAGAATAGAAGGTGTGAATAGGATAAAATAAATTATAAAATTTTAGTTTTCCCTTGAATATATAATTAATTATTTTACAAATTAATTATAAATATAAATAAAACATTTCTTTAAAATAAAAATAAATATTTTTCTAAAAATCTATTTAAATGCGCACACATGTTTTTTATACAAATAAATAAAAAAATCACCCTTATTGGATTATATAAATGAAATATATATATAAAATATTCAATATAAATTTTAACATTAATCATATGTGTTTTCTATACATGATATAAGAAAAAAAATAAAATTTTATGCATAAAAGATTTATTTGACTAACAATATAGGTTTTTCGCATTTTGATGGAACACTTAATTTAAATCTAGTTTATTACACTTTTATAAATTATATTTGAAAAATGAAACTTCTTATTTTATAGATTAATAACAAAATTTACCTTTTTTGGGTATTTTTTTGATATGTTTCATATTTTCATTAATAGGGAAAAAATAATAAATTTTAATTTATAATTTTTTTCCCAAAAATAATTTATTGTGTTAAATTATATTTTTGATTTATTTTGATGTATTATTAGATCAATTTTATATTATTTAATCTAATATATGTCATTGAAGTCAATTTCATATTCAATTCGGATATAATTTTTTTTCAATCTTTTGAATGTTATCTCTTTAATGACCCATTTTGTCATCCCATTAATGGGATTAATTTTAAAATAATTTCATCTAATTCTGTGTTTTGAATATTGAAAAATGGATTCCATATGTATAATTACATGGTCCAGATTCATTAAATAGGTCTCTTTTATTTTCAAGGAAAATTGGGTAATTAAGGGTAAAACTAATATTATTAATTTTAAAAAAACACCCTATCACTTGTCTCAATTTTATTAGATGAGTGATTTAGAAAAAATATTCCCTATGAATATTTTATGTCCCATTGGAGAAACATTTATTAATTTATTCCCTTTATAGTATTTTATTTTAATGGAAATTCAAATATGTCATACTTATGTTTTAATATATATAATATTTTTATTATTGGATTATTTAGAAGAATTTGTTTTATTTTATCTTGTTTTAATTATATTTTTAAAAATCTAAGTAATAAATAGTGTCAAAATAGAAATTAATCATATTTTAGAATAATTATTATTTTATTAAATGATATAAAAGTCATAAAAAATTTAAATTCCACTTACTGATTTGTATAAGATTGAAAGTTTTATCTATGCCCAGTTTTTCGTTCATTTGGAATTTTTTAGATAGTATATTAACCCTAATATAGTGAAAATCCAAGTTGTCACGGTACGAGTTAAAGGGGTTAAGAAGGTTTTCTTATAAAAGTCAAGGATTAAAAAAATCAAAACATTTATAAATTTAATTGGATAAATATATTTAGATCCCTAATAATCCTATATTATAAATAAACAAGTTTTTAAACATTTAGAATAAAAAAATTACATTAATTTAATATTTTGAAGAATCCCAAGAGTAGCCCTCCCCTATATTATAAAAGGGAACCTCTTCTTCTCTTTTTTTCACACAGAAAAACCTTTTTTAATTGTTGAATATCCTCCCAAATACCATTCTATAATACCTCTCCCCATTCTAGAGCTATTATTATTTTAGTAAATTCACCCTTAGTGGATATAAAGTGTTTTGTAAAAAATATTGTCTCAAGAAGAGGTTTGGTTTCTAGTTAAGTGTCTCTAATTTTCTTCTTCTTCTAACTCCTTCAAATATTTTCAAACATTATTAAGTTATTTATAATGTATCTTAAATATAAATATATTTTATTATGCTAATATAATCACCTAAATCCATCTCCAATTCAATAAAATGGGTAAATAAGTTATCATTCGTGTGTACGGCGGACTAACGTCTTGCAAACCGATGAAATTAATTTTCCATTACCGTCTCTAAATATTGGTTATAATTATAGAAAAAATGTTTATATATGATATTAATGATGAATTTATCATTATTAAAAAGTAATATATCCTTTATGTATTTACCTTTCCATTCACATAAAAATGATAAGGTCATTCGTGCATACGTGTGATCTATCCCCTCCTAGAAGCGATGTGATTCGTTTTTCATCCCCATAAAACATAGATGATATATACAAGTATAATTGAATTATTAATATGATAAAAATTATAATATTATAATTCTTTAAAGTTGAAATAATACTTACCTTCTTTCCATAATGATCATAAAAAATGGAAATGTAACTCATGAATACATATGAATTACCATCTTAATGATTGTAACATAATTCATTTTTCATAAAAACATTTAACAAATAGATTTATGTGTATAATTTATGTATAAATGTGATTATAATTTCATGAATAAAATTTTGGATATTGTGGAATAATTAAATGTTTGATTATATACATCATACAAAATTCATTTTGGAATCAAGTACCAAATATTGTCAAAACATCCGACATGAACTTAAATAATTAATTAATTGTTATAACATGACAGTAAGTGATTTTAAAGGGATAAATAAATTTAAAAAGGTTATAAATTATGCAAATAATTAAAATAATTTTACTATTCATGAATATAAATATTTTCTGTGATGAGTCAGCCTAAATGTTAAGGGAATTCGTCTCAATTTTCTTTCATTGTGGCATATTTTGATGTTATGCACCTATACTATTTTATGAGGTGTATATAACTTTACATTGAAATTTTATATAATGAATTTATTTATTCTCATGATATTTAATGTTTTGTTAAATTTTACTCTTTAATGTGGTATATTATTCGACTGATTATAAATTAGTAAGGGAATTCTTAACCCAATTCCCATTCTTTGGGTTAAACTTCTACTTCTTGATTATTTCGTGCTAATATTATGTGTGAAATGACTTTTGAATATATTATGATTTACATGAAACTTTTTTAGGTGGATTTATAGTGTATATAAATAATAATTTCATTTTATTAATGATCACTTCAATTGTATGATAATTTTAAGGGACTCTTTAACTAAAAAATCTTATTTTAAATATTTTAAATACTTATTTTTCTAAATATTTATATTTTATGTGCATGTTTTAGAAATGGGTTGTATGATTGTATTTATAGGAAAATTAATTTTCTAAAATGGTAATTTTTTAATTTGACTCAAATAATTTCAAGGAGGGATCTTTTTTCAGGTTTTATATATAGAAATTTCTTTTAAAATTTTCTTTTAAAGATACACTTTCATATTTTTTTAAAAAAGAAAAAAGGAAATAATTTTATCATATACAGAATAAGCATATTTTCCCAATTTCTTATGACATTAAAGTTTTTATTTTTCCTTTATAATTTTAAAAATTTATTTTTAAATAAAGTGTTTTAATTTAGGAGTTCACATATTTTTAAAAATGAAAATTAATTTCCACATGGAAAAGTTATTTTTCTTTTATGCATGATTTATGTGTTATTATAATTTTTTTGGTTTTGTTAATTTTATTTGTGTATTGGTGGTTATATGATAAAATGAGGGTGGGTGATCCTATTATAGCTCTCCAATGAATTGGGTATTCGAGCGAAGTTATCCAGTAGGGTTTCTACTAAGAGATTAGAGGAATATATTGTGGAGGCTATTCAAAGCGCAACATTGATGGTTACCCCTAATGTAGCCAAGAGAGATAAAATAATTATAATAGTGATATGGAAAATGATGTACCAAGTTACCTAATTATATCTTATATTATTTCTTATAAGGTTTTTTTAAATCACTAGATTTTCAAATGGCAAGATAATGATATTTTAGAAAAGATGACTCTTTTTTTTATATAAGAAAGTATTTTTTAAAGAAAATGTTTTGATGAGTTTTTCACTAGACTAACTGTTTATTTTATTTTATTTCACTTACTATGATTTTGTGCTCATATAATGTTGTAATGTTTTTATTATTGTATTTAAAGGGAAATAGAGAAAAAAATTAGATCAAGGGGATAATTGTGATGATTTTATATAAAGAGAAACCAGGTTTTATTTTAAAAGTATTTTAGTTGGTTAAAACAATTGATACAAATTATAAGTGTCCACTTGTGTGTATAGGTTTACATGGAAAGTTTTTTTCCTAATTATATAAAACTGAAAAAATGAAAGGATCCTTAAATGTGAATTATAGTTTAAAACACCATAATATATAATGTTAAAAGTCCGGTCCTTATAGTTGGTATCAAAGGATGGTTTAAACAACTTTAGAGAATAGGGTGTTTTCTTAAGAGATATTTATATCATCATGGGTTTATAATTTTATAGTTGATCGTAAGTTTAGTGACTTAGAAACCCCTTTTAGGCTTTATGTTATGAAATTTTAAGATGGATAACCGTTTTTTTGGTGAAATTTATTTTTCAGTTAATTATGGGTTATTATATTTCTAGATAGAAAATGAATGTATAAGATAAACATTGAGGTTAAAACATGTTATGGTTATTTTTTATGATTTTATCAATTTTTTTAATGTTATAAGAGTTATATATTTTCAAAAAATATAAAACATGTTGGATGGGTGATAACCCATCATGTTCAGTAAGTCTTGGTGTTTTGAAAGCACAACTGAAGAGAGATAGGTGTGAATCACCTACCATAGGCCTATATAATGTATTAGTTTGTATAAATTTTTATTTTTAGTTAAATGATTTTATAGATGAATAATATATCGATTTTGGGAAAATATTATTTATCAAATAGAATACATTGTGATTGGAAAATTATTTGTTTATTTGGGGATTAATGTTATTTCAGAAGATGTACACTATTTTTGGAATCCTATAAGATTAATGTAAATAGAATACTATGAGATTTTATCTGATAAGTAATTTTTGAATTGAATTTTTTAATAATGTATGGTTTTATTATGGACTTATTGTGCTTTGAATTATTTATATAAATCATCATAATTTCTTGGAGATTATGTGATTTAAGATAATAAATTTTTGGTATGATACATTATGAGTCATTAATGTTATTTAGTGATAATGTATTATATTGGAAGTTTATGTAATAAAATACTTATGATTTGTGGGTTTTAATCATAGGATTGAATATTTTTTGATGAAATTTAAGGAAATTTATTTATTGAATGGTTTGTGTTTATATTTGGATATTACTGTTAAATTTTGGATATTAAAAGTAGTTTTATTCATTTTAAGGTTTATAGTTTTTTTGATAATTATCTTATATTATCCTAACCATATTTGTTTTTCTAAATTTATCAAGAATGGGGAAATATAAAGTTAATAGTTAATGGATTAAGTGAGTCTCTAGAAGTTGATTCCAGTTCATTAGTTGTGAAAAACTCATCTAAAATTCTCATCATTTAGAGAAAAATATGAGTCTGTGATGGAAATTTATTTAAGGGTGAAACTATAATCATAAATTAAGTATATTTTATTATGTTATTTGTCCAGGTTTTAATATAATTTCTCAAATCTATGAAAGGGATATTAAAATAAAAACATTATCCATTTACTTTTATCAATGGTCTTTTGAACCAGCACATATTTATGGTCTTTTGGTGGTTAACTTCTCTATGATCTTGTTTTTTAGAACACTATATTAGTCTATTAGAGTTATATTTCTCTTACATGTCCATGTTTTCCTATATGGGAACCTAGTATTTTTTATCACAGGTGACCATTTTTTCTTCTCCTTCATTCATTTAAATTGGAAATTTTAATAATCCTTTTTTTGAGGTGGGATTTAAAGAATGGTATTTTGAAAAGAAAACCCCTTGTTTTATATATAGAGTTAAAATTGTGATGACATAGTTATTTTATGTGGTGGGAAAATAAAATATTTATTTTTTGAAAGAAAACACTATGTTCGATAGCACATATGATACATCACATCAAACTTATATAAACAAATAAATTATATTATTTAAATGTTTTCATTATAACCATTCCGTTATAATAGTAGGAATGAAGATGATAAAGTTAATTCTGAAAAAATGCTTTAAAAATTTATATATAATTAATCTTTTACCAATTAATTATAAATGTAAATAAGATCATTTTTTAAATAGAAGGAGTTTTTTTTTCTGAAAAACTATCTAAATGTGCACAAATGTGTTTTATACTAATAAATAAACAAATACCTATAGTTGATATATATTATTGATATTTATATATAATATATTCAATGTAATGTTTAACATTAATGTTTTTAATTTTCTTGACATTATATTATAAAAAATCTAATTTTATGAAGAAAAGATGTATTTTTCTAAAAATAAACCTTTCTATATTTTGATGTTACACTTTTTTTTAATATATATTTTGAAAATATTAAAAATTTTATTTAAAAAATAATATTATTATCTCAAGTAAGAATATAAAAATTTACATTACTTCAATTTTTGGTATTTTTCTCAATAGTTTCAAGTTTTGATGAATAGTGAAAAAAATTGAATTTTATTTTAAAACAGATTTTTCTTATAAATAATACGTAGTGGTAAATTATATTTTTATTGGTTTTAAAGTATATTTATATCAATTTTATATAATTTAATCCAATTTTGGTCATTTTAATAAATTTCAAATTGAATTTGGATCTAAAAACATTTCAATCTTTTGAATGTTTTCACTTTAAAACCCCATTTTCTCACCCCGTAAATAAATTTTTTTAAATTAATTTTATCCAATTATATGTTTTGAATTTTTAATAATGGATTACATATTTTGAATAAGAAGGTCCAAATTTAGTAAACATGAAGCTTTTATTTTCAGGGAAAATAGAGTAATTATGGGTAAAAATATTATAAATATTATAAAATTACACCAACACATGTAATAATTTTATTAGATGTGCTATTTTCGACTAAAATAATATTTGGGATGATTTTATGACCCATTGTTGACACTTATATAACTTTGATACCATTTATAATATTTTTTAATGAATATTAAAAGATGTCATACTTGTGTTTTAGTAAATATAACTTTTTTAACATAGGGTTATTTAGAAGATATTAGTGACTATAAATGGTAATTTAAAATCTAAAATTTTATATAAATCATTATTATTTATTTATATTTTTAAGTGATAAAATAATTTTCTTAAATAATGACATAATGATGATGTCATAATTGTTAAATTATTGGAAATATCAAATAAATGATATTAAAAACATTAAAATAAATATAACTGGAAAAAATTAATGTCATAAAAAAATTTAATAGATTAATTATATATGATATTGATGTCTTAGAATAATTGTTTTTAATTTATTTGGTTTTTATTGTATTTTATAAAATTAAAGTAACAAATAGTGTCAAAATTGACATTAATGATATTTTAAAATAAATAAAATTTATTAAATGATATAAAATTCATAGAAATTTAAAATTAGGCTAACTGTTTGGGATAAGGTTTAAAATTTCATCAATAATCTATTTTTTGTTCATTTGTAATTTTAAAGTTAATATATTAACCCTTAAATAGTAAAGATAAAAGTTTTCACAACAAGAGATAAAGGGTTCAAGAAGTGTTAAATCCAAAAGATAGAGATTTAAAAATAATCATAAGATATATAAATTTCATTGGATGAATTTATTTATACCCATAATTATCCTATATTAAAAACAATTATTTGGGTTCCATTTTTAATAGAGAATAATTTTTATTAATTTAATATTTTCAAGAATTCCAAGAGTGACCCTCCCATCTCTTATAAAAGGGAACCTATTATTATGTTTTCTTTACATATCAATACCATTTTGTTTCAGACAATCTCATACCAAATCCATTTCTATAATCCCTATCGACATTCTAGTGATCTTAATTTAGGTAAAAAAATCACCCTTAGTGGTCTTAAGGTGTTATGTAAAGGATTTTTCTGAAGAAAATGAATTGTTTTTTATTAAGTGTTTATATTTTGATTATTCTTCCAACTCCTTAAAATATTATTCAACCATGATTAAATAGTATATACAATATCCTAAATATAAAAATATTTTATTATGTTAATATAATCTCTTTAATCCATCTCCACTTCTATCAAATGAGAAAAATGTTATCGTCCGTTTGTACGGAGGACAACAACCTATCCAACTGATGAAAACCATTTTCCATCACCGCCTCCCAATAATATTCATAATAAAACTATTAATATTTATATATTATATATATTAAATATTTATCATTATGAAAGAATAATATAAAATTTAATTTCTTACCTTTCAATTCACATAAAAAGAATAATGTCATTCAGGCGTATGTGTAAACTATCACCTCCACGAAGCGATGTGATTCGTTTTCATCCCCACATCACATGGATGATATATATTAGTTTTTTTAATTATTAATATGATAATAATTTTGTTATTATAATTATTTTAAGATAAAATAATACTTAACTTTGTCCTATAATGATCATTGAAAAATGAAGATGTTACCCATGCGTACGTACAACTAACGATCTCCATGATTATAATGTAAATCATTTTTCATAAAAAATTTAATCAATGGATTTAAAATTATTATTGATATAAAAAATTAATTATTATTTCATGAATATTATTCTCTATATTATCCAATAATTACATCTTTGACTATAGGTAACATACCATAGTAATTTGAAAAAAACCACAGAATATCATCAAAATAACAAACACTAACATAAATAGTTATGTAATTGTTGTAAAATGATAATAAGTGATATATAAGGGATAATAAGCTTTAAAAAGGTTAAAAATATTTTAAATAATTAATCTAGGTTTATTATTCAGGAATATTAATATTTTTCATGATGATTCAGACTCAAGGTAAGAGATTTTATCTCAATTTTCTTTCGTTGAGCCATATTTTCATGTTATGATCCTATATTACTTTTTGTGGTGTATAAAAAATTAAATTTAAATTTTATAACATTAATTTATTTTTTATCTTTATATTTATAGTTTTTTAAAATGTTACACTTTCACATGGAATTCAATTTTATTGATTACAAAGAGGTAATAGTATTCTTAACACAATTTCCTATCTTTAAGTAAATCTTAGACTTCTTGATTATGTCGTGATAAGAGTATATGTGATATTAAATTTTAATATATTATGATGTATTTAAAAATTTATATATTAATTTTTATCAGATACACATAATCAATTAATTTAATTAACAATCACTTCAATGATATGATATTTGTAAAGGACTGTTTAACTAAAAAACACCAGTTTAAATATTTTAAACATTTATTATTCTAAATATTTCTATTTTATCTCTATATTTTAAAAATGGGAATTTTTAATTTATTTATATTTTCAATAATTATTTAATATAAAAATTTTCCATTTTCTATCAAATTCTTTCAAAAATAGTTCTTTTTCTGGTTTTATGTACATGACATTCTTTTAAAATCCTTTTTAAAATTACCCTTTAGAATATTTTTAAAAGAACAAAAAGTAATGTTTTTAACATATATGGAATAAATTGAATTTCCCTATTTCATGTCACATTAATTTTTTATGCTTCCTTTACAATTTAATTATTTTCTTTTCAAATAATGTGTTTTAATTTATGAGTGCGTGACATTGTAAAAATGAAAGATGATTTCAAATTGGAAATGTTATTTTTCTTTTATGCATAAATTTATTATTATTATTATATTATGGTTATTGGTAATTATCTATAAGTATTGGTGGTTCCATGATTAACTGAGGGGAGTTGAGACTATTACAGCTCTCTAATGCATTGGGTAATGAGATGGAGTTAAACCAGTATGGTTTTTCCTAAGAGATTATGGGAATATACTAAGGTGGTTATTACAAATATTACTATGATGGTTATCCCATGTATAGATGAGAGATCTATATTATATGTATGATTGATATGGAAAATGATGTCCCAAGTTACCAACTTATATATGATTCTCTTTTTTATGAGTTTTTATTAAAACAACTTGATTTAAAAAAGGAAAGATAATGATATTTTTGGAATGTTGATTCCTTTTACGTTTTAAAAAGGTATGTTTTAAATAAATTATTTTTATAGGGTTATCACTATACTAATAGTTTATCTATTTTATGTAACTTACTTTGTTTTTATTCTGATCCCAATTTTGAATATGTTTTTTACAATATTTAATGGGTAATATTGATAAGGATTAGATCAAGGGGTTAATTATGAATATTTTTCATAAAGTGAAACCATGTTTTATTTTAAAAGGGATCCCTTTGGTGTAAAAATGGATAATGATTATAAGAGTCCACTTGTAATGTAAGAGTTTAATTTTTAATTGTTCTTTATTATTATTTTATTATATAATCTTAAAAGATAATCCAATGTGAACTATAGTTTAAAACATTATAATTTGTAAAATTTAAGGTTGATTTCTTACAGTTATCCTTAACTCATTGATGTGATACATAAATTTTTTGTTGAATTCATTCATATAATTTGATTATTTTCACAAATAATTAAAAATTAATTCAATAGATAAATCATTACATACATGAAACCCAAGTAACTTCAAGGAATATATATACCTAATCATTAGACAATCCATTGTAAATATTTATATATTTTCCCTCATTTTTATAATTTAAGAATTAAATATCACATACAATCTCATAATCATTGTTACTAAAGGATTAATTTATTTTCAGAAAATATAGAAAAACATTTTATTACATATTAATCCATCAACATCTTCAAAAAACATCACAACATTGGACTTTATTTTACACATAATCATATATATAATTCCCTAGTAAATGGGAATCAAAATAAGGGGTGAGCTCAAATTCTCATTAAAGGACACCTATAAATAAGTCATGAAAAGTTATATCATTATATTGTGAGAAAGAATTAATTAGTGGAAAAATATATTATGATAAGGACCTCATAATAATGTGAGATAATTAAAGAAATGTTATAATATTATATATTATTGTGATTATTGTATCGTTAAAGCAACATCATAGAATTACTTAACATATTCTATGGCCTGGAATTATGAAAAAATAATCATAAACCATGGAAACATACGATTTGAATATTGAATAAAATGGAGATGTGGAATTAGAATAAGGATATCTAAACACAATATTTTGGTCAATTACAATCATTCCCACACATTATGTTATGATGAAATCTAATCATGTTCACTCATTATGATGTGATAAAACCCAATCACTCCCCCAAATTACAACCTTATTTCATGAGACAGTAAAATTACCAATGAATTGGAGGGGTAGATATAACCCCACCCTTTAGATAATGATAATACATACATATATATAGAACATAAAATCAATTATACATCATATAATAAAAACCCCATGGAAAGAAAATGGGTTTCAAATCCTTTGTAATTGGTATCAAATAACATGACATCAAGGTAGATCGATTGATAATAAAATTCAATCTAAAAAATAAGTATAAATTAATTTAGAGTATAATCATTAAATTTTATATGTAATAGGTATATAATTTATAGGTAGAGAGGAAAATAGAAATAATGTCATAAAAATAATTTTGTGAAATCATTTTTATCATTATCATAAAAGGAAATATTACATGTCATTTTTAAAAAATAATTTATAAGGATGTGAAAGGAATAATTGTAAAAAATACATTTAAAATAATACCCACAAATTTAACATTGAAAATAGTTAATAGTTACAGAAATTAATGTAAATAGGAATATGAAAATGTGTAAAATTAAAGAAATTTCATTTCAGTCATTTTTTGGCAGTTTTTGATGAAAATAAAAAATCAGAGAAAGTGTTAAAAAATTAACATTTAATAAAATTACATAGATAGATATATAAATTAAATAATATTATATATATATATATTTAAAATTAATAGAAAAATATTTATTTCATGAAGAATATAGACATGGAAGGGAAACTTCCATTAAAAAGGATGAGAATTATTTTTACAATGTCATATTTTTATGAAGAAGAAATCCATCAATGAAAAATATTATTATATTAAAATGTACATTTCAGAGAAGGAAAAGAGAAATAAAATATACAGTTAACATTTTCTAGAATATAATAAGCTTATAAGTGTATTGTTAAGAGAGAATTTGTTTGACCCAATAAAAAGGATATTGCGTCGACCTCACCCTTAACTTGGATTCCTTCTTGGTTGAAGAAAATATAACCTCATGTATGAAAAAATATACCCATTAAACATTTATTTCACATATTTAGTTATATTTATCACCTTTAAAATTATTATTTTATATTAATTTATTTTATATTTATTAACAATTTTTAGTTTATATTGATCAATAGTGTTAGCAGTTTTAACTGTTCTCTAAATGTTTCGAATAAATAGTCTAGTCATCATTCCATGTGAATGATAAAATTATCTAAAAAATTATTTAAATTATTTTAGTGTATTTTAGGTAATTATTTATTAAGTTATTTTTTTATTTCATTTTATTTTTTTGGAAAAATTCTTAACGACGCAACCCATAATGGGCTTGTTTTGGTAATTTTTAACGAAATAAAGGTTGTATCTTAATATCGAGTTAAATATTAATAGTAGCCTTCTAGAAAATAATATTATTTATATTTTTCTATAATATATTACTATTATTAAAAAAATTCTATAGTACAATAGGTTGTCCAGAACATATTTAAATTATAAAAAGTGTGACTGTTTTCTTGATTGAGGTGGTTAAATTTACAATGGACATTACTTTTTTAGACTAATAACAGAATGAATAATTTATATTTCTAGATACTAATTCATGTAATTAATATATATATTAATCATTTAATTAATTTTTAGTTCCATCTATGTATGGAGATAATGTAAAATGGATATCCCCATCAATAAAGGAAGTGAACTGACCATAATATAGATAATGATTTCATTTTAGAATTGAAGTGGGAGAGAGAGTGGAATAAATTATATTTTATTGATATAATAAAATTTTATTATAAATATGATATTAATTTAATTATACAATTATGTATTTAATATATTTGGAACAAGTATAAGAAGAAATAATCTTTAAAGAACCTGGTTAAGAGAATTACCTCTTTCATGGATATGCTCATTTAAGACACTACATAATTATTATTAGGTTGGTATTTTGGTGAGATAAAAATCCTTAGGTATTAGGAAATAGTTATGGGTATATTTGTTTGTAGTTTTTGTTGAAACTAATATATTTATGTTGTGTTGATAGTTGGGGTGGTGATGAGGTCCTTTTACAAGTGAGAGGGGTGTCATTTTCATAATACTTATCACTTTATTATTAAAATGTTACCACTATAACCTAGCCAATAGAATGGAAGGTGTGAATAAGATAAAATCAATTATAAAATTTTAGTTTTCCCTTGAATATATAATTAATTATTTTACAAATTAATTATAAATATAAATAAAACATTTCTTTAAAATAAAAATAAATATTTTTCTAAAAATCTGTTTAAATGCGCACACATGTTTTTTATACAAATAAATAAAAAAATCACCCTTATTGGATTATATTAATGAAATATATATATATAATATATTCAATATAAATTTTAACATTAATCATATGTGTTTTCTATACATGATATAAGAACAAATAAAATTTTATGCATACAAGATTTATTTGACTAACAATATAGTTTTTACACATTTTGATGGAACACTTGATTTAAATCTAGTTTATGACACTTTTATAAATTATATTTGAAAAATTGAACTTCCTATTTTATAGATTAATATCAAAATTTACTTTTTTTGGGTATTATTTTGATATGTTTCATAGTTTTATTAATAAGGAAAAAATACTAAATTTTAATTTAAATTTTTTTTCACAAAAATACATTATAGTGTTAAATTATATTTCTGATTTATTTTGATGTATAATTAGATCAATTTTATATTATTTAATCTAATATATGTCATTGAAATCAATTTCATATTCAATTTGAATATAAAAGTTTATCAATCTTTTGAATGTTATCTCTTTAATGACCCATTTTGTCATCCCATCATTGGGATTAATTTTAAATTATTTTTTTCTAATTCTGTGTTTTGAATATTGAAAAATGGATTCGATATTTATAATTACATGGTCCAGATTCATTAAATAGATCTCTTTTATTTTCACGTAAAATTGGGTAATTAAGGGTAAAACTAATATTATGAATTTTAAAAAAATACGCTATCACTTGTCCCAATTTTATTAGATGAGTGATTTAAAAAAAAATATTCCCTATGAATATTTTATGTCCCATTGGATAAACATTTATTAATTTATTCCCTTTATAGTGTTTTATTTTAATGAAAATTCAAACATGTCATACTTATGTTTTAATAAATATAATATTTTTAATATTGGATTATTTAGAAGAATTTGTTTTATTTTATCTTATTTTTATTCTATTTTTAAAAATCCAAGTAATAAATAGTGTCAAAATAGAAATTAATCATATTTTAGAATAATTATTATTTTATTAAATGATTTAAAATTCATAAAAAATTTAAATTCCGCTTACTGATTTGGATAAGGTTGAAAGTTTTATCTATACCCAGTTTTTCATTCATTTGGAATTTTTAGATAGTATATTAACCCTAATATAGTAAAAAGCCAAGTTGTCACGGTACGAGTTAAAGGGGTTAAGAAGGTTTTCTAAAAAAAGACAAGGATTAGAAAAATCAAAAAATTTATAAATTTCATTGGATAAATGGATTTAGATCCCTAATAATCCTATATTATAAATAATCAAGTTTTTAAATATTTATAATAAAAAAAATTACATTAATTTAATAATTTGAAGAATCCCAAGAGTGGCCCTCCCCTATATTATAAAAGGGAACATATTCTTCTATTTTCTTCACACAGAAAACCCTTTTTAAATTGTTGAATATCCTCCAAAATACCATTCTATAATACCTCTCCCCATTCTAGAGCTATTATTATTTTAGTAAATTCACCCTTAGTTTATATAAAGTGTTTTGTAAAAAAGATTGTCTGAAGAAAAGGTTTGGTTTCTAATTAAGTGTCTCTATTTTTCTTCTTCTTCAAACTCCATAAAATATTTTCAAACATTATTAAGTTATTTATAATGTATATTAAATATAAATATATTTTATTATGTTAATATAATCACCTAAATCCATCTCCACTTCAATAAAATGGGAAAATAAGTTATCATTCGTGTGTACGGCGGACTAACGTCTTGCAAACCGATGAAATTAATTTTCCATTACCGTCTCTAAATATTGGTTATAATTATAGAAAAAAATGTTTATATATGATATTAATGATGAATTTATCATTATTAAAGAGTAATATATCATTTATGTATTTACCTTTCCATTCACATAAAAATGATAAGGTCGTTCGTGCGTATGTGTGATCTATCCCCTCCAAGAAGCGATGCGATTCATTTTTCATCCCCATAAAACATAGATGATATATACAAGTATATTTGAATTATTAATATGATAAAAATTATAATATTATAATGCATTAAAGTTGAAATAATACTTACCTTCTATAATGACCCATACTTTACATACATTGTTATTACTTCAGAATTGAAGCACACTTATTACAACATATAAGAAAACCAAGAAAGGACCGTATAGGTATAGTGTCTTTAGAAACTGGGAAACATAAACAACTGGTTCATAAAGCATCTACTTTTCCTCCCATTTATTTCATCATATCTAGAGTCCCTTTTTGGAATATTCTACTTAATAACCTTCTTCTTGACCTGGGGAAATAAAACATACAAAAGGGTGAGCTCAAATGCTCAGTAAGGGTAAACAAAAGAAATATCAATCACATCATATTCATAAGAACATAACATTTTGGAAATCATAACCTGCAAAGGGAGCATAATTTCATAACATGGGATAAATCATAGTAGTGAAATGAAATCCCAATAATCATAACTTAAAACATGAAACTTTGTGGAATACACACATAATCATAGAGAATTATTTCTTATTAGTCAAGACTCATTGCCAAGACTATCTTAGTGGAAAAAGTCCATTTCTGAACCGAGTCACCCTCGTTTCAGTCCTGTTTCACTGAACCGGTATAACCTACCGTTCCAGCCATGTCTATCTCATGAGATATAAAATCTTTACCCAATTCATTGGAGGGAGATATAGGTCCCACCCATCTCATAATGATACCATTCTTATGTGTTCCACAAAATCATAAACCATACATCATAGCATAACCCATGTAATAAAAATGGGAATCTTAAACATCGTGACATCATAAAACAATTCATATAAGATAAAGGAATTCATAAAAAAAATTCCATCACAACATAATCAAATAAATGTAATAATAGGGATAGAAACAGAACCCATTATTATCTTAGATGGAAAATAGTTTTGATAAAACACTTGAACTCCATTCTTGAGGAAAATATCCTTTATACTTCAAAAACATTTTCCTTTCTTAACATGTCATAAAATTTCAAACTAAAAGAAGTTGATTAAAAATAAACATGAAAAATTGTAAAGTAAGCTTCTTGGAATTAATTTTTTTAAAAATCCATTCATGCCGTATAAGTTAAAAAAACATTCTTCTCGTACTTTTGTCGGAAAAGTCAAAAAGTACCTCGTACGAAAAACGACAAAAGATTCCTTTCATATCTTTTAATAAAAACTCACCGAAGGGTAAAATTGGATATAAACTATTTTAGAATGATGTAAATATTACATATTGAGGAATCATGGATTTGGATGATAAAATAAACCCCAATAAATACTAAAGTATAAAAAATCTCGGATAAAAATGAGATTGTGATATTTCCCTTACCTTAGGTCTGATATGCTTTGTACGTTTCCGAACCTTCTCTTCTTTGAAGTGCTTCTTTGAGACCTCCTTTTAGGGCACTAAAATATGTCTTTGAAGAAGACCAGAACCACTAGGATGTTTCTAGGGAAGTGGAGAGAAGAAATAGGCAGAGGTTGTCCGAGCTTTAAGGCTCAATGTGGTGTGAGGAAGAGAGGGAGGAGGTGCCCTTTTATAAGGGAGGAGAGGGGCACCTTTGGAATAACTAAAAATATTATTTTATTATAAAGTCAAGTTAGGTTTTAAATAGCTCCAAATTGATTTATTTCGAGTCTAAGGTGGGGATGGGTCGAAATAATCCCATCCAATAGAATTTAGACAGGTTTAGGTTCCTATTTTAACCTTATCATGTAGATTTAACATTAAGTTAAATAATTTTACTTTTACCGTGTCTTCTTGTGTTCTTATACTATAAGGTTAATAAATGTACTATATCAAGCCAAACGAACACCAAGTTTTTTATTATTAATATATATAACCTTATATAAGTCATTTGGCAGAACCTTAGATTTTTAGGAATAAAATAACAATTAATAATATAATATTTGTTTTAAAAACTATTTATGTCAATTTTGACACTATTTAGTAATTGATTTTTGTGAAAATCATAACAGAATGATAAGTTAGAAAAAAGTTAATTAAATCAATACTAACATGTCATATTAACCTAGAAAATTAGTGTAATTCATAAAAAGTCTCAGATTATATTTATTTGGGTATTTATAACATCAATTATGTCAATATTTCATTAATAAGATAATTACTACATCATCATTGTGTCATAAATAAATTAAATTATTTAACGTCTAAAAATTAAAAATAAAATACCATTATGTAGGAAATAATTTAGTCTTTCTAATGAATATTTATAGTCTAATTTATCTTATGTATAACCCCATATTGAAAATGATTTACTTATTAAACTTTGATTTTAACTATTTTAACCCTTCTTTAAATAAATTAATAACAAATGTCCTAATCTAATCCAAGTGGGACTAAATGGTCATATTTTATTCCTAAGGTTGTTTTTGGTCGAATTACACTTGTCCAATAGAATTAGGACATGTTTTAGGGTAATAATAATATCATTTTTACCCTTAATTACCCAATTTACTTTTAACCATGGTAAAAAAAGTAAAAAGTTACTCTTCACCAAAAAATTATTTTCATCCCATTGAACCACATTTTACTTACTGACATCAACTGTGTCTCTTGGATTTTCTAAATTCCACTCACAGAAGTGGTGAAATTAAGTTTTATGAAAAATTCAGTTTTTTAACTACCACTTAGTGGTTTCACTATTCATCAAAAATTGAAAGTTTTCAGAAGAATACCAAAATTTCACCCTATGCTAATTTCGATATTTAAAATCAAAAAATGAAGTCCATTTTGAAAAATAAAATTTATACAATTTCAAAAAGTGGTTATTACTATTCATAACAGCTCGTTTTAATAATATTTTAATAGTATATCGTTGTTTAGTGAAACTCAGAATTGCGTACGACCCAAGCTATCGAGGAAGCTCGCGATTTCGTGTAAAGCAAGCCAAGCAAGTGTTGTGTGTAGAAAAAAATTTCATTGATGATTTATATAACATAAAATTCTCGGGTGTTACACCTTCTTTCCATAATGATCATAAAAAATGGAAATGTAACTCATGCATACATATGACTTACCGTCTCAATGATTGTAACATAATTCATTTTTCATAAAAACATTTAACGAATAGATTTATGTGTATACTTTATGTATAAAAGTGATTATAATTTCATGAATAAAATTTTGGATGTTGTGGAATAATTAAATGTTTGAATATATACATTATACAAAATTCATTTTGGAATCAAGTGCCAAATATTGTCAAAACATCCGACATGAACTTAAATAATTAATTAATTGTTATAACATGACAGTAAGTGATTTTAAAGGGATAAATAAATTTAAAAAGGTTATAAATCATGTAAATAATTAAAATAAGTTTATTATTCAGGAATATAAATATTGTATGTGATGAGTCAGCCTAAATGGTAAGGGAATTCGTCTCAATTTTCTTTCATTTTGGCATGTTTTGATGTTATGCACCTATACTATTTTATGAGGTGTATATAACTTTACATTGAAATTTTATATAATGAATTTATTTATTCTCATGATATTTAATGTTTTGTTAAATTTTACACTTTCATGTGGTATATGATTCGACTGATTATAAATTAGTAAGGGAATTCTTAACCCAATTCCCATTCTTTGGGTTAAACTTCTACTTCTTGATTATATCGTGCTAATATTATGTGTGAAATGACTTTTGAATATATTATGATTTACATGAAACTTTTTTAGGTGGATTTATAGTGTATAGAAATAATAATTTCATTTTATTAACGATCACTTCAATTGTATGATAATTTTAATGGACTCTTTAACTAAAAAAATCTTATTTTAAAGATTTTAAATATTTATTTTTCTAAATATTTATATTTCATGTGCATGTTTTAGAAATGGGTTGTATGAATGTATTTATAGGAAAAATAATTTTCTTAAATGGTAATTTTTTAATTTGACTCAAATAATTTCAAGGAGGGATGTTTTTTCAGGTTTCATATATAGAAATTTCTTTTAAAATTTTCTTTTAAATATACTCTTTCATATTTTTTTAAAAAAGAAAAAAGGAAAGATTTTTATCATATAAAAAATAAGCATAATTTCCCAATTTCTCATGACATTAGAGTTTTTATGTTTCCTTTATAATTTAAGAATTTATTTTTAAATAAAGTGTTTTAATTTAGGAGTTTACATATTTTTAAAAATGAAAAGTGATTTCCACATGGAAAAGTTATTTTTATTTTATGCATTATTTATGTGTTATTATAATTTTATAGATTTTGTTATTTTTATTTGTGTATGGGTGGTTCTATGATAAAATGAGGTTGGGTGAGCCTATTATAGCTCTCCAATGGATTGGGTATTCGAGCGAAGTTAACCAGTAGGGTTTCTCCTAAGAGATTAGGGGAATATATTGTGGAGGCTATTCAAAGCACAACATTGATGGTTACCCCTAATGTAGCCAAGAGAGATAAAATAATTATAATAGTGATATGGAAAATGATGTACCAAGTTACCTAATTATATCTTATATTCTTTCTTATGAGGTTTTTTGTAAATCACTAGATTTTCAAAAGGTAAGATAATGATATTTTAGAAAAGATGATTCCTTTTTTGATATAAGAAAGTATTTTTTAATGAAAAGTTTTTGATGAGTTTTTCACCAGACTAACAGTTTACTTTATTTTATTTCACTTACTATGATTTTGTGTTCATATAATGTTTTAATGTTTTTATTATTGTATTTAAAGGGAAATAGATAAAAAAATTAGATCAAGGGGATAATTGTGATGATTTTTCATAACGAGAAACCAGGTTTTATTTTAAAAGTATTTTATTTGGTTAAAACAATTGATACTAATTATAAGTGTCCACTTGTTTGTATAGGTTTACATGAAAAGTGTTTTTCCTAATTATATAAAACTGAAAAAAGGAAAGGATCCTTAAATATGAATTATAGTTCAAAACACCATAATATATAATGTTTAAAGTCTCGTCCTTATAGTTGGTATCAAATGATGGTTAAAATAACTTTAGAGAATAGGGTGTTTTCCTAAGAGATATTTATATCATCATGGGTTTATAATTTTATAGTTGATCGTAAGTTTAGTGACTTAGAAACCCCTTTTAGGATTTATGTTATGATGTTTTTAGATGGATAACCGTTTTTTTGGTGACATTTATTTTTCAGTTAATTATGGGTTATTATATTTCTATATAGAAAATTAATGTATAAGATAAACATTGAGGTTAAAACATGTTATGGTTATTTTTTATGATTTTATCAATTTTTTTTAATGTTATAAGAATTATATATTTTTTAAAAATATAAAACATGTTGGATGGGTGATAACCCATCATGTTCGGTAAGGCTTGGTGTTTTGAAAGAACAACTGAAGAGTGATAGGTGTGAATCATCTAACATAGGCCTATGTAATGTATTATTTTGTATAAATTTTTATTTTTAGTTAAATGATTTTATAGATGAATAATATATCGATTTTGGGAAAATATTATTTATCAAATAGATTACATTATGATTGGAAAAATATTTGTTTATTTGGGGATTAATGTTATTTCAGAAGATGTACACTATTTTTGGAATCCTATAAGATTAAGGTAAATAGAATACTATGAGATTTTATCTGAGAAGTAATTTTTTAATTTCATTTTTTAATAATGTGTGGTTTTATTATGGACTTATGGTGATTTGAATTATTTATATAAATCATTATCATTTCTTGGAGATTATGTGATTTAAGATATTAAATTTTTGGTATGATACATTATGAGTCATTAATGTTATTTAGTGATAATGTACTATATTGGAAGTTTATGTAATAAAATACCTATGATTTTTGGGTTTTAATCATAGTATTTAATATTTTTTGATGAAATTTAAGGAAATTTATTTATTGAATGGTTTGTGTTTAGATTTGGATATTACTGTTAAATTTTGGATATTAAAAGTAGTTTTATTCATTTGAAGGTTTATAGTTTTTTTGATAATTATATTATATTATCCTAACCACTTTTGGTTTTCTAAATTTATCAAGAATGGGGAAATATAAAGTTAATAGTTAATGGATTAAGTGAGTCTCTAGAAGTTGATTCCAGTTCTTTAGTTGTGAAAAAACTCATATGAAATTCTCAACATTTGGAGAAAAATATGAGTCTGTGATGGAAATTTATTTAAGGGTGAAACTATAATCATAAATTAAGTATATTTTATTATGTTACTAGTCCAGGTTTTAATATAATTTCTCAAATCTATAAAAGGGAGATTAAAATAAAAACATTATCCATTTACTTTTATCAATGGTCTTTTGAACCATTACATATTTATGGTCTTTTGGTGGTTAACTTTACTATGATCTTGTTTTTTAGAACTCTATATTTTTCTATTAGAGTTATATTTCTCTTACATTTCCATTTTTTCCTAGATGGGAACCTAGTATTTCTTATCACAGGTGACCATTTTTTCTTCTCCTTCATTCATTTAAATTGAAAATTTCAATAATCCTTTTTTTGAGGTGGGATCTCAACAATGGTATTTTGAAAAGAAAACCCCTTGTTTTATATATAGAGTTAAAATTGTAATGACATAGTTATTTTATGTGGGGGGAAAATAAAATATTGATTTTTTAAAAGAAAACAATATGTTCGATAGCACATATGATACACCACATCAAACTTATATAAACAAATAAATTATATTATTTAAATGTTTTCATTATAACCTAGCCGTTATAATAGTAGGAATGAAGATGATAAAGTTAATTATGAAAAAATGGTTTATAAAATTTATATATAATTAATCTTTTACCAATTAATCATAAATGTAAATAAGATCATTTTTTAAATGGAAGGAAATGTTTTTCTGAAAAACTATCTAAATGTGCACAAATGTGTTTTATACCAATAAATAAAAAAAATCCCTATAGTGGGTATATATTATTGATATTTATATATAATATATTCAATGTAATATTTAAAATTAATGTTTTTAATTTTCTTGACATTATATTATAAAAAAACTAATTTTATGCAGAAAAGATGTATTTTTCTAAAAATAAACCTTTCTATATTTTGATGGCACACTTTTTTAAATATATATTTTGAAAATATTAAAAATTTTATTTAAAAAAAAATATTATTATCATAAGTAAGAATATAAAAATTTACATTACTTCAATTTTTGGTATTTTTCTCAAAAGTTTCAAGTTTTGATGAATAGTGAAAATAACTGAATTTTAATTTAAAACAGATTTTTCTTATAAATAATACGTATGGGTAAATTATATATTTATTGGTTTTAAAGTATATTTATATCAATTTCATATCATTTAATCCAATTTTTGTCATTTTAATAAATTTCAAATTGAATTTGGATCTAAAAACATTTCAATATTTTGAATGTTTTCACTTTAAAACCCCATTTTCTCACCCCGTAAATAAATTTTTCTGACATAATTTTATCTAATTATATGTTTTGAAATTTTAATAATGGATTACATATTTGGAATAAGAAGTTACAAATTTAGTAAACCTGAAGCTGTTATTTTCAGGGAAAATAGAGTAATTATTGGTAAACATTTTTATAAATATTATAAAATTACACCAACACATGTAATAATTTTATCAGATGTGCTATTTTCGACTAAAATCATATTTGGGATGATTTTATGACCCATTTTTGAAACTTATATAACTGTAATACCATTTATAATATTTTTTAATGAATATTCAAAGATGTCATACTTGTGTTTTAATAAATATAATTTTTTTAACATAGGGTTATTTAGAAGATATTAGTGACTATAAATGGTAATTTAAAATCTAAAATATTTATATAAATCATTATTATTTATTTATATTTTTTTAGTGATAAAATAATTTTCTTAAATAATGACATAACGATGATGTCGTAATTGTTTAATTATTGGAAATATCAAATAAATGATATTAAAAACATTAAAAAAAATATAACTGGAAATAATTAATGTCATAAAAAATTTAATAGATTAATTTAATATGATATTTATGTCTTAGAATAATTGTTTTGAATTTATTTGGTTTTTATTATATTTTCTAAAATTCATGTAACGAATAATGTCAAAATTTACATTAATGATATTTTAAAATAAATAAAATTTATTAAATGATATAAAATTCATAGAAATTTAAAATTAGGCTAACAGTTTGGGATAAGGTTTAAAATTTCATCAATAATCAATTTTTTGTTCGTTTGGAATTTTAATGTTAATATACTAACCCTTAAATAGTAAAGATAAAAGTTTTCACAATAAGAGATAAAGGGTTCAAGAAGTGTTAAATCCAAAAGATAGAGATTAAAAAAAATAATCACAAGATATATAAATTTCATTAGATGAATTTATTTATACCCATAATTATCCTATATCATAAAAAATTATTTGGGTTCCATTTTTAATAGAGAATAATTTTTATTAATTTAATATATTCAAGAATTCCAAGAGTGACCCTCCCATCTCTTATAAAAGGGAACCTCTTATTATCTTTTATTTACATATTAAAACCATTTTGTTTCATACCATCTCATACCAAATCCATTTCTATAATCCCTATCGACATTCTAGTGATCTTAATTTAGGTATAAAAATCACCCGTAGAGGTCTTAAGGTGTTATTTAAATGATTTTTCTGAAGAAAATGATTTTTTTTATTAAGTGTTTATATTTTGATTATTCTTCCAACTCCTTAAAATATTATTCAACCATGATTAAATAATATATACAATATCATAAATATACCAATATTTTATTATGTCAATATAATCTCTTTAATCCATCTCCACTTATATCAAATGAGAAAAATGTTATCGTCCGTTTGTATGGAGGACAACAAACTCTCCAACTGATGAAAACCATTTTCCATCACCACCTCTCAATAATATTCATAATTAAACTATTAATATTTATATATTATATCTATTAAATATTTATAATTATGAAATAATAATATACAATTTAATTTCTTACCTTTCAATTCACATAAAAAGAATAACGTCGTTCAAGCGTATGTGTAAATTATCAACTCCACGAAGCGATGTGATTCGTTTTCATCCCCAAATCACATGGATGATATATATTAGTTTTTTTAGTTATTAATATGATAATAATTTTGTTATTATAATTATTTTAAGATAAAATAATACTTAACTTCGTCCTATAATGATCATTAAAAAATGAAGATGTTACCCATGCGTACGTACAACTAACGATCTCCATGATTATAATGTAAATCATTTTTCATAAAAAATTTAATCAATGGATTTAAAATTATTATTGATATAAAAAATTAATTATTATTTCATGAAGATTATTCTCTATATTATCCAATAATTACATATTTGACTATAGGAAACATACCATAGTAATTTGAAAAAAACCACAGAATATCATCAAAATATCCAACACTAACATAAATAGTTATATAATTGTTGTAAAATGATAATAAGTGATATATAAGGGATAATAAACTTTAAAAAGGTTAAAAATATTTTAAATAATTAATCTAGGTTTATTATTCAGTAATATTAATATTTTTCATGATGATTCAGACTCAAGGTAAGATATTTTTTCTCAATTTTCTTTTGTTGAGCCATATTTTGATGTTATGATCCTATATTACTTTTTGTGGTGTATAAAAATTTAAATTTATATTTTATAACATTAATTTATTTTTTATCATTATATTTATAGTTTTTTAAAATGTTACACTTTCACATGGCATTCAATTTTATTGATTACAAAGAGGTAATGAAATTCTTAACACAATTTCATATCTTTATGTCAATCTTAGACTTCTTGATTATTTCGTGCTAAGAGTACATGTGATATTAAATTTTAATATATTATGATGTATTTCCAAATTTTTATATTAATTTATATCAGATACACATAATCAATTAATTTAATTAACAATCACTTCAATGATATGATATTTGTAAAGGACTATTTAACTAAAAAACACCGATTTAAATGTTTTAAACATTTATTCTTCTAAATATTTCTATTTTATCTTTATATTTTAAAAATTGGAATTTTTAATTTATTTATATGTACAACAATGATTTAATATAAAAATTTTCCATTTTCTATCAAATTCATTAAAAAATAGGTCTTTTTTAGGTTTTATGTACGGGACATTCTTTTAAAAACCTTTTTAAAATTACCATTTCAAATATTTTTAAAAGAACAAAAAGGAATGTTTTTAGCATATAAGGAATAAATGGAATTTCCCTATTTCATGTCACATTAATTTTTTATGCTTCCTTTACAATTTTATTGTTTTATTTTCAAATAATGTGTTTTAATTTATGAGTGCGTGACATTGTAAAAATGAAAGATGATTTCAAATTTGAAATGTTATTTTTCTTTTATGCATAAATTTATTGTTATTATTATATTATGGTTATTGGTAATTATCTATAAGGATTGGTGGTTCCATGATAAAATGAGGGGAGTTGAGACTATTACAGATCTCTAATGCATTGGGTAATGAGATGGAGTTAAACCAGTATGGTTTTTCCTAAGAGATTATGGGAATATACTACGGTGGTTATTACAAATATTACTATGATGGTTACCCCATGTATATATGAGAGATCTATATTATATGTATGATTGATATCGAACATGATGTCCCAAGTTACCAAATTATATATTATTTTCTTTCTTATGAGTTTTTATTAAAATAACTTGATTGACAAAAGGTAAGATAATGATATTTTTGGAATGTTGATTCCATTTTTGTTGTAAAAAGGTATGTTTTAAATTGATTATTTTTTAGGGTTATCACTATAGTAATAGTTTGTTCATTTTATGTAACTTACTTTGATTATATTCTCATCGCAATTTTGAATATGTTTTTTACAATATTTAATGGGTGATATTGATAAGGATGAGATCAAGGGGATAATTATGAATATTTTTCATAAAGTGAAACCATGTTTTATTTTAAACGGGATCCCTTTGGTGTAAAAATGGATAATGATTATAAGAGTATACTTGTAATGTAAGAGTTTAATTTTTAATTGTTTTTTATTATTATTTTAATATATAATCTTAAAAGATCATCCAATGTGAACTATAGTTTAAAACATTATAATTTCTAAAATTTAAGGTTGATTTCTTACAGTTATCCTCAACTCAGTGATGTGATACATAAATTTTTTGTTGAATTCATTCATATAATTTGATTATTTTCACAAATAATTAAAAATTAATTCAATAGATAAATCATTACATACATGAAACCCAAGTAACTTCAAGGAATATATATACCTAATCATTAGACAATCCATTGTAAATATTTATATATTTTCCCTCATTTTTATAATTTAAGAATTAAATATCACATACAATCTCATAATCATTGTTACTAAAGGTTTAATTTATTTTAAGAAAATATAGATAAACATTTGATACATATTAATCCCTCAAAATCTTCAAAAAACATCACAACATTGAACTTAATTTTACACATAATCATATATATAATTCCCTAGGAAATGGGAATCAAAATAAGGGGTGATCTCAAATTCTCATTAGAGGACACTTATCAATAAGTCATTAAAAGTTATGTCATTATATTGTGAGAAAAAATTAATTAGTGGAAAAATATATTATGATAAGGACCTCATAATCATGTTAGATAATTAAAGAAATGATATAATATTATATATTATTGTGATTATTGTATCATAAAAGCAACATCATAGAATTATTTAACATATTCCATGGCCAGGAATTATGAGAAAATAATCATTAACCATGAAACATACGATTTGAAAATGGAATAAAATGGAGATGTGGAATTAGAATAAGTATATCTAAACACAATATTTTGGTCAATTCCAATGATTCCCACACATTATGTTATGATCAAATCTAATCATCTTCACCCATTATGATGTGATAAAACCCAATCACTCCCCCAAATTACAACCTTATTTTATGAGACATTAAAATTACCAATGAATTGGAGGGGTAGATATAACCCAAAAATTTAGATAATGATAATACATACATATATATAAAACATAAAATCAATTATACATCATATAATAAAAACCCCATGGAAAGAAAATGGGTTTCAAATCCTTTGTAATTGGTATCAAATAACATGACATCAAGGTAGATCGATTGATAATAAAATTCAATCTAAAAAATAAGTATAAATTAATTTAGAGTATAATCATTAAATTTTATATGTAATAGGTATATAATTTATAGGTAGAGAGGAAAATAGAAATAATGTCATAAAAATAATTTTGTGAAATCATTTTTATCATTATCATAAAAGGAAATATTACATGTCATTTTTAAAAAATAATTTATAAGGATGTGAAAGGAATAATTGTAAAAAATACATTTAAAATAATACCCACAAATTTAACATTGAAAATAGTTAATAGTTACAGAAATTAATGTAAATAGGAATATGAAAATGTGTAAAATTAAAGAAATTTCATTTCAGTCATTTTTTGGCAGTTTTTGATGAAAATAAAAAATCAGAGAAAGTGTTAAAAAATTAACATTTAATAAAATTACATAGATAGATATATAAATTAAATAATATTATATATATATATATTTAAAATTAATAGAAAAATATTTATTTCATGAAGAATATAGACATGGAAGGGAAACTTCCATTAAAAAGGATGAGAATTATTTTTACAATGTCATATTTTTATGAAGAAGAAATCCATCAATGAAAAATATTATTATATTAAAATGTACATTTCAGAGAAGGAAAAGAGAAATAAAATATACAGTTAACATTTTCTAGAATATAATAAGCTTATAAGTGTATTGTTAAGAGAGAATTTGTTTGACCCAATAAAAAGGATATTGCGTCGACCTCACCCTTAACTTGGATTCCTTCTTGGTTGAAGAAAATATAACCTCATGTATGAAAAAATATACCCATTAAACATTTATTTCACATATTTAGTTATATTTATCACCTTTAAAATTATTATTTTATATTAATTTATTTTATATTTATTAACAATTTTTAGTTTATATTGATCAATAGTGTTAGCAGTTTTAACTGTTCTCTAAATGTTTCGAATAAATAGTCTAGTCATCATTCCATGTGAATGATAAAATTATCTAAAAAATTATTTAAATTATTTTAGTGTATTTTAGGTAATTATTTATTAAGTTATTTTTTTATTTCATTTTATTTTTTTGGAAAAATTCTTAACGACGCAACCCATAATGGGCTTGTTTTGGTAATTTTTAACGAAATAAAGGTTGTATCTTAATATCGAGTTAAATATTAATAGTAGCCTTCTAGAAAATAATATTATTTATATTTTTCTATAATATATTACTATTATTAAAAAAATTCTATAGTACAATAGGTTGTCCAGAACATATTTAAATTATAAAAAGTGTGACTGTTTTCTTGATTGAGGTGGTTAAATTTACAATGGACATTACTTTTTTAGACTAATAACAGAATGAATAATTTATATTTCTAGATACTAATTCATGTAATTAATATATATATTAATCATTTAATTAATTTTTAGTTCCATCTATGTATGGAGATAATGTAAAATGGATATCCCCATCAATAAAGGAAGTGAACTGACCATAATATAGATAATGATTTCATTTTAGAATTGAAGTGGGAGAGAGAGTGGAATAAATTATATTTTATTGATATAATAAAATTTTATTATAAATATGATATTAATTTAATTATACAATTATGTATTTAATATATTTGGAACAAGTATAAGAAGAAATAATCTTTAAAGAACCTGGTTAAGAGAATTACCTCTTTCATGGATATGCTCATTTAAGACACTACATAATTATTATTAGGTTGGTATTTTGGTGAGATAAAAATCCTTAGGTATTAGGAAATAGTTATGGGTATATTTGTTTGTAGTTTTTGTTGAAACTAATATATTTATGTTGTGTTGATAGTTGGGGTGGTGATGAGGTCCTTTTACAAGTGAGAGGGGTGTCATTTTCATAATACTTATCACTTTATTTAAAAAGGGAAGTCTTTTTTAAAATTAATGTGGAACCAAAGTGGGAAATAATGAAGGTGGAATATGTTTTAGATGATAATGACCCCATAGATACATTTACTGATTGTGTTTCATGATATGTTATTCTTTTATCAATTAGTTTTGACCTTTTTACCTCACTTTACGATTACTGTGGCAACTCTATTTTCACCTCAATAAATTATTTTTGTTCCAAAAAAGTAAAATTAAAATTATTAAATAATATGAACATATATATTATATATATGGAAACAATTTTATTAAATTATATTTCTAAATGTTGAATATTAATTCTAAAATAATAAAAATATAACATATAAAAATATTTTTTAGAGAAATATATTTTTTAAAATAAAAACAATTATAGATTTTTTTATAATATTGATTTACATGAAATTTATTGATTTATTATTAAAAAATAATGGTTTACTTTATTTTAAAGACAATCTCAAACTAAAGGAATATTGTGAATAATTAATTAAATAAAATTAATAAAGTATTTTATATTAGAATAAATTATACCTTTGGTTAAAAAATGCCAAATATAAGCTTCCAAATTCAACATAATATTTTAAAATTAATAATTTTAATTTGTAAGTAAATATTTAGTTGATGAAAGGGTTCAATAAAATTTTATGTCATTTTTATATCACAACTATTCCATAAATGTAATAATAATTCTATATTTTTTTTACTATTCACTAAAAAATAAACCATTTTATAAAAATACAAAAACATAACCCTAAGTTAATTTTTACTTATTGAATAAAAAAATGAATTTAATTCTCTCAAATTTAAGATATGAAATTATGGGATTTAACATTTAAATAAATATATAAATTACAAAAAAAAATTATACATTAGAAAATTGACTTTTAAAACAATAGGTGTTATTAATATTATTTCATATAAATTAATAATTAAATTATTGTTAATATGTTAGTTTGTACAATGATAAATTTCTATATAATAATTATTTAAATTCATGAATTTATTAAAAGAAATAATACACCTGTAAAAATAACCTTTCTAAAAAATATGTACATTTTGCATTAAATTATTTTATTCCTCACTGATTAATTATTTACAAATAATACATTAAATCTTTTCAATATATATACATTAAATATACCCAATATTATTAATCTAAATTTATTCTTTAAAAGTAAATCATATAAAAATTATCAATGTCTTAAAATAAAAGTAGTATTTATTACAATAATATTTACATGTCTATTTCATCCTAACAATTTTTGAAAACCCCCCTCAAGACCTCCACATATTATTTAAGGGTAATACTAGTGACAGTGGCATTTGTTGGTGGTGATTCAACTTGCATGGACCTCACAGTGATTTCCATGATATTTAACATCTCATGTAGATGATTTATCTTTAATATGTACTTGTTAAAGATTAATTTGGACTTAGTATTGGGAAAACCCTAGTGTCTCCACATCCTTTTCATGCCCAAAAAATGACCCTCATAAGGAAGAATCATACTTATTTTTTCCATTTCTTCTCATTTCTACATATATTCCCTAATCTCATTATGTCTGTTTATACCCATAAATTAAAAAAAATGTTATAAAGGTAACATTTAACACTTATAAATTTATGTCATATATATATATAGTTTTGTGTTACATGTAAAGAAAGTATCAATCACACAATTTTTTAAGAGAAATAGATACTAAAATAATGGGATATTACAAATCATATTGAATACATGTGCATAAAATAATTTTACATTGACCATTTGAAATATTATAAATTAAATTGAAATTGAAAATGAATCCTTTTATTCTTTTCATAAGCATATATTTATTCTCCCATTGAGAAATTGATTCTTTTAACTACCTAGTAATTGATTTCTTTTCCAAATTTATTTTTTATTGCTTAATAATTAAACTGAAGTTTCTATAATATTTTAATTTGTTTCATAAATTAATATTATCCATTTGTATTACTAATATAAATGTAATATTTGATTATGATGATTCAATTAATTTATAGAAGATGATATAATCAGATTATTATTATATATAATATTAATTTTATTAGGTATTTTTAAAATGTTATCCCACTAAAATGATGTCCTGTTCATAATTAAATCATATCCAATAGTAGTAAAAGATCCCTATTTAATCATTAATTATCGTAGTTAATATGAAAATATAATCCATGAATATTTTTATTAGACAATCGAGTTAATTATATCACATATTCCTCTTAAATACTGGAGTGGACAACTCTACTCCAAATCTATAATATTGATATATCTCAACTCTATTCCAATAGTAAAATAAATATTATGGTTTCTCATCTAATTATAAACAAAATCACATATCAAATATAATAACCTAAGGTTTTAGGTCACTTATAATCTTCTTTCTTCAAAAAAGTTAATTCGTTGGAACAAAACTATTAGGGATACCCTTATAGAATTACATAGGTCATGAAAAGTGTTTTCTTTAGAAGGAACATAACACTAAGTATTATTAAGGTGAATTAATTATCACACCATATAATCTCATGTATTCCATTGACATATATATATACTTATAATGATTTATTTTTTAATCCCTCTTCCTATATACCTAATAAATATGTTTAAACTCTATTGAGGTGTAAGGGTTTACCTAATTCATAGCTTTTTTTACAAAAATAAATTAAAAAATATATATATTTACATATATCAAAATTCATCATATGAAAACGTTATATTGAAACTTTTCATGTAAGTTATTTTAATCATATGAAAACATAAATCACTATAAGGGTAAGTATAATGAGATAGAAATCCAAACACTACTTTTATTAATAGAGAAATATCTCCCAGGTTAGTGAATAACCTTACCCAAATCCCCACTACCTATAATATCTCCAAACCCACACTCCCAAATATATTTCTAAAAACATAAACATTACAATTATAGCTTTGATACCAATAAATCTTACCCAATTTATTCCACCCAATCCTTAAAATATCACTTACATACCCAATGACCTTTTAGGCTTAGTGTTTTATAAATTTATGAAAAACTCTTAAATAAACAATACCAATGTCTTCAGTAGAGTATATTTTCCATTTATAACAATATTTTCATGTTCCACATTACATATTCAACATCTCTCTCAAAACTCTTCATATATAAAGGCTTTATAGACTCAAATTATATAGCACCGTTCTTCACAACCAAGGTAAATATGAAACATAAGAAGGGTGATATCAAATTCTTAGTATGGGTAAACATAAGCATTAAAAATTGAATTTCATCCATGCGATCAAGATGATAATGAGGGTATAACAACACAATAAATGTGCATGAACATAAAAAAGGGAAATCAAAGTCATCAATATTGAGATCGTCAATCCTAAAACATGGAATAATGATTTAAAAAATCCAGGAGTTAAGGTATTAATAATCATTAGCCATGTGATGTTAATATTGATCAAAGGAATAATTAAAACCCATAGAAAGCATAGATAGATCATGTAGGTAACTTGGGCCATCTGTTTCATATAACTGTTATAATTGGAATAATCATCACTATTGTACATGTATTTACTATCAATGTTACACTTGAAATAACCTTCATGATTATAATTGGAATACCCATCAAAGTATATTTCCTTAATCTCCCAAGAGAAAGCTAATCAGTTATCACTCTCACTTTACACAATGAATTAGTGATCTATAATTGGATAAACTAACCTTGGTTTAAAATAGAACCAATAATAATTATGAATAGTTCCAAATAATCATTAAAAAATAATATATATAGATATTTCATTATAAAACTATAAGAAATATATATTATTATTCAAATAGCCTGATTAAATCATGGAAAGGTTATGGGTTCCATGAAAATCTCTTTGAAATTGACATAATCTGTAAAAATAAAGAATGAGAGTGGTATCAATACAAAATATCCCCAGTGGATCATATGTAATATGAATAGATGTTACCTTTAAGAATGAAAACACTATAAATGATCATTAAAATAATTCTTGAGGAAAATAACCTTTTCACATTGAAAATAAATTTTAAAAACCGAAAAAAATCACAAAGAATTATTAAATTCATCTCTCTGAAAATAAAAAAGGAAACATATAATGAAATATTCAACGAAAGAAATGGTCATGGTGATGGTAAAAGAAAATCATATTATATATGTTAAAAAATAAAAATTATTTAAAAAAACATTAAAGAGGTCAAACGTAACCCATTTGGAGAAAAAGATAATAAATTAATATTTTTAAAAAATAAAAGTATGAAAAGGATCATGTAAAACAGATTTAGGAAATCATTTATTTCTATAAAATAATATTTTGAAAACAACTTAAAAAACATTGATATTAAAGAGAAATATTCTCGATATAAAAGAAGATACAATATTAACATTACAAACAAACAACATTTTTGATGCTTCATTAATAAATAAGGGAGGAAATAGAAATTAAACAAGTAAAAAATTCATAAAAAATGATTAATAAAATATGTTTGGTTTAATAAAACAATATCTTATGATTCCCTTAATTAATATTTAACATAAATAACCAGTAAAAGAAAAGAGGTTATAACTTAAAGCCTTTTCCACTTTGGACAATCATCAATCATAAAACCATGAATAATAACATCATTTGAAACATTAAATATCATGAAAAAAGGATATCAATGTTATACTATATCAAGGGGATGTATATAAATCTCAAAATATAATATAGGTTCACATCATAAATATATGTCCCAAGGCTAGAGAATTTTAGACTAATAACCCCTACAAAGATCAAATCATTTAATTGAGAATTAATAAATGGAGAAATTATGCGTAACCTACATAAATCCAAAAAAACAAGTGGAAACATAAAATTAAATATTTATTGATCTGTTAACACATAATCATGGTATATTAATGTTAATGAATATATGGTACAACCCAATGAAATGAAATTGAGTAAAGAAACCCATTACTAATATTTAACATTCATGTCAAATTCCCATAGATAAAATAATTAAAACTAAATCTTAAATATAATAATGTATAAACTAATATTTATATAATAAGTAAATTGGGTACGTTTAAAAATCATATTAAATAAACTAGGTGGATAACATTAAAATATGTTTAAATGAAAGAAAATTGAGATGAAATCCCTTACCTCGAGTCAAGACATTCCACATATATCCATTAACTTTTATATAATAAAATCATATAATTTATTTAATTTATTAATAAAATTATCTAGAGTTAATAACTTATCATCAAACAATTTATTTCATTTTTATTAATGACATAGTTATTTAATTAATCAGTTAAGTACACGTCACATGCTATTAGGACATTCAATTCATAAGCCCAAAATTACTTTTTTAACTGACTAAGGCCAAAGAGGTCCCTATTAAATCATATCTAAAATAATAATCATGAAATAATTATAATTTTTATAAATAAATTATAATTTTATGACCATTTATGTAATATGGTTATGAATAATTGACAATGTTACATTCATGGAGAGAGTAAGCCATATGTATGCTTGAGTGACGTTTCCATTTGTCAATGATCATCATGAGAAGAATGTATGTTTTATTTTTTAAGAGATATAATTATATCATAAAAATAATATTAATTATTTAAATATACAAATATATATATATATATATAATAAAATTGATGTGGTGATGAAATACGAGTCACATCGCTTCGTGGAGCTGGTAGTCCAGACATACGTAAGAATGACATTATCATTTTTCAATGATTGAAAATCTAAGAAATTAAATGATATTTTATTTTTTATTAGTGATAAATATGGAATAAATATTATATATAAACATCAAGTAATTCATTATAACCATCAATGAGCAGTGTTGAAGGGAAAAAATTAAATCGATATGTGTGGTGGTAGTCTGCCAAACACACAGACGATGAATTCATTTCCAATTTGATTAAAGTTAGAGATAGATATTGGTTTTGAAATTAACATATTAAGATCTGAGTATATTTAAGACACTAATTATATAAGATAATATTTTTTATGAAAAGTTTTATGTATGTGTAATAAGAAATAAAATTGAAATAGAAAATTAAAAATGATAGCTCTAATTAAGACAAGATCCTTTTATTAATATCTAAAGACCACTAATTTAGTAATATACCTTAAATAAGACCTCCAAAATACATGGAGGGATTTTATTATTTCCATTAGATAGATCAATGCTTAAAAAATTGGGATTTAATTGTTATGTAAAGAGAAGAATACATTCCATTTTATAAGAGAAGGGAGTGACACTCTTGGAATTTATCAAAATATTAATTTAATATAAATTAATTTTGATGTCCAAACGGATTTAAATTTGTAATTTTAGAATAAATTTGTATGTGAGTATATATAAAATTATTAAATAAATTTGGGATATGTTTATATCAAATTTTTACCCATATCATTTTTTTAACCCCCATTAACTATTTTCACACTTACTGTGAAAATAAATATTTTTACTCTTTGAGGATCAGGATAGTTACTAGGGGTGTTCCCATGACTTGTGCTCATTAGCTATTTTGTACTCACCATCGGAATACACTTTGTTTAGTTGGTAAATTAAGCATCATGTGTGTTTTATTTAAAAGTTTACATTCCTTAAAGCAACCCTCTTGAAAACTATTTTCATTTTAAAGTTGTACCTCTTTTAAAAATTGTTACTAGCATTCTTGTTTATAAAACATGCATGTTTTTGTCTGGAAATTATTATAACATGAAACCACATTTGTAAAAAATAATTTTATATATTTTTATCAAACTTTTAATTAATGTTTCTTTTATTTTAAAGGAATTTCATTGGGATTATAATATCAATCTAGCCTACTGAGTTTTAACACTCACACCTATAGTTTTATTTTATTTTTTATCCCTTGTGTTGGTTTCAGCTTGAGTTCGATCGCCTTGGGAAAAGTGTGATCATTTTTTTGGAGAGTGACCAGTGGGGTCACAAGGGGTTATCTGGTTCTTAGGTTTCATTGGTGTAGTTTTTGGTTCAGTTTTATTTTAACTTTATTGTACAAATAAAGTTCAGTTCAATTTTTATATGAATGTATATTGGGGTGTCCATTCTTTATTCTATTTGTTTTATTGGTTAATTTTGAGAGAAATAAATACCTTTTGTACTCTATTTATTACCTATGTTCTTTTATCCATCTCTGGAGGATGGATAATTCCTCTTGGGACATGTCATGGTGTAGTCTGGGTTACCATTTTAGGGTCTACCCGGGCTGGTTTGTGAAAAAATGGTATAAAAGTAGGTTAGATCCTAGCAGGACATAAATTTTAGAGATTGATTTATTATTTGGGGATGTCAAGGTAGATAAATTATGATTTTCAGGTCTTTAGCGGTAGGTTTCAGAAGAGTATCGTGAACTCTTGCTCATTCCGACCCTTTGGTGTCCATGGGATGTCAGGTTTTATTACTGTCTTTGGTTATTATTTACTGTTTAGTATTAGGATACAAAAAAGGGAGTTGGACTAATAGTCTTCATGATCTTGTAGGGCCTATAAATCCATGTGGATCTAGGGAATATTACTTATAAGTCTCTCTCTGTTGGTGGTCTGTTTGACATATTTTCTCCAACCATATGGTCAAATCACCCACCGACACTATTTCCCTTCTGTCGGTCTCTTGGACTTTTCTAGAATTTGGGATTTCTTTTAAAATCCTTATGTGAGAATTTTGAAAATGGGTTTTAAAGGAATGGTTGGTTTTTGAAATTTGGAAAATGGGTTTTCAAAATTTAATATGCAAAAGTTTTTGGAATTTTTGGTGTTTTGAAACAAATCGTGGGGATAAAGAGGAAATTATTTAATAGGATTCAATTTCTTAAATCTAAACTTTTGGTTTCTTGAAATGAAATGTTTGGAATGGTTGGATTATTTTAAAGTGATTATGATATTATTTTAAATGGGGTGTATTGGGCTGTTGAAAAGTGTTTGAATCTAATGAATTTGTTATGGAAATTTGGTTTTGAGCATTTAGTGTTTTTTCGGAAAGGGGTTTGACCCTTTGTGGTTTCCAGGTTATGAGAAGAGTCCTTGCTAAATTTTTGAAAATGGGAAAGGGATTTTTAGAATAGAATGGTTGTTTTTGGATGTTCTATTAAATGAAATGGATTTGGATTTTAATAAAATGGCTCTTGATGAAGTTTGGTTTTTTATGAAATTTGAAAGGGGGTTTTGATTTGGTGGTTAATGTGCCTATTGAAGGTACATGATTCTTTTTGGAGTGATGATTATTTTATTTTTTCCTTGGTATTTTCATGGGTTCTCACATGCATGGTTTTATGAATATATAGATGAATTAATTATATGGAATAGTGGTTGGGTGCTCAGGGTTGCACAAAAATGTGCATATGAGTGAGACTTGATGAAAAAAATTAGTGAATACGAAAATTCACCAAGTTGGATTGATTTTCAAAAGTATTTTAAGGTGAAAAATTGTGGTGTTTGTTATAAACCGATGGTTTTGTGGATACTTTTTCCTATATCTTAGAAGTTTTGTTTATTCGGTATGATTCCTTTCGATATAAAAGTAATAATATTGTTGTGTGTTGATATGGAATATCATTGGTCACTCGGTTTTGGAGCAATGTTCAGTGGGTTTGTACGGATGTGTTGGATGCTGTGATGTGGCCTCATATGGTTCTACAATGACATGATTTCTAGGTGATCAACCTTAGGATTCATTCCAAAATTTAAATCCACCACTTTGAGTGATGCCTCATCCCATTTGTTGGAATTGATAACTTTTTGTGCCTGATTTAAAGTGAATTTCCATTATGGTGTCCCTCTCGGTGGGGGTATTTGTTCTCGGTGAGGTTTTTTTATTTTTCTATATACCTTGTCCATTATCCTCCTCATTCGGAATGATAGGCAATAGTGTTGGGTGTCTCCAAGTTCTTGTTTGGGTAAAAGTGAGTTGTTTGAGGACAAGAGTTTCATGGCGTCCCTTGATCTGTTGTTTCGGCCTGAGTGTGTTATGTGTCACAATGTGGAACTAAGGGAAAGAGTTAATGTTCAGTATTATCAAATCCTGACTATGAGGTTGGAGATACTTCATCCACCAGAGGTATAACAATAAGACTTGGACTGAAGCCGAATCATAGTCAGGAGTCCCAGGACTGTGGGTAGTATTGCTAAGCTCATGCATCTACCATTGTAGTGAGGTTATTCATTTATATCTTTTATGGTTTCAGTGGACCAATTATTGTTTACCATTCCATCCTCGCCACAAGTGGTGGGGGTTAGGATCCATGTAGGAAGTGTTGGCCTAGTTCTTGTCCCCTCCATAAGGGAGTGGGGGGTTTAAATGTTCTCGTTGTGTTCCTCTTTTCATGGGTTGTTAGGTTTTTGTGGGTGAGTTTATTTGGGATTATTTGGGAGAGACATATACCTAGTTCATGTTTAATTCACATTTTCTTAATGGTGGGGAGAACCACCATGGGTTTTGTAGAGTTTCCTCCTAAGAATTTGTAGAGTTATAGTTGTTTCTTAATGGTGGAGAGTCCATTATAGAATCCCCTAGAATCATTGGTTTTAGCGATTTCTCTTAGGTTTGGCTGATAGTTGGGTTTATCAGGAGAAGGACAAACAATCTAGTTCTTGGTTTGGTTTTTAAGGTTGTGACTCGATCTTTCAGTAGATTCTTGGGAAGTGGTTGGTGGTTTGTGTTTTTGGATGTGGTAAGTGGTTTAAGTTCCATTAACTATAGATGATATGTCATTGGATTTAGAGTCTAGACCATATTGATAAGGAATTATTAGGTGTTTATCAATAATCTAGAATGTGTTGTGGCTTTCCGGGGGTAGAAAGCTTTAATAGTGGGGAGAATTGCCACATCTGGTTTTTTAATGTCTTGGTTTTGATTTGGTTCATTGGAAATAACTATTGTTTTCATGGGTTTTGGGTGAGATTAATGTTGAGTTTTGAACTACCATATATGTTTAACCATCTTACCATGGTTTCCCCATAGCTGTTTTGGGTGTTTTTGGAGAAAAGGGTGGTTACTTCAAGATTTGGGCCAACGGTGAGCCCATTTCCAGATTTAAAAACAAAATTTTTTTCTTTTATAAATCCTTCATTTTCCATCATTTTTCTCTCAATAAAATTCCCAATTCCCCCCCCTAACTAATTAAAACCACAACATCCTTTTTGTCTCCCTTAGGAATTCATATTCATGGTGGATTTGGGTTATTTATTCAGGTATTGGGCTATCCCATGAGCCGATTTCCAATTTTTAAAAAATAAATTGTTCCTTTTATATCATATTAATTTTTGAAATTTTTTTTGGTGATTCAACCTCTCACTTGAGACCAAGAAACCTAGGCTCACCCTAAATTTCCATTTTCCCTCTTTGGTGCTCATATTTGTCACGTATTTGGGCATAAGTTCTCAAGGATTCTCAAATCATCCAAATTTGGTAAGTGAATTTGTTTATTTCATGAATCATTAATTGTTATATATTTTCCCCCAAATATTCTTTTTATGGTTCTACCAGACCTAATTATCCTCCAAAATATGTTCCATACAATCCCTTTTCCTCTAAGGGTGTATATATAATGGAATATGAAGATTTCTCTAGTTTCTATGGTGAGATTATTTCTCCCTTCTCCTCCATCTTCCTTCTCCTTCTAATTTCTTTTGGTTTAATCTTCTATCAGGGTCATACAAAACACAGGGTTATGTTATACCATCATTTATGACGGGGTTTGGTTCTTTTAGGGTGGGTTTTCATAGATATAGAGTGTTGGGAACTGTGGAGGGTGATATCAAGTGTGCGGTTCATTTCTACCATGGTTTTCAGGTAGAATATCCCCTGAAAATGGATTTATCAGTTATGATTCATCATTTTCTTTGTCTCATCACTTGATATATTTGTTTAGTATTGTTTTTCATCCTTTTTATAATTTTCTTGGTGTGAAAAAACGGTTGATTAAGCCTAGTTTTTTAAAAAGTAGTCCTGTTTTTTATGAACGTGTCCACCACTTGATTACTTAAATCTTTCGTTAGCGTAGAAACCCGTTTTATGGTATTTTTTACCTGGTTCAGTAGATTTAATAAATTTATAGAATGAAAATGGTATTTTAACACTTTTGAAGTGCTTAAAATTTGTTTTTTGTTTGAAAGGTCATGCCATGTGTTTGATAAATTTCCCAGTTGGATGTTATGTTCTTAGTGTGATTTAAAATGATTTTTTGATTCATAAATACATTGGAAGAATGAAAAATGGTATTTTGGGGTCCTTTTATGTATGTACAATTATTTTTTGGTTTTATAAACAAATGTGTTTTTGGTGGTTAACATGTTTTTGTATGAGTTGCTAGAAAATGGGCTGTTTGGCATCTTTGTAAAAATGGTTCTTCTTTTTATGTGTAACCAAAATGTTTTTATGGATTTATTAAAGTGTTTTTCTTTTATAAATCGTGTGTATACACATATTTTTTAAAAGTTAAATTTTTCCTCTGTAAAATGTTAGTTTTGAGATATTCTTAAAGGCCCGTTTGGCATTTTCTTGTAGAAATGGTTTCCATGTGTATTTTATGTTGTATAATTTGATGTTATTTTATGGTCCATGAAATTGATTTATTAAATGGTGTTGGGGCTTCCAAATATGGTTTTATATTGTATTATTGGGTGTTTGGCCTTAAAATATCATTTTTCAATGGATTTTGTAAGCAAGGCCTCGTTATACTTCTTGAAATTATTTTATGATAATTTTGAGGGTTAATTGATCCATGAATGAAATGTGAGACACGTGCATGGGTTTTTTGATGTCTGTATGGTTTTTTAATGTAATATTCATCTATAAATGTTATATTATTTATCTGTAACTTTTTTGAGCACCAAAAATGGAAAACTCGAGTATCTAGGTGGGCAGACGTGTATTAATATGGTAGTGATCAAGATGGGTTTTGTCCCTATTTCACATAGAAAGTTTGACGATGAAAACACTAACTAAACTATGATTATGTTGATGTTGGGGAAAAATAGGTTATGAATTATTCTCCAACTATTGGCTCATGTTCATGAGAACAAATATTATTTGTTGTAACTTTTACCCCAAAATACGAGGTATATGGGGCCCATAATGAACTAGTTCCTAGGGGTGTTCCTGTGACTTGTGATCAATGGATATTTCTTACTCACCCTCCACATAAAGTGTCTTTAGTAGGTAAATTAATTATATTGTCTGTTTTATTTAAAAGTTTACAATATTTAATGAAGCCCTCTTGATTTTGGTTTTCATTTTGATGTTATACCTCTTTGAAAAATTGTTTACTTGAATTCTTGTTTATAAAACTTGAAACTTTTTGTCTGGTAAAATTTATAGCATTGAACCATATTTGGAAATATAATTTTATATATTTTATTTTAGAATTATAATTTGTGTTTCTTTTATTATAAAATATTTCCATTGGGAATAGATTATCAGCCTAGCCTAATGAGTTTTAATACTCACTCCTACAGTTTTCTTCAGTTTTTATCCCTTTTGCAGGTTTCGGCTTTAGTTAGATCACCTTGGGGGTAGTGTGATAATTGTTTTGTAGAGTTATCATTGGGGTAACATGGAGTTATTTGGTTGTTAGGTTTGTTCGGTTTAGTTTTTTATTTAGTTGTATTTTATCTTTCTTGTACAAATTTTGTTCAGTTTAATTTTTATATGAATATATATAGGTATGTATGTTCTTTATGCTATTTTTTTACAGGTTATATTTGAGAAAAATTGTTTCCTTGATTACTCTATTGATTCCCTCTATGCTTGTATCCATCCTGGGAGGATCGGGAATACCTCTCAAGACTTGTCGTGGAGCAGCCTGGGTGACTGGTTCAGGGTCGACCCAGGCTGGTTCGTGACAGATAATATCACCCATATTTTAAGCAATATCATAGATAAATTTTTTTTATCCTTGATAAAAAATTTTATCCTTATCTTATTTAAAACATGATATAAAATTTTATGAATCATAAAACATGAGCCATTAAACCTTAATCTCATGTTTTTATAATAAGTATTTATTTATAAACAACTTTTCGGATCATCTATGAGAAATAAGATGAAAATAAAAATAATTTATTTATATCCTAATATACTTGAAATAATAATTTTATTCATAAAAATTCATAATTATTTTATATTTTATTATATTTAAATGTTAACTATGAGCTCCCTCAATTATTACGTTTTTTAACTCCCAAATATTTAGAACATTTGTAAAATTTATATTTGGTATCATATTCCATTCTAAATATAAGAATTAATTTAGATAACATTAATATATGATGTGGAATCTCGATGGTTCTTTATTAAACCCATCAAATATTTTAGATAATTCACCCACATATAGGAAAATTACTCCTTCTTCTTGACACCTCGATTAAGTTTTACTAACCAATGTTGAAATTTGGACCATGCAATCTCTTTCTTCTTGATTAATGTTTTTCCATTATTTAATTTTACTACAACATAATATCCTATAAATAACATATCATGATCAATTATTGTAGCATCCCATATTTTTAAAATGAAACAGTATGTTTTATAGCACAAAATATACTCCACATCGAGCTTAAGCGAACAACTAAATATTATTATTTAAATGTTACTATTGTAACATAGTAGATATAATTAAGGGTATGAACGGGATTAATGAAATTATCAAAATAATTTTCACACATACAAACAAAGATATATATAATTAATTATTTTAACGATTGATTATAAATGTTAATAATATGTTTTTTAAAAAAATATAAGGAAATGTTTTTCTAAATAACTATTTAAATGTGCAAAAGTGTGTTTTAAAACCATAAATAAAAAATCAAAACTGTTGGATTATATTAACAAAATTTATATTTAATATACTCAGTATAATTTTTAAAACTGATCTTATATATTTTTTAAACATGATATAAGAACAAATCCAATTTTACGCATAAAAGATGCGTTTTTCTAAAAGACATTTTTGCTACCTATTAAGGGATCACTTGTTTTAAATATAGTTTTCTACACTTTTAAAAACTATATTTTACAAAATAAACTTGTTCTATTAGATAAGAATATCAAAATTTACTTTTTTTTGAATTTTGGGTAATGTTTTGATAAGTTTCATGTTTTGAAGAATAACGAAAAAATACAGAATGTTAATTAAAAATATTGTTTTTTATAAATATTTTATAATTTTAAAATATATTTTTGAATTTTTGAATTTATAATTATATCAATTTTATATCAGTTAATCCAATATAGATCTTTGTAATTAATTTGTCATTGAATTCTGATAGGAAAACATTTCATTCTTTTGAAAATTTTCATTTTAGGAACCCATTTTCACCTCATCGATGTGATTAATTTTAAATTAATTTTAGACAAATATGTGTTTTAGATTTTGAAAAAAAGATTCCATATTTAGAATCAGAAGGACTAAATTTAGTACATAGTTAAATTTTATTTTAAGTGTAAAAAAGGTAATTAGGGGTAAAAATAATATTATAAATATTATAAAATTACCCTAACAGTTTTCCCAATTTTATTGGACGAGGGATTGTTAACAAAAATCATCAATCAGCTGATTTTATGACCCTTTGCGCCACATGGATGAATTAATGACCATTATAGTATTTCATTTTAAAGTAAAGTTAAATGTGTCATACTTATGTTTTAATAACTATAACATTTTTATTATTTTATTATTTAGAAGATATATTCAACTATAAGTAATAATTTTTAATTTAAAAGATTAATCTAAATAATGTTAATTTATTTATATTTTTTAAGAGATAAAAAAATAAGATCAAATGATGATATAATTATGATGTAATGATTGTTTAATTAATGGAAATATGAAATATATGCTATTATAAATATTAAAATAAATATAATTTGAAATAATTAATTTCATCCAAATATTTTAATAGAAATTTTAGAAATATTTTATAATAATTGGTTCAAATTTATCTTATTTTTATTATATTTTTCAAAAGTAAACTAATGAATTGGGTCAAAGTTATCATTAATGATATTTGAGAATAAATAATATTTTTAAAATGAAATAAAATTACAAAAATTTAAATTCATAAAAATTATTGGTTTAAGGATAAAAATTTCATCAATGATCTATTTTTGGTTCTTTTGAAATTTTATTGTTACTATATTAAATCTTAAATAGTATAAACTCTCGTTATCATGGTTGAGTTAAAGGGGTTAAAAATGCGTTAAATAAAAAAGATAAGGATTAAAAAATAATCAAAACATGTCTAAATTTCATTGGATGAGTAAAATTACACCAATCCTAATCCAATATTCTTAATGAATTTGTTTTGATCCATTTTTAATAGAAATTTAATCTATATTAATTTAATATTTTGAATAATTCCAAGGGTTCCCCTTCCTTATCTTATAATAGGGAACCTCCTATTCTATTTTATTCACACATAAATACATTTTTTGTTCCTAATATATATGACAAAATAACTTTCCATAATCCCTACCTAGATTATATAGCTATTATTTTGGGAATAATTCCACCCTTAGTGGCCTTATGATGTTAAAAAAAGAGATTGTATGAAGAAATGGTATCATTTTTAATTAAGTATTTCAGTTTTGTTTCTTCTTCCAAATCCTTAAAATCTAATTCAATAATGATAAAATAATAACTACATTATTCTCAACATAAATATATTTTATCATGTTAATATAACACTTAAATATACCCCCTATCAATGAAATGATAAATGAAGTTATCGTTCATGTGTATAGTGGACTACCGCCTCATGAACTGATGAAATTTGATTCCCTTCACCATCTATTAATATTATTTTTAATTATAGAATTAATGTTTATATATAATGAAATATTTAACAATATTATATAATAATATATCATTTAATTTATTACCTTTCCATGTACATAAAAATGATAACGTCGTTCATGCGTACGTGGAAACTATCACCTCCACGAATTGATGTGATTCATTTTTCATCACCACATCACATGGATGATATATATAAATAACTATAATTTAATTATTAATATGATAATAATTATATTATTATCATTATTGGAATATAAAATAATACTTAACTTCTTTCTATAAAGGTTATCAAAAAATGGAAATGTTACTCATGCGTACATACTACATACCTTCTCCAGGATTGTAACACAATTCATTTTTCATAACTATATTTTGTGAATTGATATAAAATAATCAATGATGTAGAGTTTTTTTATTATTTCATTAATATTATTCTATTGATGATTTAATAATTTCCACTTTGAATATAGAGATCATTCAAAAGTCATTTTGGACTTAAGTACCTAATATCGTGAAAACATATGACATGAACTTAAATAATTAAATAATTTTTATAACATGATAATAATTGATAAAAAAGGTATAATAAACTAAAAAAAATAACAATAAATTAAATAATTAATATATATTTATTATTCCATAGATAAATATTGAATGTGAGGAGTTTGACCCAAGGTAAGGGAATTCGTCTCAATTTTATTTTGTTGGGGAATTTTTTGATGTTATGGTCTTATATTTTTTTTGGAGGTGTATATAACATTAAATTAACATGTTATATCATGAAATTATTTATTATAAATAATTTTAATGTTTTATTAAACATTAATCTTTCATGTGGAATACCATTCAACTGATTAAAAAGTAGTAAGATATTTCTTAATCTAATTTCCATTCTTTGTGTTAAAATTATACTTCTTTATTATGTCATGACAATATTATGTGTGAAATGAATTATGAATATCTTATGATATATTTTAATATTTTTATGTTGATTTATAGTGGATAAAAATAATCAATTCATTTTATTAATGATCACTTCAATGTTATGATAATTATAAGGGAATCTTTAACTAAAAATCCTTGTTCTATATGTTTTAAATATTTATTCTTCTAAATCATTATATTTTATTTACATGTTTAAATTTTTTTTATAATTTTTTTTATATCTACATGAATGTTCTTAAATTATAATTTTCCAATTTATCTCATATTCATTCAAAAAGGGATATTTATCAGGTTTTATATAAGGAACATTCTTTTAAAAAACTCTTTTAAAGTTACTCTTTCAGCTAATTTTTAAAAATAAAAAAGGAATTTATTTCTATCATATAAAAAATAAACAAAATTTTTTAGTTTCAATTAAAATTAACTCTCTTATTCTTCCTTTAAAAGTTTACATTTTTATTTTTAGGTAATGATTTTTTTTTGATTTATGAGTGCGTGACATTGTGAAAATGAAAAGTGATTTCCAATTGGAAACGTTATTCTAATTTTATGCATGATTTATATGTTATTCTTTTCTTATTATTCATGGGAATTGTACATGAGTACAGGTGGTTCCTTGATAAGACAATAGAGAGTGAGAAATTTATATATCTTTAATGCATTTGGTAATGAGATAGAGTTAACCTGTATAATTTTCCGAATAGATTATGGAAATATACTATAGTGGTTATTCCATATATAACGATGATGGTTACCCCATGTGAAGCCTTGAAAGATATATTATATATAATAATGATATGTAACATTATCTCCCTTTTTACCTACATATATATTATATGATTTATGATTAGTTTTTATGAAAATAATATGATTTTCAGAAGGTATGATAATGATATTTTTGAAAACATTATTCTTATTTTTGAGGTAAAAAAGTATGTTTTAAAGATAATGATTTTATGGTTTTTTTGTTAAATTATTAGCTTCTTTTATTTTATGTCTCTTCTTGAGATTTTATGTTCATCCCATGATTTAAAATTTCTTTCATAGGATTTATGGGGGAATAGAGAAAAAATGGGATCTAAGGGATAATTATGAAGATTCTTCATAAAGAGAAACAATGTTTTATTTTAAAGGGGTTTCTTTTGGTTGAAAAAATGGATACTAAGTATAAGAATCCACTTATAATGTATAGTTTTACATTATAATATTTTTCCCTAATTATCAAAAACTATAAACTTAAATTACCATCAAATATGATTGATAGTTCAATAACACTATAATATGTAATTTTTAAGGCAAGGGCATTATAGTCGGTATCAAAGGATGTTATATAAATAGATATGGATATCATCATAGTTTATAATTTTAAGGTATATCATATGTTTGGTGACATAGAAAACCATTTTTAGGATTTAAATTATGAAATTTTACGGTCACTAATAGTATTTTTAGAGGCATATATTTTCGAAATAATTATGCGTTACTAAATTTTGGGATGTAAAAATAAGTGTTTTAAGATAAAGTTTGATGTTAAAACATTTTATGGTTATATATTGAGATTTTATTATATTTTAGGAATTTTATGAGAATTATATATTTTTGGAAAATGGAAACCAACAGGATCGGTGAAAACACGTCAAATCTAGCAGGGCTGTAAGTTTTGAACCCACAACCAATGGGCGCCAAGGGGGCATCTCCTACCACTGGCCTGTGTGATGTCCTAGTATGTGTGATTTTTTATTTTTAGTTAAATTATTTTATAGATTAATACTAATTTGATTTTTTGAATGTAGTTTTTATCAAATAGATAACCATGTGATTAGAAAATGATTTGATGATTAGGTGATTAGTGTTGTTTCGGAAGGTGAACTCTATTTTTGGGAATCCTATAAGATTAGGTTAAATAGAATTCAAAGGGATTTTATTTTATATATAAAATTTTAATTATATTTCCAAAGATACTATTATTTTATTTTTAACGTATGGTCATTCATCTTATTTATGGAAATAATAAACATATCAAAAAGATTATGTGATTTAGGAAATGAAATTTTTGGTATGAGACTTTAAGAGTCATTGATGTTATTTGGTGATAATGTAATTTATCGTAGGTTTATGTAATCAAATAGATATCATTTTTCGGTTTCAATCATAGTCTAGAATATTTTATGAGTAATTTTAAGGATATTTATTTAATGTTCTATGTTTAATTTTGGGTGATACTCTTGAATTTTTGAGATTAAAATTAGTTTTTCATCATATTAAGGTTTATTATTTTGGGAGAATTATCTTATGTTATCGTATCCCTTTTAAATTTTCCTAATTTTTAAATAATTGATAAATATAAATTTAATCTTTTATGGATATGAAAGTCTGTATAAGTTGATTTTAGTGCTTTAGGCATGAAAAATTAATCTTAAATACTCATCCTTTAGAGAAAAAGACGATTTCTGGATAGAAATTGGTTAAAGGGTAAAAATATACATATAATGTATATTTTATTATTATTTTTTGGTCTAGTTAGTAATATAATTCACCATCTCTATGGAAAGGTTCATAAAAAACATTCTCCATTTACTTTTAACATTGGTCTTCTGACCTGTCACATATTTATGGATTTGTGATGGCTTATTTTACCATGATCATGTTATCTATCACTATATATTAGTCTATAAGAGTTAGTTTTATCTTATATGTCCATGTTTTCCTACATAAAAACCCAGTATTTATTATCTCATGTGACCTTAATACTTTCCTTTCTTTCTTTTAAAGTGGAAGTATCCTTAATCCATTTTTTGATGTGGGATTTCAAAAAAGGAATTTTGAAAATTAAAATGCATAGTTTTAAATATCGACGTAAAATTTAGATGAAAAAAATTATTAAAGGGATGTGGGGAATGTAACATCCTTGTTTTTTAGAATAAAATAGTATTTTCGATGGTTTACATGGTACACCACATTGATTATAAATGAGAACATAAATATTATTATTAAAATGTTACCACTATAACCTAGCCAATAGAATGGAAGGTGTGAATAAGATAAAATCAATTATAAAATTTTAGTTTTCCCTTGAATATATAATTAATTATTTTACAAATTAATTATAAATATAAATAAAACATTTCTTTAAAATAAAAATAAATATTTTTCTAAAAATCTGTTTAAATGCGCACACATGTTTTTTATACAAATAAATAAAAAAATCACCCTTATTGGATTATATTAATGAAATATATATATATAATATATTCAATATAAATTTTAACATTAATCATATGTGTTTTCTATACATGATATAAGAACAAATAAAATTTTATGCATACAAGATTTATTTGACTAACAATATAGTTTTTACACATTTTGATGGAACACTTGATTTAAATCTAGTTTATGACACTTTTATAAATTATATTTGAAAAATTGAACTTCCTATTTTATAGATTAATATCAAAATTTACTTTTTTTGGGTATTATTTTGATATGTTTCATAGTTTTATTAATAAGGAAAAAATACTAAATTTTAATTTAAATTTTTTTTCACAAAAATACATTATAGTGTTAAATTATATTTCTGATTTATTTTGATGTATAATTAGATCAATTTTATATTATTTAATCTAATATATGTCATTGAAATCAATTTCATATTCAATTTGAATATAAAAGTTTATCAATCTTTTGAATGTTATCTCTTTAATGACCCATTTTGTCATCCCATCATTGGGATTAATTTTAAATTATTTTTTTCTAATTCTGTGTTTTGAATATTGAAAAATGGATTCGATATTTATAATTACATGGTCCAGATTCATTAAATAGATCTCTTTTATTTTCACGTAAAATTGGGTAATTAAGGGTAAAACTAATATTATGAATTTTAAAAAAATACGCTATCACTTGTCCCAATTTTATTAGATGAGTGATTTAAAAAAAAATATTCCCTATGAATATTTTATGTCCCATTGGATAAACATTTATTAATTTATTCCCTTTATAGTGTTTTATTTTAATGAAAATTCAAACATGTCATACTTATGTTTTAATAAATATAATATTTTTAATATTGGATTATTTTGGAAGAATTTGTTTTATTTTATCTTATTTTTATTCTATTTTTAAAAATCCAAGTAATAAATAGTGTCAAAATAGAAATTAATCATATTTTAGAATAATTATTATTTTATTAAATGATTTAAAATTCATAAAAAATTTAAATTCCGCTTACTGATTTGGATAAGGTTGAAAGTTTTATCTATACCCAGTTTTTCATTCATTTGGAATTTTTAGATAGTATATTAACCCTAATATAGTAAAAAGCCAAGTTGTCACGGTACGAGTTAAAGGGGTTAAGAAGGTTTTCTAAAAAAAGACAAGGATTAGAAAAATCAAAAAATTTATAAATTTCATTGGATAAATGGATTTAGATCCCTAATAATCCTATATTATAAATAATCAAGTTTTTAAATATTTATAATAAAAAAAATTACATTAATTTAATAATTTGAAGAATCCCAAGAGTGGCCCTCCCCTATATTATAAAAGGGAACATATTCTTCTATTTTCTTCACACAGAAAACCCTTTTTAAATTGTTGAATATCCTCCAAAATACCATTCTATAATACCTCTCCCCATTCTAGAGCTATTATTATTTTAGTAAATTCACCCTTAGTTTATATAAAGTGTTTTGTAAAAAAGATTGTCTGAAGAAAAGGTTTGGTTTCTAATTAAGTGTCTCTATTTTTCTTCTTCTTCAAACTCCATAAAATATTTTCAAACATTATTAAGTTATTTATAATGTATATTAAATATAAATATATTTTATTATGTTAATATAATCACCTAAATCCATCTCCACTTCAATAAAATGGGAAAATAAGTTATCATTCGTGTGTACGGCGGACTAACGTCTTGCAAACCGATGAAATTAATTTTCCATTACCGTCTCTAAATATTGGTTATAATTATAGAAAAAAATGTTTATATATGATATTAATGATGAATTTATCATTATTAAAGAGTAATATATCATTTATGTATTTACCTTTCCATTCACATAAAAATGATAAGGTCGTTCGTGCGTATGTGTGATCTATCCCCTCCAAGAAGCGATGCGATTCATTTTTCATCCCCATAAAACATAGATGATATATACAAGTATATTTGAATTATTAATATGATAAAAATTATAATATTATAATGCATTAAAGTTGAAATAATACTTACCTTCTATAATGACCCATACTTTACATACATTGTTATTACTTCAGAATTGAAGCACACTTATTACAACATATAAGAAAACCAAGAAAGGACCGTATAGGTATAGTGTCTTTAGAAACTGGGAAACATAAACAACTGGTTCATAAAGCATCTACTTTTCCTCCCATTTATTTCATCATATCTAGAGTCCCTTTTTGGAATATTCTACTTAATAACCTTCTTCTTGACCTGGGGAAATAAAACATACAAAAGGGTGAGCTCAAATGCTCAGTAAGGGTAAACAAAAGAAATATCAATCACATCATATTCATAAGAACATAACATTTTGGAAATCATAACCTGCAAAGGGAGCATAATTTCATAACATGGGATAAATCATAGTAGTGAAATGAAATCCCAATAATCATAACTTAAAACATGAAACTTTGTGGAATACACACATAATCATAGAGAATTATTTCTTATTAGTCAAGACTCATTGCCAAGACTATCTTAGTGGACAAAGTCCATTTCTGAACCGAGTCACCCTCGTTTCAGTCCTGTTTCACTGAACCGGTATAACCTACCGTTCCAGCCATGTCTATCTCATGAGATATAAAATCTTTACCCAATTCATTGGAGGGAGATATAGGTCCCACCCATCTCATAATGATACCATTCTTATGTGTTCCACAAAATCATAAACCATACATCATAGCATAACCCATGTAATAAAAATGGGAATCTTAAACATCGTGACATCATAAAACAATTCATATAAGATAAAGGAATTCATAAAAAAAATTCCATCACAACATAATCAAATAAATGTAATAATAGGGATAGAAACAGAACCCATTATTATCTTAGATGGAAAATAGTTTTGATAAAACACTTGAACTCCATTCTTGAGGAAAATATCCTTTATACTTCAAAAACATTTTCCTTTCTTAACATGTCATAAAATTTCAAACTAAAAGAAGTTGATTAAAAATAAACATGAAAAATTGTAAAGTAAGCTTCTTGGAATTAATTTTTTTAAAAATCCATTCATGCCGTATAAGTTAAAAAAACATTCTTCTCGTACTTTTGTCGGAAAAGTCAAAAAGTACCTCGTACGAAAAACGACAAAAGATTCCTTTCATATCTTTTAATAAAAACTCACCGAAGGGTAAAATTGGATATAAACTATTTTAGAATGATGTAAATATTACATATTGAGGAATCATGGATTTGGATGATAAAATAAACCCCAATAAATACTAAAGTATAAAAAATCTCGGATAAAAATGAGATTGTGATATTTCCCTTACCTTAGGTCTGATATGCTTTGTACGTTTCCGAACCTTCTCTTCTTTGAAGTGCTTCTTTGAGACCTCCTTTTAGGGCACTAAAATATGTCTTTGAAGAAGACCAGAACCACTAGGATGTTTCTAGGGAAGTGGAGAGAAGAAATAGGCAGAGGTTGTCCGAGCTTTAAGGCTCAATGTGGTGTGAGGAAGAGAGGGAGGAGGTGCCCTTTTATAAGGGAGGAGAGGGGCACCTTTGGAATAACTAAAAATATTATTTTATTATAAAGTCAAGTTAGGTTTTAAATAGCTCCAAATTGATTTATTTCGAGTCTAAGGTGGGGATGGGTCGAAATAATCCCATCCAATAGAATTTAGACAGGTTTAGGTTCCTATTTTAACCTTATCATGTAGATTTAACATTAAGTTAAATAATTTTACTTTTACCGTGTCTTCTTGTGTTCTTATACTATAAGGTTAATAAATGTACTATATCAAGCCAAACGAACACCAAGTTTTTTATTATTAATATATATAACCTTATATAAGTCATTTGGCAGAACCTTAGATTTTTAGGAATAAAATAACAATTAATAATATAATATTTGTTTTAAAAACTATTTATGTCAATTTTGACACTATTTAGTAATTGATTTTTGTGAAAATCATAACAGAATGATAAGTTAGAAAAAAGTTAATTAAATCAATACTAACATGTCATATTAACCTAGAAAATTAGTGTAATTCATAAAAAGTCTCAGATTATATTTATTTGGGTATTTATAACATCAATTATGTCAATATTTCATTAATAAGATAATTACTACATCATCATTGTGTCATAAATAAATTAAATTATTTAACGTCTAAAAATTAAAAATAAAATACCATTATGTAGGAAATAATTTAGTCTTTCTAATGAATATTTATAGTCTAATTTATCTTATGTATAACCCCATATTGAAAATGATTTACTTATTAAACTTTGATTTTAACTATTTTAACCCTTCTTTAAATAAATTAATAACAAATGTCCTAATCTAATCCAAGTGGGACTAAATGGTCATATTTTATTCCTAAGGTTGTTTTTGGTCGAATTACACTTGTCCAATAGAATTAGGACATGTTTTAGGGTAATAATAATATCATTTTTACCCTTAATTACCCAATTTACTTTTAACCATGGTAAAAAAAGTAAAAAGTTACTCTTCACCAAAAAATTATTTTCATCCCATTGAACCACATTTTACTTACTGACATCAACTGTGTCTCTTGGATTTTCTAAATTCCACTCACAGAAGTGGTGAAATTAAGTTTTATGAAAAATTCAGTTTTTTAACTACCACTTAGTGGTTTCACTATTCATCAAAAATTGAAAGTTTTCAGAAGAATACCAAAATTTCACCCTATGCTAATTTCGATATTTAAAATCAAAAAATGAAGTCCATTTTGAAAAATAAAATTTATACAATTTCAAAAAGTGGTTATTACTATTCATAACAGCTCGTTTTAATAATATTTTAATAGTATATCGTTGTTTAGTGAAACTCAGAATTGCGTACGACCCAAGCTATCGAGGAAGCTCGCGATTTCGTGTAAAGCAAGCCAAGCAAGTGTTGTGTGTAGAAAAAAATTTCATTGATGATTTATATAACATAAAATTCTCGGGTGTTACACCTTCTTTCCATAATGATCATAAAAAATGGAAATGTAACTCATGCATACATATGACTTACCGTCTCAATGATTGTAACATAATTCATTTTTCATAAAAACATTTAACGAATAGATTTATGTGTATACTTTATGTATAAAAGTGATTATAATTTCATGAATAAAATTTTGGATGTTGTGGAATAATTAAATGTTTGAATATATACATTATACAAAATTCATTTTGGAATCAAGTGCCAAATATTGTCAAAACATCCGACATGAACTTAAATAATTAATTAATTGTTATAACATGACAGTAAGTGATTTTAAAGGGATAAATAAATTTAAAAAGGTTTTAAATCATGTAAATAATTAAAATAAGTTTATTATTCAGGAATATAAATATTGTATGTGATGAGTCAGCCTAAATGGTAAGGGAATTCGTCTCAATTTTCTTTCATTTTGGCATGTTTTGATGTTATGCACCTATACTATTTTATGAGGTGTATATAACTTTACATTGAAATTTTATATAATGAATTTATTTATTCTCATGATATTTAATGTTTTGTTAAATTTTACACTTTCATGTGGTATATGATTCGACTGATTATAAATTAGTAAGGGAATTCTTAACCCAATTCCCATTCTTTGGGTTAAACTTCTACTTCTTGATTATATCGTGCTAATATTATGTGTGAAATGACTTTTGAATATATTATGATTTACATGAAACTTTTTTAGGTGGATTTATAGTGTATAGAAATAATAATTTCATTTTATTAACGATCACTTCAATTGTATGATAATTTTAATGGACTCTTTAACTAAAAAAATCTTATTTTAAAGATTTTAAATATTTATTTTTCTAAATATTTATATTTCATGTGCATGTTTTAGAAATGGGTTGTATGAATGTATTTATAGGAAAAATAATTTTCTTAAATGGTAATTTTTTAATTTGACTCAAATAATTTCAAGGAGGGATGTTTTTTCAGGTTTCATATATAGAAATTTCTTTTAAAATTTTCTTTTAAATATACTCTTTCATATTTTTTTAAAAAAGAAAAAAGGAAAGATTTTTATCATATAAAAAATAAGCATAATTTCCCAATTTCTCATGACATTAGAGTTTTTATGTTTCCTTTATAATTTAAGAATTTATTTTTAAATAAAGTGTTTTAATTTAGGAGTTTACATATTTTTAAAAATGAAAAGTGATTTCCACATGGAAAAGTTATTTTTATTTTATGCATTATTTATGTGTTATTATAATTTTATAGATTTTGTTATTTTTATTTGTGTATGGGTGGTTCTATGATAAAATGAGGTTGGGTGAGCCTATTATAGCTCTCCAATGGATTGGGTATTCGAGCGAAGTTAACCAGTAGGGTTTCTCCTAAGAGATTAGGGGAATATATTGTGGAGGCTATTCAAAGCACAACATTGATGGTTACCCCTAATGTAGCCAAGAGAGATAAAATAATTATAATAGTGATATGGAAAATGATGTACCAAGTTACCTAATTATATCTTATATTCTTTCTTATGAGGTTTTTTGTAAATCACTAGATTTTCAAAAGGTAAGATAATGATATTTTAGAAAAGATGATTCCTTTTTTGATATAAGAAAGTATTTTTTAATGAAAAGTTTTTGATGAGTTTTTCACCAGACTAACAGTTTACTTTATTTTATTTCACTTACTATGATTTTGTGTTCATATAATGTTTTAATGTTTTTATTATTGTATTTAAAGGGAAATAGATAAAAAAATTAGATCAAGGGGATAATTGTGATGATTTTTCATAACGAGAAACCAGGTTTTATTTTAAAAGTATTTTATTTGGTTAAAACAATTGATACTAATTATAAGTGTCCACTTGTTTGTATAGGTTTACATGAAAAGTGTTTTTCCTAATTATATAAAACTGAAAAAAGGAAAGGATCCTTAAATATGAATTATAGTTCAAAACACCATAATATATAATGTTTAAAGTCTCGTCCTTATAGTTGGTATCAAATGATGGTTAAAATAACTTTAGAGAATAGGGTGTTTTCCTAAGAGATATTTATATCATCATGGGTTTATAATTTTATAGTTGATCGTAAGTTTAGTGACTTAGAAACCCCTTTTAGGATTTATGTTATGATGTTTTTAGATGGATAACCGTTTTTTTGGTGACATTTATTTTTCAGTTAATTATGGGTTATTATATTTCTATATAGAAAATTAATGTATAAGATAAACATTGAGGTTAAAACATGTTATGGTTATTTTTTATGATTTTATCAATTTTTTTTAATGTTATAAGAATTATATATTTTTTAAAAATATAAAACATGTTGGATGGGTGATAACCCATCATGTTCGGTAAGGCTTGGTGTTTTGAAAGAACAACTGAAGAGTGATAGGTGTGAATCATCTAACATAGGCCTATGTAATGTATTATTTTGTATAAATTTTTATTTTTAGTTAAATGATTTTATAGATGAATAATATATCGATTTTGGGAAAATATTATTTATCAAATAGATTACATTATGATTGGAAAAATATTTGTTTATTTGGGGATTAATGTTATTTCAGAAGATGTACACTATTTTTGGAATCCTATAAGATTAAGGTAAATAGAATACTATGAGATTTTATCTGAGAAGTAATTTTTTAATTTCATTTTTTAATAATGTGTGGTTTTATTATGGACTTATGGTGATTTGAATTATTTATATAAATCATTATCATTTCTTGGAGATTATGTGATTTAAGATATTAAATTTTTGGTATGATACATTATGAGTCATTAATGTTATTTAGTGATAATGTACTATATTGGAAGTTTATGTAATAAAATACCTATGATTTTTGGGTTTTAATCATAGTATTTAATATTTTTTGATGAAATTTAAGGAAATTTATTTATTGAATGGTTTGTGTTTAGATTTGGATATTACTGTTAAATTTTGGATATTAAAAGTAGTTTTATTCATTTGAAGGTTTATAGTTTTTTTGATAATTATATTATATTATCCTAACCACTTTTGGTTTTCTAAATTTATCAAGAATGGGGAAATATAAAGTTAATAGTTAATGGATTAAGTGAGTCTCTAGAAGTTGATTCCAGTTCTTTAGTTGTGAAAAAACTCATATGAAATTCTCAACATTTGGAGAAAAATATGAGTCTGTGATGGAAATTTATTTAAGGGTGAAACTATAATCATAAATTAAGTATATTTTATTATGTTACTAGTCCAGGTTTTAATATAATTTCTCAAATCTATAAAAGGGAGATTAAAATAAAAACATTATCCATTTACTTTTATCAATGGTCTTTTGAACCATTACATATTTATGGTCTTTTGGTGGTTAACTTTACTATGATCTTGTTTTTTAGAACTCTATATTTTTCTATTAGAGTTATATTTCTCTTACATTTCCATTTTTTCCTAGATGGGAACCTAGTATTTCTTATCACAGGTGACCATTTTTTCTTCTCCTTCATTCATTTAAATTGAAAATTTCAATAATCCTTTTTTTGAGGTGGGATCTCAACAATGGTATTTTGAAAAGAAAACCCCTTGTTTTATATATAGAGTTAAAATTGTAATGACATAGTTATTTTATGTGGGGGGAAAATAAAATATTGATTTTTTAAAAGAAAACAATATGTTCGATAGCACATATGATACACCACATCAAACTTATATAAACAAATAAATTATATTATTTAAATGTTTTCATTATAACCTAGCCGTTATAATAGTAGGAATGAAGATGATAAAGTTAATTATGAAAAAATGGTTTATAAAATTTATATATAATTAATCTTTTACCAATTAATCATAAATGTAAATAAGATCATTTTTTAAATGGAAGGAAATGTTTTTCTGAAAAACTATCTAAATGTGCACAAATGTGTTTTATACCAATAAATAAAAAAAATCCCTATAGTGGGTATATATTATTGATATTTATATATAATATATTCAATGTAATATTTAAAATTAATGTTTTTAATTTTCTTGACATTATATTATAAAAAAACTAATTTTATGCAGAAAAGATGTATTTTTCTAAAAATAAACCTTTCTATATTTTGATGGCACACTTTTTTAAATATATATTTTGAAAATATTAAAAATTTTATTTAAAAAAAAATATTATTATCATAAGTAAGAATATAAAAATTTACATTACTTCAATTTTTGGTATTTTTCTCAAAAGTTTCAAGTTTTGATGAATAGTGAAAATAACTGAATTTTAATTTAAAACAGATTTTTCTTATAAATAATACGTATGGGTAAATTATATATTTATTGGTTTTAAAGTATATTTATATCAATTTCATATCATTTAATCCAATTTTTGTCATTTTAATAAATTTCAAATTGAATTTGGATCTAAAAACATTTCAATATTTTGAATGTTTTCACTTTAAAACCCCATTTTCTCACCCCGTAAATAAATTTTTCTGACATAATTTTATCTAATTATATGTTTTGAAATTTTAATAATGGATTACATATTTGGAATAAGAAGTTACAAATTTAGTAAACCTGAAGCTGTTATTTTCAGGGAAAATAGAGTAATTATTGGTAAACATTTTTATAAATATTATAAAATTACACCAACACATGTAATAATTTTATCAGATGTGCTATTTTCGACTAAAATCATATTTGGGATGATTTTATGACCCATTTTTGAAACTTATATAACTGTAATACCATTTATAATATTTTTTAATGAATATTCAAAGATGTCATACTTGTGTTTTAATAAATATAATTTTTTTAACATAGGGTTATTTAGAAGATATTAGTGACTATAAATGGTAATTTAAAATCTAAAATATTTATATAAATCATTATTATTTATTTATATTTTTTTAGTGATAAAATAATTTTCTTAAATAATGACATAACGATGATGTCGTAATTGTTTAATTATTGGAAATATCAAATAAATGATATTAAAAACATTAAAAAAAATATAACTGGAAATAATTAATGTCATAAAAAATTTAATAGATTAATTTAATATGATATTTATGTCTTAGAATAATTGTTTTGAATTTATTTGGTTTTTATTATATTTTCTAAAATTCATGTAACGAATAATGTCAAAATTTACATTAATGATATTTTAAAATAAATAAAATTTATTAAATGATATAAAATTCATAGAAATTTAAAATTAGGCTAACAGTTTGGGATAAGGTTTAAAATTTCATCAATAATCAATTTTTTGTTCGTTTGGAATTTTAATGTTAATATACTAACCCTTAAATAGTAAAGATAAAAGTTTTCACAATAAGAGATAAAGGGTTCAAGAAGTGTTAAATCCAAAAGATAGAGATTAAAAAAAATAATCACAAGATATATAAATTTCATTAGATGAATTTATTTATACCCATAATTATCCTATATCATAAAAAATTATTTGGGTTCCATTTTTAATAGAGAATAATTTTTATTAATTTAATATATTCAAGAATTCCAAGAGTGACCCTCCCATCTCTTATAAAAGGGAACCTCTTATTATCTTTTATTTACATATTAAAACCATTTTGTTTCATACCATCTCATACCAAATCCATTTCTATAATCCCTATCGACATTCTAGTGATCTTAATTTAGGTATAAAAATCACCCGTAGAGGTCTTAAGGTGTTATTTAAATGATTTTTCTGAAGAAAATGATTTTTTTTATTAAGTGTTTATATTTTGATTATTCTTCCAACTCCTTAAAATATTATTCAACCATGATTAAATAATATATACAATATCATAAATATACCAATATTTTATTATGTCAATATAATCTCTTTAATCCATCTCCACTTATATCAAATGAGAAAAATGTTATCGTCCGTTTGTATGGAGGACAACAAACTCTCCAACTGATGAAAACCATTTTCCATCACCACCTCTCAATAATATTCATAATTAAACTATTAATATTTATATATTATATCTATTAAATATTTATAATTATGAAATAATAATATACAATTTAATTTCTTACCTTTCAATTCACATAAAAAGAATAACGTCGTTCAAGCGTATGTGTAAATTATCAACTCCACGAAGCGATGTGATTCGTTTTCATCCCCAAATCACATGGATGATATATATTAGTTTTTTTAGTTATTAATATGATAATAATTTTGTTATTATAATTATTTTAAGATAAAATAATACTTAACTTCGTCCTATAATGATCATTAAAAAATGAAGATGTTACCCATGCGTACGTACAACTAACGATCTCCATGATTATAATGTAAATCATTTTTCATAAAAAATTTAATCAATGGATTTAAAATTATTATTGATATAAAAAATTAATTATTATTTCATGAAGATTATTCTCTATATTATCCAATAATTACATATTTGACTATAGGAAACATACCATAGTAATTTGAAAAAAACCACAGAATATCATCAAAATATCCAACACTAACATAAATAGTTATATAATTGTTGTAAAATGATAATAAGTGATATATAAGGGATAATAAACTTTAAAAAGGTTAAAAATATTTTAAATAATTAATCTAGGTTTATTATTCAGTAATATTAATATTTTTCATGATGATTCAGACTCAAGGTAAGATATTTTTTCTCAATTTTCTTTTGTTGAGCCATATTTTGATGTTATGATCCTATATTACTTTTTGTGGTGTATAAAAATTTAAATTTATATTTTATAACATTAATTTATTTTTTATCATTATATTTATAGTTTTTTAAAATGTTACACTTTCACATGGCATTCAATTTTATTGATTACAAAGAGGTAATGAAATTCTTAACACAATTTCATATCTTTATGTCAATCTTAGACTTCTTGATTATTTCGTGCTAAGAGTACATGTGATATTAAATTTTAATATATTATGATGTATTTCCAAATTTTTATATTAATTTATATCAGATACACATAATCAATTAATTTAATTAACAATCACTTCAATGATATGATATTTGTAAAGGACTATTTAACTAAAAAACACCGATTTAAATGTTTTAAACATTTATTCTTCTAAATATTTCTATTTTATCTTTATATTTTAAAAATTGGAATTTTTAATTTATTTATATGTACAACAATGATTTAATATAAAAATTTTCCATTTTCTATCAAATTCATTAAAAAATAGGTCTTTTTTAGGTTTTATGTACGGGACATTCTTTTAAAAACCTTTTTAAAATTACCATTTCAAATATTTTTAAAAGAACAAAAAGGAATGTTTTTAGCATATAAGGAATAAATGGAATTTCCCTATTTCATGTCACATTAATTTTTTATGCTTCCTTTACAATTTTATTGTTTTATTTTCAAATAATGTGTTTTAATTTATGAGTGCGTGACATTGTAAAAATGAAAGATGATTTCAAATTTGAAATGTTATTTTTCTTTTATGCATAAATTTATTGTTATTATTATATTATGGTTATTGGTAATTATCTATAAGGATTGGTGGTTCCATGATAAAATGAGGGGAGTTGAGACTATTACAGATCTCTAATGCATTGGGTAATGAGATGGAGTTAAACCAGTATGGTTTTTCCTAAGAGATTATGGGAATATACTACGGTGGTTATTACAAATATTACTATGATGGTTACCCCATGTATATATGAGAGATCTATATTATATGTATGATTGATATCGAACATGATGTCCCAAGTTACCAAATTATATATTATTTTCTTTCTTATGAGTTTTTATTAAAATAACTTGATTGACAAAAGGTAAGATAATGATATTTTTGGAATGTTGATTCCATTTTTGTTGTAAAAAGGTATGTTTTAAATTGATTATTTTTTAGGGTTATCACTATAGTAATAGTTTGTTCATTTTATGTAACTTACTTTGATTATATTCTCATCGCAATTTTGAATATGTTTTTTACAATATTTAATGGGTGATATTGATAAGGATGAGATCAAGGGGATAATTATGAATATTTTTCATAAAGTGAAACCATGTTTTATTTTAAACGGGATCCCTTTGGTGTAAAAATGGATAATGATTATAAGAGTATACTTGTAATGTAAGAGTTTAATTTTTAATTGTTTTTTATTATTATTTTAATATATAATCTTAAAAGATCATCCAATGTGAACTATAGTTTAAAACATTATAATTTCTAAAATTTAAGGTTGATTTCTTACAGTTATCCTCAACTCAGTGATGTGATACATAAATTTTTTGTTGAATTCATTCATATAATTTGATTATTTTCACAAATAATTAAAAATTAATTCAATAGATAAATCATTACATACATGAAACCCAAGTAACTTCAAGGAATATATATACCTAATCATTAGACAATCCATTGTAAATATTTATATATTTTCCCTCATTTTTATAATTTAAGAATTAAATATCACATACAATCTCATAATCATTGTTACTAAAGGTTTAATTTATTTTAAGAAAATATAGATAAACATTTGATACATATTAATCCCTCAAAATCTTCAAAAAACATCACAACATTGAACTTAATTTTACACATAATCATATATATAATTCCCTAGGAAATGGGAATCAAAATAAGGGGTGATCTCAAATTCTCATTAGAGGACACTTATCAATAAGTCATTAAAAGTTATGTCATTATATTGTGAGAAAAAATTAATTAGTGGAAAAATATATTATGATAAGGACCTCATAATCATGTTAGATAATTAAAGAAATGATATAATATTATATATTATTGTGATTATTGTATCATAAAAGCAACATCATAGAATTATTTAACATATTCCATGGCCAGGAATTATGAGAAAATAATCATTAACCATGAAACATACGATTTGAAAATGGAATAAAATGGAGATGTGGAATTAGAATAAGTATATCTAAACACAATATTTTGGTCAATTCCAATGATTCCCACACATTATGTTATGATCAAATCTAATCATCTTCACCCATTATGATGTGATAAAACCCAATCACTCCCCCAAATTACAACCTTATTTTATGAGACATTAAAATTACCAATGAATTGGAGGGGTAGATATAACCCAAAAATTTAGATAATGATAATACATACATATATATAAAACATAAAATCAATTATACATCATATAATAAAAACCCCATGGAAAGAAAATGGGTTTCAAATCCTTTCTAATTGGTATCAAATAACATGACATCAAGGTAGATCGATTGATAATAAAATTCAATTGAAAAACGAAGTATAAATTAATTTAGAGTATAAAAATTAAATTTTCTATATAATAGGTATATAATTTATAGGTAGAGAGGAAAATATGAATAATGTCATAATTTGTTTTTTGTGAAATCATTTTTATCATTATCATAAAAGGAAATATTACATGTCATTTTTAAAAAATAATTTATAAAGATGTGAAAGGAATAATTGTAAAGAATATATTTAAAATAATAACCACAAATTTAACATTGAAAATAGTTAATGGTTACATAAATTAATGTAAATAGTAATATTAAAATGTGTAAAATTAAATAAATTTCGTTTCAGTCATTTTCTGGCAGTTTTTGATGAAAATAAAAAATCAGAGAAAGTGTTAAAAAATTACCATTTAATAAAATTACATAGATAGATATATAAATTAAATAATATAATATATATATATCTATATTTAAAATTAATATAAAAATATTTATTTCATGAATAATATAGACATGGAAGGGAAACTTCCATTAAAAAGGATGAGAATTATTTTTACAACGTCATATTTTTATGAAGAATAAATCCATCAATGAAAAATATTATTATATTAAAATGTACATTTCAGAGAAGGAAAAGTGAAATAAAATATAAAATTAATATTTTTTAGAATATAATAAGCTTATAAGTCTATAGTTAAGAGAGAATTTTTTTGACCCAATAAAAAGGATACTGCGTCGACCTCACCCTTAACTTGGATTCCTGCTTGGTTGAAAAAAATATAACCTCATGTATGAAAAAATATACCCATGAAACATTTATTTCACACATTTAGTTATATTTTTCACCTTTAAAATTATTATTTTATATTAATTTATTTTATATTTATTAACAATTTTTAGTTTATATTGATCATCAGTGTTAGCAGTTTTAACTGTTCTCTAAATGTTTTGAATAAATAGTCTAGTCATCATTCCATGTGAATGATAAAATAATCTAAAAAATTATTTAAATTATTTTATTCTATTTTAGGTAATTATTTATTATGTTATTTGTTTATTTCATTTTATTTATTTGGAAAAATTCTTAACGACGCAACCCATAATGGGATTGTTTTTTTAATTTTTAACGAAATAAAGGTTGCATCTTAATATCGAGTTAAATATTAATAGTACCATTCTAGAAAATAATATTATTTATATCTTTCTATAATATATTACTATTATTAAAAAAATTCTATAGTACAATAGGTTGTCTAGAACATATTTAAATTATAAAAAGTGTGTCTGTTTTCTTGATTGAGGTGGTTAAATTTACAATGGCCATTAATTTTTTATACTAATAACAGAATGAATAATTTATATTTCTAGATACTAATTCATGTAATTAATATATATTTTATTCATTAAATTAATTTTTAGTTCTATCTATGTGTGGAGATAATGTAAAATGGATATCATCATCAATAAAGGTAGTGAACTGACCATAATATAGATAATGATTTCATTTTAGAATTAAATTGGGAGAGAGAGTGGAATAAATTATATTTTATTGATATAATAAAATTTTAGTATAAATATGATATTAATTTAATTATACAATTATGTATTTAATATATTTGGAACAAGTATAAGAAGAAATAATCTTTAAAGAACCTGGTTAAGAGAATTACCTCTTCCATGGATATGCTCATTTAGGACACTACTTAATTATTATTAGGTTGGTATTTTGATGAGATAAAAATCCTTAGGAATTAGTAAATAGTTATGGGGATATTTTTTTTATTTTTTGTTGAAACTAATATATTTATGTTGTGTTGATAGTTGGGGTGGTGATGAGGTCCTTTTATAAGTGAGAGGGGTGTCATTTTCATAATACTTATCACTTTATTTAAAAAGGGAAGTCTTTTTTAAAATTAATTTGGAACCAAAGTTGGAAATAATGAAGGTGGAATATGTTTTGGATGATAATGACCTCATAGATACATTTATTGATTATGTTTCATGATATGTTTATCTTTAATCAATTAGTTTTGACCTTTTTACCTCACTTTACCATTACTGTGGCAACTCTATTTTCACCTAAATAACTTATTTCTGTTTCAAAAAAGTAAAAGTAAAATTAATAAATAATATGAACATGTGTATTATATATATGGAAACAATTTTATTAAATTATTTTTCTAAATTTTTAATATTAATTCTAAAATAATAAAAATATAACATATAAAAATAGTTTTTAGATAAATATATTTTTTGAAATAAAAACAATTATAGATTTTTTTATAATATTGATTTACATGAAATTTATTGATTTATTATTAAAAAAAAATGGTTTACTTTATTTTAAAAACAATCTCAAACTAAAGGAATATTGTGAATAATTAATTAAATAAAAGTAATAAAGTATTTTATATTAGAATAAATTATACCTTTGGTTAAAAAATTCCAAATATAAGCTTCCAAATTCAACATAATATTTTAAAATTATTAATTTTAATTTGTAAGAAAATATTTAGTTGATGAAAGGGTTCAATAAAATTTTATGTCATTTTTATATCACAACAATTCCATAAAAGTAATAATAATTCTAATTTTTTTTACTATTCACTAAAAAATAAACCTTTTTATAAAAATACAAAAACATAACCCTAAGTTAATTTTTACTTATTGAATAAAAAATGAATTTAATTTTCTCAAATTTAAGATATGAAATTATGGGATTTAACATTTAAATGAATATATAAATTATAAAAAAAACAATTTAAACGTTAGAAAATTGACTTTTAAAACAATAGGTGTTATTAATATTATTCCATATATATTAATAATTAAATTATTGTTAATATTTTAGTTTGTACAATGATAAATTTCTATATAATAATTATTTAAACTCTGTGAATTTATTAAAAGAAATAATACACATGTAAAAATAACCTTTCTAAAAAATATATACCTTTTGCATTAAATTATTTTATTCCTCATTGATTAATTATTTAAAAATAATACATTGAATCTTATCAATATATATACATTAAATATACCCAATATTATTAAGCTAAATTTATTCTTTAAAAGTAAATATTATAAAAATTATTAATGTCTCAAAATAAAAGTAGTATTTATTACAATAATATTTACATGTCGATGTCATCCTAAATATTTCTGAAAACCCCCCTCAATACCTCCACATATTAGTTAAGGGTAATACTAGTGACAGTGGCATTTGTTGGTGGTAATTCAACTTGCATGGACCTCACTGTGATTTCCATGATATTGAACATCTCATGTAGATGATTTGTCTTTAAGATGTACCTGTTAAAGATAAGTTTGGAATTAGTATTGGGAAAACCCTAGTGTCTCCACTTCCTTTTCATGCCCAAAAAATGACACTCATAAGGAAGAATCATACTTCTTTTTTCCATTTCTTCTCATTTCTACATATATTCCCTAATCTCATTATGTCTGTTTTTACCCATAAATTCAAAAACAATGTTATAAAGGTAACATTTAACACTTATAAATTTATCTCACACACACAGATATATATATATATATATATATATATATATAGTTTTGTGTTACATGTAAAGAAATTATCAATCACATAATTTTTAAAGAGAAATAGATACTAAAATAATGGGATATTACAAATCATATTGAGTACATGTGCATAAAATAATATTACATTGACCATTTCAAATATTATAAATTAAATTGAAATGGAAAATGAATCCTTTTATTCATTTCATAAGCATATATTTATTCTCCCATTGAGATATTGATGCTTTTAACTACCTAGTAATTTATTTCTTTTCCAAATTGATTTTTTATTGCCTAATAATTAAACTGAAGTTTCTATAATATTTTAATTTGTTTCATAAATTAATATTATCCATTTCTATTACTAATATAAATGTAATATTTGATTACGATGATTCAATTAATTTATAATAGATGATATAATCAGATTATTATTATATATAATATTAATTTTATTAGGTATTTTTGAAATGTTATCCCACTAAAATGATATCCTGTTCTGAATTAAATCATATCAAATAGTAGTACAAGATCCCTATTTAATCATTAATTATCCTAGTTAATATGAAAATATAATCCATGAATATTTTTATGAGACAATCGAGTTAATTATATCACATATTCCTCTTAAATAGTGGAGTGGAAACCTCTACTCCAAATCCATAATATTGATATATCTGAACTCTATTCCAATAGTAAAATAAATATTACGGTTTCTCATCTAATTATAAACAAAATCACAAATAAAATATAATAACTTAAGGTTGTAGGTCACTTATAATCTTCTTTCTTCAAAAAAGGTAATTCGTTGGACCCAAACTATTAGGGATACCCTTATAGAATGATATAGGTCATGAAAAGTGTTTTCTTTAGAAGGGACATAACACTAAGTATTATTAAGGTGAATTAATTATCACACCATATCATCTCATGTATTCCATTGACATATATGTATACTTATAATGATTTGTTTTTAATCCCTCTTCCTCTATACCTAATAAATATGTTTAAACTCTATTGATGTGTAAAGTTTTACCTAATTCATATCTTTTTTTACTAAACTAAATTAAAAAATATATATATTTACATATATCAAAATTCATCATATGAATACGTTATATTGAAACTTTTCATATAAGTTATTTTAATCATATGAAAACATAAATCACTATAAGGGTTAGTATAATGAGATAGAAAGCCAAACACTACTTTTATTAACAGAAAAATATCTCCCAGGTTAGTGAATAACCTTAACCAAATCCCCACTACCTATAATATCCCCAAACCCACACTCCCAAATCTATTTCTAAAGACATAAACATTACAATTATAACTTTGATACCAATAAATCTCACCCAATTTATTCCACCCAATCCTTAAAATATCACTTACATACCCAATGACCTTTTAGGTTTAGTGTTTTATAAATTTATGAAAAACTCTTAAATAAACAATACCAATGTCTTCAGTAGAGTATATTTTCCATTTATAAAAATATTTTCATGTTCCACATTACATATTCAACATCTCTCTCAAAACTCTTCACATAAAGGCTTTATAGACTCAAATTATATAGCATCTCTCTTCACAACCAAGGGAAATATGAAACACAAGAAGGGTGATATCAAATTCTTAGTATGGGTAAACATAAGCATTAAAAATTGAATTTCATCCATGCGATCAAGATCAGAATGAGGGTATAATAACACAATCAAAGTGAATGAACATAAAAAAGGGAAATCAAAGCCATCAATATTGAGATCATCAATCCTCAAACATGGAATAAAGATTTAAAAAATCTAGGAGTTAAGGTATTAATAATCATTATCCATGTGATGTTAATATTTATCAAATGAATAATTAAAACCCATAGAAATCATAGATAGAACATGTAGGTAACTTGGGACATTTGTTTCATATACCTGTTATAATTGGAATAATCATCACTATTGTACATGTATTTACTATAAATGTTACACTTGAAATAACATTCATGGTTATACTTGGAATACCCATCAAATTATATTTCCTTAATCTCCTAGGAGAAAGCTAATCGGTTATCACTCTCACTTTACACAATGAATTAGTGATCTATAATTGGATAAACCAACCTTGGTTTATAATAGAACCAATAATAATCATAAATAGTTCCAAATAATCCTAAAAAATAATAATATATATAATGATTTCATTATAAAACTATAAGAAACATATATTATTATTCAAATAGCCTGATTAAATCATGGAAAAGTTATGGGTTCCATGAAAATCTCTTTGAAATTGACATAATCTGTACAGATAAAGAATGAGAATGGTATGAATAAAAAATATCCCCAGTGGATCATATGTAACATCAATGGATGTTACCTTTAAGAATGAAAATAATATAAATGATCAATAAAATAATTCTTGAGGAAAATAACCTTTTCACATTGAAAATAAATTTTAAAAACCGAAAAAAATCACAATGAATTATTAAATTCATCTCTCTGAAAATAAAAAAGGAAACATATAATGAAATATTCAAATAAAGAAACGGTCATGGTGATGGTAATAGAAAATCATATTATAAATGTCAAAAAATAAACATTATTTTAAAAAAATATTAAAGGGGTCAAAAGTAACCCATTTGAAAAAAAAAGATAATAACTTAATATTTAAAAAAATTAAAAGTATGAAAAGGATCATGTAAAACAGATTTAGGAAATCATTTATTTCTATAAAATAATATTTTGAAAACAATTTAAAAAACATTGATATTATAGGGAAATATTCTCGATATAAAAGAAGATACAAGATTAAAATTACATACAAACAACATTTTTGATGCTTCATTAATAAATAATGGAGGAAATAGAAATTAAACATGTAAAAAATTCATAAAAAATGTTTAATAAAATATTTTTGGTTTAATAAAACAATATCTCATGATTCCCCTATGTAATATTTAACATAAATAACCACTAAAATGAAAGAGGTTATAACATAAAGCCTTTTCCACTTTGGCCGATCATCAATCGTAAGACCATGAATAATAACATAATTTGAAACATTAAATATCATGAAAAAAGGATATCAATGTTATAATATATCAAGGGGATATATTTAAATCTCAAAATATAAGATAGGTTCACATCATAAATATATGTCCCAAGGACAGATAATTTTATACTAACAACCCCTACAAGGATCAAATCATCTAATTGAGAATTAATCAATAGAGAAATTATGCGTAACCTATATAAATCCAAAAAACAAGTGGAAACATAAAATTAAATATTTATTGATCTATTAACACATAATCATGGTATATTAATGTTAATGAATATATGGTACAACCCAATAAAATGAAATTGAGTAAAGAAACCCAATACCAATTTTTAACATTCATGTCAAATTCCCATAAATAAAATAATTAAAACTAAATCTTAAATATAATAATTTATAAACTAATATTTATATAATAAGTAAATTGGGTAAGTTTAAAAATAATATTCAATAAACTAGGTGTATAACATTAAAATATGTCTAAATGAAAGAAAATTGAGATGAAATCCCTTGCATCGAGTCAAGACATTCCACGTATATCCATTAACTTTTCTATAATAAAATCATATAATTTTTTTCATTTATTAATAAAATTATCTAGTGTTAATAAATTATCATCAAACCATTTATTTCATTTTTATTAATAGCATAGTTATTTACTTAATCAGTTAAGTACACGTCACATACTATTAGGACATTCGATTCATAAGCCCAAAATTTCTTTTTTTAACTGACTAAGGTCGACGAGGTCACTATTAAATCATATCTAAAATAATAATCCTGAAATAATTATAATTTTTATAAATAAAATATAATTTTAAGACCATTTATGTAATATGGTTATGAATAATTGACAATGTTACATTCATGGAGAGAGTAAGCCATATGTATGCTTGAGTGGCGTTTCCATTTGTTAATGATCATCATGACAAGAATGTATGTTTTATTTTTTAAGAGAAATAATTATATCATAAAAATAATATTAATTCTTTAAATATACATATATATATATATATCATACAATTGATGTGGTGATGAAATACGAGTCACATCGCTTCGTGGAGCTTGTAGTCCAGACATACGTAAGAATGACATTATCAATTTTCAATGATTGAAAATCTATGAAATTAAATGATATTTTATCTTTTATTAATGATAAATATGGAATAAATATTATATATAAACATCAAGTAATTCATTATAACCATCAATGAACTATGTTGAAGGGAACAAATTACATCGATATGTGTGGTGGTAGTCTTCCAACCACACAGACGATGAATTCATTTCCAATTTGATTGAAGTTAGAGATAGATATTAGTTTTGAAATTAACATAATAAGATCTAAGTATATTTAAGAAAATAATTATATTAGATAATATTTTTAATGAAAAGTTTTAAGTATGTGTAATAAGAAATAAAATTGAAATAGAAAATTAAAAATGATACCTCTTATTCAGACAAGCTCCTTTTATTAATATCTAAAGACCACTAATTTAGTAATATACCTTAAATAAGACCTCCAAAATACATGGAGCGATTTTATTATGTCCATTGGATAGATCAATGCTTAAAAAATTGGAATTTAATTGTTATGTAAAGAGAAGAATATATTCCGTTTTATAATAGAGGGGAGTGACACTCTTGGAATTTATCAAAATATTAATTTAATATAAATTAATTTTGATGTCCAAACGGATTTAAATTTGTAATTTTAGAATAAATTTGTATGTGAGTATATATAACATTATTAAATAAATTTGGAATTTTTTTATATCAAATTTTTACCCATATCATTTTGTTTTAACCCCCATTAACTATTTTCACACTAACTGTGAAAATAAATATTTTTACTCTTTGAGGATCAGGATAGTTACTATAAATGGAAAAAGTCACATAAAATGACCGTTTTTATATTAAAAAATATTTAATATTATATTTTATGAATCTAATTATTTTAGAAATTTTCAATCATTAATAAAATTTTATTTATTATAAAATATTAATAAAGTAAATTTTTATAATTATTCAGTACTTTGATATAAATTAGATCAATAAAATAAATGAAAATAAATTTTTTTTATTAAATCCTTAAATTAATATATTAATTTATAATCCTCTTGGATCATAGTAATTTTCTTAAATTATATTTATTTTAATATTTTTAATATCAATTTTTGATTCTTCCATTATTTGAAGAATTACTGCGTCATCTCTATGTAATCATTTTTGGAACTTATTTATACAATAAAAACATAAAAAAATTACCATGACAAATATACATCATTTATATCTAAATTTAATATTTATATCTGAACATATCTTCTATTTACCCCCATGTTAAATATATTATAGTTTTCAAAAATAATAGTGTTACATTTTTGACATTCTTTTATATGAAATATTATAAAAAACATAACCAAAACCAATTGGAAATTCGATATATATTAAAATAGTATATGAATATGGATAATATTTAATCATAAATTAAAATTATGGAACTTGTTATTGTCATTTTATAGTCCTTATCATATTATTTTTAACCCTTCATTTACCCAATTTATCTTTTACATTGGTAACAAAAATTACTACGGATTCTCTTCATATTGACCAAAAATAAAAGGGATATATTTTCAGAAGTTTAAAAAAATGAATAAAAAATTGGAATCAAATTTTCAAAATCCATAACACATAAGTAGTGCAATTTAATATAAAATCAAATTGGCAAAACACTAAAAAATCAGTTTTATAGGAAAATGCCATTTTTTAATATAAAATGTTTTTATACCAAATTCAAGAATAAAATTCATTTAAACAACACTAATTGGAAAATTTTAAATAAAAAATTACAGATTTAATTTTAAAATTAAATAAAAAATTAGTTATAAATAATTTCATATAAAATATTTTTTTCTAGAAAAATCTTTATTTTCACTATTCATTAAAACATCCATCTTTTCATCAAAATACCAAAATCTCACTAAAATATTATTTTGATATGATTATTTTAAAAATGATATTTTTTTAATATAATAAAATTTATAAAATTGATAACAAATTAATTATAATATTAACTCATAAAAAGCAATAAAAATCATTTTTGAAGAAAACATATTTTAAAGAATAAAATTACATTACGGAACAGTGAGTGATTAATTCCTAAGAATTAATAAATAATTTTTTATTTATTATAAAATGAATATATATTAAAAAATTTATTTAATCCTATTCATATTCATGAATTTAATGGCCTGGTTAAAATAGTAACATTTAAATTACAATATTTCGCAGTTCATTTACGTTCGGTGTTGCGTATTTTGTATGTGATCGAACATAGTAATTTGTTTGAAAATCATGGGATATTACATTGTAACACTATTAATAAATAACATCCTAATAATTTTTAACTCTATCTCAGAAATAAAATGTTGACATTTTATAATACATTTTTTAATTGCCACATCGTAAAAATAGTTAATAAATCTTCTTCTTGAAAAGATAGAAATGTAAGTATAAAGGTCATCTTGAATAAATAAATATGGATTTCTGAATAGGAGAAAATTTTATGTATGTGAAAATATCGAGATGGAAGATAAATATAATTCTAAAGGATTTCTTGAGAGTAATATAGAACTTGGTCATGAGAACTTTAACCATCACAAAACCAAAAATCTATGATGGGTTAAAAGATGTATGATTTATCAATAAGAAAATAAAAAAAATAGAATTTAAATTTAAACAACCCTTTATTATATTTGAGGAATTTATTTATCATATATAATAATAGAATAAGTAAATAAAATTACTTGAAAATTATAATTTCATCCTTTAGTCAATTTCCACCACAATCTCATGTTTTTATCCAAATGATGTGTTTTCAAATAATTTTTTATGCCTAAAGAACTTATATCATATAATATATTATCATTATATTTATATATAAACAAAAATAAAAAATTTAGAAAACAAGTATAATAATTCTAAAAAATTGAAAAAACATTCATATGAAGAATTAATACATTAATCGAAAAAATTCATCGGTAATGTGAAAAGTTTAAAATAAATCATTACATTTATAATTATTATTAAAATTATTCCTAATATTACAAAAACAATATATAAAAACATAAATTAAAAGTATTTGATCACATATTATTTCATGATAAATTTTAAACTAATCTCTAAATAAAATTATTAACCTATAAAGTCATATACCCCAAAATGTATATGAAAAACTCATATAGTCTCCAAGATATGCTAATACTTTCACTAAATGACTTGAATCACCATAATTAAAGACTATGGTCTTATATTATTCCAAAAGATAATTAAAAATTGAATCATAAAATAAACTCCCATTATATTATATTTACCTAAATCACATAGTGCCCCCCCTAAATAATGAACCTCTTACTTAGTCACAATGTCACTAAATCAGTTTTCAATAACATATTTAGCTATATAATATGTTCACTAATTATAATAACACAAAATGAACTCATAATCAAAGATTTGATATACGATAAATTTTACCAATACCTATAATCATATGTCAAAATAATATAAAGTAATTCTTCATCAAATAATATTTTCACAATAACCCAAAATAATCCTTAGGGTTATATTGTAATACATTTCTCTTAAAAATTATTAGTCAACATAAAATTCCATAACATTAAATATAAAAAATGGTGTCTGAAACATTGACCTTAGGATCAATATCAAACCTATATACCCATGATTATATCCCTAACTCTTTATACAATCTCACATGAAAACATATTAATCACTAATGTTATCAAAACCCTTATCTGTTACCAACTATAACACACCCAAACCCGCAATCCTGGATCTAGGTCTATAAAAATATACTTTATATTTTTAGCTTTCATATATATAAATGTTAGATAATGTTTTCCATCCAAATAATACAACTTAAAAATGAAACACTAGATGACTTACATACATAATAAAATTTTTGGTTTAGATTTTGAAGGGTCATGAAAAAGTTTCACAGAAACCACACACATGTATTCAAGAGATTATCTTTCCCACTATAAAAAACTTTTATATTCCACACTAATACTCAATGATCCCCCAAAATTGTTTTTACAAACTAAAACTTTCTAAACTCAAATTATATAACATCATTATTCATAACCTAAGGAAATAAGAAACATAATAATGGTTATCTAAAATTCTCAATAAGGGTAAACCTAAGAATTAACAATTGAATATCATCAATAAGAATTATATGAGAATGAGATTATGATAAAATAGTGAAAGTGAACTAGAATAACATAAGGTAACTCAAACCCATCAATACTTGGATCATAAATCACGAAACAAGGAAGAAATATTAAAAAAAGGAAGGAGTGAAAGGAATTAACCATCAAGATCCATATGAGGTCAATATTGATCAAAAAAATTATTAAAAACCCATAGAAAGAATAAATAAAAACCGAAGGTAACTTTGGAAATTATTTTTATATCGCACATATATATGGAATAATATTCATGATTATAAATGTAGTAACTCACACAGTTACACATAAAATATATATCATAGTTATACTTGGATTAACAATCATAATATATTCGCACAATCACTTTGGAGAAACCTAAATGGATAAATCTATCCATTTACCTAATACATTATAGAGCTATATTGGGAAAAATAAACTGTGATTTATAAATGAAGCCCCATCATCATAAAAAATTCCCAAGAACCATAAAATTATCAAATTATATAGATCATTCATTATATAAATCTTAGAAACATCCATTATTTTTTCTAAGATTCATTAACCTATGGAAAAGATACAAGTTCCATGAAATTATCCTTGAAAATTTCATAATCCATTCAAAGAACGAATGAGGATGGTTTCAATAAAAAATATCCCTAGTTTAGCATAAGTATCATCAAGGGTTGTTTATTTTGATGAATGAACATATGATTAAAATAAAATTAAAATCATTATTGATGAAAATAAGTTTTTCTCATTGAAAATAACATTTAAAGAATAAAAATTCACATTGCTTTGTGAAATTAATTTTCTATAATAACTTACATGTAAATTTATAAAGTAAGATCAAAAGAAAGTAATTATCTTGATAATGGGAAAATAATTTCATCTTGTAGATTTCAAAAATAAATATTATTTTCAAATATTTTGTAAAAGGAGTCCAAGGTGACCAATTTGAGAAAACCTCAAGAAATATATTTCTTTAAAACTTTTAATAGAATTACAAATATCATGTATAATTGATTTAGGAAATAATTTATTTTTTGGAAATAATATTTTTGAAAACATTTTAGAAAACATGGATATTAAAGATGACGATTCCCGATCTAAAAAAGATATAATATTAGAAGCACTTAGAAATGAAATTATTAATGTTAATTTATTCAGTAAGGGTGGAAATTTAAATTAAACTTGTAAAACCTATTCATAACTGGAGGATACTAAAAGAGATATGGTTCAGGAAAATAAGAACTTATGATTTCCCCCCAGGAAACTTGAAGCTTAGCAATCATGAGAGTAAAAGATATTCTAACATAAATCCTTTGCCACTTTTGTAACTCTTTAATCGTAATCCCATAAAAAATAACATAAAATGAAATTTTAGATATCCAAAACATAGTTATATTAATGATATATTATTCAAAAATTATAGTATATAAACCTTAAACAATAATAATGGTGCACATAATAAACACATATCCTAAGGAAATGGAATTTGAATTGAGTAACCCTCACAAAGACCATATCATTGAATGGAGAAATATTCAATAGAGATATTACATGAAACATATTTAAATAAAAAAGTGGAAAAACAAAATAAAATAAATTATATATAATTTAACACATAATCATAGAATAATAAAGCTAATCAATATGAGTTATAACCCAACATAATGAAAATGAGTTAAGAAACCCTTTATTGTATTATAACTTTCATGTCAAAACCCCTTCGATAAAGTAATTAAAAATTGAAACATAAAAAACATGGAGCATGAATTATTCATGATATAAAATATAATAAGAGATATGTTATAAACTAGATAAAAATATTAGGGGTATAACTTCAAAATATGCCTCAATTAATGGAAATTGATATGAAATTTCATTCCTTGAGTCCATAATTTTCGTGTTTATCCTTCAAATCCTATATAATATACTCATAGCAATTATTTTATTTATTATGAAAATTTTATAGGTATAATAACATATACATAAACCATTTACATAGTTTAACTTAATAATATAGTTAATTACATAATTAGTTAAGTCTGTATCAGTTGTTTTGAGGACTTTCGTTTCATATGTTCAAAATAAATTTTGTTAGTAGACCAAGGTAAAATAGGTAGTTATTTTATAATCTAAAAAATAATAATCATGATCTAATTATCATTTTTATACATAAATTATACTTTTAAAATCAATTAGCAAATACCTCTTTGGGAAACGAACTACTTTACATTAATGGAGAGGATAATCAGTTTGAACACAAGAGTACTGTTTCCATTGCTCAATGATCATTATAAAATTAAGGTAACTATTATTTTGAATTAAAATAATGATAATTATATAATAAATTTCATAATTATTCTTTAAAATGATTTTATATATTATACAATTAATGTGTTGATGAAAACAAATGACATTTCTTTATAGAGGTGGTAGTCCACACGTACGCATGAACGACATTATAATTTTTCAGTAAATGGGAAGGTAATAATGTAATTTATATAGTATCTTTTAATTATGCTAATTATTTGATTAATATCATATATAAACATTAACTAAATAATTATGACAACATATGGGTGGTGGTGATGGAAAATTAATTACATCGGTTCACGAGACGGTAGTCCGCCATACACATGAACAATGAATTCGGTTCCCATTGGATAGAGGTTTGAGATGGATATAGATTATGAAATTAACATAATTACATCTTATTATGGGGAAGATACAAATTTTATTATATAATAATGATTAAAGAAGTATTTATAGTAGGTAGAATAAAAAATAAAATATTAATGCTTAGTTAAGAGCGACACATTTTCTTAATAAAACCTCATTTTCTTAACACCGAATGAACTATAAGATTGGTATTAGGGATTTCCAGAAGATACATGATCAGATAATGGATAATAGAAATGTTTTATAAATTTAAATTAAATATAATAATAGATTTCCTTTTATAAGAGAAGATTGGGGCCCTTTAGAATTGTATGAAAATATTAATTTAATATAAATTAATTTGGATGGCCAAATGTATCCAAATTTAAAATATTAAAATATAATATGAGTTTTAGTATAATTAATATCTTAAAATAATGTTTGGATAATCTTAGATCCAATTAACCCCTATCCGTTTTATAACCCCCTGTTAACCCATTTCACACATACCATGACCACAAGGTATTTTGCTCTTTGAGGGTCAAGATTACACTATAAATGGAAAAAAGGCCCCCAAATTGATCACGTTTGGTAGTATGAATCATAAAATAATCAATTTTTTTAATATTATATTTTTTAGGAATTTGATATCATTTAATGAAATATTATTTAATATATAATATCATTAATTTCTATTATTGAACTATCTATTACCTTGAATTTAGTGACATCAAGAATAAAATTTAAATTCAATAAAAATATTTTATTACATCCCTAACATATTAAATTAATATATAATATTCATAGAATAAAATTATCTATATCAAATTATATTTCTCTTAATATTTTTATTGTCATCTATTTTCTGTTTCTATTAATTAAATAATTACTCTCTCAGCATTGTCTTTGAATTTTTGGAAATTATTTATTCACTTTTAATTAAAAATAAATTTTCAAAATTAATGAAAATAAATTATATTTAAAATGAATATTTATAACCAAAAATATATTCTGTTTATCCACATTTTAAAAATATTATATTTATTAGAAATAAGAGAGTGAAATTTTTAACTTTCCTATATATAAAATATTATAAAGGTTATAATAAAAATCAAATGAAAAAAGGACCTATAAAATAATATTGGATGAGTATGGATGATATTTACTAATAAAATAACATTAATTCATGTTTTTGGGCTATTTTATTTTCTATAATATATTATTTTTTTCTATTAATTTTTTGATTTATGATTTACCGGGGTGGTAGATATTTTTATAATTAATATTCATATTGACAAAAAATAAAAGGGACCTATTTAAAATGCTGACCATATTGATTTTAAATATTGACCCTTTTTTAAAAAATTTAAAATAATAAACCTATATAAATTAATTCAAAATCAAACTAGAAAATCATGAGGAAAACAGTTTTCCAAAAAATTCCAATTTTAAATATAAAATATTTTAATATATCATTATTGTATAAAATTAATTTTAAAAGATATAATTGAATTATATAAAATATAGAGGAACTAATAAAAATTTAAGACAAATCCAAAATATAATTTCACTTTTTATATAGCTTAAAAAATATATTTTTCTATATAAATCAGTATTCTTTACTCTTCGCTGAAAATCAATCTTTTCATTAAAACAACAAAAAGTCCCCCAAATGAAATTTTTAAATTATGATTTAAGAATGGATTTTATTTCATCAAATGAAATTTCAAAATTTTCCAAAAATTAATTATAATATTCACTGCCAAAAAGTTATAAAATTGATTTTTTGAAGAAGACAAATTTTTGAAGAATAAAATGAGTTTACTAAAAAATTAATTCTTATTTACTAATAATTAATAAATAAATTTTTATATATTATAAAATTTTCAAATATTTTAATAATTTGTGAATCTGATTCAAACCTTCTAATATAATATATAGGTTATAATAGTTAGATTTAAATAATAATATTTTGTGGTTCATTTATGATCGACGTTTCCCATTTTATAATCTATTGAACATAATCATTCATTTTAAAATTATGGGATATTACATTCTCCCACATTTAAGTAATTTTATCTTCATAATATTAACTTTAACTTAGTAATCATATAATTACATTTTAAAATACATTTATTGAAATCTCACTTAATAAAAAGGATTAATAAAAAATACACATATAAAGGGGGAATGGGAAGAATGAGGGCCATCCGAAATTACCCTAAATTAGGTTTTTGAATATGAGAAAATTTGTGGAAGTTAAAATATGGATTTAATGAGAATATTTATTTCCAAGGATTAATAAAGAGTAATATATAACATAGTCATTATAAAGTTAACCATTATAAAATTTTAAATCTATGATGGGATAAAAGATCGTTTATTTCGTAAAAATAAAAGTAAACAGATAAATTTTTTATTTTAATACTCTTTTTTCTGGAGTTAATGAATTCATTTTATATCTTTATTATAAACATAAGGAAATTTAAAAAATTTAAAATTATAATTTCATACTTTAGTTAATTTCCACCACAATATTATATTTTTCTCGAAATAACGAGTATTTGAGATGATCTTTTATCCCTAAATACTTTATCATATATTCTATTTACCTTACCTTTAAAGATATACCAAAACCATAATGGTTATCACATGGTAACATAATTTGAAAAAATGAATAAAACAACATAAAAATAAAGAGTACATTAATCATCAAAATTAAATAGTAATAACCAAAGATCAAACAAAATCATCTATTAAATAAATATTCTGAATGTTTTTAAGGATATTATTAACCATGATTAAAACCCAAAATTTATATGTATTTGATCAAATTTTCTTCCAAGATAAATATAACAGTTATCCTTAAGTAACAACACTCACCCATAGAGCTATATACCCAAAATTGAATATAAAAAATTCATATTGTCTCTAATATTTTCTATTAATTTACATAAATGATCTGAATGACCATAATTATCAATTAAGATCATATTGCATACAAAAAATAATCCGAACTTTATTCCTAAAATAAAATCCCATAATATTCTGTTTACCTTAATCACATAATGTTCCCTAAAATAATGAACATCTTCATCAATCAAAATGACACAAAATTAGTTTTCAATCCCATGGTTAGCTATATCTTACGTTCCCAATATATAAAAAACCATAATTACATAAAAATCAAATATATGATAAACCCTAAAGGTAACCAATACAAGTAAATTTATTTCAAAATAATGTAATTGAATTCTTCTTATAATAGATTTTTCACCAAAACCTATACTGAACCCAATGGTTATTTTACCATAAATGAATGGAAAAAAACATTAGTCTCCTTAAAATGATTTAAATTAAATCCTAAAACGAGGTCTAAAAAACATTGAACATATAATCAAACTCAATATTTTAAACCAATATATTTTCCCTAACCCTTTATAAAACCTCAAATGAAAACATCATAATATTTAATGTTATCGAAAACCTTCTCTAATACTAGCCGTAATATCCGAAAACCTATACACCCAGTTCTAATGCTAATAACATAAACATTACATTTATATATTTAATATAGAATAATGTGACACAATTATTCCATCCAAAAAATACAACATCAAAATGAGATATTTGATCACATACATACCAAAGGATATTTTAGGTTTAGAGTTTTATAGAGTTAGGGAAACATCTTACAAAAATAATACCCATGTATTCAAGATGGTATCTTCTCCAATATAACCATATTTTCATATTCCATATTATGTCATCAAGAACCCCCAAAACATTAATCACATATGAAACATTAATACACTAAAATCATATAATATCATTCTTTACAACCTAGGGAAAGAGTAAACAAAAGAATCATGAGCAAAAATAATCTGTACAGGAAATCATATGAATTAATAATTTAATTCCATCAATTAGAATATGATTAGCATGAAGGAATGATATAATAAAATATATGACTGAGTATAACATAAGTAAAACCATACCCATTAATATATGTATCATCAATCTAGAAACATAGAATAACTCTTTAGGAAAGGAATGGGTTATAGGAATCAATAATCATGGGCTATGTGATGTTAATATTTATTAAAGGAATCATTAAAATCTCATAAAAAGTGTAGATAAACATGGAGGTAACTTGGTGCATCATTTTTATATCACTCTTAAAAATGGAATAAAATTATAATTATGCCTGAATTAACTAAAAAATTAACACATTAAATAACCATCATGATTATAGTTTGAATAACTATTATAGTATATTCCAATATCTCATTGTAGAATCCTAATTGTTTAACCCTGTCTCGTTACCCAATGCATTGGAGAGATATAACAGTCTCACCTAACCATATTTTATAAGTTAACCACACATCATCATAGAAAATTACCACAATCCATAACATAAAAAATTTATGTAGAGCTTGTATTATAAAACTCTAGAAACATCTATTTTTCCTTTCATATCTTTATTATCCCATATAAATAATATGGGTTCGATAAAAATATCTTTTAAAAAGTCATAATCTACCTTGATAAAGAATTATTATAGTATCAATAAATAAATCCCCAGTAGTCCATAAATAACATCAAGGGATATTTATGTTTATGAATGGAAATTCCATTAATATATCCTTAAAATATTTATGGAGGAAAATAACCATTTCACATTCAATATTCATTTTATAAACTAAAAATTAACAAAGTAATGTGAAAATAATTCTCACTAAAATTAACCATGTAAACATATAAAGGAATATTAAAATAAAATAATGACCATGATTTCATGAAAGTGCGTTATGTTACAGATTTTAAAAAAATACCATTTTAAATTTTTTGTAAAAGAAATAAAAAATTACCCATTTGGAAAAATGATAAAAAATTTCGTTTTGAAAACCTTTTAATATAATTAAGAGAATAATATAAAATATATTTAGGATATAATTTATTTTTATGAAAAAATATCCTAGAAAACATTTTATAAAGCATGGATATTGAAGAGAATGATTCCTGATCTAAATGAAGATATAAGATAAACATGTTATAAAATGAATTTATTTATGTTTCTTTAATAAATATGGATGTAAATGGAAATTAAATAGGTAGAACACATTCATAACCAGAGTATAATAAAATATATGGGGTTTAAAAAAAAATATATTATGATTTCCCCCTAATGAAACAATAACAAAAAAAACCACCCAAGAAAGAAAATAGATTGCAACATAAATCCATTGGGACTTTGGAAACTCTTAAATCAAAATTTAATAAAGAATAATGTAAATTGAAATAATAAATATCTTGAAAATAACTGTATTCATGATATATTAATTCAATAGGTTAGTATATACACATCATAAAAGAATATAGGTGAACATCAAAAACATATTTTCCAAGGAAAGGGAATTTTAGATAAATATAACTTAAAAAGATAATATCATTGAATTGAGAATCAATCAATGGATATATTATATATAACCAATGTAAATACACAATTTTTAAAAAAAAACATAATAAAAAAATTTATAGACTAATTCACACATAATAATTTCATAAAAATTTCAATGAAGAAGAGTTATATCCCAATGAAATGAAATTGAGTTATGAAACTGTTTTCCACTTTATAACATTCAAGTAAAATCCCCTTTTGTAAAATAATTAAAATTTAAACTTAAATATATTTAATTATCATGTAATGATTATATAATAAGTATGAATAGGTATTGTGTACACCATATAAAATAAATTTGGTGCATAACATAAATATATGCCTCTATGATATGAAATTGAGATGAAATCATTTAACTCGAGTCCATACATTCCATTTATATCCTTTATTTATTATATGATAAAATACCATATATTAATTAAAATTTTAATAAAATTTTCTATTTTTATACCATTTACATGAGGAATTTATTACATTTATCATAATGTCATGGCCAAATACTTAATTAGTTAAGTCCATGTCATGTGTTTTGAGGATGTTCAGTTCATATGTTCAAAATTACATATGTAGGTTGACTGAGGATAAAGTGTTAATTATTCCATAATATTTATAATAATAATCAAGAAATAATTATCAATTTTATTAATAAATTAAATTTTTGAAACCCATCATGAAGAGTGGTTATGAAAAATGAACTACGTTACATTCATACAGACGATAGACCATATGTACTCATTAGTAACGTTTCCATTTTTAAATGATAATTATAAAAACAATGTGAGCATTATTTTATCATTAAAAAAAATTAATTAACTCATAGATACCATATTAATTCATTAAATATATTTATATATATATCATCCATGTGATTTGGTGATGAAAATCGAATCACTTTTCTTGGTGGAGGTGGTAGTTGACACATACACATGAGCAAAGTTATCATTTTCACTGAATGGAAATGTAAGAAATTAAATGATATATAATCCTTTAAGAATTTAAATATTTCATTAATATCATATATAAAAATTAATTAAATCATTATTACCATCCATGAGTGATATTTATGGAAAATTAATAACACCTGCCCACGAAATGGTAGTCTTTTGTACACATAAACGATGGATTCCTTTCCCAGTTGATAGAGGATGAAGATGGGTTAGGTTATGACATTAAAATAATAAAATATCAGTAAATTTAAGATAATTATTTTATTTTATAACTGTTTTTATGTAAAATTTAATGATATTGAAGATGAAATAATATTGAAATAGTTAGTTAATAACTATATATCTTCCTCGAACAACCTCACGTGATTAAAAACTTAAGGCCACTAAGGTTTGAATTATTACATAAATAATTCCTATAGAATGTGTGGAGTGATTTTATTAATGGATTTGGGTATATCTTTGGATGAAAAATTTTCTTTGATGTGTGATGTAATGATTAGAAGATATTACCCTTTATAAGAGTAGAAAATGTTCCTTTACGAAATTATTAAAGTATTAATTTAATATAAAATATTATTAAAGTCAACATTGATTCAATTTTATAATATAAAAATATAGTAATATTATGAGTCTAATTAATCTCATCTAAAACTTTTTTCGACATGTTTAGATTAGTTTTTTACCCTTATACTTTATTTTTAACCCCTATTAACCCTTTTCACCCTTACCATGGAAATAACGTTTTTTACAATTTTAGGGTCAATAATATTTATTTAAATCTACCCAAAGAACATAAATTATGAACTTTTAGTAATATAAAACACATCATACTAATATTTACAAATATAAAATCTTTTGTAAATTTATATCATTTAATAAAATATTATACAATATAAAATATCATTAATTTCAATATATAGAAGTATTCATTAAATTGATTTTAATAATATCAATACAGAAAATGAAATTTCATGAAAATATTTTATTACATAAATAACATGTTATATTAACATATAAAATCCAAGTATAATAATAATTATCTAAAATTATATATACTTTTACTATTTTTAATATCGTTCTTTATTTTTTTTAATTAATTGAATAATTACATGGATAGCTTTATGTAATAATTGAAGGAAAACATTTGTTCAACAAAAATATGAAATAAATTATCATGATGAAGATAAATAATTTAGATTTTAAATTGATATTTATAACCAAATATTTCATATTTTTCTCCCTATGTTAAAAATATTATAATTATAAAAAACAAGAGTGTGACATTTTAGAATTTTATTTACAAATAAATTATAAAGGTCATTTTCACAACCAAATTAAAAAAGGACCAATAACTGAATATTTTAAAATAATGGAAGATATTTATTCATCTAATAAAATTATGTCATGTTTTAGGGTCTTTTTGTAGTCCTTATCATATTATTTTTAACCTTTAATTAACAGATATACCCTTTACCACTGTAATAAAAATTACTATACATACTATTCATATTGACAAAAAAATAAAGGGAAATATTTAGAAAATTTTGACCTCAAGTTTCCAAAAATGGAATCAAATTTTCAATATTCTAATCTTATAATTTGAATTCCTCAATGTAAAATCATGCTGAAAAAACACTATGAAAAATGATTTTTCATAAAAATGTCCTTTTTAAATATAAAATGAAGTTATACTAAATCCAGCTATAAAATTAATATAAAATAAAATAATTAGATTATTTTAGTTAATTTTTTTTTAATGAAATATTAAGAGTAATTCAAAATTGAAATTTTATTTTTAAATACATTAAATGGAAATACAATTTTTAATAAAAATATGTATTTTTCACTATTCACTAAAAAATCAAATTTTTCAAAAAAATTAAAAAAAATTCACCCTATGATAATTTTTATATGATGATTTCAAAAAATTATATTTATTTCAAAAAATATGTTTTTTAAAATTTCCAAAAAAAATTAATTATAAAAATAACTCATAAATGATATAATAATTATTTTTGAAGAGAACATATTTTCAAAGTATAAAATGACTTGACTTAAAATTGAGTGATAATTTCCTAAGAATTAATGAATAAATTTGTATTTATTAGAAAAATTATATATATTAAAAAAATTTAGTTCTATTCATTCCCATAAATTTAATGGATAGGCTATAATAGTCAAATTTAAATAATAATATTTCATGGTTCATTTATGCCCAACATTACGTATTTTTTATGCTATCAAAAATAGTCGTTCATCTTATAATAATGGGACATTACACAACCCATGGTTTAATACTCAATAAAGACCTAAATTCCATTACAATTTTAATATATAATATTTATTAACTGTTATTAACCATTAAATTCAGGATCATGATTCATCAAAAATCAATATTCATGGCAGAAAAAATCTAAATCAATTGTCACACCAAGCATAAAACTCTTTAAATGAACATATGAAAATTTAAATGTACAGTTTAAAAAATCTAAACTAAATCATAAATCTATTCATACTATAATAAATTTATATTTGTAAATAAAGTAGGGACTATTACAAAATAAATGAACATTTTAAAAATTTATATATGTGATAAACATTTATAAACAATTCCCAGATAGAACTGTTGAAACAATTTATAATTTATTAAACATAATAAATGTTTCATAAACAAATAAATATAGATAATTTATATTTATTTATATTTTTGAATCCTTCATATTATCATTTATAAGAAATTTTATTTAAATATATACCATTTAATGGAAAAATAAATAATTTATATTTCATATGAACAATTCATATATTATGTAAACATTTTAGTTAATAAAATTGTCATATTTTTATTTATATTTAAAAAATGGTCATATTAATAACCAAATAACCTTTTTATAAGGTTTAAATAATTTATCAAATAATGAAATTTAACTTGAACAGTTAAAATTAATAAGTATGAACAATTCATAAGTTAAATATAAACTATTATATTTTTCCTTATTTTTTTTAATTTATAGAAAATTTAAAAATTTACTTATAATTTATATATAAACCATTGCAACAAAATTATATTTTATTAAATATACATTATAGTAATTTAATTTTACCCATTATTATCAAAGATATTTTTATTGAACATTTCAAATACAATTAATAATTAGTTTTAGACATTTAATAATCAATTTATTTTAAAAACTTTTTAAATTAAATAAATCTACTTAAACACGTTTCCTTATAATGTATTAAAAAAATTATAAATTACCTAAATCAATTCACAATTGAATAAAAAAAATATTACATTTTATCATTAAATCATACTTTATGATATTCCTTGAATTATAATATGTGATATAGTTAGAAACCTATATCACGACATACAATATGCATTAAATGACATGAAATATCATCCTTTAGCACTATGTATCAGGGAATATGTTATACCTTATATCATATAAGTGAAATTATGATCCACTATAGATATCAATGGTTATGTAAATCAGTGTTATCACTTATTAAGATTCCAGCTCATATGCCTTGGTGAGAGTAAACCACCATTGAGAGGGGGATGAATCAGTGGTTATGAAAAAACATACTCTTAGAATAATTTTCCCATTAATATTTAGTGAGAAGGACCCTCAAATTTAACAATGAAATAGAAAGAGATATAGTGATAAATAACACCTTTGACACAATTTTTTTTACAAGTTTTACCCATAGTTTTTATCAAGTTTACAATCCTTGGTGAACAATAGTTTCGATTTCTCAGTGTTTATTCTTAACATTTTCTCAATAAGAATTAGTAATGGAGAATGAATATTGAACAATAATCAATATTACATAAATAAATACAATTTCAACAAATTGATCAATAATTGTTTTCTCACCTAAACTGCCTCTAGAGTTTTTTTGATATGCAGACCCTCGATCTTCTCCTCAGTACAAACTAAAATGTCTCTATAATGAGACCAATAATAGGTGTCTAATTACCTCAATTTTTTATAAAAAATTTATCTAGGTAGATAAAATTATATTTATAAAATTTTCATGAATGATTTTGTGGAATGTGGATTATTACATGATGGTTAGATCCAAAAGATATAATCTATAAATCTATAAAATAACATCACCATTACAACCAAGTTTTATACCTACTCATATATGATCTTGGAAAGTCACAATGTTGAACTACCAAATGTAAAATTATAGGGCCTTTCCTCTATGATAATAAGATATGAAATTCTCATGGCATATAACATTGAGGGCTGAGAGATATTACTACTAAATTGTTTTCCACTTGCGATGTGATGATCTTGAGATGTCATGGAAAATTATTCACCAAAAATTCATTTATACTCTTAATAAACAACATAAACCCCATGATTATTAAAGAAAAATATTCAAAACACAATATACGCATTTGTGACATGATGTGACTCTTTAATATTATATTTGATATTTGGTTAATTCAATAACAAAATAATAAGATCCTTTACATTGTGATTTCCTTCAACAAAAACGTTTATTATTCCTATTCTCTCCAACTGGATCCAATTGGTCTCTAACTCATATATAAACATGTTTTCAATAAATAATATAATAAAACACCTTCAAAACCAGACTAAATTACCCTAAAAATAATTTATTTCTTTCTACCAATTTAGAAGTTATTTGAACACCACATTATTTGATAAAATTATATCTAGTATATCTCTACAACTATCAATGTAATGATCAGTACTATATCTACATTATCTTAGTTTAGATAAACTCAATACTACCAATTTATCAATTTACTTTATAAATGATCTTCAATTATAACTTGATAACCCAATCACCATGGGATATTTAAGATTTACCTTTATATTTTTTAAAACTTGTGAAACAGCACATAATCTCTTCTCTAAAATTTATCTTTAAAATATTTATATATACCCTTACAATTGGAAAATACTTCTCTTTATCCCCACTGATCATCTAATATAAATGAAAATATATTCTATCCACTTTTTCAATAAGATCTTCTTTGGATTCTCTCTCATTTTAAAACTCTATGTCAATGTTACTATATAACTACAATTTAATTTCTTATTATCTTAAATCATGTATATTTATAGTTTTAAATTTTTAGATATAGAAGTTTTATGTATGTATTATGTTTTTTTGATTATTAGTAGTTATTCTATAACCTTTTGAGTGGAGATATAGTTTTAAAAGAGAGTTTTTTATTAGTAGGTTCATGGTTAACCAAAAGTTTTACATATTTTTAGGGAAGTTCGTGACTGTTTTTGTTCAATAAAGTGAACATTATAGTTGGATAATGGTTTTTTATAACTCTTTGTTCATACCATGTGAGTTCACGAAGGATTTTTAGTGAAATCCACATGGTAAGTGTATAGTTTACCAATCTTCAACGACTAAACTTAAGGGATGGATAGTTTATTAAAAATGTGAATTTATCATTTTTAATACTCAATTTATGGGGTAGGTGGGATTACAAAATTTATCTCCCATTTGGATTGATCAAGCCTTAGAAAAATAATATGGAGATCTATCTCCCACCACACTAAATTTCTAGATCCTCCTTCACTATTAATAAGAATATTTCTCATGTTAAGACCCTATATTATGTTTTGTTTTCCTTCTACATCCCCATATAATTTTACATTAATTTATCTTTCTCCCAAAAAACATTGGGGTATGTAGGGTTGGAGTTTGGGTTCATGGTGGTTTAATATTTTCGGTTTTGGTTTTTATAGTTTTTAGGGTTTGTTTTCTTTCTTATTTTAGTGTTTTCTATGAAAGGAAGTGACATCTGTCTTTATTGCTTTTGGAATGAAGTGGGAATGTCAGTAAATTTCTATTATTTTTCATAATATTTGGTGCTTAATGTTTATAAATTCATTATTTTTTAATCTATGCTTCCATGTGATATTTTTAACGAATCATAAATAGGTTTGGGTTAACTTTTACCATGTATCATAAAGGTTTTACATGAAAATTTTGATTTATTTAATGATATTTCAATGCCTACAATTTGTAAAAATGTTTCGATGATTAGTTTAAATTGAAATTGATGTATTGGAATGGTATTGGACAACATTTGGGTTATTAATTAAGTGAAGAGTGATTTATTTAGAATTGTATTAAATTGGAGAAAATGATTTAGCAATTTTTAGTGGTTTCAAATGAAAAGATTAATGTTTTAAAAAATTCCTCGTGTTTAAAACAATTTAATTTTTGGTTTTAAATGGTTGTTCTTAAAGGGGAATTTTTAAATAATATATAAATTAGAAATAAAATGACTTGTAATTCTGATTCCACTTCAATATGGAATATTTGATGGTTTCCCAATGAACAACTTAATTGATGTGAGACCATCGATGATGCACTTCCTTTTTGATATAATTGTATGATATATATAACATTATTAGGTTTGTTTTTTTAGTGATGTAATAGGTGAGGCAGGATTTATATTTTTCTATTGCATTGAGCATATAAATTTTTGATTGTTACCTATCATGGTTGATTTCATTGGATCACTATGCTTTGAATGAAAGGTCTAGATTTATGCTTTTCCAGATTGATACACACACAAACTTGTTTCCCTTATAATGAATTGGTATAGGATAGGGGTGTGGCCATGAGGAAGAAGGTGTGAGTGGAATGTAGTGCCTGGTGTATGTTTTGGGATTTACAAATATTAATTGTGGGTCCCTTGTTGTTTATATATTCTATTTAGGATATTATTACCATAGTACCTAGTGTGTTTCTCATGATACTATATCAATACATAGGGGAATCTCTTTTTGTGTTCCCTAGGTCGATTATAAAATATGGAACCCTATATTTTTGTTACTAATTTTCTATTTGAGTTTAGTAGTGATGGATTGCCTTGGTGTTTTCTCCCATTATTGTTTCATTTATTTTGTTCTATTAATAAATTTAGAAATAAGTTTGAAATATGTATTTATAAAGTGATCTAGAAAGTATATTTAAAGTGGGTGTTTTAGTAAGTGGGGAATATGCCTAAGAAATGTTTTAATGTGGCTGTCTTTATTTAAATTAAAATATGGTAGTTTATAAAATGGTCAAAGATTTTTGTCGGTTTATATTTACCTATGTATAAAAAATATATTTTATAATTTCATTTCAAAATGGCATGGATGAAATGTTATTTTAGATAAATAAAACAAAATATATGGTTGTATTCTACGGGTCATAGTTTTGATGACACCCTACATACACCATTTAGTGTATAAAGTACTTTTTTGTCATTTTAGGTTTCTTATATTTTCTTCCCTTTAGGTTATTTAGTGATCATCAATGTAAGATGAAAAGTGTGTTCATGGTCCATAAGAATGATGACAGTAGTTATGTGTTGGTTTTTATTTTAGGTTCTCTATTTTTGGTCATACCAACTTCTTTATTTATTTTGGTTCTTTTGGTATCTATGATGCATGTTGTTACTGTTGTTAAATTTATGAGATGTTCTATTTATTTTTTCAATGTAATATATATGGATATTTAATTAATATTTATCTTTCATTAATTCATGGGCGTTGATTCATAGATAGGTCATATTGAATTTTCTATGATATAATTCAATCCTTTTATTATTCTGAGGTAAAATCATTTCAAATTGGGCACTCTATTGCCATATTATTAGTTTTCAGTCTATGGTGATCATTAATGCACCTCAGGACCTTCACTAGTATAAAATTATCCTTTAACATTGCAAGAAATGACCTTTATCAGTGATTGAAAAGAGTTGACTACATGATCAAGGTTAAAATCCACAGTCATTTATCAGCACTGAAAAAGTACTGATAAAGGACCATACTTTAGTGTACTGTAGCAACACACTGCAACACTACTATAATGTGTAGTAACAGCACACTGTAGCACTAGAAACACACCTTATATCAAAATAAATAATTCCCAATACATTATTTAATGGAAATGAAATTTAAAACAGAAACACAAGAAAAAAACACTATATTATTGACATTTCAATCATTTCATTATATGATTACATATATACAAATAATTATATTCATTAAAAAACATTAATGTCACTTTAACTTTTAATCCTGACCAGACTCATACTCTTTCTGAACAAACCACCCCTTCTCATGAAAAATAAAACAACTATATAAGAAATTCTTCTTTCTATTAATTATAAAAATAATTAAATTAACAAAAAGTGTTAATTTTAATAAAATAGATGTCTATTTTAAATAAAATAATGCACATAGATTCATACCATTCACATCATGCATTATATTGAGGCTTAGGTGACTAATACACATCAAAAATGACTTATATATTGTTTTCCTAATGTATTTAAAACAATTTAATGTGTTTTCTCTATTTTGAGTAGGTCATTTGGAATTTCTTATAAAATTGATGTCAATTTTAAATAAAAAACACCCTTGGAGTCATATTGGTCACACCATGAGATAGATTGAGGTGATTATAATTCATGAATTTCTAAAATCACTGATTCCTCATTTCACTAAAGTATCAAAAAAATATGAATATGTTTTTTCAGTTTTGAGTATATCTGTTTGTGTTTTTAGAATTGATGTCAATTTTAAAAAAAGAATCACTTAGAGTGTTATCGATGACAACATTCATCGAATTGAGGTGTGGTTGATTTATACACATTAAAAATAACTTCAGGACTATTTTCCTAAATTATCAAAATAATCTGAATGTGTTTTCTAGGTTTTGAGTACATCACTTGTCTTTTTTACTAAAATGTCATTTTAAACATAAAAAAATTACTTGGACTCATATGGATCACATCGTGTGTTGATTTGATGTGAGAAAAATACCTAAACATCACAAATGATTTATTAATCTATTCCCTAAATTATCAAGAAAATCTAAGTGCGTTTACATAGTTTTCATTGAGAGAAATTTTTTAAAGTCAAATATTGACTTTAAACTCATAATGGAAACATTGAGTCAATTGTCTTTTTTTTACTAAAATTAATGTCAATTTAAAAAAGAGTGAAGTACTTGGAGTCATACCAGTCAAAACGTGTGTCAGATAGAGGTGAGACTAATTGTTTCACATCCCAAAGTATCAAAATAATACTAAATACCAATATTACCATGATTTCCATTGAAATTATTTTTCGAACTTCCAACATTGCATTAGAAACTTCGAACAAACCACATTAACAAAAAAAAGAATCCATATGTATAGGTAAACAATTATTATGAGTAACAATAAAATTAAATAAATTAACCATAAATATGATATAATACATTAATTATATAGAAAATTATTTTACGACAAAAATATCAAGATTACATTTGTGATTGAGAAGTTAAGGGTACTTGAAGGAAAGTGATAAATGTCAACACTCTAGGGGTGAAAGGTTTTTTGGGAGAAGACGTCTATGAATGTTTTGGTGAATAAATGAATGGAAGATGGATAGATAACCCCAACTCGAACTAATGAATAAACCTATATAATAATAATATTATTAGGAGGGTAATAATAAAAATATATAAGTTAAACATAAATATGAAACAATACATTAATTATATGGAAAATGATTTTATATTGTAAACATCATGATTAACTCTTTAATTTATAAGAGGAAACATCATTGCTCTTCCTACAAAGAAGTGGAGGTAACTTGAAAGAAAGTGATAAATGAACCACTATAGGGGTGAAATGGTTTTTAGGGAGAAGAAGCATGAATGTTGGATATAGAACCCCAACTCGAACAAAAAAATCCAGCTATAAATGATAAAATTTATTATATGAGTAATAATAAAAAGAAATACATTAAACATAAATATGAAACAATAAATTAATTCTATAGATAATGATTTTACTATTAAAACACAGAGATTGTCTCTGTAATTGAGAAAAGGTAGCATCGTTTCTCTTTCTGAAAAGGAAATGAAGGTAACTTGAATGAAAGTGATAAATTACCCCCTACCGAGTTGAATATTTTTTAAGGGAGAAGAATCTGGAATGTTGGAATGAGATTCCCAACTAGAACAATATAATCCACCTATATAAGAAAACAATTATTATGGGATTAATAATAAAAAATAATAAATTAAACATAAATGTGAAATAATGCATTAATTATATATAGAATGATTTTATTGTGAAAACATCAATATTAAATATATAATTGAGCATAGGTTACTTCGTTCCTCATCCTTCAATGGGAATGGAGTCAACTTGAAAGAAAAGAATAAATGAATCACTATAGGGGTGAAATTTTTTAAGGGGGAAGAATAAAGAAAGTTTGAAAGATCACAAAAACTCGATCAAAAAATCCACTCTTATAAGAAAACAATTATTATGTAAGTAATATTAAAAATAATTAAATTAAAAATAAATATAAGAAATACATTAATTCTATGGAAAATGATTTACTATGAAACTAGCAAGATTACTTCTGTGATTGAGAAGAGGCAGCTTCATTGCTCTTCGTGCAAAGGTAGTTGAGTTAAATTGAAAGGAAGTGATAAATAAACCATTGTAGGGGTTAAAGGGTTCAAAGGGGGAATAATCATGGATGTTGTACATAGAACCCCAAATCGAACAAAAGAATCCTCCCATATAAAAAAATTATTATGGGAGTAGTACTAAAAAAAATTAAACATAAATATGTAACAATACATTAATTCAATGGACAATGATTTTACTCTGAAAAAAAATATATTTCCTCTATGATTGAGAATAGATAACATCATTTATCTTCCTACAAAGGCATGACACATGAACATAAATCATCAAAAATAAATGAACTATACACGGATAATTGAAAATTAAATCAATGTTTCATTATATAATTTCTTGGTAAATTAGATAAACTGTATCGTAACATTACCTTTACATATTTAAAAAGTCTTTACTTCAATGTAGTTTTTTCTTCAATTATGTGCAAAAGAAATTTTTTGTAAGAGTTTTCAAACATTTATTTTAGATTATGTTAATCCAGTAGAGGAAATATAGCATTATGAGGAAAAACACAATATATTAAAAAAATGTTACCTTATCATTGATCCCTATTTCATTTTTAATGGTTTTAGGATTTGGTACTCTATCAAGAATACAAATCCCCTCTTTTTGGTCCCCTATAACATAAAAGAAATTGTCCACATTGGGACTGATATGAATGAACTCTCATGTCCCAATCAAAGAATCTTCCTCGATTTAATTTTCATCTAAATAAAAATTTGTTTTAGTCTCTATTTTGAAAATTGACCAATTCTTATTTTTTTGATCGGAAACATAAAATAATTTCACTACATGTGATTCCATTATGAATGGATTGTCTTTTTCTACTTACACACTGAAAATTATCTTCACAAAGCCCATTTCATCAATTATCACTCCATTGATATTTTAAACCCATTTTAATGGAAATGTGACACTTGAAATATTGTATAATCCAAGTCATATATAAATTTGATAATGAAAAAATTTGAAATCTTTTTATAAATTTGATTTTTATCCTTGGAACCAGATATGGGAATCTCTTTAGCCACAAGCGTAACACCATTGTTTTTTATCATACTGAATTCATCGTATTCTTTTTTGTAGAACATATAACCATCGATTATAAAACTACTATAAGATATAACATTTTAATTCATCCCTCTGACTATCCACTGATGGTTTTAGAAAATTGAATTCATATTTTCATATAACTTCTTATAAATTGGATATTTGAACCATCCTATAAACTATTTATTATATGTTTGTGATATACATCCTTCATCCCCTCATGGATTCAAATCTATATGAATCTCTTTATGAGATTAAATTTATGGATCAACATATTTACTATTATGTAATATGTAAAGGTGTATTTTCTCCCACTCTTTCAAGGTAACTGTAACAAAATATCTTCCAAAAATACCTTCTCCCATAAGTCATTCATTGTGAAAAGAATTTGGGAGACTGATGCTTTCAACATCAGATAGGTAATTGGTATAGAATTCAATAGATTCTCCAACAATATATCTTTCATCAATAAAATATTATAGATGACATCGATTTTTGAGATGCCCTTTCAAAATCTACATATACCGTTCAATGGGGGTAAATCCATCTGTATTGGGAAGGACCACATCGTTGAACCTCTCTGACCAAGTGAACCATCAGGTGGACCATTTTATTAAAGAATGATGGTGGGAAGAACATATCAAATTCACATAATATGATAGCAATATCATTATTCATGATGTGAAACTTCATATGGTCTAAAACATTACTTCATATGGATTTGAAAAATAAGTATATTATGGTTAATTTATGTCATACATTTTGAGGAAGAACGTAACAGAAAAAAAAAACAATAATTTATCTTGTATCAAAACATGACAGTCATTTGATTTTAGTCCTTGTAACTTCAAATTATTCATTGAAACAACATTCTTGATATTTTATGTATACCAATGTGGAAATTTTACACTAGTAAGGAAAAGGGAAAATTGAAATTTCTCTATCTGGAATGAGTGTAAGATACTAGAGGAAGAAAAGTCCACCTTTTAACCTTTACTAATGACAAATCTTCCATTATCCCCATTTCAATCAAGTACAACCTAGAATTGATGTCATCATTCATTTTACAGGGAAAATTTATTATTGTTTCAATATCACTAAAAAATACATTTTTTTCTATACGCATGACATCAAGAAAATTTTATATATAAAAAAAATTCTGAGATGGTAATTCAGTGAAATTTTATCCGTTATTCCTACAATATTTTGTATTTTTTTTTGAAAAATGGTTTACTGAAAACAGTGTCAATATTTTTTAAATTTTTTGTACAGTTGATCACCCATTACCGGAGACAATGTTGTACCTTGCTCAATATTCTCATCGAATGTTTTCGTCCAGGATTGGTATTTATGTCATCGAGGTAAAAATTTCAAATGTCCTAAAAACATAGTCTTCAAGGAATGTTTCAGTCGAATGGAGTGTGTTTATTTCTCACAAATGGGACACCCCAACATTTGTTAAATTCTATATCCTCATAAATTTTCATAAGCGGGGAAGTCATTTTTCATTTCATACATTGTAGCCCGAAATGTAAATTCTTATATTCTATTTGAATTAGAAATTTTAATACTGATATCCCATATAAATTTATGATCATCTATTAATGAATCCAAATAGACATTAATATCATTACTAGGTTTCTTTCATCTATATATAAGTTTGGAAAACTTAATGTATTTGCGCATCATGCATAACCATGGTGGAAAGTTATAATTTTTCAACATGACATGCCATGTATTGTGAGTATTAATCTATATAAAAAAAGGATCTATTCCATCTATATATCATGCAAGATGAATGTTTCTCAGATCATATCAAAATTCAGTAGTTTTCTTCCATTGAGGTGAATCTATTAAATTATTTAGGTTCTCATAAATAATTTTTGTATCTTTATGAAATTTTAATTGTATCATGGTTTCCTGACATCTATATAGTCTTCTAAACTCTGGAATGATAGTAAGGTACCATACATTTTTTGATGGAATCAATTCATTTTTCTTGTATCGATCTGCACCACACTTAAGGAATTTTAAGAGGGATTCATAGTCCTTGTGAAACAATATGAAATAATTTTTGGAAGAATGTAGTTTTAAGAGATCAATTTCATTGAATGTAAAATTATTTTAGAATCATATGTGTGAAATGGTAGTTCATTTTATTCTGGTATCATATCTTTCAGAAGTCCAAGTTGTTCTGTAAAGCTGGTGTCACTCCATCCTCTGCCCGCATTGAAATTATATTACTTAAATTAAACTAACAATGTTATGTATTTAGTACAACTGGTATACACAGGTATATTGGAACATCTATTTAAATCCTCAAATAACTTTGGAAAATCATGAAGGTCATCCTCAATTTCCATTTTCATTTAGTCCATGTGATCTCCGTCATCTTTTACAAATCTATTTATATCAAACGATTCATATACTGCAATATCATCCCAATCGATGTTCATGATCATTTTCCACATGTTTTTATTCCAAAATTTATTACATTGATCTATTCATTGTCAAATCAAATGTTCTTTTAAATCTTGCAATCTAATTTTTCAGAAATAACAACAATATAAACATGGATAGAGGATTTTAGAATTGTCGTCTGCATGATATCTTGCGAACATGATGAACTATTTAACTCCATATTCATATTCATTTGTCAAAAAATTATCATGCATCTATTTTCATTTCATATCAATCCTATTGGGTTCAAAAAGATTAATTTTATAAAACATATAAATAAATACACATAAGATATTCATTTTTGAAAGTGAACGTTATAGAAAATTATAATAAGGGAAACTCAACATTTTACCATTTCAAATAATTTTATTATTTTGAATAAAATGGGAAATTGAATATAAGTAAAGAATTTCTCCACATAAAATATTTATTAGATCCCCTAATCCAATGAAAATATAATATAGGTAATTAAGGAGTACTAAGATAGTTAAATATGATAAAAAAGAAAAATAAACTATCAATTAATCAAATATAATATATAACAATGTATTGGAACAAGGTATGTAGTAACCAAAGGAATAATTACATTTATAATTAGTGGTATATAAATATTTTAATACATCTCAAGACACTTGGGATGTAATATCACCACATTAACCCAACACAAGGAAATTAAAGGTACTCTAACTAGATGTAAAATTATCATTTACAAATGGATTACCATAAATAGAATTTACATCAACCAAAAAGGTAGTTTTCTCATTATTTAATATGAAGATAATGTTTGTAAATTTAAAATGGTGATGTATGAATTGAAGTAAGAACTAAGATCATGGTATTGAAGTTTTGATGAATTATTAAAGGAACATTAATTTAAAAAAGGAGGAATTGATCATAATCATTGCGTAAAAAGGAATTTAATGAATATATTGAAAGTGTTTATAAATTTTGATGACCTAATATTTAGAGTTATAAGAGAGAAATGATGAGTATAATTTTCTACATTAATAATGACCAATGTTTACATATTGATGATTATTGAGTTGACATTTTCCTTAGTTTACAGGCGACTCATGGAATTCCTGGGATATTTATTTCCCTATCCATGTATGCGAGGGAAGTGTTTTAAAGATTTCAAAAGGAATATTGAAAAACCATGTTTAAATCCATTTAAAATTGAATAATATTTTCAAATGTTGTGGATGGAATGTCAATAAATATTTTAATGAACAGAACTTTTTAATAATATTTATTTCTTAAATTTGTGTGTTCTTTAATTTTATACTCAACGAAACTATATCCTTTAGTTAATGGAGTGAGTATAATGAAATTAGACTATTAGGTTTCAACTATTATATGCCCATTGGTCAATATGACCATTAGAAACTGAATTATGAATGTTACAATTATTGTTTATAAATTCAAATGATCTTGGTTAATTAATACAGAAAGAAGAGTCGATAACGTCACCCAGTAGACTCGGGCCATATGAATCCCATCTGTTGGAGCTTGGGAAAGAGGTAAAATCACTAAGATTTTGTCTTGACTAAACCCAAGACTAACTTCTACATGTGAATCTTGAACGGAATCTCCTAATGGAGAAGTTCAAGCTGATAGAAATCACCACTCGTGCAATGTTGTCCAAGCCATCCCAAGATTCTATTACCATATCACACCTTACAATAACGTCCTATGCAGGTTTTATAAGGGGCTACGTAACGACACCTTAGTTTCATTCGGTAATCCTTTTTTATAAATTAAATTTTTACTTCTTATTATGGTAAAATTTGTGAATTTTGAGTGTCCGGATAAATATAGGATGAATCTATAGAAGTTCCTTTTTATTGATGAATTTTTCAAAAAAGGGTATTTTAAATATTTTTGGAATAAATAATGATTTTATTTATAAATTAAATTAAAATTATTTTAAAAATTATTTTTTTGATAGTTCATTTTTAAATTAATATCATCGATATTAGGTTAGAGTGAATTTTTTGGGATTTTTCTGAAACAATTGATTTTTCGGTGAATAGTAAAAATACAGTTTTGAGTTTCAGGTGTTTAATGACATCATTGATGATGTAATAATGATGTAAATAATCTGGTCGACTTGTGAATAGTAAGATATGTTATGAGGTGTCCCAAGTGTCCAATACCATGGTCAAATACCATGAGAAAGCCCATAGTTTTTCAAATACCATAGATGAGGTATCCCTTGGAAATTAATAATTCATTCCCTCACTTTTCCTATAAATACCAAGCCATTTCCTCATTCAATTAATTCCAAAATCCTCCTCAAAGAAGATCTGGTATTTCTACCTCCCAAGGTGTTCTCCAAAGGTTCCCTCAAGCCTCCTAATGTCCCGAACTTCACGTTTTTGAAGTTACTCTTCAAGGTAAGGGAACCTTTCTCCCTCCTCTTTTAAGTCATGACTTCCTTTATGTTATGTCTTCAAGTTCCATTTTATTATGTGGGGGTTCGTTATTCTAAATCTCTACTAATTTTAATTTCATTTCCAAATTATGATAGACCCTTTCCATTATAATCAATTGATTTTTCTGAATTTTTAAGTGACGCCATTAGGCTCCAGATTTTTTTTGTAAAAGAAATCGCATCTTCTCTTTCATTTCAAGATTCGTTTCCATGTGGTATGACATTAAAATACCCATAAAACGTTCTTATATCCATTTTATTTTTCCTTTATACTATTTTATGAATTATTTTTTAGTGTTGTACCCTTGTACGCTCTCTTTTTGAAGTTTTCTAAAAGGTTGTTATGTAGCCATTATGTTGTAGAATTTTCATCTCAAAAATTTCTCTCTCTTTCTCTTTTGAAATTATCTAGTTTATTTATGTGAATACCCAGACCTATTTAATTTCTATGGGTGTTCATAAATACAAAAAAATGATATATTTGATTCTGATGTTTACATACATATAAACCTCACTCTCTTTCCATGTGTTATAAATGACATAATGATCTTATTTTTAAGGACTTTTAAAACGTCACAATTTTGAAATGAAACCCATTTAGTTTTTTCTCTTTGGGTTATTTATGAAAGGTTTGATTATTATATATGTGTCTCACATGAAATTGAATACATATTGAGGTTTCTCCCTAATAACGCTCTAATGCATTGGATAAATAATTAAATCTCTAGAGATGACAAGTTTCTCGATACCTTGGTGAATAACCATGGTAATTTTTATGACACCTTGGGGATGAACCTTGGTGATATGTTCATGAATGTCTAAATTAAATATTTCAGCCACATATTCATGTTATGGATCATTTTTTTCATTATTAAATTCCTCTACTTCCATTTCTCATGTATTTATGTTTTTTATCAAGTTTTTATTGATTTCACAAGTAAACTGATTCCCTAGTTTTCCTTACTGGGCCTTCTGATCACCTTTTCCTTTGATGTATCTCTCCAGGTTATGAGATGAAATAATTGTACATAGGATAAACCTATGATAAAGCCTTAAAATAGTTTTATAAGGTTGTTTTATGTTGTTTTCATGTATTATGTTCCTGATTTACAAGAAACTAGACTTTAAAGATCCTCTGTATGTAAATTGTAATGAAAAGTTATGTAATAAAAAGGCGGGATGCCATAGATTTTATCAAATCATAGTTTAGTTATTTATGGAAATTAGGATATGATAACATTAGGAATAATTCTATAGAAATGTCTAAATATAGGAAAACTTATTGGTATTTTGGTGAGTATTGAGTAAGTGGTTTATCAAGAAAATACATCCCTATAGAGATACGAGCAGGTAGAGGTGGCTCTGGAACAGAGGTACCTAGGAGTGAAAACTCTGACAAGGAGTTTCAGGATTGACCAGGGGTATCATGGTACAAAAAAATGGGCCTTGCTGCACTCTTGGTTACGACACTCTCGGAGGATATATTTGGTTAATCATAAGATTTTTATGAATCATTATTAAGGATTTATAGAGAAATGTAATTTTTTAAATAAGTTTTAAGACATACAATCCTTTATAGTTAAAAGATTCGTAAAGGAAATAAGTTTCTCACTAAGGTTTTATTCTTTTAGAAAATGGCGGGATATAGGAGGAACCGTGAAAATGGTGACCACAATGGACCATGCACTGACGAACCTCAAATTGAAGTTGGAATGGAAACTTTCATGTGAATGATGAACCAACTGACTCATGTTAGGGGAAATAACATGAATCAAGATGGGAGACCAATCTCACTGTGAATGGAACAACTTTTTTTTGAATACATTATGTGTCAATGACCACCAACCTTTAGTGGATCTACCAATCGATTTATTACTGAACAGTGGATCAACTCTATCGAGAAGATCTTTTTTGTGCTCTGATGTTCTGAACAAGATAAGGTTACCCTGACTGTCTATCTCATTGAGGGAGAAGTTTATCAGTGGTGGTAACTGATTAAAAACACAAGGCCAAGAGTGGAAGTTGAATCTATAGAGTAGGAAGAGTTCAGAGGGATATTATTCAACAAGAATTTCACTCGGTCGATGAGAACAAGAATGGAGAAGGAGTTTATTGAGCTGAAGCAGAAAGATAATGAATTTGAGGGAAGCTACAAGATTAACTTCACATGGCTTTCATGTTATACCTCTAGACTTTTCATGGATCCAAATGGTAAGGTTGATATATTTTTCTATTGACTGAGACCTCATCCATGGAAGAATCTAGCCAACTCAGACTATTATAGCTGTGAGGTGATCGTTCAGAGTGCAATGAAAGTCAATCTTGATATTGGTGAGACACAATGGTCTCATAAATCAAACGACAAGAAGAGATTGATGGAGCCCAGCTTAGGGAGGACCATTGATCCAGGAAGAGGAGGCAAGAAAGTGCAACCTTCCATGTGTAATAAATGTTTGAAAAATCATTCGGGGAACTACCTGGTTGGGAGAGGGAAATTCTGCATGTGTGGAAGAGATGGCCATATTGTGAGGAATTGGTGTAGTGAGGTGAAACCTCTTCTTCCAAACACAAAAATCAAGGGGAAGATGGTGCAGTTTATAACTGATGTTCAGTGCTTTAAGTGTGGAAAACTTGGGGAAATTTTCTAATCACTGTCCAAATCCGAGGGTAGTGGAGGGGAACCACCATCAGCCTCATCAAAGTCCAAGGGAGAAAGGTAGTGCTTTCGCTATCACGACAACTGAAGTTGAAGCTCCAAATGTTGTGGTAGTAGGTACTCTTGTTTTTCTATCAAAGATAGCATGTACTTTGTTTTATTTTGGTCATACACATTCTTTTATTTCCTCCAAGTTTGAAAGGAATTTAGAATCAACCCCCGATTTGTTAAAAGTAGAGTTATTAGTCAAGACCTCTAGTAGGATTATCCAAGCGTCGTCAGTGTTTAGAAACTCTAGTATTTACTTTACTGAGCACAATCTTATCGCAAATCAAGTAGTCATTCCCATTATGGAATTTGACATTATACTAGGGATGGGATGGATCTCAAAGTATAATTCTAAGATAAAATGTAGAAGCAAGGAAATATTAGAAGTTTTGAATGGAGAACCTATTTTTATCTTATAATGGGAGATATCTTAACCTTATCTTTGTCTAGAATAACCTCCTATATCCTTCTTTATGGAGTTTATTGGTGAAGAAGAAGAAGGAAATGATAGTTTGAGGATAAAAAATGTCCCCATCATCCAAGAATACATTGATGTTTTTCCTGAGTAGTTGCGTGGACCTCCCCTAAAAAGAGAGGTAGAGTTTTCCATTGAACTCATACCTGGATATCATCCGATATCAAAGACCGCATACATGATGGAAAATGTGGAGTTGGAGTAATTAAAGAAATAAATCCAAGATCTTTTGGTGAAGGGGTTTATCTAATTGAGTTTTTCTCCATGGGGAGCACTTTTTCTCTTTGTGAAGAAGAAGGATGGACCGATGTGGCTTTGAAATGATTATAGATAACTGAATGGGATCACAGTAAAGAACAAATACCCTCTTCCAATAATTGATGACTTATTTGACCAACTTCGTGGTGCTTAATTATTCCCTATGATTGATATTCAAAATAGTTATCATCAATTTACGGTGAAGAAAGAAGATATTCCAAAAACTGCCTTCCGATCAAGATATGGGCATTATGATTTTGTTGTTATGCCTTTGGGACTGACTAATGAACCTGCTATTTTTATGGATTTGGTGAATAGAGTATTTAAGGAAAACCTTGATAACATTGTCGTAGTTTTTATTGATGATATTCTGATATATTCCAAAAATCGTGAGGAGCATGATGATCATCTAAGGGTTATTTTTCAAACTCTACGGAAGGAGAGGATTTTTTTGAAGTTCAGCAAATGTGAATTATAGTTACAATAAGTTTATTTCTTGGGGAACATTGTTACCAATGAAGGAATCATAGTTGACCCTACAAAGACAAAAGTTGTAAAGGAGTGGCCTCATCCTACAACAATATCTGAGATTCGTAGTTTCCTTGGACTAACATGATATTATAAGTTGTTTTTGAAACAAATTTCACAACTTTCTAATCCACTAACCATGGTAACATGAAAACGGGTCATGTTCATATAGACAAAGGAGCGTGATGAAAGATTCCAAGAGATGAAGAATAGATTGGTTACTGCACCCATGTTAAATCTTCCCTCAATTGGAGAAGGATTTGTTATTTTTAGTAATGCATCTCTGAAAGGGCTTGGGTGCATCCTCATGCAAAATAAAAAATACATTGCTTATTCATCTCGATAGCTGAAGACTTATGAGAAGAAATATCCTATACAAGATATGGAGCTGGCTGCGGTTGTTTTTTCTCTGAAGATATGGAGGAACTATATTTTTGGGGAGAAATTTGATATATACACACACCATCAAAGTTTGAAGTATATTTTCACACAAAAGGAATTGAAAATGCGACAAAAGAGATGGTTGGAACTTCTCAACGATTATGATTGTTCAATTCATTATCATTATGGAAGAGAAAAGAAGATCACTGATGCATTAAGTATGAAATACCCTGTTGTTATTTCCATGATGTGGATTCAAAGAGATCCTTCGATCAATGACCTAGTAAAATTGGACCTTGGAATTATAAGGGAAGAGACATCATCAACCCTAACCCAAATGGTTTCTAAACTGTAATTTCTAGATAAGATCATGAATTATCATAAAAAATATCATTTGTTACAAAATAAGTTTGAATCTGTGATGGAAGGGAAGTTTCTTGAGTTTAATATTGATCAAGATGGTGTAGTGAAATTTCGTACAAGGCTATGTGTTCCATCTATTCCAGAAATAAAGAAGGAGATGATGGATGACGATCATAGCCCTAATTTCTCTATACATCATGGGAGCACAAAAATGTATAGGGACCTTCATGATCATTATTGGTGGGATAATATGAAAAGAAAGATTTCTAACTACACATCAAGGTGCCTGGTATGTCAGCAAGTGAATGTAGAGCAAAAACTTCCTAAAGGGGTATTGCAACTACTACCCATACCAGCATGGAAGTGGGACAATATCACTATGGACTTGGACACTAGTCTCCCAGGAACTTCCAAAGGAAACAATGCGATATCGGTTATTATGGACCATCTCACCAAGACTACCCATTTTATCTCCATTCGGGAAGATTTCTCTCCTGATCAAATTTCCATGATTTATCGGAAAAAATTGGTAAGGCTGTTAGAGTTCCACTTTCTATCGTATCTGATCATGATCCATGGTTTATATCAAAATTATGAAGAAGTATTCAACAACATATGAGCACTGAATTGAATTTTAATATGGAATATCACCCCCAAATTCATGGCCAATATGAAAGGACTATTAAAACACTCGAGGACATGCTGAGAACATGCTTATTGCAATTTAAAGGTGGATGGGATCAACATCTCCCTTTAGTTTAGTACTCTTACTACAACAAATTCCACTCACGCATTCAAATAGAACCCTATTAAGCTATATATGGGAAGAAATGTAGAACTCCTACAAGTTGGGATGAATATAGTGAGAGAAAGATTATTGGTCTTGATCTTGTGAAAGAGATGGTAGAAAAAGTCCATTCCATCCAGCAACACATTAAGGCTGCTCAGAGACGGAAAAAGAGCTATTCCGACAACCGTTGTAGGGACTTGTATTTTGATGTTGGTGAAAAAGTCATTCCTCAAATTTCACCTCAGAAGAGAGCCATAAGGTTTTGGAATAAAGGGATGCTCAGCCCAAGGTATATTGGCCCCTATGAAATCCTTGATCGTATAGGAGCAGTGGCCTATCGACTTTTACTTCCTTCAAATATAGCACATGTTCATGACGTTTTCTATGTATCCCTCTTGAGGAAGTACATACCTGACCATTCACATGTTCTAAATCCAGAGGTGGTACAATTGGAACATGACCTCTATTATGAGGAGCAGCCAGTGGAGATCTTGGATCTTAGAGACATGGTTCTACACAACAATACTACTCACCTTGTTAAGGTGTTGTGGAGGAACCACAAATGTGAAGAAGCCATGTAGGAACCAGAGGAGTCTATGGGGCATAAGTACCCACACATTTTCTATTCTTAGGTATGATTTAAAATTTCTGGGACTAAATTTCTTATGGGGGGAATAATGTAATGACTCAAACTTTTTAATAATACTTATTTCCAAAACATGTGTGTTATTTTAGTTTATACTCAATGAAGCTATATCATTTAATTAGTGAAGTGAGTATAATTAAATGAGACTATCAGTTTTCAACTGTTATATGTCCATTGGTCAATATGACTGTTGGAAATGAAATTCTTAATGTTACAATTATTTCTTATAAATTCAAATGATCTTGGTTAATTAATAGATAAAGAAGAGTCAATGGTATCATCTAGTAGACTCGGGCCATATGAAGCCCATCTATCGGAGCCTGGGAAGGAGTTAACATCAGTGGGCTTTGATCTGGATGAATCCCAAGCCGAACATCAACATGTGAAGTTCGAACTGAATCACTTAAGGGAGAAGTTCAAGATGATATAAATCACCACTCGGGCAACGCTATTCGAGCCACCCAAAGAATCTATTACCATAGAACACCATACAGTTAGGTCATATGCAAGTGTTATAAGGGGATATGTAACGAATCCTCAGTTACATTCTATAATCCTTTTTTATAAATAAATTTTTTAATTCTTATTATGGTAAAATATGTGAAATTTGAATTTCGAGATAAAAATAGGACGAATTTATAGAAGTTCCTTTTTATTGATGAATTTTGTAAAAAAGGGGTATTTTAAATATTTTTGGGATAAAAAAATGATTTTATATAAAAAATTAAATAAAATTATTTATAAAATTATTTTCATTAAATGGAGTTAATTTATGAATTTAGAGCATTGATATTAGGTTAGAGTGAATTATTGGGATTTTTCTGAAATAGTTCATTGTTCGGTGAATAGTAAAAATATAGTTTTGAGTTCTTGGTGTTTAATGACATCATTGATGATGTAATCAGGATGTAAATAATCTGGTCAACCTTTGAATAGTAATATATGTTATGATGTGTCCCAATTGTCCAATATCATGGCAAAATACCATGGGAAAGCCCATGGTTTTTCAAATATCACTGATGAGGTGTCCCTTGGAAATTAATTAATTATTCCCTCACTTTTCCTATAAATACCAAGACATTCCATCATTTTTTTCATTCCAAAATCCTCTTAAACGAATCTATGGTATTTGTACATTCTAAGTAGTTCTTCCAAGGTTCAGTCAAGCCTCACAAGGTCTTGACCATCATGCTTTTGAAGTTACTCTTCACGGTAAGGGAACCTTTCACCCTCCTCTTATAAGTCATGACTTCCTTTATGTAATATCTTATAGTTACATTTTATTATGTGCGTTTTTCTAAATTAATGGATTCTGGGTTTATGTGGGTCAAGAGAAACAAGGGTTATTAATAAGTTGAGAATCATTAAAGGGGGTTTAGGTATTTATAAGGAAATGGGGTGAAAAACTATCCACAGAAGAGTTACACACCGTGTAACTGTAATACGCCTGATAAAATTTTTCCCATGAAAATGTTGTGAATACTTAAATGTTGTGAACTGATTCATGACATGAATAGAGTACTCATCATTTAATGTTTTTTTGAATAAATTATAATTTATGTCGAAAGGTTTTTGTTGTTTTCCCTCTAAAAATAAATTCAAGACATGTAACTAAATCAAGAGAGGTTTTTTTTAAATTATCTTATGGTTAATTTTTCCATTAACCCACATGAAGCTTTTCCCATCTCGACCTAGGGTGATATTCCAGGAAATTTTGGAGTGCCTTTCATGATTATGGGCGTCCCTTTTTTGTGATAAATTCCCAGTATATTGTTTTTCTTTGGTTCCCCCTTATCTGTTCTCATTCTTCGAATATTTAGGTGTAGTCCCATGAACATGTGGATTTTTGGGTTTTATCTTGATTGGTTTTGATCTGTTATCCTTCTTGAGATCATCAACACCTTCTTCCTCATAGGAGGTATCTATTGAAAGAATTGTGTTGTTATTCTTTTAATGGTAGGGGGTCTAAATCTTAACACTATAGTTTCAATACTGTTGAGAATATTAAAAATTTTAATTGAACAAATATTCATTCACATCAATTAATTAAATGATGAATTGAATCATTCTTTGGAGTCACTTTGGAACAAATTGGATTTTAACCTAGCCTGTGGCTACCGTTCGAGTGGGTGAACCTTTGATTAAATGAATTTATTAAGGGATTAAAATGTGTTTAGAATGACATTTATTTTTGGTGATTTTTTGATATAGTTTCACCTTATCTTGGCTTGTTTTATTAAGAAAGTTGGAATGTTATTGTTTATGAAAAATTGATACACGAAATGTGTAATTGAATGATAAATGGAAATTTTCATGACTTACTATTTATCCTGATGATGTGGTATTGTGATATACTTGTGGTTATGACATGTTTTTTGATGAATTTTATAATGTATATATGTATTGTCGACCTAATTGATAAATGTTGAAATTATTATATAGTTGGATTTTCTGAGTAACATATGCTGAAACGATTCTATACTAGGAAATTAAACGAGACATGCTAAAATGATTATATGTACAGCTATGCCCTAAGACATGTTGAAATGCTTATATATTTGGTTATTCTCCATCACACTTGCTTAAATTTTAGTATTCAAAGATTTTAATTGATAAATGTTGAAATGATTATATATTATTATCAGTATAGATTGATTTTTGAAACACTTATATGGCAGGTTCTGACCCAGATTCGTGTAATTATACCTTGTTTATATGTTTATGGTTGAAATTGTTGTTATACAAGATCAAAGGCATTCTTACATGGTGTCGATGAAGGTTATGTTTTACTAGGGTTATATGGTTATTATTGGCATAATTGTGAGACATGATAAGAGTCATTCAAGAATAGAACCAAATCATGTTGATGCGGTATTAATTTCATTTTTAATTAATTAATAAAATTATTTATTTCATTATTTCATACACTTAATATCATAATGGTTGTGTTTAGACATGATAGTGTCAGCGTACTAAGTTAAAATTGTACCCTATTTAGTACGTTGTTTTGTAGCTAAGAATATTATATGTATGTAGGTTTGGGAAAGGGAAAATTACCCTATTGTTGATTGGTTTCTTATTGGATATGATGGATTTTGGAGATGGGATAGACATGGTGTTGAAGACTGGGGACTTTGAATGATTTATTTGATCCATGTAGTCATTTATTTTTATTATTTTTATCATGATAGTTAGTTATATTTTAGCATTCCATTAATTTTTTAACTTATTATTTATTAGATTATTTAGTTGGATTTTTTTTTGTTTCTGAGGTATCATATCTTTTTCCATTATTTCCACAATTTAATATTTATTCATTTATGTATATTGGATTATTCTACTATGTTGAGAATATTTAACCAGGGGGTATAGTCTCCACTCTATACTTATCACACCCTCTCTACTAGTCAGCAGCCTCTGGTGTACAAAATGGAACACTTGATATCTCATAACCAACCGGTTTTGGCCACATGATAGATTTCATGATCAGGGGGATATTATAAAGAGCAATCAGAGTATGTTTCTTTTTTGTTTCTTTACTATTTTGAAAAATTATAAAAGAGACTAGGATGTTTTAGGTATTGGTAATGAGTTGTTCATGATAGTACCTAACCCATGTACATGAAAAAATCAGAGTTCCCAAGGGTGGATAGTTGTTTATACTATTTTTTTGTTGCATTTCATGTTGTTTCACCCTGAGTGGTTCACATGTTGCATGAGGTTACATGTTTATGACTTTATTGGGGTTTTAGAATTATAATCATGGCCTAGTATGGCATGAGATGAGTATGTATGCCTAATAATAGTCATATATGGATATATATTGACATTAATTATTTACGATAGGGACGTATTTATTTTCAAGTGATATAAAATTTCTTATTGAATTGTGATTCAAGATACATGCTATATTGGATAAATGAAATAATTCTTTTTATGTCATGCTAAAAAACATATATGACATGTTTATAGATATAAGGATTAGTGGTTCTCTATTTTTGTCACCTATTTAGGCTGAGACTATTGTTATATCCAATTTTATAAGGAGTGTGCCTATCTTGTAGAGAATGTGACTCCACATCGCCTTTGAGTTGAGTTTCAAGAGAGTGGAAATTAGTGAACTCTTAACGTAGCTAAACTGCAGCTACATATAGTTCTTGAGGATCATACAAATGTTCAGCATCACGACTGCTTTTTGAGGGTCATGAGATCCATGGAAAGAGAGACTATTTCCACCTTGCCTTCGATGTATGAGTTCAAGAGAGCATTTCAACTGTAGAATCCAACTACATTTACTAGGTAGGGAAGAACATAGGTATCTGAGTTCTAGATCTAGTCTTTGGAAACAATATTTAATCATCTTGAGACACCCTTAAATAAGAGGTTGAATCTTTCTGTATATATTCCTCATGGACCATCCATGCATTGGTGAGAGATTCTAGAGTAGGTAGGGAAGCATGAGGGATTATCTTGGATTGGATTAGAGATAAAGATCACAATCCATTTCTATCCCAATAATTTGAGATATGATAAGTCTCATGAGTTCATTCATATAAAACCAGGGGACATGTTAGAGATGGACTACTTAGAATGTTTGAATGACCTGCATTTATCTGCACCATCATTGAAAACTAATGAGATCTCCAGGGTGAGAAGTTTTCAAGATGGTCCTTGATATGAGATTAGGTCAAAGTTGAACATGTTCCATCTATGTAGTTTGTCAAATGAGATGAATGAGGAAATCACCATATATGGGAATATGAGAGAGTCCCTAAGTAGAGGAAGGCTTTTTGAGTAGGGAAAATTTCGAACTCTTCTTCCGATGGAAAGATGCATCATTATGATAGTTCTCACCAAGTGAAAAGTGGTCAGAACTATTAGGAAAGTGGGTAGACATATTAGGACCATGTTTCATTATAGTGCTATTAGAGTGGAATTATAGGCCACAAATGACCTCAGTACCCCACATTGGATTTTTGTTCTTATGGTAGATTTGGGAACCTATAGAGGTTTTATAGAGGTATTTAACAATAGAGTAGTGGAATGGGGACACAATGGTTATCAGAGTTAGGGAATGACTCATCTACTCCTCAATCGAATGGTTTCAAGAGTTCAACATGAAATTATGGTCTTTCAATGAAATGTGGAACCCATATGTAAGAACAAAAGTACTAGTAATAGGGTATATTTTAGAGGACTTAGGCTATAGCCTAGGGTAAAGGGGCTAGTCATCTGTATGTTATGAAGAAAACTTTAGATTGTGTGGATTCTATACTATCTACATTCATAGGTATAATTCATATATCATATAACCTTTAATGTGTTTTTATAATGGGGCATAAAATTTCATTTTATCCACTCTTATTGTAAAGGAGTTTGACTTGAGTGTGGTAATAGAGGATGTCATTTTTACCATCTACAATACATTTGGAGTTCGATCAGAGAAAATAAAATGATTCAAGGCGTGTTCTCTAGAGATTGGTGGCTACAATTAATTTTGGGAACTGTTCATGTTGGAAAAAGAAGGATTCAATTTGGTTCTTATTATGGATTAGATAGTTACATACTAGGATAATACTGACTGTTACTGGAGGATAGTTACCTATTTTCAATAGAAAAAGGCATCTATTCTCACAATGTTGGATGTGGTCTTCCAACTGGCCAAGCCGCACCAATTTAGTGAAAATTATATTGTTTCATGGCTCCAATAGCTGGTCTGGATCAAGATTACGGGGGATGTAGCGTGATTATTTTCTTATAGTGGAAGACCATTTTCAGGATGCCTTTCCCAATGAGTTCAATGGATTTCCACCCAAGCGAGAGATTGAGTATACAGTCAAGTTGAAAGATGGGATAAGATATAGTATCTACAATGCCTTATAAAATTTAACCAGTAGATTTTCGAGAGTTGAATGTATAGTTGGATTATCTTGAAGATAATGGTTTCATATGATCAAGTAGATATCTTATGGTTTCTCTAGTTATCTTCACTAAGAAGGTTGATGGTACTTTTCCCTTGTGTGTGTATTATTAGAGGTTGAACCAGATTATAGTCATGAACTAGTATCCTCTTCCATGCATTGGTGATATCTTAGATAAGCTTAGAAGTGATATGATTTTATTCATGATCCATTTGAGATCAGGATACCATTTCTTGAGGGTTATACCATCGTACATACATCAGACTGAATTTGGAAGTAGGTATGGATTTTATGAGTTCATAGTGATTCCGTTTGGTTTGACTAATGCATCATATGTTTTCATGTCCATGATAATAGGATCTTTCATCATTTTATGGACCAGTTTGTGGTGGTTTTTTGATTATATATTAGTCTACTACCAGGAAGATGAAGAACAAACCAAACATATTGACATCATCCAAAGTACACTGGGAGAGAATCAAATTTTTTCTAAGATAACTAAATATAGTTTCTGGATTGATAAATTTAACTTATTAGGCCATTTCATTTCAATGGTAGGAATTTTAGTGGAGCTATATAATGTTTCAACCGTGATATCTTAGGAGAATCCCATAAATGTCTTATAAATTCAGAGCATTCAAGGAAAATAAGGTTAGTGGTATAACTTTGTCTCGAACTTCTCTAGTTTTGTAGAACTAACATCAGGGCTGACCAAGAAAAGGGTGAGCTTTTTTGGTCAGATTCCTTTGAGAGAGATTTATAGGATCTAAAAGGAAGGCTGAAATCATCACCTATTATCACTTTAAATATGTGAATAAAAGTATATAACATGTAATGTGATGCATTTTGATTTGGACTCTGGGTAGTTACGATGTAGGAGGATCAAGTGGTTAATTATGGCTATAGGAAGCTAATTCAACATGAGAGAAATTATAATAATAATGATTTGGAGTTATATATGGTGATACAAGGAATAATATTATGGGAAAACTATCGAATGTGTGAGAAGTTTTTGGTTTATATCGAGAACAAGATCCACATTTATATCCTTTCTCAATGGGACCGGAACCTTCATTAAAGGAGGTAGTTCAAGTTTCTATAGTCTTTTTACATCAACTTTTCTTATACACCAGGAATGGAAAATGAATTTTCTAATAAATTGATCTAAAAGATGCCGATAGAGGTAGTACGAGTGTCTTTTGAAGAGTGGTGGGTGATGAACCTCATCTTTTTTCATGCATATAAATGTTTAGGAATCTCAAGGAAGAGTATCATCGACTTTGAAATCTGTTTCACCCTTGCTTCTGGACCATATCTGAACAAAAAGGTTATCTAATCTAGAGGTCTTTGTTCTAAGATACATCTTATATAGATGGGATACAACTTATTTACAGTTTCTTGGTAGGGGAGATTAACTTATATTTACTGGATGAGTATGTGTTATTACAGGACTGTGCAAGGAGATAGTGAATGATTTTCATGATTCTAGTTGGGTGGTGTATCCTTATTTTAAAAATATTTATTGTGATATCCATAGAGAATAATGGTGGATACAAATAAATAAGGATGTTGTAGGATTTATGGTGAGAGGTCTCAAACTTTATTTGGTGAAAGGTGAGAATCACATGTGAGATTGGATTTTACATACTTTTACCATTTCTCACTAGAAATGAGATGATGTCACTATGGATTTTATGATAGGATTACCCAGTAGAACCCATAAGAATGATGTTTTATGGGTAATTTTGGATCAAGTAATGAATTTATCCGCCTTCGTCCTATCAAGGATACCTTCATAATTGATGATCGGGGCAATATTTACCAATTCTAGTTAGTTCGGCAGCACATTGTTCTGAGGAGTATCATTTCAGAAAAAGATCCTCATTTCACACTACAATTATGTTAAGGTCTTTATAAGAATATGGGATCATTGTATATTTTGATTACGACCTATCATCCTCAGACCGATGGTTAATGTGAGATGATTATTCACGTTTCATAGGTTTTTTATGAGATTGTGTTCTTGATTTTGGTGGTTTATGGGAGTATAATATGGGACTCAGGGATTTTTCCTACAATAACTATATGTCCCCAGACTTACCAATTACTTACTCATTAGTCAATTCAATAGTTTGATTTTATTTCACATAATAAATCTTTTCAAGTTTAGAGATTTATAGAATTAGAACATAACTCCAAAATATAAACTAAAATATTATAAATTAGATACTTCTACTAAGAATCCATTTTTTCATAAAATGAAAAATGTTTAAAAAGAAACATGGTTTCATTTGTTCTTTAAACATCATAAAATTTCCATGATCCCATCCTTGACTCTATTATTCATTAAATCCAAAGAAAATTTTTTCAAAACATGGGATGAGCATAAAAATACCAGTAAGGGACACACAAATAAGGAAAACTGTTAGTGTTGTGAAAACATGTAGACCATGAATACCTTATTATATTGTAATACTTTTCACCTGTATGAAGAATTAAAAACAGTTCATGGAATATATGCTCATTGATTACCATTTTTGAAATAAAAAGATTACCATAAAACTCATTCAAATCACATATAACATATAAAGGTGAATTTAGACATAATCATACATAAATGGAATAACCATATGGTCGAATTCCACAAAAATTAATCTTAAAAATTGAATAACCATATGTCCAACTTCCATGACCAATGAATTGAGGGTTATAACATAACCACTAATCATTGGTTTATCACGCAACCTACCATCTTTGTTTTATCATGTAACCACACTTCAAATGTCCATGTACCTTTATATAATCATAACACAAAAGATTTAAATTATTAACATCTCAATCATAAAATATAATTTTCAATAAAAATAAAACATTTTAAGATATTGAAATAGTCAATACACATTCAAAATAATTTTAAATACAAAAATAGACAAAAAGTGAATAAGGTATTTATTTTTCATTTTAAAAACATTGTGTTTTATATAGGAAAAGGAATATAAAATAACGATTATTACGGCGGAGAATTCATCGTCGCCGCATACGTTAAAACATCCATTTTGAAGTTTTGTAAAGAAAGTAAAATTGTTTGAATAAAAAGATCCATTTTGAAAACTGTTTAATGAAATTAAAAGTCAACTGGGTTTATTATACACCATATAATATAAGAATTTGTATATTATCAAAATATGCCTCAATGAAAAGAGATTGAGATGAATTCCCTTACTTTGAGTTCGATTAGTCATATATGTTCCTTGTTCTTCATGAATAATAAACATAGGTTAATTTTCAGATTTGTGAGAACGTTTTTCAAGTTTATTAATCCATTTATTTTTCTTATATATAATTTTATAATAATTACATCATTATTTTTGATCATGTAAGATGTTTAGTTGATATTCAGTACGTGAGTGAAAAATGAATATTGTTCGATGTCATGAGTACCTGTGGTCATAAGTCATTCATCTCCAGAATAATATTCATGAAATTATAATCTTTTTTATAAATAAATTATTCCTTTAAATAAAACCATGAAGCATAGTTATGAAAAATAAACAACGTTATATTCATGGAGACAGTAAGCCGTAAATATGCATGTGTAAAATTTTCTATTTTTCATTGATCGTTATAGAAAGAATGTAAGTATTATTTTATCATAATAGAATGATAATAACATCATTAATATCATATTAATATAATTTAATATACTTATATATATTTCATTCAAGTTATATAATGAATAAAAATGAGTCACATTGATTCATGGAGGTGATAGTTCATACATACAGATGAAGGTCATTATCATTTTTATGGGGATGGAAAGTAAGAATGTAATTGACTTATTATTATCTTATAATGATTAATGTGTCATTAAAATAAAATATGAACATTAAATCCATTATTATATATTATCATGTTAGATGGTTATGAAAAATTAATTAGATTGTTTTGTGGAGGTGATAATTCACATATACACAAAAATGATTAATTACTTTTCCCTTTAATGTAAGTGGAGACAGATTTAGGTGATGCTATTATGATTATAACATATAATTATATTAAGGATACATTAATTATTATTTCATCTAGGAAGAAGAATATTTTAAGGATGTGGGGGAATAAATAAAATAAAAATACTTAAAGAAAACAATACCTCTTCTTCGATTGACCACATTTGAAGAACAACTTAACACCTCTAAGAAGGGTATTGTGCCCAAACTAATTCCTCATGAATGTGAGAAAGAACTCTTGGAATGGGTTTTGGAAGATCTTGGAAGAACCAAAATGTCTTTTATGTCTGAGTAAAAGAGATGAATGTGTTTCTTTTTATAGGAGAGGGGAGGGGAATATTCGGAATTATTAAAAGTATTAAATTAATATAAATTCAATTTCCCCTCTAAATGGGTAAAAAATAATTTAATTAGAATATATGATAGATATGGGTAGAAATATAATCATCCAATGATAATTATACACATTTTAATAATTTCTGAAGAATATCTTTTTGATTTAACCTTTTCTAACTCATACCATTTTATCAAGTAATTTACACTTTGAGAGTAAAAAATTACCAATTCCAGAAAAAAGACCAATTGATAAGTCATTAATGAAATTTGTGTAATTAAATAATGTTTTTTTCTTCATAGATTTTATTTTTGTAAATTTTATATCATTTAATTAGATATTTTATATTTTAAGTCATGAATCTTGTCTACTTTGATACTATTCCTTACTTAACATTGTTAGAAAATAAAAACAACTTGATTCCCTTGAAAAAATTACATTAAATAAATATTAACATGTCATAGTCATCCAAAAAAATTATATATAGAATAAAAAATATCAAATTTTATTTATTTAAATATTATTAATATAATTACTTGCTTCTTTATTTTTTATAAATCTATAACTACATCATCTTTATGTCACAATTAAATTTAATTATTTAATTACTAAAAATAATAAATAAATTACCATAACATAGGTTATAAATTTATCTTTATAAATACAATTTATAGTCTTATATATCCCCTATATAACTCCATATTAAAATAAATTACCTTTTAAAACAAAATTTTAACAAAAAATGACTATTCATTGAATAGAATATTATAAATGCATAAAAATCATCATAGTGGCTCCATGTGGTCCTAAAATAGACTCAAGGATTGTCATGGTTGGTATACAATCATAAAACTAAATTATTATAAGTGTTAGGGTAGTTTTATATTATTATAATATTATTTTCACCTATAATTACCCTATTTACCTTTAACCGTGGAAATATTTTTTTTACTGAAGTTACTTTTCAAAAAATCTTATAATAAAATGGTATTATTTACATAATTTTGACCTTATGATTCTAAATATGGAATTTTTTTTATAAATTTCAAAAATAGAATTCATAAAAATTAATTAAAAATTAATCCCGATGACAGAATGAGAAAACATGTTTTTAAAAAGTAAAATCCATAAAATTATTGACATGTGTTTATATCCAAATTAAATGTATAATTACATTAAATGACCATAATTGGATTAAATGATAATAAAAGTATTTCATTATACTTTAAAATCAATTAAAAGGATAGTCTAGATATATTAACAAATTAGATGAAAAAATAGTTTGGAATTAAAATGCAGTATTTTTCACTGTTCCGTAAAATTGGAATTTTATCGGAAAAATACCAAAATTTTAACCAAAGTAAATTTTGATTCCCAAATCAAAATAGGAAGTTTATTTTATCAAATAGAACATATAAAATGGAAAAAAAATATATTTAAAAATTTTCTCCATCAAAATGTGATAAAACTACCTTTTATAAATATTAGAGTATTTTATGCTTATAATTGGATTTATTCTCTTTTAAAGCCTCATAAATTTTCTATATGAATGTAAAAATATTTTAAAAACATGTATAATCATAATATAGATAGTTTTTTTTATTCCTGCAAATACAACGACTAGGCGTTAACTACCATTTAAGATAAAAATATTTATATTGTATTATTTTTCGATATAACTCAGTCTTGTGTGTAACGTAACATTTAAGAGAAACTTTTCGTTGCTTGTGGAGTACACTATCAGAAATAGCATCCAATTTAATGTAAAATTAATATTTATTTCCATAATATTAATAGATATGATAAATTCTTATTCTATAATTACCTGGGATGTTACATCCTTCCCCCTTTTGGAAATTGGGCCCTCACAATTTTATTTACTTGTAAAATAAGTGGGAGTATTTCCCCCTCATAGAATTTTCAGATTCCCATGATTCCTCTTCAACCACATAGTTTTTCCAAATAACCATAACCTGAAGAATCACATTATTCCCCAACACATCTCTCAATGCTCAAGAATCTGGACTGACTGTTCCTCATAAGAATTATTATCTTCCAACTAAACTACTTCTGGAATCAAAACATGAGAAGGATCCGACATATACATTCTTAACATTGAAACATGATAATTTTTTTACCTGGGATAGACTTAAGGGTAAATCCACTCAGTAGGAAACTGATCCATCTTTCTCTAGGATTTCATAGGTTTTAATGAACCTCAAACTCAGCTTCACTTTCTTACCAAAACTGATCACACTTTTCCATGGTGAAACTATTAGAAAGACATGATCACCTAACTCTAAAGAAATATAATTCCTATAGTTATCCACATAACTTTTCAGCATGATCTGTGTTGTCCACATATTCCTCTAAATCAACTAAACTTTTTCTATCATCTCTTCTATCAATTCTAGTCCCATCAAATTCCTTTCATCCACATAATCCCAATAACCAGGATTTTGACACCACTTTCTATATAATTCCTCTAAGGGTTCCATCTGTATACTGGAATGAAAACTATTTTTAAAAGAAAAATCAACCGAAGAATGATATTGATCCCAACATTCCTAGTAATCCATTGAACATGAACATAATATAACCTTCATTGTCTGAGTTTTTTGTTCAAACTTCTCATCTGATTGAGGATGAAAAGTTCTACTGAAATTTAGTTCAGCACCCAATGGATTTTGAAGAACTTTCCCAAAGTTATAAGTGAACTTGAGATCATGATCAGATATAATATACTGGTGAATTCCATTTAACATTACTATCTCTTTAATATATAAACAGGAATGTTTATCCAGAGAAAAAGTATATCTAATAGGAAGAAAATGCAATGATTTAGTCAATCGATCAGCAATAACCCAAATAACATTATTACCTTGATATGTCTTTGGTAATCCCACTACCAAATACATGGATATATTTTTCCATTTATTCTATGGAACTAGAAAAGGAGGAGAAATCTCTTTCGGTAACTACCTCTCTGCTTTAATATGTTGAAAAATCAAACATAATAGGATAGAGTTAGAAATATATCTTTTCATTCCATTCCACCAGTAATACTCTTAAAGGTCTCTGTACATCTTTGTGTCACCCAAATAAACAATATAAATAGAACTATTCGAATCACATAAAAAATATTTCTTCAACTGTAAATCACAAGGCACATATAATATCTTTCCAAACATCAAAACACAATCATTATCAATGTTGAATTTAGGTTACATTCCATTCTAAACCAATTCTACCTTTTTCTGCAAGTCACTATCTTCCTTATTCCCTTTCTTAATTCTATTTAATAGATATGATTTCACTAACACCAAAAAAATAGAGGAATTTCTTTCAGCAAAAACTTCCAAGACAAAATTCATTAAATCATTAACCAAATGATCTCATTCCAAACGTAGCATGGTTAATTCCAATTTACTCTTTCGGCTCAAAGAATCGACCACTATATTTTATTTTCCTAGATTTCAATGAATCCTGCAATAATAATCCCCCATTAATTAAATGCATATCCTCTCTCTCGTTATCAATTATTTATATGTGAATATATACCTAAACATTTTTGATTAGAATATATTTCACACTTTACGCCATATAAATGATGCTTGCAAATTATTAATGGAAAAATTAGAAGCTATTTATAAATCATTTATATGGAAATTTAACTCATTAAGTTTCAACTAACATGAAGCATAATCAATTAAATAATCATTATGCATTATGAAAAAACCAAGTCCTTTCAATTAATCATCACTGTAGATAAAAAACTTATCATTCCTGGAAGGCAGGGCCTAAACTAGGGCACTAAAAATATTCTTTTTAGTTTCTAAAAACAATCTTAAAATTCTTTTTTCCAGATGAAATTAACTCCATTACGTGTTAACTTAGTTTTTGGGCTATATAACATAGAAATTATTTAAAAAATCCTTCATAAATAAACCACTAATCAAATAAATATATGAATTTCTATGATATTGGTAGGTCTTTGAAACTCTTAAAAAATATTTGTTCTAGAAGGGTCAATAATTATCCCATATTTAGAAACAATATAACAAAGTAAATAATTTTTTTGCAACCAAAATTAACTCTTACTTAAATTCCTTTATAGTTTATTTTCATTTAAGGTATGAAAAAAAATCCTTAAGTGACTTTCATATTCCTCTTGACTTTTGGAATATACCAAAATATCATCTATAAACATAATCACAAACTGATATAAAAACTAATGAAGGACTCCACTAATGAGATTCATAAATATAGAAGGTGCAGTAGATAACCAAAAGGGAATAACTATAGACACATAATTACCATATCTCATTCAAAACACTGTTTTTCAAATTTCATCCTCTTTCACATTCAGTTGATGGTACCTAGACCTCAAATCAATAATCAAAAAATACTAAGTTCCCTGTAGAAGATCGAACAAATCCTCAATATGAGGAAAAGGATAATTGTTCTTAATAGTAATTTTATACAAGGTTTTATAATCAATACAAATTCTCATAGAACCGTCTTTGTTTTTTCACAAATAAAATAGGGGCACCCCATGGTGAATTGGTAGGTCAAATGAAACATTTATTAAGAAATTTTTGAAACAGCTTTTTCAATTCCACTCATTCTACATGATAAATTTGATTAGGGGGTTTAGAAATAGGCATAGATTTTATGCACTAAATAAACAGTAAATTGAACTTCTTGATTAGGAATAATACCAAACAATTCATCAAGAAAAACATATGTGAATTAATTCACTATTAGAAGGTCACTAATCAAAACTGTTTCTTTATTTTCAACAACATGAGATAGATAACATTCACTAACATCATTAATCAATATCTTAGATTCTTGTTAAGTTACAAAAGGCAAGAAATCATTGAATAAGACTTTTATGGATTTGAAATATATTTTAGCATGATAAACTGAAATCCAATCCATACCCAAAATGATATCAAATTTTACTATGGGAAGTTCAAAAAGATTTATAGGAAAGAACTTCCCACCAATGATAATAGGAATATTTGTATAAATCTTGGTTTCTTTAATACTTATACAGATTTTTTTAACTAAAAGTTATATATCACATTCATGAGGTGCTATTTCCAATTTACATTCAAATATATAAAAAATTAAAGAATGTGAAGATCTAGAGTCAAACAGAGTATTGAAATATTTTGAAAAAACATATATCATACCTTTCACCACTTTATTTTATTGTCCCACATCAATCGTAGTTGTAGAAAATTATTTTTCCACACCCTTATTTGTTGGATCATGTTGGTTTCCATGCTAGGAAATCAACTTTGGACACATATTGGGATAAAAACCATACACATTACAACTAAAACATCTTACTACGAGCTTTTTATTACATTCATAATAATCTCCATTGTATTAATGAGAAATATGGCTAGTCTAATCACTTTGGAAGTACTTCCCAGACCTTGAGAGACATTCCCTATGATGAGTTTTACTACACTTCACACAAGATAGAAATTCAGTTTTCTTTCCTCCAAAATTCATTGATATGTTATTTCCCACCGCCTACCAAATAGATTGCTTATTCTTCTTTCTCTCATGGAACACATGATCATTAATAAAATCAATTTCTAACTTCTCAGCATATTAGAAAGGTTTCCCGATGTTTTTGAAGTCACAAGAAGCTAATAGCCTTTGATATTTCTTCTTTATTCCTGAGTAAAACCATTTTATCTTACTATAAATGTACCAGATAAAATCTAGGATGTAACATAAAAAATGGATGATTTTTTTTCATATGTATCCACCTAATCTTCCTCCTTTTTTCTTAATTCCAAGAATTTATTTTCCATCCTAAGTCAAAAAACCTTAGGAAAAGATTCCTCATGGAAGAAATTTTTAAATTCATCCAATTCCATGGAATCAATCTGTTCACTTCCTATGATATTTTTAATCACAGACCACCAAGGATCGAAATCACCTTCAAAATGATAAACAAAAATACTATCCTTTTGATTTTATGAACACCCCTTTAGATCAAATATATTTTATAGTGTTTTAATCAACCCTTTATCTTACACATGGTCAGATGATCCTCTAAATGATGGGATATGTTTCCTCATAAGGTACTCCGCTACCAACATATTCCTATGTGGTTGATCTAGTTGATCTCATGCATAAACACCACCAAAATTTATCACCTGATTAAACTTATCAATGAATACAACAAACTATTTAGTTCCAATTTTGAACTTCTCAGGATGGAGATTTGTAAGGTTGTTTTTCTTTGTATGTCGTCCCAACATAGCTGCCTTGTTTACTCTATGGAAAACCATTAAAAATAGACATATCTTATATGAAGCAACATGGAAATAAAAAAATTATATATCATTTAAATTCTACCATAAAGTAAAATAATGTTTTGACATTCCATTAACAATATCCTAACTGCTAAAGTTATCTAAACCGACCTTTGATGCATACTATATGACCCTAGCTTTATACAATACTTATTCTTGATTTAGGCCAATAATTTGAATTTATTTCACATATTGGAACTTTTAATGTTTATATATTTATAGAATTAGGCCATAACCCATACATAATAACAGAAATTTTAAAAATTAGACACTTTTACTCACTATCCATTTTTTCCATAAAATAAAAAAACATTTATAAAGAAACATGGTTTTGTTTCATTTTATAACATAAAAACTTTTACTTGATACCATACATGACTGTATTATTCTTTAAATCACGTGAAAAACATTTCACAACATGGGATATGCATAAAAATCCCTGTATGGGACACACCAATAAATAAAAATATTAGAATTGCAAACACATGTAATCCATGAATACCTTATCATAAAGTAATATATTTCACCATAAAGTAGTAGTAAATAAACTTCATTGAATATAATCTCATTTATTATAGTTTTTGAAATAATAATATTACAATAAAACCCATAGAAATCACATATATCATATAAAAGTAACTTCCGATATAATCATACATAAATTCTATAGCCATACGGTCTACTTCCACACATATCACTCTTAAAAATGGAATAGGCATACGACCGACTTCCACATCCAATGCATTAGAGGTTATAACCTAACCATATATCCCTAGTTTATCATAGAACCACGTGTATTTGGATTATCATGTAACCAACTATCTTTGGTTTATCATGTAACCACCTTTCTAATGTCTAGTTACTATTATATAGTTATAGCACATAAAAGATTACAATTATCAACATTTCACTTATAAAATTTCATTTTCAATCCAAAGAAATCATTTCCAGATATAGAAATAGTAAATCCAACTTTAAAACCAATTTCAACACCAAAAAAATGGAATATGGGATTTGGTTTTACTTCTGAAAACATTAAGTCTTATAGAGGAAATAGAATATCAAATAACAGTTACAATGGTAGTGAAGTTGTTGTCGCCGCATATGTTAAATACATTCCTTTTTTATTTTGGTAATGAAAGTAAAATGATTAATTTAAAAAGGTTACTTTTAAAAACTATTGAATTAAATTAAAGTTAAAAGTGGTTTATTATTGACTGTATAAAATAATGAGGTGTATATTATCAAAATATACCCCAATAAAAGGAGCATGAGATAAAGTCCCTTACCTTGAGTTCGAATCGTCACATATGTTCCTTGTTCTTCCTGATTAATAAACATAGGTTAATTTATAATTTCCTAATAAACTTTTTAATCTTTATTATTCCTTTTATTTCACTTATTTATAATTTTATAATAATTACTTAATTATTTATGTCCATGTCCGATGTTTTGACGATATTCAGTATTTGAGTAAAAAATGAACATGGTTTGATGCCACTAGTCCATGTGGACATAAGTATTTCATCTCAAGAATAGTATTTATGAAATTATTATCATTTTCTTTCATAACATATAACTTTAAATCAAACCATGAAGTGCAGTTATTAAAAATTAAGAATGTTATATTCATGGAGATGGTAAGTCTTATGTACGCATGAGTAATGTTTTCAAATTTTCATTGATCGTTATGGAAAGAAGGAAAGTATTATTTTATCTTTAAATAATGATACTAAAATTATTAATATCATATTAATATTTTTTAATATACTTATATATATATATATATATATATATATATATTTTACAAGTGATATAAAAAATAAAAACGATCCACATCGCTTTGTGGTGGTGATAGATCACACGTACACACGAACAACAGTATGATTTTTTTTGTAGATGGAATGTATGAATTTAATAGATATATTATTATATTATAATGATTCATATGTCTTGAATATCACATATGAATATAAATTCCATTATTATAACTACTCATTAGTGAAGGTTATGAAAAATTAATTAGATCTGTTCGTGAATGTGATAGTTCACACGTACGCACGAACGATTAATTCCTTTCCAATTTAATGGAAGTGGAGATGGATTTAGATGAAGATATTATCATAATAAAATATCAGAATATTGAGGATAATATAGTTATTTTTCATCTAGTAATAATATGATTTGGAGGAAACAGAAGGACAAATTATATAGAAATACTTATAGAAAACGATAAATCTTCTTCGATTGATCACCTTTGAATAACACCATAACACATCTAAGGAAGGTGGTACGACTAAAATAAGGCATCATGAATGTGGGAAGGTATTCTAGGAATGGGTTTGGGAATATATTTTCCAGAAAAATGTCATCAAAATTATGAGCAACAGAGAGTAATGGGTATATTTTTTTAGGAGATGGGATGGGCACCCTTTGAATTATTAAAATTATGAAATTAATATAAATTCAATTTCAACCCCAAATTGCTCCAAACAAATTTAGTTAGAATATAGGATGGTAATGGGTATAAATATATTCATATAATGTGAATTATAATAGTCTTTAATAATTTTAAATACTAATCTTTTTGTTTTAACCTTTTTTAAATCTTACCATTTTATTAAGTAATTTATACTATAAGAGTAAAAATAATTACCAAATCGTGAAAAATTAATAATTAATGAGTCATTAATGATATTTTTGGATGTATCTAAAATTTTTGGTAAAATAATCTATTTTTATAAATTTTTTATCATTTAATTAGATATTTTATATTTTATGTTATGAATTATGTCAATTTGACACTATTGGTTAATAGATTTTTTTAAAAAAAAAATCATAAAAACTTGATTCCTTAAAAAAACTACATTAAATCAATCCTAAAATTTCATATTCATCCAAAAAATTTGTGGAAGCCAAAAAATATATCATATTATATTTATTTTAATATTATTAATATCATTTATTTGATTCTTTCTTTAATTAATCTATTACTACATCATCTTTGTGTCATAATTAACTTTTGCAGTTTATTTCTAAAAAATTATAAATAAATAATGATGATTTGGGTAATCATATTATAGTTTTATAGAATATTTATAGTCTAATAGATAACCTTTATAACTCCATATTTAAATACTTTAATTTTTAAAAACAAAAGAGTAATGAAAAATGACTATTCATTGAAAATAATATTATAAATCTATTAAATCCATTATTTAGCCTCCAACTAGTCCTAAAATATTCCCAAGGATTCTAATGGTCGGTATAAACTCATCCAATTAAATTATGACAAGTGTTATGGTAGTTTTATATTATTATATTATTTTTTTTACCTTTAAATACCCGATTAAACTTTAACCCTAGTAATAAAATTTATTACTAATGTTAACATTCATAAAGTACAAAAATAAAAGGGAATTATTTAAATAATTTTTAAATTTTGATTCTAATCATATAATAATTTTTTCCTAATTAAAAAAATATAATTGGAAATGATTAATTAAAAATTAATCCTAATTGTGGAATGAGAACACATGTTTTAAAAATTAAAAAACATCAAAAGATTGACAAGTATTTATATCAAAATTAAATGTATAATTTTTTCTACTGACCATAATTGGATTAAACTATAAAAATATTATTTAATTATACTTTAAATCCAATTAAGAGGGCATTTTAAATATATATAAAAATTAGTTTAAAATGCTGTTTCAAATTAAAATGTAGTATTTCTGACTATTAAATAAAATATTAATTTTATTAGAAAAAACCAAAATCTCAACCCTAGTACATTTTGATATACCACTTCAAAAGAATTTTTTTTATAATAGAAAATTTAAAAGTGACAAAAACATGATTGAAAAAGGGTTAACCATCAAAATGAAGTAAAAATAAGTTTAAAAAATATTAGATTATTTTATGCTTAAAATTGGATTTACTACCATTTTAAACATCTTAAATTTATTTTATGAAGGTAAAATAATTTAAAAAAAAGTTTAAACAAAATATAGTTAGTTATATTCATTCCATATAATTGAAAAGCTATGTGTTATCCACCATATAAAATGATAACATTAATAATGTATTATTTTTCAGTATGACTCAGTCTTGTGTGCTACTTAAGATTTCAGAGAAACCTGTTGTTGCATGTCTAGTATGATATCAGACATAAAATCCCATTTAAAGTAAAATTAATAGATATTTCATAAATATTAATATACATGAAAATGTTTTATTTTATAATTACCTGGGATGTTAAAATAACATCTTCCAAGAATCTGTCTTGATGGAACCTTTCAAGGTCTGGTATTGAAGGCAATGATGTTCATCTCTTTTATTGGTTAGAGACATGTGAGTCAATACTTGTTAGAACTAGTCCTGTAAATGATATGTGTGATAATGTTTAGTTGATAATAAAATTTTTGGTGACAGTGTATGGTGGGAATAAATCATATGATGATAATCAGATATGAAATTTGGAGTTCGAGGTTGGTGATCCATTTTATATTGGGGTTCACCTAGATTGGGGAAAATGTATCAAAAAATTGGGATGTTTGGCACCAATATTTGTTAGACTGTTTAAGAGAGAGGATATGGTTGGACACATGGAGTACCATTTATCCATTCCATGATTCTATAGTTTCATTCATGATGTGTTTACTGAGTCGTAGATTCAGATATATTGGTCATAACCATCTCACATGATAGATGTAAAAAAACCCATATTAATTAGGATGTATCCTTTGAGGATCATCTTGTATAGATTCTGGATTGTAGTGATATGTATCTCAAGGGTAGAAAATTACCTTTTGTTCAGGTGTAGTGGAAGAATGTGTGTGTTTAGGAGGATACCTGGGAGTGGGAGTCTAATATGCAGTTAGAGTGGTTAGACTTATTCAACGAGACCCCAAAATGATTCTTGGAGTATCTTGAGTAGGAGATTTTATATAGTGGAGTGGTTGTAAAATTCTTTAGTTTTCTTTCTTCACCCCCTTGAGGTCTTTCTTTTAATCCTTGGTGGATTCATTTTTCTGATAGATCGATATCGCTTTTTGGGATAAAAGAATTTAATTTTGAGGATATAATTTTTTTAATTAATGGAGTCCGGGTATAAGTGGTTCCTAAGTTACTAATGGTTCTTGGTAAGTCGGTAATCTATAAAGGGGGTTTGGGTTTTTAATGGGATATTGGGATTAAAACTATCCATATAATATTTACACACAATGTAACTATAATACACATAGTGTAATTGTTTCCAAAAACATATCAGGAATGGTTAGAATTCAAGAACTAATTCATGACATGAGTAGAGTACACATTGTGTAATTATATTACAAATCATGTAATGTTCAATCCAAAATAATAATAATTTTAGGTGAGTGTTTTTTTTCGTGTCCTTATAAAAATAAATTCGTGACATGTAACTAATTTATAAGTGGTGTAATTTCATGATCATGTTTTTTTATAAGTGCTATGTGTATGTTTTCTCCATTCACTGGCTTAATTATTTTCTCCTCTCAACCTAGGGTGACCATCCTGGAAATTTGTGAGTTCATCCCTTGATTCTGTATGTCCCATTTATGCGATCAATTCTTGTTATGTTGTTTTTATTTGGTTCCCCCTTCTCTTCCACAGTTCATCGACCATTGCGGTGTAATATCCTGACTGTGTGTATTTTTGGTTCTGATCTTGATTGTTTTTTATCAAGGATCCTTCCTGAGATCATTTACTTATTCTTTATCATGGGTTTTTTTCCATTGGAATTATTGTGTTCTTCATCAATTAATGTTATGGGGTTTGAAACTTAACCTTATGGTTTTATAATTTTTTAGTATATGAAATATTTCATTTACACCAACATACATGTGCCTCAGCTTATTAAATGATGAATTTTATTATTCCTTGGGTTCCTGTTTGATCCAATTGGGTTTTGACCTAGCTTATGGCTACTGTTTGGGTGAGAGAAGCATTGATTAAATAAATAGATTAATTTCTTAAAGTGTGTTTAGAATGAAATGGATTTTGGTTGAATGCTTGATATAGCATAAAACTGGCTTGAATTTCTTATTGAGATAACTGTAATATTATTATACATGACCAATAGATAAACAAAACCTATAATTGAAAGATAAATGGTAATTTTCATAATTAACTATTGACCCTGATGATGTGATATTTTGATATTCCTGCTGTTTTGAATTGTATTGTGAGAAATATTGAAATTCTTATATATGGCATTGTTTTGGTTGATAAATGGTTAAATAATTATATAAAGGGATATTCCTAGTGAAACTTGTTGAAATTATTATATATTCGGTTATTCCCTGAGACATGCTGAATTGTTTATATACCAAGATCTTTCATGAGATATGCTAAAATGCTTATATTGTAGTCTATACCTAGTGACACATAATGAATTTCTTATATATTGAGAGTGGCCCTGATAAATTCTAAAATGATTATATACTAGGCTTAGTGCTGATTGATTACTGAAATGATTACATAGAGGGTTCTGAACAATATTAGCGTAATTTATACCTTGGTTATAATTTTATGATGTGAATGGTTGTCCTACATGCTGAGAGACATTCCAAAATGGTTCTAATGTATGTTAAGTTTTTCCATGGTTATATGGTTATTGTTGGAATATTTGTGATACACGCTCAGAGACATTCTTTCATAGATATAATTTTTGTTGCTGTGGTATTCATTTAATTGTTTGATTAATTAATACACTAGTTTATTGAATAAGTGTATACCCTAATTATCAAATTAGATAGTATTGGACATGTTTTTTTTGACCTAATGAGTTATACTTAAACCCTATTCAGGCCTCCATTGGGTACCTGAGTAGATTTTATGGACACATGTTTGTACAAGGGAAATAGACCTTATTATTGATTTTTATCTTACCAGATGTGCTAGAGTTTGGACATGGGAGTGACATGGGGTTTGAGTTCAGGGTCTTTTGAATCTTTATTTGAGCCTTCTAGACTTTTATCTATATTTATTGTAGAATGAAAATTAGTTACATTTCAAAGAGTCCTTACATTATTCCCTTATTATTTATTGGATTATTCAGTTGTCTTTATTATTGGTTTCTATTGTATCATATTATTTCCATTAATTTATCACTCTGATATAATTCATTTATTTATATTGGATTATTTTTCTTTGTATTAACTCTATTTTTAGAGGATATAGTCTCCCATCTATACTTATCACACCCTTTCTAATTTTAAGTATTATGTGGTATACGGGGAGGCGTGCTTAAGGTCTCATAACTAACCCGTTTCAGCCACATGGGAGAGTTCTAGATTGGGGGACATTATAAATATTCCATCAAGAGGTCTAAAAAATCAATATTCCTATGAAACATCATATCATCCTTAGTATTTACTTCTTCATCCATATAAAACATTTTTCCATGTTTTATTTTAGAAGATACCACTATTTTTTCTTCTATTATGATCTTATTAAATAACTCAAGATCGTTATTTTCCTATGATAGAAAGATAAAACATGTTATGTCTGTAATGTGTAAACCTAAAAATAATTTGATCTCATCGACCATTGAGATCTCAAAGTGTTTCCTCATTTGGGTGGAAAAGTCTTCACATGATTCTGCATTGTTTTTGATAAAATAACTTCACCAATGTACACAATAACAATGAGTGAGTTTGTGTGACCCCTTGATATAATGATATTTTCCAACATTACCGGTCATTAATTTCATGCTTATAATATTATTTTAAAACTTCAAAAACCATTATTGGGGAATTTATTTTAAAAAAAAGTTTTTTCTTTATCTAAAAAACTCAAAAATAGTTCCTATAAAATATAATACCTTTTGGGTTTTCAATGTAATCCCTATCCTCAAGGTCACCATTTAGAAGAACATCCTTCATATCCATTAAGAATAGTTTTTAATATATTTGAGCATATTTCAAAAGAAATATTCAACTCAGATTAAAAAGTTGAACTGAAGAAAAAGTTTAATTGAACTCAATACCTTCAGTTTAAGAGTAGCCCTTACATATAATATGACCCGGTTTCTATCCTACTTCTCCCATATCAGTGATCTAATTTTAGAAAACCAACATTCTCCCCTTCCCATTATTTCCTTTGGGAACTAAAAATACTTCGAAATATTTATTATTATCTACATGATTCCTCAATTATTTTATCTCTGTTAACTAATAATTATGTTGCAAGGAATTAATATTCTTTGGTTCAATATATTAGTGAAATATCATGTGATTTTAAATTCTCAGAATTATCATGTTTTGAACACCCTCTATTTTGTACCCAATGATTTTCCCAAACCCAAATTGTTTTAAAAGACATCAAAAATTAGACCCACCTTGATTATTATAGTGATCCAAACATTTCATACATAATTATTACATATAAATATATGAATATTAATTATATAAAATATATATTCATGAAAAAATCATTTACGTTGTAACATCCCAACCGGAGATCCACTAAACCTATGCCCCGAGCCACTGTGTCACTTGGCCTCAAATGTGCCTCCCTATATGATATAGGATGAGGACTATTACCGAGGGTGTAAATGTGGTATAGTGGGGAGACTATGCCCTATTATCAAAGTGGAACAATATATATAAAAAACAAACATATAACAGCCAAATAAGACATATAATCAGACATAAAAAACATTCTAGTATGGAAGTGTAATTAACTGAACAACTGGTAATATAATAAAAAGTCCCTATGCAATGTCATATATAGGGAATTCATAAAATAAAAAAAGAACAAAAAGATAATGCAATAGAATCTCAATCATATTATCAATTTTCCACTTTTAATCCCCATCTATGAGTAATGAATTTCAGTAACCAATAACAGGGACCTTAACCTTATCTATACCAAAAATCATATAATCTTCTCCGGTACCAAAATAATCCTAAGTTGGGTGTGAGATAAAAATAATAGTGGTCCCCCAAATATGGTGTCTCGAGGTAATCCAAGAAGTTCTCATAACTAAAAAGTGTGAAAATAATAGTAATTAATTAAAAAAGTTGAATAAATAAACAAAAACTCACTCAGATTTATTTAGGACACCTTTTGGATATACCTACATAGACTCATGATAGGTGTGAACTTATGATATGTATCTATATAAATTGTAATAATATATATATATATAATAGTTATTTATTATATCCACCTATATGAACCAAGTATGTGAGGAAATAAGTTTCCATATATATAGAATAATAGTTACTGGATAGATCATGTCATAACTTGGACATCCAAAGTAGTCTAACAAGCCTATAAGATCAAAAAATTGGGTAAATTCCTTACATATCATAGTGAATGGGAGACACCATACTCGTCCCATGATATTGTGAGTGTTCCATCATGTCAAAAATCTATCAAGGGACATAACACGTCAATACTAACATCCAACTAGTATCAATTGTTTGATATGCCTTCTCAACCCCTGATCTAAGGGAGGATGATACTTAATTGCTCAACTGAACCCTTACTATTGTACCATATCCAATATTAAGGCATTATTTATATATAAAATATCGCATGAGGAATTAACTCTTATGTGTATCAATATCAAATTTCAATCAAAATCAAGGAATTACATTTCATATAATAATTTTATAAGGCATATAAAAATAAGTGTGGCCTTCCCACTGATTATAATTCAAATCATTTTATTCATTAAATACATTTAATGAAATGAAACCAAAATTTATAATCTATATAATATAATCAAATCCATTTAGTTATCTTAACATGATATTTGAATTTATAAAGGTCAAGGGGTCATCTAGATAGGTTCAACGATCAAAACCGAAATTTACTACATGAGAAATTGTAATTTATATCTGGGAAAGACACTGAGTAGGTGACATGGGTTTTTTTAAACATTTATATAATTATGAAAACTAAATAAATTAACTAATACAATTCGTTGATGGAGATCTGGGCCTATAAACATTTAATTAAAATTGGTAAATTCCAATTTACCACACTCAAATGGTGTCCATAACCGAGGTGTACACCCTCTAAACTACTTAAAAAGTATCCAAGGGTAGATAACTCAATGTTTTGATCAATTTTATATGAATATATCAAATAAAATGTGAATCTTGGTTAATGAAAATGTGTGGAAAAAGAATGTAGCTGCAGTACATCAAAACTCATAGGGAAAATGATGAGACCACCTACCTCAAGGCCATAGATGAATCCTCATTCGATATCATACTTATATTTTTAGTAGGCTTGAAGAAATCTAAGAAATGGTCCAAAAATCTGAAAATATGGAAAAATTTTATGCACCTAAATAGCGCAGTGGATAATAAAATAAAATTACATCTAAGTAAAGAAACAATGATAGCTTACATAGATGAATCTGATTCTTTTGACATAACTCAATTTGGAGTCCAGACCTATGAGATACCTTAATGCATATCTTCAGGTGTTTGGGAGATTATGAGATGAGAAAAAAAGAACATGAATTGGAAAAAATAAGAAGGAAAAAATGGGGTTAGTGTATTTAATTAAGGGGAAATAGACTTTTCACCGTCAGAAATGAGAGAGAACAGTTTAGCCACATGGTTTGTCCAAACTATGTGCAAACTATGTGGCATTAACTACTTTAAAGGGACACACCTTATTTTTATGTATATGGTTTAACTAAAAGTCTAGAAAATTTAAAAGAACATTATTTGAAATAATTTTATAGCATTGAACGACTTTTCTCTAGGGGTCGCACAGTTGTAGACAAACAATGCGCCCCCCGGCTTCCACTATCTACAATCACATGATTTAGGTAAACTATTTGGGTTGGGAGGCACTATTTCCGATAACCATGTGGCCTAGTATTTTATCCCAATTTCATGGAATTTGGATCCTAACAAGCCCCAAACATGCCTAGGACCTCCATGACTTGATAAGATGTCATTAATAGGCCTATTTGAAGGAATGTAGACAAAAAATGATCCATTCCTTAATGAAAATGTGGTTGTTGCAATCTCCTCTCCATAATGCAACTCATCCTTGAGTGGACCTTTTTAAGGGTTAAAATATTTCCTCAGTAAATAGTTTTTCCCACTAAGATCGAATATCATCTTCCCATTCCTAGGTATCATATTGTAACTCGTAATGCATTTATAGTGCCTATACCAATGGAACTGAGCTTCCTTGGAGCATCTTCACACTCTGATCAACAATACACACTCGATAATCTATGAAGGAATCATCTATATCTATATCAACCTCATAAATATGAAAGAAATGGTATGGGTCTGAATAGTATTAGTTAAGATGAGATACATGAAAGACATCATTGATAAACCAATATCTATGAGGAAGTAATATCTGGTAAGCCACTAGTCTGATCTATTTCAAAACCTAGAAGGGTTCAATGAACCTCAGAGAGATATTACCCTACCCCTGAATACGTCTATGTACCAATCTAGGAAGGACTCACAAGGAAACCCATCCTCCTACCTGAAACATGAGAGGTCTGAGGTGTCTGGAGGAATAAAAATGTTATATAGACTAAGATATCATCATGAACTTTATGATCAGTTGGACCTTCTCTATAGTCTCCTAAATGAGTCAAGGTATAAGAATAGATTTTTCCCCTACCTCTATCCAACAAATAAGTTAATAAAAAGGCCTAAAATATAGATATTCCTAAAGAGGAATTTGGACGGTATCCTAAAATCCGTTATTGTAATATAACTCATCAAGGGGAATGTGTTTCTCCTAGAAACCCCCATTGTCAAGGAAACATGTGCAAAGAATTTCCTCTAGAAATTGAATAATTCTCATTGTTTATCCATCTATTTTAGGGTGATAGGCTGTTCTCAGAAGCACCTATATAACCAAGAATTCTACAACCCATTCCATAACTATGATGTAATGATAGAGTCTCAATACTAATTTCTAAAACACTATTCTCCATGATTACATAAAACCTCATTTATATACAAAATTATTATATCTTCTACTGAGAAGTAATATCTCATATGGAATAAATATGCTAAATTAATTAAATTAACAAATAAAAACAACACTGTATCATTACCACACGATGATCCGGGTAAACCGATCACAAAATCGATCAAAACACCATCCTATTTCCACTTATAAATGGACAACGAATGTAAATGTTATATGGGATTCTGATGTTCCACCTTCACCTACTAAAAGGTGGATTATTGAGTGATGAATCCCACAATCTCTGGTTTCATACCAGGCCACCAATACTGATATCGTAGACCTCATTAAGTTTTGGAGACACCTTAGTGAACTACCCATGATTAGAAATGGAATTCAAACATCTTCTACTCTCTGATTTATTCTAGGACCCATACACACATAGAATAGTAAATTATCATCCCCATCCATGGTCCAAACTAAAGGTGTATCATCATATGAGACACTTTCCCTTAGGACAAGTCCTTCCGGATAAGATAGTTGCCACATTATTACCCATTCTAGATGAGTAAAATTCACTACTATGACTCTGAGAATCAACTAACCATGATCATCCTAAACTTCATTTTACATCTCCTAGAATAAATCCATGATCTTCCATTCACCACTAGCCTCTTAAACTACATGATTCTGAGTCTTCCAGCTTAGAGCATCAGCCACTACATTTCCTTTCCCAAGAGTGTAGGAAATCCTGGAATCAAATGACTATTTCTACTCAACCCACACACACTATCTATGATTTATATCTCTTTGGGAAAATATGTACCTGAGGATTTTGTGATTTTTTAACACTAAAAAATTCTCTCAAAGTATATAATTTCTCAAACATCATAAAGAATGAACCAAATTGTCTATGTTGAGGTCATGCATCGGGTAATTGTATTCATGTTTCCTCAACATAAGAGAACCATATGAAAAAAACTCTATTTACCTACATAAGAACTACTCTATGCTCGATACATGATGTATCACAATAGACTATATAGGGCCTTATTGGCTCTAGAAGAATCAGTATTCGTGATAAAGTAAAATGAACCTTAAACTCTTGAAAAGATACTTCAGAAGCTTCTTACCATATGAATTTCACACAATTATTTTTCAAGCCTGTATGTGGCACATAAAGGTGTGATAAATCCCTAATTATGAATTTTTAATATCCATATATCCCTAAGAAACACTGAATATAAATAGTGTTCTTGGGATGATCCAAAAAATTGTAACTCTCGCATTCAATTGGTCTACAGAAACTTTGGACTCTGAGATGATATGACCAAGGAAGTGGAATTTCTTGATCCAAAAGTGGAATTTATTGAGTTTTGTATAGAGGTAATTCTATCTTAGTGTATTCAGGATCATCTCATGATTGTTTTCATGGTCAGGTCTATAGAATTAATACAATATGATATCTTTAACAAAGACTACCGATATTTAATCCTGATGCAGTTGTAAAACCCAATTCACAAGATATATGAAAACATTAGGTGTGTTTATGAGTCCGACCAACATGACCACATACTAATATAGAACATACCTTCTCCCGAATGTTGTGAGAGGTATGTATGATAACTTGAAATGGACCTAATGACATAAAAACCTCAAATATATCTTTGAAAACACTCTATCTCCTTACTGATGATCAAATAAATCATATATTCCAGGAATTAGATTCTAATTCTTTATTATAATCTAGCTAAATCGATGATAATACATGTAAATCCTGAGGGTACCATCTACCTTCTTGAAAAAAGGGAAAGTGAAACCCAATGAGATGTGTTGGGGGGTATAAATAAATTATCCTCTAGATCCTCCAACAGCTTCTTGAGATGCAAAATATCCTTAAGTTCCATCGTATAAGGAGGAATTCTCACTGGTGCTACTCCTGGCATAATATCAATGGTAAATTCTACCTCTTGCACTGGAGGTAAACTAGAAGAGTCTTCCAGAAAAAAGTTCTTGAAACACTCCACTACTAGAGAAAAAATAGTGAGTTTTAATACCTGGTCATCCAAGAAAACATTGGTGATCTGATCTATCACTCTACCTATCCTCTAATTCTTGGGTCTATCTTGAGTCACACTAATATCCCATTCTCCCTTATGCACGTTACAAAAACCCTATTGTGAAGTAAACATCACCCTTCGATGATATCAATCAATATGGGATTGATAGGGAACTAACTAGTCCATCTAAATGACTATGTTAAAGTCCATCATGTCAGGGATTAGAAGATTCCACACAAAAAGGTATCCACTTATCTCAAGGAGAAAATCATTAAAACAGAGAACACTCCCCTAATCAGATACTAAAAGGGTTTCTAGAATCATAAATCCCTATAAGAGTTCAATATCGAGGCCTAGAACCTCTGCAATTGAAACATATATAAATGATTAAGACTTTCCCATTTACAAAAAAATAGACACTAATGTGGAGGCTACTAGAATAGTACCTCATACAGTAGAAGATCTATCTCTCTTATCCTCCGACATAGGCTGGACTATCTATAACTGGACTGTACCACAGCCATGATTCACTATATAATTTCCATGAGAATGCTCAATCTATTGGCACTGAGCATTATGAATTTTACTACCCCTTCCTTGACCCCCATCTCATCCTGAATGAATAGTGGTAGACCAACTTCTAGTCCATCATGATCCTACTAGTCCTAATCCTCTACTTGGAGTCGGTAAAGATCCCTTCTCACTACGTTTTGATGGAGAGGTTCTCTAGAAGTGCTAGATGTGGGCCATCCTCTGATGTCTTATGTATTCTATATGGTCTTATAATAAGTAAGGCTTCATGTGTCCATGATTCCCGCATTGGTGACATATCACAAAGTTGTTAGCATGTAAAACCTGATTGCTGCTACAGTCATGAGTTGCCTCAAAACGTTTATTTTTCCTTGAATAAGAATCACCGATAGATCTTAGTGTCGAACCCCATGAATATCTCCATAAACATACCTAAAATTTCTCTCTTTAATAAAGGATAGGTTGATGATTTCATAAATGGTAGTCAGACTAAATACATTGATCTATGATTGGATTTTGTAAACCAACCCATCCTCGAAATGCCAGGTGTTCATTAGATCATAACTATCTAGAGTAAGAGTGAACCTTTTCTACTATATTAAATGGGTAGAGTATTCCATATTAGACATACTACCCTGATTTGGGTTCATGAATTCTCTATCTTTGTCAGCCCTCAGAGTATATGGAATGATATAGTCATAAAATATTTGTTAGAATTCTACATAGGAAATAACTCAATGCTGATCTATCTGGGTAATAATGCCCCACCACCTCTTGGAAAAATCACATAGCATATATTTAGGAAGTTTTACCCTTCACTATGGAGGCATATCCAGTTGCTTGAATATAGAAAAGTTATCTTCGAGCTAAGACTCAACATTGTGGGGTCCCCCATCCCTGGAAATGATGGGAGGGTGATGCAGTTGTAACTCATGAGTCAACTCTACCATACCTGAGGAAGGTAATTCAAAACCTTTCATATTATGAAAAATATATAGAAAACCCTCACTGAAATAGGAACTGGTTCCTATATTAAGAACAAGATGAGGTTCCATATGTGGCACTACAGGAGGAATCACTGGCGAATCATTGTCCTCGACCTCAGTTTCATGGTCATCAACACCTTCATGGTGAAAAAATAAAGGATATCATGGAGGAATGATATTACAATTCGAAAAAAACACCTCATAATAGATTATAACAATTTTAAATAATATATATGAAAACCTAGGATAACTATAAATCCTTCCCATATAAATGATCATGAATATATTCTTACTCCAAAAACTAATTCTACGTGGTAGAAGAGATCATAATGGCCATAAGAACGTACGATATACCCCAATACCCACTTCTGATTCCAAGTTTGGGTCAATGTCTTTGTCTTAGACATATATAAAATGATTATTTTCCCTTTATGATTCATATACAATTTTTTAAATTTTAAATTCATTTAAAGATGAAAATCAATTTGGAATGGTTGAATTATATAGATTACCATTTCCAATCCATAAGGTACCATTCTACTGATGAACCAACAAATTTTTTCCAATTAAACCAAACAATAACACTTTCCATCCAATGAGAATGATGGTCCAAGGCTCAACATTCCATAATGGACTACTTCAGGTGTGTTGTTTAATCTATTCTTGAAAAAAATATTAGGTTAAGGTTGTAACTTTATATATCAAATATGTTTTCCAATTTTGGAAAGGAGTTTTAGACCAATTCCATACATAATCATTCCACTAATAATATGTAACTAGAAAATGAATACTAAAAGTAGACATGGCATGAAAAATATTCCTGGAATATTAGTCCTAGTGTGCCTTTAATGATTCATGTATAGATTCAACACCCTTATTTCATTTGGGCTATGTAAAGAAATAAAATTTCAATCATATCAATAATAATAACATCGTAAAACTAGTGTGTCACTCAATAGTGAAGTTATATCAACCGTAAATGGTATAATCAATAATAATAATTTCCTATCCCAAATTATTTGGGTATCCTCTGTACATGGGTAAGCTACATCAAGGAATAGGTTCAATTAAAAATACCATTAATTCTTAATCTCAAATATAATTATCAAACTGTAATACAAAGGAACAATAAGGTTCTAATACCACTTTGTGATGTCCATACCTACGATCCACTTATCCTGTGCCCCGAGCCAGTGGGTCACATGGCCTCAAGCGTGGATCCCCATACACCAGAGGATTCCATATAGAAGTAATGGTGTAAAGGTGGTATAGTGGGGTGAATGTACCCTCTTATTAGAGTGAAAAAAAATACAGAAGCCAAAAAACTTACAATAGTGGAATCATACACATAAACAGGCATAACAAATAAGCCAGTGTAGACACGTTAATAACTGAACAGCTGATAATATAATCAAAAGTCACTAGGTAGTGTCATATACATGGAATGCATGGCATGATGATCTGGAAATTGGTACCATGTGATAGGAATATACAGAAACTAAAAAAAATTCCACTAGTATCTAGAGCATATACTCTACCCTCTTCCCTTAAGCTCCATCTATACATAATGCATTTCAAAAACTAGCAACAGGGACATTAACCTTATCCATACCTCTAGTCATATAATCTTCCTGGGTACCAAAGGAATATCGAGTAGGGTGTGAGATACAAATCCCATAATTCCACCACAAAATATTTCTACAAGTAATCCAAAAAGTGATCATAACTAAATAGTGTTCCAGTTAAATTTATCAATTAACAAATCTAGATAAATAAACTACATCCCACTAAGGTTCACTTAGGACACCTTGTGGATCTATCTACTTCAGATTATGGTCAGTGTGAATGTATAATAAGTATCTACATTGATAGTAATAATATATATATATATAGAATAGTTATATATTTCATCCACATATATGGACCATGTATATATGAATGTAAGCAGCAATATACTAGGAATAGTAGTTACTAGCTAGACCCGGGCATAACACAGACATCCATGACTAGTCTAACGAGACTATAAAATCAGAAAAAGGGTTCATTCCCTAAATCTCATAGTAAGTGAGATACTTTATGCACTTCACTTGAGATGGTGAGTGTGTGATCATGTCAACACTCTAACAAGAGACATGGAATGTCAATCACAATGTATAATTAGTGATAATGGTGTGATCCGTCTTTCTCATCACATGATGTAAGGGAACATGATACCATCATTCTCAATAGATGCCTTAAAATTACAAGAATGTATATTTCAAGTAATGGAATATATATAATATAATGAATTAGTCATTATATCTCATGTGTCTCAATATCTATGTTCAATCACAACAATGAATTACATTTCATATAATCATTTAATAATTCGTAAGAAAATAGGTGTGGTCTTACCACCATTTATAATCCATATAATTTCATTTAATCAATTAATTTAAGTAAATGAAAGCAATATTTATACTACATCCTATATAATCATATAAATTTAGTTCTATTAAAAGGGTATTTGAATTTATAAATCTTGAGGTGTAATCTGGATAGGTTCCATGGTCAAAAAGGAAATTTCCTATATGGTAAATTCCAATTTATAGTTGGGACAGAAACATAGAAGGTAACTTGGTTTATATCAAAATCTTATAAAATGGGTGAAATTAGATCAATGAACTAAAATGAAATCTTGGAAGACGATCCGAGAATATAAAATTTTAATTAAAGTAGGGAAATTATAATTTATCACCCCTAAAGGGTGTCCATAACCAAGGTCGACATTCTATAAAATGATAAACAAGGACACAAGGGTATATATCTAGGATAATTGATCAGTTTGATATGAATATATCAATTAAAAGGATATAATTGAAAAAATATGGATTGAATCTTAATGGCGTATCTACAGATCATTAAAACTCATGGGGAAAATGTTGAGACAGCCTACCTCAAGGCCATAAATGACTCCTTGGTTGATATCAACCTCTAATTCAGAATTGGTTTGAATAAATATAAGAAATGGTCGACTTCTCCCAAATTAGGGAAAATAAATTGCACTTAAATAGCATAATAGACCTAGAAATAATATTATATTGAAGGAAATAGAAAATGATATGTTACCAAGAAAAATCTGATGGTTTTAATGGATCTCGATTTGGAGTCCCGACATATGAGTTACCTCAATGACTAGCTTGAGTTTATTCGGAGCTTGAAAGAGGATAAAACCAAGAACATATTCTAGAGGGAATAAGAATAAAATAAGAAAGTTTTAAAAAATTTAATTATGGGAAAATGGAATTTTAACCCTAAAAAGAAGCGCACACGGTTGGGATTAAAAATTTATCTAACCGTACACAAACCATGGAAAAATGAACTATCCAAGATGTCAGTTGGGCCATATGATTAATCACGCGGCTTAGTTATTTCTCCACATTTTGGGGCTCCGAGCTACAAATGAGCCCCAATTACACTCAAGACCTCCTTTAATTGATTGGGAACCATGAATAATCCCATTTAATGGAATATAAAACAAAAAATAATAACTTTTATCTTCTTGAAAATATGGGTTTTTATATAGGTCTAGTGTCATTGGAAATTTGGAATAATATTCAACTAGTTGAAAAAAAAATATCTATATAGTATCCAACATAATTCTTCATAATTAGAACACTTCATTGACATGTCATGCCTAATAAATCTCTACATAAACTAGGGAAAGGAAAAAAATATGGGTGATATCTGATGCTTAGTAATGGTAAAAAAGTGAGATATCAATGATCATATAATCATAAATGAGAAAAAAGGGTGTGAGAACATGATATTAAAATTCTAAAACCATACCATAAATATCATAGATAATTACTTCAAGTCATGGTATAAATATAGTTAGTTTATAACACATGAATCATAAAGTAATCAATGAACATGATCCACGAGAGAAAAAAATTGATATAATGCATAGAATTTTGGCATACACATAAGAATAGAAAATCATTTACTTAGTAGTCAAGGATTATTCCATAGATATCATAGTGTAATGTGTTTACTCCCCCATGAAATTGTGGTAGTCAATGTTAACTCCCAAGAATATCATAATGAATTTATTCACTTACAAAACTGGGTTCACTCCTAATTTGGTTCTAGTTTATCTAATGAGATATCAATTTTTACCCAATGTTTTGGAGTGAGATATAGGTCACACTTTTCACAAAATTAAAATCATATATATGTGTTCCAAAAGGATATAAATAATTCATCATATAAAACACCATGAAAATATGTGGTTTTCCTAAAAAAATTATCATAGCCTAACCCATCGAGAAAATGGGTGTCATGAACATTTCATCATTTCATCATAGTATAACCTATTGAAATGAAATGGGTATCAGAAAAACTGTTTCATCTTATTCACAAACTATCATGATAATGAATAAGGAGGAAATCCTTTGAAAATATTTCTAGTAAAACATAAGTGAAAGTAATGGTTGTATAATTTGAATAATATAAATACCATTAAATTATTATTAATATTTTCATTAAGAAATAAAACTATCCATTCTAAAATAACATATTTTTTTTAAAAAAAATCCAATTTTAAAAGATAAAATATTCTTTGAAAATAACCTTGTAAACTATTAAATAAATATTCGAAGAAAAAATTAGTAATTATGTATGGAAAATTTGTTCATGGCGTGAAAATTAATGAAACATTCCTTCCATACATTTGTCAAAAAAGTCAAAAAGTACCAAATTTGGAAAATGAGAAGAAGATTACTTTCCAAAACATTTATTAAAAGTCAGACTTGGGAAAATTAAATTAAAATATCATATTTTAATAGTAAAAAAACCTCATTAAAATATTTTTAGAAAACATGAATATGGAAGAAAAAGGGGTTTTGACTGAAATGTTAAATGAAGTATATTTTCCTAAAAAGCAAATTTTAGTCTCTTGAGTACATAATATGATGAAAATGAAAATAAAACATGTATGTTAAATAGATAAAATGAGGATAATAAAATTTATATTTTATTGAGACATATATCATAAGGTTTCATCATTATAGGCATAGTCATAATTAATCTTAAAAAATAATGGGATTGTGACATAAAACCACTACCTTGAGTTCCCATTAATCAGAATGCACTCTAACTTCTAGTATAATAAATTTAAAATTATTGTAATTCTCTAAAATATTCATTTTTATACTTATAATATTTTATATGGTCCCTTTTTAACATCTCAATAGAGTGTTTTATTAATAATTACTTATTAAAATTGTTATTTATGGGTGTTAACTGTTTCATTTATAATGATTATTTTAGCTCAGTTGTTCTGGTCCTTGTACATTTATTATTCTTATATAATATCCATTATTATAATCATTATCAAATATAATTAAAATTAATTATATATAAATATATATTTACATATATTCATACAGAAAAATTAGGGATAAAAAAATCAATTACACTGTTCAGGGAGAAGGTAAATCATACATACACATGAACAGTGTTTTGATTTTTCATGAGATAGAATAAAAGAAGATAAAATATTTTTATACCGGTTAAATATCATTAATATATCATATATATCATATATATTCATAAAATAAGTCTTTATTACCATCTAAGTAAATTATAAATGAAAAATGAATCATATCACATCATGGAGGTTGTAGTACATATGTACACACGAACATCATTATCGTTTAAAAAAGGATTAGATTGTAAGTTTATAGATGTGATATTTAAAAATAAAAAGTATAATTATTTCATAAATATCACATATAAACATTAAAATCGTCATAATACCCATCTATATATAATGGTGATGAAAAATGAATTGTATCGGTACGTGAAGGAGGTCAGGAATATTTATGTACAAGTGATACTATCACTTCTATTTTGATCAGAAATATGGTGTATAATGGTGTTTTAAAAATTATAATAATATTTAATAATATTTATGTTACTTAAGATATTATTTTATGATAAATAAAATTTATTTAGAGGAGATAAAGAATATTAGAAAATTAATTTATTGGGTATGGAGACTGCATCTTCTTTTAAATGACTTGTCTAGATATCCTCTAATGGGATTTTCGTTTGGGGTTTTTGGAGTACCAAAACCTCTAGAATTTTTATAGGTTTGTTTATAAGATAAATTGGTATATTTTGGTAGACCTATAACCCTATATGTGGTGTAAATAAAGAGGAACATGGTTCCCTTTTATAATTTAGCTGAGAAGAAATTTTAGAATTTATCAAAAAACTAAATTATAATAAATTCATTCTAAATAAAAATGCCCAAAATGGAAATTTATTTGAAGATAAGTAGGTACTGGGTCATAATTACATAAAATAATAGAATTTATTCAGGTTTTTGTGTCATTTTAAGACATATAATTTTGATTAATCCTTTTCTAACCAATTTAAATCATACTATGGTACCAAATTCTTCAATATTAAAGGGTTGTAATATTTACATATACGGTGAAAAATTGAAATTAATTTGCCAAATAATGAGTTTTAAGATAATATAATATCTAAATTTTCATAGTTCCAAAACGTTTATAATTTTTAATTAATATAATAATATATTAATTTGATGAAATATATTTATCGTCAATTTTATCACTATTCATTTAATTTGGCTTAAAAACAAAAATAAAAAGGTATATTTAGAATAAAAATATTTTAATACAAAAATAAAATTTCATACTAACATATAATTTTTTTTGAAAGCTACAAATTACTCAAATTTTATCCCTACTAATATTATCAAAATCATTTATTTTTTTCATTAATTAAAAAATTACTGTTATGACATTGTGTGAGAATTTAAGGTAATTAAATATAACCTAAATATTAGATATAAATTAATATTGTAAATATAAATTTATTATAAAAAAAATTATAATTTATATTCATTAATAATATGTTTTTACCTATGTGAACACATAAATAATATTTAAAACATAGAGAGTGACATTTTTTAACATTCTTTGATTTAAATAATATATAAGTCATTTTCCTAGACATGCATCCATTAAAATATTCAATTTTGATACTAAGGTAATAATATTCTAATTTAATTCATCCAATATGAATTAGGATCAAAACATGTGGCCTGATCATTTAGTTTTCAACCTAGATTTACCATATTTAACCTTTACCGAGGCGATCAATTTTATGACAGTTACAACTCATATTGGTTCAAAATAAAAGATTTATATTTAAAAAATGTCATCCTTATAAATAAAAATATGGAATCCATATTATAAAATTCAATAAATATAATTTTGATAAATTTAATTATAAAATAAGCTCACAAAACACGATGAAAAGCACTTTTTAGGAAAATATATTTTTAATTATAAAACTTATTTTATTATTATCCTAATATTATAGAAATATTAAATTATTGTTAAAAAATTTGATTAAATATTTAATATATGATATTTAATTAAAATATTTCAAAAATAATGATTAATTAATTTAAAAACACATTACACGCTTAAAAGCATTTTTGTAGAAAAACTCATTTTTTATGTATAAATAAGATTTTTATCGTAAATTCAAACATAAAATTTATCCCAATGATTATAATTAGATTTTAAAAAAATACAATATGACTTATTTTACTTTGAAAAAATTTAAAAAATAAATTGTTGTATCCATAAATAAAAATATAATTTTCAATAAAAATTTTTAGTTTTCACTATTTATTTGAAAATTTATCTTTTTAGAAAATTATAAAAAATTGATCAGAAAATAATTTTTTATTTTAATTTAAAAAATTATGTTCATTTAAAAAATATGATATAAAAAATTTCTAGAAATTTATATTGTTTTCCAACAAAAAACAATAAAATTCATTTTTCAAGAAAAAAATTACATTACTAAATATTGAGTGGTTTATTTCTATGAATTTATAAATAAATTTATTAGGAGTAGTAATTATATATATATATATTATATATATTTAATCATATTCATACATTCAAATTTAATATCTAAGTTTTAAATATCATAAATAATAATATTTTAATAGTATATCATGGTTCACTAAAACTAGACATTGCGTGTAGACCAAGTTATCAAAAAGTAAAATTATTTAGATGTAAATATTTGTCATAAATATCGAGGTGTTAAACTCTCCCCCATTTAATAAATTATTTCATCATAATTTTATCTTTTTCTCTATAATCAAAGGAATTATATTTAAAAAAAATCCTTTATTTAAAACCCACATTATAAAATGGGTTAATGATACTTCTCATCAAAAAGAGCGAAAGGGAAGCACGAAGCTCACCCAAAAATTAGGTTTCCAAATTAGATAACATTAGGGGGAAGTGAAAATATGGACATGGAAGAGAAAACTAATGACCAAGGACTAATAGAGAGTGTTATTGATCTTTTTTAAGAGAACTTTTACAACCAAAAAATTATGAATTATTGAGGGGTTAAAATACTATCAATTCACTAAAATTGAATTTTATAGGATAATATTTTTTCCTTAAGATTATTTTTCTAGAGTTGAGGAATTACATTACCATCAAGAATAATAACATAAGGAAATATATTTACTTGGCAATTATAATTTCATCCATTAGTAAATTTCCATGACAAACTAATATATTTTTCTAAATGATGAGTATTAGAGAAAATTATTTTTATTCCCGTAGCAATAAAATAAAATTCAAATAGATCAAAAAATTATATCAGCATATTCCTCCTATTTTTATGAATTATCCATAAATAGAAATGGTATCACAGGGTAAGATAATCACTAAAAGAAATAGACCATCATATGATGAAATACATCACTAATCTATATATACATAATTTCCTTAATAAAATCAACATTATAAAATATATCAATCATAAAGGCTATATCATACACTACATCTTAAATATTCAGCAAATTTGAATTCATTCTTCCCAAATAATATTTAATGGTATATAACATGTTAAAAATAAGGTTTACATATAACTTAACCAAAGTAAAAATCTCCTAAATATAATTAATCAAAATGATAAATTATTACATAATCTTTTATGTGGTATACTTTACCAAAATTTCTTGACTCCTTGTTTTTTTAATTACATGAAATTTAATATATAACATTACCATTAATATCTTTAAAAATACCATCTTTTTAATGAACTACCTTTTAATCATCAATATTATCTATATCCTAGAATCCAATAGTTCATAATTAACTTAATGTCAAATCATATACCAACCACAAGGGTATTTAAACTTAAATATAGTACCAAATAGCATCAAATAAAACATTAAAATGGTTATTTTGATACCTATGGACATTCAACCAACCATAAACTTATAATCCCTTTATGGTGTCTACAAAATTAATGTTAACCTAATAAGAAAAAATATATGACTAAAAAAAATTAACACAATACTTTTTCCTCAAATAATATCCTAGACTATTGAATATATTATATAAATCCAATTATGTATCTAAATTCATCATAGATGAACTAAAATCACTTTTTATCAAATCACTACTCAATTGTAAGAACACTAGTACTACTAATATTAAACATATATATCCTTATCCAAACTATACCTTATTAAGTCAAAATGAGACTTAAATTATGTTTTATCTTTTACATTAATCATGTATTCTAAAAAACACCACATTGACAATAAATCAGTTATCTTGGTTATTAGAAAAATTCACAAAGAAATTCAAATCCTTGAGTAAAAACTAATGTGGAACAATACTTAAATGTTTATTTATTTTCATAACTAGCATATCATTATTATAACACTTATAAAACATAATTATTGAATACAATCACATATAAACAATATCATCCCACATAATTCTAAAACCATTAAGTAAGATTCATCATCTTATTCCCCAATACTTCCCTCATTCAATATGAAATATTAATCATATTATAGGATTATTCAACTTCAATTTCACCATACTTATTATTTTGAGATAAGAAATGATATTAAAACATCCTATATAATTCTTACTTCATTATTATCCTCTTCATCATTATTTGTAAAACTATTACTCATAAAAACATTCTTATTCTCATCTCAAGATTTCCCTGTTCAACATCAATTTTCATAATTCGCACAATTTCAACATTTAAAACATTCAACCATTGAGGATACGTAGGGAGACCATTATTCCAATCCATTGTGTTAACTTATAATTTCATTTTCCTCCTGAATTACTTTCTTTATGTCCTTATTTTTCACACTCAAAACATAATCCCATTCCTCTAATCCTATTATTTGAGTGAATCTTCCCCAATTCTAGAAATTTTGCAAACTGACACTTTTTTCCTCTATTCACTTTATGAAACTCTATCTTTCTCTATTTACGTGTTCTAGTAAACTCACCCAAGATGAGATTGTGAGTCATATTACGATATAACTAAATATGCATAATCACAAGGTTTCACATTCCATCTCTTATATCAGTTTGTTTCCCATGGGTAATGTTATTCTATTGACTATAACATTGGACATTAACACGATTCCTTCAGGTTCTATCCATTGAATAAAATATTAAAAGTCTGAGGAACTATAATAGTAGTGGGAAACCACCTAATCATGAAAAATATATTAAATGATGTCAATATCATGAAAACATATTTTATGACACCTTAGTTTTAACATAGGCCATTAATGATTATTACCAAAACGTTAAGATTAAATAATATACTTAGAGTTTTAAATAGGGTTCTTTTTAATGTTTTATCATCATAGTTCCAAAGGATAAATAAAATTTTATCTGATATGATCTATTGATACCAAAACTATTCCTACATAGATAGTGCATTTTAGTAGATAAATATTCACTACATAACATTTATATCCATTCTAGAATCATTTACCTTTAGTTTATTTGGGAAATTTGAGTCTTAAAAATAGGTTTATAAAACATATACCTGGCATCTTAACCATTTCATCAAAAGTAGAGCCCTTCAAAGACATAAAAAGATTAATACCTTTCTTAAAAGATTGTGAAAATTAATTTTAGAAAGCTTGGGCTCTGATGATCAGTAAAGGTAAAAAATAGATATATCAAGGATCATAAAGCCTAACATGAGAAAAAGTGTATGATAACATAATCTTAATATTTTATAATCAAACCATTCTTATCATATATCACAATCTTGAGTCATGGTATAAAGATTGGTAGTTCATAAGACAAGAATAATATATGAATCAAGTAACATGATCCATGAGAGAATAACATTGACTTAAGACATATAATTTTTCTATACAAAAAAGCTTTGAAAATCATTTCTTTAGTAGTCATGGATCATTTCCAATGCTCTCATTTTGTAATGGGTTCACTCTCCAAACCATCATAGTCGTCAAGGTTCACGTCCAAAACTATCATAGTGGATAGATTCCCTTACTAAACTAGTCTTATTACCCATTCCAGTCCTATTTATATCATGAGATATCAATAATTACCCCATGAATTGAAGGGTGATATAGGTCCCACCCATCACATAATTAAAATAATACATATGTGTGGAATAATATCATAATGTATTCATCATTTCAAAACCCATCAAATGAAATGGGGTTCATAAACATTTAGTCATAACAAAACCCAAGAAAAAATGGTCTTCAAAAACATTTCTTTATTTCTTCACAACATAACCCATGAAAATGAAAATGGATTCAAAAAAATTGTGTCATAATTTTCATAAAACATCTATATAATGAATATAGATGGTATCTGTCATGAACCAGCTTGGGTTGACCCTGAATCGGTCACCTAGGCCGCTCCATGACTAGTCCAGAGAGGCCTTCTCGATCCTCTTAGGATGGAAAAAAGAACAAAGGATGTCAATAGAGTGACAAGGGAACAATTTATTCCAAATATAAACAATTAAATAAAAATATAAATGAAATGGACAGCCCAATATACATTTATATGGAATTTTAACTGAACATTATTCTCACAATAAAGTGAATGTAAAACTGAACCAACAACTCAACTGACCAAACATGACCATAAAATAACATCATGTGACCCTGTTGGTCACTCTCCAACACAAAGATCACATATCACCAAAGGCGATCAGACACAAGATGAAACCTGCACGAGGGCTAAAAACAGAAGAAGATAATAAACACAAGTATTAAAACTCAGTAGGTTAGCCTGATATTCTATTCCCAATTCGCATCCTTTATAATAAAAGAGAAATAAATTTCAGGTTTTAAATACAATATATAAAATTATTCTCTCAAAAAAGGTTTCATTCTACAAACATTACAAAATAAAAATGCTTTCATGTTTTCATAAACAGGAAATGTTAGTAACCAATGTCAACGATATGCAACTTCAAAGAGAAAACGATTTTCAAGAGGGATGATTTAGAGAAAGTAAAACTTTAAATAAAACCAAAATTCTACTGATTGTTTCTACAAAACTCACTATATGATGATAGTGAATAACCATATATCCAATGACCACAAGTCACAGGAACACCCTTAGGAACTAGCTAGATGTGGGCCCTAGGAACCTCATATCTCAGTGAAAAGCAGCCATAAAAAATATTTGTTCTCATTCACGATCCACTAGTATGGAACTTACCAATAACCCAGTGGTCCCCAACATCATTATAAGAGTTTAGTTACTGTTTTCATATTCAAACATGCTATGTGAAATAGGGAAACAACCACACTCGATCACTAGAATACAAGTACTAGTTCTCCCACCTAAATACTCGAGTTTCCCTCATTGGGATCAAAGAAGTTAAGCATTATTTAAAATGAAATTTATAGAAAAAAACCTTTTCTAGTTTAATACACTCTAAATATTAGCTAAAAATGTTTTTCATAATTTGTGTAACCCAATAAACCATCTAATATTTTTATTAAACAATTTCAAGAAGTTGAATAAAGCTTGGAAGATGAATTCCATTTGAAAATTCACTTTTTAGGACGAAAGATGAAAAATTACATAACAATCCAGATTTGGAATCCCCATAACCATTTACTAAATCAATTTCATGAATCTTAAAATGAACCCAAATGGTACAACATGGAATACACAAGAAAACCCCTTTTCTTCAGAAATGTCAAATGGTCCTTTAAGCATTTTACCAAACCAACATATAACAAAGGTAAAAATATCACTTTTCATAAAGATTTTAAAAATCATTAGAAGTAGAAAACCATTTACATAAACCCTTTAAAACTTTTAGGTTACACATTTAAGCTCATCTATTTTCATAAGATTATAGAACATTCCACTAAATGGAATCTCGTGCCAAAACACATAAAAAACCAAAGTAAATATATTTATAAAAGGAAAACTAATTTTTATAGGAATAAAATGAAACCAAGATATAATATTTCATTTTTAATTTTTCCCCTAATTTAATCAATAAAAACAAGTTATTTTATATCACATTTAGCCCATAAAGGCAGACTAGGCACTTTTTTGAAGTCTAGGCATGCAAGATTTAGAAAAAAACAACTTCTATTTAACAGCCAAATGGGTCAGAACCCAAATTTTTATTCCAAAAATTTATTATATTAGTTAAACTTGGTAATTAACATAAAATTCCATATTAAAAAACGAGCGGAACATTTATTTGAACAAGCGGTGTGCACTTTTATAATGAAACAACTCCATTTTACACAAAACAGGGCTTAAATAACCATTTTGCACACCAAATAAATCATCCAAATGTCGAAAAGAAATATTAAACATGTATATAAGGTGAGAATAGAAATAAAAATATGAAACTTAAATAATTAAGGCACGTTATTCAGAAAACCTACCTCAAAACCATGGTGAAATGGTGATGCACACCTGAAAACACATGTCATGAGGTCTAGAACCTTAGATATATGGAGACTAGCCCAAAACCAACAAAAACCACAAAAACATGATGAAAAAACAGAATCCCAGGTCTATCATGACCATGGGAGAAGATAAATATGAGAAAAATGAATGAAGAATGAAGAGGGAAGAGAAATGAGAGATAATTGATGAAGAAATTAAGAAAAACCACTAAACTTTGGAGATAAATCGCCCAAAAAGATTCCTAAAATTAATGACAACGAAGATGGATGGTACTATGGTCGATATAAAATAGTTAGGTATCTTTTTTGTAGGTGTAATCACCAAAAATTATAAAAATGAAAATGATGTAAAAGAAACAAAATATTTTTTTTAAAAAAACTGGATATGGGCTCATAGGCTAGCCCAATAGCTGAATAAATAACCCAAATCCACCGTGATTATGAATTCTTAAGGGATCCAAATTGATAAGTTTTTTTATAGGTCATGGGAGGCTAAGTGGGAAGTGGAATGGATGAAAAAAATTGAAAAAATGAAGTTATAAATGGAACAATATTTGTTTTTAAATCTGGAAATTGTATCGTGATTGGCCAAAATCATGAAGTTACCACCCTTTTCTCAAAAAAATCCAAAACAAGATATGAGGTACACATAGTAAGATTATTAGACATAGATGTAAGTTGAAAACTCAACATTAATATAACCAAAAACCCAAGAAAAGGAATGGTATTTCTAACAAACCAGATCAAAAATAAGACATGAAAACCAGGTGTGATAATTCTCCCCAACATTAATGCTTTCCACCCCTAGAAAGAGATAACAATTTTCAGTTGAAAGATAAACACCTAATAATCCCTTATAAACATGTTCCAAACTCTCAAGAAAGTAAATATCATCCACTATCAATATAATTTAATCCAATTTCTAAAAAAACACCAAATCACTTCCACTTCTGGAGAATCAACAGAAAGATCAAGCCACCACCTCCAAAACCAAGCCAAGAACCAGAATGTTGGGCCTTAAACCAATGAACCTAATGATCACCCAAACCAAAGTGAACTTACTAAATCCAAAAAAAATCATGTAGGAGGATGTAATGAGATCAACACCATTAAATCACAACTACAATATGAAAAATCATTAAAGGAATGATATTCGAGACCTACAGTGGGTTTCCCCACCATCAGTGACCAACTAGAAATGAAAAAAAGGAATTCAACAAAAACTAGTATCAGACCTCACCCACAGAGGTCCACCAAAACTCTCACACAACAACCTAAAAACCCATGTTAATAGGGTTAGAAAATGAACTTTTAAACCACCCATTATTGAATATTGGGGATAAGGACTGGGCTAACACTTTCTGCATAGATCAAGACCCCCCACCACTCAGGACATGGAGGGAAGGGGACCAAATCACTGGGCCCATAAAACCACAAAGAAATAGAGAAACCACCCAATACTCTCCACCTAAAAATAGTTTAAACCAAGACTGCACCCAATTCACATTAGTGGTCCACACATTGAAATTGATTAGTATCCCACATCTGATAAGGTATAACAAGAGACACTGCAATAGGTGTAAGTCAACCACCCTCTTTGTGAAAAAAGAAGAAAAATCACAGTGATGAGAAACCAAAATAAAAACATAGAAAATGACTTACCACAACCTTGAAGGCGCGATCTTAATCGAGGTGACCACACCTCTAGAGATTTCCTAACTTCATGAAAGGCTTCACACCAAGGCCTATTGCTAGGAAAATTATATTTGAAGAATCTGCTGTGATTCATCCAGAAGCTACGGATCAAAACACCCCAAAAAACTCAATTTCTAAAAAAAACTTCGTATAAAGAGGAACTCAATGATACAGAGTACCATTATCTCTCACTCCAAACAAAGAGAACAACTAACAAGGAATACGGAGAAACACATCAACATCACCAAACACAAATGATATATCCAAAAGAATTATGACAATAGAAAACCACTTTAAATCAATCCCATATAGATCTATATTCCATCAAACGCGTTAAGGCATCATTTGAATAGGTGGATTTAATGTTTTAAATGAATCCTTCGGCTGATCAACTAGAATTATTGACAATATAGAACCATCTGTAGCCACATCACAACATCCAACATATCCTAAGAAACCCACTAAACATTGTTCCAAAACTGATCTGCCAACAAAATCCCATCTCAAGACACATCAACAATATCACTTTCATATCACGAGGAAGCATACCAAACAAACGACACTTCTAAAACATGAATAAGAAACCCACATTAGCATCATTTTATCAAAAAACACAACAAAATTTCATCATAAAACACTTTTTAAAAACAAACTAACATGGAAGATTTTCACATTCACCAATGGTGTTTCATTAAGTCTCAGTCACATGCACATTCCCATACGTCCATGACCACCCAACCACTATGGCATATCAGGAATATATCAACATATATATACAAAATAATTCATGTGAGAACCCATAAAAACACTAAAGGATAAAAAACCATACTCATTTTACAAACCAAAAAATTCAACCCATTTCAAAAATCATGTACCTTCCAAAGGAACACTAACCAACATGTCAAAAACTATTTTCATATTTCCACACAAAAAACCATTTTAACAATCTTGAAAAAAAAACCCCATAGGTCTCCATCAAAATCCTCTTCCTTTATTCAAAACATTTTCAGAATCTCAAAAAACCACACTTTTATAAGAACAATTTTTTAAGAACCCATTTCATTTATTTTAAAACAACTATCAAAGAAAACACTGCATTGAAACATTCCTTTCACATTTTAAAAAATTCAGCAATTTCACTTTTCTTGATCTCACAGCCAAAAAGGGAAAACCCATTATTGGAAAACACTAACTCTTCAAAACCAATTCCCCAAACTAATTCATTAGATTCAAACACTCCTAAACAGCCCAAAACATCCCATTTTAGATTTTTTTCAGAATCATCTTAAAATAATTCATTCCTTCCAACCATTTTATTTCAATAAACCATAAGTTTCGATTAGGAAATTCAATCTTGTAAAATCCTTACACTTTCTCTACAAAACTTTGTTTCAAAATCACCCAAAATTATCAAAAAAAATCTTATATTAATCATTTAAAACTCACTTCCACAATTATCACACGTGGATTTTTGGAACAAAAATTATAATTCAAGAAAGTTCTAAGTGGCCCACAAAAGGGAACTAGTGTCAGTGGGTGACTTGAGAATATGGTTGGCTGCCATATTTCAAACACACCACCAACATAGAGTGACTTATTAGGACCATTCCCAAGATCCACATGACTTTCTAGGCCCTGAGAGCTCACGAAGGCCATTAGTCTAACTCCCATTATTGTATCCCAATCACCAAACAATCCTCAAGCTCCAAGGAAACTAACAAAAACAGACTTCCAATCGACACCCGAGGATCATAACAACCATGAGTTCATGACGCCATTCCCAAACATACCCCTAAATATCTAAAAATCCTACTCCATGTAGATTGACATCCCCCAAATAACAATGTCACTTTAAAAAGTAAGGTATGCTAAGACATGACTTGGGCTGATACCATTTTGTCACGAACCATCCTGGGTCGACCGTGAACCGGTAACTCAGGCCGCTCCGTGATATATCCTGGGAGGCATTCCCGATCCTCCTAGGATGGTGAAAATCACCAATAAAATCCGTAGTGTGAAAAGGGAATGATTTATCCCAAATATCGACAATTTAAAAATGGTGGAAAGAAATGGACAAACGAATATACATTTATATAAAAGCTGAACTGAACATTATTCACACATGAAAGTGGAAGTAAAATTGAGCCAACAACTCAACTTACTCAACATGATAATCAAATAACTCCATGTGACCCCATTAATCACTAACCATCACAATGATCAGACATCACCCAAGGCGATCAGACTCAGGCTTAAACCTGTACAAGTGCTAAAAACCAACGAAGACTATAGGTGTGAGTATTAAAACTCAATAGGTTATCCTGATATTCTATTCCCAATTAACTTCCTTTAAAATAAAAGAAACATTAATTTAAATTTTAAAAAAAAATATTAAAAAATATTTTTTTCAAACAAGGTTTCATGCTATAAACTTTACAAAAGAAAAATGCTTGCAATTTTTCATAAATAAGAAATGCTAGTAACCATTTTCAAGGAGATGCAAATTCAAAGTTAAAACAATTTTAAAGAGGGATTATTTAAATAATGTACACATTTAAATAAAAAACTCAAGATATTTAATTTTTCAAACATAATCACTATATGCTGAAGGTGACTACAATATATCCAATGAGCACAAGTCATGGGAACACCCATAGACACTAGCTAGCTGTGGGCCCCAGGTACCTTGTATCTCGGTGAAAAGTAACCATAAAAAATATATGTATTCATACACGATCCACTAGAAGGGAACATACCCATAAACTATTGGTCCCTAACATCATCATAATAGTTTAGTTAGTGTTTTCATCACCAAATTGATATGTGAAACAGGGATGAAACCACTATGTATCACGATCATACTAGTACTCATCCTCCCACCTAGATACCTAGGTTTCCCTCTTTGTGCTCAAACATGTTTCACATGTTATAAAATTACATTTACACATAAAAACACCTGTTCAGGTCACACACACTAAAAACAGTATCTAAACAAGTTTTCAACCTTTGTGTAACTCAATAAACCATCTAAAATTTTAATAAAACAATTTCAATAATTTTAACAAATCGTTTCACATGAATTCCATTTGAAAATGAACTTTTTAGGACAAATTCCCAAAAATACCATTCCAAACAAGATTTTTCATCCCTAAAACAATTTACTAAATCTATTTCATGAATCTCAATATTACCCCAAATGGTAAAACATTAAATACACATGAAAAACCTTTTTTTGAGAAATATAAAATGTGCCTTTAAGAATTTTACTTAAATCGACATATAAAAAAGGTACAATATTCACTTTTCATAAAGTAGTGTACACACACCATTATCAAAGAAAAAAATTTATATAATCCCTTTAAAACATTTATTTTACACATTTAAGCTAACCATTTTCATAAGAATGCCAAACTTTTCACTTACCGAAAACTCGTGCCAAAACATGTCAAAAACCAAAACCCATATCTTAATAAAAACAAAACCAATTTGTAAATACATAAAAGTACACAAAAATATCACATTTTATGATTAAACTACTTTAATAAATTCAAACATGTTATTTTATATCACATTTATCACATAAAGGCCAACAAGGCACTTTTCTGAAGACTAGGCATGCAACACTTTTCAAAACAACTTTTATTTAACACCAAAATGGGTAAGAATAAAAATTTGAATTTCAAAAATTTATTACAGTAGTTAAAACATGTCATTAACATCACAATCCATATGTAAAAACTAGCGGAGCATTTATTTGAACAAGTGGTGTTCACTTTTATAACAAAACAACTCCATTTTACACAAAACAAGGCATAAATATCCATTTCCTACACTAAATAAATCATCCAAAGGTTGAAAACAAATAGTAAACACGTATATAAGGTGGGAAAAGAAATATAAAGATGAAACTTAAATAATAAAAGCATTTCTTGGGTAAACCTACCCCAAAACCATGGAGAAATGGAAACACACACCCAAAAACACCCACAAGGGGTTCCAAAATCCTATATCTATGAATACCAGCCCTAAAAAAACAATAAACCCTTAAAAATGGTTCTAAAATAGTACCCTATGTCTGTCATGACTAGGGAAGAAGATAAATCGAAAAAAATATAAAAGAATAAGGAAGAGGGAAAAGAAAGGGGAAATATTTGATGTAGAAATTAATAAGAACCACTATCCTTTGGTGAGAAATCACTGACAAAAAGGTCTAAATCAAAGGATAACGAAGGGGTGATCCTATCGTAGATATCAAAAAGTTAGGTCTCTATTTGAGAGGTTTAATCACCAAAATATATAAAAAATGAATAATATATAAAAGAAACAAAATATTTTTTTAAACAGGAAATGGGTTCACGGGCTGGCCCAAAAACTAAATAAATAACCCAAATACACCATTATTATATATTAATAAGGGGATTAAATTGATATGGTGGTTTTAATAGGTCAAGGGAGGCTATGTGTGAAGTGGAATTTTTGAAAAATGAAGAAAAAAAAGAGTTATAAAATAAATATTGTTTTTTAAAAATATGGAAATGGGATCACGGTTGGTCCAAATCTTAAAAAGACAAACCTTTTCTCCCAAAATTGTAGAACATGCTATGGGGAAACCATTTTAGGATTATTAGAAAAATATGGTAGTTCAAAAATCAATATTCATCTCACCCAAAACCTAAGAAAATGATCTGGATTTCCAACAGACAGGTTCAAAACCAAGACATGAAAAACTGGGTGTGACATTATCCTTGAATCATATTCACAAAAAATCATATATGAAATCAAGGGTTTTTATCTATGGTGAATAGAAATACCATTAAATATATATTTAAACATTTTTATGAAAATATACTTTCTAATAAGAAAAACAATATTAAAAACAAAATAAAATTATAAAGGAAAAAAATTTCCTTGAGAATAATTATGTGAACTTTTTAAGGAATACTATATGAAAAAAATAATTATAATATAAGAAAAATATTTAAATTCAATAAATGTTAAAAAAATTCTATCCACACATTTTTTGGAAATATCAAAAAGTAACTCGTTTGGAAAATGATAAGAATATTAATTTTTTTAAAATAAAATAAAAAAAGTAAAAAACGACATTAAAAATTTATATTAAAATAGTAAAAAACAGTCATTAAATCATTTTTAGAACACATGTATATAGAAGAAAATAGATTTGGACCAATGAGAGAAAAAAATGAAATTTTTCTGAAAAATATATTTTTAGTCTCTTGAGTACATAAATTGGTGAAAAAGAAAAGGAAAGTTGTATTTTATGAAATAACCAGTGGTTAAGTAGATAAATAAGTTTCTTTAGGGATAGATCATAATATTTCATATCAAGCACAATATTCATAATCAATCTCGATAAACAATTAGACTTTGACATAAAACCATTACCTCTAGGTCGTCATGATTTGAAATAACAATAACCTTCTATATAATAAATATAAATTTATTATAATTTTATAAAAAAAATCATCTTTATACATATAATATCATATATTATCCCTCTATAACATTATAAAACCCCATTATGTCAATAATTTATTTTTAAAATAATTATTTATATTTGTCAAATGTTTCATTTATCCGGTGTATTTCAATTTAGTAGTTCCAATATCAAACCCACCATTTTTTAAAATGATTTATTTTATTAATTTTCTTTGAATCAGGTAGTTCAGTTTGAAGCATGGATTAAAATTTTTAAGTTCTTTTTTAAAAACGCTTGTTTTGCCCTTGAGGGCATTTAGTGCACTAGGGGCGATGTCGTGCGGCCTCGCCCAAGTCATTATGAGACTTTTCCCAGATTACAGCATGGCATGTCTAACGTTTAGGACAAATAAATGAAGTGAAATGAAATAAATGAGGATAATGTAAAATGGTATAAATAATAAAAAGGAAATAAAAGGAAAATAATAAGTTTAATTAAATATTAGGAATTATTTTAAGGATAATAATAATAATATTGTTTGAGAATATTATTATTATTATTATTATTATTATAATTATTAGTGTTAAAAATGAAAATTTTATTATGTTGTTATTAATATTAAAATATTATTATTATTGTCAAAATTTTATAAATTTATTATCACCTGTATTATAATTTTTATTTTAAAATTATCAATATCATTAATTTTAATATTATAATCACCATAAATTGTTATTATTATCATCTAAGATTATTATTATTATAATTATAATTAGTATTAATATCATTATGGTTTAGAATATTTATATTTTTGTTAAAATTATTTATACTATTACTGATATTAGGAATATAAATATAATTATGTTATTTTATTTTATTGTTATAATTTTTGTTAGGTTATTCAAATTATTATTGGGTAATTTTTTTTATAATTTTTTATATTATTATTACGATTTTAATTAGAGTTAAAAGAAAAAAACAAAAGAATGAAGCCCCCCCCATTATTTCCCCCATGAAGCACAACCCCCTCCCTTGTAAACCTTCTTCCCGTTGCGACCCCACTTCCCCTCCAATCTTCTTACTACGCCGCCGCCTCCCTCCTGGTTAGCTTGCTCATGCAGTCTCCTTCCCGGCTAGCCTGCTCACACTGTCTTCCTCCCTCGCATGATGCACCCTTGGTTCCTCTTCCCTCCCGTTTGCAACCTGGTCTTCCAGCGCACCTTCCCTCGCTAGACGAAGCCACTCTGGCTCCCCCTCTGGTGAAACCCATCTTCGGTACCCTACTCTCCTCTGTTACATGCGCCTTCCTTTGGGTATACCTTATTCCACCCTTTTAGGGTTTTGGTTCTAGTTATTTCAGTTTTTTGGTTTCCAACCATAATGGCCTCAAATTAGGGTCCAAATCTTGGATGTTTTTTTTTCCAATTTCATGAATTAGAGATCTCATTGGGTCTCTTGGCATGCTTTTGGTGTGCGAAACTAGTGAAAAAAACATTTTTATATAGATTATTTTTTATTTTTAACGTCATTTTTGGCTAATATTATTACAGGAGACGTTATAAATATTGTTTTTTACATCAGTTCTTTTTAAAAAGTCAAAAAAAAAACATAAATATGAATCATTTTTAATGTCAGTTCCTAACAAACAAACGTGAAAAATGATTCCATGTCATGAATTATTAAATAGGTTTTTAGATAACCGATGTGGTATATAGTTTTTTACATCGGTTATGTAATAACCTACTTAATAAACTGATCCTCCGAAGCACTTTTTGTGTCACTTACTAGAAAAGCAACGTGAAAAACAAGATTATCACGTCGATTAGTTTCATTACCGACATGATAAACCACTCTGTGAAGGGTTTTTTCACGTCGGTTATAGTTTAACTGACGTGAAAACATATATACTATGTCGGTTATTAAATAAATGATGGAAAAAATCATTCCCATTCATTTATTACATCAGTTATAAAATAACTGACATAAAAACCAGTCCGCTAAGCGTTTTTCACATCTGTTACTGTTTATCTGATATGAAAACATATATACTATGTCGGTTATTAAATAACCAGTGTAAAAAACCATTCCCATGCATTTATGACTTCATTTATAAAATAACTGATATAAAAACCAATTTTTTTTAAATAAAACTGTTCAACCATTACTATGCTCTGCCCAAGAAGACCGGAAACAAGTAGAAGAAATACGAAAACCAGACCAAAACATGACCAGAATATAAACCAGAATAAAATCAGAACTAGACCAAAAAAAGAAGAACCGAAGAAAAATTAAACATTCACATACATAACATTCAAAACATAAAATTTAAACTAAAAAAACCTAAAAACCCATGGACAACCCTTACCCCATGGACAGCCCCCCCCCACTGGACAACCCCCCCCCACCCCCAAAGACACCCTTCCCCTAGACAAACCCCAAGACATCCCCCACCCCCTGGACACCCCTACCCCCTAGACACCCTCCCACCCCCTCGACAGCCCCCATCCCTGAACACCCTCCCACCCATTGGACACCACCAAACCCCACTGGACAACCCCCACCCCCTTAACACCAGCCCACCACCTGGACACCCCCACCCCTAGACAGCCCCACCCCCCCTGGACAGCCCTCCCACCCCCGGGACAACCCCACCCCCATTGACACCCCCAACCCCTGGACACCCTCCCACCCCCTAGACACCCTCCCACCCTGTGTACAACCCCCACCATCGGGACATCCCCCCACCCCGGTGGACACCCCACCCCCTGGATAGACCCCCTACCCCATTGGACAACCCCCACTGCCTGAAAAAACCCCACACCCTAGACACCCCTACCCCCTTGAACCCCCCCCCCCCTCGATCCTCCCCTAGACACCCTCCCACCCCCTGGACACGTCCACCCCCTAGACAACCCCTCTACCCCTGGATAGCCCCCACCCCCTGGGCACCCCCACACCCCTGACACCCCCCCACACACCCACCTCTGGACTGCCCCACCCCCTAGACACCCTCCCACCCACTGAACACCACCCCACCACACTGGATATCCCCCAACCCCGGGACACCCACCCACCACCCTAAAAAACCCCACCCCCTAGACAGCCCTCACACCTGGACATCCCCACCCCGTAGAAACCACCAACCTATGTGGACACCCCACCCCCTGGACACCCTCCCACACCCTGGATACCCCCACCCCTGGACAACCCCTCCACCCCCTGACAGACCCAACCCCCTAGATACCCTCCCACCCCTAGACACAGCCACCCCCTGGACAACCCCCCACCCCATGGACACCCTCCCACCCACTGGATACCACCACACCCCATTGGATTGCCGCACCACCCCCTAGACACCACCCCACCCACCCCACTAGACAGCCACCCCCACCCCCTGGACAACCTCCCACCCCCTAGATACCACCCCACACCACTAGAAACCCACCCACCCCCTGGACACCCACACCCCCTAGACACCACTCCCTGGACACCCCAACCCCCTAGATAGCCCCCAACCCTTGGACACCTCCCACCCACCCCCTAGATAGCCCCCACCCCACTAGACAACACCAACCTCTAGACACCTTCCCACCGCTACCTCCTTGGACACTCTTCCACCACTTAGACACCACCCCGCCCCCATAGATATCCCCCACCCCTGAAAAAACCCACCCCTAGACCCCCTCACCCCTTGGACATGGCCCCCATCCCCCCTGAACAGCCCCCACCCCTTAGACACCACCCCACCCCACTGGACAACCCCCACCCCTAGACTCCCTCCCATCCTTTACACCATTGTACACCCTCCCACCCCCTAAAAACCACCCCACCCCCATGGACATCAGACACCCCTAGAAACCCCCCATTAAACCATTACCATGCTCTACCAAAGTTTGGAATAAGAAGAATCCAGACTAAAATCAGACAAAAACATATATAGAATCCATACCAGAAAAACATCAGAACTAGTCCCAAGTAAGAAGAACTAGATAAAAATTAATCATTAGCATATATAAAATTTAAAACATACAATTTCAACTAGAAAATCCTAAATCCAACCAAAACAACTACCAAATACACAATTATAATTACAATATTCAAAATTACATTTTACACTACAAACAAACTAAAATCCAATCAAATTGTAAAATAATTTGACCATTCCACTTGTAAGTCTTTGACCTCTTGGGAAATATAGGTTTGAGTGTCCTCAAATAGATAAAAATTAAAAGTATAGTAGTTAACATGTACAATGAATAAATCAAATGAAATATTATGTCAAGGTTTATAGGTAAATCATGCCTTGTCAAAATTCACAAGTGTCTCAGTTTTAATTATTTCATACATAAATATTAATATATAATATCCACATTCGAAGAAACCTTGTTATTCATGAAAATTCAGTTTAAATGAGTGTCAATTAAAAATTTCATTTTTATGTAATACATCGAAATGTACAAATTATAAATGGATATTAACCTTTACTTTTTCATATTTGATCTTGGAACTATTTTTCATTGTGTTTTTTCAAAAGTAAACCCATTCCCTATTAGAAAATAATATGAATGGGATAAATTTAAAATTAATTATAATATGATCAAATATTAACAAATTGAAACTTACTTTTTCAACATATTCTTAAAAATTCTCTGCACATCTCCAGGCACAGAGCAGATCCAATAATCTATTTTCTCTCTTGGAAAAATAACACCTAACATTCAATTATCACTGATATAAAAGAAAATTTATTGTTAGTTGTATCTAATGTTAAAAGATAATGATAAGTTTTCCAGATATATGTTTCATACCTCTCAGAAAAAGGCATCATCCAACACTGCATGATTATATTCTGTTCAAATCCATCAGTAATATAATGTGTTATTTGTTACTCATCCATTGCATGTGCTTTAGGGGAAATCAAATGCGGGTCCATGAATCAATATACATCAATATAATCATTCTTCTCACACATTTGATAAAGATACATAATAAAAAACATACATAAGTATACATTTTTAGTAAATACAACACAATAAAAGGTGTTAAGACTTACATGGAAAATATCTGCACCATGTTGATGCCCAACATATCTCCAGTAAAATGTTACATTATATCATTTTCACAATCCCCACATTTATTTCACATACAAAAACATCTGCTTCCATTGGAAACTCATAATGATCCGCAAATAAATTTGAATATCTTGATCATCTATCAAGACTACTAGAATCTATATCTAATTTCATCTCTATTTGTCATTGTAATTGTCTATAAATTATTTCGTTACCTTTGAAGTATTCCTATAAAAAATAAATATAATTATATATTAGTTTTAAAATTTTAAAACAACTTTAATAAAAAATAAAATAGAAGATATAACATACATACCTCTATAATAATAAGTCACAGAAGTCTAGATGGCCAAACTAAAAAGTGGCTGATACTATGTCCAACTGTCGTCGCCTCATATGTAGGTAATGGTACTTAAGCTGATCTATTTATAATATTATGTATAGTGAACCTATGATGCTCTAACTCTAACTTTTTATGATGAACTGTATCTTCTGTATAATATACCAGCCCATATACAACTATATGATGGTGAGGATCATTAACATAAAACTAACAATAAGTAAAAGGCTATGGCGAAGGAGTAGGATAAAAAAAGAGGTCTGCATGCTGAGGTGGGGGAGTGGGATCTACTAGCAGAGGTGGAGGATAAAAAATGGTGTCTGTAGGTGGAGGTGGAGGTGTGGGAGTTGTAGTCTGAAATTGTCTTTGCATGTCTGAAAACATAGACTGTACCGAAACTCTAATCTTTTCCTCCATCATTTTATTAATATTATGAACTTCAACCTCCAAGGATTATATTTTATTTTACAAAAACCGTCAATATAAGAAGTTGAATACTGTGGAAAAAATTTTCTTACCGATACAGCAGTCAGATATCCTTGTATATGACTGGGATGTTCGAGATTTCCCAATGATGCAAATAAAATATATTACCTCCCAGCATCTGTAAATAACCCATGTGAGATCCGATCCTCAAGATAATCATGTATTAATTAATTGAACATTTCTTTAAGGATTAAAATTATATAAATAATATAATTAATTTAAATAAATAAATTAAATATCTTACAATCCTCTCTGCTACAATTCTCGATTCTTCTGAAAGATATTTCCCCTTTTTTCCCATCTGAGCTCTCTTCGATTTTTCTTGTCTAGATGGAGGGGATGTAGGGGAAACCTCTCCAGAGCTTGAATACCCAGCTCCCAGGTTTTTTTAATTTTTCCTCCATCATTTTTTCTTCCAATAATGTATACCCTCACTGAGATAAACTATGAGGGTATACATTTTTAGATTGGATATCTTGAAGAGAAGTCTTTGTTTTCTATAAATTAAGAATAAAAAATCATTAACAAAACATTAAAAGGATTATTTATATAAGAAATCTTATAAAATCATACATTTCCCTTACCAAATAATGAATCTTTTCTTCTACTTACAACAAATTGTCTCAATGTGTCTTCATCTATAGAAGGATATATATGGCATGGATTGTCATGATTATTATGACCAAAAATAAAATTAGATGAGAAGGTCTATTTGAAATCCCTCCATCTCCTTGCAGCCATCGATAAACATTTCTTCTTGACTCCTCCACTGTCAGGAATATCAAAAATCATTTGATAAATAAGAGGTAATACATATTATAATAGAAACATTTAAATATTTTTCAAACAATAGAAATAGGTCTTTCCAAAATCATCTCGAACAACTAATATATTATCATTTTTTCCACACTTCCCTAATCATCATACAAAATGTTTACTTTTCTTTTACCCTGAGTTGATACAAAACTTTTAAAATATTTTTCATTTGGACCTCTAGGAATATCATTCTAAAAAAAATCAACGAGTATCCCTTAGTCCTAGCAGCAAGCAAGTGATAATTTTGGTAAATGTGTGCAGCCACATTTACCAACTCTTGAACTCTTATTTGTCATTATGGGAGAAGATGAGGACGATTGGGGAACATTAAGAGGAGCATGTGAATGTTCCTCCCCAAATGTATGATCATGATGCTCATCTCCAAAATCATGTGGTTGATCAACTGATTAATCTATCATTATCCTTCAAATTAAAAAATAAAACATTTGTTCACAGATATAAAAATTAATATATTACCATATAATGTAAACAAAAAATTGAAAAACTAAACTAAGTTACATAATAATAAACCTAGTAAATATGGTAAGTATATTAAAAAATGGAAAAGATGGTAAACATGGTAAACATGGTAGTATAATTCTCATTCAACAAAATCAATAAATATATATGTTACGTAAATGTAAACTATGGTAAACTATGGTAAACATGGTAAACATGGTAAACATGGTAAACATGGTAAAGTAATTATCATTCAACAAAATAAATATATATATATGTTATGTAATGGTAAACATGATAAAATAAAGTAAAAAAATTAAAATAAAAAAAAATTTCTAGAATTTCATGAAAATAATAAATGTAAATAAGATATAAACATATGTGACCTGTAATATTTGGAATGTAAAAATAGATTTTTTTCCAAAATTCCTTCTTCATGATCGTTCCTTATGGAACAAACCATGTCTTCAACATGCTCATCATTATTTTTTGCTTATCTTTCCATGGAAGTAGGGATCTCACATAAATCAGGATCTTCATCAAGTTGATCCTCACCAACATATTGTTTTTTCCCTTGTAAAACAATAGACCACTACATATATGATTTATAAACTACATAAAATATCTATTTTCCATGTGTTTCTATTATAAATGAATCTTCTTTGTCTTCTAATCTATTCAAATTAACAAATATCATTCAAAATTCATCATGTCTGACACTATTGTTACCGATAAACCATTTGTAGTTAAAAATAAGAAATTTAATTTTAAATCAATTAACCTCCCATATTTCTTCAATGACTCTCTAATATTAACTTGATGTAGAAATTGTTTTTTTTCTTTAGAACTCAAAAAATGCATTGCTTCTGCAAACACAAATGCACCACTATTCTTAACTGCTGTTCAAATGTCCTAATCTTTCGTATGAAATGTATAACCATTAATGTCATACCCGAACCATGTTATCACATTTAAACTTGGAGCACCCACTAAGAATCTTAATGTCTCTGATACAACTAATCTACCAAGCTAGGTCTTTTTAAACCATGGAAAAAATGTTTTGTTGTGCTCATTCAAAATCCACTTTTCTTTCTTCATTGGATCAAATTGATTCAACTCATTAATATTCAATGTGATATACAATTGAGCATCAACTATGTTATTCAAGATGTACAATTCTAAATTCTACATCTATTCATATGACAATGATTTGACTTTCAATCCAGGAATCCATTTTCTTCCATTATTAGCTCCTTCATGGCAAGATGGAGGCAAACCTATGTGCTCCACCATAGCCAAGTAGCTCATACAAAACTCTGCAACCTCCTTATAAATATACTTTTCAATAATGGAGGCTTCTGGTCAATATGGATTCCCAACAAACCCCTTCAATATTTTCATATACCTTTCAAGAGGATACATCCAACGAAGATATATAGGTCCACAAATCTTTATTTCTCTAACTAGATGAACCATTAACTGCACCATTATATGAAAACAATATAGAGGAAAATAAATTTCCAATTAACAAAGTATAGAAATTATATCATTTTCTAAAATGTTCAAAGAATTCACATCAATCACCTTATTACAAATTGAATTGATAAAATAACACAACTTCATTATAGTCTTTCTAACACGGATTGGAAATATTCCATGGAATGAAACTGGTAGAATTTGTTGCATCATGACGTGATAATCTTGAGATTTCATACCTATAAACATTAATTCATTCAAATAGACAAAATTGTTTACATTTGAAGAATAACCTTGAGGCACTTTGATATCATGAAGACACTGACAAAAGCTAATTTTATACCTCTCGGATAATGTATGACAAGATGGGGGACGAAATGATCATCTCCCATTAAGAGTGGGAACTAACTCCAAACGTATTCACATTGATAGTAAGTCTAATATTTCATTCAACCCATCTTTAGTCTTCCATTTAATATATAACAATGTTCCTATCAAACTGTCACAGATATGCTTCTCCACATGCATGACATCAATATTTTGTTTTACTTCATGATATCTCAAATATGGTAGCTCAAAAAATATTGATCTGTTCTTCCAAATATATCTATGATTAACATATTTAGGTGTCTTTCCCAATGTCACATCATGGTTTTTCACCATCTCAAAATAAAAATCCAGGGATAATGTTTTTGGGGAAATATTACATTCTTGTGATCCATGGAATTCCTTTTTTAGTCTTCTATAAGAGTGATCCATAGGCAAAACCATTCAATGAACCATGTATAATGTTTTCCTCCCATGATCCAATTGACAATATGAAGTCTGTTTCTTGAAAACTGGAATTGTTTTATACCCCTTAACATTGTATCCAGACGAATTTCCATACATTGGGAAGTCATTTTTAGTGAACATAAGAAATGCATGTAGTTTAAAATATTCCATTTTATAAGAATAATACACCCAAATACCATCCTCTCATAAAATTTTCAAATCATCAATCAATGATGACAAGAAAACATCAATATAATTTCTGGGTTTCATTGGACTAGAGATCATTATACTAAATATGAAATATTTTTGTTTCATACTAACTTTAGGAGAGAGGTTGTAAATTACTAATAAAATAGGCCATGAACTATTTGTGCTACTGAGGTTTCGGTATGGATTCATTCCATATGTGCACAACCCAAGTCAGAGATTTCTAATTTCATTTCAAAATGTAGGATACTGCTCATAAATTTTCATCCATTGTGGACAATAATCTGGATGACGTATTTTTCCATCACATATTCTCTCATCAGCATTCCATCTTAAACTTTTTTCATCATGTGAATTAGAAAATAAATGTCTCAAATGATGAATTATAGGAAGATACCAAAATACCTTGGAAGGGATCTCTGTAACCTCTATATAAACCTATTATTTTTTTAAAATTATACTATGATGTCCCACATTTAAGACACTCTGATAGAAATTCATATTTCTTCCTATATATCATACAGTCATTTGGGCATGAATTTATTTTCTTTTATCCAAATACCATCAGGCATAATATTTTCTTGGCCTTATAATGTGATTATAAAAGATCATTTTCTTTTGGAAGAATGTATTTCAAAAATTATAACAGATCTGTAAAACTTTTTTCACTCCATGCATGTTTTTCCTTTAGGTTAATCTATCTTAACACCGCTGAGAAAACCATAAATTCCATACAACCAGGATTCAATGGTTTTTCAGCATCACCATATAAACATGAAACATTCAGTTATATCTCAATTTTTCCAGTTTTAATATCACGAATCATTTCTTCAATTCCATCAGAGTTGTCATCTTGCAAATCATCATCATTAGTAGATAATACATTCTATCCTATTTCACCATGAGAAATCCAAGGGATGTAACATGGATTAAAACCATGAAAAATCAGATGATATTTGATCTCTCTACTTTTCAAATTCTTCATATAAAAACATTTCTGGAACATACAGAAAAAATGTTCCTGCTTGGAACATTTAATATAGAAAATTTCAAAAAGGCATCAACACCTTCCTCATATTAATTACTCATTCAATGTGATGTAATACAGGGGTGAAGAAGCTGTCTAACCCCTACCATCTTGGACATCTCCCACCCCTGGACACCCCCACCACTGGGACACCCCCACTCACATGGAGAGCCCCCCCAACCCACGTAACAACCCCCACCCCTCGGACACCCCCACCCCTCGGACACCCCAACCCCTGTACACCCCCACCCCCATGGACAACCCCCAACCCCCTAGACAACCTACCCCCAGACACCCCACCCCCCTATACAGCCCCTACCCCCTTAGACAACCCCCTCACACCTAGACACCTCCCCCACCCCCTTGGACACCTCTAGACACTCCCACCCCCTTGTAAATCCCCCCACCCCTAGACACCTTCACCCCCATGGACAACCCCCAACCCCTAGATAACAACCCCCACCCACCTGACACCCCCACCCCCTTGGATACCCCCTACACCCTTGGACAACCCCCTCACCCCTGCACACCCCCACCCCAGGACACCCCTACCACCTTGTAAAGTCCCATCACCCACATGGACTCCCCCTACCACCTTGTACAACCCCGGGACACCACCACCCCCTTGGACTACCCCCCACCTCCTTGAAAACCCCCACCCCTCTCAACTCTGCCCACCCCTGGACACCCCAACCCCATGGACACCCCCTACCCCTTAGACACCCCCACCCCATGGAAACCACCCCCACCCTATGGACACCCCTACCCCCCTTTGACAGTCCCCTCACCCCCTGGACACCACCCCCACCCCCTTGGACACCCCTACCCCATTGTATATCCCCTCAACCCATAGAAACTACCCCTCACCCCCTTGGAAACCCCCTGGAAACCCCCACCCCCTAGGACAGCCCCCACCCCTAGAAACCCCCACCATCCTGACAACCCCCCACCCCTGGACATCCCCCACCCCCTGGACACTACCACCCCCATAGAAAACCCCCCAACCCCACGAACATCCCCCCATCCCCTGTAAACCCCGCCCCTAGACACCCCTACCCCCTTGGACAGCCCCCTCACCCCCAAGACACCACCCCCACCCCCTGGACACCCCCTATCCCCTTGGAAATCCCTCTCACCCCCAATACACCAGCCCACAACCTTGGACCCCTAGGAAACCACCACCCCCTTGGACCTTCCCCACCCCCTGGACGACTCCCTACCCCCTGGACACCCCCACCCCTTAGACACCTCCACCCCCTGGACACCCCGACCCCCTGGACAACCCCCTCACCCATTGGACACCCCCACCCCCTAGACACCCCTACCCCCTTGGACAACCCCCTCACCCTCATGGACACCCCCACCCCTAAAAACCCCACCCCACACACATTAAAGTACACACACACACATGATATAACACAAAAAAATCATAAACTTCCATGACAACACTTCCACGGTTAATTTTACCAGAAAATAATTTATCTTGGTATAAAATAACACTATGACACTTACAATGATAGAAAGAACAATGATAGAAAAATAAAATCTCAAAAAATAAGTTTAAGAATTCCCAAAAAAATAAAAATGAAACTGAGTCTTGTGAGGATTACTTTAGTGTTGTGAGTCGGCCTGATTGATCTAGTGATAATAAAGATGATGAATGATGTTGGAAAAATGAGGTTGGAGGCCCAAAATTAAAGAAAATACTTTCTAGGTTTTCCACGCGAGAGAGACAAGTCATAGGCCTCCCAATTGATGAAAATATAATGATAGAATACGGGGCATGGTAAATCATTTAAAAGATTTATCACGTCATTTATTCAATAACTGACATGATAAAAAAACAATTTCTATATATAACGTCGCTTATTTAATAACCGATGTAGAAAATAATTTAACACGTCAGTTATTTTATAACCGAAGTGATAAAAGATGTTTTATCATGTCTGTTATTTTATAATTGATGTGATAAACCAATTTTTCCATATTTTCATGCTTGTTATATAAAACCTCCATTAAAAACGATGGTGTGGTAATTTTTTTCACTAGTGAGATTGATGTTTCACATCGAGTGTTGTAGTTTTTGACACCTGAGGTAGGTGTTTCCCTAATTAACCATTAATTAATGAATTAATATACATTCTAGAGTGTTTTTTCATGTTATATGATTATCTGGTGTGGTGTGAAGATGATTTTTGAAAGGAATTCAGGTGGGTTTAGTTTTAAAGTGTTGATTTTTTGTGAAATGGTTTTTTATGTGGGAAACTTAGTCGTGTCATTTCTTATGATTTTATAAATCATTAATGTAGTTTATTAAATTATGTGTAAGATTAAAAATGTATTTTGATAAATCTTTGAAAAGAAGTTGATTTTTTTAAGAGGTTTTGGGTTCTCTTTTTGATTAAAATAATTTGGGGTGTTTTGAAGATATTTTATAAGTTGTTTTAATGGTTTACTTATTTGTGTAAAAGGTTCAAATAATGTTTAGAAATTTTTTAGGTTTGTACGATTTTAAATAGAGGAAATTGAGTATGTTTTAAGGGTAAATACTTGTTGTTCATTTTATAAATGTTTTATTAATTAATTAAATGATTTGTTAATTTCTGAGTGTGATGAAAATGATAATTTTTGACGGTTTTAGTGTGCGCTTGGTTAAAAAAGTGGATTTTTAGTGTGTTTTAGGTGTAAATCCATTTGTAATTTCATGGAATTTTTTTATTAAGTTTCTAAATGATATATTAAATTATAAATGTGATGAAAATTATGATTTGAAACTATCCTAGTATTCATTTTATCTTTAATGAGATGTTTGAGTGTTCAAATGGTGTCTTATGGTGCAATGTCTTATTTGGTTTGTTATATGTGAATGTGATACACTATGTGAATATGAACTCTAGTTCGACCATAAGGGAAATCCCTGGGTACCAAGTTGGGTAGATTTGGACTAGTATGATAAATGATACGTAAGCAGTCCATCCTGATTTCGTCTAGTATGATTGAAAATACAACACTAACTAAACGTTTTCGATGATTGGAGACCACTGTGTTATGGATGTGTTTCCCTACTAGTGGCATGTGCACGAGAACGTTGATCATTGTGGTTCCTATTAGACATTTACACAAAGGTAAAATGTTTCTAATATCCCACATGTGATAACTACCTTAGGGGATTTACCCACAATGAACTACTATTCATGATGTGAGACCCTCCATCAACATACAAATGACCACTTGGGTGCATGTGTGTTCTTAATGATTTTTTCTCTACCACTTTAAAAGACTGTTTGTGAAATGGTTTTTCTTATATGGTTTTTTAAGATTTATCTTGTAAATTTTTTAATTAAATTTTTTTAAAGGAAAGAGTTTAAATAATCATATTAAATTATCTCATTGATTTTTTGGGAAGGAATTTTTTTATTCAGTGATATCCTATAGGGCTCTTGGATCACACCCTATATACCTCCTTGGGTGTATGTAGACCTTGTTCTTTGTGTATTCCAAGTTCAAGCATCATGATTAGCGATGGTGGTTTGGGTTGTTGATGGACTTCTCGTGTAGCTTGGTGTTTATAGATTGGGAATGTGGTTTCTCTTGTTGATTAGAGGTTTGAGTTAGAGTTTTAGTTCTTCCTTTTTTGACTTTTCTTTTGTGTTGCTGGATCAAATTTTAATCCTTAAATTTGAATTCAGTTTAAGAGAATATATGGATGTCTAGTTTTATTTTATTTATATTGTTGGTTTTCGATTTTTATTATTTTGGTTAAACTGTTCCCTCATATTATTTTGATAATTGGGAAATTGTGCCAGCCTGGGGGGTTTGGGAATGCCCCTCGGTGCCTGTTGCGGATTAGGTCGGGCGCTAGGTCGGATGACAACCTAGCTTGGTTTGCGACATCCAATTATCTTATATTTATATTATTTTCATTATATTAAGACTATTAATAATGAAATAAATATAATATATATTAATTATATATACTTTTATAGCCATGTAATAATTTATGGATAGAAAAAATGAATTACATAGTTTATGGATAAGGTATTCCATATATATAAGGGAATGTTGATTTCATTTTTCAGTTGATGGAATGAATGAAATGTAAATATTATCTCACCATTACAAGATAATTATTATATCATATATATTAATAAAATTCATCTTAATTACCATCCATGTAAAATATAATTGAAAAATGTATCACATTTCTTCACGGAGGTGGTAGTCCACTAGTATGCACGAATGATGTTATCGTTTCCCAAAGAACTAGATTGTAAGTAGGTAGATGTGATTTTATAATTTGAAAAATATAATTATTTAATAAAAATAACTTATAAACATTAAGTCCATTATTATTACCCATTAATAAAATATAGTTATGAAAAATGAATTGTATCGCTATGTGGAGACATTAAACCGTGGGTATGCACGAGCGATGCTTTCACTTCTCTTTATATGGGAATGATGGTGTATAATGGTGTTTCCATAAGCATAATAACATTATAAAATATTATTGTTACTTAAGAAATTATTTTATGATATATACCATACATTTATAGAAGTAAAGAAGACTATAAAAGAAAGTGATCATGTAAGGTGATTACATCTTTTTTGAAACGACACATATAAATATCTTCTAAAGGGCTATAGGGTTTGACTTTTGGGAAGAACAAAACCATCATAATGTCGATATGGATGATTATAAGAGAAATTGGAATATTTGTTTTTGAAATATAAGTATCAAAGTAGTGTATATAAGTGAGGGAGGAGGTACCCCTATATAAATGAGGCACACTTTTTCAAATTTCAAAAAATCTTAAATTATAAAGGGGTACCTCCTCCCAAATTGGTATGGATTCGATTCAAAGGTAGCATAGGGTAAAAATTAAATTATCTAATAGAATTTATAAATTTTTTGGTGTCATTTTATACCTTATCATTTTTATTAACCCTTAGTTAACAAATATTAATTTTAAATATGTTATCAAAATTTTCAATATTAAAGGGTTAAAATGTTTATTTATAAGCTGAATATTGGCCTATAAATGGATATGTAATGAATATTTTGATAGTATAATATCCACCTTGTCTTATTTCAATATTTTTTACAGTTTTTTATAAATAATTTCAAAAACAATATTATTTCAAAAAACTATCATTATTTTCAATTTTGATGCAACTATTTTAATTTGACATAAAATACATAGAGAAAAAGTTTTAATTTGAATATAAAATTTTAAAAAAACACTAATATTTCATATTAACCTATAAAAACATGGGAAACTATGAAATAATCAAATTATATCACTTTTACTATATTAAAATTCATTTTACTCATTAATTGAATAAATATTGTTTTTCTGTTGTGTAACCATTTAAGGTAAATATTTAAAACCTAAAAAATGTAACTAAATTTCAATCATGAATATAATTTCATTATAAAAAAATACCTATAAATATTAATTATTAAAAATTTCATTCCCTATGTGAACACATAAATGAAATTTTAAACTTTGAGAGTGACATTTTGTAACTTTATTTGATTTAAATAATTTACTTATCTTTTGGTTGGAAAAATTTCCATTAAACATTTACATTTTAAGCATAAGGTGATAATTTTATAATTAACTTCATCCAATAATCATTATGAGGAAATAAATATTACCTTATCACTTAGTTTTTATCCCAGATTAATCTAATTTACCATTTTCTGTAGTGATGAATGTTATCTCGATTACTATTTATATTGGTCAATATTAAAATGGGTATATTTACCACGTTTTAACCTCATAATTCCAAATATAAAATAAATTTTATTAAAATCATTATATATAAGTGGAATAATTTAATATTAAAAAATAAGCATGAAAAAGTTAATGAAAACAACATTTTAGAAAAATACATTTTTATTATAAAACACAGTTTAATATAATCCCGTGATTATAAAAATATTAAATGAATCTTGAATTATTTATTTAATATATAATAGTTTAATTTCATTAAAATCCTTCACCAATAGTGATGATTTAAGACAAAAACAGATTGTGCACAAATTTTTTTAAAAAATTTGTTTTTATGTATAATAGAAGTTTTTATCCGAAATTCAAACATAAAATTTATTCCAATGAATTATATAGGATTTTATAAAATAAAATAAAATTAATTATATTTGGAAACCATTTTAAAATGTAACTTTAAACAAACCTAAAAGAAAAAAACAATTTTAAATTAAAATAATTATTTTTTACTATTCACAGGAAAATTGATATATATATATATATAATTATCAAAAATTCATGAAAATATATTTTTATAATTTTGATTTGGAAAATTATTTTCATTTAAAAAAATAAAATTTCTATAAAATTCAAATGATTAATAACATTTTATCACCTAAAGTAATATAAATATTTTTTTTAAGAAAACATATTTGTTTAAGAATAAAATAACATAAAAAAATTTGACTTCTCAGTTACTTTGAATTTATAAATATATTTATATTTATTATGATATCTATATATATTTCCTTATGTAGTTAATCATATTTATTCCCCTCATATTTAGAGGCGAAGTTGTATTTATCATAAATAATAATATTTTAATAGTATATCATGATTAGTTTGAATTTGGTGTTGTGTGTAGCATAAGATATTAAATAAATTAAATTAGTTAAATATAAATAGGTTATAAAATCTCTAGGTGTAATAATTCAGGTCTCCCCCACTATTTGAAATTTTAAAATCAACAAAAGATTTTTAAAAATAACTAAAACATTCAAATATAATCAATGGTGTCCAATGATTTTTCCGTAGAATTATTTAATATCATTATCAATAGGTAACGATTCTCGTGAATATTATTTATTTTTCAAAATAATAACTTTATAACTATGAAATATATTCATGATATTTTTTGGTAATAGTGGAAACTCCTTCCACATTGTGTATATCTAAGGAATATCTTCCCATGATCTCTCCCATTAAACTCTTTCAAATATCTTCCATTTATCATAGTATAATATGGGTTTCAGAATTTCATAATATTTATCATGTATTGATTCCTTCTAAACCATATTTCATAAGGTTTTTTAAACAAATTTTTTATAATTAAACAATGATATTAGATATTTTCAACCAAATTTCTATATTTTCATGAAATGTAATTTGAGGTGTCATGATCCGATAACATGGTTCTTTCCATATCTAAAAACTATCTTTTATTTAACTCAACTACTCAATTTTATTTTGGTGTGTGTATAATAGTACATTCATTCCTTATTCCATTATTCTCAAGATATGCTTCAAATTCACTATTCATGTATTCATATCAATTGTTAGATCAAAATCATTTGATATCATTTCCCATTTTATTTTTATCACACCTCTCAATAATAATAAATATATTAATATCCTATAAATTTCTTGATATAAAATATAGATAATCTATATAAATGAATTCATCAAAATCATAATGAAATATTTATCTCTATTAGTTGACTTTAATCTCATTAGTCTATGCACATATGAATGTATTGTCTTATGAGGTAACATTGTTTTCATCTCCACCACCTTGTCACTATTGTTTACCATTTTTCCTATGTGAAATTTCTCAAATTTTTCAATTCTATCTAGATTTATCATCATTTTATTCCTTAAATAATTACATATAAAAATTTTAATTTGTTGACCCAAAAGGTAAAATCTTATATACCAAAGATCATTCACCTCCTCCACACCCTAGATGAAACTATTTTAAAATATAGAATAGATTTTCAATTTTTCTTCATCCCATAATGATGTTAGTTCTTTCCCTTAACATCCTTATGAAACATTCATTCTTAAAAAAATATCATCTCATTACCATTATCACCATGATGAGAAACACTATATATAGTTTGTTCCAAACAATCAATATAGAGAATGTTACTAGATTCATGTTTCATCAAACTAAGTATGGAACTTTAAAATTTTTATAAATTTATCTATCCATTATTGTTTAGAAACCTAGGTACCGAAATAAAAATTGGTTTTTATATTTATTAGTATTCTTAAAATAAACAGTTAAATTCATTATAAACATGTTATATAAGAAACAATTTTTTTAAAATCCTTTGATATAAGTATATATTTAATTGATTAATGTTCAAATCATATAATTTTTATTTTTTAAAAAAATATATATTTTGGATTCTGGATGTCAAAATTATCTTAGGATGAATTTTTGAGAATTTTCAAAAATGATTTATTTTTTTTAGAAAATAGTGAAATGTACTTGTTTTTTAAAATTTCATTTATTATAAATAAATTAAAAAATTTAAATGTATGATTATTTCTTGAATATGGTATTAATTAAAAAATAATTATTCAACTATAATTCAACCAATTAAATGCATTTTAACCAACTTTATATTGAATCTTATAATAAGTTTACATTTTAAAAACATGATTTACCTAAAATCTATTTTTACGTACAAAAGGTTTTCCCATTTTAATTAAATAAAATAATCCATATTAAAGAATGTTTTAAAGTAAATTTATGGATTATATATCAATAAATATTAATTTTTTTATATAATTATTATTATTAGTAATAGTGTTAATATAAAATTATCTTTTCCTTGAAAAACACAATTCTTGAATACCCGCTTTTTCATCATGTGTGTGGGTTTTATTTTAAATTTAATTTTTCAAACTCTGTGAATTGAATTTAGTAATATGGATTCAATATTTTTAATCAGGTGTTTTAAATTTTTTTGTATGATCAATTTCATTTTTAGGCATAAAAAATGTTTCCGTGGTAAAAAAAGAAGATTTAACGTAGTATAGGTAAAAGAATTAAATTGGTTAAATTTAAAATGTAAAAGATTAAAATACCTAAAACTAAAACTTTAATTGGTTAGATTATCTATTTATTAATCATAAACATCATTTAAAAATTAATTATCAATAAAATTCATTGGAATTAATGCAACCTAAATGTGATTGGATTTAAATATAAAATAATAATAATTTAATCAATTAATACTAAACTTCTTAAAATATAACTACAACTACACACAACACCAATTATCATCAAAATCCAGAAAGGTATCCAAATATTTACTAAATCCAATCCTCCCCACTCTCACATGTCAAAGTGCTACTGGCCTCACCCAAAGAAAAATTCAAAGGTCTTTAAGTGATCATTCAAAGAGGTGATATTCAAGAGGATGATTGAACATGTTTGAATGAAGTAAAACTAGGGGAAAGAGAATTATTTACCCAATATCCATTATTTTGGTTAAAAATAAACATTATTGAAAATTTATTTCTATGATTATGTGTGGAATAAATTTATATTTTCTTATGTTCTATTTATACTTTTTTTATGATTATTTATTTAAGATAAACATAATTGATTCATTTCATCAATGCTCACTTCAATGATATTATACTTATAAGGGACATTCAATAAAAAAAATATTTTAATGTTTTTTATACAAGTTTAAAGGAATGTTTTTTCCATATATGGAATGAATCTAATTTCAAACTTGAAATTTTCCTTAATATTTTGAAGTTTACATTACATGTATTTATGGTTACTTTCCAATGAAATGTTTTCCATTATATATGAGTCATTTCATCAAAATAAGTGATTTCAAAATGGAATATTTATTTTATTCAAATATTATTTTATGATGTAGGATTTCATGAATCATGTTGATGTAATGGTTCATGGGAATTTTTTATGATTAAGGATGATTATGTTATAAGTCGTTGATCGGTGGTTTCATGATAAACCAAGGATAGGGGTCACATTATTAAATAGTTATGGGTGGTTTCATGATAAACTAAGGATGAGTGGATATGTTATAACCTCCAATACATTGGATACTCTAGAGTTAGAGGTTCTCCATATTAGTTAATCCATTTATAAGAGTGACATGAAAAATTGTGTCTGAAGTTACCTAATTATATCTTATATTCATTCTTATGTGTTTTCATGAAAATCCCATGATTTTAAAAAAAGTAATATAATTATATTTTTGAAAAGTTGATTCCTTTTTTAGATTAAAAATATAAGTTTTTAGGAAAGTCTTCTATGGGTTTTTGATGGACTAAATATTCCATTTATTTTAAATTTCTTACTGACCTTTATGTATTCATCCAATGTATTAAAAAAATTTCTTAGGGTTTAAGGAAGATTAGAGACAAGGAATAAATCAAGGGGAAATTGGGAATATGTATCATGATAATAAAACATGTTTTATTTCAATTTTTATTAAAAAAATAAAAATTGGGTTTATGTTTCCACTTTTAATGTATCAGTTTACCATGTAGGAGTTATTCTTAATTATTTATAAATATAAACTCCACGATTATTTGGATGGTAATAACGCGAATTCTAGTTTAAAATTAATATAATATTTAATTTTTTAGGATAGGTCCAGGAAGTTGGTGTGACATGATGATTTAGATAACTTTAGTGGATAAGATAATGTTAATAGAATACTCATAAATGTTTTTTACTTTATGGTTAAGTTTATATGATATATAATTTGAATATTACCAAGTTTCTTCATCTAAGATATATATCTGATTTTTTTTTTCAAAAAAGGAAATTGGGAAACTATGGTGGGAAGACATTGAAGGGAAAAAATACTTCCCAATCATTATCCTTATATTGTTGCAATTAAAACAGAATAGTTTTTTACAGTGATGGATCAGTTGACACAAGCAATAAATGGTGTTCGTATCCATACAAGGGAACAACTGGATCAACAATAGAAGAATATTCCAGTATTAGTGAATTTTTTATGAAACATCATCTAAATTTTTGTGGAACCTCAGATATTGTGGTAGTAAAAGGATGGATAAACCCTCGTAAAAAATATTCAAAGTTATGGGATATTTAGAATGCCAAAACTAATCCTATCCATTTATCATTTTTACAGTGAATTAAATCGATAATGGTCTCTATATAAGATTAAAAGAGTTAAAAATGATATGGATGTTATGGAGTGGGATGAATTTGGTGGTCTTTTTCTAGAAAAATGTTTTCAAAAAAAAATTTGAATTAGAATAGAGAAAAAAAATCATAGAACTGGCACAGATTGATGTCGATTCTATATCTACACATGAATCTAATTTATCAATGTTTTCCATGTATGTATGATATTTTTTTATCCCTTGATAGTAAAATTAATAGATTTTATATAAGATTAAAACCAATTTTATGAAGAGAATTGTATTTAAGAGAGTTTAAAATCTATGAGAATCTTGTTCATTGTGATCAAATATTTGAGATTGAGTTTGATGAGATGTATGTCCTTCATGATAAGAATAATATTAACTGTTTATGTTGTAATGCACTGGGGAAGAGTTATTCATTGAAATTTGGAGGAAATAAAATAAAATTTCCATCTTGTGAAATGTGTGGAAAGAAGAAACGTATGTAATGTCTCTCAAAATCATTGATATGCATTTGACTTAGAATAATTTTTTACATGGTTTGTGACTATAAGAAAAAAGAGTAGAGAAATATTAAAAAGACGATGGTATGATGTTTTAATTACAATTTTTTGGGAAATTATTCAAAAGTATGCCCAAATTTATTTACTCATGGGGGAAATCATTAAGATCGGAAATTGAAGGGTGTGAAAAAATTTCATGATATTATAACATTTGATGTTGGGACATCAAATTAATTAGTGACATGCACATTCACTGTGTATTAAAATTGTGTCAATACCCTCTTTTATACTATATCTTCACAATTTTTCATTCCAAATAAATTCTTATGAATATTTTGAATATCAAATAATGAATGTATGATAGAAAATTTGGAAAAAATCTAGGTGTAAGTATTAAATAAATAAATATTTATATGAATATTCATATTATTTTCATTGAAATTGTGTTTCTTAAAAATATTTTTGAACTAACAATAGTTGAGTTTGATATTATTTTGAGCCTGTATTGGATTTTAGTTTAACATTCTATGATAGAGTTCAGATCTAAGGAAGTCTTGATAAATTATTTCATGCCTTTAACAACCTACCAAGAAGCCGATAAATTGATTATAAATAATATTGGATGTTACTTTACACATGTTGTTGAAAAAAACAGAACACTCTAGATTAGTGATTTTACAATAGTGAATAAATATGGAAGATTTTTAATGAATTTACTAGTTCTTTCTCAAACCAAGAGGATGAGTTTTATTTTAACTTAGTCCTAGATATTATTCCTATTTCAATACCCCTTATAAAATAGAAAATCTAGATCTTTTTGAATAGAAAAATTAGTTACAAGAGTTAATGGATAATGGTTTTATTCGACCTATAACTTCATCATGGGTAACTCTAATTTTTTTTAAATAATGATCATTCCATGAAAATTTTTATTAGATATATAGATTTAAATAACATAAATTTTAATAAAAATTACCATTTTTCACATATTGATGAATTGTTTTATCAGCTTCAGGGAGAATATTACTTTTTAGAGATTAATATCATGGTGTGATACCATCAGTTGAAATTGAAGAAGGAATAAATTATGAAGACTAAATTTCAGACTAAATATTTTAATTATGAGTCTGTAGTTGTGCCCTTTGGTTTTAGAAATTCTTCAACATTATTTATGGATATATTGAATATAATTTTTTGTGAGTTTTTGTATTAGTTTTTAGTTCTTTTTATTGATGATATTCTGGTTTATTTAAAAATTTATGATGATCAAGAAATAAATCTAAAGATAATTATGAAAACCCTTAAAAAAATGAATTTATACATAAAATTTTGGAAATTTGTTTTTTTTCCCATAGATTTATTTTCTTCGGAACATTAAATGTAAATGTGGAATTATAGTTGATCCCACCAAAATAGAACTGGTTAATTAATGTTGAAGACCCAAAAATTTTTCTGGGATTCAATGTTTTCAAGAATTGGAAGGCTATTACCAGTGGTTTGTTGAAAATATTTCATTGTTATACATCCTACTAACAAAGTTAACACAAAATGGATTTAAATTTATCTACAAAACCAAATGTGATCATTGTTTTCCAGAACTAAAAGGAAGATTGATTAATGCTCAAGTTTTTACCCTACCCTCAGGAAATGTTTATTTTTTGATCTTCAATGATTCTTAATTATAGATACTAGGTTGAGTTATGATGAATAATAATCCAGTAATTTCTTTTGCTTCATAGAAATTTAAACTTCATGAAAAAAATTATCATACACAAGATTCATAATTATCAGCTATTATTTTATTCTTGAAAAATTTAATGTAATAATTTATATAGATCCAAGTGTAAAATATAAACTGATCATAAACAATTAAAGTATATATTCACATAGATGGAATTGAACATGAGGTAGAGACAAAGGTTGGATCTGATAAATATTATGATTTCAGAATTAGTTACTTTCCTGAAAAAGAAAAATACTCACTAATACCTTCAGTTGAAAAAATAACACATTATTGGTCGGAGTGGATACTCAAGAGGGGGGTGAATTGAGTTCCAATTAAAAATTCTGTTAAAATATTGTCTATTTAAAATCTCCCAATTTGTAAAACAAGTTAAACTATAGTGAATTTATAAAAATTGTAAATGTTCACTTAGCTTCTAAAATATTGATTAGATCTCAGTTAATTCAATCACAAGATTAAACTGACTTTTGAAACTAACCTATTGATTTACAATAAGTGTAAACACTTGCTAATTTAACAATCAAAGTAACTTTAAAATGGTTTTGTATTTCAAAGTAATTGCAGCAGAATATAAAAGATATATGTAGTATAATTTAAACTTAAACTAAAGATGCACAACAGATTCAACAGGAGGTTCAGTCTCATGCCGAGACTTAGTCCCCTCAAATTTATATAAATTTGATCCACACCCTGGATCGGGGTTAAAAACAGTTTACAAAACTGTCCATGCCACATAGGGACCTCTACCACTGTTCTTCGTGGGAAGCAAAATAAATACCAGGCCACACGAGAACCTCTTCCACGGTTGACGAGGGTAAACAAGAGTTAAGAGTTTTGGAGTGTGGATTTTTATATCCTCCATTTTAGTTTAGGTGACTGTGTGTGTGTGAGATATGCAGAGTGCACCACACCACTCGAAAGTAAATAAACAAATCACTTAGATAGAATAGATAATAGTTTAGAAAGATCTAGTGATTAGCAATGTAACTCTGGACTCGTTGGATTCAGCAGACCTGCTTCTGAGTCCTCTGGTTTTTCTGTCAAAAAATATGGTGTCATGGTTCAGCTTGTATTCCACCTATGAGAATCATCTCTTGATTTGTCGTGTTTTCTTCAGTGGTGTTGGATTGCACTTATGAGAGTTCTTTGAAAGTACTTCAATCTCCTTCTTACTTAGGATTGTTCTTCTAGTTCAGCACAGTGCACTTTTGGTTTCTTGAGTTGTCATGTGTATGTAAGTTCTTGTTGTATCGTCACACTTGTGTACGTGTACAACAGCTCAATCTTCTTTATATTCAACCAGTTCTGGAAGTTGGAATGATTCTCTTTTCATAGGTACGAGATACGGTTTTCTGACATGCCAACAACTATCATTAAATAACATTAATTTCATTAAAAACAACAAATATGACCATTAGCATTATTTAAATAATATTGACAAAATGTTAAGAAATAGTGTCACATTTATTTTGTAAACGGTGTCTTCTTCATGGTATATGCTCCACAGTATGTGATTCACTGTGTCTACATGTCATGGTGTCTAGCTCTCGGTGTCTGGGTCACGGTGTGTCCTTCATGGTGTCTGGGTCACGGTGTTTCCTTCATAGTGTCTAGGTCACGGTTTGTCCTTCATGGTTTTTGGGTCACGGTGTGTCCTTCACGGTGTCTGAGTCATGGTTTTTCCTTCACGGTGTGTCCTTCACGGTGTCTGTCTGACTGTGATTGTGTCTTGTACACAGTTTGTCTTACTATGTCAAACATCACAGTGTCTCTATACTTAGACAAATATCTATATTTATACTTAGACAGTAATATGCAGAATATGTATTAATCTTCACTAGTAGAGAGTAAGAAAACATGAATCCTAAATAAAGACTTGATAATATAAGTGATATTGATGATCATGCATAAGACTTGTAAATAATAAAGCAAGAAATTAACATCAATAAGACTTGCTATTATTAAAACATTATGTGTAGTTATTATTGATATTGGAGAGCATTAACACGATGGTCAATTAAGATTGAGATTAGTTAACAGTAATAGGATTTGTGATCATTAAAACATGATTAAAGCATGAGGAGTCCAACAATATCCCCCTTTTTGATGATCACAAATCATGTATAGGGAAAAAAATATAAATGAAATGCAACATTAAAGAAAATAACAGACTCGACAATTAGAATACTAATACTTGTACTTATTTCTCCCTCTTTTGGGATTATGAAAAATCAGAGAGAATGAAGTGAAACACTGCATTTGTCAGTAAAAAGTTTCAGAATTAAACATACAGGAGAAATACAAACAATAAACAACAAATGACATCCCATAAAAAAAGAAAACAGTCCCTGGACTCTTCAGGGATCCGCCTTTTCCTTGCATTTATCAGCAGTAGGACCTGGTATTGATGTAGAGGATGGCACAGATGCGGTAGACAAGGAGGGTAAGGGTAGACCTTCAAAAATGGATGCAGCCAAAGTAGGAGCAGTAGAAGATCTAGGCTACGGTTGGTCAAGAATGACTAGCCGGATCTAAGAAAGAGCTTGGCTGACTGTCATGGTAGTGGAGGCATGGGTAAGTAGACCAGGACTAAGGGGTGCAGCAGTTGGAGAAACTGTAGCAGTACTCTGCACATGAAGATACGGCTTCAAACGATTTATGAAATCAGTAATGATCTCACCACCATATTGCATAGCCTTTTCAAAATCTTCCTTATTCTCCATAAATTTTTCTTACAATCTAGTGAACTCTGTGATCTTTTGAACTTGATCTTTAAAATATTGAGTTACTGGAGGGATTCTCAAATTCTCTACAAGATATCTAAAGTGACCTGTCATATCACTTTTATTGAAAATACAATTGAGATAAAAATCAATCTTCTTGGTGATATCTTGTTGAGAATCACTGGAAATCGTTGAATAAATCCTGACCAAGTCCAATGCACGATCACTATTCTTAACCACTTCTGAAAAAAAGACATATCCAAGCCACTGAAGGCATTCTGAAGTTCGTCCTAGATTATGGATCTCAGTAGAGAATCATACAAAGGAGGAACAAAAGGTTGACCAGAAGTAGGAGAAGCTTTGACAGCTTCGGTTAGAACATTAAGCTGTTTCAGAACTTTTTGCAGGCATCCAGTATATTCAGCTGTGAGCTTATTAAGATATTCTACAAGCTCCCTCATGCGTTACAGCATTTTTTAGTGTCTTTTTCCAATCCTATCATCAAAAGATAGTAGATATGGATGCACTTGAGACCCAATCTCTCTATCAAGGGTGGAATCAGTTGGCTTAGGAGAAACAACAACAGGTGCAGGGGTAGAAACAAGAGCAGGCTTTGATCTTAAAGGCAACTCATTCTGCTAGTTTGCTACCATATTTTTAAGGTTTGAAACATCAGCACTCAAAAACATATTTTCTACTCTGACTTATTGAATTTCTCAGATCATCTTTGGTTGAATATGCAATATAATATTTTCCAAGATAATTGATGAAAATTCATGACTCAGTTGAGTTACTGGATGAGGTTGAGTGGACAAGATCTTCTCAAATCCAGCTAAAAGAGTCTCTCCAAAGACTTTCAGATCATCTTTAGTTACAAAGGAGTGTTGCTCGGGTAAGAGTGCAGGTAAAGGTAGTGGAGCAGGCTCCTGTTGCGGTTCATAGTCATCTTCAGACTCAGATTTTGATTCAGATTGAGGATGGGGCTCCTGTTCTGGTTCTGAAAGAGCTACCGAATTTAGTTGAAACATAGAAGAGAGATCCATTCCAGTTGTAGTGAATTTATATGACTCATTCACATCATAAAATCTTGGGAAAAGATATCGAGTGTATACAGAGTATGACTCATCACCAGGTTCAGATTCAGATTCAACAGACTTGGCTGGACTAGTCTCACGGTTTTGAGGTTCCTCCCCCTCAAATTGTGCTTCTATTTCAGAGACTATAGGGTCAGCAAAAAGGTCAAGATCCACAGGATCATCTCTAATCTTATCGGAAAACTCTTTCCTTTCTAGATGAAAGGAAATTTCCATCCTATCTTCAGCAGAGGTAATTATCTCAGGAATAGATTGTTCCACAGGTAGTGCTTCCAGATTGGATTGCTTTTCAACTGGGAGTTCTTCTACACCAGCAGACTCTTCCATGGATTCTTGCTCTGATTCTGTTACTACATAATCTCTTACATCCTCATATCGGATATCTAGATTTAAAACTTCTCTAGAATCAGGAGCTTCTTCCTCACTAAGAACAACGGAAGGATCCATAGTCCTTTCCTATTCAACAACAACTTCCTCTCCTTGAGGTATTTTAGCAGGAACAACAGTAGGGATAACAGTCCTTTCTTTTTCAACATGGGATGTGTCCATTGGAGGTATTTCAGCCTCTTCTCTAGGTGGTGCTTCAGCTGCCACTTCCTCTTCTTCTTCAGCACCTGAGTATTGGGCCACTTCATCTGGTTCCAGACCAGGATCAAATATGTTCTTTGGCCTTCTTGAATAATCAACAGGATTAAACTTCTTATACAATTGATCATTATCCTCAACCCATTGCTTCTTCCAGGGGTTCCAACTAATCTTCATCCTTCTGAAGATGGGCTTGGATAAGCAGAAATCAATGTCCTCTAACATTTCATCATTCGGTCCAACCATTCCTTTGGAAACTAGCATGGCTGAAATCATCATTGAGTAAAACAAGGAGGTGGATTTGGAAGTGACATTAATATGCTCACAGATATGGTTAATAACATACTTGAATAGGTTGATCTTATGTCCATTATTCAACAAGTGAATCAGGAACACATCCTGATACTTCATTACAACAAAATCCCCTTTTCTTGGACTGATCAAATTCTAAATTTTTTTGAATAGTAGTCTAGTTTCTCCATCTAACTCTGCAGCTATAGCCCTTCGCTTGGTGCCATTACTAGTTAAGGTTCCCAAAGCATTTTCCAGATCAAAGATGTCAGATGAGGGAGGAGGGTCTCTCTGGTAGTCTTCACAAACTCCATCATGTGGAATCCTTAGGCATGCAGCCCACAACATCGAAGGGAATGAACACTTTTGTCCATTTACCCAACTTGTCACCATAAATATTTCTCCAAAATCAAAGGAAAACTTCACATATTGGTAGAATTGAGATACCAATCTCGGGTAAATCGGTCTATCTTGTCTAGAGAACCACTCAAACCAACCTTGTTCTCTCAAGATTTTTAGGACCAATGATCTTCTAGACAATAGCCATTTAGGGAAAATTTCTTTTTTCAGGAACTACGGTACGGTTTACCAGGTTTGGGTTTAGAGGTCTTTCGGGAGCTATCCTCGATATCCTCTTCTGTTTCTTAGATCCGTGCTTCTCAGTGGTAGATGAAGACAGAGGCTTCATCCGTGGAATCTACTGAAGGATCGGGCGAGAAAGAAGAAGAGGTTCACAAGGTAAAGAAGGTTCGAGAGAGAGAGAAGGAGAGGCTTCAAGTGAGAGATTGAGTGAAACCTTTATGTTTTATCATTTGGGAATGTCAATCATCATAAAAACAAAAACACGGGAAATCAAATAGCGGTGAAATAAAAATTACCATGATATGGGTTAAAATAATAGTAAAAATAATCTTCACAGTGAGACCGTGAGAAGGCATTACGGTTTGAAAGAAAACAGTCATCATGGTGAGACAGTTGGTGATCGTCACGGTGAGACAGTGACCATCCTCTGCAGTCACGGTGAGATAGTGAGTTGAGAGACTGTGAGTACAAGGTCTTAACGGTGAGACCGTAAGCATGAAACAGTAACTGTAAAACAGTGAGCATGAAACCGTAAAGTAAAATATAGTAAAGTATTAAACATTAAGATCATTAAGATATCTATTTATGATTAATCATGAAAAGATCATGTATGATGTAGTCTAATCTCTCAGAATTTAATGATTTATTGAATATATTAGCAAGTTGATATTCAGTACCAATGAATTTCAAAGTGATATTACATTTTTGATAATGATCCCTCAAAAAGTGATGTCTTACATTGATATGTTTTGTCCTAGAATGAGAAACATGATTCTTAGAAATATTAATAGCACTTGTGTTATCACAATTTATTGGGACATGTCTAAATTGATATCCATAGTCTAGTAATGTGTGTTTCATCTACAAAATTTGCGCACAACAACTTCCAGAATCCATGTATTCAGCTTCTGCAGAAGATAATGCAACAGAATTTTGTTTCTTACTACACCATGATACTAGTGACTTGCTTAAAAGGTGACATGTTCCAGAGGTTCTTTTTCTATCTAACTTACATCCAACAAAATCAGCATCAGAATAACTAACTAATTCAAATGACTGTCCTTTGGGATAAAACAGTCCTAAATTGGGAGTATGCTTGAGGTATTTGAAAATTCTCTTTAAAGCATTTAAATGTGACTCTTTATGGTTTTCTTGAAAACGAGCACACATACACACACTAAACATAATATCAGGATGACTGGCAGTCAGGTAGAGTAGACTTCCAATCATTCCTCTATAAGTGGTTTGATCAACAGATTTACCATCTTCATCAAGATCCAACTTACAGATTGTACTCATGGGAGTGTCACTACTTTTTGTGCTATCCAATCCAAATCATTTTAAAAGATCTCTAGTATATTTACTGTGAGTTAAAATAATTCCATCATTATTTTGAAAGATTTGAAATCCAAGGAAAAATTTGAGTTCACCCATTAAACTCATTTCAAATTCATTTTTCATCATTTTAGAAAAATCAGTACATAATGTAGTTTTTGAAGATCCAAAAATAATATCATCTACATAAATTTTTACAACCAAAACATCATTAGAAATTAGTTTTATAAAAAGAGTAGGATCAGCTATACCTTTTGTAAAACCTTTGGAAATTAGAAAAGTACTTAACCTATCATACCAAGCTCTTGGAGCTTGCTTTAAACCATATAAAGCTTTTGATAATTTAAAAACATGGTTTGGAAAATGAGGGTTTATAAATCTAGGTGCTTGTTCAACAAAAAAATCCTCAGTAATATATCAATTTAAGAAATCACTCTTAACATCCATTTGATATAGTTTGAAATTTATATGTGCTACATAAGCAAGTAAAATCCTAATAGCTTCTAATCTGGCTACTGGAGAAAAAGTCTCCTCATAGTCAATTCCTTCTTCTTGACTATAGCCTTGTGGAACTAGCCTAGATTTGTTTATAACTATGTTTCCATATTCATTTACTTTATTTCTAAACACCCATTTAGTGCCTATGGTGAAAGTGTCCTTAGGTCTGTCAACAAGATTCAAAACATTATTTCTTTCAAACTGATTGAGTTCTTCTTGCATGGAAATCACCCAAAATTCATCATTAATAGCATCATCAATGTTTATAGGTTCATGCTGTGACAAGAAGTCTTGATGTTCAACCTGATTTCTAAGAGAAGCTCTCGTCTGTGTCCCCTATCCATATTTCCTATAACAGCATCTAAAGGATGATTCTTTAGAATTCTAGTTGATCTTGTAAAGGTAGGACTTGAAATTTAATGTTCATCTATAGGTTCGGGCTCATTAAGAGTAGATTCTGGATTAAGTCCAGAACTAGATGTCTTTATAGCAGGTTCTTTAGATTTGTCATTATGGTCCAGAACAGATAACTCTTCTTCAAGATTTTAAAGAGAGGTTTTAGACTCATGTGGATCAGTTTCATCAAATTTGATGTGAAAAGATTCTTCAACACACTTGGTTATCTTACTGAAAACTCTATAGGCTTTGCTGGTTATAGAATACCCTAAAAAAAATTCCTTCATCACTCTTAGAAGCAAACTTATCAAGATTATCCTTAGTATTAAGAATAAATACTTTACATCAAAAGAATCTAAAGTTAATAGCTTTATGTTTTCTATTATTCCACATTTCATAAGGAGTCTTCTTAAGAACAGTTCTAATCAAGACTCTATTGATGATATAACAAGCTATATTTACAGCTTCATCCCAAAATTAAATAGGTAGGGCATATTCATTAAGCATAGTTCTTGTTGTTTCTTGAAGGGTTTTATTTCTTCTTTATACTACACCATTCTCCTGAGGTGTCCTAGGACCAGAAAAGTTATTACTATAGCCATTATGTGAGAAATAGGATTCAAATTCATGATTTTCAAACTCACGGCCATGATCACTTCTTAGGGTTTTAATATTAAGTCCACTACGGTTTTCTACAGACTTGGAGTATTTAACAAAGTAAGAGAAAGCTTCACTTTTGTGAGTTAAGAAGTATACCCAAGTATATCTAGAAAAGTAATCTAATAAGACATAGACATAGTGCTTCCCATTTAAGCTAGAAAATCTAGATGGTCCAAACAAATCCATGTGAGCTAACTTGAGAGGTTGAGAAGTTGAGACTTCTTTCTTTGATTTAAAATAAACTGTATGTTTCTTTCCCTTTTGACATGGATTACAAACTTTGTCATTTGGAAACTCAAGTTTGGGTAAGTCTGTAACTAAGTTTTTCTTAGTTAATTTTTTATGTGAGTGTATATTGCAGTGTCCTAATCTTATATTCCATAACCACGACTCTATGAATAGCATTTAAACAAGTAACATTTTTCTTATCTAAGGAATTTAAATCAATAGCATAAAATTTTTCATTATTTAAATAAGAGAATACTAAAACATTTTTAGAATTAAAAACATTACAAGAATCACTTTCAAACTTGACATTAAATCCATCATCACAAAATTGAGAGGTACTTAATAGATTATATTTCAGTCCATCAACAAATAAAACTTTTGAAATTAAACCTGAATTAGTGTTACCAATTTGGCCTAGGCCGATGATCATTCCTTTAGAATTATCACCATAGGTGACGTAGCCTCCATGAATATTTATTAAGATCTTGAAGGATGAGTAATGCCCAAACATATGTCTTGAACATCCACTGTACAAATACCATGTCTTCTTGTGGGAACTCTTCAAGCAGGTTTCCTACAAAACAGGTTTAGATAGGAAATGATTTTGGTACCTAGATCTTCTTGGGTCCAGACAGGTTAGAAATCAATGATTTTGGTTCCCAAATTTGTCTTATGGGTCTCATATAATTTGAGTCACAAGATTTTGAAAGATAAACCCTATTTGATCTATAACTGTTTGAGTAACCAGTTGATGCAAATGAATTTCTAGAACTTGAACTAGAAGTATTCTGTCCAGATTTAGGAATAAATCTATTCTTAGTAAGCTGTCTCTGTCTAGGTTTGTAGCCTATTCCAGTAGAGTATTTTGGTGCCACTTTCTTTCCTAGAATTTCAGTTAGTGTATCCTTTCCATTTGTAAACTTCTCTAAGTCCTTTTTAAGTTGCTCATTTGACATTTCCAGTTCAGTGTTTTCCTTTAACAGTTGAGCATTTTTCCCTTTTCAATAGTAAGTTCAGTTTTAACAGTTGTAGTGAGAGAATGGTGTTTCTTCATTGATTTGTATTTATCCTTAAGTTCATTGCATGTCTCTTCCAGCATATTATAATATTCAAATAATTCCTCACTAGTCATGTTTTTAGAATCCAAATCCGATTCAGTTCCATAATAATAGGAATTTAAAGTAGGAGTATCTAAGTTTATCTCAGATGTGTTTGTCACGATACACATGTTGGCATGTTTCTTTTCAGAATCAGACATTTCAGATTCACTTGTGTTGTCTTCACAAGCACTCCAGGTAGCCTTCATAGCTTTCTTGTACTTACTATCCTTGTAATCATGTTTCTTCTTGAATTTTAGCTTTGGACAGTCTTCTTTAATGTGTCCTTTTCTTTTGCACTTATAGCAAACAACTTCATCACTTTTATCTGCCTTTTTCCAGTCCTTCTTCTAATGTCCCTTATTATAATACTTTCCTTTGTAATTTGAATTTATGAATAATTTCTTCTTCCTATAAAATTTTTTAAACCTTCTGGCTATTTGAGCCATTTCAGCATCACTATCAGAGTCTGAAATTTCACTTGTTGAACTGTCAGTTTCTGTTTGAGATATTTATTTTTCCTTTCTCTTTGAAGCAGTAGTCTTAAAATCCACTGATATCCTTTTTGGTTCATCATCTTCCTCTTTATTTACCTTGAGTTCTTCCTCATACATCATAATCTTACCAATCATCTCTTTGACAGGTAGAGCTCTAATGTCACATGACTCTCTGATTGAAACATATTTGCCTCTCCATCGGTCTGGTAGAATCTCAAGATTCTCATGATTTGTTCGTTTGCTGGAACAACTTTACCAAGTGAATTCATTGTATTGACTATCTCATTGAACCTAAGATACATATCAGAAATTGGTTCATCAGTTTTCATTTTAAAATTATCATATTTAATAGAATAAGTATTAAATCACATTTCTTTAACATTAGTTGTTCCTTCATGAGAAACACCTAAAGTATCCCAAATTTCATAAGCAGTTTTGCAAGCATATATTCTGTTAAATTCCTTATCTCCTAAAGCATAGTACAAGGAATTCATATCTTTACAATTATTATTGTAACCAGTCTTTATAGATTCATCCCACATTGTTCTTTCATTTTCTGGAATTTTATATTGAGACTCTATAACAGTCCAAATATCAAAACCCATACTTTCCAAATGAATGTTCATTTTAAGCTTCCACTAGGAATAGTTTGTACCATTAAAGAAAGGTGGCATGTTAGTAGCAGCACCCTCTAGTGTATTATCCATAACTACATTTTAGAGAATAGTTTTAAAGAGTTAAAATTTATAACTAAGAGAAATTTAAGATCTTTAAAGATGCAACTAAAATCACAGTTGAAAAACATGGTATTTCAAAAATTCTTTAACAAAAAAAATCCTATGATACCAAATGTTGGTCAGAGTGGATACTCAAGAAGGGGGTGAATTGAGTTCCAATTAAAATATCTGTTAAAATATAGTCTATTTAAAATCCCCCAATTTATAAAACAAGTTAAAATGTCATGAATTTATACAGATTGTAAATGCTCACATAGCTTCTCAAAGATTGATTAGGTCTCAGTTAATTCAATCACAAGATTAAACTGACTTTTGAAACTAACCTACTGATTTACAATAAGAGTAAACACTTACTAATTTAACTATCAATGTAACTTTAAAATGGTTTTGTATTTCAATGTAATAACAGTGGAATATAAAAGATATATGTAGTATACATTAAACTTAAACTAAATATGCACAACATATTCAACAAGAGGTTCAGTCTCAAGCCGAGACTTAGTCCTCTCAAATTTATATAAATTTGATCCGCACCCTAGATCAGGGTTAACAAAAGTTTACAAAACTATCCAAGACACGTAGGGACCTCTACCACTGTCCTTCGTGGGAAACAAAATAAAGACCAGGACACACAAGGACCTCTTCCACGGTTTATGTGGGTAAACAAGAGTTAAGAGTTTGAAGTGATTTTGATATCCTCCAGTTCAGTGCAGGAGATAGTGTGTGTGTGTGAGATATATAGAGTACACCACACTGCTTGAAAGTAAATAAACAAATCAATTAGAGAGAACATATAAGAATCTATATTTCTCTAGTGATTAGCAATGTAGCTCTGGACTCATTGGATTTAGCAGAACTACTTCTGAGTCCTTCTTTGGTTTTTCTGTCGAAAAACAGAGTGTCGTGGTTCAGCTTGTATTCCACTAGTGAGAATTATCTCTTGAGTTGTCGTGTGTTCTTTAGTGGTGTTGGATTGAACTTATGAGAGTTCTTTGAAAGTCTTGAAATCCCCCTCTTTCTTAGGATTGTTCTTCTAGTTCACCACAGTGCACTTTTGGTTTCGTGAGTTGTCGTGCATATGTAAGTTCTTCTTGTTGTATCATCAAACTTGTGTACATGTACTACATCTCAATCTTCCTTATATTCCACCAGTTCTGGAAGTAGGAATGATTCCATTTTAATAGGTACGGGATACGTTTTCCAAACATTCCAAAAAATATCATTAAATAACATTAATTTCATTAAAAACAACAAATATGACCGTTAGCATTATTTAAATAATATTGACAAAAAATTAAGAAACAGTGTCACAGTGATTATGTAAATGGTGTCTTCTTCACGGTATATACTCCAAGGTATGTGATTCACTATGTATCAATGTCACAGTGTATAACTCACGGTGTCTCGGTCACGCTGTGTCATTCACGGTGTCTTGGTCACGGTGTGACCTTCATGGTGTCTGGGTCACGGTTTGTCCTTCACGGTGTCTGGGTCATGGTGTGTCCTTCATGGTTTCTGGGTCACGGTTTGTCCTTCACAGTGTGTCCTTCATGATGTCTGTCTTACTATGACTGTGTCTTGTACACAGTCTGTCATACTGTGTCCAACATCACGGTGTCTCTATACTTAAACAAATATCTGTATTTAGACTTAGACGGTAATATGAAAAATATGGATTAAGCTTAACCAGTAGAGAGTAAGAGAACATGAATCATAAATAAATACTTGATAATATAAGTGAGATTGGTGATCATGCATAATACTTGTAAATAATAAAGTGAGTAATTAACATCAATAAACTTTCTATTATTTAAACATGATGTGTAGTTATTATTGAGATTAGAGAGCATTAATACGATGGTCAATTAAGATATAGATTAATTAACAGTAATATGATTTTTGATCATTAAAACATGATTAAATCATGAGGAGTGCAACACACATCATTAACCATGATACATTTTTAATATGTCCATTTGGTTAATGACATGAAGAATTTTTTCTTAGATTTTTTCGATGTGTGGAAATACCCTATTTTTTCAAGTGTCAGTGTAATCGTCTCTGTTGGACAGAATTAAGAAATATCAGAAGGAATAATATGAGTTACTAAAAATTAGAGTTGGTTAAAAAGGGTATGTTGACTGAATTTAATGTTGATAAAAAACATGTTTTGAGATTTTGGAAGATATTATGCATTCCTTGTGATACTCAGTTAAAGAGGTAGTCATTAAATTAAACTCATATTTCCCCATCTTCCATTTATCCAAGCATTACTAAGATGTATGGAGACCTTCTAGAGTATTATTGGTGGGATAAAATGATAAGATATATTATTTACATTACCATGAAATTTTATAGTTGTCCACATGTTAAAGCATAATGAAAATTAAAAAATTAGATGCTTCAACGTTTGTAGTGCTCGATTGGAAATGGGAAAATACAACCATGGGTTTTATAGGGGAACTACCAAAGACTTCCTGATTAAGTGATGCAATTTGTCTTATTATGGATTGAATGACTAAATAATCACATATCCTTCCCCTTATAGAAAATATATATTTTGATCAACATTATCAGTTATATGTTTTGGTTGTAAGGTTACATGGAGTAATTTTATCTATTATATCTAACAGTGATCCCACATGTACTTCTATTTTTTGTAAAGGCCTTAATAATTCATTTGGAAATGAATTATATTTCAGTACAACATTTCATCCTTACTAAGATGGATAGTAATAATGAAAACTTTTGAATTATGAGGATATTATTTGAGCCAATTTGATATATTACCAGGGATGTTGGGATCAACATCTCCCTATGGTTGATTTTTATTGTATAAATAGTTTTCATTCATGTATACAGATGAAATATTTTGACGAATTATGCTGAAGGTAATGTTGAACGCCATTTTTTGGAGTGAAGTAGGTAAAAAATGTTTATGGAAAAATAATTAGTGAAGGAAATGTTTGAGAATGAAAAAATGATTAAAAAAAATATGATTACAACATAGAGAAGGTAGATTTAAGTGGATAACAGTAGAAAAGATATTTCTTTCGAGGTAGGTGATAATGTATTTCTTAAAATATCTCCATAAAAAAGTGTTATTCATTTTGGTAAAAAGGGATTGTCAAATCCATGGTCCCTAAACCATTTTAAAATTTGTCTAATGTTGGACTACTATCCTACATATTGTCTTGCCTCTGAGTTAATCCCAGTTACATAATTGTTTTTATGATTTAATGGTATGAATGTATATGTCATATTCATCTCTTGTTTTAAGCCCTGAAGTAGTTCAATTGGAAGATAACTTTAATTATAATGAATATAATGTTCGAATTATTAAACATATATAGAATGTATTATAGCACAAGTTTGTTCATCATGTTACCTTTTTTGTAGAGAAATATTTTGGTTTTAAAAGAAACATGGGAATATCAAAATGAAATTATGGAAAAGTATCCCTAACCGCTTAGTTAGTTAATAAGACTAGACGGTAAAAAATTTGATAATGGGAGGGGGAGATTTTATAACCCACTCACCAATATAAACAATTTTTTTCAATTTTATTAGTATTCTTGATATAAATTGATAAATTCCTTATAAACATGTTAAATATAAAATAGTTTTATTATACTCATTGCTTATAAGGTTATCTTTAAAATATTAATATTAAAATTATATAACATTAATTTGAAAAAAATAATTGCATTTCTTACAATAAGAAATTAAAAATAATCAAAGGAATCATCTTTTTATAATTTTATAAATATATTATTTTTTAGTGAATAGTGAAAAATACTGATTTCAGAAATAATGTCATTTGTTTTCAATAAATTAAGAAATTTAGAAGACCCATTATGTTTTAAATATGGGTTGATGTAACATATGTAGTATTTAGTTACATGTATTCTATTTTAATTCTTTTTAATCAACTTTGTATTTCATTTTTAATTAGTCTTTTGTTTTGGTTTAAAAATAAGATTTTTTAAAAACTCTTTTAAAGTACACAATGTTTATCATTTTTAATTAATTAAAATAATCCTAAATAGGGAATGAATTAAATTAAATTTATAAAATATATATTAGTAAATAATAATTTAGTTTTATAAAATCATTATTATTATTCATAGAGTTAATATAAAATCATAAATTTCATTAAAAATACACTTCTTGAAAACCCTCCTTTTCATCGTGTTTATGAGTTTTGTTTTAAATTAAATTTTCTAATTTTTTTTTGAATTAAAATTTGTAAAATGGATTACATATTTGGAATAATATGGCTAAATTAATATGTAATTTCCATTTAATTCTTATAAATAAATAAGTTACCATGGTAAAAAAAAATATTTACAGTAGTATAAGGAAATTAATGAAACATGTTAAAGATAAAAGGTAAGAGACTAAACTACCTAAAAAATAAAAACAAAAATGGGTGGTTTATCTGATTATCTACCAAATAAATCATTTAAAACATTAATTATCAATATGATTTGTTTGAATTAATGTCACCCCAATGTGGTTTACTATAAATATAAATTAATCATTATTTAATTAGTTAGAACTACCTCTCCTCATGTATCAATACCACTCCTCACCACCCCATTTCTCCTCACAATATTTGAATATCCCAAAATATCCCATAAAACCTATTATCCTGATTCTTATCACATGCATGTGTTGCAGGTCTCACCCAAAGTCCAACTGAAAGGTCTTTAATGGATCCTTTGAGGAGGTGACATTCAAGAGGATGTTGGAATTTTTTTGAAATAAATAAAAAATAAGGTAAGGGAATTATTAAAAAATTTAAATTATTTGGGATAAAATTATCACCCTAATATTTTATGATATATCTCTTTTAAAATGGATGAAATTTGATAGTTTTTTATTGACATAAAATAGGGTTTTAAACCGTAATATACTATTAAATGTGACAGTTTGAAAAGTAACGTGACAATTAGGAATAGTAATATGACAAATTGAATAGTAAATTCAACTATTAAAGTATATATAAAATTTTGGTATCATATAAATGAATATATGGTATATTTATTTCATGAAAAAATAAATAAATGTTTTAAAAATTATAAATTAAGTGCTGATATTGTTGGGAAACATAAATGTTTATTTGAAATTTTATAATTAATATAATGATTTAAAAGATTTTTTTTCCAAATATTAAATTCAAAAATTAATATATTTTTCTTATTATTATAATATAATTTTATGATACCATGATTAATTTATCAAATTTCTATAAAAACATTTATTATTTTAAAATCTGTATTTTTTTAATATATGATTATTTTAATTAAAAATTAAATTTATCATATTTAGAAAATTATTTTCTTAAAATGTATTTACTTTTAGAATTCCAAATGTTGAAAATGGTTAAGTTAAATATTTGGGATTTTTCTAAAATAGTTGACTTTTTAGTGCATAGTGAAATGCTGTAATTTACAATATATATACAATATAAGTTAAATACACTATTTCTTGAGTAATAGATGATATAAGCACTATAATATCAAACTATAATTATATTTTTTATTTTATTTATTCATGGTATTCAAAAATATTCATAGACTTCTTCCAAAATAATAAACTAAGGAATAAATTAATCAAAACACACTCCTCTCAGACACTATAAATACCCCCACCTCTTCCCATTTCACCTCTAATGCCTTGTGGCTTGTCCAATTTCTACCCAATACCCTTCCCAAACCTCTCTCCCACATTATGGTTCTACTACTCTCACCAAAAATTCTGTTTCAATGTTCCTTAAGGAGTTTCTCAAGGACAGGAAATCAAGATGTAAAATCCCCATTCTTTCTTTTATTTATCTTTCATTTTTATTTTTCTTATTTTTATTTCCTTATATATTATATTCAAACATGAATGGTAACTCCAGAATTCAATATATACTAGAATTATATTATGTTAATTGAAATCATCCAAAAATTCTCTTCTTTTCCCCTTTTTATTCTAAAAATGAAAACATCGTCCGTCAGGTGCTGATTTACCGCCAATGTGGATGATGAGTTTGCATTTTTTGAATTCCTCTATTGAGGCTATTCATAATGAATTTTGTTTATTTAAAAAGGATTTAATATATTTTATAAAACGTATTTAATTTTCAGGAACTAGTATGTATACATAATATTAATACATAAGACAGAACTTGTTCACGATGAGTTAAAAAACACCAAAATAATCTAAATGGATATCATTAACACTTTAACTAATAAATCATCCTCATATCCAGAAAAAATGGCTGATAAGGCCATTAAATATCCTATATGTTCATTAATGACATATAATTTCAAGGATAAAAAACAAATTCTATTTCATATGATCTTTCATACATTTATACAAGTAAGCCAATCCTGAAAACAAAGGAGACAAACACTGCGTAATAACGAAATTGAATCTCATAACTCCTAAAAAGTACATAAATAGAAATGAAAAAATTATAATAAATCAAATACATATTCAATAGGTTCTCAATTAAATTATAAATAAATCTAATTTTATTATACAAGGCACTATGTGCAAGTGCAGTACACTTTCAGACATAAGGTAAGGGTTTTCTCATCTAACCTTTATTTATATGAGATATTCCTTATTCACCACTATTTCTTGTTTTTGGTGTATTTATGAATAAATTGGATGTATAATATCATAAATATATTTATATTCATGTTATTAAATGTTTCATTTTTTGATCATTACTTTTATAGGGCATATGGTTTGACTGTTTGCAAAGTGGTAAGTGTTTCTCCCCAAATATCCATTTTTCATTCGGGTTACACTTTATCTCTCTTTACCCCAATGTAATTTATCATTATTTTAATAAAATTATTCTAAATTATTTTTATATGTTACAAAATCTTGTATCAAGATCATTTTATTATTCATTGATTGTGAAATTCAAGTTTCATAAGGTTCCCTTTTCAATTATTCCCTTTAAGCCAGCCCGATTAAAGCAAACTTCCCAATTTCTTATAAATTTTCATGTACCATTAATAATAGGTTTCAAGACACCTTTTTTTATAAAATCACTCTTTTTATCATGATAAAATATCAATTTTCATTTATGGTTTTATAAAAACAATAATGACCCATTTTTTGTTTTAAATACACTTTTATATTTTTACTTAAACAACACTAAAGTGGACCGTTTCTATTGTTTCTTAAAAACTATTTTAATATATTTTCAATTTATTTTGAAATAATTTATTACTAAAATATAATTTAATTTCACTCCCCTTTTTACTTCTGGTATTTACATTTTTAAAATCAAATTTTATGACAAATACAAATGATTTTAAAAAACAACTCTTCTTTGCAATGTAAAAAATGGTTATTCTACAAAGAATTCCTCGATGATTTTATTATATTATTTTAATATATTTATAAAACCATTTATTAATATTATGATAAAATGGGATTTATCTTTTATGTTATAATCCACCATATTTTATCAAAGGGGTTATGATTAGTTTGACTGTGGATGTAAAATCCTGATACCATTCACCATATTGGTTAGAATGGTTAGTGATTACGTTTACTGATTGGGGAGAGTTATTTAAATTTCATATTTTTATGTTATTTTTTGTTTTAACACATTCATATGAAGACTTAATATGAATTATTAAGTGATGTATGGGTCTCTCTATAGCCCCTCGATTCATCAGTAGGCTTCATGAGACAAACCAGATATGGACTTGGCCAATGCCTTGACCTGTATTTCTAGATATCAATTTGGATGAGGCCTTGCACATTTCTTTTCAAATGTCTGGGATGAGCCCTTGGTGGTATGTTTCGAATGTCTATCATTATTCATTCAATCATTATGATATTAATAATTAATAATAGGTGTGACTATTCGACTAGTATAATATCTATGGTTAAGTTTCATTATCATGTTATTATTTATATGGTATTATTAAATCAATATTTATTCCTTCCATATTATGCTCCAGATTATGTTTATATGGAAGTTTTCTAGTTAATCAACTTCCCTTATTTTTTATGTTGTTGATAGATTTTACTGTCTTTGTTGACCTTACTGAGAATCTAAGCTCGCACCTTTCTTATATTTTATCCCAAGATGCGAAGATGAATATTGTGAATGACTTGGAGGGATTATCTAGAAGTTAATGGGAGTTTCCAATGGAGTTTCTTTTTTTTAATTTCAAAGTTATAATGTAAAAATTATGTTTCTATATTATTTTCAAAATCTACTATACAATTTGGTCATTTGGGATGTGATCTCTTGTTCATAATACCAATGTAATTAAGTAAGGAATTGGCTTTGTAAAACTAGGGTCTATGTCTTTACATTATAGAAAAAAATAATTGATAATTTCTTTCTAAGATTATGTTTGAAATAAATTTGAATTTTTGTATATTGTACTTCCACTTATTTTAGGTCAATTTATTGTCGATACACATGATCTATTTCTTTGATTAATTCTTATTTTAATGATATGATATTTTTAAGGGAATTCACATAAAAATAATCTTTTAATGTTTCTTTTTATAAAATTAAAAATAAATTTTCTTTACTCAAAAACATATATATAATTCTTAAAATTTTCCACTTTAATGTTATCCTAATATTTTAAGAATAATTTACAAGTTTATGTGGTTAATTTAATAGGAATTTTTATCCATTGAATGTGAACAATTTCACCATAATAACTTAGTCCAACATAGAAATTTTATTTTATTTAGAGATTGTTTTATGATGCAAGCATTCATGGTTTACGTAGATATAATGGTTCATGGGAATTTCTTATGATTATAGTTTGTTAAATTATAACGCAATGACATGTGGTTCAATGATAAATTAAAGGTTATTGGTTACATTTTTAACCAATGACAGGTGGTTCCATTATAAACCAAGGACGAGTGGTTATGTTATAACCTCAAACACATTTGGTACTTCAGAGTTGGTGGTTGGCCATATAGGTTAATCCATTTGTAAGAGTGATATAGAATATGATTTTCTATGTTACCTAAATATATATTATATGATTTTTATGTGTTTTCCTTAAAATATATTTATTTTCAAAAAGGATAGATAATTATTTTTTGGGAATGTTGATTCCATTTTTCAGGGTTAAAAGGTATGATTTAAATAATGTGTTTACGTGGGTTTCACGAGGCCAAACGTATCCTTTATTTTACACACCTTACATAACTTTTGTTCTCATACCTTGTTTTAAATTGTTTCTAATAGTGATTAAGGAAGAGTAGGGACAAGGTTGAGATTAAGGGTAGAATTGTGAATTTGTTTCATGGAGAGAAAAACTATTTTCTAAAGACTTTTGTTTTATGAAAAATTTGATACTCTTTATATGTGTCTACATATAATGTATGGGTTTACTCTATATGAGTTAGTCCTAATTATATAATGAAAAAAACCTAAAATATCCTTAGTATTATAATTATGTGAATTATTTTTTAAAATAACTATAATATGTAATGTTTTAGGTTGTATCCTTAATGTTCTTGAATGTAATAACTTGTCCATTTGAACATTAGATACGTTTCAAGAGTTGTTTATTGTCAGTACTATCTGATGAGGAACCACTATAAATAATTCAAGGCATTATATCTTTCATTTATTTTTAAGACAGAAAATCCTCCAATTCATTTTAATGATCACTTATCCTCTTGATAGATGTAAGGTTTCCATTACTCTTAAATTGATCATGTTGAAAAATGAGACACTTGTTAGTAGTGTGTATAGGATGATAACACCCTCCCAAAGATTCATTAATAGAATAAAATGTAATTTGAAATTTTACAGTCCCTTTTTTATGTTATCTTAGCCAGATTATTGGAAAATCATGTTTAATCCCCAATATTCTTATTCTCACTTCAATTTGGGGTATAAAAAACAATATTATCACACATTGAATTTATGTAAATAAACTCTAACACACCAACAACATTATTTAAAGACAAATATAATTTTTTGGAAATAAGGTTCACAAAAATAAATCAATTACTCATCCTTATGATTTGAAATATTATTTCCCCTTAAAACATCCACATGACTACAAGTAATCAATTTTTATTTTACGTTTCCAGTATGAATTTACTCTTTAATATTATTCATAAACACCTAATTATTCTATGGGTTTTTAGTACCAATTTTAGAAATTATAATATATTTTTTTCCTTCTTTGGTGAAGTAATCAATTTTTTTTATTTATTATCAGTTCTACCTCCATTTTTATTAAAATATTGAGTGACCAAAAACAATTTCATATATAATCATAGTATAATATAAAAAGGTTCTTTATGTGAATGAATTATTTTCTTAACCAATTTAAATACTTCACTAACTTGTTTAATACAATTTTTAATCACATAGTGATTATTATAAAAGAAATTATCATCATCAACCAATATCCCTTTAAGATCATTAAGCTCATTCTTATTATCAATTTACATTTTGGTACTTATCTCAAGAATATTATCTCTCTCATTAATAAATTTTTTTGATCACCCATATTCTAGATGAAATGTTCTTTCATCTCAATGATGTCCTTCAATATTTATATATCAAAATATTTCATAATAAATTAATTATATTTCTTATAATAAATATTTTCTTTTTAATATTTCTTAGTTTATTTTAATCTTACCAAAATATCCATCCCCAAATTAAACTATTTTGGTGTCTCCTCTTAACTACATTCCCCCTTACTAAAATCTTCTACTTCACTAGAGGGATCCTTAGAGGGTATTTTTTATCCACAAAAGTTGTAATACTTCCATATTATGTGTACTAAACCACTCTTTCACTTTCCTCATCAAAAGATGTTTCATAACATTTTGATAGAAAACTTATTTTCCTAAATTCATTGTTCATTAATTTTCATTTAACATTCTGCCCTTTATTATTATCACATTCCATTTTTTTTCTTAATAAAATTTAACATTAATCATCCTGAAACATTATATCATTTCTTATAGGGAAACTATATAAAAATTATCTAATCATAACATAATTGAAAAATATAAATATAATTTTTCAATTAAATTTAACTTTTCCTCTCTATATTCTTTCTAAAATTATTAATAAAAAATCACTAAAATGAATAAAAATATCCTTATCATAGATTTCCTCCACATGAAATTTTTTAGGATCGTTATATTATTATCCTTTTAAAGATATAAAATATATCCCTCCTTATATTTTCTAATTCTCTATAAGGATTTCCGTCTACTTATATCAAAAGTTTTCAAATGATTTTTGAGATTCTCAATAGTCCCTCACCCAAGTATCAGATTTATATAGTATAAAAATTCTATGTAATTCATTAAAATATATTCTAATCAATACCTCAACCTCTTTTTAATACTCATAAACCACTATATATCTTCAAAAAAGCTATTAAATTTGTTCACCCAGACAAAAAAACATACCCATTAATTCATATTCTCATATTAGAATATCATCAAATTGATCCTAGAAATATTTTGAGCACAAATCCTTCACCTTATTATCTCTCTCATAGATATAATATATATTTTCCTAAATCTCCTTTCCTATTTTTGTACCCATTACTCATTTAAACTCCTTATTTTAGATGTATGGGAGTAATGAATTATAAGATCTTCCATTTTATATAATATTAATCTTGTCAAAGATTTTTTTGATGTCAAAACATTTGGAATTTATACTCTATTCTAAGTGATTTCATGAACATACAAGGTAAAATGAAATATATAGAACCATCGTTTATTTACATAGATGGAATCCCTTACCATTGAACCTGGGAAATCTATATTTTGAATGTATTCATGCTTTACTTACATCTTATCAATTCAATATATTTTATCAATAAAGAATAAACTTGTTCATTTTGAGGGGAAATATTAGAATAACTCCCCTTAATACAAACCTTTGATGTATAATAATTTATAAAAAGATTTTCATAAACAACAATGTTTTGATACCAAATTAAAGTGCATGGTGATAGTAAACCACCACTAGGGGGAATCAATGTTTACCAAAACACAAACTATGATAATAATTTTCCCATTTTTGGAAAATGTTATGGATCATCAGATTAAATTGAATAATGACAAGAAATATAGGTAGAAGAAATAGAAATGACACTTAAATTTTTATAATATTTTCTTAAAATTTTTATCCAAATGACTATACTTATTAAAAAGAATTTAAATGAGGCTATGAGAGATCTTATATTATTTTAAATAAGAAAAAATTAATGGAGTATGAATATTACTTTATAATCCATATAGAAGAAATAAATACAAGAGGAAAATAGTCAATCTATCTTATCCTCACCCTTAAGTTATTTGAGAATTTGGTTCATATGTGTACCCATGTCCCAAAAAGAACTCTATAATGTGCCATAGAATGGGTGATTAGTTATTTCAATGCTTTATCACACGTTTATCGAAGAGGATCAACTCATATTTATAGACCCTATATGAATTAGGTGGTTTAAATTTATATTGTAGCTTATTGAAAAACTATGAAAAATATGGATTTTATATGCACATAATCGATTCTTCATTATGGAATGGTCGGATCAATTGAAACACATTTTAATATATGATAATATTTATGATGGTTATATCACAGTGTAGAACCCTAAAATTTGATTTCAATGGTTTTATCATCAAATAAATTATCACAAAAAAACATCATGGCATAGAAACTTATGTTATGAGCACCATTATTGTGGCATGGGTGTCCACATATGGTATAATGATGATTATCTCCCATGGACAACCATTCCATAAAAAATCATGAAAAATATTTACAGAATAACCCAATCCCCAAGACTCCTTAAGAACAATATTCACTTTATATTGTATGTGGAAACAAAATACTATTTCTATATAAGAGTTAATTTCTCATTAAATTTAGTCAATATGGACACAACTAAATCATTCTCACTAATTTCATTAAAATAAGATATTATTCATTCATTTTCTCTACATTAAAAATCAATTTCCATTTCAATCATTCATGAGAACATTTTCAACAAATATAAAATGAAATTACCTTAAACACTTGGGAATAAATTATCTTTATAAATAAGTCAAAACATTATCCAAAGGTTAATTTTACAAATCCCCATAATAGGATATAATTATATTTATGAGAGTTCTATAAATATTTATGTAAATATCAACAAAATATTGAACATGTATTGAACTATATTAACTTGAAACTCTCTTTTTACAAATCACTTCTTGAAAGATCAAAAATTCTAAATCAATAGCACCATCACTAAGGGATATTCACCATCAATAATATTCTATGATGAAGAAAAATATATATATATATAACACCTTATTACATTATATATCATACATTATAATATAATAAAACTAATATATTCACAATATATTGTAAGATTTCATATCTTATATAATATTATTTTATCATCTCATAGCTTATGATATGATATATAAAAAATTAATACATAGTTGAAAAACTATATTTATTTCAATAATTCCAAATATGATTATTATTTTCTATGGAAAATATTTATCACATTCTATGATTCTAATAAAATAAATATATTTTCTTAATTTCGATCATGATTTAATGGATTAAATCACATAAAATATCATTGAAACCAAATCAAACTATATTTAAAAATAATTAAAATTCCATAAAAAAGTTGTTTGATCCTATAATATTCATCCATGTGTTTTATGAATATCACATAGATGTATTCAAAGTAATATTTCTCACTTAGGTATCAAAGGGTAAATAAATCACATAATTTTTGCGAAAGATCCTCCTTGTATCCACTTTATGATAGTACATCACAGTGTAATGGAATATGAATAAGAGTGATCTAGGCTAAATCAGTGTCGCACAAAGAGTTGAGGATTCATTTATATTACATTTTACTAGTATAATTTTTTATAATCCTTTGTGATAATCCTCCATCCTTTAATAAATTTACTCTGATGCTATGAGATGTTTGGGTGATGAATTAAGTTTCAAATTACTTATAACTTTCAGCTATGTGCATGGATATATTTAATAAATTAATAATTTCCCTTGATTATTTTGTCATATAAAACATCAATAATTATTGATATCTATTATATAAGTGAAACTAATAATCAAAATTAATCATTTTTATTACATTATCAATCATAGTATATGATTGATCTATATCTTAATACCTCTGTATCATATAGAATTATATGGTCAATGTTTTCAGTGAAATATAACTATATCGTACATTATGAAATACTAATCCAAGGCATACTATATTCCTTGAATAAATAAATTTTTCTATAATATAAAATTCCCTATATGATACTGTATGATATTAAAAAATTCATCACATTCAATATTGGATTAATGAAAAATATCCTGCAAGGGTTTGATTTAATATTGAGATAGAGAATGTTGGTTAAAGGATATATATAGATTTTTTTAAGAAAATTAAAATGGTATTTATCTTACAGGATCCATTAAGAACTGAGCAAGGCTCGTTAGGAGTCTGCTGAGCCATAAAATGCTCTATTTTCTTATAGAATCCTCTAAAACCTTAATGGTGAGACTTTAAGAAACTATTTTTACACCAATAATCTAGTATATTACATTAGTATTACAATGAGAGGTCCCAAATTTATTTTTAATTTTGATATTTTAGTTATATTTAGTTTCATAATTATAAATTAACTCTAGTTTTTGGGATCTGAGTGAGTAGTATATTTGGTTGAACCTTCTATATATACTCTCTCAACTCTCTGAACTTTTTTTTAGATCATGAATCTTTATTTATTTATGAAAAAATGATTAGTAAAGTGTGTTGTAATTTTTAGATAAATTATGTCAAAATGTCTTATAATACACTTAATTTTTATTTGGTTTGGAATTTCCCTATTCTGACTTGATGAATTTTATTCTAGATTAAATGATTAATTTTAATTTTGTGATTAGAGAGGAATATATATTACATTTTTATCTATTTTTTATTAATAGTTAAATATATAAAATTAAATATTTTCTATATGATAATTTACTATTTAATATTCCATTTGGTATTTTGACATGAGTATATATTTATAGAGACATAAGATTTAATGAATTAGTAACTAACCTAAATAGATTATTTTACATTGATTAATATGTTTAAATTTAGTATGATAAATTTTTCTGAATATTGATAGTGTTTGTTTAATATTTATGAGAATATTATAAATTATGTTAATTTTTGGTTAAATGATAACATAATATGTTATAAAATGAATGGAATATTAATTGATTTTTTATGAAGTCTAGTATCTATAATAAAAATTTGAGAATGATTTAACAAAATTTATTTTTATTGAACCACATAGGTTTAAGTGGTTTTATAATGTGTATACAATAGATATGATTTCTAAATAAAAAAATGATCTCATGTCTTTATAAAAACACTGTATTCTTTTCAAATGGGTGCTTGATAATATAAAATAATTAAATTGTTGAGTAATAATTTTGTGATATGGTAATATTTTTATTAAAATTTTGTAACATTTTTATTTTATAAATGATATTTTAAAATTTCATGTGTTAAATTATGAAGTATGATAATATATGATTTTGGATATGATGAGAAGTTGTTGTGATCAAGTGTTACATTTCAAATCAATGTGTCAATATATGTGGGAATATGAAGTGGTGATTCTTGGAGAATTTTTGTGGAATTACAAGATGTAATGGGATGTGATTCATGAAAAATTATCCATGTTTAATGTGAAGACTATTTATGCTGATCATAATTAGAAAACACTTGTTCTATAAAATTTTATGAAATTAAAAATGTTAACAATAGGTTGAAAAGGATAATGGAAATAAATATTTTAGTATTTGAATATTTCCATGAAAAAAGAGAGCGATTACATGAAGAGAATAAAAATAGAATTACATGAAAATATATATTTATATATTTAATTCCGGAAAATCATTTTGAAAAATATTTCTTAATTGATTGTAATTATTTGTGAAAATGGAAAATATGTTGTAATTAACTAAACAATAATCCAACTAAGTGGAAAAGTAAGGGAAAAGTGCACCAATTATTAGGTGGGAAATTGAGTTGACCTAGGGTATCCTACATGGAGACAAGGGGTGGGTGGAGATGTTGTAAAGGAGAATAACAACATAGAGATGGAACCACCATGTGCTGTCAAACACTGGTAGAGAGGATGAAAAATGTCAGTGCTTGTGATGATTTTGGAGTGGACCCCAATACTCCCTTTTATTGAGCTGAAGGAACTCTAAAGGTAATAAGTAAACAATAAACTAGATGATGCTATGATGTGGGATATCAGGAATTTGGACACTTTTCCTCTAAAAATCATATAAATATTTATACAGTCTTCTCATCCAACCATTGTGAGTTTTCCAGTTATAAATAACTTTCTTCCCTAGCATAAGGGTTCCAAGGAGTGTAGGATGTCCTCCATTTATGAGCCGCAATAATTATGGGTGAGAATACTTAGATTAAACTAAGGCCTCTTCCACATTAATAAGTATCTATTGAATTCCATAGATTTAGGAATGATCAAATCACACATTACATTCAATATTCAAGAACTACATCACATGAACAGATGGATCCCAATCCATATAATGAAATAAAGTCTTTAAAAGAATTAAGAGTCATATTTAATGCATAGGTATGATTGAAATAATATTTTGATGCAGTTTCACTTGAATTAATATTAATAAAATTATAAAATTAATAACAATTTTTTCTGAGAATTATTGCATCAGATATTCATAAATGGGTGACCCATAAGATTCAGAATACATGAACTAATTATGTTGTGGGTGATAAATAATCCACATGAAGATTGAAGACATGAAACTTTCAGGTGTTTAAATAAGCTAAAAAGTTTTGTTACAATGTAAAGAATAAAAAAAAGAACCCAAATACTTTGGGTATTCCAATTTATAGTTACAACTTGATGTTTAATATCCACTGGATGTTACTGAGAGCACGGTATTTTCGGGTTTTGAGTTTTGTTCTTTAAGATAAATAGTGGTCCGTGGGTTTAAATTAAATAATGATGTTACATAGACCCACATGTTTTTTGAATGCGATAGATGAACGAATGTTGATCCATGAAGGCCGATGTCACATGAAGAAGATGGAAGACCCGACACCTTAGGGTATTCCTTATGAGGTGAATGAAGTTTAAAAATACTAACATGTATTCATTTAGAACGAGGAAATAACTATAATATAAAATATGAATAAGGTATTTATTTTTATATAAGTAAAATTAAAGGTGTTATTATTAACACATTTAAATGAGGATTTCAATGAGGAATTTAAATCATGTAATTAAGGAGTTATTCTCTAATTCACAATTATTAATTATTTTATTGAAAAATTATACAAGTAGATTATGAAGAATTTTTTTTTCGAATTGCAGGACATTTTCAGAATCTAATACATATTTTTATCAATGTGAGAGTGATCTAAAGATGGGTAAATTTTTAGGAACCTTATTAAATATACATTAGATTTTTAATTATATAATATAAATCATTCATGATCTGAAAAATTTTAGAGACTGAAATTTATTTTGTTCTTTAGGAAGTACATGAGAATGTATGATCCAACAATATTTTGTAGGAATATCATTAGATCATTTTATAGAGGACCAAAGAGAATAATAATGATATTTTAGTTTGGGTATAACCATTTTATAAAGAGTATCGAGGAAAAAGGCAGTTTGAGGGTATAACCAATTGAGCTAGAAGAGTTTGACAATTTGGGGTTATGACCAGGATTCACTAGAGGATCGACTACTTGGGTGTATAAAAATTTTAGGCCTATAATTCATTAACTAATGATAATATTATAGATTATAATCCATTTTTTTGGGTATAACCAATATATAAAGGAATATTCCTTTTATCCGAACCATGTAAATATCTAGTGATTATCTCTCTTATTTATTCAGTAAACAAATTTGAGGTTATGAGAAATCATCTAGTGCATCATGAACACTAAATAGTTCAAGTGGTTGAATTTAAAGGCTATAAAATTTTGTAAAATAAGGGTACCATGGATTCTCCCACCATTTTGTGTTAATTAATTAATCCTTGGTCACTACAATTTAGATTAGAGAAAAGCCACCTGTAATGATCCATGATGTTTTTGAATTTGGAATCAGATAAGGATTTAGGTGAGATCATTTAACTTATTTCAAGAAAATTTAAAAATGGTTAATCGAATAAAGAATGAAATTGAAACAATGAAAAATATTAATCATTTTCATCCCAATAAAAATATGAAATCAATCACCCTGCCTTCATGAGATGAATAAGAATAATATATCCAAGATTTTGTGCTCTCCAGTCATGGTAAAATATGAAAATAATTTATTTTCGAATTATAACCCATGTTTCGAAAAATAATGTAAAATTTTAGACTCTATCATCGATATAGAAAAGAAATCTTATTCTAGTGATGATGAGATAATAACATAAACTTTCTATTCTATGGAATTATCACGCAAAGAAAAATTAGACAAATGTGGAGTCATGAATGAAGTTTATTATTCAGTGTAAAATGATTTCCCCTTAGAATACAAAATATTGAGAAGATAATAAGTGACCATGAACCTCCACTAAAATAAAATTAGAACAAAAATGAAAGACAAAAGTTATATGACATAGGATATTTCCCAAGAGATTCAAAATTAAATGGATATGGAGGAATTAGAGGCTTTCATATTATCTCTCAAAAACCCAACATAAAGAAAAGATTCACTAAACTATGGATAATACATAAAATATAAAATTAACGAGTTATTAAATAAAAGATAAAGATATAAAAATAAGTTTTACAATGGAGAAGTAAAACTCTTCTAAAGAGAAAATGAAGATCCCTCCCAAAGCAATGCCAACATGTGTATAATAAAAAAACCAATATATGAAATCTAGGAAAAATGTTTTTTCAGATGAAAAATATTGAATTATTCTACCAAAAAATATTTAATCACAAAAGTGTATTTATTATGGATGATTTGGGTACATCATGAGTAGAAGTTTCAAAGATAATAAGCCCAAATATGTTAAAAGAATTCCAATAGTTCCAACATGTCAATCAAAGAAAGAAAAATTAGGTAGGAATTTTATGGTATATGTTTTTAACCAAAATTTTATGACATTGAATTTTACTTGGAGTAATTTATTTAATGGAAAAGGTAATACAAATGTGGATTTATTATTTCAGTTCAAATTTTTAATGCGTTTACTAAAGTGTTTGAAGAAACATGTATTTATTGTTTTAAAGGTCCCCATATTTAGAATTGAGAATATCTAAGCATGGTATTACATGTTTTTATTTGTTATAGAGATCTTATAAAACCATGGTTATTTCACTCTTGTTTTCAACATCGGGTTAGCCAACATGGACATAGAGTTTATTAAACAATAGATCTTTTCAATGTATCATGAGATATCAATGATTTATTTTAAAAATTATAAGAGAATAGGTTTTTGATAATAAATATGACATGAGAATACCCCATGTATCAATTTCATTTTATTTTCAAAAAGCTGGAGAAGAATTAGAACACCATATGATAAATTTTATGGTGTTAAGAGATATTATCAAAAGAAAATAAAGGAGGAAATTATTATTCCCATGTGTTTAATTGGTCAAAAAATGTGTCAATATGTAAGAGACGATGAATTGGCGAATCTTGGATAATTGGTATGGGCCCTATTTTTAGAATTCCATGCCACGCTTAAGTAATTATCCATGAAAAATGTGATGATTTTAGAATCTTATCTCAAATGGAAAATACATGTATTAATAAAGTTTAATAAAAGAACAATGTTTACAATAGGTTCATGAAGACCATGTAAATATTAATTTGAATGTGTATTTTAATATTTACATGAAAAAAGAATGTGATTTTATGATGTGAATTAAAATTGAAGTCTATGAAAAAAAATTATTTATATATTTAATTCCATTAAAATATTTTTTAAAATCGTTCTAAATTGATTGTAATTTTATGAGATGTTTGCTAATATGTTGTAATTTAAAAAAAAATTCCAACCACACTCATAACCATGACATATGTGAATGAATTATTAGGTAGGAAATAAAGTCGAACATATTCCGTCTTTATTAAGACAGAGTGTGGGTGGACAACCTATAAAAGTGAATAGAAAGCATAGAGGTTGCCGAACTGTGAGGGTGGATCACATGTGGAGAAGCCTACAGGGGTCACTGCTAGTGTGGATTCAGGAGTAGACCCCAATAATAAATTCTATAAAACCAATGAAATTCCAAAGGTAATAATAAATAACTAGAATGAGTGATCTTACAATGTTGTAAAATGGTGATCTAGACACACTTACTCAACTAAAAACATAAGAACATTTCTATTGTCATTATATCTAACTATTGCAGGCTATCTGATCGGCGATAACCTTCATCCCTCACATGATTGTTCTATAGAGCGCTTATTTTCCTCCATTTTTGAACACTGAAAATCATGTCTGATTATCTTTAGATAAGACCAAGTCTTACTATACATTAAGAAGGATATGGTGAGCACCTGATATCCGTTTGAGATCAAAGAACATGCTATATTTGATATTCATACATTTCCATGCATGGATAGAAGGATCTTGTGCCATAAGATGAAACAGAGTATTTAGAAAAAGTAAGATCTGGATTTAATGCAATGGTACATTTGATATAACATTTTCATGTAGTTTAATTTTTATGGATATTCTTCTAATGAGAAAAGGAATTACATGGCATATCTGAAGTTCTAGTTCATGAGATATTCATGCATGAGTGATATTGAAGATTTAGAATCCATGCACTATCTGATCCACGGTTGATAAAGAAGTCCCATAAATAATAAAGACACTAAAACATCATGTATTTAAATGAGTTGTATTGTTTTTAGACCATGTAAGGAATAATTAACAGAACTTGAATCCTTTGGGTATTCTATTTTAAAGATACCACATGATGTTTAATATTTATTTGAAAATACAGAGAGCCTAATCCTTTGGGTGTTTTAGTTTTATAAATAAGGAAAAAAGGTGAGCAATGGGTTTGAGTAGAATACTGAGTTTAAATGACCCTATAAGTATTTTCAATGAGGTACATGCAACCAGGGTGAGCCATGAAGGCTGATGAGACATGTAAAGGATGGAAGACTTGACAACATCGAGTATTCCATAGGAGGTGCATGTAGATAAAATATTTAAGCGAGTATTCCTTTGAAATGAATAAATTAATATAAAGGAAAACATCATTTGGTTATTTACATTTGAGGAAGGAAAATTAAATCTATTATTCTTAACACATATAAATGAGGATTTAAATGAGGAATTTAAATGAGGGAATTAATGATTCACTATTATATACCTAATTATTCTTTTTTTCATGTAAAAATTGTCCATACAGGTGATGAAGAAAATGTGTTCTAAATTTCAAGATAGTTTTAGAATATGATATATCATTATATCAACGTGAGAGTGATATAGAGATGAGTTATTTTTGGAGAATGTGATTACACGTACCTGTGCATTTGAATAATATAATTCAAATCATTCATGATCTGAAAGGAGTCTCAAGTAAAACATTGTTGAAGTTATTGAGTAAGTACATGAGAAATTGTGACCAAAAAAACTTGTGGTGGAAGATCAAGATATCATCATATAGTGGATCAAATAGAAGTAGAAGGATCATATAAATGTGGGTATAACTAGTTTTTGAAGAGACTCATGAAGGGGAATGTGGATGGGGGTATAACTAATTAATGCAGAAGAGACGGATCACTTGAGGGTATAACTAGGATCAACTGGTGGATCGACTACTGGGGTGTATAAGAAACTGCTTACTAAACAATTGAAATTGATGATAATATTATAGCATAGAACCCATTTTCTGGGGTATAAAAAAATGTAAAGGAGTAGGACTTATATCTGAAACAAGTAAATATTATTTTCCATAATGTATTATATATTACTACAAAAAATTTTGAGACTGTGAGAAATTATTGAGATAATTAATAACACTAAATAGTTCAAGATGTTGAATTTATAAGGAGGTATAATTTGTAATAAATGGTTCTACTTAGTTACCCCCTCTTAGTAGAACCTTACTGGTCCTTAGTCTCAATATAACTAATCAATGTGATTTTTTAATCCATGAGTTCAATTTTTATTATAAATAAGTCATGTTTAACTAATATATAATTTTTTCTATAATGAGGGATGACTATATGTTTTCCACATTGTAAATTTATCATTGTGTTTGCATATGGTTTGATTTGAATGTTGAATTTTTTATCCATCAATTTTGAATAATCTAGGTAAACAATGAGTTGATGTGTCTTTGTGAGAACTCACAAAATTTTGATGTTCATTATTTATAAAAGTTAAGTTCCTCATATTTCATTAAATTATACATTTATAATCATATTAAGATCAATGAGATTTTTGGGGTATTTGGATTCATTATAACAAGTTTAAAATCACACCATATATGTATACATGTCATGTATATATAAATTTCACTCCACATATTATAAGTAAATTAAATAAACCTTTGTAGAGTAGTGGTAGTAACCAAGACAATGATTATGTTTTTGGGATGTATTAGAGGTGTTTTTAGGGGAGGGTGTCTATATTTTATATTGGTTAATTTAGTTTCATATTGAGTTTTTCTAGTTTTCATTGTTTGATAGTATATTAATTTATTAGACTATTTATAGGCTTATTTTATGATGATTTGGTCATTTGTTATAATTCAATTGGTTTTAATATTATTGTTATTTTTTTAATGTTCCATTATAGGGTAAATTTCCCTTGGTGAAATATTTTTAGACCCTTGATGTTAGTATCCTTAGAGATATTTTCATACTTGGGATGGACTTTATAAAAGGCATTTTGAATGGAGATTCATTTTAATTAGGACCGTGTTAATATTTTTTATTACCTTTCAGTTTTTGATAGTCTTAATATGATTAATGTTGTGGTTTTTCTAGAAGTGGGTTATTTATTATAACATATTGATTTTAATTTGGGATTTTATTAAAATAATCAATATGTTTCGGTAAGTATACTTTGATAAATTATCAGTTTTTTATTTAATTTCATATTTGGTTTTTAAATTGAAATTCATATGTTGATTTTGGATATTGATTTTTTGGAAATTGTATTTGTTTAATCTAATTATTTTTAAATGTTTTATTTTCCATTAATATAAAAAATTTTAGAATTGTCAAGGATGATATTATATGGGGTTCATTGGGAAAATCTGGTTGTGTTTTTTACCCACCCTTATATGTTTTTGTGTACATTTTTATGTGATTGATTGCATTTCAAATTAAAAGATGAATTTGTTTAGTTTAAAGTGGATAATAGATCCATGGATAGAGACATAGTGAGACAACCTGAGAACATAATAATTGTAATTAATCAATTTACATGATTATTTATTATATCTCACAATAAATTACACACAACATAGTAATCCAAGATAAACATATCTTTATTTTACATCATTTCCATAACTTATACATTACATCTCAAAATAACAACACAATCACAAGAACATAAGACTTACATTCTCTGAAGACTAGTAACATTAGAATCTTATTTTACAAAACCTTTGAAAATTAATCTATAACATAACCACCCCAGAATCCTTTATAAACTTATCATAAGTTATACTAATATTTATAACTTGGGGAATGGAAACATAATAAAGAGTAAATCTCTAAATAATATATAAGGGAAAACCTTGGACTTATTAATAAATGATATAAATTGAGTATAAAAAATCATGAGGTTTCATAAAAAATCGTCATCCATGACTATGTTATAATAATTTCATACCAAACTAAACTTAAAAATTAAAAAAAGTTCATATTATAAGTATATGATCATAACATAAGTCATGGGACATAATCCAAATAGTTATGTACAAAAACATGTGGAGGTTTCCCAAGAATAGGCATTGGAAAAAAACATAAAAAAACATAGTTAAAACATAACTAGTACCACACACAGGCATGTGAACATAGAATATCCATAACTTGGTCCACACATAGTCTTGTGAACATTGACTAACCACAAAAAGTTCTATAAACATTCATTTGAAAAAAGCTTTACCATAACTAGGTCTATACATAGTCGTATAAACAGAGATTAACAAAAAATAGGTCCACGTAGAGTCATATGGACATATATTAACTCTAATTAGGTCTCTTAACAATTATTTAAACATTTATTAACCAAAACTAGTTTGACGTACAAACATTTGAATATAGAATAGTCACCTATATGTTCACAAAAAGAGATCATTATCAAATGAGAAATAAAGCCTTAAAAATTTACTAGAGTGAGATATAGGATCCCACCCATTATATTCCATAAATATTTCTAACAAAAAAGAAATAAATCATTCTACACATCCTAACAACACATAGAAATAAAATAGTTTTCATTCATCACATTGTAGATTACTAATGGAATAAAAAATTGGTTTCATAATAATTCTAAATGGTATCACCAAAATAGACCTCAATAATTTAAATGATTGATACCCAAAATTAAATCTCAATAAGAGATTATTTCATAATAAAACATTAATATTAATTTATTATAATTAATTTCCCTTGAAATAAATCATTTGTTGATAAAGAAGAAACTGATGGTGAAATTATACAAGTGTTTTTATAAAATTATTTTATATTTGGAATAAAAGAAGAGTTACAATCAATTTAAAAATTCAATTATGAAAATGTGAGGTGAATGTTTCGAAAAAGATTTAATTTTAAATGTATCTTTCAATATTTTATCCTTAAAAAATATAAAAAGGATTAAAAATGGTTAAGTGAAACCTCTTTGAAAACATTTTCTTATAAAAGATGTCTTTAATAATGGATAATTGAAAATAACACAATGTTTCCAAAATGATGAAGTTAATTTTATTTAAAACTTTTACTTTTAAATAGAATCTTCAATAGTAGATATTGGAGAAGAAATAATGGTTAAAAAAGAAATGTGTAGGGGAGGATAAAACATTTTATTTTGAATGGATGTGAAACCATTTGAATATTTTGAAATGCCATTATTGAAAACCCTCATCACAAAAGTGTAACCAAATTTTCATTCTAAAAGATGATAAGGGAAATATGAATGTATCATAAGATAAAATATAATTTGATTTCCAAATATAAAGTATAAAATAGGTTGTAATGTAAAATATGCACTTGTCGGTGAAGTCATCACTGAAGAGAACAAAAATTTTCCTCAATAATGAAAAACGTTTTTGGGGGAAGAAAATAACTGAGGATGCATATTTGAAATAAAGTGATATTTTCACCAATAACAATAAGAATTTACCATTAAAAAATCTTATGGTGGAAGAAACCAATATTTGAATAAATAATTTCAAGAAGATGAAGTATACCTCAAAAGAGGGAGTTAAGAAAACAAAAACCATATTGGTAATTGTAATTGCAGAAGAAAAGAGAATAAGTGGGAAACCATTAAATAGACATTAAAAAATCCATATATAAAATAAATTTAGTTTACATGAAGGTAATGGGGATAATGAACACACTAGATAAGAGAAATGACAGCATGTAATATCAAACATGTCTCATGAATTTGAAAATTTGATAAAGATACCCATACCTTGTATTCAGGATTACTAAAACACACACTATACACCTGTATAATAAAAAGTAAAATCTTAATTACCTATTTAAAAACCATATGAATATCTATAAACATATATACTCTTCATTTATAATAATTTATTAAATATTTAATAGTTAGTTATTGTTTCTTTTCATTATGAGATGTTATAAATTTTAATGGTTTCATGTATGCTTTATATTGTCAATATTGATACCCATTCACTAATAATAAGATCATAATTACTATATATTTTATAATAATATAATATATAACTTAAATTTATTTATATACCTCTTATCTCGTTCCATAAGTGTCTTAGTTATTTTTTATGAGAACTGATTCTGTATTGGCTTACATTAGTAATTCTTTTAATCAGGGATAATATATTAATAATAAGTTCAATACTTAATATAACCTTTATGTAACAATAATACATACATGATTTGAATACTAAATTATGGTAATGTTATTATTTAATTTATCGTTTTCATCCATGATAGTGTTTTATTACAATGTTCACGTAGGTGGTTAGACCTACACAAATATGAACAAACCAAAATTTGATGGGATGATATGGTTATGAAATTTTATATTTTGATAAAAAATGTTTCTCATTTTTAATTAATAAAAGTCATCCCTAATTGAGAATTTATTAAATTAAATGTATATATTATATATCAATAAATATTAATTGAGTTTATACAATTATTATTATCACTAATAGAATTAATATAAAATCATCTTTTTCTTGAAAACATACTCTTTAAAACCCACTTTTTTGTCACATTTGTGCATTTTGTTTTAAATTTAATTTTATAATTATATGATTTATAATTAGAAAAATGTATTTATTATTTGGAATTATTGGGAAACAATTTTTTTGTAATGTCTATTTCATTTTTATATATAAAAACATTTTTAGGGTAAAAAAACATTTACCACAATATATGTAAAATAAGGAAATAGGATGAATTCAAAATATAGAAGACTAAAATACATAACAACATGAACATTAAATGTGTGGTAGATGTGTTTATTGACCATAAATAAATTTTATAACATTAATTATCAATCCAATTCATTGGAATTAATTCCACCCAAATGTGGTTGGCTAAAATATAACTTAATCATTATTTAATCATTTAAATCAACCCTTCCTCAAGTATAAATACCATTTCTCACCCCCCATTTATCCAAAAATTCCTTCAATATCTCGAAATATCTACCAAAAGCTCTCCTCCCCACTCTCCCCACATCCAAATGCAGTTGGTCTAACCCAAATACCAATTACAAGGACTTTAAGGGATCTGTAAAGGAAGTGACATTCAAGATGAGGTTTTAATATATTTGAAGTAATTATAACCTGAGTTAAGGGATTTCTTAACCCAATTTCCATTCATTATGTAAAATATAAACATCCATTATAATTTATTTATATGATTATGTTTGAAATGAAATTTTTCCCAGTTTTATTTCCAACAGTTTTATTTGGATTTATAGTTGATACACATAATCAATTACTTTTATTGACACTCACAACAAGGCTATGATATTTGTAAGGGACATTCATTAAAAAAATTATTTTAATCTTTACTTGTAAAAAATTCAAAAGGAATGTTTTTTAACTACATATAATGAATGGAATTTTCCACTTTCATGTAATCTTAATATATTAAGAATACATTACAAGTTTATAATGGTTATTTGAAAGAAAATGATTTAAATTATACCTATTTAGTATCTTCAAAATAATTTATTTCAAAATGGAATGTTAATTTTCTTCAAAGGGTATTTTTTTGATGAAATATCTTAGGATTTATGGTGTTCTAATAGCTCTTGGAAATTATTAATGAAGATGGTTGGTTACGTTATAAACCAAATATGGGTGGATTCATGATAACCCATGGATGGTTCATTAGGTTATTGATCAATGATGGGTGGTTCTGTGATAAACCAAGGAAGGGTGGTTACGTTATAACCTCCAATGCATTGGGTACTCCAAAGTTTGAGATTATTTATATTGGTTACTCAATATATATGAGTGATATGTAAAATGATGTCCCAAGTTACCTACTTATAAATTACATTCTTTATTAAGAGTTTTAATGAAAATTAAATGATGTGAAATAAGGCAATACAATGAAACTTTTAAATAAATAAATCATTTTTCAAGGTAAAAATAGTCGATTTTAGGAAAGTGTTTTTTTCTGAGTTTTAAATAGACAAATAGATTTCCTTATTTTATATCCCTTATTAAGACTTTTTTATCATCCCATGTTTTAAAATTTAGTTCACATGATTTGAAGAATATTAGGGGAAATGATGAGATCAAGGGGAAAACTGTGAATATTTTTCGTGAAAAGAAAACATGTTTTATTTTAATGTCTTTTTTTTTCAAAAATTGGATACTCATTATATGCATCCACTTATAATTTATGGGTTTACCACCAAATATTTGGTCATAATTCTCTAAAACTCAATACCTAAAAGGCCATCATGATTGTAATAATGTAAATTCTAGTTTAATATAACCTAAATATGTGATTTTTAAGGTCAGTTCCATATAGTTGGTATAAAAATAGGATTTTGATAACTTTTGGGGTTATGATAATGTAAATAATATAACCATAAATGATTTGTTTTAATTTTTATCTATGTTTAAATGCTATATAAATTGAATATTACCTTGTTAATTCATATAATATATTTATTTTTCAGAATGGTGTTCTATAGAGGAAACATAGAAAATATGGTGTGAAGGAATTGAGATGAAAACATCCTTCCAAATCATTATCCTGAGATGGTTAGAATCAGAATATAACAATTTGTTAGTGTGATTGATTAGTTTGAAGAAGCTATAAATAGTGGTGGTATCTAGGAAAGGGAGAATCCAGATCATCCCTAATGTAATATGTTAGAAGTAGAGAATTTTATGAGGAAACATCCTCTATATTTCAATGGAGCCTCAGATTTAGTGGTAACCAAATGATGGATCAATTCTATGGAAATGATATTCAAAGTCATGGGATATTTAAAATTCCAAAATTTTACCCTATACATTCATTGTTTTATAGTGAATTTGTTTAATGGTGGTATCTGGTTATGAATAATAGAGATATGGATGATCTTTATGTTATGGTGTGGGAGGATTTTAAGAGTCCTTTTTGTGTAAATATTTTCCTTTGACTATTTGACTTAGAATGGAGAAACAATTTCTAGAACTGATGCATAACGATAAAGATTTTGATACCAAATGTGAATCTAATTTTATATTACTGGCTAGGTACATACTAGTTTTTTTGGGACATTGATAAAAAAATAATTTATGTTAATATGGTTTGAAAAAAAATTGTAATGAGCATTGGATTTATAAGTGTTTCAAATCTTTGAGAAACTTGTTCGTTGTGCTGTAAAAGTTGAGATGGAGTTTTCTAAAATGTATATACCTTATAATGACAAGAATAAAACTAATTCATGTTAGAATTAATTTGGTAAGAGTTCTTTAATGAAATTTGAAGGTAGGAAAATATAATTCCCTTATTGTAAAAAGTGTTCAAAGAATCACCCTGGGGAATGTCTCTCAAAATTTGGGAAATGTTTTTTATGTGGAATGATTGGTCACATAAATTGTGACTGTATAGAGGTTGAGAAGATAAATAATGAAAATTCAGTGGCAAGATGAGTTAATTCCAATCATTTGGAACATTATGCTATTATATTCCTAAATTTAGCCACTCATGAGGGAAATAAGTAAGATCGTTAATAAATTGGTGTGGAAAATTATTTTTATTCTTATATGGTTGATGTTTGATATAAAATGAATTAGTGAAATGTATGTTTCTTATGTATTAAAATTATTCTAATACCATATTTTATTTTTCATCTTGGCATTGTATAATTTTTGAGAAATTTTCAAGAATATTTTAAATATCACATTTTGAAAGTATGATAGTTATTTGGCTAAATATCTAGGTGGATGTTTTAATGAAATTAATATTTATAGGAATCTTCCTATTAATTTAAATGAAATAGTCTTTCCTAAAAATCATATTGAACTACCAATAATTAAGTTTGATATTATTTTTTATGGATTCGATTTTAGTTTATCATGCTAAGATAGATTCAGAGGTAAAAAATATTTTTCAATGATTTCATGACTTTAAAAACCAACAATGAAATAGATAAATTAATTTCAAAAGATAGTGAATATTACTTAGTAAATTTCCTTAAAAAAAATAGAACATTTAATATTAGTGATGTGATAATATTGAATGAATACGTAGATGTTTTTTTCTAATCAATTTATTAGTGTTATTTTTAATTGGTAGTTTGAGTTTACTATTAACTTTGTCCCTGATTTTAATACTATTTAAAACCACATTATTAAATGGAATTATTTGAAATTTTGGAACTAAAACATAAATTTGAATAGTTTCTAGATAAAGGTTTTATTCGACCTAGTTCTTCACCATGAGGTGCCATTATTTTTTTGTTTAAAAAATATGGTTCCATGAGACTTTTTATTGATTATAGAGATTTAAATTATATTTTCTTAAGAAAAATATCAATTTTCCTCATATCGAGGATTTTTTTTATCACCTATACGTAGCGTAGTATTTTTCAAAGATTGGTCTTAGGTTAGGATACCATCAGTTGAAAGTGAAATTGGTAGGTATTCTAAAAATTCCATTTCATACTAGATACATGCATTATGAGTTCGTAGTTATTCCCTTCAGGTTAAAAAATTCCCCCGTAGTATTTATAGAATTAATGAATTTATTTTTCTTTGAGTTTTTGGATTATTTTGTCATTATTTTTATTAATGATATTTTTGAATATTCAAAAAGTTTTGAGGATCCTGAAAAAAATATCAGGATTTTCCTAAGAAAGCCCTTAAATAAAAGAAGTTATACAGAAAATTTTTCAAATTTGATTTTCGTTTACAAAATATTTATTTTTTTCTCACATTATAAGTAATGATAGAATTAAATTAGATAAAAAATTATTTTTTAATGGATGAGACCAAACATTTTACTACTATTTGATGTCTTCATGGATTATCATGCTATTAATGGGGGTTTTTTTTAAAACAATTCATGGTCTTTCCGCCCAGTAAGTAATTTAACATGAAAATGATTTAAATTTATATGGAGAAAGGAATGTGATGAATATTTTTATGAATTAAATATAATATTGGTTAATTATTCATTTTTATACATATCCTTAAGAAATGGTGATTTTTGTGTAAATGATTATTTATTAAAGGGACTGTTTTCATTCTAATGTATAATGATCCAGTAATTTTTTATGCTTCACAACAGTTAATACATCATGAGAAAACTTATCTTACACATTATTTGGAATTAGATACTATGGTTTCTTTATTAACAATTTTCATAAATCATTTAAATTAATTTAGGTGTGAAATATATACTGTTCATAAAAGAAATATTTATATATTTTCACAAAAGGAATGAAACATGAGGTAGAGGTGACATTGGGAACCGATAAAGGATTATAATTGCACAATCAATTACCATCATGGAAAAGAAAAAGTGTATTTTCCCTTAAGTCGAAAACATCATACATTATTAACCATTTTATGCTTGGAACATAACAATTAGGTTATTGAATTGATGATTTGTTTCATAGAAGTTGTGGATGCAGGGAATAACAATTTTTTAGGTGACTGTGCAATCATCTTTGTCAGATAGAATTATGAAAGATCGGAAGGAATACCATGATTTAAAATAAAAAATAGAGTTGGTTTAAAATTGTATGTTCCCTGAATTTATTGTTGATAAATATGTTTCTTTGAGATTTTTTAATAGATTATGTTTACCATATGATACACATTTGAAGATGGATTTGTTAAATTAATATCATAGTTCCACATTTTTCATTCATCCATGAAGCACTGTGACATAAAAAGTACTCCAGAAGTATTACTTATTGGATGAAATTAAAAGATATATTTCTAAATTTAACACGAAATATTAGACTTTTAAAAATGATAAATAATAAAGAAAACTACCAATGTTGAAGATTCATCCATTTCTATTGCTAGAGTGGATATGGGAAAATATATCCATGGATCTCGTAGTGGGACTACCAATGACTTCAGGAGGTGAGAGTGAATTTTTTTTTGTTATTGATCTAATGTCTAAATATGAACATTTCCATCTCATTTGTGATACTGTATATTTATATCAACAATCAGTGTTTTATGTTAAGTACAAAGGAATGATTCATGGATTTTACGCCTCTAATGTACCTAACCGTGATCCTAGATTCACTTCTATATTTTTGAAAGGCCTTCAGAAGTCATTTGGAACTAAGATAAATTTCAGTAAAAAATTTCAGCATTAGACTAATGGAAAGTTATAAAAACAATTCCTACCTTCGTGGATATTCTTTGAACTTTTTCTATATATTATTAGGGAAGTTGGTATCTGAATCATTCCCTAGATTAGTTTTATTATATTAACAATTTTCATTCTATTATACAAATGTAAACTTTTGAGGCATTAGGTGGAAAACAATGTTGAATTATATATTTTAGGGATTAAGTAGGTGGAATAAAATTTATGACACTAAAATTAGTGGGGTAAATGTTTGAGAAGGTAAAAATTATTTAGAAAAATATTATGAAAGCTCAAATCAGTGAGAAAATCTATGTAGATAACATGAGAAAATATTTTTCATTCAAGGTAGGTGATCATGTTTTTCATAAAATATCTCAATAGAAATGTGTTATGCATTTTGGTAAAAGGTAAATCTAATTCCAAGTATCATTGTACCATATGTAATTTTAGATAAATTGGATCAGCTGACTACCGAGTAGATTTTTTACGGAGTTTACCCTAGGTGCACAATTTTTTTCATGTTGTAATGTTATGAAATTATGTTCCAGATTAATATCATGTCTTTATCCCTAAAGTATCACATATGAAAGAGAAAAATTCTTATAAAGAATATCATATTCAGATTATTGACCATTGAAATCATATATCAGAGAACTGGTTAATTCACTAGGTTAAGATTTTTAGAGAAACCATATTTTTATAGAAGCAATTAGGGAATCTGAAAATTCAATGAGGGAAAATTTTCCCCACTTATTTACTAAGTGAATAAAATTGTAGGGAAAACAATTTCTAAAATTGGGTATAATTTTTCAACCATGAAACTGATAGAATAATTTTTCTTTCATATTTATTAGGATTCTTTAAATAAATGGTTAAATTCACTATAACTATGTAATGTTGGGAATAGTTTTATTAAAAACATTTCTCAAAAAGTAATATTTAAAATATTAATATTCAAATTATGGAACATTAATTTTATGAAACTAACTTCATTTTTGGATTCAAAATTTTAAAATTATCTTAGGTTTATTTTTTGAGAATTTTATCAAAAGAGTATCTTTTTAGGGACTATTGAAAAATACCACTTTTTTGTAAAAATTTCATTCATTTTCAATAAATTAAGGAATTTAAAATTAAAGTTATGTTTTGAAAATATTTTAATGTAATATAACTTTTATTTAGTTATTTTTAATCCACAAAAATAATTTTTGATAAACATTATATTTTATTTTAGAATAAGGTTATTTTTTTAGAAACAAGATTTTTCATAAAACTGTTTTAGAATACATAATTTTTCTCATTTTTAATTAATTAAAATAATCTCTAATGTGTACTATTTTAAATGAAATATATATATTATATATTAATAAATATTAATTTATTTTCATATAATTATTTTTATTATTCATAGACTGAATATAAAACAATATTTTTCCTGAACTATACACTTCTTGAAACCCCACATTTTCATCACGTCTGTGAGTTTTGTTTTAAATTAAAATTTCCCATTTCTATAATTTTAATTTGGTAAAGTGAATTTATTATTATTAATTATATGGTCCAATTTTGGTTTTAAGATCAATTTAATTTTCATTCTTAGAAAAATATACATTGTTATGAAAAAATATTTACCATGGTATAGGTAAAATAATGAAACATGTTTAAATTAAAATATAAAAGCTTAAAATACCTAAAAATTAAAATTTTAGTTGGGTGGTTAATGGGTTTATCAACCATAAACAACCATTAAAAAATTAATTATCCATCCAATTCCTCAGAATTAATTCTACCCAAATGTGGTTGGATTTAAATATAAAATAATCATTATTTAATCAATAAAACCACCCATCCTCATGTATAAACAGAAATACTAATCATCCTATTTCTTCTTGAAAGCCTTAAACATATCCAAATAAATACTAGAATCTCTCCTCCAAAAAATCGCAATATCCATGTTTTGGTCACCTCACCCAAAGTCCAATTCCACTATCTTTAGGGGATCCTTCAAGGAGGTCACATTAACAAGGAATTTTAAACACATATTAAGGAATTCAAACATATGTTAAGGGAATAATTAACCCAATTTCCATTATTTGGGATAAAAATAATATTCATTGATAACTTCATTCAATTATTATGTTTGAAATTTATTATTATTTTCTTATTTTATATTACCACTTATTTATGTGGGTTTATAGTAGAAAAAAATAATTGATACATTTGATTAATGATCACTTTAATTATAGATATTTTTAAGGTAATTTCATTAAAAACATCTTTTATAGTTTCTTTTTACAAAAGTAAAAGTGAATTATTTTTACAAATATGTAATTAATGTAATTTTCTAATTTCATGCAACCTTAATATTTTTATTCATAATTTACAAGTTTATATGGATAATTTGAAATAACATTTTTTCTATTATACATGCATCATTTCATCAAAATAAGTGATTTCTAAATGGAATGTTTATTTTCATCAAAGAGTATTTTAGGATGAAATATTTCTTTTTTACATTTATGTGATGGTTTTTGGGCACTGCTTATAAAGATTAATGGTTAGGTTATAAGCTAATAATGGGTGGTTCTATGATAAACCAAGGATAAGTTGTTAATTTCTAATAAGTCACATCTGGTTCCATGATAAACCAAGGATGGGTGGTTATTTTATAATTTCTAATTCTATGGGTACTATAATGACCCAAAATTTTATTAATAGAAATTCCTCTTGATCTAATTAAATGTTTCAATATGTAAAATGGTTATATAAAATATGCACTTCCTTGGTTTTATGTTTTTGGATTTCAAAATAACATTAATAATTTTTATTGTTGCTAATATAGCCATTGAACAGTGATCACATGATTAGAATAAATATAGGACTTTAACAAATCTAATTTACTCAGAAAAAGTATGTGATGGCCTTATCTTAAAGGCATTCTGTAACAACCAAAAGTTTCATTAATGGAAATTCCTCTTAATATTGTGAAATGTCTCTTTATATAAAACGATTATATAATATGTCAACTTATTTAGTTTTACGTTAAGAATTGTGACCGTTACTTTTATAGTCGTTGAACAGTGATAACATGATTAGTATAAATTTGAGGCTTTAACAAACCCATTTTACTTAGACAAAAGATGTGATGGCCTCATCCAGTAGAATTGCTCCATACGAAGCCCATTTATCAGAGCTCGGAAAATAGGTGGCGTCTTTGGGCTTCGCTCTTGACCAAGCCCAAGATGAGCTTCACCATGTCAAGCTCGAACGAGACCGTCTATGGGAAAAGTGGAAGTTGATAGAGATTACCACTCGAGCGATGTTATCTGAGCCACCCCAAGAATCTGTCACCATCGCACACCTTACCCTTAGGTCTTATGCAACTGTTTTAAAGGGTTATGTAACAAATCTCTAGCACTATATTCTTGTATATTATTTTTTGTATATAATAATGAATATACTTTCTTGTCATTATTGATATATTGTAAATAGTTTTTAAAGTACAAATAGTGTTTTTAGTTATTATTTAATTAAGAATTCTATTTTATTGAATTAAGGGATTTTTCAATTAAATAATATTTTAATAAAATATTATTATTGTTATTAAATTAATTTTTATTAAAAATAAATAATATTATAATATTATGAATGCAATTGTAGTTTTTATTAAGGTTTGGAAGCCATTTTTGTCAAAACCCGTGAATTTTCGATAAATGTCAGTTTCTATTTTAAGTGTGCAAATTATCATAATTAGAAAATTATTTTGATAAAATAAATTTTATTTCTGAAATCAGGACGTCGAAATTATCCAACGGTGAATTTTTCAAAATTTTCTAAGACAGTCAAGTTTTTGGGTAAAAATAAAATACCGTTTAAATATATAATGTGTTTTATGACATCATAATGACACAATAGTGATGTAATAAAATACTATAAGCTTTTTGTTCGGCCAATATATGTTTTAAAATTAAAATAATGTGATTTTGGATTGTTTTACTTATTTTACAAAGCATTAATGGACCCCTCAAGACTTATCAAACATCTTGTCTTTTTAAATTATTTTCCATGAGAGAGTGACTCACCTCCACATAAGAATCCCCATTATTTTAAGAAGTTCGGACTTTGGCCTTATAAAATATTTTTTTCCTCTCCCCTTTACAAAAAACCCTGGGCAAAAACCATGAGCTGATTTGTGGTTTGGATTAGTTTAATGTAAGGGGTCCCAAACCTAAATAATAAAGAATTCACTCACCTTTCCTATATAAACCCACCCAAGATCCCACTTTCTCCTCACTCAATGCCTTTGGAGTTCGTCCAACCTCTGCCCTAATCTCTCTAGAATCCTATCAAGGTGCCCCAAGCTCCCAATAAGCCTCTCTCAAGCCTCTCTGAAGCCTTTGGAAGCACACTTCCAAGTAAGGGTTTTTTCTTCCTTTCTCATTTTTGTCAAATATTAATTAAGTTGATTTTCCCTTTTAATTTCAATTATGAATGTTGGGGTATGGTTTCTCACCTCCCTCATACTTAACTCTTTATTTTTAAATTATGGGAGAACCTTTCTCTCTCATTAAATTCCTCTCATGTACATCTGTTACTATGCTGAAATTCCAAATGGAACTTCTCTCTCCTCATTTACATTCAAGCAATACTTTTGTATCATGAATCTAAATTCCATTACAATTGTTGGGACATGTATCTATATTACCTATTTACTTTCCATTATTTTTAAATATGATGAGTAAACCATTTCTCTCCCATCAACCGTTTTTATGAATTCTTATGTCACGCCGTTACACTGCCGAAATCGCACCGATTTTCTAAGCCAATGCCATTGTGTAGTGAATATCATGCCCATTTATCTATAAATGGTATTCAAATTTATGCACATTTACTTTTTGATTAGAAATTTTCATGCATTAATTCCTCATTCCTTTATCGTGGAATAAATGATTATGTTTTATGAATCCATGTTTTATGATCCATGTGGCACACTTATGCATGAAATGAAATGTTTAAGAAGGGTGAGCCCTTATAGCACTCCAATGCATTGGGTAAAGTATAGTATCATGATACGTCATGTTCAATGAGTGTTGAATCATGCTAATTCAAGTGAAATGAGGGTTTACTCGTGCTTCATGTGCAATGAGAATTTACTAATGCTCCATGTGAAATGAGCCTTGGCTCATGATAATCCCATGTTAAGTGTTGTTGCCACATTTCCATGTTATGATTATCACGATTTATCATGCCTTTATGTTCATGTTTCCCTTGTTATCTATTGATATGCCTATTTTCTAAAATGTATTTTACTCCTCATGTATTCCGTGTTTAATATCTTACTGGGCTTTATAGCTCACCCTTTTCTTATGCATGTCCTTAGGTTATCCCATGCAATGCTAAGTACGAGGGAATGCAGTGGTCATGTAAAGGAAGTTTTCAATAAAGATGTTGTATTTCATGTTTTAAGTTGTTATGTAATGATCCTAATCCCCAAATACACTAGACCTCTCGATCTTCCATGTTGTATCAATAGAATATTTTATGTAATAAATCATGATTAAGTTTGTAATAAAATCAGGGTTGCCATAGTTGGTATCAGAGGATAGGTTTAGTTATTTTTGGGATTAGGATTAGAAAACCCTTGTAAATCCTTAAATGAAAGACTAAGTATAAAAAGAACATCCTTATGTTTTGGTAAGTATTGAGTTAGTGGTTTATCAAAAAAATACATCCCAGTCTGGATACGAGCAGGTAGAGGCGGCTCTAGCACATATGTATCCTAGGGGTAAAACCCGAAAACACTGCTTTGAGCTTGACTCAAATGAGAATTGGTGCACGACAATGGGCTTTGCTGCACTCTTGGTTAGGACACTCCCGGGGGATATGTTTTGATAAATTCACAAGCCTAGTATGAACCCTTATTAATGGAATTAAAAACAATTCCCCTATGAATATATGTTAGAAAGTAGATCATGAAAAGCCTAGATTGAAGCCTATAGCCTCATGAGTTAAGGAAATAAAAGTTTATTTTTAAGTCATCAACTTTTGTTTTTGGATTACCCTTTATGTGTTACCCCGTAACTTTCCTTTTATTCCAGCTAATGGCCGGTAATAGGAGGACTCAGGCTAACAACTGATGTGAAAATCAGTGTGATGACTGTACTAATGAGATTCCAAATCCAATAGGAGAGGGAATTGCAAACTTTGTCACGCTTCTCTCTCAGCTAACTCAAGCATCGAATAGAAACACGAGTCAAGAGGAACGTCCAAACCCCCATAAGAAGGAACAAGTTGCTATCGAGAGGTTCATGAGACAAAGGCCTCCTACTTTTAGTTGATCATCCGATCCCACGATCGGTGAACAATAGATCAAATCCATTGAAATGATCTTCTCCATCCATCAATTTTATGAACAAGAGAAGGTTATCCTGGAGGCTTATCGTATAGAGGGTGAAGCTGATCAATGGTGGACGTTGATAAAAAATACGAAGCCTGAGGAGGAGATCGAGATGTTGGAATGAAAGGATTTCCGGAAGATGTTTTTCGATAAATATTTTCCACGCACCCTCTGGGTTAAGATGGAAAGGGACTTCCTTTCCCGTAAGAAAAATGTCGAAGAATCTATAGGAGCGTACGAAAAAAAACATCACAAGGCTTTCACGATACGCTTACGGCTTTGTCGTTACCCCCGAATGTAAGTTTGACCGCTTCTTTGGTGGGTTGAAGCCTAGCCCGCGGAAAGAATTAGTGATCCGTGACTTCGAAAGCTATGAGGAAATTGTCCGATGAGCCCTCAAGGTTGAAATGGAGACCGGGGAATCATAGGGGTATCATGGGGACAAGAATCTTAAGGTAGACTTCAATGATTGCGGTCTGATGGATAAATAAAATGATGCTAAGAAGATCCAGCACCCCACTTGCCAAAAGTGTGAAAGAAGAACCCTAGAAATTCCATCAAGAGGACGAGGAAATGCTTTAGGTGTGGAAGAGAAGGGCACCTAGCTGTTAACTATCGGAAAGAAAGACCCACGGCTGCGGAAGAGGAGAGGAACACTCCATTCAAACCTCAACCCATTGTTCATTGCTACATCTACAAAGAACCGAGGAATTTTGAAAATCAGTTCCCTAATCCAAGGGTTTTCAGAGGCAACCAACAACCTCAAAGGCAGCAAGGAAGATCTTTTTCCATCACTTCTGCCGAAGTGAACCCCGACAATGAAGTGGTGACTGGTACGCTTGTTATTCATTCAAGAATAGAGAATTTACTTTTTGATTCAGGTTCTACGCATTCTTTTATATCTCGATAGTTTAATAGAACTATCCCAGCACCACCACAAATCATGGAATTGAAGATGTCTATGAGTATGGAAAATGGGGAATCATTGCATCCCATGAATATAAGCCCTCCCCTGTTATAATATGTGGATTGAATTTCCTAGAAAACCTCATCATACTTCCTCTGGAAGAATTTGATGCAATGCATGGCAGGGATTGGCTTTCCTTATATAGAGCCAACATAAATTGTCGGGAGAGGGAAATAACAATCCATATGGAGAATCGGCCCCCGATTCTTTACAAGTGTAAGGAGGAAGATGAATATCCTTTAGCTCTATCATCTCAAGCATGGATATTATTTCCCTATGAGCACACGTATCTGGCTCAGATGATTGAGTCCAAGGAAGAAACCACCCTTGAGGAAATGCCTATTGAGAGGGAATTTGCTGAAGTGTTTCTCGGGGAACTGCCTGGTCTTCCTCCTAAAAGAGACGTTTATATCTTAATTGAACTTATACTTGGGGCTCTACCAATATCCAAGACTCTATATAGAATGGCTTTCGTGGAGCTTGAAGATCTGAAGAAACAACTATAGGAGAATCTAGATAAAAGGATTATACGACCAAGCGCTTCACCATGGGGTGCACCAGTCATCTTCATCAAGAAGAATGATGGTTCAATGCGGCTTTGCATAGATTATCGTGAACTTAACAAAATCACGATAAAGAACAAGTATCCTCTTCCATGAATCAATGACTTAATTGATCAGCTGTGTAGAGCACAATACTTCTCCAAGTTAGATTTGTGGTCGGGATATTATCAAGTAAGGGTGAAGAAGGAAGATGTCTCGAAGACTGCTTTTCGTACAAGATACGGGCACTATGAATTCATAGTAATGCCTTTCGAACTCACTAATGATCTAGAAATCTTCATGGACTTGATGAATAGAGTATTTAGAGAATACCTTGAAAAATTTGTGATAGTCTTTAAAGATGATATTCTAATATACTCCAAAACCAAGTAGGATCATGAGGATCATTTAGGAACTGTACTAGAGGCTTTGCGAAAGGAGAATCTCTATGAAAAGTATAGAAAGTGTGAGTTCTGGTTTAAGGAGGTCTCATTATTGGGCCATATCATCAAAAGCAATGGGATATCTGTGGATCCCTCAAAAACAGATTCAATTGAGGGATGGCTGAGGCCAACATCTATAACGGATATCCATAGCTTCTTGGGGTTAGCTGGATATTATCATTGATTTGTGAGAAATTTCTCACAATTTTCCAACCCTATTACCAAGCTAAATTGAAAGGGAGTAAAATTTTCTTGGAGTGATGAATGCGAAGAAAGCTTCAAGGAGTTGAAAAGGAGGCTTATCACTGTGCTCGTGCTCACTTTACCCACAAGTGGGGAAATTTTTGTGGTATTCAGTGATGATTAGAAGAAGGTCTTAGGCTGTGTGATGATTTAGAATGATAAATTGATATCCTATGCCTCAAGGCAGTTTAAAATCCATGAGAAAAACTATCCAACACATGATCTGGAGTTGGCGACGGTGATATTTTCCTTGAAAATCTGGCAGCATTATCTCTATGGGGAGAAATGTGAGATATATACTGACCACAAGAGTCTTAAATATATATTCACACAGAAAGAGATTAATATGTGCTAGAGAAGATGGATAGATCTCATCAGGGATTATGACTGTTCAATACATTACCACCATGGGAAAGCGAACAAGGTGGCAGATTCCCTAAGTAGAAAGGACCCAGTGACTCTATCAATGATGATAATTGAGAAGGATCCAATCTTCTTAGACTTGATGAATATGGACAAGGGAATCATAAAAAAGGGAACATCATTAATCCTTTCACAAATTATTGCTCAACCGTCTTTTTTGTAAAGGTTAAAGGAAGCTCAAAAGGATGATTTCGGAATTCAGGAAAAAGTGGAAGCTATCTAAAAAGGGAAATCCTCGGAGTTTAATTTTAATGAAGAAGGAATTGTGCGATTTGGGAAAAGACTATGTGTTCCATCAAGTCCGAAGCTGAAGAAGGAACTTTTGGATGATTTACATAGTTCAAATTTCTCTATTCACCTAGGGAGCACAATGATGTATCGAGATCTCCGAGAAAATTTTTGGTGGGATAATATGAAGAAGGATATCGCTGAATATACATCAAAGTTCCTGGTGTGCCAGAAAGGGATGGAAGAGAGGCAGAAGTCCAAGGGGATGACGCAACCATTGCCCATACCAGAATGGAAATTGGAGAACATCACCATGGACTTTGTCACCGGACTTCCGCGGACAACCAAAGGCAACAATGCAATCTGGGTTGTGGTGGATCGTCTTACAAAGACTTCACACTTCATTGCTATTCGGGATGATTTCTCATTGGATCAACTAGCACGTATATATATCAGGGAAGTGGTAAGGCTTCATGGAGTACCACTATCTATTGTGTCTGACTGAGATCCAAGATTCACCTCTATGTTTTGGAAGAGTCTTCAACCTGCTCTGAATACTGAACTGAACTTCAGTAAGACCTATCATCCTCAAACTGATAGCTAATCCGAGAGGACTATCCAAAAACTTGAGGACATGTTGAGAGCATGATCGATGGACTTTAAATGATGATGGGATCAAAATCTTCCTCTGGATGAGTTCTCTTATAATAACAGTTTCCACTCGAGCATCCAAATGGCACCTTATGAAGCTCTGTATGGGAAAAGGTGCAAAACACCAGCATGTTGGGATGAGGTCGGTGAACGTAAGCTACTTGGACCATAAATGTTTGAGGAAATGGTGGAGAAGGTGAAAACCATTCAACGACATATCAAGGTATCCTAGAGTCGACATAATAGTTATGCAGATAATTGTCGACGAGACCTTGAGTTTAAAGTTGGATACATCGTTTTTCTACGTATATCTCTGTGGAAGAAGGTTATGAGGTTTGGAAAGAAGGGGAAGGTAAGTCCAAGGTACATCGGACCCTTCGAGATTCTTGATTGTGTCGGGGCAGTGGCCTATCGACTAGCACTTCCACCTACAATGGCCAAAGTACCTGATGTCTTTCATGTATCCCTCTTAAGAAAGTACATACCAGACCCTTCACATGTACTCTCTTCTGAGGTGGTACATTTGGAGGATGATCTTTCTTATGAGGAGTAACTAGTGAAGATCTTAGATCGTAGAGAAAAAATTCTATGAAATAAGACAATGCCCCTCATCAAGGTGTTTTGGCGAAACCACAAGTTTGAAGAAGCGACTTGGGAATCGGAGGAAATGATGAAGCTGAGTTACCCACATCTGTTTTAGTCTGGGAAAAGGAAATTTCGAGGGTGAAATTTCTTAAGGGGGGAATATTATAACGACCCAAAGTTTCATTAATGGAAATTCCTCTTGATCTAATTAAATGTCTCTTAATGTAAAGCATTTATATAAAATGTCAACTTCTTTAGTTTTATGTTACGAGTTGTGACCATTAATTTTATAGATGTTGAACAGTGATCACATGATTAGTATAAATATAAGGGTTTAACGAACCCAATTTACTCATACAAAAGAATTGATGGCCTCATCCAGTAGAATTTCTCTATACGAAGCCCATTTGTAAGAGCTCGGAAAAGAGGTGGCGTCTTTGGGATTCACTCTTGACCAATCCCAAGCTGAGCTTCACCATGTCAAGCTCGAACGAGACCGTCTACAGGTAAAGTGGAAGTTGATAGAGATTACCACTCGAGCGATGTTATCCGATCCACCCCAAAAGTTTTTCACCATCGCACATCTTACCCTTAGGTCTTATATGACTGTTTTAAGGGTTTATGTAACAAATTTCTAGTACTATGTTAATATACATTACTTTTTGTATATAATAAGGAATATACTTTCTGGTCATTATTGATACATTGTAAATAGTTTTTAAAGTACAAATTGTGTTTTTAGTTATTATTTAAATAAGAGTTCTATTTTATTGAATTAAGGGATTTTGGAATTAAATAATATTTTAATAAAATAATAATATTATAATTAAATTAATTTTTATTAAAAATAAATAATCTCATAATATTATGAATGAAATTTTAATTATTATTATGGTTTGAAAGCCATTTTTTGTCAAAACCCGTGAATTTTCGATAAATGATGGTTTTTATTTTAAGTGTGAAAATTAACCTATTTAGAAAATTATTTAGATAAAATAAATGTTACTTATGGAATCAATATGTCGAAATTATCCAACGGTGAATTTTTCATAATTTTCTGAGATAGTAAAATATTTGGGTAAAAATTAAATAACGTTTAAATATATAATGTGTTTTATGACATCATAATGACCAAATAGTGATGTAATAAAATACTATATGCTTTATGTTCGGACAATATATGTTTTACCATTAAAATAATCTGATTTTGGGTTTGTTGGACTTATTTTACAACGCATTAATGGACCCCTCAAGACTTATTAAACATCTTGTCTTTTTAAATTATTTTTCATGAGATTGTGACTCACCTCCACATAAGCAACCCCATTATTTTAAGAAGATCATACTTTGGCCTTATAAAATATTTTTTACCTCTCCCCTTTGCCAAAAACCATGGGCAATAACCATGAGCTGATTTGTGGTTTGGATTAGTTTAATGTAACGGATCCCAAACCTAAATAATTTAGAATTCACTCACCTTTTCTATATAAACCCACCCAAGATCCCACTTCATACTCACTCAAAGAATTTTGAGTTCGTCCAAAATCTGCCCTACTCTCTCTAGAATCCTCCCAAGGTTCCCCAATCCCCCAAGAAGCCTCACTCAAGCCTCTCTCAAGCATTTGGAATCACACTTCCAAGTAAGAGTTTTTTCTTCTTTTCTCATTTTGTCCAGTTTTCATTATGTTGTTTCGCCCTTTTAATTTCAATTATGAATGTTGGGGTATGGTTTCGTACCTCCCTCATACTTCCCTCTGTATGTTTGCATGATGGGAGACCCTTTCTCTCTCATTAAATGCCTCCCATGTACACCCGTTACTATGAAGAAATTCTGAAAGGAACTTCTCTATCCACATTTACATTCAAGAAATACTTTTGTATCATGAAACTAAATTACATTACAATTTTTGGGAAATGTATATATATGGCCTCCTTACTTTCCCTTACATGTAAATATGATGAGGAACCCCTTTCTCTCTCATCAACCATTTTTATGAATTCTTATGTCACGCTGTAACGCTGTCGAAATCGCACCGATTTTCTAAGCCAATGCCATTGTGTAGTGAATACCATGCCCATTTCTCCATCAAGGGTATTCACCTTTATGCACATTTACTTATTTATTATAAAGATTCATGTATGAATTCCATATTCCTTTATCATGGAATAAATTATTATGTTTTATGAATCCATGTTTTATGATCCATGTGGAACACTTATGCATGAAATGAAATGTTTAAGAAGGGTGCGCCCTTATAGCGCTCCAATGTATTGGGTAAAGTATAGTATCATTATATGTCATGTGCAATGAGTGTTGAATCATGCTAATTCAAGTGCAACGAGGGTTTACTTGTGCTTCATGTACAATGAGAATTTACTCATGCTCCATGTGCAATGAGCCTTGGATCATGCTAATTCCATGTTAAGTGTTGTTGCCACATTTCCATATTATGATTATCATGATTTATCATGACTTTATGTTAATGTTTCAATTGTGCTATATTTATATTCATATTGTCTAAAATTTATTGTACTCTTCATGTATTCTGTTTTTATTCCCTTATTGGCCTTTATAGCTCACCCTTTTCTTATGCATGTTCTCAGGTTATCCCATGTAATGCTAAGTATGAGGGAATGTAGTGGTCATGTAAAGGATGTTTTCAATAAAGATGTTGTATTTCATGTTTTAAGTTGTTATGTAATGATCCTAAGCCCCAAAGACACTATAACTCTCGATCTTTCATGTTGTATCAATTGAATAGTTTATGTAATAAATCATGTTTAAGTTTGTAATAAAAGCAGGGTTGCCATACATGCCCCGTATGAAGCGCATTTTTCCAAGATTAGAAAGGAGGTGGAATCATAGGGCTTCTCTATTGACTGATCCCTAGCTGATCTTCAACCCATTAAGCTCTAATTGAACCACCTACAAGATAAGTGGAAGTTGATAGAGATTACCACCCGAGCGATGTTATCCGAGCCACCCCAAAAGTTTGTCACCGTCACACACCTTACCCTTCAGTCCTATACTGGTTTTATTAGGGGTTATTTTACAAGACCATAGAACTATGATTATTTTTATTATTATTATATATAATAATGAATATACATTCATTTTATTACTATTACATTGTAAATAGTTTTTAAAGCACAAATAGTATTTTTAGTTAATATTAAATTTTGTGATCTATTTTGATGAATTAATGGTTGTTTGAATTAAATAATATTTTAATTAAATATTATTAATAAATCCCTTTTTAAATAATATAAATGAAGTTATAATTATTATGAATATGATAAGGGATTTTTATTAATGTTTAAAAGCTATTTTTGTCAAAATGCATGAATTTTCATTAAATACCAGTTTTTATTTTAAAAGTAAATATTAAAATATTTAGAAAATTATTTAGATAAAATTAGTATTATTTTTGGAATCAGGATGTCAAAATTATCCAATGGTGAATTTTTCATAATTTTCAAAGATATACAATTTTTTGGGTAAAAATAAAATACCATTTAAATATATAATGTGTTTTATGACATCACAATAACCCAATAGTGATTTAATAAAATTTTATAATCATTATTTTCTGAAAATATATGTTTTACTAATAAAATAAATTTATTTTAGGTTTTTTTGATTTATTTTACAATGCTTTAGTGGACCCTTCAAGACTTATAAAACATTTTAACTTTTTAAAGTGATTTCCTTGAGAGTGTGACTCACCTCTACAAGAAACCCTATTATTTTTTGAAGTTAGGACATTGGACTTATAAAATAATTTTTTCCACTCCCCTTTAGAATAAACCATGGGGACAAAACATGGGTTGGTTTGTTCTTTTAATTAGGTTAATGTGTGGTGTCCCAAACATAAATAATAAATAATTTCATCTCCTTTCCTATATAAACCCACCCAAGCTTCCACTTCCTATTCACTCAATGCCTTTGGATTTAGCCCAAACTCTACCCTCTTATCTCTATAATCTTACCAAGGCTCCCCAACCTCCCAATAATCCTCTCTTAATCCCCTTCCAAGCCATTGGGATCAAACTTCGAAGTAAGGGATTACTTCCTTTCTCATTTTATCCAAGTTTCTTAATATTGTCATGCCCTTTTGTTTTAAATTATAAATTTTGGGGTATGATTTCTTACATTCCCCATATTTCCCAATTTATGTTTGAATGATGATATACCCCATTTCTCTCTCATTAATTCCTCCCATGTACTCATGTTACCATGCTGAAATTCCATAAAGAAGTTTTCTCTCCTCATTTACATTCAAGAAATTATTTTGTATTATGATTCCAAATTCCATTAATTTTGTTGGGACATGAATATATATGATACCCATAATTTCCATTTAATGTAAATATGATTATACAACCTTTTCTCTCTCATCAACATTTTTTATAAAGTCTTATGTCACGTCGTTATGCTGCTGAAATTGCACCGCCATTTTCCAAGACTAAATTATTGTGTAGTGAATACTATGCCCGTTTATCTATCAAGGGTATTCAGCTTTATGATCATTTAATTCTTGATGTAAGAGTTTCATGTATGAATTCACATTCCTTTACTATGGAATAAATTATTATGTTTAATGAATCTATGTTGTATGATCTTGTGGAACACTTATGCATGAAATGAAATGTTTAAGAAGGGTGTGCCCTGATAGTGCTCCAATGCATTGGGTAAAGATTAGTATCATGATACGTCAAGTGAAATTAGGGTTTAATCATTCTAATTCAGGTGAAATAAGGTTTTACTCATGATCAACGTGCAATGATCCTTGGCTCATGCTAATACCATGTAAAGTGTTGCTGCCACATTTCAATGTTATGATAATCTTGCTATATCTTGCATTTATATTCATGTTTCTTGTATGCTCTTCTGATATTCTAATTAAATAATGTGTATTTTATTCTTAATTTTATTAATTTTTTAATCCCTCACAGGGCTTCATATCATACCCTTTTCTTATGCGTGTTATTAGGTTATCCCATGCAATGTTAAGTATGAGGGAATGTAGTAGCCATGTAAAGGAAATTTTCAGTAATGATGTTGTGTTTCACATTTTATATCACTATATAATGTTCCTAATACTAAAAAACACTATAAATATTGATCTTATTTTTTGCATCAAGTGAAGGTTTTATGTAATAATTCATGTTTATGTGTGTAATAAAAAGCAGGGTTGTTATAGGTACTCTGGATTTGGGGTTGACCATATTGGTTACTTCATTTTATGATTTATATAGAAAATGATGTCCCAAGTTACCTATATAAATATTATATTCTTTATTATGAGTAATAATGAAAATAGATTTATTTTATAAAAGGTAATATATTGTTCTTTTTTTAAAATTTTATTCCCTTTTCAGGGAAAAATGTATGTTTTTTAGAAAGTGTTAATATGTGTTTTAACTAGACTAACAATATACATTATTTTATAGCCCTTACTCTTATTTTTTTCTCATCTCATGTTTTAAAATATTTTTCATACGGTTTTTTGAATATTAGGGATATGGATGAGATCAATGGGAAAATCTTTAAGATGTTTCAAAAATAGAAAACATGTTCTGTTTTAAATATTTTGTTTCATGAAAAAAATGGAAATTGTGTATATTTTTTCACTTAGAATTTACGGGTTTAACGTGTATGGGTTATTTATATTTCGTTGAAAATATATACCAAGAAGATCCTCATAATTGTAATTATATTTATTGTAGTTAAAAATCATTATAATATTTAATGTTTATGTACGGTTCATTACAGTTCTTGAATTTAAAAACTAGTCCATCTGACCTTTAGATATATTTTACGAGTAGTTTTTTGTTGGTCATGTGTGATATGGGACCAATATCAATTATCCATGGGTTTAAAAATTACATTTCATTATAAGACATCACAACCAAAAATTCATTTTTTATGATCAACCATCATCTTGAAATGTAGGATGTTTTATATTCCTCTTTAATGGAACAAGTAGAAAAATGAGACACTTGTTAGAAGTGTTTCTAGGTTAATCATGCTATCCCAAAATTTCCTTGACAGAATAAAATTTACTATGAAATTTTACGTTTCCGTTTGGATCATATTTTACCTAGACTCTAGGAAATTCATGTTTAATCAACTGTATTAATAATCTACCATAACTTTAGTGAGTAATAAATTAATTTTATCACACAAAAAATTCATTTAATTAAACATTAGAATTCCAACATCATAATTTGAATGTAAATATCCTTCCATGGAAATAAGGTTCATAAAAATAATCCCATTAATCCTCTTTCACATTGGAAATCTTATTATTTCTAAAATATTTGACTTCATTATTAGTTATCTATTTTTTTTAGAATTTTACATTAGGATCTTCCTAATTACTCTTTTTCTTACACACCTCCCTATATTATGGATTTTTAGTACCAATTCAAGAATTTATAATAGATTTTTTTCATTCCTAGGTGAAATAATCACATTTCCCCCATTTTATCATTTATACCTTAATTTTTATTGTACTGTTTTCTACAAAAAACTACTTCATATGGAATCATAGTATAATAAAAAGTTTTTTATGTGAATGAATTTATTTATCTGTTAATTTGAAACATTCACAAAATTATTTAATAAAATTTTGAAACTCTCGTGAGAATTATTAAAGGAATTACCAACATTGAAAAATATCACATCAACATCATTAACCTCCTCATTATTATCAATTAAATTATTTTTATTGATCTCAAGAATCATATATCCTTCTTCACAGATTTTATTTCGATCACCCATCCTCAATGTGAAAAGATATTTCATCTCAATGACCTCATTGAATATTTATGCATCAAAATATTTCATAAATTATTAATTATATTTCATAGAATATTTTCCCCATATTTCACATTTTTTTAAATCTTACCAAAAGATATATCCTTAAATGACACTACTTCTGTATCTCCTCAAAACTAATTGTCTCTTCACTATTATATTCTTCTTCAATAAATGGATCATTTGAGGGTATTTTTTATCTATAAAATGTATATGGAATTCATCCTATGAGTCCTCAACCTATCCTTAAATTTTGTAACATCCTGGACTCAGATGCCATTCAACAGTGCCCCTGTGTATGTTTGGCTATATTACCACAAACTCATATCCCTAATTCTAGAGGCTATCGACTAGTATTGATGGCCTAGGTGTGTAAAAGGGGAGACTATTACCTCAGTAAGAGAGTGAAAAATAGTGTAATATCAATAACATAAAATTAATATAAGCATATATAATAAGCTAACAATTAATAGATATTCAAGACATGAATGTATAAAAATTCCAACTATGTATCATATATAATGAAGGTGATACATGTATCTACTAAGTATAAAAAGTAAGTACATAGAATTGAAATACAATAAAATTATCAAAATATCTAAAATACCAAAAGATTTATCTCTAAATGGAATTACGAGAGTCAGCTCAATCTTTTGGTCCCCTGCTCTTTAGCCGAACAAAAATCAACTCTTGAACTGTGGGTGATTTCCCCTATTTATAACTATTTCCAAATAGTCGGTTCGGGTGCCCAACAACAGCTCAAAAAGGGTTTGAGATACAATCCCAGTATTTGACCACCTAATGATCTATACAATTCCTGGCTGTGTAATATAAAAAGTTAAGTTGTTCTAGTAAATCTAAAAATTATTAAATAAATGAAAAAGTTCCCATGGAATATCCATTATGAGAAAGTGATACCAAAATAGCCTCTCAAGGCTCTCTGCAAAACAAGTTTCAATATCCTAACAAGGTAGCTATAATATAAACTAGTGTAACCAACATGACATCACTGTACATACATGCATATAAAGTCATCTCCTGCCTCCTCATACAACCAGAAGTGTCAAACAACCATGGACTTTCCATATAAGAAATCATATCACATAACCAAAGATCATAAAATACAAACAAAGTGTTAGACCATGAAGGAAATAATCCAAGGTGAAGAATACCAAGAACACCTCATCGAGTCCCTTGTGCATGTCAATGGAATCTTGGTAAGGGCACTAGTTGGAGTCCCATGAGCATGTCAACTGAACTTTTCCTATGAGAGTCCAAGCATGCCAGATCGGCGAGGGAGGAAGGGCCAAGAATCCCAGTGAATTAATACCCAAGGATAAATCTACATCCAAGGAATCCACTACTATGTCGTGATCCAAGGAATAACATCCAAGAAATATAAATGGAATTGAGACCCCTGTAATACCTTACAAGGAATCCACAAACATATCGAATAAAAATCATCTCATTCATCATTCAAGTACATTACCATATCATACCATAAGTATATCAAATCATTAAACAAAATTCACATAAAAAGGAAACAAATTGTTATATACACTCATTCAAAAATTTCCATATAATCTATTTATTCAAGTCAAGAATGGAATTTCAAGTAAACAAAATGCAAGGTGGCAGTACATCTCCCATGCAAGAAATTAAATCTTATCGAAATTTAATTAATATTACTTTGGATAGAAACTCCTAAAATCACAACCCATTGATGGTTCAATATATAGAATAGTAATAGCGAACACCCCATGGGTGAACATGAAGGGGGAAACACCACAAATAAATCTCATGTATACATAAGGGCTTCCCTGATAGGACCCAAATTATTTAATTAGAGTCATCAATTTAATTTTTAGGCTGCGCTGAAATTTCTGGACGACATAAAAAAGGAATGTATCCATATAAAGCACCAAAACCAATGGGAAAATTATATATCACCTACCATAGATTACTAGTGTAATTCTCATCCGACAAAAACTTTTGATTCGACTTTGATCTAGGTAAAAATAATGGATGGACAAAGAAACTAAAAATAGTGAAAAGCATCTTCACCAAAATTGTGTCATCGATGGGATGAAGAAAAATACCTCTAAATTAAAATCAAATACTCACTTATGAGGATCCAAAGAGATGTTAAACTATTTAATCTGATATTGGATATAGGAATCACCTCAAATCCAAGGATTTTCACTCAAGGGATCTCTTAAAAAGAATAATATTCTTAGTGCAAGAGAAAAATAGGGCTCATGTAAATGTAGATTTTTATTTGAATTAAAATTTTAAAATTAACCCAAAATAAAGGTCTCACATAGTTTGGGAGAACTTTTTGAAAAATAGTGTGCCAACCGTGCATGGTTATTTGTGGGAGAAAGTAACTCTCACAATTACCTCACACGGTTTGACAATCCATGTGGAAACCGTAAAAAAACCCACTCTAAAAATTATAGATATGATTGAACAATAGTGAGGCCCAAATCAAATGGGTCAGACTAAAGTTGTGGCCTCCCAATATTCTCTACAAATTCATTTCACGGTTTATCGAACCATTCCCCCTCCCTACGGTTTGAACTAACCATGCACCATGCCATCCCCCCCCCAATATGGGTTTCTAGCTCTAAACAAGCCACTATCCCATCTGATAACACCAAAAACACCACGAGAATTCATATTAGTCCATATTTATATAATAAGTCTAAAAAATAAGAGATACATACCTCATAACAAATCCTACTTTCTTATAATCATCATCCGTAAAGCAATTCATCCCCAAATTAATCTCTTAAGAGTGGTCATGATTTTTCTATGAACCTATCTAGACACTAAAAACGTATTTCACCCTCCCACTCCCAAGTCTCATCATTTGATATTTTGTGTTTCCATAACTCCCATACTATATGAACTAACTTTCCTCAGAGAACCTTCATGCTCTTATCAGTAATACGTATAGGATTCTTGTAATTTCCTGGTTCCAGGTGCCGCCCAGAGGTCCCTCATACCCGGTTGGTCACACGGACTCAAGCGCATTTTCCCAAATGGAAAAGGCTGCAAACTAGAATTGAGGACCTTGGGTGAGATAGTGGGGAAACTATTCCCTCATTGGTAGAGAAACATAGCATAATATCAATAATAAACAATAGCGGAAGCAACAATACCATAAAACAAAGTAAAGAGAAAAAGACTGATAGTAATAACAACTACATCATATATATATATATAAATCATGATGCATGTCACAAGTATCTTTTAAAGAATCCATATAATCAACAATATGGGAAATAAAACACTAAAACTAATGTACTGAAAACTGTAAATAACTCTAACAGCATCGCAAGCATCAACTTGGTCCCATCCTCTCCAGCTCCAACAACAATCAAGTACCTGATTTAGAAGGCCTCTTTGCCTTATCTATACCTGCAACCATATAATCTGTTTTGGGGGAAAATCATGACCCAAACAGTGTGTGAGACAAATCCCAGTAGGAAACCACCAAATGATATGTACCTAACTATCAGTGAATATATATAGCAGGCAATATAAAAAATGAAGCAATAAAAAATGAAGTACTCAAAATTAATCAATACAACATTTTACAATTACATTCATTTGCATTTATTAATTATTCAAACCGTTGAATAATGAAATCTGAGGATCTATCCTAAGATCTGTATCCCCTATGTAAAAGAAAAGCAGATGTCTCAAAAGACCATCTAACAATCAAGTAATATTGAGTCCAATCTTGTTCTTTGTCTTGGAAGGCTCATCATAATCAAGAAATCATTCTCATGAAACCCTATTGGAAAGATATCACAAAACTATCCCACTTGTTCATCATATAATCAACTTAATAAAGATATAAATACCCTCTGTGAAAGCACACACGGTTTAACCCTTTGGAATCACAAAAACAAAGACTCTCTGAGGATTCACTCAATGTCAATTTCCCCTGTGGTCTTTTAAAGATAAACTACAGACTCTAAGGAAGCACTCAACATCCATTCCCCTTATCATCTCATAATGGTATACTATAGAAACCCGAAGGGGGAACTCACCGTCAATCCTCCCTTAGGTCTCGCAAATGTAAATATAATAGAGACTTTGGGAAGGACCTCAATGTCAATTCCCCCTATGGACTAAATACACTAGGTTCTCACAACCCAATATAATACTATCATAAACAAACTATATCTTGTAGCCCAATGTATTATCAACTACTACAAGGTTAAGAAGCTAGAATGAAAAACATAGGAATTTAACAAGGTTCCACATGAAATCAATTCCAACCTAACAAGCAAGGCAAGGAAACAAGTTCTGCCTCATAGGTAACCTAGAACAAACGACCATAAACATTCAAACAAGGAAATTCACCAACAATGTCCCCTAAACATGAAATGTAGCATAATGTATCAATGAAAACACATAATCTATCAACCAATATACATAAGATGATAACATGGTTCAATTATTTTACATGAAATACTTGAATTATGGGTAATCAACCCTTAGGAATGTATAACTCAAAGAAAAACTCCAAAACGAAACAAACCACCTAGCTCAACATTGTACAATGAACACCCTTGAACATCATCCCTTGAATCGTCCTAGAATTTCGTAGATCAACAAAAAGGTCAAAAACATTAAACCTTGGATAACTCGAGAAAGAGGAAAAATCATGAAGAGAGGCTCTAGGGAAATAGAGAACTCACTTGTGGGAATCCAATTCAATCAGTGGAACCTCAATAAGATCTCAAATAGAGGAATAGGAGGCACCCTGAGATAATCAATAGTACGCTGCTCTCTTATACAAGACATGAGAAGAAGAAAGGGGTTCTTTAGATGAGACGTGACCCAGTCCAATTAGTAAAATAAAAATAAAAGTACATGGAGTGTTCATTTAATATACATGTCGTGTATTAGCCTCAAACAACCAAAATTTAGGCATTCCACACGGCAATGTACCCAGCCGTTACATGGCCAATACATGGCTACCTGTAGTAACTGAGTACATGGCGTGTACTCAGAAAATTTACAATTATTCTTTTTTTCTTCTAAAAAACAACCTGAAACAAGATAAATACCTAAAATCATGATCCAGGTTCTTACAAACTTTCCCCCTTAAATAAATTTATCCTTGAATTTTCCTTCCAAGGGTGGAAAAGAAGAAACTTCAAACAACCCTAGCCACTACGATCAAACATTGACCTCCATCTCCAAAGTCTCGTCTTGTACTCTCCCATGCTTACATATCACCCTTACTAGAGGAATAGAATAGCCATAAAGAACCTTTGTACTATGATCCACAATCTGAATAGGGTGCTCCTCGAAGGATGCATCCACCTCCAACTCAACCTCCTCGGGTTAAAAAATGTGAGACGAGCCCAAAAAGTAACGTCATAGCTGAGAAACGTGGAAGACATCGTGTATAGCCCGGTACCTCTGAGGTAATTTCAATCGATAGGAAACTGGCCCGACTCTCTCCAAAACATCAAATTGCCTAACGTACCTCATTGAAATCTTTCCCTATCTCATAATCCTCCTGTATCCCAACCTCGGTTTGACACACAAGAAAACATGATCTTCAACCACGAACTCTAGAGGCCATCTCTACTGATCAACATAAGATTTATGGTGATACTGTGTTGTGTCCATCCTCTTCTGAATCAAGTCCACGTACTCAGTGGTCCCCTAGAGAAGATGAGGTACGAACAAAGCTTCCTATTCTTCCTGCATCCAACAAAGTGGTGATCAGCATGGCCTACCGTATAATGACTCATAAGGTTCAATCTGAATTGTCACATGAAAATAGTTATTTTAGGAAAATTCCACCAAGATTATGTGTCTCTCTCAAGAAACCCCAAAATATCAGACACCTGCTCGAAGAATTTCCTCCAAAACTTGAATCGTTCACTCTGATTGGCCATCTATTTGGGGATGGAATGTTATAATCAGAAGTACCTGCGCACACAAATCCATATATAGACTCTACCAGACACAAGAAGTAAATCGGGCATCCCTGTCTGAAATGATAGAGTGTGGAACCCCATGCAACTGTACAATTTCTCAGATGTACATCCTTCCAATATCATTAACACTAAAGGTTTCTTTAGTGGGAAATAAATGTGCAACCTTCCTTAGTCTATCAAAAACAACCCATATTGTGTCACTCCCTCAAGGTGACCTCGGTATACCTGTCACGAAATCCATCACGACATCATTCAACTTCCACTCATGAATGGTTAACTACTTTGAAAGTCTTGTTGGTCGCTGATGCTCCACATTCACCTGCTGATATGTGTAATACCTCATAACATAACAACCAATATCCCTCTTCATAACTAGCCACCAATATTGACAACATAAATCTCATTACATCTTGGTGACACCAGAATAAACTGCCCATGCTGAGGAATGAAAATCTCACAACATCTCCTCATGTATGTCTGTTGGAACCCCTACACACCCATTATAATTCAAGTCATCATCCTTGACTATGATCCTTCCTAGTGTAGAGTCATCTCCAAACACACTCTCCCGTAGGACTTGGACTTCCGAATCAGATATCTTCTTCATTCCCATTTGATCTAGTATAGTGGAGGTAACATCTACAGAAGAAATTAAAATTTTCCCCTATCTGTTGTGAACCTCCAAATGCATCTTAGATAATATATCCATAAGCTTCCACTCACTGCTAGCCCACTGAAATTCCTACATCTAAACCCTCCTCCTCAATGCATCAGTCAATGCATTTCCTTTTCTGGGAGTATAAGCAAGCTCAAAGTTGAAATATTGAAGATACTCATCCCCTCGTTCCTTTCTCAAATTTAGGTCAAGATGCATAAAGATATACTTGAGACTATTGTGGTCAGTGAACACAAAATGATATCCCAAAAGATAATAACTCCAACAGTGCAAAGCATGCCCAACTATAGGCAACTTGAGATCCTACTTTGGGTAATTCCTCTCATGTGGCCTTAACTGCCGAGACTCATATGCAAAGTCTCCTTCCCCTTACATAATCACTACTCCCAGTTTGATACACGATTCATTATAGTAAATGGTGAAACTCTTTACATCTCTGAAAAAATAAGTATCAGAGCTGAATTCAATCACCCTTTCAACTCATGAAAGACTGAGTTGGAGGAATTAGTCCATAGGTACATTTCACCCTTCTTAGTCAGACCTTTCAGTGGTGCTAATAAGCATGAAAATTTCTGTATAAAGTGTCTATAGTGTCCAGCCAGCCGCAGAAAACTCTGTACCTCAAATTTGTTCATTGGATGCTCCTAGGAAACTACTGCTCTAAATTTCTCTAGGTCTACTGAGAATCCTGTCTCAGAGATGACATGACCCAAGAAGTGAATTTGCTCCATCCAAAAGTGGCACTTTGAGAGCTTAGCATATAATTGATACTCTCTCTGTGTACTCAAAATGATCTAAAGATGGGTGGCATGGTTGTGTCGAGTGTGATAGTACACCAAGATATGATCGAAGAAAAAAACCACAAAGGAGTATAAGTAATGATGGAACACTCGGTTCATCAGTTCCATCAAAACTACTGGAAAATTCGTGAGACCGAATGACATAACCACATAATTGTATAGAGTATATCTTCTCTGAAATCTTGTAAGATGTATATTTGATGGTCGGACACAAAAATTATGATAACCAGATCTCGAATAAATCTTCAAGAACACGCAGTCTCTTCAAATCTAATCAAAGAGATCACCAATCCTTGCCAAGGGATATCGGTTATTGATGTTCAATTGGTTCAGATTCAGATAATCCATGAAAAGTCTAAGGGTTCCATCTACCTTCTTCACTTAAAGGACATAATAACCTCAAGGAGATGTACTGGTTCAGATTAAACCCTTTTCTAACAACACCTCTAACTGATTCTTGAGCTCGTATAACTCTGGTCTATCCATACATTATAGAGGAATAGACACTGGTTCCTATCCTAGTACATGGTCAATAGTGAAATATACCTCTCTCTCCAGAGTTAAAGTTGAAAATTCTTCTAGAAATACATCCCTGAAACCATCCACCACTAGAGGAAAGACCATTTGTGAAGTCCCCTGGTCATCTAGATATAAACTAGAAATATAGTCTGTAATTCATCCCAAACCATGATGCTTGGGTCCCACTATGATGGTATAGACATCTCATTCTACCTTGTTTAGAAAAGATCCACCCACTCTCTAGTGACATGAAACTCATCCTACGGTGATACAAGTCAACCAAGGCTTGAAAGGAGACTAACTAGTCCATTTTGAGAATGAAATAGAATCATTTTATCTCTAAGACATAGTTATCCCATAAGAAGTGACACACACCAACCTCAAGAGGGAACTCCTTGCACTGATGTACACTAGTCATCCTAATTCCCAAGGGAGGGTCGAGCATCATAATATCCTTAGAAGTAAAGATAAAGAGTCTAATTCTATCCACAATAGCAACAAATAAGAATCTTTGGGAAAACTCTATATCATAAAGTGCATGAAAATAAAACTGAGGAAACTAGAATCAGGTATCTAACCATAGAGGGTTTTAGAACCTGCCCCATCTGGGTCTGCTCCACTACAATGTTTTGACCTGTACCATGGCCCATTGACCCTGCCTAACTACCCTAAGCCGATTCACCCTACTATCTCTGGAATCCTGCTAACTTGCTATGAATATCATGACCCCCTCCTCAACCTGAATGGTTGGATGAACTCCAGTTCCAAAACTGATGAGAAATTGGTGGTCTTGTTCTTTAACATGGAGTCATAGAAAAACCCATATCAGTAGTTTCTGGTGACAAAAACCAGAAAAAATTCTGAATATGGCCCATCTACCGGCATGATTGGCACTCGACTAGGTCTCTCGGGCACTGAGGTCTCGTATTACCACTCTTACGACACTGGTAGCAAACCACCTGGATACCTAAAGAGAATATCCCATATACTCGGATCTCCACCGGTATACTCTATGTCGATATTCCTACTATCATTCGGAGAAGTACCATCTTCGGATGTCAAACCACCCTAGATCACAACTCCAGACTCCCTCAAATTACTCTCAGTGTTCATCTTCTATTTGAACATAGAAGATATGAAAGCCAACCTGAATATGTTCACCTAGGATCAGATGCCATGTCTGAGACCATCCTAAAACATCATAACCATAAATAAATCATCAACACACAGAATATTTGTAAAGCACTATAGCTCTGTGAAGTGAGAAGAATAGTCCATGACAGAAAGAGTACCATATTCCAGACCCATGAACTTCTGTTATTGGTTGGCCCTCATGTTCTCCTGGTAGAAATTTCCATTGAATGTCTACTAGAACTCATCCCATTCCAAAACTCATTGGCATCCCACCTGTCATATCACATCCCAGCATATCTATGAGGAATATTGATGCATGTAGGTTGCAAGCGTCACCCTCTTCTCAAGAGGTGTCTCGAGATGCTCAATGATAGACAACATGACTTCAAACCATGACTTGACATCCTGGGGCCCTCCATCTCATAAGAAATTGGGAGGATTCTGCTTCTGAAAAACCCATATCAACTCTTCCATAGATGGGGTAGGATACAGTGATCCCTGGTAGGTCTTCATAAACCTCATGAATCTTTCTTAGAATTGTGCATCCGCATTTATGTCCGGTATAGAATCTGGTGCCAAGATGAGCATGATGGGAGGATCTACTGGTAGTCCCTGATCTACCATTTCTGGTGTCTGATCGTTTCCATGTACCTGGCATAAAACCGGAGGACATTTAGGTGGAATGAATCTACAAGGTCAACCGCACACCTTAGTTCATGATTATCAAGGAATAATACATAGAATTGAATAAAAAAACATGAGAAGAAAACATTAAAAAATTTTAAAACTGGGTTACATAGCGTGTATATCCACCACACGGCGTGTTCCCTTAGATTTTAGCATGGGAGTGTACCTCAACCAAAAGTAGTCAGGTAACACCCCTACACACCGTGTATTCCTCCTACGATGGGGCATGTACTTGAATTTTTTCATGCTTCCCAAGTTCTTGTACATGCCCAAACCACATAATTCTATCTTGGGTAACACTAAACGGTGTGTTCACCCTAAACACAACTTTTACCACTAATTTTTCAACCACCTATTTTGTTAGTCACATGGTCGGAGACATGATTGACTCTATACGGCATGTAATAATGGGACACATTGTGCACAACCTATCTTTTATCCACCCATGTTGTTAGTCACACAACTGGATACCTGACCTCTTTGGCATGCCTTGTACTCCAAGTCCACGGCATGTTCTACCCATGTTTCCCAACCCCGTGTCTCTGCTCACACAGTTAGTCACATGGTTAATGACTACATAGTGTCTACATATAGTACATAGTGTGTAATTATGAATTCTGTTTTCTTAGAGAATAGAAAAACATATGGCATGTGTTCATAAGAAAACATGTCGTGTTGTTTGGATTTTCAGACAGTAGACATCTAAAACTTTTTTGGAACCCTAAAAACATAAAATTTTGTCCATGGAATGAAAAATTACAACCCATGATAACCCATACTCAAAAAAATCAATGTTTTTCATCCTTATTCATATCATAACTTGACAGAATTCAACTGAAGATCATACATAATCCACCAAATTTCGATCCAAGTGGGCCCAAAACACATCAGGGACCAAAGATTGGTGTCCATACAAAACAAAAATTACATATTCCAATGACCTATCAAAATAGAAGGTATTCTATCACATAATCTATCAAAACAACATGCATACATAACTCAACATTTATCACAATAGCATGCAATGAACAATGCACCCTAAATAGAAGGACTAGAATGCATGACATGTGATATCTATAAAATGCCTATATTTTTTTCTGAGATGGATTACCCTAATCACATCGGGTTGCAATTGAAATAGAACCAGAATGATATAAATCATAACAGCAACAAAGATGTGTATCACCCAATTGTGAAATCAAATCAATTATAACAACTTCAAAACCATAAAAATTGCAATATTCAAGGTAAATTGAATTTTACATATACACAGGTTAGCTACTCCCATGCACATATTATTACCAACAACCTATTTCATTATATATTTTTACATAAGCCCTAAATAGTTAGACAAAGAAGAAAAGATCCTCCTCTGATACCACTTTGTAATGTCACGGTTCTGGGTGCCGCCCGAAGGTTCCCCAAACCTGGTTTGTCACGTGGCCTCAAGCACATTTCCCAAAATTCCAGAGGCAACCGAATAGAAATGAGGGCCTTGGGTGTGATATTTGGGAAACTATAACATCATTGGAAGAGAAACACAACAGAATAACAATAATAAACAACAGTGGAAGAAGCAATCCCATACCTCAAAGTAAACAGTGGAAGATTAATAGTGATAAAAATTTCGGAATATATATATATATATTTATTTAATTATGTAAGTCACAAGTGTCTCGATATGCATCCAAAAATGTCACAATTCTATAAATAAAACACTAAAACCAAAGTAAAGAAAATATAAAATAACTACAATAGCATCGCATGCCTCAGCTTGGTCCCATGATCTCCATATCTAATAACAATCATGTACCTAATGTTGAAGGGCTCTTTCCCTTATATATAGCTACAACCATATAATCTTTTTTGGGTTGAAAATAATGATGCAAATAGGGTGTGAGATGAATCCCAGTAGGCAACCACGAAAATATCTATGCCTAACTATCTATGAATATATATAGCAGGCAATATGAAAAATGAAGCAATAAACCAGGAAATATTCAAAAGTAAACAATCCTACAGTTTCGAATTACATTAATTTACATTTAATAATTATTCAAGCATTTGAATAATTTAATATCATGATCTATCCTAATCTCTGTATCCAATTTGTAAAAGAAACATAGATGTCTCCAAAGTCCATCTAAGAATCATGTAAGACCGAGTCCAAGATTGTACTTTGGATTAGGAGGCTCATCACAATCAATAAATCATTCAGATGCAACCCTCAGGGAATGTTCTCACAGTCTAAACCCTATAGTTCTACAAATCATGCACTCAATATTGATAAAACAAACCTCTAGGAAAGTTCACATAGTCTAACACCTTTTCTCTCATGAAAACAAATACTCTCTAAGGAATCACTCACCATCAATTCCCCATGTGGTATTTTTACGATAAACTACAGACTCTCTAAGGAATCACTCGACATATATTCCCCCTATGGTATAATAATGGTATACTATAGAAAATATATGGAAGAACTCACTGTAAATCCCCCTATTATCTCGCAAATGTAAATATAACAGACACTCTGGGGAATCCCTCAACGTCAGTTCCCCCTATAGTCTAACTACACCAGCTTCTCATAGACTTTTGTAATACAAGTGTACACAAATGATATCTATAATCAAAAATTAATCGCAAATACTAAAAGTATAAGTAGCTACAATTAATAACACATGAATTTAATAAGCAGCAACAAGCAATCAGTTCCAACATAACAAGCATGGTAAGGAAACATGGTCTGCTTCATAGGAAACCTAGACCAAATGACCATAATAATTCAAACAAGGAAATGCAAGAATGATGTGTCCCCTTACCAAGATATTTAGAATAATCTATCAATTAAAACCTTTAATATATCAATCAATATAAGGAAGATGATAACATGGTTAAATTCCTTAACATGAAATACTTGAATCATGGGTAATCGACACTTAGGCATATATAACTCAAAGATAGTCTCCTAAAGGAAACAACCCACCTACCTCGACATTGTATGATGAAAAATCTTAAACATAAGCCCTTTAACCAACCTAAAATGTCATAGATCAACAAAAAGGTCAGAAATATTCAACCATGGATAACTTGAGAAAGAAGAGAAATCAAGAAGAGAGGCTCTACGGAAAGAGATAACTCACCAGTAGGAATCCAAATCTCCCAGTGGTGCCTCAATCAGAGATTAGATGGTGGAATGGGAATAGCATGAAGATAATATGATGTAGGTCACTCTCCTATATGAGACATGAAAATAATAAAGGGGTTATAGAGAAGAGACAGGACCCCAGTCCGATTAATCAAATAAAAAAAGTACACGACATGTTCATTTAATGTATATGCCATGTACTACCCTCAGCCAAACCCCACATTAGGAAGTCCACATGGTCATTTACTCGGCTATTACATGGTTAGTACATGACTACCCATGGAAACTAGGTACATGACATGTACTTAGGTTTACATAACGTGTACTCTGAAAATTTCCAAATCATCTATTTTCCTCACAAACAACCTAAAACAAGATCCATACATGAAATAAAGATCTAAGTTCTTAAAAATCTCCTCAAAGGACCCATATTCATTTAACTCAACCTCCTTACGATGAAAATTGTGAGATGGGTCTAAGTGATAGTGGACTAGGTGAGATACACCAAAGACATCGTGCACAGATCGCTACCTCTGAGGTAACTGTAACTGGAAGGATATCATCCAAACATTACCTAGAAACTTGAATGGAAAGACATATTGCGGGGAAATATTACAATGTCTCATGATCCTCCGGTGTCTAAGCTTAAGTGAAATACATTAAAAAACTTGATCCATACCTCAAAATCTAGAGTCCGTCTGCGGTGATAAATGTATTATTTCTATCAAGATTGTGAAGTAGTGATCTGCTTTTGAATCAACTGGACCTACTCCAAAGTCTCTTTCATGGGACACGATCCCAGTAATGTTTCCTTACCTTCCTCAAAAAATTACATTTCTGGTTTGAATGGCCTATAATACAATGCCTCATAAGGTTCCATATATATAGTGTCTTGATAAGTATTATTATAGTTGAACTCAACCTAGGATATATGTCTCTCCCAAGAGCTCCCAAAATCCATGATGCATGCTCACAGCATGCCCTCAAGAACCTGTATCGTATGATCTGATTGGAAAATAGTTTGAGGGTGGTATGTTGTGCTCAGAAGCACCTGTATACCCTCTTCCCTAAGAAATTTCTTCCTGAAATTAGATGTAATGTGGGAATCCCTATCTAAAACTTTACTGTGAAAGACCCCATAAATTTTTATCATCTATTGGATATATGAACTCCTATGATCATCCCCACTAAAGTAATCCTTGGTCAGTAAGAAATGAGAATCCTTTATGATCCTATCAACAAAAACCCACACAACATCATTTCCTCAAGGTGACCTTAGTAAATCGGCCCTAAAATCCATCATTACATCATCCCATTTCCCCTTGGGAATAGGTAACTGCTATAAATATTTGTATGATCACTGATGTTCCACCTTCACCTAATCGAAGGTGGAAAATCTCATAATAAATCTATCTAACTCCTATTTCATACTTAGCCAGTATTACTAATGGTGTAAGTCATTGTATAGATTGGAAATACTGGTCTGTACTTTGTAAGATGAGGCACAAAAATATTACATCAAATCCTCATGTATGTACACTGGAACCCAAACATGACCATTGATACATAATATCTCATCATATCCTATGGTCCCACTAGGAGGAGTGTCCTCACCCACAACACTCTTTTATATTACTAGGCCTTTTGAGTTCGATAACTGACTCATCCTCACTTTATAGATTAGGTTAGGGGACAAAGATAAAGAAGATAGAAAATTATTCCCCTTAATTTATTTTATCTCCAAGTGTATCTCAGATAAAAAACCCATAAGTTTCCTATTTCTATTTACCTACTAAACCACCTATATATGAGTACCACTACTTAGTTCATCATCTACTGCATTTCCTTTAATAGGCGTATAGGCAACCTTGATGTGAAAATATTATGAGTACTCCACCCACCATCACTTCTTCATATTCAGATGTTGTTTTTTAAATGTACTTGGGGATTTTTTTGTCTCTATACACCACAAAACATTCTCCTAGTAAGTAATTTCTCTAAAAAAATCATGAATAGATGAAGCTAGATCAAGATTGTGTGTCAGGTAGTTCCTCTTGTGCGGCCTTAGATACTGAGACCCATATGCCATGACCCTATCTCCCTACATCAGCACTACTCCCAACCCAATAATGAATGTCTCTCAATAAAATATTTATCTCCTACCTTTCTTTGGAAGTATAAATACCAGCACTGAATTCAATCTCCCTTTCAGCTCCTGAAAGTTCATCTCAACTAAATATGACTATAAAAATTTCACACCCATCTTAGTCAAGCCCATCAACGGCACTGTGATGAATGAAAATTCACGTATAAAACAACTATAATATCTAGTTAACCCCATGAAACTACTAATGTCAAAAACATTATTGGGATAATACAAGGAAAATACATATCTCACCTTCTCTAGGTTATCTAGTACTCATTTCTCTAAGATAATATGACCCAGGAAGTGAATCTTGTCCATAAAGATGTGAAACTTTATGATCTTGTCATATAAATGATGCGCTCTCATATTATCCAAAATGATCTCAATATGTTTGGTATGGTTTTTTTAATTATGATAATACCCCAAGATATCATCCATGAAAAAATCTATAAAAAAATTCAGAGAAGGATGGGACACTCGGTTTACTTGTTGCATGAAAACTATTTGTGTGTCTGTGATATCGAACAACGTAACTAGATACTCATATAGACAATACCATATACGGAAGGTTGTGTGAGGTATTTCTACTGGTTGAACATGTACCTGGTGATATCCAGACCTAAAATCAATTTTTTAGATCACCCAAGCTTCTCAGAGCTAATCAAACAGATCTTCTATCAATGGTAAGGGATATCAATTCTTAAGCATCATCTAGTTAAATTTTTGATAATCCATGTATAGCCTAAAAGTTATTTCCTTATTTTTTTCAAAAAGGACTACTAAACCCCATAGAGTAGTAAAATTTTTATAAATCTCTTTTCCTTCAAATCCTATAGATACCTCTTGGACTCTTGTAACTCTATCATAGCCATCTTATAAGGAGGAATAGATATCAGATTAGATCTTGGAACTAGTTTGATGGAGAACTCAACATACCTATCAAGAGTTAAACTAAAAAATCATCTGGGAAAACATCCATAACATGATAAACCACTAGAGGAATGTCTTCCTAACTTAGTCCATGATCATATGAAAACAAACTAGGAATCTATGCTGTCATCCTACCCTTTTCATGATGTTGTGGTCAGGCTCGGCAATCATAGACATCCCATTCCAACTTGTGACTACAAACTCCCCCCTTGTGATTTGAAAGTCACCCTATTATTATTTCGATCAATTTTAGCTCAATAATATTATAGTCATTTCATCCCGAGTATGATTTCAAACCCTATCATCTCATGGACATATAGATTCTAGATGAATTGACGCCCATCAACCTCAAGGGGGAACTCCCAGCACTGGCGTACAACTACTATGCAGATTCCCAATAGGGTTTTTAGAATCATAATACTCTCAAAATATAGTATAATGATCTCATGATTATTCACCATTGGTGCAGATATGAAACTATGTGATGCACCTATATCAAAAAGAGAAGATGCAATGGTATAGGCTAATAAGATCATACCTCACACCGTAGATGGTTTTTCAACCTCCTCATCTTCGGGAGGCTAGATGACATATATCTTTTTTGAACTATGGCCATGAAATACCACAAAACTTCCTATAGTATGCCCACATTGATTTATAGGTCTAAATAGTGCCTAGCTTCCACAACCATGACCACCACTACCTCATCCTAACTGACCATAACTTCTCCTCCACCTTTCCTAACATGGAGTTGAGAGACACTCTCATGAACCTGGTGTCATAAATGATCCTCTACTACTCATTGTTGGATGAAATGCATAGAAATAATGTGTTACGTGGCCCATCCTATAGCAATCATGGCACTAAACTGGGTCGTGGTCACACTGATTCTTTATGTGGCCCTATCTGCCACAACGATGACCGAAAGCAAGCTACTAGTACTCAAAACCTGACTGGAATCCATCTCACAGGAAGGCTTATAATTTCTCTTCCTACCTCTATAAGTTTATCTATTGGGTTGAGAGATGATAACACCTTTCTCTACACCCCCATATTCTGCCATGATCTACTTTTTTAATCATCACATGACCAATAATTTCAGTAATAGTGGTCAATCTGAACATGTTGACTTGAGACTTGATAGCATGTTGGAAACCATGCTCTAAGAGTCTCAATCTTGATATCTCATCAGAAAGGTACATCAACATATAATGTTTCAAACCTATAAAGTGTAATGAGTACTCTGTAACCATCGTAGAGTCCTATTCAAAATTAATGATCTCACTAGCCCTCTCTTTCCACACTGTCTCGAGGTATAAGTAGTCATAGAGCAAGGTTTAGAAATTATCCCAACCAATATATCACAACCTATTAGCCTAATTTAGTATATACCACTAGTCATTTTCTCTCCCACAGAGTATATATGTCTCCATATTTAACCACATCTCAAGAAGCCTCTCACAATTCTTGATGATCAAATACATAGTCTCAAGACACAACTCAACATCATGTGGATTTCCATTCCCTGAAAACAAGGGAAGATGTTGTTGTTGGAACACTTAAATCAGCTCATCCATAGACAAGGTAATATTTGGTTCTCCTTAAATATTATTCATGAAGTAATTGAATCCCTTATAGAACACTGCCTCAACACATTTATCTGAAACAACAAATAGTGTCATAACTATAACTAAAAGACGATACACCAATAGCCCATACCCCACCACCTCTGAAACATGGTCGTTACCTCCCTTCTGGCGTAGAAATGTTGGTCTTCATAGTGATATTAATCTACAATGAAAAACACATGCCTTTGAAATGAACGATACAAATTTTCACTGCTCAAAATAATGGGATAGGTAAAACCCCTACAAAAACTAGGTTATACCACCCAACATACTACTAAATCTAGGACTGTAAAAAGAATATTCACCAAAAACCATTAGATTCACTACCTCTTGCCTACTCAGAAGTCAGGTCAAGGTCAAGTATCTATTTCCTTGTTCACTTTACCATTTCAATTCATATTCATTTTATATTTAATTTCCATTATTCATTTATTCAAAAAAATTAACCAATGGTTAAAAAAGTTACAATACATGAGGGGTAATAAAACATCATTAACCAAAATTGGTTTCCCATAAGATCTATACTACATCAAATATAATATAAATAATTGAATCAAAAGGTTCTTCACTTTCCAGTTCATAATGGACCATAGTTCTTATGAACTGGAATATGTAATCACATCCTCTATCCTCGAAAATATATAACATATTAGTAGGAATTACTATCATAACACAAATCAAAATATCATGAAAGAAGTAATGAATTAAAAATGGAATGGAATAATTCAGGGAATGTGATTTCTAACATGTTTCCAAAATAATTAATATGAAATAATACACTCATCTCATTGGGTTTCATGAAAATAGAAATCTTAATTATATCAATATTACATCAAAATTCAGGTCCATCACCTAATGGTGGAATGAAATGAAATGTAATAGTCAAAATCCTGAAATATTTTTTTAAAGCAATGACTTTTTTTCTTGTACATGGATTAGCTATGCCATGGAATAACTCAACACAAAATTCCATTAACTTCATTTTCCATTATATTGTCTCCAAATAATAAACTGCAAAAAGAAAATTCTTTGATACCACTTTGTATCTTCTTGGGCCTAGATTCCACTCAACATTTCCCCCATCATGGTCTGATACATGGACTCTAGTGCATCTCCCCAAATGAAAGAGGTTGCTGACTAGAATCGAGGTCATAGGTGTGTCACTCCAGAGACTATTCTATCATCATATGAGTGTAACATGGTAAAATATCAATAGCATACAATTATAGGAAGTGGACATAACAATCATGAAACTTATAGATAAATCATAAATGAATGTATAAAAAAGATTGATGTGTCTCATATATAATGATTATGACACATGTATCTAAAAAGCATCCAAAAAAAGGTACATAATAGAAAATTATAATACAAGTATTAAAATATCAAAAAGACCAAAAGTGCTATCTCTAAATGGAATCATGAGACTCAGCTCAATCCCATGCTCGACTTCTCCTAAGAGTTTCATAAAATTAAATATAGAAGAATGGGTTCATTCCCTTGTCTCCAAATACATCAAAATAGTCTATTCAGTTGACCCACAAATTCCTGAACTGGGTGTGAGATAAAATCACAATAGGTAACTACCCAAATATTTATACAATTCCAGGCTATGCAATATAAGAAGCTAATAAGTTATAGTAAAATAGGAAATAAGTAAATAAAAGAAATGTTTCCTTGGAATATCCACTTTGAGAAATTTATACCAAAATAAACTCTCAAGGTTCCCTAAAAAAAAGTGTCAAGCTCATAATAAGGCAACTATAATGGAAACAGGAGTAACCAACATGACCTCGATGTGCTTCCATATATATCAAGTCATCTATGACCACACCGCACAAGAAGAAGTGTCAAACATCCAAGAACATTCAATATAACCCATAATATCCCAAAAAACATGTTCATACCCTATAAAAAAGTTTTATACCATGGTGGGTTGGATCCATGTGTGTAGAAGGCTAAGGAATACTCATTGAGTCTAAGGAGAATCTCAATTGAAACTCAGTATAGGAACTGGTTAGAGTCCCAAGAGAATTTTAACCGAACATGTCTTACGTGATTCAAATCAAGATAGATCCAGGGGTGGAAAGGACTATGGGATCCCATATAATGAATAAATAAGGTGAAATCTACATTAAAGGAATCAACTATGTGTCATGATACACGAAATGAAATCCAATGCATCTAAATGGAATCAAGACCGTTGGCATACCAACTAAGGCATCCTCTACCATATCAAATACATATCATCTCATTCATCAACAATGTCCACTACCATTTCATAGAATTATTATAGACACTCATTAACCAAATTTCACATCCAAATGTATCAAATTAGTATACCCACTCATTAAACCATTTCTATATAATCCATTTATTAATTTCAACTATGGCATAACAAATTAATATACTGCAAGTAGGTAGTACATCTACTAAGAAGGAAATTCAATATCATATAAATATAATATATCTTTATTTAGCTAGTAAAGCATAAAATCGCACCCCATGCGTGGTTCAACAGGTGGCATAGGAAAATGGAACACACCATGAGTGACCTTGGTTGAGGAAACAACCACCAATACATCTCCAGGGTACCTAAGGGATTTCTTAACAAGTCCCAATTAATTTAAATAAATTTATCAATTTAATTTTGGGGCCACACCAAAAATTATGATGGGAGACACAAAAAATGTTAGCTTAATAAATTACCAAAACCAATAAGAAAATAATAAATCACCTACCATAGCTCAACAAAAAACTACTCATACGGTAACAAATCCTGATTCGACTTAGATCATGAGAAAAATGTAGAATGAATGGAGAAACCTAAAATTGGGAAAATAATATTGCACTAAAATATCTTCATCAATAAGAAGACTAAAAACAAAAAAGTAATTTAATACTCCTTGATGTAGAACAAACGATATGTTCCGCACATTAATTGGATATCGGTTGGACGGATCACCTCAAATCCATGGATAATCGCTCAAGAGAGATCTCAAAAAGATTAATCTATTATGCAGGAGAGAAAAACAGAACATAGGTTAAAAAATATTTTAAGTTGAATTAAAATAATAAAATTAGCCCAAAATAAATGCGTCTAATGGCCTGTACACATGGTTTAAAAAACAATGTACCAACAGTGCATAGTTAGCTATAGGAGAACAACACCCACATAGTTATATTGCTTTGTTTCATTAACCATGTATAAACCATGAAAAACACCACTATCAAAATTTCAAACATGAATACATGGCGATGTGCCTAAACTATCATCATTTGGCATAACTCTGTGGCCTCCTCCTACTCTTTGTCCATGCCTCACACAGTTTATTAGACCATGTGGCCTACCATGTATAGTCTGAAATAACCATGAACTAGACCATTTTCAATCCAAAACATGGGTTCTAGGATCCAAACAAGACCTAGACACCCCTAATACCTTTAGGACCTCAAATAAATTAACATTAGGCCATATTTAAATAGTAAAACTGAAAAATAAGGGATCTGTCTCACATATGAAAACTCTAGTTCTTAAAACTTTTCTCATAATAAGATTTATCATAATATTTTGATAAAAAAAATACATTTTCTTTTTTGAAATATCATTTAATTTAACTTTAAAACACTTTCCTCTATTATGGCCACTTTCCACCTTATTTTTTCTTAATGGTATTTAAGATTGATCATCCTATCAATCTCTATCATTTCACAAAAGGAAACAATATAAAAATGATCCAATCATACCATAATTGAAAAACCAAAATAAATGTTTACCATCGTGTTTACCTTTTACTCCCTACATTTAGTTTGAATATAATGATAAAAATTCACAAAAATAAATAAAATTTTTCTTAGCATATAATTTGACCTCATTAATTATCTTATTATCATTGTGTTATGATCCTTTTAAATCATTAAATGCTATATACTTATTATATTTTTATTTTCTCCATGATGCTTTCCCAATCCTCAAATAACAACATTTCAATAGAGTTTTTATATTATCAACAGTTCCTCACCCATGTATTGGTTTCATATGGTGGATAACTTTCTACAAAATTTATTTAAAATAATACTTGTCAACTCCTTCACCACTTTGTAATACCCAAAAACATATCTATATATTCAAATCAAACTATTAATTTTTATCCACCTAAACAAAAATCTTAACCAAAGATTCATATTCACATATTCAAATATCCTAAAATTTATCCTAAAATATTTTTAACTGTAACTCCTTCACTTTTTTCTCTCCCTAAAAAATATCATATATTTTATCAAAATTTAATTAAATATATTTGTACCCATTACTAGTGTCGACTCCTTCTTCAAGAGGGATGAGAGTAATTCCTTGTATGATCTCCCAATGTCTCCAAAATTTTTATTGTCCAGAAATTTTTAGTATGTAAAAACATTGGGAATATGTAAACCATTACAAGTGATATCAAGAACATCCAAGATAAGAAAAAGTATATAAACCCATATTTTATTTCCATAGAAGAAATCTCATCCCATTGAACCTGGGAAAACCTTTTTTTAGAATGTATTAATTGTTTCCATATATCACATAAATTAAAGATATATTATCAATAAATAAGAAGATAATTTTTTAGAGGAAATCATAGAACAACTACTCTTAATGGAAGCCTTTTGAGGATAATAAATGGTAAATAAAAGTTTCCTAAACAACCATGTTCTGATACCAAATGATAGTTCCTGGTGAGAGTATACCACCAGTGGGGGGTCATTAGTTACCGAAACACCAAATCTCATAATAATTTCCATATTTTATGTTAGTGTGAAGGATCATTATATGAAATAAAAAAATAGAAGAGATGGGGAGATAATAAATAAACATGCTACATATATTTTTACAAGGATTACTCGTAATTTTTATCCAGTGGACAATCCTTAGTAATGAAATCGATCAGTCTATGAATGTTATTATATTAATTCCAATGTTAATATTTAATGGAGTATGAATATGTTCTTATACTCCATATAGATGAATGAAATAGAAGTTTCAAAAAGTCATACTATCTTATCTTCCTCACCATAGATGCCTCTAGAATTTAGATCACATGTGTACCATTGTTCTTATCCTCACTCCAAATAATAAAATCCCAAGATTGTTCTTGGGAATGGGTTATTGGTTATCTCAATGTTTCATCATAGATTTCTATAGGTGGATCAACTCATATTTATAGACTATGTTTGAATTAGGTGGTCTAAATTCACACTTTATCATTTTGGAAAATTTGAAGAATATGGATTATATATCCACAAAATTTGATTCACCATTATGGATTGGTCAAATCAATTGAAACAATGCTTTATATCAACTAATATTTATTCTGGGAAGATGGTGACATAGAACCTCCCACTATGATATTAATGGTTTTATCATCAAATACAATCTAATAAAATATATTATTGCATAGAAACTTGTTTTATGAGAACCATTATTATGGAATGGGTGTCCACTTATGGCATACTGATCTTTATCTCCCATAGACAACCATTCTATAAAATCCCATTCACACTATTAATAGAATAACCCATACCCCATGACTCCTTAAGATTAATATTTACTATATATTTTATGAGGTAACAAAATACTATTTATATATAAATATATTATATAATTTAGTCAATTAGGAATAAATTAAATCCATCTCATTGATTTCATTAAAGTAAGATAGTGTTCATTTATTTTATCTCCACTAAATTCCAATTGACTCCTAAATCATCTTTGATAATTTTTTCAAGAAATATTATATGATAACACCTTAAAAACTCATGAATAAATTAAATTTATAAAAAAGTGATAACATTATTCAAATGTTATTGTTATAATACCACTTCATAGGATATAATTTAATTTATGAGAGTTATCTAAATATTTATGTAAATAACAACACTATATTGACCATGTCTTGAGAGATAACAACTCAAAAATCCCAAAAAATTATATTTAATACATAAATAAATCATTCAATTATCTAGATCATTTCATAAAAAGAAACATCAATGATTAATGGTATCTTCTATAGATGTGAAAATAATAATTAATAATAAACATTCATATTCCATTATCAATAATAGTATATGATTTATCCATATTATAACACCTCTATATCATATAATAATGAATGATCAAAGGTATTGGTGAAATATCACTATATTGTAACATAAGTTATACTAAACCAATGTATATTATATTCCATTGATATATATATTATTATATAATATGCCTCACCTTATATCATACGATATGATATTGTAAAACACATCATATAAAATATTGGATTTAGGTAACATAAAATATAAGGTTTTGATTTATTCTAGTGATATAAAAAGTGGGGGAAATGATATTTTGATTTTTAAACAAAATTAAAATGGGATGTGACTTTTAGGTGTCACTAAGAACTCAACAAGGATCACTAGGAGTCTAGTGAGCCATCAAAAGCTATATTTTTCTATAGACTCCACCAAAATCTCTATGGTGAGAATCTAGGAACATCGTGTGACACCAAGAATCCTATAGATGACATTACGATTCCAAGGGGGGTACTTTTTATGTGGTCATTTTAGTTATATTTGGTTTCAGAATTATGAATTCACTATAGTTTTTAGAATCCATGTGAATTCTATTGTGGGTTGATCCTTCATTATATTCTATCTCTAATCTCTCAACTTTTTAAATATCTTTATTGTTTATTAATTAATGTAATATTTATTATTCATTTTTTTGGAATTGTGAAAATAATAAGATATAAATATCTTTGAATACACTTAATTTTAATTGTTTTTGGAATTTTCTTCTTCTGATATGATGAATTTTATTCACATTTTTGTGATTAATTTTTATTTTGTGATTATAAAGGTATAATTATTTCATTTCATATATGTATTTTTTATTAATAATTAATTAAATTATCCTAAACCATTTCAAAACTATAATTTACCATGTAATTTTCATTTTGATATTTTAATGTGTGTATATATTTATTGAGAAGTAGGATGTAATGAATTATAAATTAAACAAAATATATATTTTTATATGAATTTATATTATTTAAATAAGTATTGATTTTTTGAATATTAAAAGTGTGAGTTTAATGGTTAGGAGATTATTATGAATTATGTTAATCCGAGGTTAAATGATGAATATGTATTTTATAATATTAATCGAATATCCATTTATTTTTTTATGAAATATGGTATCTATAATAATAATTATTGATAATGATTTAATTAAATAATATTTCATGTTATTGAATGATATATTTTTTATTGTTTTCATAATGGTTATATGCTAGATGTGTTTTATAAATAAAGGGCAATGAACATATGTTTTTCCAACAACACTATTCGATTTTCAAAGTGATGTGAGAAATTATAAAATATTGAAGTGATTGAATAATAATTATGTGATATGACGAAATATTTCTTATAATTTTGAAACATTGTTATTTGATAAATGATATTTGAGAATTCCATGTGTTAAATAATTATGTGGGAAAAAATACGAGTTTGGATATGATGAGAACTTATTATCACTTTGTGTTTCATTTGTAATCAATTCGTTAATATGTGAGTGAATTAGAAGTGTTGATTAATGGATAATTGTTATGGACTCACATGATGTAATTGGATTTCATTATTTAGAAATTCTCCATGTTAAAAGAAATTATTGTAGAATATGATCATAATTTGAAAAGACATGGGTTATGGAATTTGAAGAAATGCACAATGTATAAAATAGGATGAAGAAGATGGGGGAAATATTTATATGTTTACTGATTTGAAGATTTCCATGAAAATAAAATGTGATTACATGAATATAATGAAAATATAAGGCCATTAAAAAATATATTTATATATTTAATTCATGATTAATATTTTTTATAAGTGTTATTAATTGGTTTTATTATTTTTGAAAACTGCGAATATGTTGGAATTCACTAAAAACTAAGACAACTAGGTTGAAAACCAAGGTACAAGTGCAAAAATTCTTGGGTGATAAAGTGAGTTGGCCTCAAGAATATTACATAGAGATAATGTGTGGGTGGATTTATTGTAAAGAATCACACATACCATAGAGGCGGAACAACCTTGTGGGGTAGTACGGTGGTTGAGAAGCCTACACAAGTTAGTTCTGGTGAGGATTTGGGAGCAGACCATGATAGTCACTTCTATAGAGCCAAAGGAACACAGATGGTAATATGTAATCACTCAACCGGGTGATCTTTTGACGTGGTTTAGTGGAAATATAGACACTATTCCTCCACTAAAATCATACAACCATTTTTGATATTGTCTGATCCAACCATTTTGATCTGTCCAATTAGCAAGAACATTATTCCCCAGCATGAGGGTTCCATAGAGTGTGGGTTATCCTCTATTTATGAGCCTCTATAATCATGTTCGATAATCCTCAGATAAAACCAAGGAATCTTCTACATTAAGAAATTTTTGTTTAACACATGATATTGATCAGTGATCCAAGCACACATTACATTCAATTTTAATGCACTGTAGTGCATGAACATAAGGATCCTGAGATGTCTAGTGAAACAATGTCTTTAGAAAATGTAAGAGTAGATTTAATGAATATGTATGATTGAGATATTATATCATTGTAGTTTTACTTGAATGAATATTCATATAATGAGAAATGAAAAAATGTTGTGTCTGAGATTCTAGTGCTTGAGATATTCATGCATGCGCGATACTAAATATTCCTAATCCATGCATTGTATATTGCACATGAAGAATGAATAGTTGAATCCTTTAGGTGTTTAATTTATATAATGTGTTTTCATACTATGTGATGAATAATTTATATTAACTAAACACTTTTGGTATTCTAGTTTAATGGTAAAAATTGATTTTTAATATATACATGAAGGTATAGACACCCCTATCCTTTTGGTGTTTGGGTTGTATGAATGAATAAGAAGTGTGACCAAGGGTTTGAATATAATAATGAGATTACATGAACCCACATGTATTTTTAATGAGGTTCTTGTATGCAGGGTGATCCATGAAGGATGCCATCACATGAACAATATCGAAGACCCGATACCTTTGGGTATTCCTTATGAGGTTCATGTTGCTAAATAATACTTAAAGGTATTGATTTAAAATAATAAATTAAATATAAAATCCAATATCATTCATTAATTTATATTTAAATAAGTAATATTAAATGTTTTATTCTTAACACATTTAAATGAGGACTTTAATGTGGAATTTAAATCATGTGATTAATGGGTTATTGTCACATTCACAATTATTATTTTGTTATTGATTAATTGTGAATATAGTAGATGATGAAAACCTATTTGTAATTGAAATGAATTTTAAAACCTTATACATATTTGTATCAATATGAGAGTGATCCAAAGATGGGTAATTCATATAGATGGTGATTAAATGAACCCATGTATTTAAATAAGATAATTTAGATCATTCAATATCTTAAAAAATTCATGATACAAGAAGTTATAATGTTGTTGAGGAAGTAAAAAAGAATGTGTGATCTTTCATGATTTCATAGGAATATCCATATATCATTATATAGTGGATAAAATATAAGAATAATGATATTTTTAATGGGGATATAACCATTTTTGGAAGAGTATTGAGGAGAATAAGATAGTTTGGGGGTATAACCAACTAACGTAAAAGAGTTGGATCAATATGGGGTATATTTAGGACCCACTATAGGATCAACTACTTGGGTGTATAAGTAGGTGCTTCTTGGAAAACAGTAATTAATGACAATATTATAGGGTAGAATCCGTGTTAGGGGTTTAACCAACATATAAAAGAGTATTTTTTATCGGAACTTTGTAAATATTTTGTGATTCCATAAATTATTTATTTTTATAAAATAAGTTGAGGCTATGAGAATTGATTGATTAGATTGAAAAATTTAAACTATTCAAGAGGTTGAATTTAAAATGAGATATGTTTTTAAAAAAAGGGTTCCACAGATTCACCCCATCCTAGTGCCACCTAATCGGTCCTTCTTCACTACTATTAGTATCGAATAAAATCCACCTATGAATATCTATGATGTTTTTCAAGATTTAATTTGATAAGGATTTCTAATATATAATTTAAATTATTTCAAAAAAAAATAGAAAAAGGGTAAATTTAAGAAATAATGAAAAAGAAATAATAAATTTGATCAATCACAATACCTTTTATGAGAAGAATAAGAAGAATTAATACAAGAAGTTGTGTTCCCTAGTGAAGGTAAAATTTGAAACAAATTTTATTTCTGATTATAACCATATTTTTAATAAAATATTCCAAATTTCAAACTCTCTCAAGGAGATGGAATTTTTTTTTTGATTCTGGTGATGATGAGGAAAAAACACCAAGTTTCTATTCCAATGAATTATTGGGAAATACAAAATAAGATCGATTGGGAGCCATTCATGAATTTTATTATTCAATGTTGAAATATTTTTCCATAGACTAAAATATTGAGAAGATAAGATTTAACCTTCAACCTCCACTAATGGAAAATGGGAACCAAAATTAAGGAGAAAAGTTTTATGATATTGGATATTTCTTAAGATATTCAAAATTAAATGGCCATGGATGAGCTGAGGATAACATCTTAACTCTCAAAAAACAACATACATAAAAGATAAAATCAAATATAGAGAATACATAAAATATTAAAGTAATTTTTTGTCATATAAAAGAGAAGATTTAAAAATAAGTGATCTTGAGGAGAAGATGAACACCTCTAAGAAAAAATGAAGATCCCTCAAAAAGAAATCTCAAAATGTATGGAATCAAAAATTAACCATGATATGAAATATATGAGGGATGTGTTTTAAAATGAAAATATTCAATTTTGGTAAAAAAAAAGATGAAAGAATCAAACTATTTTATAGTGGATTATTTGGGCACATCATGAGTAGATGTTTCAAGGAGATCAATCCCAAATATATCAGAAGAATTCCAACAGTGCCAACATCTCAATCAAGGAGAGCCAAGTAAGGTATTTATTTTATTGTAAACTAGTACATCGCCCGTGCATACGAACAACATCATAAATTAAGTATGAAGTACAAAATTCATTAGAAAAATGAGAACTAAACAATGGAAAATAATAAATATTGTATTGAAATTATAAATCTATTCATAGAAACGAAATATGAAAATCTAATATCTAGATACTTGAAATATGAAAACATTGAAACAAAAACATGGTAAGAGAAGATTGTATTTGAAATAAACATCAGTTTTCACTTTCATGTCACCATTGAAAATAAACTATGGAATGTTATTTAACCATGATAAGAGAACATAAATACACTATAAGTAGAGATACATTTTTGACAACAAATGCAGGAACCATTATTTTCAACAACAGCGGCTGTGCATATCGTTGATGTAGAGTATCAGTTTGTCTTGTTTGTTGACAGTTATATTGATCCCTGCAATATATAATTAGACATTAATGTGAGTAAATGATACATATTAATATGAAAAAATACTGGGTAATGTAGTGAGGTGAAATCAAACAATTAATAATATGAAATGGAAAAATCAGTACTACTTGAAATAATAAGAAAATCAGCACATATTGAAAAACAGCAGTGGTTAATCTGGCAGCCTGTCACCCCCCCCCAATTTTTCAAAAGCTCATGTAACCCCCCTACCCAGCTATACCCATCCCCTCCCCCTATCTTCGCATGTCTCCCACCCAATACCAGCAGACCCCCCTCCCACCTCTACCTCCCCCCAGCCCAACCAATTCCCCCCGGCCAAACTGTTACGTATGCAACCCCTTCCCCCTGCCCAAACAGTTCACTGGGCAGCCCCCTCCTAACAGCCGAGTCCCTCCCCTCTGATCCCCTACCCAGCCACTTCCACCACCACCCTCCCTGGACAAAGCCTTACCCCAGCAGCCCACTCCCACCATTTCCTCCCCCCTGCCCAGCCAATTCCCCCCGGCCAAACTGTTACATTTCCATAGCTCCCTCCCCCTGGCCAAAGTGTTTTCTGGGCAGCCCCCTCCTACCTGCCCAGTCCCTCCACTCTAATCCCCTCCCCAACCGCTTCCCCCACCACCCTCTCTGGCCAAAGCCTTCCCCTAGCAGCCCCCTCCAGCCTGCCCTCATCCTCCCCTCCCCTCCCCTCTCCTCCCCTCCCCTCCAACATGACCAGTCCCTCCCCTCCATTCCCCTATCCAGCCGCTTCCCCAACCACCTCCCCTGGACATAGTATTCCCCCAGCAGCCCCCTCTCCACTGCACTCCCCTCCTCTCCCCTCCCATACCCTACAGCCTTCCCAGCCCATCCCCTCCATTCCACTGCCCACTTATGAGAATGTCCCCTGAGCCATTCCTCCCTCCACCTCCCCCCTCTTCATCCCTTCCCTTTGCAGCCGCTCCTGTCACCCTCGCCAGCCTGCCCAGGTTGTCACCCCCCCCCCCCCCCCAAATTCTCAGCACCTCCTCCTACCCCCTACCCAGCTCCACCCCTCCCACCTGCCCAACCCCTTCCCCCACCACTCCCCCTCCCAACCTCTTCCAACACCAGGCCCCTCCCCCCATGCCCTCATTTTCCCCTCCCCTCCACTCCCCTCCCCTCTTCTCCAACCTGCCCAGAACATTTATATTTATATGTAAAAAAAATGGAAACCATATATTGTAGCACATAATACTGAATTGTTTATAAGTTTTTACCTTCTAATAACATTAACACACTAAAATACCTTATTTCATATATGAAATATTCATAAGATAAAATCAGCAATAACCTTACAGGATTGGTTTTTGTAGTCAATCAATCAAGTAGTTCGATAACCAATATTCATGTCTTGTGTAATTTAATTCATATAGACCATTCGATGAGAAAATAAAAACGTAATGCATAATATTACACAAGTACGCACCATGAATATGCATATGGAGTTCCTTGAATAACACCCCACACCAAGTTGCTATCGAACCTGCACACAAAAGTTAAAATTAGATAATCCTAAAATAAATTAATACGTGAACATAATTCACTATAGATGATCAAAACACCTATATATATTAAGAAGAAACTTAATTAAAATATATTACACAGGCTCGTCCCCCCTGCCCAGCTGAACCCCCCACCCGGACCGTCCCCCCTACAACTCCTCATCCCTCCTGTCCATCACCACCCCCACCCATGCCCAGGCCCTCCTGTCCACCCCCTACCCAACACCTTGCCTCCCCTCCCCCCTTAGCAGCCTCTGCTGCCACAGCATCCCATCACCCCCCTCCTGCCCAGCACCAACCAAACTAGCCCCCTCATCCCTACCTAGCCCCTTCTCCACCAGCCCCCACCAGGCCCCCCTTCCCCACCAGCCCCCACCAAGCCCCCCCTCCCTGCCCTGCCTCTCTGCCCACCCATGCCCAGCCCCTCCCCTCCTCCCCCTTCCCAACTACCTGCCTCCCCTCCCCCTAGTAGCATCTACTGCCACTACATCCCACCACCTTCCCATTCCATCTAACCCCCCTCCTGCCCAACACCAACCCAACCAGGCCCCTCCTCCCTGGCCAGCACCATTTCCCCCAGCCCCCACCCAGCCCCCCCTCCCTAACCTGCCCCTTCTCCCACCAGCACTAAAATACCTAAATTGACAGTTGATTTTTAATATAAGAAGAATAAACTAACTCACATGACAGAAAATAAATTAGAAGATACAATCACCAGAATTTGTACTACCTTTCATATCTGAAGAACATATCAGTCATTCTTTTCTGCCTTGTCTTTTAATTTATCTTTCATTCGGATTTCCATATTTTTTTACTGAATTTGAATACCAACACTTATAGGTGGGATATTTTGATATTGATCAATAACATCTTCATTAATAAATTCTATCAGTAGTTTTTTCTACATATAGAACATAGTTAAAAGAGGCATCAGATATAGGAGAAATTACAATGTTGGAATAAAATAAAGTCTTGCAAAGCAAATTTAAAGAGGGGGAAAATATATACATACCTGAATAGAGGATGATACCATATATGGTGTTTCAAATATAGATTCAATCTTTTCACCGAGTTGAAATGATTTAACATTTTGATATTCATATCATAGAAAAATAAAGCATTAATCCAGTTGCATGTTATTTACACACGTGGAAGTAAAAATGATGATAATGGATTATATTGTACCCAACTATGTTCATGAACACAACTTACATTTGTAAAACCACTGCTTTGACGATGCTGTATATAATCAATAACAGAAATAACTATTTGTAATCTATCCATTTTAATGAAAATAGGAATATATAGTATAATCTACCTGAAATTCTGTGATTCTATCATTGAACTTGGTGATGTAGTTTTTGTTGTTGGTAATGAATATTACCTTGTATGAGTTTTGTTCTACTGAACGATGAAGATTTTGAATATTATAATTTGACACTTCAATTGACAGGAGAACCTCTTTTTATTTGAAAACAGTCAATTCAGTAGGAAAACTGTACTCATCATCAGCCTTATTTAAGAAGAAATACTAAATGCTATTTTAATTGAAGTAAACATATTTTGTAATCATGATAGTTTATTATATAGTAGTACCCGAATCAAATAATATCACAACTCTGAAGCATTTTTGCTCACAAATTTCACTACTTGTTTATCAAATAGTACAACTGATAAGAAGTCCATGGAATCACTCACAAGCAGCTGCACTCTAAATCTGTTGATTTATAAATATGATTACAAAGGAATTTAAGATAAGTAAAACTAACTACTATTGATATATATAATAAGTAATAAACTATTAAGCAGAAGAATAAATTAGAACCTAGGAATAGTGTAAGTTAAAGATATCTTGCAGTTGTTGCACCAATTTTTTCCGTCAACATTATGCACTTTTTTCATGCAATAATTGCATGAATCATAGAACCAATTGTGAGTTGTTTGAATTTTTTTTTATGGTCACGGAAATCAAGAACTTTGTAGGCTGTCCAAAATTGACATTAGTGTAGATAATGACATAGTATAGTACTATACTAGTATAGCCAGATTTTTAAGGTGTTTAAATTAAATTGTAAATTTGTTGTATACTACATACATGATCAAAATTCTTGACATCATAAATGGTTTTCTTATTTCCCCAATACAGCAATGATGTAGAGGAAGAAGATGGGTTTTTTGGTGCTGGACGTCGATACTTCGATGCCATTATAAACATACATCTGAATATTGAAACATCTTTGTCAAATGTCAAACATAATATGTACATCTATCATAAAGTAAACATTGGATAGAATATACGAATATCAAAATTAAATCAAGTATCCAAAGCACATTTTTCGGAATGATTCAAAATCTTCAATATCAGGATTGAAAGGGATTTTCATCGCATTTATGGCAGTTGTAAGTATAAGAGAGTCTGAAAGTAATTTTAAAACGAATCCAGTTCGATTAGTGGCTTAAAACTTTTAAAATCATTGAATAAACGAAAGGGAAATATGGAATTGGGTTATTAGAGATCTTACTATTCAATTTCTTAACTCTGAAAAGTTGCAATATTAAGACATTTGATGAAATGACATTTTCTTCCATGTAAGATGACATCTGATTAGCATAGTCACCCCATAAACTACATTTAAGTTGTAACCCTCTGCAGAAAAATATGCACCGCATAATGTTAAATATAAACAGTAGGTCAAAGATAATTAAAGGCTATAATGACTAACCTATCATCCTGGAAGACAATCTGCATCTTGAAATTGGAATAACCCAAAGCTTCAAGAGGATGTGAACAACGTAAATATCTAATAATTTCTAAAACATATTAAAAAGAAGAAATGTTTGTTAATTTTAAGGTAAATAAAGTTGAAACTAATCCATTCAATTATATATTGAATAACAGAGATACTTTAGAAACAAACATAAACTGTTAAAGAAATGTCAATAAACGTTTACCTATTAAATGTTTCTATGGAATCCTTCTCAGAATTATGTCTTCAAAGGAAGGAAAATTGAAACAGAAATGTGGTAGCAGTGCATCACATGGTAAGACATGCGTTGTTGGTGTGAAAATTAATTGACATGCATATCTAGTTCCTAAGTAGGTACCTTGATTAGTAACTATCTACATGTTCTGTATGAAATAGCATATCCCTTCACGCAATATATTTTTGAACATAGACAAAATTTGATTCCCTTTAACAGTACAATGTATCTCTTCTTTCTACAAAAATCAATATAAAAGAATCTAAAATTATGAAACACGTTTTATTGAAGTTGAAAATTATTTGGTGTAATTTCAATGAAAGGAGAAATAAAACGGAATATAGATAATACGTAGTATAATTTAATTCTGAATTCACCTGTAAATCTCCAAAAATCATATCAATCACGAAAACATAATTGGAGTACCTGGATGATGTTATGCACCAAAAATTCAAAATACACACTTGTATTTTGATTGTCTCATCAGACTTAGGTGTGATATCATTCAAAGGGGAAATTGATCGTGACATATTTGCAAAGTCTACTGTTTTAATTTCTATATGAACAGATCATAATCAGAAACATTGTGATTCATAAAATCAGACATAAATAAGCTGAGCATAACCAAAAATTCACAATTTATCACATAATTTTACATATACCTATCATAATCTATGAAATATTTCTTTGTAGGCAATATTTTGTGTTGATTTATGAGATGTGGGATTATTATCACCAACTACTATTTTCAATCCTAATGGTGATGTGACTCTAGATAGAGGAACATATAATTGACCATGACAAAAAATAGGTTTTCGAAGATACAACCCAACAGAAGACAGTTATTGTCCTTGACTTTTGTTAATAGTCATAGCATAAGAAATAGTCAAAGGATATTGTCATCTTTGTAGTTTGAAAGGCCACCGAAAGTCTGAGTGTGTCATATTTATTCTTTGAATGAAAGAAAGATATCCTGAATTACAGCCACATAGAAATCTTACTCCGATGACATGGTCACCCATGTGGGTAACAATCAAGAAAGTCCCATTACATAATCCAACAGACTGATCTACATTTCGAAGCTACATGTCAGGAACCCCAATTTTGAGTGTAATTTTATGGGTAGCCATCCCTGATACATTAATCCCATTTAACATTTCATATGTGTAAATGTTTTCTGGCCTATCTGTATCAAAACTTGCATCACAAACTGAATCTGAGCTCAAATAATCTTTGCATTCAGAAAACTTTAGGGAAATCATGTACGCATTTACTTCATCAACAATATCCCGAGTTGGAGCTAAGATGGAATTGTATTTAAGATAATTAACATCAGCATGGTTACTAACGAAGTTGGGATAAGTATGTTCAACAATTTCAGAAATATGATCTTTATTCCAAGAAAGAAGATATGTTGCTGGAATTGGAACTGTGGTTTCACCATCATTTGGTTCTGCAATGCAACCTTCACCAATATCAAAAGTCCATTTGGAAAAATCAACAACCTCATCTGAAATTGTTGAATAATTCAAAAGAAATCTCATGTTTCTTGTCAGTGTTAAAACACAAAAACGATGCCACAAGTATGAAGAAGCTATACTTGAAGCAACTATTTCATTTCTGTTGCCACCTGGTATGACAGGTAGAATTTTCCTGAAATCCCCACCCAACACAACAGTTATTCCACCGAATGGAAAGTTTGCAGCATTATCATTTTTTACCGACATGATATCTTTTAAAGTACGGTCAAGAGTTTCAAAACAATGATTATGAATCATTGGTTCCTCATCCCAAATAATAATATTTTTCTAACTGTATAAGATTTGTGACATCACTGCCTTGTTGAATATTGCAAACAGAGTTTTCAGAAATAGAAATCGGGATTTGAAATTTGGAATGCGTTGTTCTCCCACCAGGTAGTAGTAATTAAGTAATTCCACTGGATGCAACTGCCAAAACAATATCGCCTTATAACTGTAGTAAAGATTTCAACACCTTCCAAATATAAGTTTTACATGTGCCTCCATGACCATGCAAGAAAAAGAATCCTCCAACATATGCAGTTAATGAAGACATAATGGTAGTCATCACCTCATTCTGTTCATCAGTTAGTTTACCTTTCAAAGTCATATAATCGTTCCGAAGATCCTCTCAGTCATGATTAAGTTCATCAGCTACCAATTGATTTTGTTGAGAGACAATTTCAGAATCAGGTACCGGCATTGGTGGAAAATAATGAAGAGATCTACCATTACTCTATAGTAGATTCTCTATTTCAAGAAAAGCATACATCTGTTTTTTATGATCCGTGAGTGAAAAATCTAAATGGAATAATGAAATATTGTTATTTAATTAGTACATAGAATTAGTTTAAGAAGAAAAAAAATATTAATTAGAAAATACATAGGTCATATTATATGTTTTCCACAATTTGAAATCATATACCTGGAATTTATAGCATATTTTTTCCGCATAGAGAATGTCTTCGCTGAGGAGCTACCATGTTTCATGCCACACAGTGTCTGGGCGAGACATATTGTTTGAGAACAGAATGCTAGAAAAACGTTTGCACATAGACTGGCCTGTGGCCCATGTTGAAACCTCCTTGATTTCTTCAATAAATTCTCTATCATCAGCAAGAAGTCCCAATGGAGAACATGCTTCACGAAAAGTTCCATAAACAATGTTATTCACAGTTTTAATGCTGTCAAAAGAAGTTGCACCTCTGATATTTTTGAGCATTAATCCATGGTAATATAGCTCTCCAGTTGTTGGTGGCACATAATAAAGTCTACCAATATGGATCCCCTACTTTCTTAAACAACATATTTTTTCACGTTGGTGGAATAAAAATCTAGTTGTAAATTCTGCAAATGTGAGACACCTTCCTTCCTAGTAAGAAACATTAGCCTGATACCATGCCATAAGCATTGATTGACAACAGTTACCCTTATGCAACACATCCTCGATATGATCAGTGTCAGTGTACGTAACACTATTTTGGCCGGGTAAATGAAAATGTAATCTTTCAACCGGAGGATATCTATAGTGGATATCATAGGAAAATATCCTCCATGACGCCTCGCAAGTAGAGATGTATCAGAAATCATAATACATTTTAATCTCATCAACATTATTGCCTGACAGTGTTTTAGTGTTGGTTTCATACAAATCTATTGTTACACGATCATTACCCTTGCTAATATACTTGAAAAAATATTTGACGGAAGTAGATTGATTGCAGACTTCAATATTAAAATGAGCTTGATACTTCATTAGCAAGAAAGGATTATATGGTACAACAAACCGATTATCCAGTGGGACACCATTTTTCACTATTGTGTTTCCATCATCTCTTCATCGGTATAGAACATACCCATCATCATCATCAACTGTTGTACTTTCAAAAAAAAATTGGGAAAAATTTCGTACATTATCCATTTTTCATACAAGGTGATCTATGATTTTCATTACCACAAGTTCCATGCATCATAAAATTCTTAACAGCCTCATGTAGTTTTGGGAAATCACCTTTATTTGGAATTTCCGTAGAAACACATTTGTCAATGCAGGCTGGACTACCTATTTTTCTCTCTCTACATAAAAATTTTAAAATGTGTATATGAGGCATTCCACGTTTCTGAAATTCCACTGTACGAAAAACTGCGCAAAAAGTAATGATATAGATGACACAATTCAACATCAGATTCATTAAATAAGATAAAGTATGTCTCATAAAATAATTTGAATTATAGTAGGTACTTGCACGTGACTTTCTAAATAAACATCAGTCTCGTAAATCCTTCATTAACTGGTAAACCTTAATATTGAGAATTCTGGATACAATGTGCGAACAATCCGAAGGGCTAAGATTGTTACGTGATACAAATCTAATGATTTCAGGCCAAAGGGGATTGCATGTAAACATTAAAAATAGATCCAGATATCCTGCACAATTACAGATTGACATTACATCTTGGTAATTTTGAATCATATACCTGGGACCACCAGTAAATGTAGATGGTAAAATAATTCGCTTCCCGCATGCATACCCATCACGGTCACCTCGCAGAAAAGCATCTTGCAGCCCACTGTATAGCTCAACCCTCAAGTGTTTTTGATTGAAGCAAATGAAGGATAGTCTGTGCGACTCTATCATTGTGTAAGCATCAACAATAAATTGTTGCAACAGTCTTCTGGAATGTTCTAAAGTTTACGTATCACTCGAACGACACTGCAAGTGATATGAGAAGTATTCACACATTGTTACTTTCCAAACCTTTCTACAAGTACTCATAGATGTATATCGATGCAAAATGTGGTCAATATATCCATCTTGAACATTTGTGTAAATAAGTGGATATTGTAATGGAAGGTACAAGGGATGATGATCATCAATCCGTTGCAAATCACCACTTTTTCTTTGACTGATAATATCTCTTTCACAGTTGAGATATTCAATGTCACCGACAATAACCATCGCAATCTCAGAAGTAGTAGGCAATTTGTATGTCATTCAATCTCTTTGTCTTCTCATAAGAAGGTGAAAATTTGAGTTTTCATGGTCATGAAGATCAAGAACATCCTTTTCACTTCTAAAATGATGAGATAAAAAATTTGTTTCATGAAGCATATTTTGTAAGTTGACAAAAATATTATAATCTCCCACTGTGTTTGAATTTTTTCCCTCATAATTGCAAAGAGAATTAAATTAAGAGTGATGTGAAAATATGAATATCCCATAAATGTTTAAAACTACATGTTAAATATTACCTGACGTCCAGAATCTGGTTTTGTGACTCATTCACAGTATCATAAACATATACTTGGGCAAACCTAGGTGGTTTCCCCTCAGGAGGACACAGACTACCTATACGATGGTAGTTTTGTCCATTCAATCTGAATATATTTGGAGATCTTCCATTATTGAATGATCTATCAACCTTACCGCCCATTGACGTGAATGAAAACATATAATTGTAAATATGCATATATTCTTGGAATACTCTTTCCTCCACAGAGTTTTGATTGAAGACTAATGTTTGAAGGTTTGGAGGATAGGAAGGTAGTAATTGCAAAAAGACTTTATGAAGCACGCAACATATACCAAATCGTGGGTTTTCTTTGGCGCTTTATTTCATATTTGTCACGACCCGACCTCGGGGCCCGTGCCGTGACTACCCCAAGCCCGCCTTCCATAGGCCAGGGGCTGGCGACTAGCACCAATGGCGTAAATCCTGATAACTGGGAAGGCATTGCCATTACAAAAGCAAACAAACACCACAGAGTAAGCAAGCGGAAAAGTAAACACAAGCGAAGAAAAGTAAAAGGGCCGGAAATACAAGCCCAACTGTAAAGTACAACTCGAAAGGGAAAAACAGCAGCTGGAAGAACGAAGCGGCTCCTGGGTCGTCCTCCTCGATTCCTACCTGAAGGGTAGGTACAGATGGATCAGCTCCTGGATCGTCCACCACGGATCCTACCTGAAGGGTAGGTACAGATAGCTCCTCTACTCCTCGGGTCCTGTCGTCTACTCCGGGTATGTCCGCCCAGTGGTCCTCCTCCGGGTACCGACCTGCTCCGCAAGCCTCAATTGCGATCTGCGCTGCCGTCGTCTGCAACCAACACAATGAAGTGCGGGCATAGCCCGTGCAGGGGTGAGTATAAGCTACTCAGTAGGGACCCCGAGACCCTTAAGGTCTCACTAAATCCAACATGGATATCCACAAAGTAAAGACAACAATCACGAAGTAACATCAGACTCTACTTAGGTATATTCCCATACATATACCTAAGTCATCAAGTAACCCATCCAATCACAAGGATACACAAAAATCATGAAATAAACGGATAACCATCACCCAGGTATATGCCCATACATATACCTAAGTTATCAAGCGACCCATCTCAATCATGAGGAAACGCAAAGATTCATTGACTCAGCTCAAACCAGGATTTTCATTATCGAAACCGTAACTACTGAGGAGCTCCGTCTCTAGAGTGTACAGTGGTCCTGTCACGACTCCGAGGTACTGCTCACTAACCTAAGACTGCTGAGGTACTCCTCCTGTCGAGTACTGCGGGTTTGTGGCCAACTACCGGGCGCTCCGTCCGCTGAGGGTCTGTCGCCAAATACCGGGCGCTCACCCAAATATCCTACTGAGGTACTCCTCCTGTCGAGTACCGCGGGTTTGCTGCCAACTAACAGGCGCTCCGTCCGCCGTGGGTCTGCCGCCAAATACCGGGCGCTCCGTCCACTGGGCTAGTCGACTCACTCCAAGTCGAGTCGGTCAAGCAGTCGTCAGGTCTCAGTCGGCTACACGGTCTCCGTACTCTGCACGCTCGTCTCCGGGAGGGTCCGCTCCACGAGCTACTGGTCGATACTCCAAGTATCACAAAGTCCCACAAAGAAGTGTCTCAAAGGACCACCTCATCATAGGGGTCTCAACGCAACAGACGGCGCGTCAATCGGACGCCCGGTCTGTGAGTTATTAGCCTTTTCGTCCCAGGGGCCCGGTTGGTTTTGTGTGCGAACCAATCCCGGCCGTATCACAACTGTACCTTGAACTCCCATAGGGTATACTCAAAGGGACCGTTACTCAACGCAATCACCAACACCGCTGATGGTTCGTCGAACGGACGTCCTGGCTGAAAGATATCAGCTTTTCCGTTCCAGGGGCCCGGTTGGATTTCGGGTACAATCCAATCCGGCCATACTCCGACTGCATCCAAAACTCGGGCGGAGTATGTCAAAAGTTCCGTCTCATCAAGAGGAAGTCAATGAAACAGACGACGTGTCAATCGGACGCCCGGTCTGTGAGTTATTGGCTTTTTCGTTCCTGGGGCCCGGTTGGATTTCGGGTACAATCCAATCCGGCCATACTCCGACTGCATCCAAAACTCGGGCGGAGTATGTCAAAAGTTCCGTCTCATCAAGAGGAAGTCAACGAAACAGACGGCGCGTCAATCGGATGCCCGGTTTGTGAGTTATTGGCTTTTTCGTTCCAGGGGCCCGGTTGGTTTCGTGTACGAACCGACCCGACCGTACTCTGTCGGCATCCAAACCTCGAGCAGAGTAAGCCAAAAGTTCCGTCTCACTGAGAGGAATTCAACAAAGCTGACGGTACGCCATTCGGACGTCCGGAGCTCAAGATATGTGAATTTGACCGAAATGGTCCGAAAACGGGGGGGGGTCCGGGTCCGGGCCGACCCGGCCCGACCCCCCCTGGGTCGGCCCGAACCGGGTCCGACCCGGTTGGCCCGGCCCCGCCCGGCCAGGGCCGGTCCGGCTCGGCTCGGCCGAGCGGCCTGACAACCCCGCGGCACCCGCGGGGTGTCGCGCTGGACACCCGCAGGGTGCCGCCTGACAGCCCCGCGGCACCCGCGGGGTGTCGCGCTGGACACCCGCGGGGTGCCGCCTGACAGCCCCGCGGCACCCGCGGGGTGCCACCCTGGACACCCGCGGGGTGTCGCCAGACAACCCCGCGGCACCCCGCGGGTGTCCAGCGCGACACCCCGCGGGTGCCGCGGGGTTGTCAGGCCGCTCGGCCGAGCCGAGCCGGACCGGCCCTGGCCGGGCGGGGCCGGGCCAACCGGGTCGGACCCGGTTCGGGCCGACCCAGGGGGGGTCGGGCCGGGTCGGCCCGGACCCGGACCCCCCCCGTTTTCGGACCATTTCGGTCAAATTCACATATCTTGAGCTCCGGACGTCCGAATGGCGTACCGTCAGCTTTGTTGAATTCCTCTCAGTGAGACGGAACTTTTGGCTTACTCTGCTCGAGGTTTGGATGCCGACGGAGTACGGTCGGGTCGGTTCGTACACGAAACCAACCGGGCCCCTGGAACGAAAAAGCCAATAACTCACAGACCGGGCGTCCGATTGACGCGCCGTCTGTTTCGTTGACTTCCTCTTGATGAGACGGAACTTTTGACATACTCCGCCCGAGTTTTGGATGCAGTCGGAGTATGGCCGGATTGGATTGTACCCGAAATCCAACCGGGCCCCTGGAACGAAAAAGCCAATAACTCACAGACCGGGCGTCCGATTGACGCGCCGTCTGTTTCGTTGACTTCCTCTTGATGAGACGGAACTTTTGACATACTCCGCCCGAGTTTTGGATGCAGTCGGAGTATGGCCGGATTGGATTGTACCCGAAATCCAACCGGGCCCCTGGAACGGAAAAGCTGATATCTTTCAGCCAGGACGTCCGTTCGACGAACCGTCAGCGGCGTCGGTGATTGCGTTGAGTAACGGTCCCTTTGAGTATACCCTATGGGAGTTCAAGGTACAGTTGTGATATGGCCGGGATTGGTTCGCACACGAAACCAACCGGGCCCCTGGGACGAAAAGGCTAATAACTCACAGACCGGGCGTCTGATTGACGCGCCGTCTGTTGCGTTGAGACCCCTATGATGAGGTGGTCCTTTGAGACACTTCTTTGTGGGACTTTGTGATACTTGGAGTATCGACCAGTAGCTCGTGGAGCGGACCCTCCCGGAGACGAGCGTGCAGAGTACGGAGACCGTGTAGCCGACTGAGACCTGACGACTGCTTGACCGACTCGACTTGGAGTGAGTCGACTAGCCCAGTGGACGGAGCACCCGGTATTTGGCGGCAGACCCACGGCGGACGGAGCGCCTGGTAGTTGGCAGCAAACCCGCGGTACTCGACAGGAGGAGTACCTCAGTAGGCTATTTGGGTGAGCGCCCAGTATTTGGCGACAGACCCTCAGCGGACGGAGCGCCCGGTAGTTGGCCGCAAACCCGCAGTACTTGACAGGAGGAGTACCTCAGCAGTCTTAGGTTAGTGAGCAGTACCTCGGAGTCGTGACAGGACCACTGTACACTCTAGAGACGGAGCTCCTCAGTAGTTACGGTTTCGATAATGAAAATCCTGGTTTGAGCTGAGTCAATGAATCTTTGCGTTTCCTCATGATTGAGATGGGTCTCTTGATAACTTAGGTATATGTATGGGCATATACCTGGGTGATGGTTATCCGTTGATTTCATGATTTTTGTGTATCCTTGTGATTGGATGGGTTACTTGATGACTTAGGTATATGTATGGGCATATACCTAAGTAGAGTCTGATGTTACTTCGTGATTGTTGTCTTTACTTTGTGGATATCCATGTTGGATTTAGTGAGACCTTAAGGGTCTCGGGGTCCCTACTGAGTAGCTTATACTCACCCCTGCACGGGCTATGCCCGCACTTCGTTGTGTTGGTTGCAGACGACGGCAGCGCAGATCGCAATTGAGGCTGGCGGAGCAGGTCGGTACCCGGAGGAGGACCACTGGGCGGACGTACCCGGAGTAGACGACAGGACCCGAGGAGTAGAGGAGCTATCTGTACATACCCTTCAGGTAGGATCCGTGGTGGACGATCCAGGAGCTGATCCATCTGTACCTACCCTTCAGGTAGGAATCGAGGAGGACGACCCAGGAGCCGCTTCGTTCTTCCAGCTGCTGTTTTTCCCTTTCGAGTTGTACTTTACAGTTGGGCTTGTATTTCCGGCCCTTTTACTTTTCTTCGCTTGTGTTTACTTTTCCTCTTGCTTACTCTGTGGTGTTTGTTTGCTTTTGTAATGGCAATGCCTTCCCAGTTATCGGGATTTACGCCATTGGTGCTAGTCGCCAGCCCCTGGCCTATGGAAGGCGGGCTTGGGGTAGTCACGGCACGGGCCCCGAGGTCGGGTCGTGACAGATTGGTATCAGAGGTGGTCGGTTCTACCGCCGATTCTGATCTTTCTTTCTGTGAAGCAATAGTGTTAAGGGTACCGAGTATGGTTTTCAGTTCAGGGAGTCCAGTGTTGGTGCGGGCGGCCGACGTATCCATACACCAGGACCCTGACAACTGAATTCCGACTTTGTGCACGAAAACACTGATTGCGTGTGTGTTTCCAAAGTTTAAAAATGTCAGCTCAAACCAGGTCAGCTCACCAGGTTTAATCATTTGACCGTGTTACGATGTTTCTTTCAGGATGCCTTTTCTCGGACGACCAGCTTTAGCCCAGAGGGATGTGCGTACTGACAGCCTGCCGACCGACGAGGCTTCGGTTCAGGGCCCTCTTGTAGTCACGGCACGGGCCCCGAGGTCGGGTCGTGACAATATTTCTCTCATCAAACAAAATTATAGAACCATAGTATTGGAAAACATTAGAGATATCTCCACTATTCAAATATTCTGCAGGTGACCAATGGTTAAATGAATGGTGTTAATAAACTTGGCTTTAGAAATTACATTAAACTATGATGACATGAACAAGACTCTACCAGAAGGTAAAAATAATACATTGACCTGCATTTTCCGCAATTTAAAGTAGTTGCATTATTTATGCAGTAGTATTGTCATTTAGTTTGTAAGGATTTTCATAAAAAATACATGTAACGTAACCAATAATTATGTAGTAGGTAAAACCTGAATAGTCTCTTCGATGAGTAATTCTTGCATTGATTTCACCAGTTGTTACATCTCTTTCTGAAATGACATGACTCAATGTAGATGACACATATTTGCTAGTGTTAATTATGGAAACGAATTTCATTGAAATACCAAAAGAAAGGATATTTATATCTATGGATAAAATAAGAGAATAAAATATGATTAGAATATAGATCACACCTATGTCGGGAAAATAAGCTTCATTACCAGTAGTTGAAGATGTAAAAAAGTATTTGTTTTTAAATAGTAATAAAAAAATTACACTCTGTGACAATTCAAAATCATTTGAAGGCATGATTTGTGCTTACTTTGTTAATGAGTCACGCGAAGGGTAAGTGGCTATATTTCCCTCAATCGTTACACCTAGAAAAAGTAATGAAAATTTAGTTTAAATTTTAAATACACATGAGAGAAAACGTGTGTGTTTTTCAGAACTGTACGATGATGGAGTACTTACCATAAGGGTCATAATTTTCCTGATTAATTGCTGAAATACGTTTTCACTTGCTACGGGGCACATATCTTGTTGATGAAGATCCACAACCATGATGATCTGTCAATGAAATTTAACAGTTGAGATACAATACAATGTTACCACATAGTAAAATAAATAAATATAGTCAGTGTTCTTTGACTGTGTAATATGACTCACCATTTGAAGATAAAGATGAAAGTGATATGCATGATCCTCATTTGGTGAGTAGACAATACATGAACACAGTTTTAATGATTAGATATAAATTAATATTGAAATGCTAAGATACTTATAGTTAATACTATTACTACAACCTTTTCTAATTCTTATTCTATCACTAATTGGCGTAGAAGATCACGAATCTAGAGCCACTGTCAATTGAAATGTAGCATGAGTAAATTAGTTTACATTATTTACAATTAATATATTGATTGTATCTGAAAATTATGGGAAAATGAAAATATACTTACCATTGGTAGGTATAGGCGAAAGTGGTATGCATGATCCTCTGATCAAATTAGAATTCAGTTGCAATGAATCAGATGTTGTATCAGAACATTGTTGATGGACCTCCAGGGGTGATTTTCCTATGAAGTTAGGAACCTGTAAATTAGTAAGTAAGTTTATGGAATGGTTTTAAGGAAATACAATAATTCTGTACCGATTTTTCGTTCTATTATATGAAGTCTCCTTTGAAAACTTGCATCCTTCAATTATTATGGTGTCTACATCTTTGTTTTGTTGTCTTCATGTTGAATTTTCAAGTTTTAGAATGCAACCAAAAGATGTTTCTGTGTACGTAGATTCAATTTATAATATACTGACAAGACAATTGACACATAATGCATGTTTGAAATATAGAGATCCACACTTATACTGTGATTGAAATGAACCACACTTATACCAACCTCAAAGAAACATATAAAGATTACAGAGAAAATATAAATTAAAATATTCAAATATTCAACATGAATGTCACATAATGCACAAAATGGTACTCATAGAGAAGCACTGCATAGTTATTGCACTAATCGACTCTTATAACAAAGTTATAGCAACATAAAATAAATAGAAACATCTGTCTAACATATCTAAAATAGACAGATGCAAGAGATGGACTCAAATTTGGAATACAGAGAAAATATATATTCATATATTCAAATATTCAACTTGAATGTCACATAATGCAAGAAAAGGTACTCATAGATAAGCACTACATAGTTATTCCACTAATAGAATCTTATACCAAAGTTATAGCAACATCAGATAAATAGAAACATATGCCTAACATATCTAAAATAGACAGATGAAAGCGCTGGACTCAATTTTGGATAATGGAGGAATCTCTATAGTCAAGCAGTAGAGGGTACCATAGATAAGCAGTGTATATTTTTTTTACGCATACATGGACTGCAGTTGCATACTGATCTGCGGAATTGCACCGAATAGAGGCCAAATAAATTACTGGAATTTTTCATTCAAACATAAAATGGTAGAATAGAGAAATATGTGCATATATTCATCATATAGAGCTCTCGTTGAGAGAAACCAAACCTAGACAGTGCAATACCAACGACCAGAGGAAGTTGATTAGTAATGTTAGACCTGCATCGAAGCCACCCAAATAGAAGAAACCCTTATTTAGAGGTAACATTACAAACGTCGTCGGACACAGAATACCATCGCGGGAGTTGCGACTTGAATTGGAATACTGTTTCGTAGATATATGCCGAAGAAACCCAGTAGCTCGAAACCCTAAATCGATTTGCAATAGGGGAGACCGTACAACCGGAAAGAGTAGATTCCATCAACGATGGTGTTAATGAAGAGCAGAATACGGTGCAGGGTCGGAGTGTCGATGATTGGTGGTAGCCGACGGTGTCGCGAGAAGGAAGTTGGAATAGTCGCGAAACCCGATTCGAGAATGGTGGAAGCCACGAAACCCTATTTGAGAGGGATCTGGAGGAGAGCACACATTGGGTAGCCAACTGTGTCATGTTAAGATAATTGGAATAGCCGGGGAGAAAAAAATTGGAGACTTACGTGGAGAAAGGAGGGAGTGACATGTAGGGTAGGAAGAATCCTGTTTTAGTATAGATAATTGATGTTTCATTTGTTATACCCTATATCATATGCTAGGGAATTATACTTGGAGGAATTCATGGAAGGGAAAATAATCCATATAGAGAAACTCTACTCCCCTGAATTACATGACAATTGAATATCCTAGAAAAGTGAATATTATGATTGAAAATTGGTTCAATGATTTGGAATATATAAATGAGATTCAATAAATGGTTTATCAAGAAACAAAAACAAATCACTCACAATAATTTTATTTGAAGTAAATCAGACAAATTTGGGAGAAAAAAGAAGAGGTTGTTCCTTGTTTTAGGAGGTGGAAAAGGGATTCCGATAAAACTAGAAATTTATGGGAATAAATTTTGTGAAAAATCCATGAAACATGTAAAAAAAGAAAACAACTTCCCAAAATGATATTGGAAAGAAGACAAAATAATGGATGAGAAAAAACTATCACCTTGAAGGATTCCTCTGTATAAACAATTGGTTACTCATTATTCCATTTTGTTGTATATTATGTGTGCTACAATTCCAAGAATTAAACGATAAGTGTTGTTCATTGTTGAGTTAATCAATTTACCTAATGAATAAGAAGATTGCATTACTTGAGGGTGAGATTACATGGAGTTTTTGGTATGAAAATCCCACTCTCAAAACTTATTCATAATTATATTTATTAAGGGGGATTAAATTTTTAATAAAAGGGCAAGACAATTCTTTCACTTGAACATTAAAATGTGCTTATTGAAGTGTGTGAAAGATCATGTATTAATTTTCTTTAAGGTACCCATCATGATAATTGAGAATGTATAAGCATGGTATGACATGTAAGTATTTTTCATGGACATCATATTGAACCTTGGTTATTTCAATCTCATTTTCAATATCAGGTTAGCCAATATAGAGTTGGAGTTTATTAACTAAGATATATTTTCAAATTATTAAGTGATATCATCACTTTCTTTTAAAAAAATAAGATAATATGTTTTGAGAATAAATATGAGATGAGAAGATCCAACTTATCATTTTTATTTGACTATCAATACATGGGAAAAGAATTAGAGAACAACACATAGGCTTTTATAATGTAATGGGATATTGACAAAAAAATATAAAGGGGTAGATTGTAACGACCATGTATTTAATTTTCTAGAAATGATTAGACATATGATCTAAGATGAAGTGGTGATGTTTGGATAATTCTTATGATCTCACTTTAGATAGTTGTATTTTATTCTTAATTATTTCATATGATAAATATGACTATTGCTTAAGCTGATCATAAATGGAAAATACAAGTGATAATGAATTTTAATAAACATAGAATACTTGTAAAACCTTCAAGAATACCATGTAAATATTTAGTTTCATGTGGAATAGAATATTGAATGAAAAATAATGTGATTTCATGTAGTGAATTAATATAGAATCCCATGAAAAAAATATAAATATATTTAATTCATGAAGAATATTTTGAATAAGGGATCTAATTGTTTTGTAATTTTATTTCAAATTGGATAATATGTTATAATTTACTAAAAAAATGCCAACCAGGGGGAAAATCATGTGAAAAGTGAACCACTTATTATGTGAGAAATCAAGTCGACGTTAACTAGACTATATGGAAATAGAGTATGGGTATAGAACCTATAATGGAGCACCCAAAGAATAGAGATTGTGAAACTATGTTGGGTGGTGTAGTGGGGAAGAAGGTGACATGGGTTAGTGTACGTGAGTATTAGAGAGTGGACCCATGTACTAACTTCTATGAAGCCATAGAAATTCCATAGGTAATAAGGAATCAGTAAACCGAGAGTTCGAAAAATGAGGGGAAACTAATATTAAAGAATATTTACTTTTCTAGAAATATACAAGCATTTATTTAGTAATCAAATTCAACCATTATGGGCTATTCGATCAACTATCACCTTCTTCCGTCAATCAATAGTTCTGTAGAGTTCTAGTTATCCTCCATATCTAATTCATTAAAAACTTGGATGAATTTACACAAATAAAATCAAGGACTATTATTTGTTAATATTTTCTTGTTGAATTCCTAAAATCTAGGTGTTATCTAGGATCATTTTATATTCGATATTCATGCACTGACATGCATGAATAAGAGGATCATAAGCCTTGTTATGAAATAGAGTATTCGAATGAAGAAATAACAAGATTTAATGAAATGACACAATCAATATAATATATTCAATTCGTTAAATATTTATGAATTTTCATCAAATTGGAAAAGGAAGAACATGGTGTGTTTGAGATTCTAATGCATGAGCTATTCGTTCATTCATGATGCTGATGATTAAAAATCCATGCACAATCTAAGTCATGGGTGATAAAGAAGTCACATAAAAAATAAAGACACAATACCTTCATGTCATTAAATGGGCTGAATGTTTTTCATATTGGGTGAATAATAATAATTATAACTTCAATCCTTTTTGTATTCTCGTTTCAAGATAATAAATGATGTTTAATATCCATTTGAAGTTACAGAGTTCTTGATCTTTCAGGTGTTTTATTTTCATAAATAAGGACAAAGGGTGGTCTGTGGGATTGAACAAAATAATGAGTTTACCTAAATCCACATGTATTGATATTTATATGCATGCATTCAGGGTGAGTGATGAAGGATGATTCCTCGTGTAGAATACAAAATACTTGTCAACTTTTAGTTTGTCTTATGATGCACACGTAGATAAAGTATAGTAATGAGTAATCATTTGAAATGAGAAAATAAATATAATACCCTACATCATTTGGTTATTTATAGTTTAAGAAGCAAAATTAAATGTGTTGTTCATAACATGTCTAATTTAACATTTAATTGTGGAATTTAAATCATAATATTAATGATTCACTATCACAAGAATAATTATTGTCTTGTAGTGTATTAATTGTGCATGTTGGTGATGAAGAAAATGTGTGTAGAATTGGAAGACAATTTGAGAATTATATATATATTTATTTCAAAGTGAGAGTGAGACATAGAAAATTAATTATTAGAGAAGGTGATTACATGTACCAAAGAAATTGAAGAAGAGAATTCAAATCATTAACAATATTAAAGGAGTCTCAAAACCATCATTTCAGAAGTTATTGAGGAAGTACATGAGAAAGTGTGATCCAAAAAGTTTATGGAGGAAGATCAAGATTCCATCCTACACTGGGTCAAAGATAAGAAGAATGATCTTTTGAATGGTGCATATAACCATTTGATAAAGTGTCTCAAGGAAAAGAATATGGTTTGTAGGTATAACAAACCAAGTTGGAAGAGTTAGATCGCTTGGAAGTATAATAGTGATTAATAGGAGGATTGACCACTAGGGTGTATGACCAATTTTTTTCCAAAACTCCTATAATTTATTATAATATTATATTTTATAATCCTCATTAGGGGAATAAAAAACGTGATTTGGAGTAGGTTTTTAAGACAAATAATTTAAATAATATTTGAAACCCTGTCTTCTTTATTACTACACACAAAGGTGAGGTTGTGTGAAATCATTGAGTGGATCAAGAACATTAAATTATTAAAGATTATGAATTTAGAATGAGGTAAAATTTGTAAAAAGGTTTCCAATAATTTACCCCACTCTTAGTGGAACCTTTCTTGTCCTTGGGATCTATAGAACTTTTCTATGTGATTTTCTAATCAATGAGTTCAATTTTGTTGATAAAAAAGTCACGTGTTTAACTAATATTGAATTTTTTTCTATAATGAGAGATGACTATCAGTTTTTCCTCAGTATAAACTAAATAATGTGTTTAGATATAGAATGATTTGATATAGAATTTTTCTATCCATCAATTTCGAATAATATTGGTAAAAAAGGAGTCAAGTTGGATGGGTACGAACTCAATAATGTTTGATTTTCATTTCTTTTAAAAGTTACTTTCATCATATGTCATCAAATGATGTATATATAATCTTGTTAATATAAATGAGATTTTTCAGGTCCATGGTGTAATCTAATATATTTAAACCGAAACCATATTTTTATACATATCATGTACATATAAATTTCACTTAACATCTTGTATCTAAGTTAAATAACCGTTTTCAGTGTAGTGGAAGTAACCAAGACCATGATGATAATTTATGGGACCTATTAGAGAACATTTAGGGTGGGATGGAGGAGGTTTCTAAATTTTATATTGGTAACATTAGTTTTACATTATTTTTATCCATCTACTACAGTTATGTTATTTCTATTTTTGGTTTATTACATTATAGTAATTTTTCAACATTATTTAGAGTCTTATTTTATAATGATATGGTGATTAATTATATTGCATTTGGTTTCACTCTGGTTATTCTTTATTCATTTGGGGATGATAAATTATTGGTTAAATCCCTATCAATGAAATACATTTAGAACCTCGATGTTAGTCTTCTTAGAGATATTTCAATAATTGGGAAGGAAGTTATAGTAGACATTGTGAATGGAGACCCATTTTAATTATCATTATGTTAATTGTTTTTTTATTCCCAATCAGTTTTTGATAATCCAGAGATTATTAATGTGGTATTTTTCAAGTAGTGTGTTGTTTATTATATCATATTGACTTTCATTTCGAATTTTATGATAATAATCAATGGGTTTTGGAAAGTATACTTTGATAAAATATTGGTTTTTCTTTTCAACATCATATATGAGTTTGAAATTGATATTTATATGTTGTTTCTGGATAATGATTTATTGGAAATGTTTTTTGTTAAAACTTATTATATTAAAATGTTTATTTTCTATTAACAATGAATATTTCATATTACTTATGTATTATAGAATATTGGATTCATTGCAAAAAACCTGCAGAGTTTTTTATTCACCTATTACATATATGCTTTGGGGTAGATTTTGATGTTATTGATTTTATTTTAAGTTAAAATAATAATGATACTTTAGTTTGAAGTGGACCAAATATCAATGGATAGAGACATAGTGAGACAACCTGAGCACATCATACATATGTAATACATCATTTGATAGGAGTATTTATTATATATCACAAAAAATCACTCTCAATGTAGTAACCTAAGCTAAAAGCATCTTTATTTTACATAATTTACATAATATAAACATTAAATCTCAAAATAAACACACAATTCCAAGAATAGAATATTTACCGTCTCTAAAGGCTAGTAACATTGCAAATATATTTTACAAAACCTGTTAACATTTCTCTATAATCGTACTATAATAGAATCACTTATACAATTCTAATATGTTATACTCATATTTATAACATGGTGAATGGAAACATAAGAAAGGGGAAATATCCAATACATAGTAAAGGAAAAAATTGGAGATAATAACCAAAGATCATATGTGAGTATAAAAACACGTGGTGAAAGAAAATAACCAAGATCCATGATTCTGTTATAAGTATTTCCTACCAAAATGAACACCCAAATGGACCGAAGGCCTTCTTTTTATTGATTTATGATAACCCCCCTTTAAAGTGTTTAGGGGGAACCCTTATAAGGCCCACATGCCTAGTGGATTACATGACCCAAATATTTTATAGGAATTCATCCCAAACATGTCTACTTAGAAATGCCCCTCTTGAGAATCTAGAAAATTAAGGAACTTCCCACCAATGAATTTCTTGTTCAGCTAGAAATACTTGTGTAGAGGTGCATAGTTCTGGTCTTAATAGAGATTTCCATACCCTATCATTCGTCAATATCTACATAGCTTTGTTTTGGTGAAACTGTCTGATCTAAGTCCCCAACTCGAGCTAGTTCCTTTGGTCCATCTGGTTGCATCTGTACTTCATTATATGTATGAGGTGGCCCAAAGGCCTTGAAGTAGCCTCAAGGCCTTGAGGTGGATCGAAAGTGTTAACTGGCCTGAAATACTTGGGTGTCCTAAAGGCCATAAGGACACTATTTCCGACACCCTTGCTGGGGCATGTATCCGTATGTGCTGCGACCCAGTGTATTTTTCCCCACATTCCCTATTTCCAATGGCAGGTGGCATCCATCATTTTTTAGGGACATTTTCTACTTGATCAAAATAGCATGATGGGAAGTCGGTCTCTCCTTCTGTGGATTCCTCCTCAGAGTTCGCTACCTAGTCTAGGTGTCCCTTAATATTAAGATGTTGTTCGTGAAACTCTTCCCCGATGTATATCTTCATGGGCACTAGTTAATTAGACTTCTTCTTTAAGGACATTCCAAGGGGTAAAGTTAGGGTAGGAACCATCAATCAGGAAAGTAGTCATGTTGGACATCGTTGGAATGTCTGGAGGCTGAAACACTGATGCATATGGGTTTCTTCCCCTTATGATAGTTCTTCTCGAGGGTGTGTAATCCTGAGGAATCCCACATCAAGTGTGGGGAATTATATGACATAGGCTTTTCCCTGAAATTTTCCTCATCTTCCAATATTAGCCACATGGTTTGTTGCGGGTTTAACGTCTAGAGGATGCAAATCAGACTAATCAGAACACTAATTTTGGTAGATTAGATTTCCACATCCCTATATGGGGAGCATTTAGAAGGTTTACTAGATAGTGCATGAGAACACCCAATGAGGATGCATTTGAGATGATGTTTCCAACAGAGGGAAGACATCACACTGTGAAAACTAATCTAGACACAACTGAGGGTGGATCATGGGAAGTGAACCCCTGAAAGGGAGACACCAAGGATTACCATTGTTTGGGATTGAACCTCATGCAGGTTTCTTACATACCCTATTTGGACAACCGGGATCAAAACCCATGTAGTTCGAATAGATGATGAATCAGGGTGTACACAAAAGACAATGACCTAGAGACATGTTAGTTCTTACACATGGATAGTGGCCCATCACAAGAGGGACACTATTGGTTGGATGGTTATGGACACTTTGAGGATTATGCATGTTTATAATCCCAAATGGATGGAATTACTTCATCGAGATGTGGGAGCCCAAGTAAAAATCAGGATGGCTAATGGATGTTTGAATAATGTTAATAGGGAATGAGATAGAACTTTCGTGAAGGTGATGGTGGTGTTGGGTTTGAACCTTATAGACTATTCCTACATATCCCCATGGAATGGAATCAAAGTCGGTGTAGTTTAATGGGGTTATGGGACACGTGAGGGGGTCACCCATGAGAATGGACACATGGATGGGACCCGGAGTAAGTGGAACCTGCAGGTTGGTTTATGGCCTTCACGAAACACAAAGTCTCAAGGGAGAGATAAGGATGAGACATGGATGATGTAATTGAACCTCGGGGTGGCTTCCTACATATCCCTATTGTAGGGAATCAAAGTCCATGTAGTTCATGATGGGGCATAGAATCAGGTTTTTCACAGAGGACAATGACCTGACGACATGTTTGGGAATACACATGTTTAGAAGCCTAGGAGCTGGTCCAATGACACTAAGGGACATAGCATGGATGCGGGTTCCAATAATGGGGAAATCATTGTTTACCAGTGTTTGTGGTTAAACCTCAGGAAGGCTTCCTATGAACCCTTTTTAAGAGATTGGGATTAAAACTAACATAGTTTTAATGATAGTGGTTGGTCTTCAACCTTGTAGAGGCTTCATACATATCCTTGTGGTAGGGAATCAATGTCCATGTAGTTTGATGGGTACAATTTAATGTCATGCGACACAAAAGGGGAATACTGTTTAACGTCATACATGATGGGGGTGAACTAATGTGAAGTGGATATGACTGATTGGTGTTAGGATTGAACCTTTGGGAGGCTTCCTACATACCTTGATTGGAAAGGGAAAGGATCAAGGTCCACTTAGTTTAGATGCATACAATTTAATGTCACACTGGATGAGGGATAACTGACGGGAAGTTGTCGGGACCGATGCATGATGGGATTGCACCTCAGGAGGCTTCCTAAAACCCATGCCTTGGATGGGAAAAGATAAATGTCCACGTAGTTCATAATGGGGGCTTGGGACTTACGTACTATGATGGCCTAGGGAGGATTCCATGACCGGTACTTACTCTAAGACCCCGTGAGTCATGCTTGGTGTGAGAAATAAGAGGCAGCAAAGACCTGATGACCATGTCGCAAAAGGTGCATCCGTGTGGAATAGAGCAGGACTTATGCATGGTTAGCAGCCTATGAAGATAGATATTGGTACTTACTCCAGGATTGAGGACTAATGGAGATAAATCCCAAAGGGAGAGGGAAGGGGTATCAAGGGTCCCTGTGCCCTTATCTCCTCTGGTATTTTCCCATAGAAGAAGATAAGAGGAGAAAAGATTCTACCTAATGCAAGATATTCTCAGTTCTTCCACCAAGATGGTTTTCCTTCCCCATAGGTAGATTTTATTCCATTCAAGGAGGATCTCATTCCATGTGAGGAAGATCTCACACCCGTGGAGACCAATGGGCATGGAAAATGACCGAGGCCGGGAACCCTATGTATATTTCACGAGGTGAGGCTATAGTTTAACATCATGTGATGAGGATGATGATTCTTGGTAGTTTAACATCATATAGCTTGAATTATGAGGATGTACTCCTCACCCCTAAGACTTACATAACCGGGGCTCTTTAACCCTTGCTGAATGGAAGGCACTGACAATGTCATGTAGAGATGGCATTGTGGAGTGATCAATTGAGGGGCTCACATTAGTGTGGCTATGTGAAGAAGAAATAACCGTTAGCATTCCTATGATAAGAAGCATGAGGTAAAGAAACAAAATACGAAACACTGCTCAAGGGACCTTGAAATCACTCCGTACAAGACAGGAGGAATGTACATGAAAGGGACATGTGAAGTAGAGGGGTTCATAGGAAGGGACCTTGTGAAGCTCTGGTGATCCACAAAGTGGAGAGACTCTGTGAAGGGGTATTCTTCATGAAGTGGAATGGCCTAGACTAGGTTTGGAGTATACATGCATATGATGGGTGCTTTGCGAAGTGATAGGTCTTTCGTGAAGTGTGACTTCACAAAGTATGGGTACCTTGCAAAGTTTTACAGTGCAAAGTGATGTTCTTCGTGAGGCATAGTGATCCTGCCTTAGAATGGGGTCCACATGTGCATTAAATGTACGTCATGAAGCATGAGTATTTTTCAATGATCCGAGTTCCCTTAGGGATCTACTACCTTTTCCATAGATAGTGGGATTCGCGAAGGGAATCCATGATTGAAGAGGGGGTGTATTTGAGTTAAGGAAAAGGTATTTCAAAATTCTCAAATACCATGATTAGCTATGTTTTTTCAATTATTTGTAGATAATAGAGTGCTTCACGATATGAGATATAAGAAGGTGAATGGTTAGGGTATCCATCCTTTTGGGATTAGGGGAATCCTGATATTTATAGGCGAAAGGGCAGTGCAAAGCTCTGACAGCATGTTGTGAAGCCGCTTATGCTTTACCATCAGAGGCGGATTACATCAAGTTTGTTATAATCATGGAGTTTACCATCATACCCTCCACGGTGAAGAGGCCTCCGTCATTCCCTCTACGGTGCTCGTAGAGGTTTTAGTCAATTTCCCATGGATCACAAAGGTGATTGTGTTCCCTCCGTGGTGCATTGTTTTCCGTCAATTGCATCATAATAGTAAATTATTCCAGCTCTTACCTTTTTGGTGATCGTGGAGGGGTCCATGGATTTGTGCCGGCCATAGTGTCGAAGGTCTTTGCATTGGTTCATTGAGAATAATCCCATATGGCATTGGTGTGCTCTTTGCATATTTTTTCTATGAAAACATTTTGGATCCAACAAATTCCCCCCCTCAGACTTAGAGATGAGGAGAAAATGAGGGTCAAATTATTAGGGTATATCACAAAATATTTTAGGTTATTCACAAAGAAAGATCAAAAATCTGGGTCGTAATGAAGACAGGCAAGGCACAGGTTGAGAACGGCACGAAGCTCTCCACAGATTGGCGCGCCGCAAAGCTCGGAGGTCGTTGCATATAAATACGGGAGTATGAACCATATTTTTTCCTTACAAATCTCTGCTTTCTTATTCTTGGGATCTAGATTTGAGAATCTTTTCATGCTCCATGACCATGATTTGTGAATTAGGACCCCATTGATCTACAATGCACAATGATTCTTCATACTCAGTGATTTTGCGCTTCACGAGTTGTGTCTGTGAGGCCTGTGGCAGAACTTTGCGATCAATCTATGCGATCGAGATTTTTGATCAAGCTCTATGACCTAGGAAAAAAATTTCTATTGTTTTGAGACAGAATATCTCCCCAAGAACATTCCAAGGGGGTCCTTGTGGATGCTTTCCAAAGGGCTGAGATTGTGGATAACCTATACATCGAGGAATGTTTCTGGAACCATTCGAACCACGAATCACTAATGGAGCTGTTGTTAGATAGCTAGAAGTACTACCCTTTTTGAAAAATACTTCCCCTTTACATCTTTAGTCTGAGGGATGATGTTCTCATTCCCGAAGAAAGTAGGGACGAGCCAGCCTATTGGTTCAGGAGTACGTTGTGCCAATGCCAGTGGTTCAGGGTGGTTGAAATTGATACTTGGTAGGATAATAAACCCTTCAATGTCAAATTCTTGTATAATCATGTTAACAATGTTGATGGGAAGGCGTTTCAGCTAGAGGTCTCTCCCCCTCAGTACCACACCATTTTGAAGGTGACTTTGGGGAACCCGTAGAAGGGGTGGACCGATGAGTGAGATCGGCGCCAGGGCGACAATTTAATAGGCAACGGGGTGTAGGATTACTGGGTATGTGCCTCCTGCGAGGATTTTGGGGAAGAGATGAGGCGAGTGGGCCTATATGAGGTGGCATGTGACTCCCAATTCCATATCTACAAGCTGAAGAAAATGATTCCAGAGATATTCATTAGGAGGTCGTTGAGGACCAACACTTTCCATTTTTACCATGGTAAGGACTGTATTAGCCTCTTGGGCCTTCAAAAAATCTTAAAAATTATGATATTATGGGAGATTTACGACGATTTCCTCCTTACTGTGAATAAATGGTAGGACCCAGATAAGATTCCTCCACTGGAAATGGTTTTGAATGACCTGGTGTGAGGAGTGGACAAAAATTCGGTGAGGGATGTCCCCTTTAAGTTGTAGTTCAGGAGGTTCTATAATTTCCTTTAGATAGGATGTTTCCTGTGAGGCCTCCCACTTACCAAAAGAGGTTACAATATAGAAAAGAAAACTCATACTGGTGACACATGGAGGACAGCTAGTAGAAGACATGGGGGTTCAGTGTCAGCACCGAGAAGCAACAGGTGGTTAGGATAGCTACATTAAATAAGGGATACCAACATGGGTGTATGACCAAGAACATTAATCATCAGGTCCATGTTGGCTATAGTGAACAGATAAATCTGGTGATCCTAGTGTTGGATAAGCTGTACAAAGTACGGTGGAATGTCAGTGAGGGTAAGAATCTACATAGGGTGTGTGGGCTACTTCATCTCCTATATGGGTGGATAGCTTCACATTTGGGTGCCTATGAATACCCAAACAACATTTCACCTCTAGGGTCAGATTTCCGACCAGCTATTCTAAATTTTGTGGGGAGTTTCTTGACCAAGATGACCCTGCCACTAGTGCTGAACTGAGATTGGAAGGCAGATGAATTCAACGTATATCTGTTCCTATTGCCAAAAGGTGTATTTACTAATGATGATAAGGGAGATGAGGAGCATTAGTCCTATCTATTGGCCTTTTTGGATGGAGTCCTGGTGGCGCTGGTTGACCGTAATCCCAACTGCAAGCCATGTACCCTTCTCTACTTTGCGAGGAAGTTTCAGTGTATGCAGAGGATGAACCCACATGCCTACATGGGGGTACGACATGAGAACCAACCATGTGTGATGAGGCATATATGGCTCATGCTCACACGAGAGGATGGAAAGATGTGGGATGATCTTTCTCCACCCATATATGTCTATGGGATAGTGATGGAATTTGCAAGATTTGTGAGGAAACCGACCCAGGGGATATGTTGAAGCAGTAAAACATTTGTTCTAGTGATGGGGTACCTACTCAACCTCGGGGTTAGGGCCAGATGGTAGCAAGAACATATCGTGTTGGTGGGGCTATAGTATTAGTGACACCTACACTGATTGAGAGGAAGGAGAGAGTCACATACCCGATTGTCCTAGAGGAGAAAATTCAACAAGAAGGGAGGCAACCCATGGGGGTTTTGTAGGATACCAACATTGGATCTGAGGAAGCTGTTGCACCAAATATACTTTCTTGAGGAAGCTATTTTCCTAGTTCTATGGGAAATATGGAAGGATAGAAGAAAATTCCTCAATCCTTCCCAGACGTGGCACCATATGAACTATCTCAGGATGGATCTGTCGGGAATTGGTAGTTCCAGGGATGACTTTGTGGTATCACAGGTAGAAAGGGAGTAGTACATCACCGTGCTGGGGGACATCATGAAATCTCGAGGTACTCTGTGTCTAAGGAAATATCGGGTGCAAGTGCTTCTCAATCTAACAATCCATCTATAGTTATCTACCACATAATTTAGGGAGTTCTTCCCCCTACCAAAAGAATCAAAAGTGTCCTCCTGGGCGGATGAGGCTGGTAGGGGGATACCTTTAGAGGAATGCGAGGTCACTAACTAGGAGCAGGAACAGTTTACGGAGGCTCTTGAGGTAGAACCTAAAACATGTTCATGTGATTATCATTTACTTCACTTAGGAATTATCATTTAATATTTGAACTGTTCAGGAGGGCCTCATATGAAAAACCTACTCCCACCCAATAGTGGATACAACTTCGGGATTTTCACTCGTGAAAATGGTGATTACCGCACCTAGAAGGGCCGTGACACGCATGGTGGTTCTCCAGGAGTATTTGGATTTCCCAATCATATATGGAGGGCCACACCTCAGGGTAATGGTGGCAATAGATCATGGGAGAGACCGACTATTTGATCTCTATAAGTCCTCTTCACAGAATTTGTAACTATCATTCATAGAATCATGCCAACTGAAATCTGTGTATTTTCATATTCATTATTCTTTAAATGGCATGGTCCACATTTGAGAGGGTAGCTGGGGCCCCTTTTTCTACCTTTCAAAAGTGAATACGGATGGTCGTGGAAGAAGAAGTCCATATTAACCAAGACACAACACTCCTGATCACAAGTGGTACCATCACCAAGACAGAACCTAATGTCATCGAGGTGGAAATCCGATGATAGGGATCAATCAGATGACATGAGACCTGACCTACCCAACCAAACACTAGATGATGATCTTGAAGATGAGTTCCTAGAAGTGTTCCCGACATATAAACTCACTGAAGTTGAGGAATGGGACAAGATGACTTCAAATTAAGGGGATAGCAATTCCGTCTTTCACCGGTCATGGAAAATGATAAAGCACTTCATTGGGGAGAGAAAATAAGGGAACATGACGGTGAGGAAGCTGTTGCACCAAATAATTTGAAGATTTCAACTTGTATTTGGGATATTCAAACCCTTTGGTGTTATAATTTGTGTCAACTCATAAACATACATTCATGATTTTATTGTTTATTTTGGTTGCGTTCATGAGTTCAGTTATTTATTTTTATTTTTTGCATTTCCATCACATTCGTGAAATATCCAGTGACCAATCCCTATGAACATGTGGTTTGTGGATGATGTGAGAAACAATGGATGACAACATTGTTATTCTTTTTGAATATGAGGGTGCCAACCATGCTCTAGGAATCTTGAGATTTAACAACTAATCAGGATTTCTGGGAAGAAAGAGGGAGGCCTAACTAGAGAACTATGTTCTTAGGGCAATTGAATTTCCTCTTTACCAACCTGTCCTAGTGCACGAGCAGGATAATGCTAGGTGCGTTGGAATCAATCCCAACATAAGGGAGTAGAAAGTGTGAATGTTGATAAAAAAATCAACACACTACATGGATAGCATGATAATGAAGGATAAATGTTGACAATGTTTGAAAAATATTATCCCTACTACGTTAGCCTGAAATGGGGATAGCAGAAGAGGGACAACAACTAATAATGTTTGAACCATAGGGCCTGGCTCAAAATGCCATTGATTAGTCTTCTGGAATTTTATCACATGATAGTAGGTGAGCCATAGTTTGAGCATATGTACTATTAGGGGTTTCTATCAAGCATGAAAGAGGAAGAGGATCCAAATAAATGGAACAGTATGTGTGGAGGTTGGAGAGGTGGGTTGTTTGAATGGATACCAATAATCTTGAAATTAAGCCACCATGATGAAAAAACAATTTTGAGCACATCAGTCTGATCAGGGATCATTTTCATTTAATAAAAGGATCTATCTAGTGAGAGCCTAAAGTGGCCCAAAGTTTTACGTCATGACAATGAGGATGATGTACACATTGTTTAACGTTGTATGGTGATGATAGAAGTAATGAATGGTCTTGAAAGGGGGGATGAGGCTGGGACAACCGTATAAATTATTTAAAAGTGTGTGGGTAGATCTTAGAACTAGACATCCAGATGTCACTACATATTATACTAGGGTAGGAATAAATCCAAATGTCGTTCTAGAGGACCAGTGCAGTTTAACGTTTTATGGTAAGGAAGCAAGGAGGAATATATATTTAAATGGGTATGTGATGCGGTAATTTTAAAACTGATGTGAATGAGGACAGAAGGATGTCATCCCCAAATCACGTGCCTCTAACAAATATTTCAGTCCAAGTGCCCGAAGAGGATAATTTTTGGGCGGTACATGAGGTGAAATGATCAAGTCTTCCTACGTATCCCATGAGGATGGGAATCAAGCCAAATGTAGTTTTCAATGAGACATGTGGTGAGATACCCACACTAGTGAGGGAAAACCACTCTGGTGGAGGAGTTAAATCATCCCATAATTATCATGGGGAATCATAAACTTATCTGTAGTAGAATCGCAGTTTAAAGTCATACATTGAGGATGTGGTTATCCAGAATGGAAATGCACACTATGGAACATACCCTGATGTGAATGAGGACCAAGCAGTCCACACCACACCACGAGTTCTCAGTGATATTATTTATACCATATACTATAGGTGGCCTAATTTGGGGTTGGGCCCAAGGGAAAGTTCTCAGGCAATCTTATGCATCCCATGCGGATGGGAATCAAGCCATACATAGTTCTGGAGGACCCGTGTAGTTTAAGGTCATTCAGTAGGATGAAGAGTGAAAGGGGAGATAAAAAAATGGGGGAGTACATTGTGCTTTAAACATGGACATGATGTGAATGAGGAAATAAGCCGTCCAAACCACACCACATAATCTCCATGAAATCCTAGGTCAGCAGACCGAAGACGATGAAGTTTAGCCTGGGCCCAAGACAAAGTGTTCTGGAATTCCTATGTACCCCACTGGGATTGGAATCAAGCCATATATATATATATATATAAAATGGAAGTTTAATTTCATGTGAGATGGAATTCATGTGTAGTTAGGATACACCAGTACACATCCTACCAAAACCACTAATCACATGTGAGTTGTGCTCGATGTGGGAAACAAGGAGTAGTGATGCAATTTTATAGGTACAAGGAGGCACACATTAGGGGAAATATAATGCTATGTGAATGAAGTACCAATATTACCAACCTGCCTAATCAATGCACATAGATGCACGAAGGGGTAAAACTGAGTTTATTGTAATTCCACTTAAACATAAGGAAGTGTAAAGATGTGAATCATGGTGCCTGATATCTAGATCGCAATGATGGTGGAGTGACGATAGAGGATAACTGTTAACCATGTTCTGAACATAGCATCTATTTCACGTAAGACTGGAATGGGGAAAGGAAAATAAAGATCAACCGCTAACGCAGTTCAAAACATGGGAACCCTTGAAATATTTTGATTGAGGTCTTTTAGGGTGTATCCCCAAGACAGTAGAAAATCCAATGGGGCATGATACTAAGCCATAAAGGGGGTCCCTTCAGACATGGAAGAAGATGTGGATCCAAATAATGTGCTCATGAAGCTTGAACACAAAATTAAGGAATTTTCATGTCAAATCCACCACTTTGTTCTATACTCCACAATAAATTTGAGTATGCTAGTGAGAGGTTATAGATAGAGGGATTTGAATCCCTTTCCAAAGACAAGGGTCCACGGGGATTAAAACTCCTACTATATGGTCACAGAGTGGACCATTGAGAGGGGACTTGGTTTAATAGAATGTGTGTATGGTGGAAAAGTAGGAAAAATTGTCATGAATGAGGACCAAAAAGGCCTTCCATCTTATGAAACATTCATATGAAAAAACCACACATAGTTTAAAGTCATGATGCGTGGACAAGGTGATGCAGTTTAACATCATGTGCATGGAAGAGTGGAGGATTCAAAGTATCTGGGTATGGACCTAAAGACTAATCTTCTAGGTGTCCTTACTTATCCTATAAGGATGATAATAAATCAATATGTAGATATGGAGTATTACATGGTAGGGTTCCAATTCCAGGGGCAATATTTTCTTGAAGGTTTGGCCCGTGCACCAAAAGAAGCGGCATTTGATGGAACCTGTTTGTTCATTAGGGTGGATGTGTCTTTTTTTGAAAAAATACAAGGGTAGGGAATCCGTGCATTGATACATGAATCAATACATACGTATAACTTTACAAATGGAATGGTGGATGTTGATACTAGACATGATGTTTCCTTGAGCGAGGACATCCAAATATGGTTCCATTTTTTGTTGTGCGTCCAGGACAATATTTTCATAGTTCAATGTCATATGATAGGACCAACCCACGCCTTTTAATGTATTGTAGAAAATACGTAACTATTTATTGTCATGTTGGACCAGTGAGTATAGTTTAACATCCCATGGATTATACTCCCATAGAAGAATGATGTTGTAAAGGGAATTCATGAGGGGGGATAAAGCATATTCAATGCAAATGGGGACATCAGTCAATATCACATCACGTGCAACCCCTGATAGTGGGACCTCAGGAAAAGGGGCCAAAAAATATCATTGGATATGGGGATTGAGCTGAAGAAGAAATTTTGGGGCATTCCTATGTATCCCATGAGGATGGGAATCAAGCCAAACGTAGTTCCAGAAGAGGTTATGCAGTTTAACGTTGTCTGATAAGGATGAGGGAAACAGAGAATAGCTCCAAAAGATGGATTACGTGGTGTGGATATTGAAAACCCAACAGGAATGGGGAAATAATCCCACATATGTCACAAAAATAAATCCTATAAGACTCAGGGCCAAAAGGATGAATAGAAGAAATAATTAGTGGAGCCTGAGCTGGACCTGAAGAGGAAATGTTAGGGGTTCTTAAGTATCCCTTAAAGATGGGAATCAAGACATACATAGTTATTAAATCTTTGTGCGGTTTAACTTCATATGAGATGGACGTGGGGACATATTAGTTTACAGTCATAGAGCTCGAACCAAACGAAGTGAGACTCTTCCAAGAGGGCGTGAACCTTGACCAAATCCCTAATCCCACGTTAGCAACACTCGATGTGGGAAATAAGGGTTGATAAGATCTTCACAACATGTGGAATAAATAGAAAGTGGAAAGGGAGTGGATCCTTTAATGACACCACAACATGGATTCCCCCTTTTAACGTGAAAATCACATTGAGTGATAATACAAAGAGTATTGAAATTCCTCTTGGACGTTATGGGTGGAAAAGGATGTGAATCATGAAACTAATATTCAAGGATTGATGAGGGTGGTGTAACAATGGAGTATAATTATTGACCGTGTTCAAAAAAAACCTCCATATCATGTGACCTAAAATGGTAACAAACAATTCATCATCGACTGATGACCATATTCTCATTGCATGACTTATGTCATATTGTCATTTGAAATCCTAGGGGTCGTTGGCCCAAGATGGTATGAGAATACTATGGTATAGAATCCATGCTGTTCGGGGGTCCTTTTGAATGTGAAATATGATGAAATCCTGAATAAATGGTTTCATGAAACATGTAAATGGATGAAAACATGTGTATGTAGAATCCCAAACTCTAGGTCCTAAATAAGAGTGCTCATCGACATGTTGGTGAATTTCCAAAGAGGGCCGAGGGGGCTAATTTGAGAGCATATGACTCAAAAATATGAGTAGAGGAAGGGGTGGTGTAGAGACCTCAAGATAGAGATAGGTGGTGTGGCTATTGAAAAGACACCATGAATGAGGACATAATCTGACACCACACCACATACCCCCCTCAGAGGAATTAGTCTAAGAAGCCAGAAGAAAGAGATGGTTTCTAGGAAACTGGGATGGACGCGAAGAGAAAAGGTCTAGGCGTTCCTAAGTATCCCATGAGGATGGGAAATAATCCATATGTAGGTATGAAGTGTTGTATAGTTTAACGTCATGAAACAAGGATGTGGTAGATCTTATTTTATGGTCATAGATCTCATACTGTAGATACCCAGTTTAATGTCATGTGCGTGGGACAGATGGGTGGAATGCCTGAATCACCACACCTATCATTTGGGAGACCAAAAAAGATAAATAATGATTGAGGATAAATTTTGGACATGTTCACAACATAGAATCCCTCTTGTTTTTCCTAGTAAAGGAACAAAAAATTGAGAATCGACTGCTAACCACATTCGCATCACTGGACCTGTGTTAAATTGTCTTTCAAAATCCTTAGGGATGTTGGCCCGAGATGGTAGGAGAGACCTGAGGCCTAGAATCCATGATTTTCGGTGGTACTTTTGGATGTGAAAGATGATTTAATCCCAAATTATGGGATGCATAAATCATGATGGTACCCATGCAGTTTATTTTCTTGAAACAAGGACGATGGATAAAGGTGAGGTGTCTGAAAGGGATGTGTGCGGTGTGGAAAAAATATCCTGATGTGAATGAGGATTAGGGCTCCATAACACACCATGCAATACTATGTGAGAACATGGGAAAGGAGGCCGGACTATTCTAGGGAACTATGTCTAGGACACTAATGAAATGTCCTAGCCATTTTTCAATTTATGATCATGCAGGATGAGTTCTGAGTAATTTTATGTCCTTCAGCTTGGACAGATCATGAAATTTAATGTGGTGCGGTGAGGACATGATAGTTTAATGTCATTTGGGACTTTTCAAGAAAACTATTACTTAAGGAATTTATCATTAGTGAGAGGAGTAATATGCTCACCATCTATGGTTACCAAAGAGTATCCACCATTTGGGTAAACCTTATGAATTCGATAAGGTCCCTCCCATTTCAGTTCCATCTTGGGTGGCTTCCAAAAAGGTATCATCCGCATTCTCAGGTCCAATACCGTGTCACATTTTAAGAAATAGGAGAGGAAAAATTTCTAGTTGAATGCTCATTATATATTGTTTTTATGCCTCTCTAGATTGTGCAGGACAGAAAGCCTGTATTCATCAAGCACTACCACTTCATCCAAATGGATATAGGCTACCTTTTCAGCTGTCTACTGATCACAGATTTCCATGTGAAATGAAGGAAACTGAATTGTTATGGGCTGGACTTCCTCTGTTCCGTACACCAGGGAGTATGGGGTCAATTGAGTGGAATTACGAGTCATCGTGCGATAAGACCAGAGAGCATTGGGGAGTTTTTATGTTCATCTCTTCTTGTTCTGAGCAACCCTCTTCTCAAAACTGTTAGAGATGGTTTTATTGAATGCCTAGATTTTCCCATTCTTTTATTCATGATAGAGAGAGGTATGATTAGAATAGATGTTTTACTTGGAATATAACATTTTCAGTTCGACTTCATAGATGTTAGTTCCTATATTTAAGAGGACCGCATGAGGGACTCTGAATCAATAGATGATATTGGATCTCACAAACTCATTGATAGAATGATCCTTGAATTCCTTGAGCGGAACATCCTCTGGCCACTTGGAAAAAAAATCTGTAGCGGTCCGGATGAAACTGCACTGGCGATCCATCACCGGTGGATATGGTCCCATGACATTGGGTCCCTAGACTATAAAAGGAAAACTGTACTTGGTAGCATGGAGAGGTTCTAGTAGCTAATGTATAAAATTAGAATGGATTTGGTATTCATTGAACCTCCTAGAAAAATCAGCACAACCACCGATCCTGGAGGGAAAAAAATACCACAATCTCCAGATCTGATTACAGTTTCATCCATGTCTGATGAGCCCCATAGGAATTGGTATGATCGTCATACATGACCTGATAAGTCTCACCTCCCTAAATGCAACCGAGGAGAATCCCTTCAATCATTCTCCTATATATAATATTCTCAAGACTAGGACCATTCTGGGGAGAGAACTACAATATGCATCATCAGATTCACTAATTCTTGGCTCAACCTAATGGTAGATTACAGTGCTACTGATACTCAATATAGGGGATCCTCCAGTTAGGAGTCACTTCCAGCACTGTGGAAGGGGGACTTGGGGGACCTGGGGGTCATAACATGGAGGCACCGGTGGTAAGGTGTCTTACCTATGGGCTATCATCATCTTCTGGAGTAACATGAGCAATGAGTCTCCGATAAACCACATGGATAACAAAATAATCTTGATCAGGATCAATAAGCGAAGCGTCCAAGTTGTCCAAGGTGTCGTATCAACCGTTCTAGGACCAAGGGACATGAGTAACTTCTGGCTGAGATAGTAATTGGGCCATCAACTAGTGGGTATGTTTTAATAGAGGTAAAATATATGGTTTCTTGATGTCTTAGTCAAAGTTGATCTGTTTGATGTCTAGTTTAGATTCCCCTTTCACATGTAAGTGGGGAACTCCAATCTCGATGGCCAACTCGAGACTAGTGATGAGAGCCCGGTACTCTTCCTCATTGTTGGTACAAACATCAGACAACATGAATGAATATAGTAGAACATGTTGAATAGACATGATAAAGACGATACCCAGGAACACTCTATTGAGTATGGGATCATTGAGTCTTCTTCTAATAGGGCTTCAAGAAGCAACATAAAAATGAATTTTACAAAACAGAGTGGCTTGATCTACCGAGATGATTGCCTTATCCAGAAAATTAAGATCAAGATACTGGTTCATGGGAGATGGATGAGAGGTAAATAATTTTTCCAATTCCTATCCCTTGATGGCCTTATCGGGAAAAAATTATGTTGAACAGCTGGAGGATCACTGCTGACTATGTTAGACGGCCTGTCAATATAGGGTAGTTCAGAATGTACTTCAGCAGATCCACTCGAGACACTTGATATATCTCATAGTGCTACAAGTAATGTCATAATTTTTGTACTTAGAATACCAGTGTGAGGAATCTCTTCTTTATAGTGTAATATATGTTCTCTATATAGAGGAGTATGTGGCTGAGATAGTGTAAACTATTCCCCATTCCCTCATTGTTCTTCTGGGGGAGAAGGGCCCTGAAAGACCCCTCTAGAGCAGTCACATAAAGGACCAGCGGATTTCTAAAAACAAATGGCCTCATGATCGGAGGAAATAATAAGTACAACTTGATTTCCTCAAATGCAGTATGACACTCCTCATCCCTTGGATAATCAACACCTTTATTTATGAGCTAGGAAAGGGCTTACACTTGCCTAAACGATTTGAGATGAATTAGCATATATAGGATATGTTTCCTTGAAATCCTTAGAGCTCCCGAATGTTTCTCAATGGAGACTCTTGAATGATGACCTTTATTTTATATTTATAGATCGTGATGCCTTAATATCTAACAACTATGATGGAAAACATTCTTGAAGTCACCCTGAAGGTACACTTTAAGGGGTTCCTCTTAAGATGGCAGGATCAGAGGAAGATGAACACTTTCTCGAGATCTTTGATATGGTACTGGAATTGGCGATATTTGACCACCAGATCAACCATGCAGAATTCCACCAACATTCCAAGGATCTTAAATATGAGATGCATTACACGCTGATAGGTGGTACCTACATTCTTTATTCCGAAGGGCATTGTCTAGTATCATAAAGTACCCTATGGTGCCATAAAGACAATAAATTCTTCATCCTCAAGGGACATTAATTTTTTTTGTACCCGGAACCCCCATAAATGAAGGAGAGAACCTGGAAACTAGCGGTGGTGTTAATCAACACTTCTGTCAGAGGAAGGGGAAAATCATAATTTGAATAGTGACTGTTGAGATTTCTTATGTCGATGAAGAATCTTATCTTTTAGTTCTTCTTCATGATGGTAACAATGTAAGATAACCATATGGGGTATTGTTACTCCATGAAGAATTTTTCTCCGATGATATTATCAACCTCAGCCTCAACCACGGCACTGTGAGAAGGGTGCATCTTTCTTGGTGGCTGTTTGAACCCGCAATGATTTAATGGAAGATCAAGGTAGTGGAAAAAGACCTAAGGATATAGTCCTATAATTTAATCATAATTAAAAGAAAATACATCACGATTTTGCTTTAGGACATTCATTCATTTTAGTTTCTCTACGCCCGACATAGTGGCACTGATTAGTGTGGGTTTTAGATCCATCTCGTTACTGAGGATCACCTATACCAATTCATCGATAATCATGGAGAGACCCTCATAAAAAGAGGGATGTGAATCATCTAAATAATATTATTCATTTATGGAGGAAGAATAATCTACATTAGGTAGTTATTCCAAGTCAACAGATCATGATGGGACATTAGTGCTAGCCTGAGCGGAAGTGGAGACCTCATCGGGGGGCTCCTCCACTACTGAAACCATAGTGACGAAATTTTTCAACTAGAGCCCATCTGTCCTTCAACCAAGAGGCCATTCCTGATGATATAAAATAAATAGTTGTGTGTCAGATTGATCCATTTTGTCCTAGAATATAAAAAAAAGCAAGTATGAAGTATTTCTGTTTCTATGGGGTGGACATCCAGGTACTTTATAGTAGTAGGGGGATCTATGATCACATGATCCTAATTTGTATTGGAATATGAGGTGATGTTTTGGTGTCCCATAGACATGAGAATTTTCTTCACCCTCATTCTAGAGATAACAAAGCATTTCCCCATGTCTGGGGTCATGACCTCCAATTGGTGGATCGAGGAAATGTAGGCATCATCCAGGTTTGTCCACGAGTCAGTAGTAGACAAAGAGTCTTAGACCTTGTTAGTCTAAATCCACTTTTATGTTCTCTTGTAGTACTCAGAATCCATGTAGTGGGATTCAAAATAGGTAAAGTGAGATGCTTCACCTTGGAACATGCCTACTAGACCATTAAAGTTGTACTTATGGAATTGCTAATATGAAGAAAGGAACACTACGTGTAGATGGAGCCATGGCCTACCCATCAATGCATTGTAATAAGTTTCTTGTGAGACAACCATGAACTTAGTGCGAGAAACAAGGCCACAAAACTAAGTCTTCAGGCAGATCTTTCCAACTAGTGTCTATTCCCTCCTGTCATAACCTGGAATATTCAGGTCAGAGGGACTCAGATCATCCTCGGGAAACCACATATTACGGAGTGTCGATGTTAGGATATGTTTAATCCCAAAGCCTATTTCAAAAAGATAGTGAATAATCTCCACATCATTGAAAGGACTAGTGATGTAAAGTGGGAGGTTGTTCCCCTGTATGGGAGAGCCTTCATCTTCTCCCTAGAAATAGATAACAGCATGACATTCTACATGCTCAAATTCCTCAGCATGGAAGGATTCTTCGGCTGCTACCTCCATCTCAAACTGAAGGGGGGAATCTTAATGACTTAATAAGGGCTTCACGCATATCCCTTAATAGTAGAATAGACTATAGGTTAGATATATTTGTAGTAATTGTTGAAAGAGGTTTAAAAATATCATACTTTTATTCCAAGCGTGAAATTCTTTTGATAGGAGGTTGTTCTATGATAGAAGGTATGACAGGCCCTTCTAGATGAAATGGAAGTCGACTGGTGTTGGGAATGTCCCATTGATCACTAGTTGAAATGCATGGAGAGAATACTATATGAGGGCCATATAGTTGAGGACGATGTGCAATAGAACATGGAAGATCATAGCACGATCATGGTGGATCTGCTTGATCAAGTAGTAGAAACATCGGTGGATGTGGGTTTGGTGAAACAAGATAATAAGGTTGTACGTGTTGAGCTATATATTGGGAATGTTATTTGGTTTTGATGGAATGCACATCTTGGATGGAAGAACTAACCAATACATCCTGGTGACTCATATAACTACAGCTCTATTGAAGTTGGCTTCGATTGGGGAAATTGGAAGGATCCGTTCAATGCCCTTTGTTGACGGGAACAATGTAGGGGTTTACGAGCTCCACTGTATTATCTGTAGTGTACTATTGGTTTTCACTTGAATAATACTATGTCACAAGGAATATACTATTGGTATTCACCAACTCTAGGGTCATGAAATCTCCGTGAGTATATGACGATGATGTCATTAGTGGGGGACTTTTTTCCATATCACGACCGATGCTTTCCCTTCTTGAAAGAGGAATCCTGAGACATCGACATAGAAGAAATAGTTTTAGGAAATTTTTTGATTTCTGAAGGTTTTGGTCGATTCAAAGATGAATGTATAATACCATGGGAATGATCTACTTCTTTACAAACCATCTAGTTTTTTGTATTTTTGAGACCCACGACTGGAAACCCGCTTCTACTCACCTTTGTTGTCACTATAAATCTCTGGATTTATGAACAAACATGCCACTTGTGCTGAGGCTAGAACAATCCTGACTATTTTTTTATGATCCTAGTCTTGGATATTGTCTTTAAACACATAGCACTACTTGAGGGTGTTCCCCAAGATCCAATGATCGGGGAAGTAATTGTGGTGATCAGTGAGATCTGCCTCTTTGGGCCTCCAGCAATATGTCAAAGGTAGAATTCCCTATTCCAAGGAACATAGTAAATAATCAGGGACCTAAGACACATTAAATGAGTTGGTTGGGTTCCTTAAATCAAGAAATGTGCATCTAGGAACCTTGCAATTACGAGGGGTTGGAGGAGCCTATCAAGGATATGGAAACTGGTTATCTCGCATATGTGGTGGTGGCACGTTATGTGAGGGCACCTGCCAATTCTATGGTGGGTACTGCTGGGCCAGAGGCTACGCCTGAGGTGGTGGGTCTCTATGAGGTTATGGAGGTGGCTCCACTACTATAACTCCAAGTTCATGGGGGCCTCTATTTGGGCTACCGCGGTGTGCTCAACCTTAGCAGCTCTTCTCCTGGGAACTACAAGAGGTAACAAACATGCCTTCTTGTCATGATGCAATGATTCCTCTAGATGCTGGGATTTTTAGATAAATATCAAGACCCTCTAGGTAGTTCTACAGGATAAGATAGGCGACCAATTAGGTCTTTAAATTACCCACACAAATTTTCAGTAGCTGTTCCGGAGTTAGCGGAATATCCGCGGAATATTTGTGGCCTTTCCACCAAGTGAAAAGGTCCATGACCTACTCTTCAGGCCTCTTCTTGCACTTGAAGTGGACTGAAATACTTGTATTCCAATTGGAGGAGATTATTTGGTAATGAAACCACCTAATAAGATCCTCCCAGTTGGCTACTGTCCCAATGGGTAGCTGATTGTACCAGACAAACACGTGTCCTTCCATGGTTTGTACAAAACACTGAAGTTTGGCGGCCTCCTACTATGCTGGAGTTGTTAGCATTGGTCAAAACAGAGAGATGAAGTGGTACAGATGTTCGAGTGGATCTACCATCCCATTAATGGTGGAAGAGGTATGATTTTCAAAACTAGGGGTGCTGGCATATCATCCACCCATGCCAGATATGGCATGCCATCATGAGGAATTTCCACCTTTCGGGTTTCCAAAGCCTCAAGGTTGGAAATGATTTCCTCCATTAGATTATCAGGGTGGGGATTACTTTCTTGATGAAGATCACTAACCACCAGTGCATTGGCAGGTTCTTCAACAAGATAATCAGGCCCATTGGATCGTGGAGCGGCTGGGGGGATAACCTGCATGACAGTTGGGGGGACGACCTACGCAGTGGCTGGGGGAGCCTAAGCTGGGTCCTGAGGGTTATGATGAAGCTTGGGGTGTATTTTATGATTCATATCACACCCTATTTACATAAACATAATCATCTACCTTGTCTATGAGGGTAGGATGGTCATGACCACCCAGAAGAAACTCGTTGGGGGGTGTGTACCTGCCCCTACTCGCCTGATCGATGATTACTATAGCCTAGTCACCATTCCATGATATATTCAGTGAGAAGCCAATCGACCATATTTTTATTCTCTACGAGCTTTTGATGCAACAAATCCTTTTCAAGGGTAATCTTTCATCTTTTGAATTTAGCCAAACATGTCATAGGGTTTGACGAATCAAAGATGCACTTTTCCATTATTGGGATTCCGATTGAGGGCTAATGACTCAGAAGGTGGAGGAAGGCCCCATAAATTTATATGATGGATAGTAACCCTCCCTAATGAATCCAATAGGTTTGGCACCCATTAGGGGGTAATTTCTCTTCAAGGAGATCTAGTTCATTATCTTTCTCTAATAGTTCGGCCATGTTAACCATGATTGTACCTGAAGGCATATCCTCAATATCGCCCAGTAAGTTGGGATGGTGCCGATATAACTGAAATGAAGGGTAGCATAATGCCCCAAACCATGTATCTGAACATGGGGGGATCCTCCTTAATAATTCTACAATGAAATTTAATGCTCTGGATGCATCATTGTTGGATGGATCGATGGCGGCTGGGAAACTAAAGGTGTTGGGCCACAGGGAGTGCATCCATGTTGACCATGCGACATTACTAGCCAATATAATCCAAGTGTTCCTAGCTCATGGGGTGAGCCACCAGCTAATTATGGAGACAAAAGTGTGTCTCAATGAGGGTTTTTTGAAATCATGTGACCTCCTATTAGGTAAGAGATTATATAGTACTAAATTTCGTGGTTTCAACTGACCAGAACATCTCCGTGAATTGGTCTGCTATAAGGATGTCCCAAAAACTTCTTGGATTAGAATCGGGATCCAGAACTTGGTTTCACCATTCATTGAATAGGGGAGGCTATGGGACCATTAATGTAACTGAAGTGGACCATTGATATGGTAGACTGGATGGTGGAGAATACAATGAGCGATCTGACAAGCCCCCACATTTTTGTTTTCTTATGAAGAATTCAACTTCTAATCCACCACATCATGGTAAAACGGACAAGATACCAATGATAACCATGCAGGGAATGCAATTACTAAGGTTGGGTCATGCTTTTTTTCATCCTATATTAGTCCCCATAATAACACTCTATGATCTCTTGTTGAGATATAGAATGACCATGTTGACGATAGAGAGGATTGCACGACCATTCCTTGGGAAGAGGACAAATCTTTGTCCTCCTGTATATATCTTTAGAGGGAGGAAGGAATCCTATAGACCTCACATTCCCGAAGGATGAGGATTATACACCTTGTTCTGACCCCGGCCCCTGACACAGAAGATTGGGGTGAGGGTTCCATTATCGAATCACATTCCACCTCAGAATCTGAAATGCAGACAGGCTTAATCGCAGTATGAAATATCTCGATATTCTTAGTTTGTTTGAAGAGACCCATCCTATGGCCCCAAGATGGTTCTCTAGGATGGTTCTTCATGATAGGGTAGGTTTTCAACTTGAGGTGTACCTTCGGTCGAATTGATACTGGGGAGGAGTGGACTTCAACCTGGGTGAGTCGGGGTGCGAGGAGAACCTGGAAAAATTTCAAAAGAAACATGGTGATGGTCTCTGTATCCATTGGTTGGCATGCATGGGGAATCTTTGTGGGATGCGGTGGATCCGGTAGGACCTCTTCTAGAGCTGGTGGAGCATGGGTTGTACTTCCACGTTTTTTTTCCTTAGTAGTGATGGTATGAGAGGGGCATTTGTACTATTCAAACTGATCACGTGGAAGACCTCCTCTTTGGATGTCGATGAAGCGAGGTAAACCTCTGCTTCTCGAATCACCAAGATGAGGGGGACCTTCATTAGTAGTGGTAAGAACATGAGTAATACCCTCAAATAGATAGTTTAATGAAAGGGGAGGATCTTTATAATGGAGACCTACAATAGGAGGAATGGGTCTATAGATTGGATCACGGGTGTGAAAGAAACCTATGTGCTGGATTTCAATGTGATGGGGAGGGCCTTCGCTTGAACTGATGGTAGAATGGGTAGGTAATACATGAAAAGAATGGGTAAAGGGAGGTCCTTCTCTCTCTTTGGTGGTGGCATAGATCTGACCTTTGTGTTGGATATCAGTTTCACGACTCGGCCCACGACAGGCACTGCCTATCTCGGCGACCAAGAGAGTCATCCCAAATTGCCCGTGGGATGGTTGGGGCCTTGATCTATCTATCTTGTATAAGGTTCATAGTTTTGTTTTAATTGGGATTTTATAGTATGCGTCGGCGGTGGCATGGGCCACTGTAGTGGTTGATGATGATGCCCTCTGGCGGGTGCCCTCCTCAGCTTGCACCCGACATTGGCGTTGGGTTAATCGGACTGAGGCTAGTGGTGAAAGTGTATAAATCACCCGCTCCTTAGCATTTGTGACTGGTTGGTGGAATTGACATAGCCTGTTGGGAGCCCTCCATGGAGGCTCTTTGGACAGGATCATAGCCGGGCTGGCCCAGACTTCCCTCACCTCATTAGCGTATGGGTGCATGTCGTCAAATAATTTCGGGGAGAGGCTACCAAAATAGTTGTAAGATGGATTGGGGGAAAAGTGGATCCCTACACGGCCCTTGGGGTCAGAGGTGTCAGCAAGGCATAGAAGCCACTTGGTCATGTCAGGCCATATCCCGATTTGCGATAATCCATTATTCCTCATGCCGTCGGGCAATTTTGTTTATCACTCTTATATGAATGAGTTCAGATGGTGAGATGGGGTGTGGGAACCTAGCAGCTGTGTGTGTGGAGGTCATCGTAGAATAGACAGAGACACATGGTATTTACTCATTGGTGTTTTCCCAGCCCCTGTGTCGGTTGGTGGGTGGTGATTGGTTTCCTGACACAGCATCTTGGGTTCTGCAAAGCAGGAAGATTCAACCATTAGTGCTGAAAGGAGGAAAGCGACATCCAGTTTTTTCAACACCATTCTATCTCCCATGATTGGTAAGAAGGATCCACACTGACAACATTGTAGTCCGGGATGTCCAACGTTCAACTACCCCAGTCTCTAGTGAGTTTCACACCAGGCCTATTATTTTCTTGGCGAGACCTGGCTCGAAATAACTGGATCTGGTGACATGATTATCCACTGATGTCTTTAATGCTACTAATCTCCATATTGAGTAGAATAGATTCACATTGGGTAGACCATTTTTTGTTTCTGATTCTTTCTTCGGGGCACACATCCGTTTGTGTTGCGACGTGCTGGCTATTGCCATGCATTCCCTCTTTCCAACGGCGGGAGACATCCACTTCTTATTCAGGGATGTTTTCCACTTGATCCATATGAGATGAAGGGATGTTCATCCCTCCTTATATGGATTCCTCCTCAAATTTTTTTAACTAGTCCAGGTTTCCATTAAATATTAATATGTTGTTCATGAAACTCTTCCCGAGTGCCATATCATCATGGTTGCTAGTTAATTACACTTCTTCTATGAGGAAATTCCAAGGGGTCATTTTAGGGATGCATGATTCGATCGGGAGAGTTGTCATATTGGGCATCGCTGCCGTATTTGGACACTGAAAAACTGATGTGTCTGGGTTTCGTTCCCATTATGATAGGGATTATCGAGGAAGCTGAATCCCGAGGTATCCCACCTCGAGTTAGGGGAATTATATGACATAGGAATTTCCTTGAGGTTTTCCTCAGCTTCCAATGTTTTAAGGAAGGTTTGTCGTGAGATTAACGTCTAGAAGAGACCAATCAGACTGATCAGAACACTAATAGTAGTGGATCAGATTGGTACATCCCCAGAAGGGGAGAATCTTGATGGTTTACTGGATGGTGGATCAGAATTCCCAATGAGGATGATTCTGAGATGGTGTTTCCTATAGAGGGAAGATGTCACACCATGAAAACTGATCTGGACACCACTATGGGAAGATCTGTGGAAGTGCACACCAAAATTGGGGACACCAAGGTTTACTATTGGTTGGGATTGAACCTCGTGGAAGTTTCCTACATACCCTGTGTGTACAACAATGATCAAAACCAACATACTTCGAAAATATGGTGAATGAGGGTGTACAAAAAAGATAATGACCCTAAGACATGTTGGGGCTTACATTTGGATAGTCACCCTTCAAAAGAAAGACACACTTGGTTGTATAGTTATGGATTGTGCAGGGCTTATTCATTGTTATCTACCCAAATGGATGGGATAAATTCACCAGGATGTGGCGGCCCGTGTAAAAATTAGTATTGATGATGGAGGTTTGAATGAACTGGATGGGTAATGAGATGGAACTATCATGGAGGTGATGGTGGTGTTCTTCTAGATCCTAGAAAAGGATTAATATGTATCCCTGTGGTAGGGTCCGCATAGTCTAGTTGGGAGATGGGACACCTGAGGAGGTGGCCCGTGAGAATGAATGCATGGATGAGAATCAGAGGAAGTGGAACCTCCGGGTTGGGGAATGACCTTTCCCAAACTAAAGGGCTCATGGGAGAGACTAATATGGGACCTAGATTATGGGATTTAACCTCAGGGGGAATTCCTATATATCAACATGGTAGGGAATAAAAGTCCACGTAGTTCAGGATGGGGCATAGAATCAGGGTGTGTGAAGCGGAAATTGACCCAGAGTCATGTAGGGGCTTACACGTGTTCAGTAGCCCAGAAGGAGGTCGAACACCGTTAAGGGATAGACAAATGATGCAATTCCAAACAAAGGGGGAATCTAAGTTTACCAGTGTTTTGGGTTGAAACATAGAGAGGATTCCTATATTCCCTTTCTATGAGATAGGGACCCTAACCCTCGTAGTACAAATGAAAAAAGTTGGTCTTGAACCTCAAAGTGAATTCCTACATATCCCAGTGACAAGGAATCAATGTCCACATAGTTCGGTGGGTATAGTTTAACATCACACAGGATAGAAGGGGCATAGAGTTTAACATCATGAAGGATGAGGGTGAACCGACATGAAGTGGTTGGGATCTATGGGTGTTGGTATTGATCCTCAAGGAGGCTTCCTACATTCCTTTTTTGGAAATTACAAGGATCAAAGTCTATGTAGTTTGGAAGCATATAGTTTATTGTCATGCGAGATGAGGGTGAAACAACGTGAGTTGGTCCGGACCGATGGATGATGGGCTTGAACCTTATCGAGGCTTCCTATGTACCATTCCTTGAATGAGAAAATATCAAATTACACATAGTTCAGAATGGAGGATTGGGAATTAAATGCTTAGGTGGCCCATAGAAGAGTCCATGGCCAGTGCTTAATCTAAGCCCACATATTCATGTTCAGTGTGAGAAACAAGAGGTAGCAAAGACTTGGTGGTCATGTTGTGAAAAGTGTGTCCGTGAGGAATAGAGCAGGACTTATGTGTGTTTAGTATCCCAGGGAGATGGATATTGGTACTTACTCAATGGTGGAGGCCCGATGGATACATAACCCAAAGGGAGAGGGTCGGCGTATCAGAGGTCTATGTTCCCATATCTCCTCTGGCATTTCCACATAGAAGAATAGAGGAGGAGAGAGGATGCTGCCTCCTGCAAGAAAGGATAGGGGCTTAAAGCAATATGGTTTCCCTTCCCCATAGACTTGTGTCGTTCCATGAAAGGAGGATCTCATTACATGTGAGGAAGATCTCACTCTTGTGGAGACCAATGGGCATTGAAAATATCCGAGGCAGGGCACCCTGTGTATATTTTATGGGGTGAGGCTAGAGTTTAACGTCATGTGCTGAGGATGATGATGCTTGGATATTTAATTTCCTACAGCTCAGATGATGAAGATCTACTCCTCACCCCTAGGACTTACATAACCGGTGTTCTATAAGCTTCAGTGAAGGGAAGGCACTGACAATGTCGTGTGGAGATGGGGTTGTGGAGTTATCCATTGAGGGGATCATATTATCGTGGCTATGCATAGAATAAATAACCATTATCATGACTGTGAAAGGAAGTATGAGGAAAATAAATGCAATACTAATCACCTCCCAAGGGATGTTTAAATCATTCCGTACAAGCCTGGAGGGCTATAGAATAAAGGGACTTGTGTAGTAGAGGGGTTCACAGGAAGGGACCTAGTGATGCTCTGGTGCTCCACAAAGTGGGGAGACACCGTGAAGGGGTATGATTCGTGAAGTGGAATGTCCTAGTCAAGGAATTGAGTATACATCCATATGAAGGGTGCTTCACGAAGTGCAATGGGTTTCACAGTGTAAGACATCATGGAGCTGTGGTTCCTTGCAAATTGCGGCATTACGAAGTGATGTACATCGCAAAGCACAATGATCCTACCATAGCTTGGGGTCCATATGTTCATGGAAGGTAAATCATGAAGCATGGGGGCTTTGCAAAGACCTGAGTTCCCTTAGGGATATCCTACATTTATGATGGACTGTGGGATTTGTGAAGGGCATCCCTGTATGAAGAGTGGTTGTATATGAAATAAGGAGAAGGTATTTCACAAAGAACAACTAACTTGAAGAGCTCATCTATCTCAATGTTTTGTAGAGAAGAGGGTGCTTCATGATTTGAGATTTGAAAAGATGAAATGTCGAGGTATCCATATGGGGAAGCCTAGTATTAAAAGGATAAAGGGTGGTGCGAAACTCTGATAATGTGTTGTGGAGTAGTTTTCAATTTTCCATCTGAGGCAGATTGCATCACATTTTTTGTATCTACAGATTTGACCTCCATCCCCTTCATGGTGTAGATACCTCATTCATTCCCCGCGACACTCGTAAAGGCTTCCATAAATTTACAAGGGATCATAGAGGTGATCAAGTTCCCTATGTGGCACAACACTTTCCGTCACTTGTGTCGTAACCGCAGAGTCTTCAACCTCTTTCCTCTGCGGTGATCATAGAGGGGGTTGTGGCTTCTCACAGACCATGGGGCTGATGGGATTCATGAAGGTGCATTGTGAAGCATCCCCTTTGGCATTGGTGTGCTCTTTGCGTATTTTTTCTATGCACACATTTTGGCTCCAACAGACTCAAGGCCCAAACTGATGGCTCGAAGGTGAATAGTTCCCACAACTATAGTACTGAACAATACTGACCACAGTACCTACCACAGTACCTACTACATTACTACTATAGTAACCAAGAAATACGCTTCCACCCATATTAAAACATGGTTCTCATGGATAAAACTGAGGAGTCCTCACCAACTGGGCTAAGGCTCATGTGCACAAAATGAATAATGAACATAAAAAGGTCATATTGTAAGGTTATGGTCGTAACATAAGTAATGATAAATCATTAAAATAGTTCTCTGCAAAAACATGTGGATGTGTCACAATAATATTCATTGGAAAAAACATAATAATCACAGTTTAATCATAACTAGTTCAACACACATTCTTGTGAACACAAAATAATTATAACTAGGTCTACACACAGTCATGAGAACATATATTATCCATAACTCAGTCCACTCAGATTCATGTGAACATAGCTTAACGAAAACAAGTCCAACACTTATTCATATAGACATATATTAATAAAAAATATAAATAATTCAACATATTGTTACATATGTTCACATCTACATGAGATATAATTCCTTAACAAGTTTATTAGAGAGAAATATAGGACCCCATATATACTGATCCATAAAATTTTATGCCAGAAAGTATCAATAATTCCATGAATCATGATAATTCATGGGAAAAAAATACATTTCATTAATAACATCAAAAATGGTCTCACACAAGTATGTTCACATAAAGAGTTCATTATATCCTGAGATATAAAGCCTTAACCATTTTATTGGAGGGAAATATAGGATCTCATCCATTATCATAGAAAATTTTTTATTCAAAAAGTATCAATAATTTAACATTTCATGATAATTCAGGGGAAGAAAATAGGTTTCATTAATCACATCATAGATTACGCATGGAAAGAAAAATGGGTTTCAGAATAATTCAAAATTGTATCACCAAAATCTACCTCAAGAATGTAAATGGTTGATATAAAAAATAAAATCACCACAAAATAGTATTTAATAATAAATTTTAAAATGGAATTTGTTAAAAATATTTTACACAGAAACTAATCCTTTAGAGAGAGAGAGAAGTAAAATGATTGTAAAATTAATCATTTTTTTAGAAAACACTTTTATATTTGAAAAAGAATAAGAATTTACTGTTATTTTAAAAATTCAAAAGGTGATGTGAATTTTTTGAAAAATATTTACCTTTAAAATAAACATTCAATAATTCATCCATGAAAAATATATAATAGTGTTAAAAATGTTAACTGAAAACTCATTGATAAACTTTAATTTTGAAAATATCTTTAATAATGGATCTTTTATAATAACCAAAAGTTTTCAAAATCGTGATGTTAATTATATTTAATTAAATTTAATTTAAATGTAAAATTAAATAATATATATTTCAAAATACATAATGGTTATGAACAAATTAATGTGATTTAGAAGATAAGAAATTTGATTTTTAATGGATGGAAAACCATTTGAATATTTTGAAATAACGTTATTAAAAACTAAAATACCAAAAGAGTAAAAAAATAATTTCTAGAAAGTGGAAAAGTGAAATATGATGTTCACTCAAGATAAAACATATTTTTATTTCTATATATAAAGGATCACATTGGTGGGAAATGTATATATGGACATGAATGGGAAACTGTCATTAAAGAAAATGATAAATATTGTAAACAATGATATAATTTGTAAAGGAAATAAATTAATTTAGGATGAAGATTTTAATTAAATGTGATATTCTCAACAGAGATAATGAGAATGTTCTGTGAAATAAAATTTAATGGCTGAGGAAACCAATAATGCAATAAATAACTTCAAAAAGATGAGTTATAACTCAATTAAGGTAGTTAAGTCTACAAAAAACCCTTATGATAATGGTAATGTAAAAATTACTGAACATAATAGGGGTACAATAATATAGAATTAAAATAATAATAAATTAAATATGTTATTTATAAATTTTGGTATTATGGATAGTGAATACACCATATAAGAGAAATGAGGGTCTTAAATATCAAACATCTCTCACGGATTTGAAAATGACACAAGGATACACTCACCATGTATTCCGGATTAGTCAAACACACTATATACTCCTATATAATAAACAAAAAATCTTAATAAACTATTTTACAACCATATAAATATATATATCCTTATATATTATTCAATAATAATAAATTATTATATATTTAATACTTAGTTGGGGTTTCTTTTAATTATCACAAGTTGGTAATTTTAATGATTTCATCTATTCTTTATATTGCCAATATTGATACACACTATTTGATAATGATATCATAATAAAAAGATAATTTATAATAATATAATTTATATCTTAATTTTACTTATAAATCTCTTAACTCTTTCCATAAGTCTCTTAATTATTTTTTATTAGAATTTATTTAGTGTTGGCATACTTCAGTAATTTTAGTGATCAAGGATTATATTTTAATAATAAGTTAAATACATAATATAACCTTTATATAAGAATAAAAAAACCAGAATTTTAATATTAACTTATTATATTATTAGTATCTATGTTACCATATTCATCCATGATTGTGTTTAATTATAATGATCAAGTATCTAGTTAGACAAACCAAAATATGAACAGACCATAATTCAATGGGTTTGTGTGGTTATGAAATTATTTATCTTAATATAATGAAGTTATATTTTAATAATAATTATATTATTTAGAGTTTTAAATTTTCTGGATTCTATTTTAATATTTTTTTGAAAAATTACAATCTAGGTGGAAAATAAAAAAATGTAATTTCTTAGAGGTGATAGTCTTCACGACACACAACTAATGTTTTAATTTCCTAATGAATCATATGCAATGAATATAGATTATTATTTTTTATCTTAATAATCATAATTATGATAGATAATTAAAATGTATTATTTAATTTCATCATTATATCCTTCTAGGAGAGTCGGTTTGGAGAAACAAAATACGTCACTTTGTGGAGGCGGTAGCCTATGGAAACACATGATTGATGTTCTTTTGTTCGAAAAAGATGATTTCATGGAATAAATAATAATTTTTACACTAATATATTAAAACATAAGTATACTAATGATACTAATTTAATTATATTACTATATTCATAACATGTATTTAATGTAAATATTAAGAAGAATGGATAAGGATTTAGTATTACTTACTTGGGGACCGTGACCTTTCTCTTGAAATTCTCTTTAGAAATGAAGGTAATAGGATAAATTATGGTGAATATGATATTTATGTATTGAAAAGGAATCATCTAAGAGTAAGCATGGGTAGGGTTTCGTGGAATTTTAAATGGGTATGGGTAACTTTGGGAGGGTGGAAGTGATCCCCTTTTATAATTAAAGAAAGGGGAACTTTTGTAAACACCCATTTTTTCCACAATAGAGTGAAACTATTCACGGAAAAATTCCTTTAAAGGTTGAAAATTACTGATTTTCTTGTGATATAAATTATATAAATCCTCTATAATATTTTTTTAAAATTTTTTATTCATGATTCAAGCATTTTTAGAACATGTTTTTTTTAATTTTTCTTTTTGGGTTTTTCCTTTGAAACTTTTTTACATAAGTAATTTATTTCTCAATAAAATTATAAAGGAACCCCTCATACAAAATTTGGGTATGATGAACATAAAATTAAAACCTATATAATCAAATTCAACTTTAAAATAATATAAAATTAAATTTTTAATTAAAACTTTTAATATATAGAAAAATTATTTCGTTGAAAAAATGGTGTTTCACCTTTATTTAATAATTATTTATCTAAATTAATATCTATCACCAATTTATGGGGTAAAAATAAATTTAAAAATAGGTTTAAAAACTATATATTTTCATTATTGATTATATATTAATTTATTTTAATTAATAAAATTGACATAATATTAATAAAAGAATTATTTTAAAATAATATTTCTATCATTGTTAGGATCAATAAATTTTCTCTTAGTAATAATTAAATTATGCCTAAACATGAAAGATAAATTATTAAATATTATGAAAAATTTTATAAAAAATATTAAATAAATTTTTTTATATTTAATTTCTATAAGAGATTAAAAATAAAAAATTAATATATGGAAATAAAAATTGTTTTTAGAGTAAAATATTAATTTATTTTCTAAAATAGTAATAACAGGTTTTAAAAATTAGACATATTATTTTAAAATGATTAATTTTACTTTAGATTTTTATAAAATAATATTATAAAAAACTATGTTTCATTCATGTTTATTGATAATATCGTAAAAAAAATATTTTAGGAAAAATCACTATTTTATTAATATTATTTTATAAAGTTAAAAAATTGTATATATAAAAAAATCATCTTAATCTAATTTTTATATGTGGAATTAAAAAATGGAGTTCATTTTGAAAAATTAAAATTAAAATATAATAAAATTTGTCATTTAAATGAAAAATTAATATAGAAAATGGAAAACTGTTATTATTTAAATATGATATTTTAAAACATTTGGAATTTTTAAGACATTGAGAAAAGTGTAAATTTAATAAATGAATTCCAAAATCATGGGGTGTTTCCTTTTTCCCATTAAATAATTTTAAACCTCAAAATTTTAATTAACATTTAATAATAGTGAAAAAAGGATCCATTGTATTCTAATGATATATATTCTACTGAGATATCCACCTCACTATATATAGCATGACTAGGAAACTATTTATCCTGAATATAATTCATTAAGAGTTCTTAGGGGAATTCTATTGATAACATCTATTTCATGATCCTATTTCCAAAAAAAAAATACTATAACCAAAAATGTTATGTTATTGTCTAATAAAATAAACATAAATTGTAATTTTAATAAAAAATATATCTCATAAGATGTCTTCTCTAATAAAACCATAATTTTAACATATGATACTTTTAGTATAACTAGGATATAATGATACTGACCTATCATGCCTTCAATTTAACCTTAGCTTTCTTTTTTTTCTTATTAGGTTTTGTATCCTAAATCCAAAAAAATTAAAATATATTTAAATCCTTCATACCATTTTGGAATGATAATTTAATTAACCAAACCATATCTTCTGAGATCCTCTCGCCAGGTGCGCATTCTTAGGCCTACTCAATATGCACCTACCTAAATATTGAGTTGATACTCAACCAGTATTTGACAAGGTCATTACCCCTTGGTGTATTTACTCCATAGACACAAACACATTCTAATATACATTCCATAATTCAATTTCTTAGATGACCACATAATCTATTATTTACCAAACATTGAGAAGTTATCACTTACATATACTTATCCCTTTTACTTATCCCTAGGGTTTTGAATAATTTTATCATATCCTAATCTACAAAATAACTACTCTAAACCACAAAAAAACTAAAACCCCATCTAATATCATCTATACTGTTCAATGATAAACTTATTTTTATTTTACAGCATTTACATAACATAAAAATTACATTTCATTATAATCAAACTATCCCAAAAAATAGAAGGTGTAGGGTCTTTGGGGACTAGTTACATATAAAGATTATTTTAAAAAACGTGTAATAATTTCTCCAAAATAAATCATGCTAGATAAAAATATATAATTATCATAAGTCATACCCATATTCATAACCCATGGAATAGAATCATAAGAAATTTGTTTGCTCAAATTCTATGTAAGTGAAACGTTAGATACATTCATGAAATATTACAAGTGAGTATGTGAAAGGATGTGGTAGAAGAACCTAATCAATATACATTATATTTTCATAAGTATTTCTTAACTAAATTAATATGGAAGGTTAAAAAATATCACATTATAAAGATATTATTATAACATAATTCATGAGACTTTATAACAATAGTTCTCTAAAAACATATAGGTATGGCACAATTATAGGAATAAGGGGAACATAACAAATTGAACATAGTTTAAACATAAATTAAACCACACATAGTATTGTCGATATATATAAACCATAAATAGTTTCACACATAGTCATGAGAACATAAAATAACCACAACTATGTTCACACAAAGTCATGCAAACATAGGTTAATCAAAATTGGATCTTCACATTGTCATAATAACATATCTTTACCAAAAATAGGTCCACATAGAGTCATATTAATGTATCATAATGAAAAATAGGTCAACAATCAATCATAAGAAAATTTATGAACAAAAACTAGGTCCATGAACAGTCACAAAAACATAGTTTAGCCGCTACTATATTCCAAAATATAGATCATTAGCTCATGAGATATTATACCTTGAACAATTAAATTAAGGGTGATATAAGAACCGTCCCATCCTCATCCATCCATATGTGTGCCAAAAATTATCAACAATTCTACATATCATGAAAACCCATGGGAAGAAAATGGGTTTAATTCATTTAATCATATATTACCCAAAGAAATAAAAAAGGAATTCAAAATATTTTCATATTTTATAAAAAAAAATCAACATAAATAATGTATATGGATATTTATAATGAAGATCAAGCACCCGATGATTGATTGTGGGGGTTTTGAACATTTCACAATCATACAAGTCAGGTCTAACATTATTTTTAAATGACTTTCAAAATGTTGTTCATGTAGCTAGAAGAAGCCAAAGGATCCCTTATTTGAGATCCTGAACCTGCTTTCAAAAGGTAAGTGATTGGTTTGAAATGGACTAAAAATAATTAGGGACTCATATTGGTCAGGAGGATGGTAGGTCGGGATCATCACTCCCTTTTGGATAAATCCATACTAGGAATTTTTCTTAGAGGTAATTATATTCGGTTTGGGTTTTTGGGTTTGGGCTTCAAGGATGCTTCCTACATATCCCATTTTTTAGGGAATCAAATCCCATATAGTTCGGTTTGTGGTTGAGGAACCGCACATGTGGATATTCTTTGAAGATTTTTTTGGCATGTAATATCGTCCTTTAAGAGGATTGAGTCAGGGCTTACACCCATGAGGACGCCCTTTGGATGTATACTGACATTATTGGGTCTTATATCGAGTAGGAGCACCAATGTTTGGTTGGGTCTTACACTTTAAATGATGAATAAGAGTTGGGAATGTGCATATGTAATAATCACCACCAGCCTCTAAGGAATTTTCAGTCATGCTCAGCATGATAAAATAGAGGAAGTGAAATATCTAGGAATCCACACAATATTCATTATCCACTATTGGACGAGGCCAAGAAATAAAGGTTGTGGGAAGGAGAGTGGGATCTGGGGCCCGTTTCCTCCCGTCGTTGTATCCAAGTTATTCATGTCTAACAACTGATCTCGATACAAACCATGGTAATAGAGGAGGAAAGAATAAAGTAGGAGAGATACTTCAAGAGATATTATATACTTACTCCATGAGGGATTCCCTAGTGACTTCTTCCTGGGTATGATAGGGGGATAAGACAATACACCTTAATTTGAAAGGAAATCATGATCCTCTTCCTCCCCGCTGGGAATTGGAGGTCCCTAGTCTTACAGAAGATGATTTATGGAAAAGGCCTTAACCATCATATCCAAGCCACAGATGTCCCTAACACATATTATAGGATCAGGGTCCTCGTTACCAAGGGAATGCATATTTTCATGCACCCCAACGACCCTACCCATTAGGTAGGATAGGTGTGGGACACCTCTGACTAAAGGAATGTGTATCCTAATGGGAGACATGATGATGTAACTCTTACCCTGGTTTTAAATTTCCAAATAATTTTTCTGAGTTTTAAATATTCTACCCTTCAGACAAGGGATCCAAAATAAGGGAATCCATTCTATTAGTTTTTTAAAATAGGCCTTGAAGGTCTCTCACATAGGTGAAGGTGGGGTGAGTTAAGAATATCATTTTCAAGATAGAACTGGGAGGACTAAATGGGCCTCACCAAGGTGGTACTTCATGAGATAATGGTGTCTGGGCGATGGACCCCCTGGGAAACAACACTTGGATGAGGCCTCACTCTAGTATCCAATGGTCTCCTCAGGTGTTCCCGAAAGGATATCATAGAGGTCCCTGGTTTAGAAAGGGATCCTCACGCTTGTGATTATTAACTAAGGGAAAAGGGTTCATTGTACAAGTGTATTGTATTTTAGGCATTTAATTAAACTATACTACTTAATTACCTATTCTCTTGAGTTTTGGTGAGGTGCTTGAAAGGTTTCTGAGTGACTGGGTGATGTACTGGGGTGCAAAAAGATTCAAGGTTTCTTTAGTATTATCCCTCATATAAAATGAGGATCTTTAGGGGAACTATTTATAAGAAAACATGGGCTTTTGGGAGAAGAGGAGGGAATGTTTTGGTCTTTCACTCATGTATTTTCTATAGGCTAATGTATATGCTTGGTGTGCAAGATAATGTGAAATTGTTCCCTACAGGATGAGGCTGGATGACCCGATCATCTAGGCTTATGTAGCACCTCTGGATGCAAAGGTCAAAACTACATGCTAATATAGTTCTATTGGAACCTGTTTGATGATCCTCTAGTGAAATATTTAATCTTTTAATTATTTTCTTTTCTTATTATCGTCTCATAAATTTATATTCCTTTAATGATATTTCATCCGTGTGCAAAATAGTGTTTCAAAAATGGTTAATACCTAAAATTCGATTACCTAAACTGTTTATTTCAAATGAATATTTAAAAGGAGATTCATCAAAAATATTTTGAAGGAAAAATAAATCCATTAGAGATAAAAATGAAAATTGTAGTGAAATAATAAAATATTTTTTATGAAATGCTGTTATTTTGGCATAAAAGAAGAATTTATAGTCACAATTGATATTAACTTTTTAAAAGGTGATATGAAATTTTTTAAAAAATTATTTATTTATAAAAGGCCATTTCAATAGTGAAACCCTGAAAATGATATGATGGTTTTAAAAAGGTGAAGTGAAAACACATTTAAAACATTTTCTTTTTAAAATAATCATCAATAATGGAACCCTAAAAATGAAACAGAGGTTTCAAAAGGTGATGTTAAAATATTTTGAAGGATTTATATTTTAAAATGAATAATCAAATAATGTGATTTTAAAGAAATTATCAAAAGGTAAATAATAGCGTGAGGTAAAACATTTGATTTTGATAGGATTGAAAACATTTGGAATAGTTTGAAATACATATGTTGAAACCTAAATAAAAAAGAGTAAATAAAAAATTATTTTTAAAAGGGAATAAGTGAATAATGATGTTTAAATGAGAAAAAACATAATTATATATCCAACTATAAAGGACAATATTTAGGGAAAAGGAAAATATGGACAAGGAATGTAAACTATCATTAAATATAATGATAATTATTCAATATATATATATATATACTTTTTGTGGGGAATAAATTGAACAGGGATTTGAATAAATAGTGTAATTTTATGAAAATAGAAATATAATTTATCGTGAAATAAAATATTTTGTTGGAAGTAATCAATATTATTTAAAATTTGTTTAATAAGACATAATATAAATCAATGAAGGGTGTTCAATTAACAGAAACCCTTGCGATAATGTATTATACGAATCAAATAAAACAAGAGGGATACGATGAAGAGGAAATTTAAATATCATGAAATTAATGAAATTAATTATACTTTATGTTAATGGGGTTTTTAATGAACCATATATGTGAAATGATAGAGTTTAATATGAATCATGTCTCATTGACTTGATAATGAGTCAAAGAAACCCATACCGTGTATTCCCAATTTGTTCAACACACATTATCCTATTGTAAACCAATGATGAATATATTTCTAATCTATTGTAGAACCGTATTGACACACACACACACACACATACATACATATATATATATATATATATCCATTTACATCCTTTAATTATAAAAAAATCATTATACATTTGATAAAGAGTTATGGTTTCCTTATATCATCTGGTGTTAGTAATTCTAATTATTATACATATAATTTATACTATAAATATTGATACACATTATTTAAAATAATTTCATCCATCATTCATAATTTAAGTTACTATAACAGACAATATCTACTGATTTATCAATCTATTAACACATTTCATACGTTTCTTAATTTTTTTCATTAGAATTTAATCAGAGTCAATTTATTAATTTAATTTTAGATTTAGAAGATGATATTATAAGAATAATATATCTAATTAATATAACCCTTATATATATATATATATGAAAATGATGATTTCCATATTAAACAATGATAATATTAGTATTTAATTTCAAAATTTCATAAGTGATACAGTTTTATATCATTGTTCAAGAAGGTGGCCAGACTGATCCAAACATGAATATACCATAATTGGATGGGTGAGTATGTTTGGGAAATTGTTCATGTTGAAATAAAATCATTATATCAGAAGCATAATAATATTACTATCCCTTTTAAGTTGGTGATTTTTATTTTATGAGTTCTAGATAACGAAGGAAAATATAGATGAAAAATAAAAATTGTTATTTTGTAGAGGTGGTAGTCCACATAATACAAGATTTTCATTTTGTTTTCCCAATGTATGAGAGGGAATGAATTTGTTTTATAATATATCTCTTTATAAAAATAATTGTTAGTCCCATGTCAAGGAATATACCCTGATATGGGGATGGTAGAGAATTAGGGTATTACATTATGATCCTTTTTTATCTTGTTCTGTCATCTTTAGGAACACCTCAATCACTCCAATTATGTCTCTATAGGTATATTAAAGAACTAAATGAAACATATTATTTTACTTGGTTAACCTAAATTATTTTACATTTAAGGATCATACATGAAAATTTACCTATTTACCAATAATAATAAAATCTCATTGATTAAATATTTTAAATGTTTAGAGTGGTCTTATTGACCCTTTTGGATCATTACCATGAACGATTGGAAATATCACTGTTCTCCCACAGTAGCAAATTGACTTCTCCTTGTGATGAAACATTCTTCATCAAACAATATAGATATAAATATTTTTCAAATATGGTGATTCTTCTTTTGGGATAATGACTCAAAACTCTAATGTGATATTGTAACTCTTATATCACCATCTTATTTGACTCTCCATTCTATAGTAGATCTAAAATTTATCTTCACTCTTATAATATATATTCAATTATAATTTCAGAAATAGTAAAAAATTTACACTTTAAAATATATCTTTAGTTAGAATTTATTTCATTTCACTGAATACATTTAATTAATACCTACAAAAAAGACCAAAACCGACCCATTTATTGATGGTTACAACTATCATAAAGTCCAAGGATATTTTAATGTGATTTTTCATATTTTATGAATTGAATTCCAAAATGGGTTAATACATGGAATGGTGAAAAACATTGGTCATTTTTAGTTAACACCCAAAAGACATTGATAATAGACTCTTGATGTAATCATTTTTTCAAATGATAAAATTATCCAACCCACTACATTCAATGCGACCATAGCGAGCCTCCCCAAGGATCATATACTAATGCACAGACTAACCCACATTTCTCTACACCCATATATAACTCCCCATGTATGAAAATTGAAGGTAGAAACTTCTACACATATAAAATGAATGTATATCACTCCTCTTGGATCACAAGTGGACACCCAAACTACCACACCTTGCTCTATGCCTGCAGATGAACTGACCATTTTGCAAAGATGACTTCCTAGATCAAAACCCCAACCTCTCTAGGTGTGGTTACTACTTACAATCAAAACCAACTGTAAAAAATCCTCAATGAGTTTAATGAAATTTTTTCTATTATGTACAAAATAGTTTTCTTTACCAAATTGTACAATCCTATTAGATAAACTTTTTTCAACCAACTTCTTCTTCTGGGAAAACATCCTTTATCAGGTTTGTTAACAAGCCCAAATAAAAATTACAAAGTGGTGATTCTGATTTACAATTGTAAAATTATTTAGGTAAAATTTATTCTTAATTTATATCATTATAACTAGAAAATAGAGATGGTGGTAAAAAAATTAACGCCATATCTTTGTGGAGGTGGGTTTTCACACAAATGCTTGATCAATGTTGTTTGGTTTTTATAAGTTGATGGGGAAACTAAAAAATGTTTAAAGTACTAAAATAATAACAATTAAGTAGATTAATGATAATAAGTTCATTATATTACTTTGGTTAGCATGTTTGTTTAATGGAATGATTAGGAAAAAAGGATTTTGATTAATTAATACATACTTTGGTACCTTGAACATTAACGTGAAATCCTCCATGGAAATGAAGTGAATATGATAACATATGGTTACCAATGATATTATTTATTTTACTTATCTTATATTATATGAATATTTTTAGGGTTTCAATGAAAATTTTAAGGTTATTTTTAATTTTGAGATAGTGGAAGTGATACCCTTTTTTATGAATATAAACAATTTTTTTGTAGACATCCATTATTGTTCAAAAATAGAATGACATTGTTCAAGGGTTAAAGGGTCAAAAAATGAGAAATAATGGATTATGGGGTGAGATAAGGTATATTAATATTCTAAATATATAGAATCAATTTTTCCATATAATAATTTAAAATATATTATGGAATATATTCAGATCCAGGTAGTGAGGTGGCACCTGATACCAAAGCCCGATGAGCCTGAAATTAATTTTATAAAAATATTAAATATATCTTCTATAATGCATGCATATTTTTTTCATAAATAATTTAATATATACTAAATGGAGACATGGATCAAAAATATGAGACCATGGTTGAATACAAAGAATGGGGTTCATCATAGCATCAACCTATAGTTGTTCAGTGCCTAACGTTCGAGTGAGGATTCCATTAGATGGTACATTAAGTGAATTAATTAATTAAATTATTTTTTAATTAATTTAATACCCATGTGGTGATATCATTTATAAATATATATTTACGCAAATTCTACTTGGTTAGCCACATAACCCTATAATCTTTGAGAGGTGGTTCTATTATCCTTAGTTGGCAAATTATGGTCAAATGATGACCGACATCCTGATTAAGGAGAATCATGGTGAAGAAAACATAGTGGGTCTTATCCATCATTAAAAACTAAATTATATACCCACAATCTATCTAAATTTAGGTAGGGAACATCTTTTATATCTTTCCTCCTTCTTTTTTATTAATCAAGTTTGAATTATAAATCTTATTTGATTATGTTAGAATCATCAACCTTCACATGAGCCCTTAAAATTTTTGATACTTTCTTTTATCTAGATAAATACATTTATATGTTGTTATCACCTTGTTTAGGTGATCCATATAAAATAACACATGTCCAATGACAGATTCACTTCACTATTGCGACTTTCCCTACTCTGATCATTATGTTTCTCACTTTTGGCCTACAAGGTCGTGGTTTGACTTTTTCAGGGTGGGTTTGAGTGCGATCAAATACATATATTCATTGTTGTAACAGAAAAGGCACATGGATTTATGGATTATTTATCGACCAAGGTGAGACTTGAGATGCATCCACCATGGATCATGACTTGGTGAAGCAGTGTGAGGCCCCAAGAGGGTCTGGTGGTGTGAGGGATTCATACGGGAGGATTAAAACTCCAATTGTTAGCCATCAGAGGGACAAAATAGACACATAAAAGGAGTTTTACACTAGTTTCAGGTAGTTAATGAGGGGATTTCATGGTGTCGAGGTTAGAACATGAAATTGTCTTAGGATCATATATTTTTCATGATAAAGTAGACTACACATCATGTAGTCTGAAGAACACATATAATGTAGTCCTCTGGGCATGATGGGTAGGGTTTTAGAGATAATTAACTCTCACATGCTATGTGGGACCTACATATGTTGTTTAACCCTTTGATTGTGTACCAATGTGTACTCTGCATGTACACGGACATAGAAATTGCCGAGCACATGTCGTGTACTGGAATATGGAAAGTATACACATTAATGACTAAGAGAACATGATTTATCCATAGGGGACTGAGTCACATTATGTAGTACACTTACATGCCATGTAAGAATACATGGACACTGGTCTTTTTACTAGAGAGGACCCTTCTAGGTAGAGGAGTAGGGCCACACATCGTGTGGACCCCTGACATGTAATTTACTTCATTATTAATAATCTTCTACATCTCTTGTCTCATTAGTTTTGACTCAGATATTTTCCCATGAAAAGCTCATAAAGAGTTTTTTTACCAGTATAACATGATGGTTTCCTTGATAGTTTGTTTTTATAGATGTTGTGAGATGATCTGCGAAGGAAGCTTCTTTAGACGGTGTTTCGATGATGACAGTGATCATAAATGATCATTAGAGATAGTTCGAGGTTGGAAACCCCCTTTATTAATAGGGAATGGTTCCTCTATCTATTGAGTGGAACACCATGAATGAATAGGGTTTCAGTCATCTATATACTGAGGGGTACTCCCTAAAGGACAAGGTTGTGATCCCTCAATCTATTTAGTGGTACCCCGGATGAACTACGACTTGGGCCCTCTATCTATTGAGTGGTACCCCATGACAAACTAGGGTGTGTGTCCTATATATATTGAGAGGTACCCACTATAGGATATGGTGTTATGTCTTCTATCTGTTTATTGTTTCCCCGATAGACTAGGGCACGAGTCCTCTGTCTACTGAGTGGTAAGCCATGATGGAATAGGGTGTAGTTCCTCTATTTTCGGGGGGTTACCCCACTAATGGAATGTTGTGTGCCTAATCTACCTACTGAGTGTTACAACCTAATAGACTAAGGAGTGGATCCTATACTTATATATTATCCCCCCTAAACTGCATGACACATTGGAGAGGTATTGTTCTTACATAAAGTCACTTCTTTAGATAGAAACATTAGATGCTGGGAATCAATGAGGAACTTTGGAACAGTGGGAATACATATCATAATGGGATTTTCTGTGATGTGGAGATCCCCTTTCTCCCCCATATGTGTTTCTTTTTTTGGGAATATATATTAATTATTGTTTGGTTTCATTCTCTCTTACATTGAGTTGAGATGACTAATTATATCCTATATTATATTGCTCCCTAGATTTGGGGGTATCCTACATGGTTTTTATATACTCACACCAACATGAGTTTTCTTACAAGTGTTTTTTCTTATAAAAAAGATTCATATGTAAATGATTATTTCATAGAAGTATAGAGATACTCGGGTGTGTTTTTCTATATATGATGGCTAGGTCTCAGAGATATTGAGCTAATATCTCTTAACAATTCCATTATCATTATTTTTAGGTTGCGACATACTTTCTAGTTGGGAATTTATTTTACACTTTACATTTCAAATTTAATTATCACACTCTTTAGTATTCCCTTTTTTTATTACATGCATGATTTTTACTCTAGATGATACATTCTTTCATTATTATTCCTATACACTTCTAAAAAGATATCTTTAGGTGTATTCATAGTGGTACATTAGGAAAAGGCCTCCCATATTAGTTATTCCATTCCAGATATTTTCCCTAGACACTAACATATGGAGGCATTCTTGGGGTAGTTGTGGCTCTATATTCTTAAAGACAAGTGGACCTCGGTGGTTTGGGTCACAATAGATTGGAAGCACAGGTATATCAACCAAAGGATGCTCTTAAGAGTTTACCCTTTTGAGTTTTGTTTGGGAACATAGGGAAATAATTTTATTGCGTCTCAAGTAAATAATTATAGTTAGGAAACCTAGTGTTGTTTCAACAGTCGACATATCGATTAACTAGTACTCGGAATGCCTATGTTTCAATAAAAGATGTCAAAAAATAGGTTGAAGTTAACATTGGAACACGAATCATATAGGGCAGAGCCTTTTAAAATCCTTATTGAGTAAAATCCCCATATGTATATTCTCATATGATCTTGGTATGTATTGATATAATTTTTATGATGTATCTGTGATAACAATTATCTAGGTTACTGATTCAAGATCATGACAACTATCAGATGGGTGATGAGGCATTAGATAATGGGCCATCACATATTATTTTTGATCTAAGAAGGAATGTAGAAGGAACCCCACCTATTGTGTAGAATATTATACTAGTAGGTAAGGTTAAGGATTCATGTAGGATTATTGCAACCTATGAGTTCCAGTGCAAGAGGTCATGGGGGTTCCATAGAGAACCATATCCCAAGGTAGTAGAGCCTTAGATTGAGTTGGTGACATGAGCTTTCTGAATTGTGAAGACCTTGAATAATCATATGGTTTCACTGGAATCCACTCTTTTCCATTGAGTAGTAGGGAACTAGTATAGTTTAGTCACATAGACACGGGATGAGTCGACACACTCATTGTCTATCTTCTAGTAGGGATTTTATGAGGATTTATACCCCACATGTTTGAATTAAATTCTTTTTCATGAGCTTTTTGAGTTACATAATGGAGGGATAACACTTTTTGAGTATGTTTTGTGGTTTAATGACCTTATTTGGTACTCCATCAACAACATTTTTAATGGTTTAATTAGGGTGTATAAGTTAAATCATGGTCTCTATAGAGCATCTATGCCAATGTGGTACCCCTGGTCATTCCCAAATATGTTGGAGGTCTAGAGAAGGTGCTAATAAAAATGATATTTCTATATGAGGGACTCCATGTAGCTGGATTTGACAGAGGGTTCTATGGGGATAATCATCTTTAACATCAAGCAGACACTAGTCTGTAGGATCTCATCATATGAGACCTCCTCATGGCCGGGATTTGGAACAAGCTAACATGACACATAGACCGCGAAGAGGAATAGGGAATCCTACAGAGGTTCATTGTTATAAATGCAATGGAAAATGTCACATGGAATGTTATTTCTTAACCAGACATGATGAGTAGGTAAGTCATAAAATAGATGAACACCAATGATAGAGGCATCACCTTGATCATGGATCTCCATTATATAGAGAAGGAGGCCCCAAGGAGGCAAAGCAAGGACATGAGTTGGTGGATATCATATAAGATGTTCTATTTGTGGTGGATGATGTTATTAGATCATTCCACCACGACCACCAAGAGGCCCACACCACGCTTTGGGAGTTGAAGGTTGAGGTCATGGAAAACTACAGACTGTGGATTTTTATGATCTTGAAACTCATGAGACGATTATAGGTACAATATTTGATTATTATACTCCTTATTGAACACTTGTAAACAGTAGTGTAAGTCATTTCATCATATCCTAACTCCTATTGAGAGTGTTAGGGTTCTAATTAGCAACATTATCCTAGTATCTTTGCCTTGAGTTTCCTACTTAGGATGCTTCTTCGAAATTATTTATCTGTCATCAGTGTGAGCTAATGATTCATGGAGTTATTTTCTCATGATACCTCTTGGTTTTCACAAAGAGGCCATATGATGTCATATTGGAATGGAATAGTTTCCCATGGTATTGCACCAGATATTCTGTAATCATAAGTGGATCATATTCCTTCAAGATTATGGGATGAGATTATCCTTTGTGGGTGAGAGATATTGGATGGTGGAATAAATGGGGATTGTAAGAAGGAAGCTACAACCCCTCACCCATCAGTTTGATTGTTTATAACATTAGTGCAGTGGAATCTTTAGGCATATGAATTCCTTAAATGTTAAAGTATTGTAATGAAATATTCCCCAAGGATGATCCAAGATGTACTCCAAGGCTGGAGATGCACTTTTTCATCAACATTCACCATGAGACAGCTCTGAGTTCTTCTACAGAAATATCGGAGGATCCATACTGGGTTCCAAGAGATAAGGGTGTCCTTGGAGGACCTTTTGGAGAAGGGGTTGATCATCCAGGTGTGTTCCCCTAGGTATATCTAGTTTGGTTCATTAAAAAGGTTCACATTATCTTAGAAATGTTCTTGATTATTTTTTCCTGAATAAGGCCTTGATAAAGAATAAGTATCATGTGCCGAGAATTGATGAACTCTTTTACAAGTTATGAGGATCAATATGGTTTTTGAAGATTGATGTCAAATATAACTACCCCAGTTGAGAGTTTGTGAGGATCATAATTTGAAGATGGTATTCCAATGTATCTACCGACAATATGACTTCCTGGTGATGCCTTTTGGTGTGACGAATGTCCCCATTATTTTTATGGATTTGTTGAACTGGATATTCTAGCAATAATAAGAATTATTTTCAGTTTCATTCATTAATGACATAATCATATACTATTTGTTAGAGGAGGTGGATAAAAAGCACTTACATTTTTCCTATACTTTCATCTGGAGATCAAGATTTAGGTAAGCTCTAAAAATTCTAGTTCTAGTTCCAGGAGTTTACCTTTCAGTGGAATTTCATTTTCTATAATGGATTACATATGGATCCAGTCAATATTGATTCACTAATTTATTTGAATCCACCAAATATTGTGTCTGGGTGAAGGGGTTTCCTATCATGGAGTGGTACAACAAGAGGATTTTGGATGAATTATCTTATATTATAGCCTCTTTGACTAGTATGATGAAAAAAGGGAATCCATTTACCAGGATAGAGGAGTGAGAGATATCCTTCAAGGAGTTGAGGATAACGCTGATGAGAGGTCCTATTTTGAGACTACGTGAGGAGTGAAAGAATTATGTAGTGTATTGTGATTCATATAGATTTTGTATTGAATTGTTTTTGATTTGGAAGAAGGAAATGATCACATAAGGGTCGAGGAATTTGAAAACATGTGAGTGGAACTATGTTACTCAATACATGGGGTTGGTAGTGGTACTCTTTGCTCTAGGAATGTGGATGAACTATCTTCTGGGATAGTGCTTCATCTTATACCCAGACCATTAATATATTAGGTGTGTCTTCAAGCAGTGAGATTTGAATATGAGGTAGGTGTCTTGGTTTGAGTTCCTATAGGACTATGTCTTTAATATATTCTATAATCCACATAAGGGAAACATGGTGGCTTATTAACTCAGTATGAAATGATAATATTGCTTGATGGGGGAGGTTTCTGAGTATTTGGCCATGTAATAGATGACCCTAGTAGATGAGTAGGGTTTATCTATTCTTTAGTAAATGATGTTGACTCCTTCGATTCTCCAATTTTTGGGGGAGGATCATTTGGGAAGCATCAACTATGAGGTCATACCTGACCTAATATTCTTATAAGATTCACTAGATTGTAAATATGGATAAGGGAATCACATCATCCTTTTTAAGAGATGAACCGTGGTTTGTGCATTATGCAATAGGAGGTGATGAGGTAGATTCACACTACTATATTAGTTGTACATTTTTATGTAGGGAAGATATATATAAAACATCCATAGTGGTTTTGGTGGGTTGGCATGAAGTGGAGCATGGATGAGTTCATCAATCTTTGAATTACATGTCACAAGGTAAAGGTTAAGAACAAGGTACACAAATTTTTGTTACAGTCTCTCGATATCTTGAAATGGAAATGGGATAGAATATCCATGGAAATTTTGATTGGGATTCTGCTGACAATGATAGGCCATGATGCCATTTGGGTGATAGTTGACTAACTTACCCAATCAGCACACTCTTATTCTATTAGGGAGAAAATGTTGGTAGATATTTTGTGGTAGTTTTACATGTAGGAGATTATACGTCTTCATGGGGTGCACTCAACTATTTTATCTAACCATAATGTGTGTCTTACATCATGATTGTGGAGATTCCTACAAGATTAATTTTGGACCATGATGAGGATGAGTAAAACTTTTCCCCCCATATGGATAGGGAGACCGAGTGCACTGCCTTGCTGCTGGAGGATATGTTAAGGGAATGCATGTATGAAATTGGTCGGTGCTGTTATGATAACTTATCTTTAGTTGAGTTTTCTTATAATAACTGATTTCCCTAAACTAACGGCATAATACCTTTCAATTCCCTACATGGTAGACCTTAAAGGTCACAATTATACTGGAATAAGATCAGTGAGGCATCTCTTTTAATCCTAGAGATGTGTAAGAGATGATTAAAAAGGTCCTAGTGATACATGAGGGGATGAGTACATCTGAAAGAAAGATTTTTTTTATAAATATGGATGTCATAGTAACAATTTTTCAATAAGGGAGACCCAATTTTAACAAGAGTCTCAAAATTATGAGGATTGTGGAGATTCATCATGGGAGTAAATCTATCTATAATGTTCATTGGTCCAATTGCGATCTTCTCGGGGGTTGGTGGAGATTCATACGATATATCCTTACCCCCGCAATTGGACCAGGTGTATGTCGTCTTCTATGTGTCACAACTAAGGAGATACATGCATGATACTACACACATTATTGAATGGGGTGAGATGGATATCAATTATGGAGACACCTTCATAAAATATCTTAGTAATGATTTATTATTATAAAGAGAGGATCTTGTGTGGATAGACCATTCCCTTGGATAGTGTTCTTTCACATCTTGTGAGTATGCAAGAGTTCTCCTAGAAGTAGGAGATCCAGATGATATATTCATATCCCCACCTTTTTTTCATATTTTATGGTTTTTGGGGATGAAAATATTGAAAACTATATTAATTAAGGGACTATATTTTTTTCCTTGTAATAATTTTAATTATATTACGAAATATTTTCATAGCCATACATTGAGACAATGCATGATTCTGTGGCCCTGTGAGCCTAAAATTAATTATATAAAATTATTAAATATATTTTATATTATTTTCACACGTATCATTCATAAATAATTGAATAACTAACTAAATGATTCCTATATTAAAAATAAGATACCACCGTTTAATCTAGAGTGTGGGGTTTACCTTATTAATTACCTAAAGATGGTCCGCTCCAGAAGTTCAGATATGGCATCCATTGGCAGGTTCATTAAGTGGATTAATATATTAAATTATTTAATAATTAATTTAATCATCAAGACCTAAAATCCTACAAATGTATATGGTTATATAAAATACCATGGGTTAGCCACATAACCCTATGATTCTTGAGAGGAGGTCTCCTCATCCTTTAATGGAGAATCAAATTTAGATGACAACCAAGATCCATATTAATGTGTATCGAGGAAGAAATAAACCAATTGGTCCTCCTGGTTAATAGAAACTATTTTATTCGCCAATTATCAATCTAAATCATGTTAGGTAATGTCATTTGTTCGTTTTATTCCTATTTTTAACTAATAAAGTATGAATCCTAAATCTGCTTTTATTTCTTAGAAATTACCGTCCTTCGCGTTATCCCTTCAAAATGTTGATTCTTTATTTTATCTAGAAAATTTTCATTTAGTGTATTTATCAATAATTTATTTAATCATTAGAAAATAATGTTTTTACAATGAATAATTCAATTAATTCATGTTATTTCCCCATCCCTTTTCATCATGTTCTTCGTCATTGTCCTACCAGGTCGTGGTATGAATTTGTTTGGGATGGTTTGAGCATGATTGAAACCATAGATTCATTAAGATAAAATGAAAAATAATAAAAAAAACATTGATTGATTGAATATTTATTGGGGTACGATTTTAGATGTGGGTTACTCCACCTTGTATTAGGACTTGGTGAAGCTACAGGAGGCTCCATGAGTGACTTGCAGCATGAGGGATTCATGTCAAAGGATCAGAACTCAAAATTTTAACCACATGAGGGTTGAAACCGAAGTAAATATGAGTTTTTCATCTACATCAGTAGGTCAACGAGTGGATTTCAAAGCATCAAGGATGGATCTAGAAACCAAATTTTTAATCTATAATTTATGTGAAAAACTAGACTACACACCCTTTATTCTAAAGAAAACATAGTGTGTAATCCCCTGGATGGAGCGGCTAGGGTTTCTGGATGAGTTAGATATCACACCGCATGTGGGACCACCACACACCATCTGACCCGATGCTAATAGAAACACATCTACTCCAGGATTATATGGACACAAAAATAGATAGGTACACACCATTTAATGGAACATGGTTAGTGTATATAGGAATGACCAGGAGTACACAACTTGGGCCCGGGAGGTCGAGACATGTCATGCATTATGCTTACACATTATGTAGTACTACATATAAAACTATCCATGTACTATGTAGGAAATGAATAGGAATAGGAGTGGGTCCACATATCTTATATACCCCTTACAATCCATGTACTTACTTCATTATTATCTTTTATATATTTTATATCATTCTTTTTACATAAATTATTTCCCTGGAGTAGTCAATCCTAAGTTGTTTTCTTATGTAGAATGGGATGTATAACAACCCTACTCTTTATTTTTCACTTAAAAATGATTTATTACATAAACAATTGACTTTATTAATCATAGAATATTGAGAGGTATGGTTTATTTGGGGCTTGATAACATTAAATAATAACTTAAAACATAAAATGAAACATCTTATAGAAAATTTCTTTTACATGACCACATCCTTCCTTCGTACATAGCATTGCAGGGGACAACATGAGAACATGAATTATAAAATGGTGATCTATAAATATAAGTATGGGAGTAAAAATACATAACTTGAAGAATAAAATTCATGTTATAAAATAGGCATATCAATGGAGAATAAGAGATACTTGAACATAAAGGCATGATTTAGCCTGATTATCATAACATGGAAATGTGGCAACACAATTTAACATAATATTTGCATGATCCAAGGCTCATTTCACATGGAGCATGAGTAAACCATCATTTAGATTTAGTTATCATGGATAAACCCTCATTGAACTTGACATATCATGATACTATTCTTTACCCAATCCATTTGACAGCTATCAGGGCGCACCCTTCTGAATTATCTCATTTCATGCATAAGTGTGGCACATGGATCATATAACATGGATTCATTAAACATCATAATTTATTCCAAAATAAATTAAATATTAATTCATACATAAAACTATATAATAAATAATTAAATGTTCCTAAATGTAAATACACTTGATAGAGAAATGGGCATCTTATTCACTACACAATGACATTCTCTTGGAAAAATGCGGTGCAATTTCGGCATCATAATGGTGTGACATAAGAATTCATAAAAATGGTTGATGATATAGAAAGTGGTTTATAATCATATTTACATGAAATGGAATGTAATGGGGTCATATGTATACTATTCCCAACATATGTAATGGAATTTAGATTCATAATACAAAATAATTTCTTGATTGTAAATGAGAAGAGAGAACATCCTTACAGAATTTCATCATGATAACAGGTGTACATGAGATGCATAAATGAGAAAGAAATAGGTATCTAATAATTCAAAAATAATCTAGGTAGTATGGGGGAGGTTATAAATCTTTCCCCAACATTTTTAATTGAAAATAAAAGGCCATAACAACATAAAGAAATTTGGACAAAAATGAGAAAGGAAGAAATCCCGTACTTGGAAGTGTTATCCCAAAGGTGTGGGAGAGGATTGAGAAAGGATTCTTGGGAGATTGGGGAACCTTTGATAGATTCTATAGAGATGATTTCAGGGGTTTCTCAAGATCCAATGGCTTTGAGTGGAATGTAAGTAGGAGCTTGGGTAAGTTTATATAGGAAATGAGAGGGTATTCATTATTATTTAGGTTTAGGACACCACACATTAAACTAATCAAAACCACTATCTAACCCATGGTTTTCCCAGGGTTTTCTCCAAAGGGGAATAGAAAACATATTTTTATAAGTCCAATGGCCAAACATTTTAAAATATTATGCTTTCTCATGTGGAGGTGAGTCACACTCTCAAGGAAATCAATTTAAAAAGTTAAAATATTTTATAATTCTTCGATGGTCCACTATGGCACCATAAAATTAATCAAAAAAATATAAAATATTATTATATTAAATATAAAACAAATATTTTCTGAAAAACTCATTTATAGTACTTTATTACATCACTATTGCATCATTATGATGTCATAAAACACATTATATATATCAATGATATTTAATTTTTACCCAAAAAATCAACTATATGAGAAAATTATATAAAACTCACCGTTGGATAATTCGTACATCCTAATTCCTAAATTAATTTTAATTTTATATAAATAATTTTATAAATATGTGATGTTTTACTATAAAAATTAAAAACTGACATTTATTGAAAAGTCATTGGTTTTGACAAAAACGGCTTTCAAACCTTAATAAAAATTAAAATTGTATTCATAAAAATTATGCAATCCTTTATATTTAATAAAAATTAATTTAGTAATAATATTTCATTAATATATTTTTTAATTCAAAAATCCTTTAATTCATCAAAATATATTTCTTAATTGAATATTTAAAAAATACTATTTAAAACAAAACAATTTACAATGTAACAATAAAAAAATGAATGTATATTATTTATTATATACAAAAATAAGACACATAATCGTAGTGCTAAGGTATTGTTATGTAACCCCTTATAACACCAGAATATGACCTAATGGTAAGGTATGCATTGGTCATAGACTCTTGGGGTGGATCAGATAACATTGATCGGGTGGTAATCTCTACCAACATCCACTTCTCCCGTAGGCGGTTCCGTTTGAGCAAAATGTGTTAAAGCTCGACTTGGGCTTGGTCAAGAGAGAATCCCAATGAATCCATATCCTTTTTGAGCTCCGAAAAATGGGCTTCGTATTGAGGGATTCTACAGGATGAGACAATAGTTTCATTTTTCTGATTAAATTGGATTTGTTAAAGCCCTATATTAATAATAATCATGTGATCACTTTTCAAAGGATATATTAGCAAGGGAAACAATTATTAATGGTATTTTGAAATCCAAAATCAACGAAGTTAAAATGTTATATAACCATTTTACATAATATGAAATTTAATTATATCAAGTGGAATTTTAATTAATAAAAGTTTGGCTGATTACAATCTTCCCCCTTAATAAATTTCACCTTTGAAATTTTCTTTTCCCACATTAAAATATATGTGCATAATTCTGCTTCATTATTTCCTCTAATTCCCATGTTTCTTTTTCAAACTTGTGGTTTTTCTACAACACCTTTATGAGGTGAATTGTCTTATTTTGTAGAACTTTTTCCCTAAAATATAAGATCTTCATTAGATTTTTTTTATAGGAGAGGTCATTATCCAATTGTACCACCTCTGGATTGAGGTCATGAGATGGGTCGGGTATGTACATATTCAAGAGTGATAAATGAAATACATCATGTACTTGAGATAGGTTCGTTGGGAGTTCTATTTGATAGGCCATTTCTCTAATGCGATCAAGGATCTCAAAAGAGATGATGTACGTTGGACTAAACTTTCCCTTCTTCCCAAATTTCATAACTATCTTCCATAGAGATATGTAGAGGAATAGTAAGTCTCTAACATCAAACTCTAGGTCTCATCAACTATTATCTACATATCCCATTTGTCGACTCTGAGCATCTTTAATGTGATTCTAGATGGTCTTAACTTTATCCACTATTTCTTCAACCATTTCTTAACCTAGGATTTTTCACTCCCCAACTTCATCCAAACACGCAAGTGTTATGAATCTCTTCCCATACTGGGATTCATAAAGATCCATTTAGATGGTTGAGTGGAAAATATTGTTCTATGAGAACTCAAGTAAAGGAATATGTTGATCTCATCATCCTTTGAAGTCCATTTAGAATGCTCTGAACATGTCCTCAAGTGTTTGGATTGTATGCTCAGATTTACCAACAGTTTGAGGATGATAAGATGTACTGATGTTCAGTTTAGTACCTAGAGCATATTGAAGTCTCTTCCAAAATATAGAGGTGAATCTTAGATCTTGATCGGAAACAATTAATAGTGGTACTCCATGAATCCAAACCACATTTATGATATATATTAATGTGATTTGATCCAATGATAAATATGATCGAATTGAAATGAATTGTGCGGTCTTTGTAAGATTATCCACAACAACCTAGATAGTATGGTTTCTTTTGGATGTCTTCGGATGTCCAAATACAAATTCTATGGTGATGTTCTCCCATTTCCAGGATGGTATGGGTAATGGTTGAATCATCCCCTTAGACTTATGACTCTTAGCCTTCACTTGTGGACATACCAGTCACTTTGATGTATAATCAGTGATCTCCTTCATGTTATCTCACCAATAATGCTCTTAGAGATCTCGATACATCATTGTGTTTCTTGGTTTAATGGAGAAATTTGAACAATGTGCATCCTCCAAAAGTTCTTTCTTTAACAATGGATTTTATGGAACAAATAGTCTTGTCCCACATCTCACAATTCCTTTTTCATTAACATTGAACTTCGAGGATTTCCATTTTCTGATAGTTTCTTCCTTATCTGAATTCCTACATAATCCATTTGCGCATCCTTTTATCTTTTTAAAAGAGATGGTTGAGAAATCATTTATGAAAGGATTGATGATGTTCCCTTTATTATGATACCCATGCCCATATTAATCAAATCTAAGAATATTGGATCCTTTTCAATTCTTATTAATGATAGAATCGTTGGGTCCTTTCTACTTAAAGTATCTGCCACCTTGTTCTATTTCCCATGGTGGTAATGGATTGAATAGTTATAGTTTTTTATTAGATCTAACCATCATCATTGGTGCATATTCATCTCTTTCTGTGTGAAAATATTCATGAGGCATTTTTGGTCCATTTATATTTCACACATCTCCCCAAAGAGGTATTTCCACACAATTTTCAAAGTGAAGATTAATGCCACCAACTCCAGATCATGTGTTGCATAGTTTTTCACCCGAACTTTTAATTTCTTTGAAGTATAGGAAATGAATTTTTCATTTTGTATCAACAGATAGCCCATGAACTTCTTCAAAACATAACTAAATACTATAAAAAGTTATCCAATTGTGGGTAATGTAAGCACACACACAGTGATGAGCCTCCTTTTCAACTCCATATATCACTCTTCGCATTCATCACTCGATGAAAAATTGACTCCCTTCCGAGATAGATTGGTACGAGGGTTGGAAATTTGTGATAAATTTTTCACAAATCCATGATAATATCCATCTAACCCAAAGAATCTATAAATATTCGTCACTGATGTTGGTCTCATCCATCCCACAATTTCCACTGTCTGGGATGGATCCACTGATATCCCATTTCATGTGATGATATGTCCCAAGAATGAGACCTCCTCCAACCAAAACTAACAGTTGTTGTACTTCCCATAGATCTTCTCCTTTCTATAGCTTTATAGTATAGTGATTAGATGCTCGTCATACTCCTTCTTGGTTTTTGAGTATATTAGAGTGTCATCTATAAAGACTAACACAAATTTGTTGAGGTAATCTATAAAGACTTTATTCATAAAGTCCATGAAGATTGCTAGGGAATTAGTGAGTCCAAAAGGCATTACTATGAATTTATAATTCCCATACCTTATATGGAAAGAATTCTTAAGGATATCCTCATTCTTCACCCATACATGATAATATCCCAACTGAAGATCCACTTTGGAGAAATATTGTTATCCATGTAGCTGATCAAACAAGTCATCAATTCATGGAAGAGGATACTTTTTCTTTATCGTGATTTTATTGAGCTTGTAATAATCAATGGAAAGGCACATTAACCCATCCTTCTTCTTGATGAAGAGGACTAGTACACCCTATGGTGAAGCACTTGGGAATATAAACCCTTTATTTAGATTCTCCTGTAGTTGATTCTTTAGATCCTCAAGCTCCACAACAATCACTCTATATAGATTCTTGGTTATCGAAAACGCCCCAGGTATAAGATTGATTGTGAATTCAACATCTCTTCTAGGAGGAAGGCCAAGAAATTCCTCAGGAAACACTTCATAAAATTTCCTAACAAAATCCATGTCTTCAAGGATGGTTTCTTCCTTAGAATCAACCATATGATCCAGATACGCATTCCAATAGGGCATTAATATCCATGATTGAGATGATGGTACTAAAGAAGTTTCATCTTCCTCCTTTCATTGTACAGAATCAGGGGTCGGTTCACTATAAAGAGAGTGATTTCCCTCTCACGGCAATTTATGTTGGCTCTATATAAAAAAATCCAATCCATGCCAAAAATTTCATCAAATTACACCAAGGGGATTATAAAGAGGTTCTTCAGGAAGTTCAATCTACAAGTTATGAAAAGGGAGGAGTTATATCCATGGGATGCAATGATCACCCCATTTTTCGTACTCATCGACATCTTTATGTCCATGGTTTGTGGTGGTGTTCGGATTGTCCTACTAAACATTTGGGATATAATAGAATGCTTATAACCAGAATAAAAAATTAGTTTCTCTATTCTGTAATGAATAACTAGTGTACCTATCACCACATCATTTTTGAGGTTCACTTTAGTGGTCGTGATGGAAAAAGATAACCCTTTCTACCTTGGAGGTTATTGTTTGCCTCTAAAAACCCTTGGATTAGGGAACTGGTTTGTAAATTTCTCTAGTTCATAGTAGTTGAAGCAATGAACAATGTGTTGAGGTTAGAATGGAGAGTTCCTTTCCTATGTCACAGCTACGGTTTTTTTGTCTATAATTAATGGACATGTTCCATTCTCTTCCACACCTAAAGCATTTCCTTGTCCCCTTCAAGAAATTTCAGCTGGGGCTTCTTTCCACACCTTTGGAAAGTGAGGTTCCATATTTTCTTTTCACCATTGGATTTATCAATCAGAATACCATAATTAAAGTCCATATTACACTTCTTATCCCCATGATACCCCTGAGATTTGCCGATATAAATTTCATCCTTGAGGGAACATCTGACAATTTACACATATCTCTCGAAGTCACAGATCTCTAGGTCATTCTGTAGGCTAGGTTTTATCCCACAAAAGAAGCATTCAACCTTGAATTTTGAGGAAACAACAAAATTGGAGGTGTATCGTGCAATACTTGTGAAGTTTTCCTGGTATGCTTTGATGTATTTTTTGTCTTTTTTAAATAGGGAAAGGAAGTCGCTTTACATATTAAGTTGGTGGGTGCGAGGAAAATATTTATCGAAAAACATTTCCCAGAAATCATTCCGTTCCAAAGCCTCGATATCCTCCTATAGCTTCATATTTTTTATCAATGTCCACCATTGATTAGATTCCCCCTCCATTCAATAAGCATCCAGAAAAACCTTCTCTTGTTCTGAACAATGAAGGATGTAGAATATCTCTTCAACGGAGTGGAACCATTTTCTGATGATTGAGGGATCAAATGATCCATTAAAAGTTGGAGTCGTTTTTCTTATAAAAATCTCAATTGTGACTTGTTATTAAATAGGTGTGGTTGAATGTTATTTTGACCCATGTTTCTTTTCAAAACTTGAGTTAACTGAGAGATTATCATGACAAAGTTCGTGATTTCCGCTCACATCGTATTGGGAATCTTAGTAGAACATTCGTCACATTGATATTGGCAACTGTTATTTGCTGGAGTCCTCCAATTACCGGCCATTGGATGGAATAAAAGGAAAGTTAAGGGGAACACATAAAAGGGTAATCCAAAGAAAAAAAATTAATGAGTTAAAAATTACTTTTACTTCCTTAACTTATGAACTTATATGCATCAATTTATGTTATCAATGATCTACTTCCCAAAATATATTCTTAGGGGAATTTTTTCCCTTAATAATGGTTCATACTAAGCCCATGAATTTACCAAATCATATCCCCTGGGAGTGTCATAACCAAGAGTGCAGTAAGGCCCGTTGTCGTTCACCAGTTCCCGTTCGAGTCTAGCTCAAAGCGGTGTTTTTGGGTTTTACCCCTAAATACATCTATGGCAGATCCACCTCTACCTTCTCATATCCAGAAATCAATGTATTTTCATAATAAACCACCTAATCAATAGTCCCCAAAATTTAGGGATGTTTTTATTATACTCAGTCATATCTCTAAGGATTTCACTAGGGTTTTCTAATCAAAATCCAAAAAATAGCTAAACCTGTCTTTTGATACCAATGATAACATCCACAATCATTATTTCATACTTAATCATCATTTATTATATAAAAAATTCACATGATACAACATAGAATATAGAGAGGTCTAGTGTCTTTGTGGCTAGATAACATTAAATAACAACTTAAAACATAAAGCACAATATCTTATTTAAAACATCTTCTACATGAACACATCATTCTTTCTTACTTATCATTTCATGGGATAACCTGAGAACATGCATAATAAAATGGTGAGCAATAAGGCCTATTAAAGGAGTAAAAATGAATATCATGAAGAATAAATTACATGTTAGGAAATTGGAATATCAATGGATCATAAGGGATACATGAACATAAAGGCATGATATATCATGATTATCATAATGTCGAAATGTGGGAACAAAATTTTACATTATATTAGAATGAGCCAATGCTCATTGCACATAGAGCATGAGTAAAAACTCATTTCACTTGAATTATCATGAGTAAACCCTCATTTCACTCAATGTATCATGATAGTAATCTTTACCCAATTCATTGGAGTGCTAGCAGGGCGCACCCTTCTTAATCATTTCGTTTCATGCATAAGTGTGCCACATAGATACTATAACATGGATTCATTAAACATCATCATTTATTCCATGATAAATGAATATGGAATTTATACATGAAACTATATAATCGATAATTAAATTTTCATAATGTCGAATAGCCTTGACAGAGAAATGGGAATGGTATTCACTACACAATGACATTGGATTGGAAACTCACGGTGCAATTTCAGCTGCATAACGGCATAACATAAGCATTCTTAAAAATTGATGATGAGAGAGAAAGGGGTGTATCATCATATGTACATGAAATGGATAGTTAGGGGGTCAATTTGATACATGTAACAACATATGTAATGTAATTTATATTCATAATACAAAATAATTTCTTGATTGCAAATGAGAAGAGAGAAATTCCTTAGGGAATTTTGGCATGTTAATAGGTGTAAATGGGAGGCGTTAATGAGAGATAAAGAGGTATATCATCATTAAAACATAATGAGGGAAGTATGGGGGAGGTGTTAAATCATACCCTGACAATTATTATTTAAAATAAAATGGGATAACAATATAATTAAATTTGGACAAAAATGATAATGGAAGAAATCCCATACTTGGATGTGTGATCCCAAAGGCTGGTGAGATGCTTGATAGAAGCTTCTTGGAAGATTGTGAAACCTCGGAAGGATTATAGATAGATGAGGTAAGGGGTTTTTAGAGCTCCAAATGCTTTGATTGAAGATTAAGTGGGACCTTGTGTGGATTTATATAGGAAAGGAGAGGGAATTCTTTATTATTTAGGTTTTGGAAACCTCATATTAAACTAATCAAAACAACAAACCAACCCAAGGTTTTTTCCCATGGTTTTTTCCAAAGGGGACAGGAAAAATTATTTTATAAGGCCAATGGGAAAACTTTATAAAATATTAGGCTTGCATATGTGGAGGTGATTCACACTCTCAAGAAAATAAATTTAAAAAGTTAAAATGTTTTATAAGTATTGGAGGGTCCACTAAGGTACCATAAAATTATTCAAAAAATATAAAATCACTTTACATTAAATATAAAACATATATTGGCTGAAAATACCATTTATAGTATTTTATTAAATCACTATTGGGTAGTTATGGTGTCATAAAAGACATTATATATTTAAACGGTATTTAATTTTTTCCCAAAAATTCGACTATATCATAAAATTAGAAAACAATTCACCGTTGGATAATTTCAACATCCTGATTCCAAAAATAATATTTATTTTATCTATATAGTTTTTTAAATATTTTAATTTTTACTTTCAAAATTAAAAACTCACATTTATAAAAAATTAATTGGTTTTGAAAAAAACTGCTTTCAAACATTAATAAAAATTACAATTGAATTCATAAAAATTATAATATCCTTTATATTTAATAACAAGTAATTTAGTAATAATATTTCGTTAAAATATTTTTTAATTAAAAAATTTATTAATTCCTCAAAATAGATTTCATAATATAATATTAAAATATATATTTTTGCATTAAAAACCATTTAAAAAGTAATAATAATAAAATGAATGTATATTGTTTATTATATACAAAAACAATGCATATAATCATAGTGTTAAGGTATTGTTACATAACCCCTTATAATGCTCGCATATGACCTAAGGGTAAGGTGTGTGTAGAGACCCAAAGCTTGAAATACAAGGACATTACATTACTTTTGCGGAATACTTATTACATAACAAAAACACACACACAAGGACCGTAATAGTTTAGTGTCTTTGGAAACTCGGAACGTGATCTTCTAATCATGGTGAAAGATCTTCAACATCTCCCATAAAGATCTTCCCTTTTTTTTCTTACCTAAAACATTTATTTATATCCTGGGGAAAAGAAAACATAAAAGGGTGAGCTCAAATGCTCAGTAAGGGTAAACAAAAGAAAAATCAATCACATCATATTCATAAGAACATAACATTTTTGAAATCTTAACCTGCAAAAGAGATCATAATATAATAACATGGGATAAATCATAGTAGTGAAATGTAATCCAAATAATCATAACATAAAACATGAAACTTTTTGGAATACACACATAATCATAGCGAATCATTTCTTATTAGTCAAGACTCATTGCCAAAACTATCTTACTGGACAAAGTCCATTTCTGAACCGAGTTCACTCCTCATTTCAGTCCTATTTTACTGAACCGGTATAACCTACCGTTCCAGCCATGTCTATCTCATGAGATATAAAATCTTCACCCAATGCATTGGAGGGAGATATAGGTCCCACCCATCTCATAATGATACCATTCTTATGTGTGCCACAAAATCATAAACCATTCATCATAGAATAACCCATGTAATAAAAATGGGAATCTTAAACATCGTGACATCATAAAAAAATTCATATTAGATAAAGGAATTCATAAAACTAATTTCCTCACAACATAATCAAATAACTTTAATAATAGGGATATAAACAGAACCCTATATTATCTTAGATGGAAAATAATTTTGATAAAACACTTGAACTCCATTCTTGAATAAAATATTCTTTCAAATTCAAAAACTTTTTCCTTTCTCAACATTTCATAGAATTTTAAAATAAAAGAATTTGATTAAAGATAAACATGAAAACATGTAAAGGAATATTCTTGGAAATAATTTTTTAAAAATCCATTCATGCCGTATAATTTTAAAAAAACATTCTTCTCGTACTTTTGTCGGAAAAGTCAAAAAGTATCTCGTACGAAAAACGACAAAAGATTCCTTTCATATCTTTTACTAAAAACTCAAAGAAGGGTAAAATTGGATTTAAAAAATTGTAGGTAGATGGAAATAATATTACATATTGAGGAAACATGGATGTGGATGATAAAATACACCCCAGTAAAATCCGAAGTATAAACAATCTCGGATAAAAATGAGATTGTGATATTTCCCTTACCTTAGATTCGATTTGCTTCGTAAGTGTCTGAACCTCCTGTATAATGATTTAAATAATGTCATTGACTTATTCCATAATCATAATCATTGTTATGATATCATATATGGTTCACTTATTACTTTATATTACCCGTTCTTTTGTAAATTCCATGTTAAAGAGCGTTTTGGGTAAAATTGTTTCATTTATCATCCGTGTTTTGACTTGTAATTATTCATATGATTACTTAGATCATGATTACTTAATTCCAGAATATAAAACATGATTTATATAAAATATATATTCAGAATATACATATATATAATAAATTAGAAAATGGAAAGAAATACACCGTTCATGGAGACGATAGGTCATACGTACGCAAGAATGCAGTTTTAGTTTCCTTATTCATTTGAATGGAATTAAGTAGATGAAATAAATATATATACACATAAATCCAGTATCATTATTATGTCATATATTTCATGATTACTTATTATATATACTTTATAATCATTCATGAATGGTTAACGTGGAGAATGAATCTCATCGCGTCGTGGAGACGGTAGTCCGTACGTACGCACGAGAGATGATATCGTTCTCATGATTGTGGGACTGTATTGGAGTGTATGTATAATATTTAAGAATAAATATCACTTTAGAATAATCATATATAGTTATTATTTACACCATTATACCCATCCAAGTAAGGTGGTGGTGGAAAATAGATTACACCACGACGTGGAGACGGTATTCCGTACGTACGCACGCGCGGTGATTTCATTTTCCGTAGGATGGATAGATGGTGAAATAGGGTTGTTTCATACATATAATAACATATCAGTATATTATTGATACTGATTTTATTACTTCATGATGAAACAACTAAAGAAGAAGATGTGGAAGAAGAAATAAAGATGAAAGAATCGGTAACAGAAATTACCTCTTCTTTGATGCGCCTCTTTGAGACCTCCTCTTAGGGCACTAAAATTGGTCTTTGAGGAAGACCAGAACCTATAGTATGTTTCTAGTGAAGTGGAGAAGAGAATTTGGCAGAGGTTGGCCGAGCTTGAAGGCTCAATGTGGTGTGAGGAAGAGAGGGAGGGGGTGCCCTTTTATAAGCGAGGAGAGGGGCACCTTTGGAATAACTAAAAATATTATTTTATTATAAAGCCAAATTCAGTTTTAAATAGCTCCAAATTGATTTATTTAGAAGCTAAGGTGTGGATGGGTCGAAATTCTCTCATCCAATAGAATTTAGAAAAGTTTAGGTTCTTATTTTAACCTTATCATTTATATTTAACTTTAAGTTAGATAATTTTACTTTTACCGTGTCTTCTTGTTTTCTTACACTATAAGGTTAATAAACTTACTATATCAAGCCAAAGGAACCCCAAGTTGTTTAGTATTAATATATATAACCTTATCTAAGTCATTTTTCCGAACCATAGATTTTTAGGAATAAAATAACAATTAATAATATAATATTTGTTTTAAAAACCATTTTATGTCAATTTTGACACTATTTAGTAATTGATTTATCTGAAACTCATAACAGATTGATTAGTTCGAAAAAAGTTAATTAAATCAATAATAACATGTCATATTAACATATAATTTTTTTTAATTCATAAAAAGTCTTAAATTACATTTATTTGGGTATTTATAACATCAATTATGTCAATATTTCATTAATAAGACAATTACTGCATCATCTCTGTGTCATAATAAATGATATTTATTTAATCCCTAAAAATTATAAATAAATTCCTATGATGTAGATAATTGTATTATATTTCTGTAGACTATTCATGTTCGAAGTTTCATGAAGTGTATCACTAAATCAAAATTATTATACTTATATGATTTTAGAAAGTGACATGTTGTCACATTCTTTGGTTTTAATAATAATTAAATTATTTTCAGGGACAAAAGTCCATTAAATGAATCTAATCCGACCCATAGGTGATATGGGTCTACTTTTAGTCATCCAATAGGATATTGACATGTGTTAGGGTAATTTATAATATTATATTTACCCTTAATTACCCGATTTACCTTTAACTATGGTAAATAAAATTTACCGTAGTTACTATTCATAATTCCCAAAAAAAAGTAGCTTATTAACATAATTTGGATCCAATAATTCCAAATATGGAATCAATTTTTCCAAATTCAATACAAAAAAGTTGCATAAATTAAATTAAAATTAATCCCGTTGTCGAAAGAAAACGGGTTTTTCTTTAAAACATTGCAAAAGATTGAATTGATTTGTCCTACGAATTCAAGGTAGAATCAATGCTAATGAAATACATTATATTAAATGGTAAAAATAGTTTCTATTTATACTTTAAAACCATTCAATATTATAATTTAACCATATAAATTATTGCGATGAAAAAAGATGTTTTTAATTAAAATATAGCGTGTTTTTACTATTCATCAAAATATGAAAGTTACCAGAATAATATGAAAAATTTATCCAAAGTAAATTTTTATTTTATTATTCCAAAGAAGAATTTTATTTTGTCAAATTGGACTTATAAACATGAAAAAAACTAGATTTAATGTGGGTGCTCCATCAAAAGGCGGCAAAACTGCATTTTTTTGAAAAATACTTATTTTACCCGAAAAATTTATTTTGTTCTTATACCATGTTTTAGAAAATGTCTAAGATGAATAATAATGTTATAAGATTCAAAATTTAGTTAATACTATTCATAACGGCTAGTTCATAATAATATTATAATAATATATCGTTGTTTAGTAAAACCCAGTATTGCGTACAACAAACGCTATCGAGGAAGGTCGTGATTGCGTGTAATGCAATCCAAGTCAATGTTGCGTGCTGTGAAAGAATCCTTCGTTGTTTTGTATAACATAATCCAACCATATTTCATTTATACATTGAGTATATATATATATATATATACTCAATGTTGTGTAGAATAACTATTATCAAAATTGTGTGTAACACGATCCAAGAATAGTGTTGCGTATACTGCTAGCTAATACAGTGTTGTGTATAGAGAAAGGTAATCTTGGTGTAGCATACAACACAATAAATTAATGAAATTAAAAGAATGTTTTTCATAAAATATCGGGGTGTTACATTCTACCCCCCATAAAATGAATTTCGCCCTCGAAATTCGTCGGGGTTATAAATGATTTACTTATTCGAAAGTTTCTTTAATAGAAACCCACATTGTAAAAAGGAATACCAAAACCAATATTTAAAAAAATGTATGAAACATAATGGTTACCCAAATAAACTAATCACTGGGTTTCCACATAGGTGAAAATATGGATATGGAAGAGAAATCTAATCATCATGTTCTGATGGAGAGTGGTAGAGAACATTGCTATGGAAGAGACAGAAATCACAAAGCCACAAATTTGTGATGATCTAAGGTACCATCTGATTTATCAGATATAAGAGCACTAGGTCAACATTTTTGGTTTTCAAGATCGTTTCCCTAATGTTGATGAAATTGAAATTAGAATAAATACTTTTGTGATTTCAGTATAGTCTCACCGTTGGTCGTTTTTTGGACAATTTCTACTTCATCTCCTAAAGAAATGAAGTTGAATTTGTCATTCATGATGTGTTAGCAGATCATGTGATAGAATGATGGGTCATTCCATCTGTCTCAAACAAAAGGTTAGAAAAGTTATCAAAAAATACATAAGTCCATATATATTGAGATTAATGATATATGGTTCCTAAAATGGACTTATACTTCATATATCATACTGCTTAATATAATAAAACTAGTTTCTACTAAACAGGGACTTCCTGTAGGCCAGTGGTAGGCGATAAAGGCCAGTCGCACTTCGGTTGAGGGTTCGATTCCCACGGCCTTGTCCGAGGCGATGGGCTATCGCCCGTCCTTCAGGTTGTCCTTTTTCTAAAACTATATTACTATAACATCCCATCAATAATATCGAAAAAACTTCTATCCTTAAACAATACTAACTTATTTCCAACATAATTCATTCCAATATTTAGGCTTATCCATAATACTGCAGTCCACTCTCATAATATAGTGAAAACGAATACCAGAGATTTAATACCATCGTTGATCCCCATATATCATAAGATATGTCTTGTTAGTCAAATTCCAAACATTCGAAGGCCTTAATCATGTATTCTCTTGAAAAATGAATACCCATTTAATCTTAGTGAAAACATGAATGCAGTTAAAAGTTAACACTTTCCACAACCCAAAATCCTCAAAATTCTATATACTCAAACCATGATATCACTTAGTCCTTATATCAATCATGAGCTCATGAATACTATCAAACATTTCATTTTCTCTTTATCCCTTCATTATGCACATATCATCTTCTTTCCAAAATATTTGAATCACTTTTCATGGTTACCGATACCTTAAAATTATTGAAAACCACAATATAATAATACAAAAATATTCTAATACACAATAAAATTACCTCAACAACATTATTCATGAATACCAATACATAAACACTTCAATCCATCCTCTTCAATTATTGTCCTGGAATAAGTCCTTCCTTGATTTAGAAGTAACTTTTTAGGTCAGGGCATTGAGTTGGGTAATGTCCATGTTCTCCACAAATAATACATTGAACACCATAACAGTTTCTCACTCTATGACCCTTTTCTCCACAAAGATGTCATCGGTCCCTCCATTTGAGGTATTCCTTAAGGTTCTTCTTCACTTCTATAGAAATCTCAATCTCCCTTTATTTATGCTCCTGAACATGCGAACATTCATAATAGTTTATCTTCCTCTTCTTTGATGAATTAGGCATACCACTAAATTTCACCTTGTTAATCATATATCGCGATGACTGATTCGGCATAATCACAATATCTTTCTCTCTAGGAATTACACAATTTTGTTGCTCATAGTCACCCATTTGTCCATTGAATTCAATGTTAACTGAATTACTTCTGGTTCCCTCCATTAACTAAAACACAAAAACAATCTTATGAGAGGAAAAAATCATGCTAGAGAAAACAACATAGTAAAGGGGGAGTACCCTCAATATCTAACATCTGAGGTTAAATTCTAAGATCGTTATCACAATTCTAGGACTATAACATATACGTATACTTAACCTTAGAGACATCCCTTGACATACCTTAGAAATATCTCTAGGGATCTCACTAACGTTTTCACATCCTAGTTTCCAAATGTTGACTAAACCTTTCCTCTGATACCAACTGTAAAGACCCGAAGCTTGACGTACAAGGACATTACATTACTTTTGCGGAATATTTATTACATAACAAAAACACACACACAAGGACCGTAATAGTTTAGTGTCTTTAGAAACTCGGAACATGATCTTCTAATCATGGTGAAATATCTTCAAAATCTCCCATAATGATCTTCCCTTTTTTTATTACCGAAAAACTTTCTTTATATCCTGGGGAAAAGAAAACATAAAAGGGTGAGCTCAAATGCTCAGTAAGTGTATACATAAGAAAAATCAATCACATCACATTCATAAGAACATAAAATTCTGGAAATATTAACCTGTAAAAGAGATCATAATATCGTAACATGGGATAAATCATAGTAGTGAAATGTAATCCCAATAATCATAACATAAAACATGAAACTTTGTGTCATACACGCATAATCATAGAGAATCATTTCTTATTAGTCAAGACTCATTTCCAAGACTATCTTAGTGGACAAAGTCCATTTCTGAACCGAGTTTACTCCTCATTTCAGTCCTATTTTACTGAACCGATATAACCTACAGTTCCAGCCATGCCTATCTCATGAGATATAAAATCTTTACCCAATGCATTGGAGGGAGATATAGGTCCCACCCATCTCATAATTATACCATTCTTATGAGTTCCAAGAAATCATAAACCATACATCATAGCATAACCCATGTAATAAAAATGGGAATCTTAAACATCGTGACATCATAAAAAAATTCATATTAGATAAAGGAATTCATATAAATAATTTCCTCACAACATAATCAAATCAATGTAATAATAGGGATATAAATAGAACCTTATATTATCTTAGATGGAAAATAATTTTGATAAAACACTTGAACTCTATTCTTGAGGAAAATATCCTTTCAAATTCAAAAACATGTTCCTTTCTCAACATGTCATACAATTTTAAACTAAAAGAAGTTGATTAAAGATAAACTTGAAAACTTGTAAAGGAAGCTTCTTGGAAATAATGTTTTAAAAATGCATTCATGCTGTATAATTTTAAAAAAAACATTCTTCTCGTACTTTTGTCGGAAAAGTCAAAAAGTACCTCGTAGGAAAAACGACAAAAGATTCCTTTCATATCTTTTACTAAAAACTCACCGATGGGTAAAATTGGATTTAAACAGTTTTATGTGGATGGAAATAATATTACATATTGAGGAAACATGGATGTGGATGATAAAATACACCCCAGTAAAATCCGAAGTATAAAAATCCCGGATAAAAATGAGATTGTGATATTTCCCTTACCTTAGGTCCGATTTGCTTCGTAAGTGTCTGAAACTCATGTATAATGATTTAAATAATGTCATCGACTTACTCCAGAATCATACTCATTGTTATGATATCATATATGGTTCACTTATGACTTTATGTTACCCATTCTTTTGAAAATTCCATGTTAAAGATCGTTTTGGGTAAAATTGTTTCATTTATCGTTCGTGTTTTGACTTGTAATTATTCATATGATTACTTAGATCATGATTACATAATTCCAGAATATAAAACATGATTTATATATAATATATATTCAGAATATACATATATATAATAAATCAGAAAATGAAAAGAAATACACCATTCATGGAGACGGTAGGTCATACGTACGCATGAACACAGTTTTAGTTTCCTTATTGAGTTGAATGGAATTAAGCAGATGACATACATATATACACACATAAATCCAATATCATTATTATGTCATATATTTCATGATTACTTATTATATATACTTTATAATCATTCATGAATGGTTAACGTGGAGAATGAATCTCATCGCGTCGTGGAGACGGTATTCCGTACGTACGCACGAGCGATGATATCGTTCTAATGATCATGGGACTGTATTGGAGTGTATGTATACTATTTAAGAATCAATATCACTTTAAAATAATAATATATAGTTATTATTTACACCATTATACCCATCCAAGTAAGGTGGTGGTGTAAAATAGATTACACCACGGTGTGGAGACGGTATTCCGTACGTACGCATGCGCGGTGATTTCATTTTCCGTAGGATGGATAGATGGTGAAATAGGGTTGTTTAATACTTATAATAACATATCAGTATATTAGTGATACTGATGTTATTACTTCATGATTAAACAACTAAATAATAAGAAGTGGAAGAAGAAATAAAGATGAAAGAATCGGTAACGAAAATTACCTCTCCTTTGAAGCGCCTCTTTGAGACCTCCTCTTAGGGCACTAAAATTGGTCTTTGTGGAAGACCAGAACCTCTAGGATGTTTCTAGAGATGTAGAGAAGAGAATTTGGCAGATTTTGGCCGAGCTTGAAGGCTCAAAGTGGTGTGAGGAAGAGAGGGAGGGGGTGCCCTTTTATAAGGGAGAAGAGGGGCACCTTTGGAATAACTAAAAATATTATTTTATTATAAAGCCAAATTCAATTTTAAATAGCTCCAAATTTATTTATTTCTAAGCTAAGGTGGGGATGGGTCTAAATCCTCTCATCCAATATAATTTAGACAAGTTTAGGTTCTTATTTTAACCTTATCATTTATATTTAACTTTAAGTTAAATAATTTGTCTTTTACCGTGTCTTCTTGTTTTCTTACACTATAAGGTTAATAAACTTACTATATCAAGCCAAAAGAACCCCAAGTTGTTTAGTATTAATATATATAACCTTATCTAAGTCATTTTTCTGAACCTTATATTTTTGAATAAAATAACAATTAATAGTATAATATTTGTTTTAAAAACCATTTTATGTCCATTTTGACACTATGTAGTAATTGATTTTTGTGAAACTCATAACAGATTGATTAGTTCAAAAAAAGTAAATTAAATCAATATTAACATGTCATATTAACATATAAAATTTGTTTAATTCATAAAAATTCTTAAATTACATTTATTTGGGTATTTATAACATCAATTATGTCAATATTTCATTAATAAGACAATTACTGCATCATCTCTGTGTCATAATAAATGATAATTATTTAATCCCTAAAAATTCTAAATAAATTCCTATGATGTAGATAATTGTATTAGATTTCTGGAGACTATTCATGTTCGAAGTTTCATGAAGTATATAAGTAAATCAAAATTATTATACTTTTAAGAATTTAGAAAGTGACATGTTGTCATATTCTTTGGTTTTAATAATAATTAAATTATTTTCATGGACAAAAGTCCATTAAATGAATCTCATCCGACCCTTAGGTGATATGGGTCGACTTTTAGTCATACAATAGGATATTGACATGTGTTAGGGTAATTTATAATATTATATTTACCCTTAATTACCCTATTTACCTTTAACTATGGTAAATAAAATTTACCGTAGTTACTATTCATAATTCCCAAAAATAAAAAGTAGACTATTAACATAATTTGGATCCAATGATTCCAAATATGGAATCCATTTTTCCAAATTCAATCACAAAAGTTTCAGAAATTAAATTAAAATTAATCCCATTGTCGAAAGAAAACGGTGTTTTCTTTAAAACATTGCAAAAGATTGAATTGATTTATCCTACGAATTCAAGGTAGAATCAATGCTAATGACATACATTATATTAAATGGTAAAAATATTTTATATTTATACTTTAAAACCATTCAATATTATAATTTAACCATATAAATTATTGCGATGAAAAAAGTTGTTTTTAATTAAAATATAGCGTGTTTTTACTATTCATCAAAATATGAAAGTTACCAGAATAATATGAAAAATCTAACCAAAGTAAATTTTTATTTTATTATTCCAAAGAAGAATTTTATTTTGTCAAATTTAACTTATAAACATGTCAAAACAAGATTTAAAGTGGGTGTTCCATCAAAAGGCGGCAAAACTGTATTTTTTGAAAAATACTTATTTTACCCGAAAAATTTCTTTTGTTCTTATACCATGTTTTAGAAAATGTGTAAGACCAATAATAATGTTGTAAGATTCAAAATTTAGTTAATACTATTCATAACGGCTATTTCAAAATAATATTATAATAATATATCGTTGTTTAGTAAAACTCGGTATTGCGTACAACACACGCTATCGAGGAAGGTCGTGATTGCGTGTAAGGAAATCCAAGTCAAGGTTGCGTGCTGTGCAAGAATATTTCCTTGTTTAGTATAACATAATCCAACCATATTTTATTTATACATTAAATATATATATATATATATTCAATGTTGTGTAGAATAACTATTATCAAAATTGTGTGTAACACGATCCAATAATAGTGTTGCGTATACTGCAAGATAATACGGTGTTGCGTGTAGCGCATGATAATCATGGTGTAGCATACAATACAAGACATTAATGAAATTAAAAGAATATTTTTCATAAAATCTCGGGGTGTTACAGTGTGCGATGGTGATAGACTCTGGAGGTGTCTCAGAAAATATTGCTCTAGTGGTAATCTCTATCAACTTCCACTTCTCCCGTAGGCATTTCTGATCGAGCTTCACATGTTGAATCTCGGATTGGGATTGGTCAAGAGTGAATCCCAATGACTCCACCTCCATTTTGAGTTCTATCAAATGGGATTTGTACAGAGAAATTCTACTAGATGAGGCCATTGATTCCTTTCTCTGAATAAATTGGATTTGGAAAAGCCCTATATTTATACTAATCATGTGATCACTGTTCAACGACAATATAAGAAATGGTAACAATTCATAACGGTATTTTGAAATCCAAAACCATAGAAGTGAAAATGTTATATAAAAATTTTACACAATAAGAAATTTAATTAAATCCAGAGGAATTTTCATTAATAAATGTTTAGGTCGTTATATGATGGAAACCTTCATAGTGGATTTTGAAATTTTTTGTCATATTTTGAAAGGGTTAATATTCTTTAAGTGGTGCTCAAAGATGGTAGTGACGAATCAAAATCATCATATATGGTCCATGGTGGTAAATATAAATATCATACTCGGTCCCAGGCCCCCTATCTATTGAGTGGTACCCCGATATAGTCTTGGGATAGGGTCCTCTATCTACTGAGTGGTTCCTCTAACAGGCTAGGGAATGTGTCCTCTATCTATAAAGTGTTACCCCCTAACAAACTAGGTGGTGGGACATATATATATTGAGTGGTACCCCCCACCCAATGGACTTTTACACGAGTCCTATATCTACTAAGTGGTACCCCCTAATGGACTAGATATTATGTACCTTATCTATTGAGTGGTACCCCCTGACGGTCTAGGGTGCGGGTACACTAAATACAGAGTGGTATGCCCAATGGACAAGGTCGTTGTTCCTTTATCTATTTATAGGTAACCTATTACATAATAGGAAATAATTCCACTATTTTTTGATTGGTACCCCCTAATGATATAATAGTGCATGAGTCCTCTATCTGTTGTATGGCATGGCCCAAAAAAATTGGGTGTGGGACCTCTAGTTAGTGATTCTACTCCCTTTACTATTCGTCAAAGTAGTGTGTGCTGGGTCCCCCAAATAGTTACTTCTTTATAATGAAACATGATATAATGGGAATCTATGATGGATCCTTGGAACTATTATGAGACTTATCATCATAGTATAGGCTATGATATGGGGATACCAATTATATCTCACCTCGATCTTATTTATGAAATTATATATCTATTTTATTTGTGTTTCGAACAAAATTATTTAGTCTTGATGTGAATACTTCTATCATGTCTCCAATTTCATCCCTCCAGTTTTCAGGGTTTCATACAAGTTATGAATATTGTAACATCCTGCCCCTCCTCATTGTCTTAAGAAGGAGGAAGTACATTACTTGGACTTAGGCGATCTTCCCAAGATACCAAAAGATGGAAATAAATGCCTAGGGCTTCAAGAATAATTTGGGAACAATTTTCCTTTAGAAATCGAGAAAAAAACCAAACATTAAAATACCCCAAGATGACTATATAATTCATATCAACAACATTTCACAATTTAACATACCAGAATACCAGCATAAAAAACCACATTAAAACACAATTATAGTCCTAAAAAAAAAGACTAGACATTAACCTATATAAATCAGGACATGAGTCCATAGCTCCATGCCAGGTTTCGTTCTCCAAGAACCATAGGACTACCAAACATCAAGAAAAACCACTAGAAAAATGAGATTCTTCACCCTTACCCATGTCATAGAAAACAACATCAAAAAAATCACCAAAGTTCCAAAGCAGGTGGTGAGTAATAATACTCAGTATTTTTCCCCCAAATGTATTCCCTACACACGCCACTATGATAGAATCATTAGCACAATATTTTAAACAGTTTATATTAAACATACAAAGTGAAACAATTATCCAAAATACAAAAAATCTCTAACCAAGAGATTTTCCATTTTTTCCATTACATAATAGCACAATAAATTCCACATTTAATAATAGAACACAAAAAATGAATAACTATAGAGATTAACATACCCAAACTGATAAAATACCATAGCGGAACATCAAGTCCAAGCTCATTTACTACTTTTTGAATCTAGTGGTACTTCCCTCCCACTTATCTTTGATGGTGGATCTTTCCTTCAATATGCATACACTTTTTATAGTGTCACTACCCACCCACTTTTTATCCTTCCAACACAATCATAAAATTCTCAACCCATTAATAAAACATATAGCATTCCATGTTCGCAACATTATGATAATTACTATTTCACAACCAAACGATCCCTTATGACTTCATACATACCACTATAAATTCCAATAAAGTAAACCATTTTATTGATATCAATTTCTACAAACCATTTTCATAAATCAACCCAAGATATCTATTGTAATATCAACATTTTAAAATCTCAAACTAATAATGTTTCACCTTAATCACCGATTTTCCCCAAAAAACCACAAAACATAACAAAGGAACTTCCATCAAGCTTCGCACATCATAAATGAAATTAATTTTAAGTAGAACATTTTAACTGCAAACAAGACTTATAGTTTTTGAAAAATAGAGTCGAGAGAGAAGCCACCTACCTTAGGGTTTTAGTGAAATCAATCCCCTGCACAACCACACACAAAATCTAGGTAAAACATCCAAAATACCACCATAGACACCCTTCCATATCATCAAAAAATCCCAAATATCAACAATTTTGGCAAAAAAACCCTATATCTACTTGCTAAATTTGTAGATATAGAAAATTAGGAGAGAGGGAGAACAAGGTATAAGGAAAACCATGAAATAATCAAGAGTGGATACATATCAGAGAATAATCACCGTTAATAAACCATGAAAACCCTTCGAATCACTTCTAAAATGAGTAGGAGAGGCCTTATAACCCTTGAGAATGAAAAATCATAAGTGAGGCTTGAGTGGGAGGAACCAATCCAATATTTAAAAACTCTATTTTCATTTCTTCACATTTTTAACTCACATGGTTAGGAAAACCATGTGCTAACCATGGACATGATACTATCTTGAAGGGCACGTCGCACGACCTCCTAACTCTACTAAACAAACCATGTGTAAACTATGAGAAGGCCCACTATCTCATTTTTCATGGTTAACTGGGTTTGTTATATGGTTTACCCTAGCCATGATCAAACCGTGATGCTCCAGAAAAGATTCCAAACATTCCCAAAACCATCTCAAACTCTCTCAAACATTACCCAACCACTTTAACCACATAAAAAGGCATAAAATGGTCACATAACTCAAATTGGGGTTGTTATATATATACTAACCCATTCATGGGTTTTCCCAAATGTGTCATGTCTTATGAATATAAGAAAAATGTTTGAAGGCGGTTTTAGAGGATTATAGGGATAAACGGGTGAATTTAAAATTATATGGTGGTTGGGGCTTGGAGATATTGATCCAGGATCTATCAAAATTTCATTTCAAATTGTTTTCATGCTTGGACATTCTTTCTGGTCAGGCATGATTTTTTTCCTTTACATTTTATAATTTACTTTCACACTATTTTTTAATCCCTAATGGTTATTACGTGAATGATTCTTAATATGCATGTTACAATATTTTATTATTATTCCACTGCACTTTTGCACTTATATTGTTGGGTACATGCGTACATGTACATTATAAAAAGTCCTCTGATATTATTTATTCCTTTCCAATGATTTTTGCATGCCCTTTGACTAAGGAGGAAGGATTGGGGTTGATGTGGCTCAGTATTCTACCACACAGGCAGACCCCAGTGGGTAAATTTGTGACCCTACCACTCATGTGAACTCATAGTTTAAACATATTTCAATGCTTTTTACCATTTCATTTTTACATTTAACCATTTTTTAATTGGTAACTAATTTTAGTAATGAAAATAATTTATTATAAAAAATATAACGTAAATCCTCTTACCAAATATCTATTCTATAAATAATAATTTAACACACAAATATCATAATTCAATTTATAAATAATAAAAAATTAATGTTTAAATTAAAACATTTAATATATAAAAGATTGATTTTGTAAAAAAAATGTAGTTTTCACCATTATGTATTCTTAATATTGTTTAGTATCTATTTCCAATTGAATGAGTGGTAATATATTTATAAATATGTTAACAAATTATATAAATTTTTTTTTAAAAGAAATTATTTTTATTAGATAAAAAACAAATTTTTAATAAAAAAATTCCTTGAAAATAACAGTTTTACCTTTATCCTAGTCTTTAATATTAATCTTAGTCATCATGAATTTTCTTTTAAGAATGAAATTTGAATTATTAAATATTATGAAACAATTTATGTAAAACATTAAATCTATTTTGTTAGATTAAATTTCTACAAGTGATGAAAACTAATTCTTTTATATAAGCTTATAAAAATAGTTTTGAGAGTAAAATATTACTAATGTTTTGAAACAATAAACTTATGTTTTATAAAATCTATATAGTATTTTTAAGTAAATCATTTTAATTTTAATTTTGATATAGATATGTTTTGAGGAAAATTTATTTCACTCTTGTATTATAATAATTTCATAAAAGGGGTTGTATTAACAAAGTCGATATTTGTTTACTTTTTAACAAAAAAGAAATTATTTAAGAATAAACTCAAAAATTAGCTTTTGGTAATTTTGATATGTGTAATTAAAAAATAATGTTCACTTTGTAAAATTAAAATTCTCAAATTTATAAATTTATATGTTAAATGTAAATTCTAAATATATAATAGAAACTCATTTTATTAAGAAATTATCATTTGAAATATTATTTGTTCCTAATGCTATTTTCTAAGAATTTATAATTGATTATAATATATTTTTTATTTAGTAGAGGTTTTATTATTCTTATATTTTCTTAATAATAAATATTTTATATCTTTTTTAGACTTTCATGTGGAGAAACCTATCAAAAATAGTATTAAATTATTTTTTTTTACAAAATTAGAAAGTGTTGCATCCTTTAACATATCACTTTAGTGTGTTTGGAGATTATTTATAAAAAAATTTTATTTTACCACATATTAAACATCTCCAAAAACGCTCTTATCACAAAATCACATTTTATAAATATCATTTTACCTTTATTCTTCATAAATTTGGTATTGGAAACATGATAAGGGGTATACTCAAATTCGTAGTAAGGGTAAACATGAGAGAAAAAAATAATAGATCATAAGTGAGAATTATTATGTTCTCTACGGCATGATAATATAATTAATATGAGTTAATATAATATTTTATAATCATAGACAATAAAACAGTGATCATTAATCATGAGTCATGGAATAAATGTTGTTGTATAATAGAAGACATGAGTAATAGCATCATAGAAACATGAGTTGAAAATCATAAGATATGAAATCATAACATAGGCATAATAATGACAAGTATTAAAAACAAAATAAAATCATTTCTTATATTGAGGTAATCTTCCATGAACATCATCACATAGTGAACAGTGTCCCGTTGTGGATTGGATTCACTTTCTATTCCCATAAAAACTACAGATAGAGTTCCATAGTGGATTGACTTCATTCTATATCCCATTTCATGTCATCTCATGAGATGTAAATATTTACCTCGTGCATTAGATGTATGTAAGATTATATTATCATCCATTACATTATAAAAAATGAAAAATATATATATCATGTGAATAGAAAACAATCATAATCCCACCACATCTTAATTTACCAAGGAAAAATAAATGGGTTATATGAATATATATATGGTAGAATAATAAGTCATACAGAGAAAAAATGAGCATGGTTTCCTTAGATAGTAACCCTTTTTAAGTATAACAATTATTAAAAGATATTTAAAAGGATGAATGCACTTTATAAGAGTATTAGATCATTAATTTTAGAAATGATAATAAATACCCTTTTACATTTTTTATAAAATTTATTTTAAATAAATATATTTATAAATAAATGGAATTATATATTACATTGGAAAACCAGGAATACAAAGAGAGTAGTATTCATAATTATAAATTAAGAAGATGGAGGGAAAATGTGACAATGTAGAAAACATTTTAAAAATTATTTCTTTAGTAATTTTTAATGAAGGTCAATATAGAGAGAAAACAACAACAAAATTTTTTTAAAACAAGATTATTTTCTTCAAAAAAATTAATTTAAATAGAAAATTATTTTAAAAAATCATATATTTAAAGATAAATATGCGCATAACTTAATATAATGAATATAAACATGGAGGATAAATATCCCTGATCGAAAAGAATATAAAAGGTTTGTCCCATTTATGTGTGTCATTTATTTTAAATTGTGAATAAAAAAGGTAAGAATAAATGTAAAAACCATGAACAATAATAATAGAATAAAAAATATGTGTTTTTAAGATAAAAATAACATATAATTTCTCCAAATGGATATTTAGTCAAAAAAATTATAGATTTCAAAATGAAATAAGTTAAGAAACCCTTCCATTAGTCGTGATTTTAATGAAAGAACCTTAATAACATTTACAAGAGACACAACCATATTAATCACTTATATTTAAATAGTATAAGTATCTATTACTACTTTGAGTCTTCAATTATAATAATTTATTACACAAATATGAGTTATTGTTTATTTTCATCATCATATGATAGTAATTTTTATTGTTTTGTACAATTTTCATAATAGTGATATATATAATTATATTTTTATAAAAATTTCATTAGTCGTAGATTTTTAGTGTATATTAATTATTTTGATGCAATTATTTATATATTCAATTGTTTATTTGATGGAATATATGGGTACGGTTTATGATAATGGAATCAATGATGAGAATTTTTTGGGTAATTTACCAATAACAACAAGTTCCAATGAGCCCGTACCCGAGTGGTAATGGCTCCTGCTAGGCATCCAAGAGACCCGAGTTCAAAATCGGGTGGAGGCGAATTTCCAGGTTACTGTAGTAGCCACTGTATCCGTACTGTAGCAGTTACTATTAGGTACTATAGCATCCAGAACTATTCACCCGATTTGGGCCATCAGGCTACCGGTTTGGGCCTACGGGTCTCCATGGCCTTCGGGTCATCAAAGGGCTTTGGGCCACAGGGCCTTCGGGTCACATAGACCATGGAGTAGCCCAGTTCACACAGAACAAGCCCCAAAAGAGGATCAGAGAAGCAAGATTAGCAGCCACTAGATGCAGAGCTAACCAGATTGGAAAAATGAGAGTGTATGGCAGCCGCCATCGGGACCAGGCACCGTGCAGATTTGTACGGGGCAATGCCAGCCGATCAACAATGCAAGTTGGGGAGCTAAGGTGATCAATGATGCAAGACAGTGGGGAGGGGCAGTTCTAGTGGGCTGGGCCTACGGGTCATGTATGGGAATGGTATGCCTATGGGCCTCGGGACATGTATTGCGGGTTATGTCGGGCCTTGTGCCTTGGGCCTATAGGTCATGTACGGGTTCCCCTTCAACCCTTAGAATTGGGATTATCTATAATAAAATAAAAAGAATGCCTTCTGGCCATTCGGAGGAACAAGTTACCTAAAATGACTATTAATATTTTTGGGCCACACTTCTAGAACCATGTTCATAAAATAAATAAAATAATAATATCATATATTATGATTATTAATAACTTGATACTTAATCATAATGATAATGATGATGTTAATATAATATCATTCAGGTAGGTTGTTAAACTGACTTGGACAAGAACACATTATATTAGTGAAATAGTAAGGGTTTTGACTTATATAAATTTAGTGTAAATTTATCAAAGGAAAAATGATGTTAATATTGAATAATTATAGTGGTGAATAATATTTATATGGAGTCCATATGAGAATTTATATGATTTTTTGGAAGAATAAGGTATATACATTGATGAATCTTATCCTTCATGACATGGGTCCCTATAGAATAAATGATTAGGCTTCTTTTTTGTAATTAGAAGCTACCCAAAATATAATAATGATTTAACAAAGGAAAAATAATAATGTATTTACGGGATAAATAAAGATATATTGCTTTAGTGGGGTAGAGTTGGGGTCTATTTATAGTTTAGTTTTGAATGTCATTTCCACAAATACCCATTTCCCAAGTTGAATGGCTGTCAATTTAAAATTAAAGTTGATACGAAGTAGAAAATGTGGATATAGGTTATGTATAACCTCATCAATAGAATTTATAGTTACTTTTTAATGATATTTTAGTTATTTCCCACTTAGTTTAACAACTTTTACAACATCTTACCCTTACAGTATTAATGAATTTTTTACGTTAACAACTTATTTTTATAATTAAAAATTAAATTGATTTTTTACCTAATTTTTATATGAAGGTTAAAATTTTGAAATACATTTAATTTTATTCATTTTAATAAGATGATAAATTTATCTTTTAAATGGAAACATAAAATATTTAGAAAAAAAACTTTTTTTCAAATATTTCCCTTTTTAACACTAGGTGTCCATAATCAAATTTGAAATCAATTACCAATGAAATATGTGTTAATATAACAACATTTAAATTGAAACATTATATTATTGATATTCTGTAAAATACAAAAAATTAAATAATAAAAAATATGAACAATACTTAATAAATTGTTTGATAAGAAATATCATACATAGAATTAAATGATTTTAATTAGAACCAATTTAAATTAATTGTTTTTAATCCTGTAATAATTTTATATTTATCAATACATTATTATTTGATTATTTATGATAATTCTACCCCAACAAAAAATAATTAATTTAAGAAAATAATTATAATAAAATGTAATGAAAAAAATATATTTTTGTAATATAATATTTTAAATAATTTTTATTTTTAATCATATATTATCTATTATTTTGAAAGTATATTACATTTAATTTATCATTTTTTCTTTTGAAAACATCAAATTACCTATTATATACTAGTATATATAATAAATTTAATGCCTCGACCCCAGTTACCTAGAGTCGGTGCATTATTACATAACATTGGCATGATCACAAGAAAGATCAAATCTCGAAATACCGATTAGTTTAGTAGATTTGGAAACACTAGATATATTAATAAGTCTTACAATACATCATAAACATGAAAACTACAAAAACATCTTTTCTTCATAGTCCACACTCATATCCCCATATACTATCCCTACAGGTCATTCATAAATTACTTCTTCACATCCTGGGAAAAATAAAACATTGAAAGGGGTGAGGTCAAATGCCCAGTAAGGATAACAATATAGCGGAAAATTTCATAAATAAGAATAAAAATTTAAGGCAATGTATAAATAAAACAAAAGCCTTTTAAACTTGAACTTCGACATAGTATGGAAAAAATTAAATAATTCCATTTACTTATTCACATGAATTTTCTACTAATCGAATAATCTCATGCAATATCAATAACCACTTTCATAATGATGGAATGCATAATTCCAGACTATCATAACCACATAGACAAGGCCTCGTGCCAAGAATACAAATAATATTTCTCCAAGGCCTTCTGCCAACACACTAGTTTGTCTCATGAGACCTACCGATCCATCAGGGAGCTATAGCGGGCTCCACCTGTCACATATTAACTCCAATGCATTCCCATATGAAAAGGTTTAAACATAACGTAAACATTCGTATTAAAACTAGCATACAAAATGTAAATACTTCATCCATAAACTATGAATGGTATAAAAATAACACATCCACAGTCAAACATATCAAAAAACCTTCAATACAATAAAGAAGTTTTGTATCATAATAAATCAACTTCAAATAAGCGTAAAATCCATCAAAGGATGTTGACATAGATGAAATCAAAACTCTTTTTAGAGAAATATCTATTTCTATTTTTAAATCATTTAAGAGTAAAATATTTATAAAATAAAACATTTTCTTTGAAAATATTCTTATAAGCTTGTAAGGGAAGCTTCGACGATTTTATAACGGCGGAAAATAGCCGCACCTGCCGTATAGGTTAGAAAACATTCTTACCTTAATTCTGTCGAAATGGTTAAAAAGCACCTTGTTTGGAAAACGACGGAAATATTCCTTCATAAAAATCATATAAAAAGTCAAAAAAGGGTATAAATGACTTTAACACATATTCTTGTAAATAGTAAAAATGTTTTGAAATACATTTTTAAGAAACATGGATGTGGATGATAAAGAAATCCCAGTAGATTAGTACGTATAAACAACCTCATATAATGAAGCGATTGCGAAATAAACCCTTACCTTGTACTTTTCCTTGGTTGGGGTAGGTTAACCTCCAGTATAATGTTGAAATAATTGTTATTAAATTATACAAGAATCATATACATTAGTATGATATCATATATGATCTTTTAACATTGATTTGTTAATAATATCTTAGTATTATCGTTGTTTTGGGTGTTAACTTAATAGTTTTCTTCTATATGTTTTGTTATGTAAGCTGTGTTTTTCATGGATTGGTTGTATCTTAATCATATCCAAAATTATATATAGTCCTTAGTTACTATTATTAATTATAAAATGAGAATTATACTTGAATGGATATGATGGAGAATGAATCTTATCACGTTCGTGGAGACGGTAGTCCGTACGTACGCACGAGCGACAATATCAATCTTTTGATATGAAAATAATATATAATTGGATGTTATATCATATATACATAATCATTATGATGTTATATTTTTATTTACATTAGTTACACATTATTATTATACCCATGCAAATAATAATTTATTGAATAACAATTACAGCACGACGTGGAGACGGTAAGCCGTACGTACGCACGTATGGTGACATGTTATTCAAAGGATGGATAGAATAATGAATATAGTTGTACCATATTTATAATAACATCATAGTATATATAATATACTGGAGTTATTATTTTATAATGGTAATAACAAAGAAGGAAGAAGTGGAAGAAGAAAGGAACTTGAAAAAGGGTGGTGAAATCATTACCTCTTCTTCGGGTTCTTCCTTTTGATTTGATCAAAAGGGCTCCTTAGTTTGGATTTCTGACTAAAGGAAGGCCTCTAGGATGAATTGAGGGAAGTTGAGAGAGTATTTAGGCAGAATTTGGTCGATCCAAAAGGCTATGAAGGTGTGAATTTATGATAAGGAGGAGTGCCCTTTTATAAGAGGGGTGAGGGGCACCTTTGGAAAAGCTAGAAATATTATTTTATAATAAATTCATATTCGGTTTCTAATGCCTCAAAAGTGGATTATTTAAAGTTTAAGGTTGGGATGGGTCGAAAACCACTCAACCAATAGAATTTAGACAAATTTGGGTTACTATATTAACCTTATCATTAAGTATTAACTCTTAGTTAATTAGTTTCACTTTTACAATATCTCTTTGTATTTTTATATTATATGGTTAATAAACATACTATATAAATCCAAGATACCCCCCAAGTGGTCCATTAATGATACTACTATCATTATATAAGTCTCTTGTCCGAACCTTAGATTTTTGGGAATTTAGTATCAATTAATAATATAATATTTGTTTTAAAAACTCTTTTATGTCAATTTTGACACTATTCAATAATTGATTTTTGTAAAACTCATAACAGACTGATTACTTATAAAAAAGTTAATTAAATAATTCCTAAAATGTCATATTAACCTAGAAAATTAGTTTAATTCATTAAAAGTCACAAATTATATTTATTTGGGTATTTATAATATCATTTATGTTAATTGTTTACTATTATGGTAATTACAGCATCATCATTGTGTCATAAATAAATTAAATTATATAATGTCTAAAAATTCTAAATAAGATATAATAATGTAGGAAACCGTTTTAGCATTATAATGAATATTCATAGTCGAAATGCCAACATATATAACCCTATGTAAAAATTGTTTTTCTAAAAGATATATGCTTATGTCATTTTTGTATTTCTTTTAACATAATTAAAATAAAGTGTCCCTATCACTTACAAGTGGAACCATGGGGTCCCAAAATCAACCCAAATATGCCCATGGTCGGACATGTATCAAAAAATAAGGTTAGGACATGTTTTAGGGTAATTTTGTATTATTATCATATTATTGTTTGAACCCTTATTTACCGGATTTACCCTTTAACCATGGTAAATAAAATATTTACCGAAGTAATTATTCAAAATGTCTAAAAATAAAAGTTACCTATTTACACAATTTGAACATCCTGATTCTGAATATGGAATCCATTTTTCCAAATTCAAAACACATAAGTGGCAGAAATTAATTTAAAATTAATTCCGACTGTCAAAACAAAAAGCGTGTTTTTAAGATATAATAACTATCAAAAGATTGATACTTGTTTTTGTTCGTTTTAATTGTGAAATTATGTCCCATGACCAACATTGTATAAAATAGTAAAAATATATTATAAATATACTTTAAAACCACTCAAATCCCTAATTTATCACTATTAATTAATTTGATTAAAAAAGTTGTTTTTAATTAAAATTTAGTAATTTTCACTATTCATCAAAACATTAAAGTTATCCGAAAAGTACCAAAATTTCACCTTAGGCTAAATTTGATAATCTGAATCCAAAAATGAAGTCCATTTTGAGAGATAAAATTTCTAAAATTTTAAAAAGTAGGTATTACTATTCATAACGGCTAGTTTGATCGGTTGTGGTGTGTGTTAGATCTCGATGTTGCGTACAACACACGCTATTGCATTATTCAAAGAGAAGTGTACCGTAGAAGCTTGGGGTGTTACATTCTCACCTTCTTCAAATGATTTCATCCTTTAAATTTCTATAATACAATTGCATTAAAATACACAGGTGGTTATTCATCATAAGTTCCTCGGGTTCCCACGTTGCCTCTTCCATCTTATGGTTTCTCCACAAAACATTTACCAAACACGTCATCTGGTTTCTCAGTACTTGTTCTCTCGTATCAAGAATCTTGACGGGCTCTTCGCAATAAGACAGATCAGGTTCTAGTTTCAATTCCTCATAGGTGAGTACATGCGTTGGGTCAGGCATGTATTTCCTCAATAGAGATATGTGGAACACATCGTGAACTTTGGAGATACTTGGCGGCATTGCCAATCGGTAAGCTATATCCCCAATTCGTTCAAAAATTTCGAAAGGTCCGATGTACCTGTGACTTAATTTACCTTTCTTACCAAAACGTATGACTCCCTTCCATGGAGATACCTTCAGGAAAACATGATCACTGACTTGAAATTCCAAATCCTTCCTTTGATTATCAACATAGCTATTCTACCTACATTGAGCTGCTTTGATGTGATTTTGGATTACCTTCAACTTTTACATCGTTTCCTCCACCAGTTATGGGCCTACAAGTTTTCTTTCACCAACGTCATCCCAACAGGTTAGTGTACAACATCTCTTTCCCTATAAATCTTCATATGGTGCCATATGAATACTCGAATGGAAGCTATTGTTATAGGAAAATTCTACCCGAGTTAAATATTGATCCCACATACCCTGAAAGTCATCTGAGAAGGATATCAACATGTCTTATAAGGTTTTAATAGTTCATTCTGATTGCCCATCTATTTGAGGGTGGTAGTCAGTGTTCAAATGAAGTTCAGTATCCAAGGCTTTATGAAATTTTTTTCAGAATCTTGAAGTAAAACGGGGATCACAATCAGAAACAATCGATAGGGGTACTCTATGAAGTCTCACAACTTCATCAATATATAGTCTTTCTAGACGTTCCAGTGGTAGATCTTTTCTTATAGCAAGAAAATGTGCTGACTTGGTAAGACGATCAACAATGACCCATATTGCATCGTTCCTTCTAGGAGTCTTTGGTAGCCCCATGACAAAGTCCATCGTAATATTGTCCCATTTCCACTCCGGTATGGGAATAGGTTGCATGACTCCTCCAGGCTGTTGCCTTCCAGCTTTTACTTTTTGACAAACCATACATCTTGACACAAAATCAGCAATATCCCTCTTCATGATGTCCCAGCAAAATTGTTCCTTCAAATATCTATACATTTTGGTGCTCCCAGGGTGTATAGAGAAATTGGAACTATGAGCATCATCCAGCAATTCCCTTTTTAGATCAGGTATATCAGGAACACAAAGCCTCTTCCTGAATTTCAAAATTCCATCTTCATACACAATGTCTCTCAATATCCCATCATTCACACCTTTAATCTTATTTTGAAATTCTTCATCATCGGTCTGAGAACCCTTAATCCTTTCTAGTAAAGATGGGTTGTCAACCATTTGAAAAAGCATCAATGTTTCACCTTCCCTGGTTATTCCCATGTCCATCTTCACTAGATCCATGAAAATTGGATCCCTTTCAATTCTCATATTGTTCAAAACTCCATGGTATTTTCTGCTCAAAGCATCTGCCACCTTGTTTGCTTTCCTTGGGTGGTAGTGTATCGTGAAATAATAATCATTGAGTAATTTAAGCGGTATCCTTTGCAACATGTTGAGTTCTTTTTGTGAGAAAATATACTTCAAACTCTTGTGATCAGTATAAATCTCGCATTTTTCAACATAGAGGTAGTGCCTCCATATCTTCAAAGAAAAGATCACAACTGCTAACTCGAGATCATGAGTATGATATTTTTGTTAATGAATTTTCAATTGTCGTGATGCATAGGAAATAACCCTACCATTATACATAAGAAAACAACCAAGTCCTTTTTTCGATGCATCACTATAAATAATGAACTCATCATTCCCCGATGGTAAAGTCAATATAAGATCATTGAATAATCTTCTCTTCAGTTCTTCGAAACATTCTTTACACTATTTTTTCCAAAAAAATTTAACCCCATTACGTGTGAGCTTCGTTAATGGGTTAGGAAATCGGGAAAAATTCTGGACGAAACGTCGATAATAACCTGCCAAAGAAATAAAACTGCGTACCTCAGTTATACTCGTAGGTTCTGGCCATTATTGTATTTCCTTGGTCTTAGAAGCATCAACATAGATTCCATCTTTAGAGACAATATGGCCAAGAAAAGAAATCTCATGAATTCAGAATTCACACTTGCTAAACTTCCCATATAATTCATGTCTTCTCATAGTCTTCAGGATAATGCGCAAGTGACTTTCATGATCTTTGTAGCTTTTAGAGTATACCAAGATATCATCAACAAATACCACCACAAATTCATCGAGATATTCCTTGAAGACTCTATTCATCAGATCCATGAATACAGAGGGTGCATTATTCAATCCATAAGGCATTACAGTAAACTCGTAATGCCCGTAACTAGTGCGAAATGCTGTCTTCGGAATGTCTTCCTTCTTCACACACAACTGATGGTATCCAGATCGAAGGTCAATCTTTGGAAATTATTGAGCTCCATGTAGTTGGTCAAATAAATCATCAATGCGAGGTAGGGGATACTTGTTATTTATTTTTATAGCATTGATCTCCCTGTAGTTGATACATAACCTCATAGATCCATCTTTATTTTTAACACAAAGAACATGGGCACCCCATGGAGAAACACTAGGGCGAATAAATCCCTTATTACTCAATTCCTCTAGTTGTTTCTTTAGTTCAACTAATTCTACAATGGCCATTCTATAAGGGGTCTTTGATATAGGCCTGGATCCAGGAATTAAATCAATGGAAAACTCAACTTCTCGTTCTTGAGGATGTCCTGGTAAATCTTCCGGAAACACATCTACATATTTTTTCACAATAGGTACATCCTCTATTTGAAAATTCCTTTCCTCACACATAGTAATTTCATTCTCTTCCTCCTCAATAGTTGAATTTAGTTGAGCTACTGGGGGTGGATCTAGATAAGAATTAGCTGGTGACGATTCTACTCTAAAGATAAGGTGTTCCTTATCTTCATCATCAAAAATCGTAACCTCCTCCTTCTTACAATATATCTTCACATCATAGTCCGAAATCCAATCTATACCGAGGATTATATAAAACTCAATCATAGGTTTGACGATGATATCAGCAGATAAAGAACATTTATGTGCTCTAATGGGGACTGATTCACAAAACTTTGTTGCAATGATACTTCGCTTAGGAGTTTTAACTGACAACTCCCTTGTTAAATCAAATTGGAAATATCTAATTTTCTTTGAAAACTGGGAAGATATGAAACAATGTGATGATCCAGAATCAAATAATGAATTTTCTAAACTTGAGGAAACCATTAAATTACCTACCACCAAGTCTTTTGGAGCTTCTACCTCAGCAGTAGTGATAGAAAAAGCTTGGCCTTGATCCCTTGGCCTTTTCTGAGGTAAGTTCCCCTGACGATTAGGAAATTCATTTGCATAATGTCCCATCTCCCTGGAATTGTAGCACTGAATATTGGTAGCTTCCTTCTTCCCTTTGCAATCACGAGCTTGGTGGCCTTTTTCACCACACTTGTAACAGACACCCATTCCCTTCAAGAAAGTACCGGGGTGTTTCTTCCCACATTTACCACAGGATGGATATTCAAAATTTCCCTTCTTCCCCTTATTTCCATTCCCAGATTTATCAACAGATCTCTTCTTCTCTTACTTTGATTTAAAGTCATAAGACTTAGAGAATTAATTTTCTGTCTTTATAGCACATGAGACAATGTCTTCGTACGATGAGAAGGATTGTGAGACTAATGCTCGATGGAGAAATGGTTTTAACCCATAAAAGAAATGATCAATCTTACTTCTTGGGTTACATATATAATCTCCAGCATACCTTGCTAACCTTGTAAAGTTAGCCTCATACTTTGCAACATTCTCATCCTCCTTTTGTCTCAGACTCAGAAATTTTCTTTTCCATATCTGCTCGATGGTCACGAGGAAAGTATTTTTAAAAAATAGATTATTGAACTCCCTCCACTGAATATTTGATACATCATCATCTTCCTTCACGTTTTGAATCAATGACCACCATTGATCAGCATCTCCAGTGAGGCGGTAAACTGCCATGATAACTTTTTCCCTTTCACTATATCCCAAAGCCTGAAATATTTTCTCTAGGGAACTTATCCATTGCTCAGCTACTAAGGGATTTGTACTCCCATTGAATGTCAGTGGTTTTTGCCTAATGAAGCAATCTAACATTGATCCTCCACGTTGCGGATCAGGGTACACCATACGGGTAAGGTTATTATTCATAACCTCAGTGAGTTGTCCCAGTATGGTAAATAGGTGATCGGCACCAGTTGCATCACTAGCTCCACTATAATTATCTTGAGCCGGAGGGAAATCCCTACATGGAGTGTGTGCATTGATACAGTTTCCATTTCTTCCACTAGGTTCCATTTCTAAACAATGGCATAAACTAGATCAGTTTATGAATCAAAATACATAATTCCATTATTATAAAACACTTAACATAAATTGAACTATTTATGGATATAATCCATAATCATAAAAATGTTTTCTTTGAGGAAGTATATACTCATAAACACTTTATAATGATTTCTAAAGAAAATGAGAGTTATCCTAAGCATATCCCCTGGGAGTGTCGTAACCAAGAGTGCAGCAAGGCCCATTGTTGTGCACCAGTTCCCGTTCAAGTCTAGCTTAAAGCGGTGTTTTCGGGTTTTACCCCTAGTTACATCTGTGCCAGATCCGCCTCTACCTGCTCATATCCAGACAGGGATGTATTTCTCAGAAAACTCACAAAATCTCTACAATACCAAAATTCTAGGAAGTTTATCTATACTAATCCTCAAAGACCATCTTAGGTCTATGTTCTCTAATCATAGTTTATCTAAATCTAGCTTCCAAAGTTTGTACTAAACTTCCTCTGATACTAACTTTAATGCCCCGACCCCAGTTACCCAGATTCGATGCATTATTACATAACATTGGCATGATCACAAGAAAGATCAAATCTCAAAAGACTGATTAGTTTAGTATCCTTGGAAAAACTAGATATATTCATAAGTCTTACATTACATCATAAAAATGAAAACTAAAACAACATCATTTCTTCATAGTATACACTCATATACCCACATACTATCCCTGCAGGTCATTCATAAATTACTTCTTCACATCCTGGAAAAAATAAAACATTGAAAGGGGTGAGCTCAAATGCCCAGTAAGGATAACAATATAGCGGAAACTTTCATAAATAAGAATTAACATTTAAGGCAATGTATAAATAAAACAAAAGCCTTTTAAACATGAACTTCAACATAGTATGGAAAAAATGAAATAATGCCACTTACTTATTAACATGGATATTCTTATAATCAAATAATCATATGCAATATCAATAACCACTTTCATAATGATGGAATGCATAATGCCAGACTATCATAACCACATAGCCAAGGCCTCGTGCCAAGACTCCAAAATACGATTTTGCCAAGGCCTTGTGCCTAGAGACTAGTTTGTCTCATGAGACCTACTGATGCATCGAGGATCTATAGCGGGCTCCAGGCATCACATATTAAGTCCAATTCATTCCCATATGAAAAGGTTTAAACATAACATAAACATTCGTATTAAAACTAGCATACGAAATGTAAATACTTCATCCATAATCTATGAATGGTATAAAAATAACACATCCACAGTCAAACATATCACAAAACCTTCAATACAATAAATAAGTTTTGCATCATAATAAATCAACTTCAAATAATCGTAAAATCCATCAAAGGATGTTGACATAGATGAAATAATAATTCTGTTTAGAGAAATATCTCTTTCTATTTTTAAATCATTTAAGAGTCATATATTTATAAAATAAAACATTTTCTTTGAAAATATTCTTATAAGATTGTAAGGGAAGCTTTGACAATTTTATAACGGCGGAAAATAGCCACACCCGCCGTATAAGTTAAAAAACATTCTTACCTTAATTCTGTCGAAAATGGTAAAAAGCACCTTGTTTAGAAAACGACGGAAATATTCCTGTATAAAAATCTTAGAAAAATTCAAAAAAGGTTATAAATGACTTTAATCCATATTCTTGTAAATAGTAAAAATGTTTTGAAATACATTTTTAAGAAACATGGATGTGGATGATAAAGAAATCTTAGTAGATTATTACGTATAAAAAACCTCAAATAATGAAGAGATTGCGAAATAAACCCTTACCTTGTAATTTTCCTTGGTTGGGGTAGGTTAACCTCCTGTATAATGGTGAAATAATTGTTATTAAATTATAAAATAATCATATAAATTAATATGATATCATATATGATCATTTAACATTGATTTGTTAATAATATCTTAGTATTATCGTTCTTTCAGGTGTTAACTTACTCTTTTTATTTTGTATGTTTTGTTACGTAAGCTATGTTTTTCATGGATAGGTTGTATCTTAATCATATCCATAATTATATAAAGTCCTTAGATACTATTATTAATCATCAAATGAGAATTATACTTGAATGGATATGATGGATAATGAATCTTATCGCATTCGTGGAGACGGTAGTCCTTACGTACGCACGAGCGATAATATCATTCTTTTGATATTAAAATAATATATAATTGGATGGTATATCATATATAAAGAATCATTATCATGTTATATTTATTATTCACATGAGTTACACATCATTATTATACCCATCCAAATAATAATTTATTTAATAACAATTACACCACGACGTGGAGACAGTAAGCCGTACGTACGCACGTATGGTGACATGTTATTCAAAGGATGGATAGAATACTGAATATGGTTGTACCATATTTATAATAATATCATAGTATATATAGGATAATGGAGTTATTATTTTATAATGGTAATAACAAAGAAGGAAGAAGTGGAAGAAGAAAGGAACTTGAAAAAGGGTGGTGAAATCATTACCTCTTCTTCGGGTTCTTCCTTTTGATTTGATCAAAAGGGCTCCTTAATTTGGCTTTCTGACTAAATGAATGACTCTAGGATGAAGTGAGGGAAGTTTAGAGAGTATTTAGGCAGAATTTGGCCGAGACAAAAGGCTTTGAAGGTGTGAATTAATGAGAAGAAGGATTGCCCTTTTATAAGAGGGGTGAGGGGCACCTTTGGAAAAGCTAGAAATATTATTTTATAATAAATTCATATTCGGTTTTCAATGGCTCCAAAGTGGATTATTTATATTTTAAGGTTGGGATGGGTCGAAAACCTCTCAACCAATATAATTTTGACGGGTTTGGGTAACTATATTAACCTTATCATTAAGTATTAACTCTTAGTTAATTAGTTTCACTTTTACAATGTATCTTTGTATTTTTATATTATATGGATAATAAAATTACTATATACATCCAAGATACCCCCATGTGGTCCAGTAATGATACACCTATCATGATATAAGTATCTTGTCCGAGCCTTAGATTTTTAGGAATTTAATATCAATTAATAATATAATATTTGTTTAAAAACTCTTTTAAGTCAATTTTGACACTATTCAATAATTGATTTTTTTAAAACTCATAACAGAATTATTAATTCGAAAAAGGTTAATTACATAATTCCTAACATATCATATTAACCTATAAAATTAGTTTAATTCATTAAAAGTCTAATATTATATTTATTTGGGTATTTATAATATCAATTATGTTAATTGTTCACTATTAAGGTAATTACTGCATCATCATTGTGGCATAAATAAATTTAAATATTTAATGTCTAAAAATTATAAATAAAATTTAATTATGTAGGAAATATTTTTATCTTTCTAATTAATATTCATAGTTTAAGTTCCAACATATATAACCCTATGTAAAAATTGTGTTTCTGAAAGATATATGCTTATGTCATTTTTGTATTTATTTTAACTTAATTAAAATAAAGTGTCTCTATCTCTTACAAGTGGCACCATGGGGTCCCAAAATTGACCCAAAGATTCCCATGGTTGGACATGTATCAAACAATAATGTTAAGATACGTTTTAGTGTAATTTTTTATTATTATAATATTATTGTTTTAACCCTTTTTTACAGGATTTACCCTTTAACCATGGTAAATAAAATATTTACCGAAGTAATTATTCAAAATGTATAAAAATAAAATTTACCTATTTACACAATTTGAACATATGAATTCCAAATATGGAATCCATTTTTCCAAATTCAAAATACATAAGTGGCAGAAATTAATTTAAAATTAATTTCTGTTGTCAAAACAAAAAGCATGTTTTTAAGATATAATAACTATCAAAAGATTGGTACTTGTTTATGTTCGTTTTAATTTTGAAATTAAGTCCAATGACCAATATTGTATTAAATTGTAAAAATATATTCTAAATATAATTTAAAACCACTCAAATTCATAATTTATCACTATTAATTATTTTGATTAAAAAGTTGTTTTTAATTAAAATTTAGTAATTTTCACTATTCATGAAAATATTAAAGTTATCCAAAAAGTACCAAAATTTCACCTTAGGCTAAATTCGATACTTCGAATCCAAAAATGAAGTCCATTTGAGAGATAAAATTTATAAAATTTTAAAAAGTAGGTATTACTATTCATAACGGTAGTTTGATCGGTTGTGGTGTGTGTTAGAACTCGATGTTGCGTACAACACACGCTATTGCATTATTCAAAGAGAAGTTTACCGTAGATGCATGGGGTGTTACAATAACCAAATAACCAATGACCCTATTTAAAAAGGCCTTATTTATAGTAATATTTTATGTGGACAAATGTCCAATAACCTTATATATAATAGCCGTATTAAATTTCCATATATAGTTGTAAATACATTTCTATAATAATTCATCTTATTCATTTACATAATTCTAAAAATATCTATTGTGTTGATATATTTTCCTTCTCTCTATAGTTATAATTGTAGGTAAGATGTTTAATGAAAATCTAGAGGAAAAGGATTTCATGTATGTGGTCTTTTTATTAACTTGGTGTTTTATTCATCTTATAATTTTATTAATAATGTTTCATTATGATTAAGTATTTTATATTAATTCTTATATTTTATTTTAATATTGTATCTCAATAAAACATATCATTATTCACTTTGGTTTAGTTTTTATTATGTTACATGACATCAAAAACATATTATTTATTTAATGTGAAATAAAAACTAAAATTTTACGTTGTTACACAGAAAGGTGGTGTTGGTCGATGATATATCCGTTATAGTTTTTTAGTCATTTTGATTCCAATTGATAGTAAATATATGATCAGTTTGATTATTAAATTATATCTATTCATTTCATTAAATAATAATGTTTCCTTCTATGAATTTTGACCAACTTGTTTGATAAGTTTCATTTCATATAGTTTATATGAGGTTATTTTATTAAAGATAAATAATAACTCCATTGATTTATTTTATAATTTAACAATTATGAATTTTTTGAAATTCCATGGATTGTTTTGAATTCATGTGGTGGTACAGTACAGGTCTGAAGAATTAGGTATTTGAGTTAAATAATAACAAAATGGTATCAATGATAATTTTTGGGATGTATGGAGTTGGTGTTGTGATAGGATTATTATTGCATTAAATAAAACCTTGAAAATTAATAATTAACATATTTATACAAAACCATGATTATTCAAGGTGTTTATATAGACTAATATGTTGGATAATCGCTTATATAATATTTCTTTCCATGATATTTTGGTGTTTTAGTCATGATGTGTCGAGATGTGGAACCACTCATACCTATCAATACCAAAATATGGCTTATACCAACATATATATATTAATAGATAATATAAAGGTTGTTAAAAAATGAGCAATTCCAACTGATATTATGTTATATTTTTATTGATTTTATATACCAACAGATGTTTTTACCAATAGTTATATATTCTGATATTGTTCTTTTATCACCAACAAATATTTTACCAAAAATTAAATCTAATAAATTACAATATCAATATTAAAATTTTGATATATTTATATTATATTTAGTAAATTTTATAAACTATAATTATTCTAATAAAACCATATAATTATATGTTTTCATTGAAATTTTTGTTGTTCATGATATTAAATATAAATATGATATAATGTTGAGGTTAAATGATTATAATGTTTGAATACATGAATAATATCAACTATACACAGGTAAAAACTAAAAAAATAAATTCAATTATATATAATTTCATTATATGGATATAATATTATTTTTTTATTCTGAATATATATAAATTTAAAACATTTTTTTCATTAAAAATAATTTATATATAAATATATTATATGTCATGATTTTTATAAAAGTATACCAAAAATATCACTCTTCCTTAAATTAAAGTATCGAACCACAATGATCACAATAACATTAGCATTTTTATTATCACAACCTAACCTGATTAATTTAGTTTTGTACTATTAAATGGTGTTTGAGGCTTATAAAAAATGATCTGTTATTATTATTATTTTTTATATTATTTTATTTTAAATTTCCTCCCCGCCATCTCCCCACCCCATCCTCTTTCTATTCATGTCACACATCCCAGTCTAGAGGATCTCTGACTATGCACCTACCTCCTCCTCCAACCATGTCAATCAGTCACTCCTTTATATTTCACTCACGGTCTCCCTAGGATAGCATTCCTTCTCCTCCTATCTCCTCTCCTATTTTCATTATTCTTTTCCTTCTCTTCCTTGTGGTGAACGTGGCCCATCCAAAAACTAACTCGATTTTGGGGTTTTTTATTTGTTGTTTCTTGATGATTAGTGTTTTTGACCATTGATATAGGTTCATTTTAGTATCATTTGTTGAAGGAGTTTTAGTGTAGTGCATAATCTATTCATGGGAAGTGCATAATGTCTTCATTTTTCTGGTAGTGCATAATCTGTTCGTTTTAGCCACTTTTGTTGAAGGAATTTAGGCATTGGTATTTCATAATATATTTTATCGTAGTGCATAATTTATTCATTTTAGTCTCATTTTAGCCTTGTTTGTTGATTATTTTTCGGTACTGAACTTCTCCAGCATGGAAGCGTCAACATCCATGTCATGTACCACCATGTAGTTGAATCTCCCATCATCCATGCTCACATTAACCTACCTCCCAAAAAACCATAACCAATTATTGAATTCTGCATCAATACTATCCTTTAAATTCACCAGGACAACACCCTATGGTTATTTGTCACAAACCGTGATGGATTCTACTAGATAAAGCTTTGCTCATTCCTCATTAGAGTCAACTTAAAATTCTGAATGTATATTCACATCTGATCTCATTTCTGCAGTATTAAGCAAATGTAAAAGGACAATAGTAGTAGCCATAGATATATGGGAATCATTACAACCACCCCATAGAAGAATATGTTGTTCAACCATGTTTCTCTTTCTCTATTCTCCACATTTTTTCTATGAGTTTCCCACCTTTTTACTCATATTTTGCTTGGTTCACTAACATAGGGGTATTCCAACCAAGTCAAAGAGGTATTATATCCATGGTTTCTATATCCCATGCAACTAAAGGTTTGCTTGAATATCTAACAGATTTATTACCCTTTTCTCTTCCTATTGTGTTGTCAACATCGTTATACTTAGGGTGTTTTTGCTTTAAGGTCCTAATTTATTATCCTGCAGTTGGAAAACAACCCCAAAACTTCATCAAAAGTTACATCATCTAGAAATACATTAACATAAATGTGTGTGTTAAGTTTTAACTCAAACAAACTATTATGAAATATTGTGTTTCTATTTATATTCATACAATTTTAAATTTTCCATTAAGACACCCTTTGTAACTCTATCCTGAACACCTATGGGTTTTCTTTGCACAAAATGGGTTTTAGATATTGAATTAGTTTTAATTATCAATTGAAAGTAGTGTCATTATAAATTTAAAGTATCTTTACTTATATTGGTACAGTTTCTGGGAAATTTTAATGCAATAATTAGTTTTTCTTTCCAATATAGATGTTGAGTACATATTATCGATCAAATTCATTAAGGAAGCTATTTGGTAGGAAGGTATTGTTCAATAGTTTCCCTTTTCATATTATACTATAGTTTTACATTGTGATGGTTAGTCTTCTTTATGTGTGATTATAAACTATGTTTTCTATGTTTGATCAAAACCTATAGATATTAGAAATCACTTAGTTAGGGGTATTATTGAATCTGGGACTATGTGTCACTAAGATAAACACTAGGGAGAACCCAACCGATAGATTGAATAAGTCTATTTTCCTTTTTAAATTAAATCATTGTTTAAATATTATGAAACTTTTCCCATTTCAATAGTAGTGACAATAAGAACACAATCCTTAAACAAGAACTATTTCAACACAAATAATTGAATTATTCCTCTTTATATCCACGATATACGCATGTTTTTAAACTAAATATAAATAAATTATTGCAATGAATATTTTTTGATCTTGGACTCTCCATTTGTGTCATGAAATGATCCCATAAATACACATTCTATTCCACCTTTATTATTTTTCTTAAATATTGATAGAAATGACATGATATATTTTTTCATTTAATATCTATTCACATGGGTGAAACAAAGTTAACCACTTCTATTGGGGTATTATTATTACTGACTAAGTCTTACTACATTAGTATATTTTCCATTACAAAGTAATACATGACATGTAATTCATATGTGTATGTTATAATATATGAGACATATATTCCACAAAGTCTTATGTGGACAGATTATTATAGGTGGAAGTGTTTCCTTATTCCCTTCAAATTATTACTGTATTTTTTTTCAAACTCATAAATTGGTCAAAGTCATATTAATCGAAAAATATTATAGCCCCTAAGACATACACTATAAATTATGATGTGATCAATGTTTTACAAGTATCCAAGATCATCCCTTAAAAGTATTTTCTATTCTTATTGTTGTGTTCTTATAGTGTATACGAGCTTCCAATTATCATGTATTAGTTATTCAAGATCTTATCTACATCAATGGAGGATCACATATTTCTAAAGATTTCATGACCATGGTATGCAGAAAAATGGAAAATCTAGAGGATGAATATGAAGATTCAAAAGAAGTTCCACTTTAATTAAACATCACATGTGTTTGTATTTTTAAATAAATAAAATTGTACAACACATGTGAGTATGACGTTAATAAATATTTAGGTCTTCAATTGTTTAATAGGAAAGGGTACTTTCTGAGCCACTCAATTAAATATCGTATATGGATCCTCATACCGGTAGGTCACCCATATCACCCCACATGAGGTCATTTCTTCCTTTCTCATCCATAAACCCATATGGGAGATTTTCTTCCTCTATGCCCCTCTGGTTTGGATGGACCACTATTGATGTTGGTTAGGTAGTATATTTGGGATATCCTATATTCTCTTGTAATCAGGTGATACTGATATGGCTATAAGTTTTCTCTAAACTATTTTATTTCCTTCTTTGAAATAAACACATAAATTCCTAAAGATTAAGAACAAATATCTAGCTTTCCCATTTCTTCTTATTATTTTGATTTAATATTTCTCAAACTTCATTCAACTAAATATATATATGGAACTCTTATACCTTCTTAATTGATTTTAATAAACAACCATTTAAGATAATGTTTTAGTCATCACCGCTTCATATTGGGCTGTTCGAGCTGTGTTACATTCACTAGTTTTTCCAAATAACAGCCTAGTTGACTTGTGTTTCCAAGTTTGAATGGTAATGGGATGCTACATTAAACCTATTTCTGATGATGATTTTGAAGAAATTCTTATTTAGATCTTCAATATTAGGGAAAATGTTAGCTTATATTAAACAGGCTGTCATAAGATGTGATAAGGCTTGTGCATCCAAGCTATTTAGCCCACTATCACCCATGTTTCAGTGTTAATATTTTTATTTATAAATTTAAATCATTTTGGTTTCCTTAGATTCTAAAACATGTTTAAAAAGAATATTCAATTTTTTAGTTTTATGTTTTCTTTTATACTTAAACATGTTTAACCATTATGATATTTTTCTGGTTGATAGTGTGATATTGGGGATGTACCAGTTCTATCCATTGTTGTCATGCCATCACTATGTGGGTGAATTGCATACGTGGACCCAATCACAAGTATTGGATATATCTCAATTTACTTCTCAATAATATTGGATATGAACAGTTTCTGGGGGATATCATGGAGGTGAAGGCTTCTACTTGGGGTTTCTATTGTGATGAAGGTTGGTACTTGAGGATTCTGGTGCACTGAAGGCTGCTACTTGAGGTTTCTGTCCCGATCTATCTCACTGGTAGGGCAGGGATGGGTGGTACATGGGGGGTGTGAGGGATTCTATTAGGTGGGGTTAGTGGTGTCATGATACACTCTATTCATGGGATAGTCCTACATTTTTGTGTTCAATATTTTATATTGCATTTCATTATTAATATAATTATTTTTTATTCAATATTTAACATTTGTATAAATTTTAATCATTTTAATAATTAAAATGGTTTAATTTTTTTATATTAAGGCTCAATGGTCCCTTTATTAAAAATATAAAAATAATTATAGGGGGAACATTCTAAAAAATGTATTAAAAGAAAAATTTTATGTTGCACGAGACCGTGTAGTAGTGATGTGATAAGTAGAACTCCTGCCCCTACCATGAGGGTGACTTCCTCTTCTGCATCTCTTCACCAGTATCCATGGGCCTCCACCATCATCTAGGAGAATGGAATCAACTAATTAATTTACTTATTCATCTATAACAACTCGATTATCTCCTTTAACATATTATTTACTACTTCATGATGCAAGAAAATCATTATAGTTATGCGTGTTAACCATAGAAAATTTTACCTTCTCTACTTGATTTTCATGTACATTAATAGAACTAGTAGGGTAATTTGATAAAACCCTACTTTTTTAATTTTTAAGCTGAGGAAAAAATCTAGTTGAAGAAACTTCATGATATGAGTTTGAAATACTCCTGAACCATGTCCATAATCCTGTTCCATGTGGGACACCAAAAGTTTAATATATTCAGTGTTAGATTTCCTGCTAGGAAGGTATTTTGAAATTTTATATATTTTCAAATGCATTACCTGGACTAATATCATAATTTTTTATGGACTGATTTTGAGAGAGCATCCACCTTTACAAAATATTGTGAAAAAATAGGAGAAGAGTCCAATTTTTATTTGATATAGGATAATCGGGCATGATCCAACTCCATTTTGTAGGGTGCATGATAGTTTGAGTTGAAGATCAAAGATGAAGTATTTTCATGAGATGGAGCCTTCTCATCACCCAATTGAGAGTTATCGATATCCATATTAAGACCAACTAAGGTTAAAATCCCCACTAGTACATAACCTTTCTCAGGTGAATTTTTTCACTTTCTATTAAATCCATACTTAGCAGATAAAGAGTCATTTCTATTTTTATATTTAAAAGAGAGGGTATCTTCAGTTTTCTCTTTATATTTGTGACACTTAGAGGCCAATTATTTCTAATAATGCCACATTTCTATGCCCACATCAACTTGAATAGATATTTCCTTATCACACTGGCTATCCTCAAACTCTTCATCATCTAGTTCATCATCTGCACCAATGTTACATTGTTCTTCACAATATTTTTAATGATCACTAAGAAAATCAATCCATGAAATTTGTCGATTATTAACTATTAAAAGTTCATGTGAATACATTAACATATCTTTATTATAAGTAATGGTGAAGGTAGAATGAGGCAAGAGCACTTTACACCTACTATATTTAGTGTAAAACTCAGTTCCAACCAATTCATGAGTCTTCAAAAGAGAATTTTCATTAGCATGATTATGAAGAGCATTAACATGTGGAGTTATATTCTCAGTAGCGTGTTTTGTATCTTCAAAATTCTCATTCGGATACACAATGGTCCCAAAATTTTTATTTTTCTAACATTTACTATAGTCATGTGCCTTTAAATGGAAACGCGAATAAATTGTATTCACCCAACAATTAGAGAGAATTTGACCAATGATACCACAGTCATTACTAACGTGGGCATTCTTTCATACTCAATCCCAAAAATAACCTCATATTGGGTATTTTAGAGAACAGCAAAATTTGTTAATATAATGATAAGATTAGCTTCTATTAACATCCTCACAAATTGACCATAACTGGTAGTATTAGTTTTATTATCCATTCAGATTTGAATGTTGATAGTTGAAGCTATATCAATGAAAGTTTATAGATGGTGAAGAACCAAATTAAGGCCATGGACCTTGACCCAAACCTGTGCATAGGTTTACTTAAACTCATTAAGGTTATAGTTCAGGTTCCAATCATGAATTCTAAGGACACCCGACCAAAGGTTGATAGAGCCTACACCCTAAGCAATAACTTTTATTTTAGTGGAAGGAAAGAGAATGTAGAAGAATCCATAACCTATGGAAATATATTTGAGGTTAGAAAACCCCCAAATTTTAGCTAGTCAAGATGCTAAATCTGAGAGGTTCCATGGTTTCATTACATATGTCAATGAGATACAAGCAATGAATGTGTACATTCAAAGTTCAATTCGCTCAGATATACCTCTATCAAAGGCTGGAACATGAGAAATCAAACCTTTTCTGACACTCCTCTACACAATATGATACTTGAGGAAAGAAAAATAACCACCTTAGGAGACAGTGAATGAAGATACACTATCAGCAATTATGGTTTTCAGTTCATCGAGATCAACAAGATGATTTGGTATATAAGAGTACAAATTGAGGCTTCGAGGATGATCCTTGCTGCCATGATCACCAAGGAGAACCATAGGGTTCTGATCCCAATCCTCTATCCTCTATATATTAATTTAAATAGATGAATTATATATGATAAATTAATAAATATAATATGAAACCTTAATAGTAATAAATTTATAATTCTTCTTCAAATATAATTTATAAATATATATTATATACTGGAAATATTATTACTGAAGAAAAAAAATGTCATAAATATATGTTTCTAAACACTTCAACCAACAAATATATTATCTGTTGGTTTTATTATAATTGTAACAAAACTATTTTATCTGACAAAAAAATATTTAGCGATAGATTTTTTTATGGAAAATTTAGTGATAGGGACATATGTGTTGGTAAAACCTTTTTCCAATAGAAAATACACTTTTACCAACATATATGTCCCTATAAGAAGAAGTCACTTTTTTAGTGTATCATGACTCGTACCCTATAAATTCCTTTATTTTATACTAAAATCATTGTATGACCCTCAAAACCTACTACCCATATCCTTGGGATATAGAGTCCCACAGTGGATAGAAAACACACAAAAATTGAAACATCACCCTTACAACTCCCTATAACATGATAAAGAAGCCACCAATCAAGTCCATATAAAATAAAATAAAAACAATCTCACAATTCATGTAATTTCATAAAAACCACAGTCTCAAAATATGTACAAATATAAATAACTCTTGTGGATGTGACTCCACAAACACAAACAACTATATGTCATAATATAGTAATTTCATGTTTGATCACCAAAACCCTCATAAAAACTATTAAATATTGAGAATATATCTAAAGGGGTGTGAACTCTAGTATAATTAGTGGTATCCTCCCCAAAATATCTCATGAAAATAGTTAATAAGAATATTAAAGCCTCCATAAATAAATAGTGATACATACTCATTACCTATTTCAGGTCATCTACCACCCAACTTCACCAAGTCTCGCTCATCAAATAAATCTATAAATATAGTAACATAGTTATTTTTGAAATATATAAAAAATGGTAACTAATATCAATTTCCCTAAAAAACTAGTCTCCCTCACACCCTAATGACCAATATCATAGATTTATCCTCACTTCTATATCCACATAATCACATTCCCCATCATATCTAGAACCACATAAACACAACCACATAACATATACCACAAGAAAATCACTATCACAATCCATAAATTCATATCCACAAACCATAGCCTCCTCATGGAATGGTACACAATAATGAATGAAATAAATATCAGGACCTCATCCTCTTATGTATGAAATCACCATTCACTCACATCACCACCTCATAATCATAACCTAAATACATATCACATCTTAACCATAGGCCATCACATCCTATACTATGTCTAGAAGAGAGGGGTGGAAGGGGTGTAGTTATCCATCAATATAAAATACATCTAGGATATGGGACAACACACAAGAAAACTAAAACCCTATATAGGAATAATCTATGTTACCAAACTCAGGATGTTTTATATAAGAAACATCAAAATACTATAATATAACACAACACACAATCCAATCCATTTGGTCCACTCTCATATGAAACACCATCTTTACTAAAACCTTGAGTAGTCACTTCACCATCACCACTAAACATCGATGATCATTGATATATCTAACTAAATCACATATCAACCTCACAATCACCACAAATAAACAAAAAAAACTTACCCAATATCATATTCTATATTCATTAATAGTTCATCATTTATCAATTATCGACCATATTACATTAATTATTTCACATTGACATACAATCACAGTCCCATTTTTACAACATCATTTTATCCCATAATTCATGTATTATTTATTTACCTCTTAATTAGTCACCTAACAGTTAATTTATAACTTATTATCCCCTTATTATTACCATGAAATTCCATTAACATTTTTTTCTCATTTGTGAAATAATATTCAAAATTCTATGAAAATAAACCACATGACCACATCAACAACTCCACAACCCTGTAAAAATTTATCCACAATCGAATTCCTCTACCTCAACCACATAAATCATAAAACCTCTGATATAAATTAAATCATAGAAACATACTAATGGAAGAAAGACATTCACACATACTCTTTAAGATAGGGTTTGACAAGGATAACCACACTACAGGAGCAGTTACATCCTTAGTATGGTATGAAAATAATCCACTAATACCAAATATACTAGAAAAGAAGATTTTGGGTGGATACAACAAGTATGATATACCATTACACTTGTGTAGAACTATGATCAATACCACAACACATGTGATTCTTATATAACAAGTGATGTAATAAATGTTTTTTGTAAAATGTTAAGAAACTATCACAAGTTTCTTCCAAACAGGTTACTATACTGCCTTATCAACTATCAATTTTTATAACATTGAAGAAAATGATTTAGTTTCCTACTCAGAAGTAAGTAAGAACATTTTTAAACATTGTAAAGATACTCAATTTGATGGCTTAGTCTGATTCCTCGGTTTGAAAAAAATCTATAATAATACCTCAGAAAAAATTCTGAGCCACATGAAAAGACTATTTGAAAAAAAAATTCCTATTTCCCAGTTTGATCTAGAAACCACTAAATACAATATTCATCTTCATCATCCTCCATCTTTTATCTATAAAACATATTCAGGAAAACTATGTTTAGAAACATCTCTCTCTAAATCTTTTATCACTTATCCCTATTCTTTCCCTTATGAAGAATAATTCAGAGATAGAATGTAATATGTACTTCCTACTATTTAAAGGTGTTCCAAAAGGGGTTTTTGGGAGACTAAAAAAACGTTTTCATGATTAAACAGATTTCCCAAATCACGAATTTCATTTCATTTCAACTCTATCATTGAATTCTTCAATGATTATATATAATTTTCGATTCTTCTTGATACTTATTGAATCGTATCACATATTCAGCTCACTTAAAAAATAATTACCATTCCTTAGTCCAATGAAAATTTTCTTTCTGATTTATTCATTATTATAAAAAATATGAAAGCCTTTAGATTACACATCACATTGCTATATACCAACTGATCATAAAAAAAATGTCATCTCATCTTGATGCTCCATGCCAACTAAATAACATAAAAATTTGAAAACATTGTTCTATAAAAATAGTTACATATTATGAGGAATTTAAAAATATACTTTGATAATACATTGGTTGGAAACACTCTATTGAAAATACATCTTCCAAACTCTTCAAAAAACTCTTATTTTAATTCTTTTTTTTATACCTATGTTCCTATGTTTGATGAAGTCCAGCATCTAATAAATTCTTAGTTCCATCATGCATATGAGGGGTTGGTATCAGATTCACCCCAATGTACTAGTGTCAACTCCTATAAAATTATTTATCAAAAATTCCTGAAAAAAATACATTTTCCTTTTTCTCTTGACACAGATGTTGCAAATCCAAACAAGGCTCCCTTTTTTGTTGACCCAATTTAAATGAAATTAAATCTTAGGAAAATGGCTGACTATATTTTTTTTCATCATATGGTTGATTGGTCTTTGATATCATTAGGATATTCACTCCCAAATACTCCAATATTCTTATTAGTCCCAACATACCAAATATACAAATTTATGCTAGGAAAGTTTTCTACCTCTAATAGATCTATGGCATACCTTATCCGATGGACCGATTTCAGAGGAAACTTATTTCTATTTCTTAATATGATACAAAAAACTTTTAGAAAAAAATTACTTTATTATAAGTCTATTTTTATCTCTTGGATCATTATTCTGACTAAAAACCAAAATCATTTTGTTATGATGTTTTAAGAAAACCCTTTTGTCCTTCAAACAATTTATGTATATAGTGATCACTCAGAGAAGAACTATGACCGAAAAACATGAATTCATAGTCTATCTACATCACAAACTCCTCCTTGTCAGCATGACTTTCTCATGTCTTATAAAACATAAGGATAAAAATAGAATTGTCTGACATACTTTTTAATGTTTTATAACTTCCCGTCCTTGCACCATCTTATACCTTTCCAACCAAACATTAAACTAATTGGAAGAAATTGTTCTCAGTATTCCCTTCATAAGGCTAGAATCACAAGTAATATAGAAAAATTATAAATTATGAGAACTCCAATATAAGTAAATAATCATTGTATTTATAATTGGATCCAGTCAAACTCTGATACGTCATCTAATACAAATTAAATTTTTATTTAGGATCTAAGGTGATTTTGACAGACAACTTCACTAGTAAAAAACATCCAACATCAAAAATTGAAACAAATAAAGTTTCTTTTCAAAAGTGAATCAGATTATATGATAACTATTCACCCTTTTATCATAATCATCTGATCATAATATATTACAATGTGCAGCGATTTCATTTTCATGACAACAAAAGACACCACAATGAAAAATGATCTGGAAAAGAAATCTTTCTGCATCAAAAAACACTTCCATCTAACTTGATCCCAACAATTTCACCATGGTTAACACACCAACATTATCATAATTCACAATAACATTCAATCCAAAAATCAACCAGAAGAAAAAATAAAAAATTTGAATAAAAAATAAAATATTGGTAAAGAATCATCAATTACACTATTCCCACTATCTATTGATATACCAATTACCATTTTCAATAATTGAGTCTCATGAATTTATCCAAATACACCCATGTAAAAAAAATTCATAACTGAAAAGTAAATAAAAAGAATAATATTGAATCCCATACCTCTAAAATAGATTTAACAAAGAAACACAAAATATGAAGGGGAAAACAATGAATAATCATAAACAACACCATAAAAATTATCACAACCTATATTTCATAATCCAAAAACAATCCTTTATCCAAACCTCCAAGAAAATTCATTACCTATTACATAAAAATTGAGTATATAAATAAAAAGAAATAATGGATGAAGGGTAAATGGAGATCACCCAGATATGTTGGGAATTTTATCTCATGAACCCCATACCAATGATACACTGAAAAATAAAAAACACAAATAGATACAAAAAATCACATAAGGTTCAAATGAGCTCTGAATATTTAAAAAAATTAAATAAAACTGTTATATAATTATTAAAAACCATGAAACATAAAACCAAATCATGATAGTGGATTATGCGGTGCATTGAAGTTCTAATCCTAGTATCACACTGAGAGATCCCCAAATATCATGGAGCTAAACCATTATTAATTATTATTATTAATTAATATCATTATACATTAAAATAATCGACATTGTGAAACTTGAATACATGTAAATCATGGAATAAGCCTCAATAATCAACCATGAAACCAATATCAAATTTACCAATACGACAATATAATAAGTTTAATTATGATGAAACCAAGTTGAATAGAGTGACACAATTATTTCATGGTAAATTATTATGTGGTGTAACACAAGAATACACAAAATAATCATTGACTCCACAATTCAATGATCAACCCTCATCTCTCAAGAGGCACACCAAAATCTCATTTCACTATGTTTACATCCCAACACATCACCTCTCCCTAAAACCATACTAATCATAGAGAATCAAACACGAATATAAAAATTATTCTACTACAACCAAGAAACCAAGATGCAATAAAAATTGTAACAATGTACACTTGGAAAAAACTCAAAATGTTCAAAAAATTAGAGTTATTTTCCATAATTTCTCTCAAAATCTCTCCAAATACCTCCATCTCCATAATACTAAAAAGTATAGGGAGAAAAAAATTATTCATCTATAGTATATTCCTCTAAAATTATTTACTTCCAAGATAACTATAATAAAACCGATGAAGAAAAATAAAAAAACCTCTAGACCTAACACCCTGGGTGGGAACTCCAAAAAAAGCATTCTATCCTCAGAAAACTACCATAATATAAAAGTGAGAATAATATATGATGAAAATATGAAATAAAAAACATAGTATAAAAATGGATAAAAAGGAATCATTATTATAATCATGAATATGAAACACATGATCCTCGATACACACCTCCATGCCACCAAACCTTGACATGACATGGACCAGAGGAATGAATCACCCACACAACTCCTTCTACTGATAATCCTGAATCTCAAAAGGCTATTTCAAAATAATGTATCCTCTAGAATACCTATTTCTCCACAATAAATGACATTGGAGTAATCATGAAGATATATTTATAAAAAGGAAACACATGGAAGACATCATGAATCAAATACATCTATAGTGGGAGATATAATTGATATTCCAGATCACTAACATGATCATCCACCCAGAAATGATTTTTAAATAGAAAAGAAATATTATTACCTAGATCAATATTCTAATTCCCAATATGATGGGTATCCTTAAAAACATTATCTACAACCTAAAACTCCAAAATAATCCTTTTTTGATAAAAAAGGACTTATTGTGTTTTTGAGCTATCATCGTCAACTAACAAATTACTTCTAACTTCTTTGTCCGAATTTATCCTAATTACAATCCTTGTATCACTAACTCTCAGACATAATTCAAGAATAATAGATATCTATAATGTCTTGTATATGATTTCTCATATATATCTGGAAAATATATGAGTTCTAACTATTAAAATAGGAAACTAACCCAAAGTTAATTCTCCATACAAAACCTCCAAAACCTAGAATAATAGAATGAAACTTTTTCACTAGTTTATAGATCATCCAGTAATCTAAAAATATTAATGAGGGTGAGAATATATTCTAAAGGATAATTTATAATCAATAGAACATTGAATAATATTCCATAATAATTAGTTAAACTGAGGATCATGATTAGATATGATCATCCTTAGAACTCTTTAGAGTCTCATCAAATACTCTATATAGATCATTAATAATGCTTCTACAAAACATGACTTCTAGATAACAATGAAATGTGTCAATTTTTTTTTGATAATTATTAATCACTTATTTGAAAACTCATCATCTCTGTGATAGAATAAAATTGGTAATAAAATCCATCACGACATCCTTCCATTTTCACCGAGGAGCACCCAATGACTGTAGTAACTAGGTGGGAACATGATGGTCAAACTTCACATGTTGACACACTAAGCACCAAGTAACAAAATCGACAATGGATATCTTAATCATTAGCCAAAAAAATTGACTCATCAAGGAATGATACATATTGGATATACCTAGAAGTATTGGTAAGGGTATGTTATGTAACATGTTGGTATCAAATAAGGAAAAAACCTTGAGAGCGGGGAGGGCTAATTAGGATATATCAATTTTATTTTAATGATCCTACCTAATTAGTTCATTCCACTATCCATAGGAACACCTCTATAACACACAAAAAATATGGAGTGACAAACACAATGATGATAGGAATAATTAATTTTTACATAGTTCATCTATACTAGGTTATTCACAATGATTATATTACAATTATGTGTGGACATACCAAATCTATAGAGTAGACTGATTTTTTATTTAAAATTTATTGTGGACAAATTGAGCCTTAAGGTTTATAATCCTAATAAGATAGAGAACTCACTAATCTCAATAACCATAAAAATAAAGCTCCTCATCCAAGTAAAAATGTCTCAATATTCAGGAATAAATAATGTGTTTTCACCAACGATGGTATATGAAAAATCTTCTCCTTCTTGCACCAGATGAAACAACATGGAATTATAGTCATATAGACTCATAGATCATCTCTTCCACTCTCTTTTTCATTTATAGTATAGATATATAATTCTAACATGTTCGATCCACAATTCTTCTTACACTCTTTATAAATAAATAAATCTCTTCAAAATTAATAAAATCTATACTTTTTTCTAATATAAATTTAATTCCAATAGATATGGATTATTTTTGTCATAATCAATCATTTATTTCAAGTAAATTTTTTGTAATTTGATTCTAAAAAAGACCTAAAATATAAGAACATTTAAATAATTATAATTTTATTGACATGAATTAATTTGGACTAACCAAGAACATTATAATGCAATGAGTTTCACTACTTGAAAACCAAAAAATGGAATATGTCCAAATTAAATATCATTATACCATGATAATCTCCATTAGAGAAAATTCTATTTTAGTTATAAATTTTTTGTTATGAATTCCTACAATCATGAGATATAGAAATAATAGGAACATATATTTTACCATCTCTTCAGGATGGAATACTTACTTCAAAGTGTGAACTTTTATTTTGTGTTGACCTCCAGAAAAAAAATCCATTATTCTTAATAGAATAGTTACACCCATTGCGATGTAATTTCCTCATAAATTTATTATTTAATATAAAAAAAATATATGGTGAGGTATTTTCCTATGTATCCTTGGTTTGTTCGAATAAAATCACATCTCAACATGTGACACCCAGTGTCCACAGTGCAATCAAGTGAAAAAATCTTAACACCCCTATCTCAAACCTTCATAGTGTACCCATTACTATGTTCCAATTATTCCCAAGACACATTAATTGAAGTAGTTACCCTTATATATATGATTCGGGATGTGGAATACTCTATTATTAAATTACCATCCATTTATCAACATGATATTTATTCATTCATGAAACCAACTATAAAATGATCTATAATATCTCAATGTGATATATGTCTTATACTCAATACTTATACTTCTGATTCCAAACCATGAAATTCTACCTTCTATCATTTTTTAACAATTTATTGAGCCCATTTGGAATTATCTCCACATATTTTTCAAAAAAAAACAATACAATTAATTTATAGGGATTTTTTTAAAAATACATCTCTTTAAATTTAATGAAAATAATTCAACGTAACATCATTTATAACCATCACCCTAGGGACCAATAGACTAAAAACTAATACATTCATATAGTGTATTAATGATTCAGTAATAATCTACTCTAATATCATGTATTTCCTCATTGGTGTTAAAAACATGAGTTAAATGAAAATATCCCTTTTTAAAATACTTCCATGATCACCACACATGTCAATAATCTCTTATTTCCATAACATCACGAAGAAAATATAACTAAAAATAAATTCTTATCTCTCCAATTTCCTCACCATTATCGCATGAGTTCACTATCTATTAATCGACAAGATAAATAAATTCTAACCATATACTAAATATGGATTACCACAACCTCATTATTCAATGAACCCATTGGAAACTTCTCTGAAAGTTCACAAGATAGAATTATAAATCTAAATAATTAATCCACAAGAACCATCATTCCTTAACATGAATAGAAAATTCCTTAGTGGAATAGGGGAACCTTCTATAAAAATGTTCGGCGGAATCGCTGGTTCAACTAATTCCTTTTAAAAGAATTTATATATATTCCTTTTTCATGATGATTGTATCATGAATTTGTGTAGACACATACTTCGGTGTTACCATCCCTTGTTCAATATTATCCTTAATAAAGTGATATTTTATCTTTATGTTATTTTCCCTTGAATGATGTTTTTTATTTTTTATAAGGTTGATGTCACTATATTTATCACAGTTGATTGAAATGATCTACTTCACATAAACCCATATATCATCTAGTTATTACTTAATATATTATAATTGATTACACATTAGATTATCTAAAATTTACGTAGCATCTGCATAACTAAAGAAAATTTAATCTTTCTTCTTGCCTATCCATGAAATAAAAATTCCACCAAGATAAAATAAACCACCAAATGTCAAATTGAAACCATCCACTGAATTAGTCTAATTCGCCTATATAAATCTCAATTGATCTCATTTTCATAAATACTTTTAAAATATTCCAAAATATTTTGGGCCCTTAATATAACATAATATTCTTCTTTAGACGTGAAAGTTGATTTTGTAGGTTATGGGTGCAGTGGGAGCATGTGGATTTGTGTACCCACCTTTAATTTTACTATTAAAAATGATCAATATGACATCTACCATGCTGATAAAATGTCAGATTGTTGAAATAAAATGAAGATAAAGAATGGTAGATGACCATAACTATATATAAGATCATCATATGTTGGTTATAATTAATTTAATTATAATACAAGAATTTCCATGATGGAATTATCTCTCCTTTGATGCTTCCGGTCATGATCCAATGTGATCTATCATTGCGTTGTAGAAAAAAAGTGTCAGATTACTCGAGCGGTGATCCACACATGCTCTACAAATCTTTAGATGTCACCGAAGCGATCTCTGAATCATATCGTGGTTGATCCTTCACTTGTGATTTCTTCCTTCGATCGTCTAGAGAGATGCATCCAAAGCTCTCTCTATGATCCGGTGGAGGAGGATCTCTCTTCTAACATGAGAATGTTATTTGAGGAAAGGAATTCTCTCTTTTCTTGGAGGATTTTTCAAGATCCAATGTGTAAAACCATAGAGAATGGCTAGGCTATATGATAATAATGTAATTGAGATTTATATTACTTAGAATAATAGATGGATGAAATAATATCTAAAAGTCATTTATTCATTTAATTTAATTCTTAGTAATACCACATGTCTATTATTAACATTTGAAAATTATTATTACTTTACATGCAACTATTTAATTATGAAAAATATTATTTAATTAAATAAATAATATTATTTCTTACAAATTCTGAGAAAAACACACAGCGTGTATATTAATATACACACTGTTTACTATTTTTTACCATTTTTCTTTTATTTACACCACCACATTTATTATAACTTGAATAATGAAATTATTTATCAAATAAATATCATTTCATTATTCACAAATAAATATATTAGTTCACCCATAATATATATTCTGTTGAATAATTATTGTCGAAATAAATGAGATCCATAATACTTGAATAATTATTAAACCAAAATTCGAAATAATATTTATAAAACTTGTTAAATTAACATTTATGTTAGATACTTGGATACACTTAGTGGGTTACCCTTTAGGACTCTTTCTCAGTGGCATTAGGCATATCCTTCCTAATGTTCGTGGTTAGCATCTAGAAACACACCAAGGAACCAATAGAAAAAGAAGTTAACACCACAATGATTTGTCACCTCCTACAAATGATTACAATGTAATTTAATTCCTTTTTATTGATATATCTAATCGAGCGGGTTGCATGCTAGTGTCATCAACCCATGTGTTCGATTATTCATTATTTCATTTCCCATAATTGAACTTTCCCATTCCAAACCATGAACATGGATTTATTTGTGCTATATCAATTCAATCAAAGGGCATGATATATTAACTTATGTTATGGAACATAAGGTAAAAATATTTTCTTGCATTATCTATTAATGTGGTATTACTACTGACGCACACAACATATCCAACCTCACCGTGAAATTTTTTCATCACCGTTTTCATCAATACTTATAAGTGCACAAGTTGTAATACCCATTAATAATATTATTAAACTCTACATATCAATACACACATATGAATATAGGAACATCTAATGACACTATGAAATGTGTATTTCCTATGGGTGGGTATCATTCTCATTATATCCTCCTGGATATTTCCAAAGGCGTGCACCATGAGAAGGTGCCTCAATGTTTTATGAGTCATCACCCCTAATGGCCTATATTATTTGTGTCCCTCAAATAATATCATCTATCCATAAACATAAATTTAAGAATAGTGTTATGTCACTTCTGGGTTCTCATCATACTTGGGATCCACTATGACCCTTTAGTATACCAGCTATACATAGTTCATTATCACATGAATTATCACTAAAAAGAAAGATAAATATGTGATAAGTTTTTTATCATTATTTAAATCCGTGAATAAAAGTTCATCGTAAGGTACAAAGTAGTTGGTTCTAGGCCCAATCCCTTAAAAGAATCCCACTTGGACAAGAGAAAACTGTTAACAACATTTAACCCACTAGCTCTCAAATGATATTCATTCATCTACTGAGATAGGAATTTAGTCATGGGTTCCACCATATTTTATTCCATGGAAACTATACCCACTGAAAATTCACCCCTTTTATAGAAATACCTAAAGAGGTGATACTTCCAGAGAACATGCTTTTTTATGTTTGTGTGACCATGGTTATTTTGCTAGATCCACCACTGTAGTATTATCACAATACAATGTGATAGAATCTCTTATTCTAGGAACCACATCAAGATCCTGGAAAATGTTATGAATCCATATGACTTCCTTGGCTACATCATATGCTACAAAATATTCAATCTCCACTGTAGAATCGACGAAAACTTGTTGCTATGAACTCTTCTAGATCATATCTCCACCATTGAGATAGAAAACATATCCTGATTACAACCTTAGATCATTATAATATATTTGAAAAATAATATCAATAAACCCTATGATTATAAGCTCCCCATCTCCTCCATACACTTGGAACATATCCTTATTTCTTTTCAAATACAAAAGTATTGTTTTAACAGCAGTCCAATGTTGTTCTCCTAGATCATCTTGATATCATTCTACCCTGATCAGTGCATAAGGGACATTAATAATGGTACACAATATTTCATACATGATGGATCCTATAACAGAAGCTTACAGGATTTTATTCATCCTATGATTCTCTTGTTGTGTTTCAGGACACATTCTGTTAGAAAGTTGTAGGCCATGAGACACTAGAACCAATCCCATATTGGATTGTTCTATACTAAATCTCTTTAGTATATGGTCAATGTATGTACCCTGAAATAGTCCTGGAATTATCTTATATCTATCAAGATCTATCTTGATCCCAAGAATGTAGGCGACTTAACCTACATCCTTCATGGAGAAACACTTGTTCAACCATTCCTTAACTGACTGTAAGACTATTACATCTTCACAAATAAATAATATGTCCTCAACATATAATACTTGGATAACAACCACATTCCCATTAAACTGTTTATAAACACATGGCTCACATTCATTCTAAATGAAACCAAATTCCTTTATGGCTTCATCAAATCAAATTTTCCATTACTGGGATGATTGATTTAATACATAAATGGATTTTTGTAACATGAATACCCATTTGGATTCTCCTAGTGTCACAAACTCTTCTATTTATGTCTTACAGACATATTCATGAAGGTTCTTGTTATGGAATTCTTTTTTGACATCCATTTTCCAAATATCAGAGTCATGGTAAGCTCTAATTGGATGTACAATTCTTATAGATTTAAACATGGAAAATGGTTAGAAGGTTTCATCATAGTCAATTCCTTGGTGTTGTATGAATCCTTTAGCCACTATCCATGCTTTATAGGTGCTAACTTGACATTTCATGTCCATATTTCTCTTGAATACCGATTTGTAACAAATATGATCTATATCAATTGGATCATTGACTAGAACCCAAACTTTGTTTTGATACATGGAATCCATCTCGGAATTCATAGATTCTAGCCATATTGCATATTCTATGATCTCTATTGATTCCTTGTAGGAGATGGGTTCATCATTGTCCAACAATAATGATTCACCATCCTCAGCGACTAGGAAAATGAATCTCTAAGGTTCCCTTACCTCTCATGAGCTCCTACACAGTATTATTGATTATCCAACCTCTTCTATAGGGATCTATTTATATTGTTCTTATACCAACTCATATGTATCATGAGCATCAAATTCATTGAAGTTAATCTTTCTCCCACTATCCTTTTTGAGGATGTGCTCACTCTTAATAAATATGTCTTGTCTGGTGATAGTTAGTTTCTTTTCTGAAGAGTTATATAGGTAATATCTGTTAGTTTCCTTGGGATATCCTATAAATATACACCTCATTCCAAAAAAGTGCTAGTTTTTTTCCTGATAAGTTCTTAACAAATGCATCGCATCCCCATACACATGTGTGTGAAAAAATGGGTTTCTTTCCATTCCATAACTCAAAGTGAATTCCATTTTCCACCTTAGATGGTACTCGGTTTAATGTTTATGATGTAGTTTGTAATCTATATCCCCAAAAGGATAATGGATGATCAATATGAATCATCATTGACCTCACTATGTGAAACAAGGTGAGGTTCCTCCTTTCACTAATATCATTCCATTATAACAAATAAGGAGGAGTGAGATGACATAGAATACTAGACTCCTGTAAAATTTTGATGAACTCTTGGTTTAGATATTCTCCACCTCAATCTGATCGAAGTTTCTTTATGTTCTTACCAATAAGATTCTATAATTCATTCTTAAATTCCTTAAATTTCTCCACGGACTCTGACTTATACCTCATTATGTAGATATAGCCACATCAGCTCAAATCATCAACAAATATAATGAAGTAAGAATATTGACCACTATCTTTGACTGGAAATGGTCCACACACATCCATGTGTACCAATCCTAGATGTTCTGTGGATCTTTCACCCTATCCATCAAAAGGAGGCTAAGTCATTTTCCCTTATAAACAAGAATGACATCAATCAAGTAGTTTTATCTCAATAGAGTCTAAATAACCATCTTGGTAGAGCTTGGTCAAGCTCTTCTCAATAACATGACTGAGATGATGATTCCACAACTGGGAGTTGTATGAGTCATGTCTGTTTTTTTGTTACCGATTTCCAACACATGGTTTTTATAATTTATTACATACAAACAGTTATTTAAATGAGCCACACAATAACATACATAGTTCATATAAAAGAAACAACCCTTATTTACAAACATGAAAATAAATCCATCAATATTCAAACATGACATAGAAATTATGTTCTTGGTAATATGAGGTACCTAATAATAGTTCTCTAAAACAAAAATCATTCTAGTTGGATATGATAGATGGTAATCTCCAATGGTCAATGCAGTCAGCCTTGCGCCTTTAGCAACTCAAAGATCCACATCTCCTCTCGAAATGTTTCTAAATGTACATTGTTCCTCCATTTGAAAACAGATGTGATCCCCAAATATTGTATCTAATACCCACTGTGTATAAATGGAAAGATTACATTCAATAAAAAATTCACCTTTATCATCCCAACGCTTCTGGGTGCAGTTTCCCTACCAGTGTCATGGCTTTCCACATGAAAAACATACCTCCTCCCATTCCTTTCCCTTTATGTGGATCTTCCCCTTCACAGAGGGAAAATGCTCAATGTCTTTAGACCGTTTATAATTCCTTGTACCCTTTTCCTTGTCCATTCTCATATTATTATCCATAAGGATTGTGGGTTTGTCATGGCCCAGGTCCTTATCTACTGGTGAATAAAGGTTATAAATTATGATAGAATCTTCTAATTATTTCTCATGTTGTTGTTCATAGTAAAGCTATAGAAGGTCTTGGGAAGTGATGATAGGATGAGATATATATACAACTCATTTAGGAACTTAATCCCTAAGATAACCATGTCTTCAAAGATTCCAATAATCGTGACTACATGAGGCCCAACTGGAACAAACTCTCCAAGATTAGTTGTGAAAAAGATTTTGGAGATCTCAGATCTCTCATATCTTGTCTTCTCATGTTAGATATCCTTAAGGTGAGACATCATGCAATACACGTCAATGTTTTCATGTTGCTTCAAGAGATTATTAGACATGGTCGATAACATCTAACATTGGACATTTGTGGAATCATCCAAATGATTCATATAAAGATATATTTTCTCATCACTGGCATCATTTATAAGTGCAACTAGAACATTCTCCTCAAGTACATACAATTTCCTCTCGTGGTGAGGTATGACGCACAAACGCCTCTCCCACTCCTGAAAATTTATGTCGGTTTAAAGGTTTTCTTTCTCGATTGTGGTTCACATTGATATGTTTGAAGTAATTTTTATTTCTGTTTCTAGAATTTAATAAGAGAAATTATTTAGTACTTTCTCGGGATAAAACCGAGATAAATAAATAAATTAATATTTATTATTATCCCTCTATTTTATCGAAATCTAATAGCCCTCACCATTGATATTGTAATATTCTTTTCCATGAATATTATAATGTAAAAGATCTATATTTTCCTTAAAATTACCAAAACTAGGGTTGGTCAAGCAATCTGAAAGGTTTTAGGAAGGAATTCCAAATGGAAACTACTTTAACTCATTGCTCCTTGATGAACTTAGTGGACTCCCCAATCCTGAAAACCATTTATTTTGGATTTCCTAAACCTTTGTCTCTTCGTCACACCAAGTACTTCTGTGGAAGTCTACCATTGATGTTAACCAAGTCAAGTCATCCCAAAACCTTGAATTATACTTCCCTGATAATTGAAAGCACCACAACTAGGGTTGTTCATCCACTTTGAACTGTTGTTCGATTCTAACCAAGATTATGGAATACAATACCAACATAATATTTCCTTGAGGGATTTTATCATTATACGTAAATTTATATTTTATTATCTATATTATGAAGTTCCCAATCAGGATCCAAGTATCACTGAGAGGGGGAGGGGGTGAATCAGTGATATCTTTTTCTTTTTAAGTTTCCCCTTTTTGAAACAACCTTCGCCTCCTGTTAAAGAGTTTCTTCCCTGCTGAACACACACATCCACAGGAACACAAGATTTACAAGGTTCACTACTCAACAAGAGTAGCTACGTCCTTGGTATGGTACGGAAATAATCCAGTACCACACAATCCACTAGAAAACAATCCTTTGATGTGGAATACAACGAGTAGGATATACCCTTACACTCGTGCAGCACTTTGAAAACAATCCAATAGTGCGTGTGCTCCCTCTTAGCACAAATAGGATAACACAATGTTTCAGTGCTTCTTTACAATTAAACAGATGTATTCTCCGAAGTACAAATCTTCACTTTCTTACCCAGAAGCCGGTAAGAACTCTCTCGTGCACAACTGAATACGTGCGAAGACCCCAAATATTTCGCGCAGCCTTTAGGGTGCCTTGCACGCAATTCAAATGGCTTGCGCGTAAAATTCCCTTTTGGCGCGAAAAACGTTTTCGCGCAACTTTCCTTTTACGCGCAACTTTTCAACTTTTCGCGCAACTCACTTAGCGTATAATTTACGCGCACCAGAGCTCGGGATTTCTTCTAAGTGTCGAGCATTAACAACTAACAAGGGTTAGCCTCATATTTATAGGCATTTTTGAACCCGCGCGAAAAACACTAATCCGCGCGTAAAACCTCCTCCATGCGCGTAAAAACTCTTTTATGCAACTTCATATTTTGCGCCATGCTTCAATATTTCGCGCACCTCATGCCTTTGCCATTTTTCATCCTTCTAAGCATGAAGCACCAATTGCGCGCAAAATTCCGCACCGCGTTCCATATTGCGCGCAAACCCAATCTTTCCTGCAACATCAGATTTCGCGCACTGCTCCAATATTTCGCGCATTTCATTCCTTTGCCAATTTTCGATCTTCTGATCTCGAACCATCATTTGCGCGAAAACTTCATTCCTCAATTTCGCGCACCATGCCAATATTCCGCGCATCCCGCAGATTTTTCGCGCAACCCGCTACTATTTCGCGCATCCCGCAGATATTGCGCGCACCACTTTATTTTTGCGCGAAACGTGCCTAAATTTCCGTGCACTCCATGCCTTGGTCATTTTTCATAGTTCTGACCGTGAATAACTCTTTTGCACGTATAAACCATCTTCAATCGTATGTGCAACATCAGTTGCCAAGCACATTTCTTCATCTCCCGATTTTCAGGCCCTAAAATTTGGCAAACACTGGAAAACGGCGCCACCTTAAACTGTGCTTTTCTGCCATCCCCAGATTGTCTATTGCTTTGCCATTTTATCTCTTTACTTCTTCCCATATCCATTCTTCTGCTCTTATCACGAATCCCACTATCGTGATATTTATCCTTTGATAGATCAGCTTAAGCATCGTCAGAGTTGCAATGGGAACTGAATCTTTCCTATCTTCCAGCAGCATCATTCCTTCTAATCAAAACATTATCTGACTGGCATCATCATTTCTCCCCCTTTCCTTCATAAGGCTTGCATCACAAGTTCTCCTAACTCATGATTTGTGTGAAATACATACCAGCAAAGCATCGTCTGATTTATGATCCTTCTACACAGTGAATTGATTTATCGCCTTTGACAACAAAATACAACACTCTGCAAAAGCTAACTCTTCAAACTTTCATCTTCATTCAACCTGGTCCCAACAATCTCCCCCTTTGGATTTTGTTGTCAACAAAGATTCATAAATCACTGAATTTTGAAACCTTTTTCAATGGATTACTTATCAACAATTCTAAGCCTACGTGAGCTAACTCATTGTAGGAAACAAGATTTATTGACAGCCAAAACCATGCTGTCCAAAAGCAGTGACTGTGAAATCTCATGAACATACCTCCTCATCCTTCTTCAGAACATCTTGCAATAGAATTCTTCACTTCTTCAACTTTCCTGTAAAACAACTTTGTTTCCTACAACCACTCCAACAAATAGTTAGAATAGTTCACTCACATACATGCTGAATTCACAGCTTCCCCACAACTCTCCCTTAATACATTCTTCCTTATGGATAGATTTATGAAACAATTCTCCCCCTTGACAACACTATCCAAAGCTAAGATGAGAGAGGGGACAGAAACATGTACCTTAACCTTGATGAGAAGGAGGTTGTACACCCATGTTCAACCTCAACTTTTCAAATGGTTCCTTCGGTAACGGTTTTGTAAATATATCAGCAATTTGTTCAGATGTAGGAACATACTCCAGCCTCAGTTCATTCTTTTCAACCTGCTCTTTGATGAAGTGGTACTTTATATCAATGTGTTTTGAACGAGAATGTTGTACTGGATTTCTTGTAAGATTGATTGCACTCTGATTATCACAACCCAAGAGCAATGGTAGCTTTACTTCAACAAGTAGATCTTCCAGCTGAGTCTTCATCCACATTAGTTGAGTTGCAGCTTGAGTAGCAGCAACATACTCAGCCTCAGCTGTGCTAAGAGTTACTGAATTCTGTTTCTTGGTATGCCAACTAACACAGCTTTTTCCTAGAAAGAATACTCCACCAGATGTGGATCTTCGATCATCAACATTTCCTGCCCAATCAGCATCAGAATACCCAAATAGATCAATATTTTCAGAGCCGTCATACCGGATTCCAAAGTTTGTTGTGCCTTTGATATATCTGAGAATTCTTTTTCCAGCAATCAAATGTGATTCTTTAGGAGCACTCTGAAATCTCGCACATAAAGTAACAGCATAGACGATGTCGGGTCTTGAGGCCGTCAAATATAGCAGACTTCCAATCAGTTTTCGAAACTCTTTCTGATCAACTTCCTTTCCTTCTCCATCTTTAGACAACTGGGGTCCACTGAAATCGGTGTGGAAACTGGTTTCGAATTTTCCATGCCAAACTTCTTCAGAAGTTCCTTAGCATACTTTTCTTGAGATAGAAAAACATGATTCTTCTTCTGTGAAATTTGTAACCCAAGAAAGTACTTCATTTCACCTAGCATGGACATCTCAAATAACATCTTCATCTCCTCAGCAAATTTTTCACATGATCTTTCATTATTTCCAGCAAATATAATATCATCGACATAAACAATAACGATCAGTGAAAAATCCTGACATTTCTTGATGTAGAGATTGCTGTCAACTCTCCCTTTCTTAAAGTTCATCTTCTTCAAGCAAGTATCTAATTTATAATACCATGCTCTCGGAGCCTGTTTTAGCCCATACAGAGCCTTCTTCAACCTGCATACATAGCTTTCATCTTTCCCAATAACAAATCCACAAGGTTGATCAATGTAAACTTCCTCGTCAAGATCACCATTCAAGAATGCAGATTTTACATCCATTTGAAAGATTTTGTAACCTCGTTGTGCAGCAATGGCAAGAAATATTCTGATTGTTTCTAATCGAGCTACTGGAGAAAAGGTTTCATCAAAGTCAATGCCTTCAATTTGTGAATACCCTTTGCAGACCAATCTTGCCTTGTTTATTATTACATTACCTTCTTCATTCAGCTTGTTTCGAAAAACCCACTTTGTACCAATAATGTTCTTGTTGTCCGGCTTGGGCACAAGTTCCCAAGTATTGTTCTTCTCTATCTGATCAAGCTCTTCATTCATAGCATGAACCCATTCTGGATGCTCAAATTCTTCATTTACATCATTCGGTTCAACTTTCGAATAAAGAGAAGTATGTGATATAGCATTTGTTGTTCTTCTTGTTTGAACCCTCTGATTTTTATCTCCAATAATGTTCTGAGCCTCCACTTGTTTCCTCAACCTAGGATGAGTTGTTTGAACTTCATCCTCATCACTTGATATTTCTGAGTCAGATTCCTCTTCTTGAGTAGGATGAACAAATTCTGAAGCATTATCAGAATTGTTAACAAAATCTTCTCTATCCCGCTCGACTTCCACATCAACATATGACTGCTTTTCCTTCTCAGCACTTTCAACAACTTTTACATCTGAAGAATCAATAATTCTTCCTGTTTCTTTGTTGAGGCATCTATATCCTCTTCCTTCTGGAGCATAGCCAAGAAAAATTCCGTCATCTCCTCTTTGCTCGAACTTTCCCAGATTTCCACCTTTCTTCTTTATAATACATGGACTCCCAAAGGCTCTCAAGTGTTTCAGACTTGGAGTTTTTCCATAGAACATTTCATATGGAGTCATATCTGAGTTTGGCCTATAGAAACACCGGTTCTGAATATACACAGCAGTGCTCATGGCTTGCCTCCAATAATAATGAGAGAGACTATGTTCAAGTAACATAGTTCTCCCCATTTCCACCAGACTTCGATTCTTTCTTTCAGCCACCCCATTTTGTTGAGGTGTGTATGGTGAACTAAACTCATGCCGAATTCCATGTTTTTCAAGATAACTTTCAAACTCTTCATTCTTATACTCACCACCATTATCAGTTCTCAACTTCTTCACTGAATACTCACATTCTTTCTCTGCTTTCCTTCTGAAACTCTTAAACATTGTTAGAGCATCTGACTTATGTCTCATGTACATAACACAAGTAATGCGAGTAAAGTCATCAATGAAAGTAATGAAGTACTTATCTCCATTTGAAGATTGCTTGCTCATTGGCCCACATATATCTGAGTGTATGAGTTCTAAGGGTCTTTTTGAGCGAATTTCAACTCTCTTGTGCATAGAATTAGCAATCTTCCCTTTCTCACAAATAGTGCAGCACCAATCTCTTTCTCTTGATAAATCAGGCATATCCCGAACACTTTCTCGCTTTGACAACTTGCACATATTTCTCTGACACATATGACCCAGCCTTTTATGCCATAATTTATTTTCATCCACCACACTCATGTAACAAGAGTTCTGTCCATCCCCAACTTGGAACAAATTCCCTCTTGTACGCTGGCCCCTTGTAACTATGTTTCCATCATTTTCACTTTTTACAACAAATCCATCTTTTCTGAAGATCACTTTGTTTCCCTCATCACAGAGTTGTGACACACTGAGCAGGTTGTGTTTCAGTCCATCAACATATAGTGTTTTTCTGGATTTCATCTTTTCTTTTCCAATGATGGCTGATCCAACACCTTTGATCCTTAGAGATTCATCATTTCCAAATGTCACAGTTCCTTCTTTAAAGTCTTTCACATTCTTCAGCAGCTTTAAGTCTCCTGTCATATGAGATGAACATCCACTATCAAGAATCCATGGACGTTCTCCTTTGGTAGCCTTCAAAGCTGTTTCAACAACAAGTGCTTTTTGTTCTTCCTTTTCCTCCACTTTCTGTTTTGCTTCTTCCAATTTCCTAGCCAAATCAATGTGTTCTGGCCAGAGAACCATGCATTCTTTCTTTTCAGACTTATCATATTTGTCCCTTTTGTATTTTAAAAACTCTGTCTTCTGAGGATTATTAACAAACTTTTGTTGCTCTGGTAACACACTAAGGCAGCCCTTAGCAAGATGTTCAGGTTGATCACATCTTTCACAATAAGTTTCCAGTGGTTGGAATCTGTTCCCAACTTTCACACCAGTCTTCTCAGATTTCTTCTGACACTTATTTGGAGATCTTCTATTTTGAAAGCGTTGGCTCCCCCTCAATCCTTGTCCTTCAAAACTTTTGGAATAGTTGTAATGTTGTTGGTTAAACCAACACATACTTTCCATGTGTCCGAATCCACCACAATACCAGCAGTATCCATAGAAAGAATATTTACCTCTGAAACTTTTAGACTGAATGGAGTTGTGAACACGCTTCTCAAAAACCATCATATTTTCATTTGTAACTCTCTTTTTCAGCTCAGATTCAGCTGTACCAGAAGTATTAGAAGCTTTTCTTGACTCAAGATTTTTATGCACTTCTGATTTTTCTGCATTGCTGATTTTGACCACATACTTTGTCTTTCCAGCCTTGTTCTTATCAGAACCAGTTTTGTCTTTAATTTCTACCTTTGAAGGTAAGTTTTGTAGATCCCTTTTTGGTTCATTCTTACTGGAACATTCCCCTACTTCTGAGATAGAATTTTTGGAACTGATATTCATTTCTTTAGCTTTATGCAGTTTTTGTTGGACAAGTTCCAACTCTTCTTCTTTTGCCTTCAACTTCACTTCAAGATGATCATTACGATTCTTTGTATTCTTAAGAGAATTTTTCAGATCATCAATCTCCTTTTTCATCATGATTTTATCATCTGTAAAACCTTCTTGATTGTTTACTGTGGAATTTTCTTTTACTAACTTGTTGTTTTCTTTCTCCAGTTTTCTGATCTTCCTCAAACATTCCTTCAGCTCTTCTTTCAGATACTGTTCAAGTTGAGTCTCTTCTTCTTCAGTACTACTATTCTCATAATCATCATTATTCACTGTTGCAAAAAAGGTACTCTCTCTAGTTTTTTCAGTAGCAGATTTCTCTGATTCAGTATCGCTATCATCATCTTCCTTATCATTTGACAAAAAGCTTCTTCTTTTTGATTTAAAGAACTTTTTATTCTGACTTCTACCAGAATATTTATCTTTTCGATCCTGTTTCTTCCATGACCTTCTTGGTCCTCTGTCTTCTTCATCACTGTCGGCATCTTTCCCCTTCTGAGGTCAATTAGCCGCAAAGTGGCCAACTGCTCCACATTCAAAACATTTCAAAGGGAGTTTCCCTTTGTATTTCCCTGTGCCTCTTTTAACATTTTTAGAAAACAAGGATAGAATTTCATCAAAATTTTTACATACCTCATTTTCAGAGTTGGATTCACCTGCTTCTTCATTAATAAGAATTTTCTTCGACTTCTCTTTCTTTTCTGCCCTGAAAGACATTTCTCTATCAGTTTTTGCTTTGCTCTTCGTGGTCTTCTCTCTTCTCATCTCATAAGTGATGAGAGTACTGTGCAAATCATCAAGAGATAATGTTTCCGGATCTCTGTCTTCTAGTGAAGAAACTTTAGCATCAAATTTGTCAGGCAGAATTCTCAGGATCTTTTCAACAACTGTATCATCTTCTAACTTTTCACCAAGACATCTGATTGTACTGACAATGTCATTAACTCTGGTAAAGAATTCCCCAACAGATTCAGATTCTCCCATTTTCAAGTCTTCATACTTCAGCCTCCAGATTTGTAGTTTTGCCTTCTTCACTTTTGTATTTCCTTCATAGATATTCATTAGCTTATCCCAGATGCCTTTCGCAGTAGTGACACCTTTCACTCTTAAAAACTCACTCTCAGAAAGTGATGAGAGTAATGCATTTTTAGCTCTTCCATCATTCTCAAGATTCTTCTTATCGACGGGAGTAAGAGGGACCTTGTCATCAATATCAGGAAATCCATCTGTTGTAGTTTCAAGAACTTCATATCCAAGAGACGTAAGATACGGCATCATTCTGTCCTTCCAGATGTGATAGTTCTTTCCATCGAAGATTGGAATCCCCTTACTGTTCACGCAATTTAGATTTTCCATCACAACTTCTCTTCAAACAATTCAGCAAAGTGTAAACGAAGGCAACCTGGCTCTGATACCAATTGAAGTTCCCAATCAGGATCCAAGTATCACTGAGAGGGGGAGGGGGTGAATCAGTGATATCTTTTTCTTTTTAAGTTTCCCCTTTTTGAAACAACCTTCGCCTCCTGTTAAAGAGTTTCTTCCCTGCTGAACACACACATCCACAGGAACACAAGATTTACAAGGTTCACTACTCAACAAGAGTAGCTACGTCCTTGGTATGGTACGGAAATAATCCAGTACCACACAATCCACTAGAAAACAATCCTTTGATGTGGAATACAACGAGTAGGATATACCCTTACACTCGTGCAGCACTTTGAAAACAATCCAATAGTGCGTGTGCTCCCTCTTAGCACAAATAGGATAACACAATGTTTCAGTGCTTCTTTACAATTAAACAGATGTATTCTCCGAAGTACAAATCTTCACTTTCTTACCCAGAAGCCGGTAAGAACTCTCTCGTGCACAACTGAATACGTGCGAAGACCCCAAATATTTCGCGCAGCCTTTAGGGTGCCTTGCGCGCAATTCAAATGGCTTGCGCGTAAAATTCCCTTTTGGCGCGAAAAACGTTTTCGCACAACTTTCCTTTTACGCGCAACTTTTCAACTTTTCGCACAACTCACTTAGCGTATAATTTACGCGCACCAGAGCTCGGGATTTCTTCTAAGTGTCGAGCATTAACAACTAACAAGGGTTAGCCTCATATTTATAGGCATTTTTGAACCCGCGCGAAAAACACTAATCCGCGCGTAAAACCTCCTCCATGCGCGTAAAAACTCTTTTATGCAACTTCATATTTCGCGCCATGCTTCAATATTTCGCGCACCTCATGCCTTTGCCATTTTTCATCCTTCTAAGCATGAAGCACCAATTGCGCGCAAAATTCCGCACCGCGTTCCATATTGCGCGCAAACCCAATCTTTCCTGCAACATCAGATTTCGCGCACTGCTCCAATATTTCGCGCATTTCATTCCTTTGCCAATTTTCGATCTTCTGATCTCGAACCATCATTTGCGCGAAAACTTCATTCCTCAATTTCGCGCACCATGCCAATATTCCGCGCATCCCGCAGATTTTTCGCGCAACCCGCTACTATTTCGCGCATCCCGCAGATATTGCGCGCACCACTTTATTTTTGCGCGAAACGTGCCTAAATTTCCGTGCACTCCATGCCTTGGTCATTTTTCATAGTTCTGACCGTGAATAACTCTTTTGCACGTATAAACCATCTTCAATCGTATGTGCAACATCAGTTGCCAAGCACATTTCTTCATCTCCCGATTTTCAGGCCCTAAAATTTGGCAAACACTGGAAAACGGCGCCACCTTAAACTGTGCTTTTCTGCCATCCCCAGATTGTCTATTGCTTTGCCATTTTATCTCTTTACTTCTTCCCATATCCATTCTTCTGCTCTTATCACGAATCCCACTATCGTGATATTTATCCTTTGATAGATCAGCTTAAGCATCGTCAGAGTTGCAATGGGAACTGAATCTTTCCTATCTTCCAGCAGCATCATTCCTTCTAATCAAAACATTATCTGACTGGCATCATCATTTCTCCCCCTTTCCTTCATAAGGCTTGCATCACAAGTTCTCCTAACTCATGATTTGTGTGAAATACATACCAGCAAAGCATCGTCTGATTTATGATCCTTCTACACAGTGAATTGATTTATCGCCTTTGACAACAAAATACAACACTCTGCAAAAGCTAACTCTTCAAACTTTCATCTTCATTCAACCTGGTCCCAACAATCTCCCCCTTTGGATTTTGTTGTCAACAAAGATTCATAAATCACTGAATTTTGAAACCTTTTGCAATGGATTACTTATCAACAATTCTAAGCCTACGTGAGCTAACTCATTGTAGGAAACAAGATTTATTGACAGCCAAAACCATGCTGTCCAAAAGCAGTGACTGTGAAATCTCATGAACATACCTCCTCATCCTTCTTCAGAACATCTTGCAATAGAATTCTTCACTTCTTCAACTTTCCTGTAAAACAACTTTGTTTCCTACAACCACTCCAACAAATAGTTAGAATAGTTCACTCACATACATGCTGAATTCACAGCTTCCCCACAACTCTCCCTTAATACATTCTTCCTTATGGATAGATTTATGAAACAATTCTCCCCCTTGACAACACTATCCAAAGCTAAGATGAGATAGGGGACAGAAACATGTACCTTAACCTTGATGAGAAGGAGGTTGTACACCCATGTTCAACCTCAACTTTTCAAATGGTTCCTTCGGTAACGGTTTTGTAAATATATCAGCAATTTGTTCAGATGTAGGAACATACTCCAGCCTCAGTTCATTCTTTTCAACCTGCTCTTTGATGAAGTGGTACTTTATATCAATGTGTTTTGAACGAGAATGTTGTACTGGATTTCTTGTAAGATTGATTGCACTCTGATTATCACAACCCAAGAGCAATGGTAGCTTTACTTCAACAAGTAGATCTTCCAGCTGAGTCTTCATCCACATTAGTTGAGTTGCAGCTTGAGTAGCAGCAACATACTCAGCCTCAGCTGTGCTAAGAGTTACTGAATTCTGTTTCTTGGTATGCCAACTAACACAGCTTTTTCCTAGAAAGAATACTCCACCAGATGTGGATCTTCGATCATCAACATTTCCTGCCCAATCAGCATCAGAATACCCAAATAGATCAATATTTTCAGAGCCGTCATACCGGATTCCAAAGTTTGTTGTGCCTTTGATATATCTGAGAATTCTTTTTCCAGCAATCAAATGTGATTCTTTAGGAGCACTCTGAAATCTCGCACATAAAGTAACAGCATAGACGATGTCGGGTCTTGAGGCCGTCAAATATAGCAGACTTCCAATCAGTTTTCGAAACTCTTTCTGATCAACTTCCTTTCCTTCTCCATCTTTAGACAACTGGGGTCCACTGAAATCGGTGTGGAAACTGGTTTCGAATTTTCCATGCCAAACTTCTTCAGAAGTTCCTTAGCATACTTTTCTTGAGATAGAAAAACATGATTCTTCTTCTGTGAAATTTGTAACCCAAGAAAGTACTTCATTTCACCTAGCATGGACATCTCAAATAACTTCTTCATCTCCTCAGCAAATTTTTCACATGATCTTTCATTATTTCCAGCAAATATAATATCATCGACATAAACAATAACGATCAGTGAAAAATCCTGACATTTCTTGATGTAGAGATTGCTGTCAACTCTCCCTTTCTTAAAGTTCATCTTCTTCAAGCAAGTATCTAATTTAGAATACCATGCTCTCGGAGCCTGTTTTAGCCCATACAGAGCCTTCTTCAACCTGCATACATAGCTTTCATCTTTCCCAATAACAAATCCACAAGGTTGATCAATGTAAACTTCCTCGTCAAGATCACCATTCAAGAATGCAGATTTTACATCCATTTGAAAGATTTTGTAACCTCGTTGTGCAGCAATGGCAAGAAATATTCTGATTGTTTCTAATCGAGCTACTGGAGCAAAGGTTTCATCAAAGTCAATGCCTTCAATTTGTGAATACCCTTTGCAGACCAATCTTGCCTTGTTTATTATTACATTACCTTCTTCATTCAGCTTGTTTCGAAAAACCCACTTTGTACCAATAATGTTCTTGTTGTCCGGCTTGGGCACAAGTTCCCAAGTATTGTTCTTCTCTATCTGATCAAGCTCTTCATTCATAGCATGAACCCATTCTGGATGCTCAAATGCTTCATTTACATCATTCGGTTCAACTTTCGAATAAAGAGAAGTATGTGATATAGCATTTGTTGTTCTTCTTGTTTGAACCCTCTGATTTTTATCTCCAATAATGTTCTGAGCCTCCACTTGTTTCCTCAACCTAGGATGAGTTGTTTGAACTTCATCCTCATCACTTGATATTTCTGAGTCAGATTCCTCTTCTTGAGTAGGATGAACAAATTCTGAAGCATTATCAGAATTGTTAACAAAATCTTCTCTATCCCGCTCGACTTCCACATCAACATATGACTGCTTTTCTTTCTCAGCACTTTCAACAACTTTTACATCTGAAGAATCAATAATTCTTCCTGTTTCTTTGTTGAGGCATCTATATCCTCTTCCTTCTGGAGCATAGCCAAGAAAAATTCCGTCATCTCCTCTTTGCTCGAACTTTCCCAGATTTCCACCTTTCTTCTTTATAATACATGGACTCCCAAAGGCTCTCAAGTGTTTCAGACTTGGAGTTTTTCCATAGAACATTTCATATGGAGTCATATCTGAGTTTGGCCTATAGAAACACCGGTTCTGAATATACACAGCAGTGCTCATGGCTTGCCTCCAATAATAATGAGAGAGACTATGTTCAAGTAACATAGTTCTCCCCATTTCCACCAGACTTCGATTCTTTCTTTCAGCCACCCCATTTTGTTGAGGTGTGTATGGTGAACTAAACTCATGCCGAATTCCATGTTTTTCAAGATAACTTTCAAACTCTTCATTCTTATACTCACCACCATTATCAGTTCTCAACTTCTTCACTGAATACTCACATTCTTTCTCTGCTTTCCTTCTGAAACTCTTAAACATTGTTAGAGCATCTGACTTATGTCTCATGTACATAACACAAGTAATGCGAGTAAAGTCATCAATGAAAGTAATGAAGTACTTATCTTCATTTGAAGATTGCTTGCTCATTGGCCCACATATATCTGAGTGTATGAGTTCTAAGGGTCTTTTTGAGCGAATTTCAACTCTCTTGTGCATAGAATTAGCAATCTTCCCTTTCTCACAAATAGTGCAGCACCAATCTCTTTCTCTTGATAAATCAGGCATATCCCGAACACTTTCTCGCTTTGACAACTTGCACATATTTCTCTGACACATATGACCCAGCCTTTTATGCCATAATTTATTTTCATCCACCACACTCATGTAACAAGAGTTCTGTCCATCCCCAACTTGGAACAAATTCCCTCTTGTACGCTGGCCCCTTGTAACTATGTTTCCATCATTTTCACTTTTTACAACAAATCCATCTTTTCTGAAGATCACTTTGTTTCCCTCATCACAGAGTTGTGACACACTGAGCAGGTTGTGTTTCAGTCCATCAACATATAGTGTTTTTCTGGATTTCATCTTTTCTTTTCCAATGATGGCTGATCCAACACCTTTGATCCTTAGAGATTCATCATTTCCAAATGTCACAGTTCCTTCTTTAAAGTCTTTCACATTCTTCAGCAGCTTTAAGTCTCCTGTCATATGAGATGAACATCCACTATCATGAATCCATGGACGTTCTCCTTTGGTAGCCTTCAAAGCTGTTTCAACAACAAGTGCTTTTTGTTCTTCCTTTTCCTCCACTTTCTGTTTTGCTTCTTCCAATTTCCTAGCCAAATCAATGTGTTCTGGCCAGAGAACCATGCATTCTTTCTTTTCAGACTTATCATATTTGTCCCTTTTGTATTTTAAAAACTCTGTCTTCTGAGGATTATTAACAAACTTTTGTTGCTCTGGTAACACACTAAGGCAGCCCTTAGCAAGATGTCCAGGTTGATCACATCTTTCACAATAAGTTTCCAGTGGTTGGAATCTGTTCCCAACTTTCACACCAGTCTTCTCAGATTTCTTCTGACACTTATTTGGAGATCTTCTATTTTGAAAGCGTTGGCTCCCCCTCAATCCTTGTCCTTCAAAACTTTTGGAATAGTTGTAATGTTGTTGGTTAAACCAACACATACTTTCCATGTGTCCGAATCCACCACAATACCAGCAGTATCCATAGAAAGAATATTTACCTCTGAAACTTTTAGACTGAATGGAGTTGTGAACACGCTTCTCAAAAACCATCATATTTTCATTTGTAACTCTCTTTTTCAGCTCAGATTCAGCTGTACCAGAAGTATTAGAAGCTTTTCTTGACTCAAGATTTTTATGCACTTCTGATTTTTCTGCATTGCTGATTTTGACCACATACTTTGTCTTTCCAGCCTTGTTCTTATCAGAACCAGTTTTGTCTTTAATTTCGACCTTTGAAGGTAAGTTTTGTAGATCCCTTTTTGGTTCATTCTTACTGGAACATTCCCCTACTTCTGAGATAGAATTTTTGGAACTGATATTCATTTCTTTAGCTTTATGCAGTTTTTGTTGGACAAGTTCCAACTCTTCTTCTTTTGCCTTCAACTTCACTTCAAGATGATCATTACGATTCTTTGTATTCTTAAGAGAATTTTTCAGATCATCAATCTCCTTTTTCATCATGATTTTATCATCTGTAAAACCTTCTTGATTGTTTACTGTGGAATTTTCTTTTACTAACTTGTTGTTTTCTTTCTCCAGTTTTCTGATCTTCCTCAAACATTCCTTCAGCTCTTCTTTCAGATACTGTTCAAGTTGAGTCTCTTCTTCTTCAGTACTACTATTCTCATAATCATCATTATTCACTGTTGCAAAAAAGGTACTCTCTCTAGTTTTTTCAGTAGCAGATTTCTCTGATTCAGTATCGCTATCATCATCTTCCTTATCATTTGACAAAAAGCTTCTTCTTTTTGATTTAAAGAACTTTTTATTCTGACTTCTACCAGAATATTTATCTTTTCGATCCTGTTTCTTCCATGACCTTCTTGGTCCTCTGTCTTCTTCATCACTGTCGGCATCTTTCCCCTTCTGAGGTCAATTAGCCGCAAAGTGGCCAACTGCTCCACATTCAAAACATTTCAAAGGGAGTTTCCCTTTGTATTTCCTTGTGCCTCTTTTAACATTTTTAGAAAACAAGGATAGAATTTCATCAAAATTTTTACATACCTCATTTTCAGAGTTGGATTCACCTGCTTCTTCATTAATAAGAATTTTCTTCGACTTCTCTTTCTTTTCTGCCCTGAAAGACATTTCTCTATCAGTTTTTGCTTTGCTCTTCGTGGTCTTCTCTCTTCTCATCTCATAAGTGATGAGAGTACTGTGCAAATCATCAAGAGATAATGTTTCCGGATCTCTGTCTTCTAGTGAAGAAACTTTAGCATCAAATTTGTCAGGCAGAATTCTCAGGATCTTTTCAACAACTGTATCATCTTCTAACTTTTCACCAAGACATCTGATTGTACTGACAATGTCATTAACTCTGGTAAAGAATTCCCCAACAGATTCAGATTCTCCCATTTTCAAGTCTTCATACTTCAGCCTCCAGATTTGTAGTTTTGCCTTCTTCACTTTTGTATTTCCTTCATAGATATTCATTAGCTTATCCCAGATGCCTTTCGCAGTAGTGACACCTTTCACTCTTAAAAACTCACTCTCAGAAAGTGATGAGAGTAATGCATTTTTAGCTCTTCCATCATTCTCAAGATTCTTCTTATCGACGGGAGTAAGAGGGACCTTGTCATCAATATCAGGAAATCCATCTGTTGTAGTTTCAAGAACTTCATATCCAAGAGACATAAGATACGGCATCATTCTGTCCTTCCAGATGTGATAGTTCTTTCCATCGAAGATTGGAATCCCCTTACTGTTCACGCAATTTAGATTTTCCATCACAACTTCTCTTCAAACAATTCAGCAAAGTGTAAACGAAGGCAACCTGGCTCTGATACCAATTGAAGTTCCCAATCAGGATCCAAGTATCACTGAGAGGGGGAGGGGGTGAATCAGTGATATCTTTTTCTTTTTAAGTTTCCCCTTTTTGAAACAACCTTCGCCTCCTGTTAAAGAGTTTCTTCCCTGCTGAACACACACATCCACAGGAACACAAGATTTACAAGGTTCACTACTCAACAAGAGTAGCTACGTCCTTGGTATGGTACGGAAATAATCCAGTACCACACAATCCACTAGAAAACAATCCTTTGATGTGGAATACAACGAGTAGGATATACCCTTACACTCGTGCAGCACTTTGAAAACAATCCAATAGTGCGTGTGCTCCCTCTTAGCACAAATAGGATAACACAATGTTTCAGTGCTTCTTTACAATTAAACAGATGTATTCTCCGAAGTACAAATCTTCACTTTCTTACCCAGAAGCCGGTAAGAACTCTCTCGTGCACAACTGAATACGTGCGAAGACCCCAAATATTTCGCGCAGCCTTTAGGGTGCCTTGCGCGCAATTCAAATGGCTTGCGCGTAAAATTCCCTTTTGGCGCGAAAAACGTTTTCGCGCAACTTTCCTTTTACGCGCAACTTTTCAACTTTTCGCGCAACTCACTTAGCGTATAATTTACGCGCACCAGAGCTCGGGATTTCTTCTAAGTGTCGAGCATTAACAACTAACAAGGGTTAGCCTCATATTTATAGGCATTTTTGAACCCGCGCGAAAAACACTAATCCGCGCGTAAAACCTCCTCCATGCGCGTAAAAACTCTTTTATGCAACTTCATATTTCGCGCCATGCTTCAATATTTCGCGCACCTCATGCCTTTGCCATTTTTCATCCTTCTAAGCATGAAGCACCAATTGCGCGCAAAATTCCGCACCGCGTTCCATATTGCGCGCAAACCCAATCTTTCCTGCAACATCAGATTTCGCGCACTGCTCCAATATTTCGCGCATTTCATTCCTTTGCCAATTTTCGATCTTCTGATCTCGAACCATCATTTGCGCGAAAACTTCATTCCTCAATTTCGCGCACCATGCCAATATTCCGCGCATCCCGCAGATTTTTCGCGCAACCCGCTACTATTTCGCGCATCCCGCAGATATTGCGCGCACCACTTTATTTTTGCGCGAAACGTGCCTAAATTTCCGTGCACTCCATGCCTTGGTCATTTTTCATAGTTCTGACCGTGAATAACTCTTTTGCACGTATAAACCATCTTCAATCGTATGTGCAACATCAGTTGCCAAGCACATTTCTTCATCTCCCGATTTTCAGGCCCTAAAATTTGGCAAACACTGGAAAACGGCGCCACCTTAAACTGTGCTTTTCTGCCATCCCCAGATTGTCTATTGCTTTGCCATTTTATCTCTTTACTTCTTCCCATATCCATTCTTCTGCTCTTATCACGAATCCCACTATCGTGATATTTATCCTTTGATAGATCAGCTTAAGCATCGTCAGAGTTGCAATGGGAACTGAATCTTTCCTATCTTCCAGCAGCATCATTCCTTCTAATCAAAACATTATCTGACTGGCATCATCATTTCTCCCCCTTTCCTTCATAAGGCTTGCATCACAAGTTCTCCTAACTCATGATTTGTGTGAAATACATACCAGCAAAGCATCGTCTGATTTATGATCCTTCTACACAGTGAATTGATTTATCGCCTTTGACAACAAAATACAACACTCTGCAAAAGCTAACTCTTCAAACTTTCATCTTCATTCAACCTGGTCCCAACATATTACAATCTTTTTAATATTAAATGGGATATAATTTATTGATTAACCACGTATAAGACAATATTTAGGTATAAGTTGGTCTTATTTTTGTTCCATCTTTCATGCTTGGTTAATTCATTAATTTTATGATCATGAAAACACACCCAAAAAAATAAACCATGAAACTAACATAAATAAAACAAATGTTAGGATCCTGATCATTTTCTATTAGTTAGTTTATCTAGCGGTTGATTGTCTAACCCAAAACCTAGGGGAGAAAACACCTTGATCATTTTGGGATAGTTTTTATAGCTTTCCACTTATACAACTTTGTATCTCATTGGGTTAGTTTCACCTTAGCTCCTAACTTGAACTGCCTCTACTAGCATGAAAGATCCATCCATTACATATGCTTTTTTAGCACACGTAGGTGAGGGCTAAACCGGGTTTTACATAAAAGAAACATTGGGAATGGAGGCCCTACATATTTATGTGGAGAAGGCTCACATGCCAAAAAAATATAATTTAAATAAATTAATTAAATGAAACCATCCACATACAAAGGTCCTGGTCTCACTCGTGATCATCCATACATGAAATGATATTTATGCGTAAATAAAACTTGCATTCAATTATTTAATCATTCTGGTTTAAGATAAATCATGATCTAATAAATGAATTATTATCATTAATTAATCAATCCATTTATCTTAAACACTATTCTGAATTTCCTTGAGATTATCATCCATCATAATTTTAAAAAATAAATTGATTTAAAATTTTCTTTGTACGTAACATGTACATTCGAGGAAACCTGATAAATTCTTATTCAGAAATACCCAATGAATAGAAATGAACATTATGAAGATGTTAAATTACATACATCTATATAAAAACACCTATCATGTGTTGTGCCACATCTTTACAACCACACCATGGTACATATCTCAAGAGTTTGTATAATATAATAATAAATTTTAATAAATCATTGTATTTTGAATGAGTACATGTTGTGTAGTTCCTGATACACAACATGTACTATTGTTCATCATCCATCTGAAGTACACATCTGAGGATACGATGTGTAGATGTACATTGGAAATCATCGGAGTTAATGGAATGTTCAGTGGGCCACATGCTATGTAGTATCCTTGTTACACTGTCTCGAGCTAGGAAAGGCATGTATAGGGTACACAGTCCAACCCTAACATGAAGGGACTACATGTAGTGTCTAGTGGGACACATGGCATGTAATCCAGAAACCATGTGACACCTATTCCAAGTCAACACAAAGAGTAATAAAGACTCAGATAGACTCCAACACATGGCTTGGTTAGGAAGAACAATCCCGACACATTGAACCTTGACTACATGGCATGTGAGATAGAATACACATCTTGTGAGTCCAACTACACGAAGTTTGAGTAAAACTGGAATGTTGTGTGTCCTGTTGTTGTACGGACATGAACCTTTGGAACCTCCATAAGAGATCCTGTATTTTATTTTAATCAAAATTAAAAGAAAAAGATCATTTCTGTAAGGTGAATGAGAAACAAATGAGTAGGAATTTATTTTATAAATCAGATTTACAGAATGATCAACGGGAATTGAAACAAAAAAATTATTAAATTTTTAAATAATCAATGAAAAACAAAATAATAATAATCCAAGATATGAACCCTCTGATAACACTTGCAGGTTTTAGGTAGAGTGGATGTAGGTGGGTGTGTTTTCCCAACTTTAAATTTACCAATAACAATGATCAATCTAAGATCCATATTGATGATAAAACACCATATCATTAGAATAGAAAGAATAATGAAAAAGGAAAGAGGGAATTACTATAACTATAGATAGGATCACCATATATTGGTTATAATTAATTTAATTAAAATAAATTAATTACCATGATGTAATTCTCTCTCTCTTTATTCTTTCGGTCACAGTCCAATGTGATCTATCATTGTGTCGCAGAATCCAAGTATTCGCTTCCTCTAGTGGTTATCCACACAGGCTCCATATATCTTTGGATATCGCCGAAGAAATATTTGGGTTCTAGTGTGAAAGAACTTCTCTTGCATTTTCCGCCTTCGATCTCTTTGAGAGCCCCTTCTAAAGTGTTCTCCTTCATCCGGTGGTGGAGGATCTCTCTTTTAACTTGAGAGCATTTTCTGAGGAAAGGAATTCTCTCTTAGCTTGAGAACTTTTTCCATATCTGTTGTTCACAACCATAGAGAATAGAAAGGCATGTTGAGAATAATATAATTCAGATTTATATTACTTATAATAATAAAATAGTGAAAAAATTAACCAAATGCATTTATTCATTTCATTTAATTCATCGTAGGACCCCATGTCTAATAATAACATTTTACTATTATTATTACTTTACATGTGCCCAGAAAGTTATATGTAATTTTATTTAATTAAATAAATAATATTATTTCTCAGAAATTCCCATTAAAAATCACACAATGTGTATATTAATATACAGAACATGTACTTTTATTTTCCCATTTTCCTTTATTTCCTCCAACACATTTATTAGACCCTGAATAAGGACTATTTATTTCTTAAATAAATATCACTTCATTATAGGCTAATAAATATATTATTTCTCCCACAATATATTCTCTCAAAAAACTAGTGTTGAAATAAATGTGATTAGGAAAGCCATGTTCCCAATTATTCTTTTTTTTTTGACTTCTTAGAATTGAGCTTTCCCATTCCTCACCATTGACATGGATTTATTAAGGCTATATCAATTCAATAAAAGGGCCTAAGATTTAATCTTCTGTTATGTAACAGAATGTAAAAATCCTTTCTTGCATTATCTATTAATGTGGTATTACTCATGGTGCACCAAACATATCTTACCTCGATATGAATAGTGTGTCATCACAGTTTTTATCAATACGTCTAAGCGTGCAAGTTGTAATACCCATTGATAATAATCATAACGTCTATGAACCAATACACATGTCTATATATAGGAACATTCAATGACAGTACGAAATGTAGATTTCCTACTAGCGAGTCTCGTTCTGATAATATCCTCTTGGATATTACCATGGTCGCACACCATGAGAAGGTGCATCAATATTTTATGAGTCATCACCCCTAATGGAATGTATTATTTGTGTCCCTCAAATAAAATCATCCGGACATAGATCATATATTCAGGAATAGTGTTATGGAACTTCTGGGTTCTCATCCTAGCAGGGATCCGCTATGAACCTTTAGTGTAACTGCTATCCTTAGGACATTATCACATGCATTCTCACATAGAAGAATGATCAAGATGTGATGAGGTATTTAATAATATTCAAATCTAGGAATACAATTTTATCATAAAGTACAATTTAGTTGGTTCTAGCTCACCTACTCCAACAGATTTCACCAGGATTTATCTTGAACTGTATGTATTAACAAGTTAAAAGTACAATATCATGTCATTTAGATATTTCATATAATTGGGACCCAGTGATTTTCCAAAATTTTATCCACATAAGTACCAATATTTCAATCACCATAGAATTTTACATTCCAAATATTTTGGGAACTTCCTTAGTATATTTATATTATTAAATAATGCTTCCATAAATTACTTATCCCCCCAGTATACCAAGTAAAATTGTTAATCATTTTTTCATTGACATCTTAATCTCACATGACATAAATTTCACAAAATTATTTCACTATTCTTTATTAGATACTAATAAATTATTTCATCAACATAATATTAACTTGTTTTTTTCTTTCACTTATTCCTTGAATTGGTGTTTTTAATCGAAAAAATTTATTGAATAGATCCTATCTTTATGTAGAAGTAATACCAGATTTTTTTTTGTATTTGTGTTTTTTTCATCAATGTTAGAATAATCTTTTGGTTATATTGATAGTCACCCGAGTCAATATTACTCAATTTATTGGAGGATGTGGTTTTTTATTAACCATCACAACTATTTTCTATAGCCAATAAAAAAATTTAGATATATATATATATATATATTTGAAACATTGATTTTTTGGTCAATCCTATAACTTATTATATGTATCAAAATGATTCTTTTATACTTTACCCATATCCTAATTAATCTGGCTTCCAGATAACATTACAAGATTCATGATCCTTTCATGATCATCATTTTTCCCTATAAACTAAAAAGTGTCACTTTATATTAATTTATTTATTTGATTTTATACATTACCATATTAGTCAATTTATTAATGATGTGTGATTTGTTTTTTCAATTTTGTGTTTGTACTCAACTTCCCCCATTTATTTTCATATATTTTTATACTTGATCCATCTATTTTCAGTCTTCAACATGGATTTGTATACTTTTTGGTATTGTAGGTAATGCTTAGAATCATGAAAAAGGCCACTTAATCATTATTTAATTCTTCCAATCATCAATTAATTTTATAATAGATTCTAGATCAACTTTTATGTCAACTCTACCATCAACATTAGTGTATTTAACATCATTTTTTTGTTTATGTTTTATCTATAATGAACATATTAAATTCAATGTTAAGGTCTTTATTGTCCTTAATTAACTCTAAATACATCTCTCTAGAGCTGTTATCATCAATTTATATCAATTTTTTGTTAATGAATTAATAATAAGAGATCATCATTCCATTCATATTTTTAATACAATTTTAGGAGTTATTAATCATCATTACCATCCCAAAAATTATTTGGATACATTTCAGTGAGGTTACCAACATTTCCAAAAAAATATAGATGAGTGGAAACTTTCCTTTGAATTTATCTTTCTTAGTTTTTATATTTTATGGAAGGAAATAAAATACCTCATAAAATTTCCTATATTCAAGATCTTTTTACATTGTGACTTTTTTTATTTCCATAATTAAATCTTCCTGAGATACCTCCTTTGAAAATGATTTGTTTTTGTTATTCCTCATATTGTACACAATTAGAGCGATATAAAAGAATTACATAATAACTTCCATTCGATCATTATGTTTTATTACTGATATGTTTTCATTGAATCATAGTGGAAATATTTTGTGTATTCCCTTCCATATTTTGATATTATTAAGTTTTTCCCTAAGTCCACACATTCCCACCACAATAACATTCACTATATCTAATAATTCATCAAAAAATTCATTCATGTGAATCATAAATTCCACATACCTATTTCATGGACCAATTAATTTATAATCACATTCCTTGGGATCTCCTTAAAAGATGTTGAATAATTTTTCTCATATGTAATGTGGGGATTCAGAAGACATCATAAACATGAAGATTATGTTGTAAAAACCTCCCAATGTTAGATAAAATCTTTTGGTGTCATAATATAACATCATTTGAGATTTCTCTAATGATTATTTTCATTCCATATCGACTAATATATTATATATTGAAAAAAATAGTCATCAATTTACAATGATTATAAATAGTATTTTGTACCATTATTTCCTAATAAAAAAATATTACAATCAAAGACCAAAATTACTTTCTGATTGGTTACCACATATATGGATTCTGAGAGGGAATCATTATAAATATTCTTCTACTCTAACACCAATTGGTGGTCCCAAAAAATTTCAATACAATGATCTGGTTGGAGGTAAATAAAGGTATGTTGATTTTACTCAAATGAACCATTCCAATTATTTTGTTCCATTATTTATAAGATAAACTCTCTAACAAATAAAAATATGAAACAAAAATTTTGTAAAGTAAAGAAAAAGGAATTTTTATTTGGTTCACCGACACTAAGATACATCAATAGAGATTACAATTATTATGTGATGACGTAAAAAATTCACTAACTAGGTTTCTTATTCAATTAAAATTTTGTAATGTCGGGATAATATTTGAGGTTTACAATTTTGAAAAAGTACTGAACCCGCTACTCTCAATCACCTAAAAATATCATTGATACAATAATATAAAATGTATTTATATTAATGACCAAATAATGATATTATGTGGATTATCTTTTATCAACAATATCCACCTACATCAACCTACTGACACACCCTAGTCATTTTGTGAGATATTCCATTGTGTCTTCTTATCCTATCCCCTTTTCTTTCTTGTAATTATGTATAATTACAAAAACATTTATCTATTATCCTAATTCTCTTCATAGTAGAAAAACGTTTCTTTTTAGCCTTTATATAATCTATATGTTTCCCTTACAATTTATCTTTAATTAACCTCAATTAGGATAGGAAAATTCCACAAAATTAATATTTAATTTAATTTGAAATTTCTAAAATTCATGACTAAAAATCTATTAAATATATGAAATCTAATTTCTATATACTTTTTTTGACTCAAAAATATTATTTAATGAATAAAATATTTATGATATTGTTCCTTTATCAACTCAAAAACAAAAAAAAATGTTACAAGAAAATTAGTTGTCAAAACAACATGATGACCTCTGTCATGATGCAGTTACATTAAATACCAAATTCTAAGCACACAATTATATTATATTGACATGGGTAATTAATAGTAAAAAAATAAGCACCCTTCATGGTTCATTATTTACTACATACAGAGTTCTTCAATTCAGGGAATACCACTAGATATTCACCTTTCTTATTCATGACATAGACAACCCCATAATAGGTTGATTTAGCTTCTATTAATATAGGTTTGATCTCATATGGTTTTGATTTAATCTCATATATGTTGGTTTTTGTGACTTTGATTCTAATAAAACATAGTTTATTCCTATACAAGATAAGTCACGACATGATACCCAATACACATAGTGAAATCCAGTGAGCATCTCTTAGACAACCGTACAAAAATGGTTTAGGAGTATTTCACTATGGTGAATTTGATATCCTCAAGACAAATTCCTAGAATAAGATACTCTTAAGAATATACTTCCTGGTGTGAACCCTTGTATTAGAACACAACCATCTATTTAAGTACAGAATAGTTAGTCTTACATGAAATGTATTTGGGCATGATCTATATTGTCATGGAATCATATTTTTCTTGTAATAATAATTTCTACATCTACTTCCAAATTCCTGAATACTCCATGACATCCAATTTATTAATACTCAATCCTATTTTGATTTTTCTTTCCAATCTTTTTCAATAAACAGAAAAAATTTCCTCATGTTGATTTTTATAAGAAAAACACAATAGGAAATTTATCCTACATTGCTAATGGAAAAAATCCCATGGAAAATATTCCATGTTGATCATACATGGACCACACATCAATATAATCACCACAAAATAAACAATCCCTCTACAACTCCACCTCAAGATCTATAAAAAATGACTTCCACGTACCAAAAAAATGTTGATTTAATTACCATCCAAGACAAAAAAAATCTCCCTATCTAACATCCTCTCTATCCAGATGATATTTCACGTGATCTACCTTCATCCTCTACAGATCTCATGAATCATGAGAAATATCATTTTTTACATCTTGATGAATTTATAAACCAAAACATTCTATTTACCTAAATTCTAAGATATATTTAAGAAATAACCATAGAATACATCCATACACCTCCACTGATGTAGATGAAAATATCATTGAGATATAATATATCTCAAACTATTAATATTTCTAAAGACTTTAAAGCACAAACCAATGAGATAATTTCACCCATAAAATCAAAGAAAACAAATCCACCACCCACTCAAGATCATGGGTCGCATACTTATTATCTTGAAGATTTAAATTTTGATTCCCATAGGATATCCCATACCTATGTTACAAGAGAACACAACTCAAACCGAGATGATAATATTTTTAAAAAGCCCAAACATTAATAATTTTATTAGAAATAGAAGGACATGATTACAGATTCACTTAATCTAATGGTATTCAAACATCACATGACACTAATTTTTCTATAAAAAGGAATGATTTTTTATACTCTAGAATTTCTAAAGGGAAATAATATAAAATAAATCAGAAAAAAACTCTATGATAAGAGCCTCTAAATTCAGTAAATCTTTGAACCTATAGAACATTATTAGTATCAAATCAAGAAACAGATTCCCAAATCATAAAATGATTCACTAATAATCCCTACTAAGAATGAAAATAAAAAAAAATCAAAAATTTTATCAAGGAGTTGCACTAGGAAACATTACATGCCACTAATTTCATTAATTAACTCCATTAATAGTTCTAAAACTTCTTAGTATGAACCTTCTCAAACATAAAATCTTGGAGAATATGTCATTTAAAATAGATAAATGTTTATCAAAAAACTCACAAAATAAATTCTCATTAATCCTATAAAAACAATTTGGGATTTTATGACACTAAAATACATAACAATGAGGATGAAGTCCCCATAAATATATCATAAACCAAACTTTAGAAAAAACTCATCATTTCCCCTCATCCAATGATTCATTGACTATAGATCAATATTTCTGAATCAATTATCCCACATTAGTTAATCAAAAATATAATAAATCCAAATAAGGGGGTAAAAATTCTTTAATATAAATTGATCAAGATGAAAAAAAATCAACAAAAAATATGATTTTTCATCGCCTCCTTCATGATCAACACCGGAGTTTCCCATGGTCACAAATCAGCTGACATGAAATCCATTTATAATAGGTCACAACACTAGATATGAAACACGTATAACTTGTATGGTTCTATCTAATAATGGTACATCCAAGTTAGAGTGGCACCATGTTGAAACTCTATCATATACTTAATATCACATTGAGAGGATGGTGTCAAAAAATAATTATTAAAAAAATTATGGAACTTCTCAATAACTCTGTGGAAAACATTAAGTTGAATATTAACTAATCTGAGTATCATCTCTTTTTGTTATGGAAGAATGATCTTAGAACATATGTGATCTAGTTGATGGTCAATCTCATAGATGAACACCACAAACATAAATTTAATATAAAATAAGATATCCTCAACCATGAATAAATCAATAATAACTTTAATAACATTTAAATAATCCATGAAAATGATGAAATCATATGGCTAAATCTATAGTAAGAAGAAATTTATAAATTAGTGATGTTTCCCTATAATTATCTCACAAACCTGATACACCACAAGAAACCAATACTAACATCCAAAAATCATAGCAATCACCAAGTGTTTTACAATCCTCTCCATATTAATTCATATACCTTTGACCAATAAAGGTGTAAAAAAGTACTGTGAATCTCTAGATTAAAACAATAAAAAAATTGGTGTGGACGAATACCTGATGGTACTTTGAAGAATTATTGGTCTACTTGGAACTAGAATCTCCATGGAATAAATCTATCATATCCTTGATCTTCTACCTAAATATTCTTTATGATGACCTCCAATGACACTATTCTTAGACCTAGCCTCTAGGGATAGTAAAAATAATTAGGATTCCATCTTCTGGATCTATCCCCATTTTCTTCTAATAAACATGATGATCTAACTATTACTAATAAATCCATAGAGAAAAATACTTCTAGGGTTAGACATGGAACTAATCACCTAAACCACACTAATCACTAAGAATGGATAATCATTGAAACAGATAATTTCTATGACCTCTATATGAAAAGAAAAATATACAAGATATGTTGGAAGAGGGATAATAACTAATTTCTCCAAAGGTGAATGAAAAATTAATTTTATAAAAATGGAATACCTTTCATAACCTCAACTTACCATATAATATTTAACCTCAATCTATTTCTGTACTGATAATAATTTTTTAATGAACACCTTACCCAGATTATTTTCATGAACCACATCATGAAGTGTTGAGAAAAATTTGGAAAAATTTTACGTTCTCCTCTTGGGTGGATTTTGAGGGTATAAATTGTAATTTATGCCTTTATAGAATTTAATATTATTTTTCCGACCACCTTTTTTTCCTCAAAATGCATTGTTTACACAATAGAAGGAGTTTGGTTGAATTATAAGTAGTGAAAATTTTCTTAGGATATTAATTAATTAAATATTTTCTATTCATTTTTGTTTTTTCAATTATATATTTTTAATTGAGAATGTGATTGAAATTAATGCTCCAAGGATGAGTTTGAAATGAAGTGTTTTTTCTCTGAGAGGTATAATCGCACCCCAAGCCCAAGACCCCATCTTCCATTTATTTTATCACTATTTTATTCTTTAATTTCATTCTCATCCCCTTTGAGTTCATGTTTGTTCCACTTCCCTATTTTTTTCATGCAAGTGAGAGAATAAATAGAAGATAAATAAGGGGTGGTCACTAAGGAGATCGTTTGGATGAAGATTGGTCGTCGATGATGGTGTGATGTGGATTCAAGAGTGTTGCATCAATGTTTTACGCACATGGGTTGGCCTGTATTAATGTTTTATCTATACATTACCATAAAATAGTAATTTTTACATTTTATTTTGTTATATATTCTACTTGTAGTTCCTTGGTAACCCTAGTGGGGTGTTTTTGAGAGATATGTGTGTTTCAGTGGATTTTTTTGGGTTTTATGTTTTTGAAAACCCGATCATAAGTTGTTTGTTCTTGATTCATAGGATGAGTGTTCTTATTTATGGGAATGGGGTTGAATTATCTATATTCCATAATAGATTATTTAATAGGTTACTTGAAGTGTGGTCGTGTAGTTGGACAAACACCTCATATTGTAGTACTCAGCCATGTAGGGTACATGACCATAACCTGTGCATATTAGATGACCAGACATCATATATTATACTTGGAATAAACCCATTTAGGATATACGAACCTATTTTATTTACTTTTCATTTATGTTTAGGGACTAACAAGTGTTTAGGTAAATTAAATTTATAGTGGATGAGGTAAACGACTTTAGTTGGATGCATAGGGTAGACACAATGTACTTGTCCTACACACCTTATTCTTCCTCTTTGTGGGTTCTATATGATTTTTCCCATCCCACAGATAGAACTAGAACTCAAGATAGTTTATTCTAGGTGTTTTCCACACAAAATGATATGGTGATATCCAAAGGGTGATTATAGTTTTTGTAGAGATAGATTTAGTTGGAATGAGGCTTATCTGAAAGATTTCATGGAATTTTTTAGTTTAGAATCCACTTGGTCATTAGGTTTTATGTTTTTTATCCCCTGTAATAGTAATGATCTTGTTTGTCACCTTATAATGTGGACTATATATTCTTTTCATTTGAGGTTCTTCAAATGGTTCCCAAAAGATAGGATCGGGTAGTCTCTTGTATAGGCGCATATCAAGTTGCATGAGGTGTGGACTCGTATGAGAATTTAAGTTGGGGTTGCATAATGGTATGTCATTGATGGATGTGTGATATTATGTGATTTTTGATAATGATCGTATAGACCTATTTGATGAATGATAATGTGGTTGTAGTGTTTTTGTAAGTTTACCTCATGGGAATGGTGAATAATGGAATGTGTGCTAGTGGATGAATTATCTTTCTTTGGTATGATTGGACCGTGGTTTGGGTTTTCAACAGGATCCCCTTATAACGTGTCTGGAATGAGTTATTGGGGACTATGAAGGTTTACCCCGTTTTTTTCCTACGAGATGGTCAATGTTGTTGTGCCAATGGTTTGATGATTAGTTCATACATTTAATGAAACTATTTTTTGGTGGCTAGTGGCTATGGATGTTGAGGATATTCCTTCCCAAGGTATGGGTGTGATAGGATACCCTTGGGATACATATGAATTAGATATTGGACTAATTATTTATTAATATTATCCTCACCTATTTGACTATTGTTTGGAAGGTCTAGAGAGCTAATAACTGAAAAACATTAGTTAACACACCGTATTGTTATTACTCTTCTTCGGATAGTAGTTTCAGGATCTTGAGTTTTCAGGGTACTCAAAATGTAGGTTATAATTTATATGGATAAAGCTTATCATAGGGAAACCTAATAGGGAATCAATATGTTTTTTAGTTACAATAGGCTAGATACCTGGAGAGCGGGGGGGGGGGGGGGGTGAATCAGGGGGTAACAGATTAAAACAATTTCCCCTTATGTTCTTGTTTTTTTGTTAGGAAAAACCCTCTTCTCTCTCATTCAGGTTGTAGAGTATGAAAAATCCTTAAATCATGCACATGAAAAACCAATTTTACTTGGTTCACCCTCAATGGTTTATATTCAAGAAGAATACACCGGCAATGTGTGCATATACCAAATCTAGTATAAGCACACTACTGTTTTCAAATTCTAAGTAGACTCACTTTCCCTCCTAGTTTCCAACCAACCACAATTTGAGAACTCGCTTCTCTCTCAACTAAAGTGAACTCAGTACTTCTTCATAATATCCAATCTTAGTTTAAAGAGATGTAAGTCCTTTCATTTTCTCTAATATGTTCATCCTTTACTGTATTTAGATATCCTAATGAACTCTAAATTTCATCCACTGATGAATACCCGTTATCCATTGAACACATGGAAATAACCTAGGAACAACCTTTCCAAAGAAGACTACTTGACAAATCTCCCCATTTTGAAAAGCCCAAACCAACCTTTGTAGTGATCCGTTTTGAAGCCCCATTGAGAATCTCTATGGGAATATCCATTGAAAAGATCTGTTTCCAATATATGTTGCAAATATATGTTTCAAATCTCCATTGAAAATCTCAATTGCAATGCTCCATTACTAAAATCTGCTTTGAAGCTCTGTTGCAAAGCTCCCTCACAAAGATCCTAATTTTTCAGTGCTCAAAAAAGTCGTCGAAAAGATCCTTAGTGAAGATACTTTGTGAACATCCTTTGTTATTCGAGAGATGTAAGATTATTTGTGAAAAACTATATACTATTATCATTGGGGTCAATGCCTATTTATAGGTGATTCCACCAACCCATGAACCTTCTGTGCGAAGTCAATGCCACATCATCCAATTTAGAAAATCTCTGAAATTTTCAGATTACAAAGCACCATTATTTCACTCTTTAGTGAATCTCATCATAATCAAAGAGCTCACCATAAATATTATTTATGTCTTTTCCAAAAACACTTCATGAAGCCCATCTTTGAAAAATTCATGCATTTTCCAGATTTTGATGAGATCTTCATGAAAATATACTTTTTTAAATCTCTCCTATTCCATTCGAGAATCTCTTCATTATCGCATAGCTCTCTGTCAACATTATTAATGTATTTTACAAATCCACATCATTAATCACATATTCTCAAAATTAAGTCCATTTCCATATTTTTATGAGATCTTCAAGGAAATCCACTTTTCTCAAAGGTCTCCAATCTCAAAATTCTGGACCCCGAAAACTTGCAAAATAATAGAAACCAGTGCCAACTTGTCTTGGTTATTTTTTATACCACCTCTAGATCTTCTATTCCTTGAGCTCCTACATTCTCAATAAATAAAAAAACTAAAAACTTCTGCAACGTTACCTTGAGAATTTTTTTCCCAATAATCTTCCCCATTGGGTTTGTTGACAACTCTTCCCATAATTATTCGTTCCACTTTAATACCTCACTAAATATCCTTCCATGATTTATCAGAATTCTACTCTTGTGATTCAGATAGAGACCAAAGATTAACTCACCAAATACTTTATGCCCACATGAGCAATGATCGGTGTTAGAAGCTAGAGTACTATTAAATTTTCATCAATGAATCACTTAATTCCTGACACCAATTATTGATACCATACAAATACCAATAAAAATATTTCATTACACACCTCATCTATCATTATATATCTTTTTTGGTTGAACAGTTTCAGCATCGTCAGATATAAAAATCTCCCCTATGTCATTGCTCTGCCTATCTCATTGATTGACTATCAGATTTTCCCCATGTCTTGACATAAGAAATTTTATCCCATAAAAGACACACTTTCTACCCCTTGAACAGTCACATTTTCTCCCCCTTTTCAACAAACCCAAAGGTCAATCTTTTGTATTCTGAAAAAGTGTAATGAATAAATATCATCACATTAGGGAAAAAAACTTTCCTCAGTTCGGGGGGGGGGGGGGTCCACAACCACATTGATTGAAGTGCGTGAGTCGAATGGAATCCCAGAGCTAGTCGATGTCTCTCAAAAGCTTCCTTGGGTAAGGTTTTTGTTATAATGTCTACAACATGTAACTCTATAGGCACATACTCCAACTTCACTAGGCCTTACTCCACATTCTCCTTTATAAAATTATATTTTATCTCAATGTGATTTGTCCTTGAGTGATGGACAAGATTTTTTATAAGATTGATAACACAAGAATTATCACATTGGAATTAAATTGGAGACTTTACTTCAATGCCCATATCATCAAGCTGCACCTTTATCCATGATAATTTTGTTCATGCTTGTGTGGAGATAATATATTCAGCTTCTACAGTGCTCAATGAAATTAAATCTTCCTTCTTACTTAGCCAAGAAATACACAATCATCTAAGATATAAGGAACCTCCTGATGTTTATTTTCTGCAATCTGTTGAACTGTCCCAATCTGCATCTGTATATACCAACAAATCAAGATGAGATTTTTCATTATACATCAAACTGAAATCCACAGTTCCTTTGATATACCGAAATATTATTTTCACTACAAGCATGCGGATTTCTTTGGGATTTCATTGATATCGCACTACTTGAAATGGGGGAAAATTATCAATTCTTTTCACTATTAGGTATAGTAAACTTCTAATAATTGGCATGTATTCTGTTTCATTAACTTCTTTTCTGTCATCAAATTTTGATAATATCATCCGGGTAGAAACTGCATTCTTCATCACCATCGAATTCTCCATTCCTAATATTTTAATATCTTCTTTGGAATATTTGGATTGAGAAATGAATTTTCCATTCCATCCTTGTGTTACCTGTAAGCCAAGGAAAATTGCCAGTTCTCCAATAATTGACATTTCAAACACAATTTTCATGAATTCAGAAAACATTCTTCACCGAGCATCATCTTATCCAACAAATATTATTTCATCAACATAAACCAGCACTATCATCCTTTGATTACTGTTTTTGTTCAAATATAGATTTTAATCAACTCCACCATGCTGAAATCCATGCTTCTTCAAATACTAATCAAGCATCGAGTACCATGATCTTGGTTCTTATTTCATCCCATATAGTGCATTCTTCAACCAAAAAACGTTTTTATCATCTTCATGAATGATAAAACCTTTTGGTTTCTCAATATAAAATTCTTCTTCTAGAACCCCACTGAAAAATAAAAAATTGATGTCCATTTAGAACACTTTGAACTTCCGTTGCACTGTAATGTCTAGGAATAATACGATTGTCTCTGGTATTTCAACCAGTGAAAATGTCTCATCAACATTTATACCCACTATTTGGGAGTATCCTTTTCACACTAGTCATGCTTTGTTTTGAATCACTATACCATATTCATTCATCTTTTTTCAAAAGACTCATTTAGTCCTGATTTTCTTTCTTATCAACTGGCCTCGAAAAAATCTCCCACATATGATTCTTCTCAATCTGGTCTAGCTCTTCATTCATAGCCTGAACCCAGTTTTCAAATCTAGCTGCATCAGCAAAGCATTTAGGCTCTACCTGATAGAGGAAAGATATTTGCTACCATGATTTCATTCTTCTTGTATGAACTGGAGTTGACTGATCACCAATAGTATTCTTCATGTCAATTTTAGCTTAACTCCTTGGATTCTGTGTTGATACGAATTTTACTTCCTCATTCTCATCATCAGTATCTTCTTCTGAATCAGCATCAACCACTTTTTTACCCCCTGTGTTTCTTTCCTCCACATCACTTTGATCAAAAAATTATTCACTGTGTTGTTTAATTCTCTCTTCATTCTCTACTATAGTGAAACCATATCTCTCATTTACATTTCCCCACCTATTATTAAAACATTTGTATTCTTCTCCTTTTTCATATTATCCATGGAATATCCCCACGTCTCCTTGTGACTCAAATTTCTTGTGTTTTTCGTCGTTGATAACAAAGAGCTTACTTCCAAATATTCGAAATTACCTCAATGTTGTCATCTTTCCATTAAACATCCCATATATAGTCATTCCATCTTTTAGACACAATATAGACCTATTAGAAATGTAAACTGATGTCAAAAAATACATCCTTCCAAAATTTATTGGGTATGTCTTTTTTAATGAGCATCATTTATACCATGTTGTTGATGATCCAATTTTTCATTTTGACCAATGCATTCTATTAGGGAGTTCACATTGAGGAAACAGTATGCCTTATACCATGTTTCTCGAGATAGTCTTAAACCAGACTATTTTTGAATTATATACCATTGTAAGTATGATACATCATAATTTTCTACCCAAGAATCCTTTTAGATTCACTTAAAAAATATTATAGGCAACTGAACACATAAAAATTATGGGTAATGATGAATTCCCATGACATTATTCTATAGTAATCAATGAAATGATTGTAATACCTTTTTCTTTCAACGTCTCTTGGTGTGATAGGACCACAAACATCAACTTGCACCAATTCAAGCACACTTTTTGATTTTATTTCCATTGACTTGTACGTCTTTCTGATGATATTTCCTTGTTTACATGAATCTCATGTATGTGTACAATCACATGATAGCTTAGGGAGGTCTCTTGCTACATCACACTTTACCAGATCTTCTGAGGATGGTTGGAATATATGACAATGTTTTTTATGCCACAACTTGTTTTATTCCTCTCTAGACAAAAAAATATGGTCTTCTCCTCTTACAAGTTAGAGATTTCCTTTTATTATTTTTCCTTATAGGAACACTGCACCATATTTTACTTTAATGATACACATATTGTTAATAAACCTTATAGGATTTTCTGAGTCACATAGTAGGCTGGCACTAACCAAATTATGACTGAGACCTTCTTCTACTAATACGTTAGCACATATCATCTCTTTTCCCAAAAAACTAACCTTTCCTGAGCCAATAATGTTATAGCCTTCATCATCTTCAAACTCGACAACTCCTTTTTCATACATTATGCTTCTGACAAGATCCTTATTACCAATCATGTGAGATGTGAAACCGCTGTCAAGTATCCGTACACCATAACGGTATGATGCTTTAATGGAAATTTCAACCACTACGTCCTTATCATCCTTTTTGTTTTTGATCCATGTCTTCGAAATCACACTCAGTGTAGTTTGAAAATATTGATCTTCCTCAGAGTGTGATGGATCTGCTTTATCATGTAGAGATGCAAATAAATTTTTCATTCTTAACTCACCTATTTGTTTGTAGATTTTCTTCTTGTGACTAGTTTGGTTCTACTTTGGAACATTCCTCTTCATGTCCGGTGTACAATATGTAGCCATATGTCCAAATCCTAAACACCAAAAACAATTTCCCTCGAATGATATTCTATTTTATCGAGCACTATTTGGATACCACTACTTCTCTTGTTCTCTTCTATACCTCTAAGCTATGGAACACACATTTTGTGAGTCACAACAATAGCACATGATATAGGGTTAATTCTTATGCATCACATATGCACCAGTGTTTCTCCCTTGGGTTATCTGAATATTCAGATTCTCTTTCATACCTAAATCCACATTCAATCTTAGAACGGGGGCTTGTGGTCTAACATCAATTTTCACAATTTTTTATTTTCAGTCAAGCCCCAGATAATCCTTATCATCTAAACATAATTGATGATTCCTTTTTGAGTAACCAAAATGATCCACTTTCATATTATCGGTTTTCTGAGTGATATGCTTCAGTGATGTCACAACAGGAGTCCAGAGTTTTTCTTGAACCTTAACCTTTTTTCAAAAACTGACAACTTCTCCTTCAAGTTTTTAGATATGCTTGATTTGATAATTCATTGTGTTATTCAATCCATAAATCTACCTTTTATATTCTTTAACATTGATTTTATTCACACTAACTAATATTGAGTCCTCTGGTGTTGATGACATGAGTTTCTTAATTTTTTTACATCAACTCAGACTTCACTTCTTCTTACTGCTGCATATAGAGTTTTTCATCACAAAATACATTATTTTCTTTTTGTGTTTTGGATCTCCAGACATCTATCTCTTCAAGATAATCCTATGACTCATATTTCATATCAAATCTTCCTTCAACTTCTTCTTCTTCGTCAATGCCAGTTTCATCCTTTTTCTGAGTACTACCAATAACTTCCACTATAGAATTTTCTCCATGATCATAGAATTTTTATATATCTTCAACCTCCTCAACCTCAAACTCATCTGAACTGTCACATTCTTGTGAAAGAATATTCTTATTTTAATAGAAATTTCTCTTTAACCTTTTCTTTCCTTTCACATATATTGAAGACTTCTTTTTGGGAATTTTGGCTTCATCGACATCATTATCGTCTGGGAATGTTTTGATTCACCTTGCTGCAAGATGACCAACCTTTCCATATCTAAAGAAGTAAAGTGGAATTTTCCATTTAATCTTTTCTTTTCCTCTTTGATTGTTTGAGGAAAGGAATGAAATCCCCTCATCTGTCACTTTTTCTTCTTGAGAATATTAAATAGTGAGATTTTTCATGGATTTGAATGCCAACTCTTTAGATTTCCCCTTTTCCACAACATCATTATCATCATTTATCTTTCATATGATCCAAGGGTATTATGCAATTTTTCCAGTATCAGCTCTTTCAGATCCTTTTCGTCCAATACTGAAAACATTGGATTGAATTGATGTGGATATTTCCTCAGCATTCACTTCATAGTACTTATGTATTAAATGAATTCACCAAGACCATTAATGTCTTCCACTACAACATTTACCCTGTCAAAGAATTCATCGACAAACTCATTCAAGTTCATTCTCATATCTTCATACTTGTTCCATAAAAATTTCATATTTGCTTATCTGACCTATTAATATCCTTCTTATATGTTCAAAAGTTTTTTCCACATGGTATGTGATATTTTTCATGACATCTCCTATGTATAGATATCATTGGATAGGGATCCCCCAAAAGCAATGATTCCTTTAGCGTCAGCATCCAATTCTCTTCATTCATATTTTTATAATAAAACACTATTATTATCTATAGTTATACAATGCATTGTTGTAGTAAACACCTCTAATCCCAAATATCAGATGCAGTGTTGCATCCAATTCTTCCATAGATGAAAATTGTTCCCGTCAAAGATCAGAATCCCATTATGATTGTTGACCTCCATTTGTGAGAGAAAAACTAATATCAACCATTCCCTCTGATACCAATTTTTAGGTCTAATAGAATAGATACCCTTAGGGGGGGGGGTGAATCAGGGTATGAAATATTTAAACAACTTCCCCTTATGATCTTGTTTTGTTTTTAAACTAAACCCTATTTCCTATGTTTCAGGTTGCAGAGTATAAACAAAACTTAAAGAATGCACATGAGACAACCATTTTACTTGCTTTACCCTCACTGGGCTATGTCAAAGGAGAATACATCAATGATATTATGATGTACAAAATCCACTATAAGAACAATATTGTTTACAAGTTGGAAGTGGACTCACTATCCCTCTTGGTTTACAACCAATAATAATTTGAGAACTTACTGATATCTCAAATGAAGTGAGTCAATACATCATCAGAAAATCCAAATATATTTTAAATACATGAAGGTCCTTTCATTTTCTCTAATGAGTGAATCCTTCACTTTATGTAGATGCCCAGTTGAAGTCAAAATTTCATCCACTGATGAATACCCATTTTCCAATGTACACTAGGCAATATCTTTGGAACAACCTTTGAAAATCTCACTACTTCTCAATTTTAACCATTTTTCAAATCCCAAACCATCCTTTTTAAATCTCCGTTGAGATCATCCATTACGAAGCCCCACTGTGAAGATCCATTACAAATATCTATTGTGTTGCTCTGTTACAAAGTTTTGTTACGAATCTCTATTGAGAAGCTCCATTGAGAAGCTCTTTTGCGAAGCTCACTTGAAAATCTCTCTTGCGAATGTCTGTTGAGAAACTATACTGCAAACTCCATTTGGAAGGTCAGTTGTGAAGTTTTGTTGTGAAGTTTTGTTGTGAATCTCCATAACAAAGCTTCCAATTTCACATTTCTTAAACAAGCCGCTAAAGAACTCCTTCCCGAATATCCTTAGTGAAGCTACTTCGCGAACATCCATCACTATTCAAGAGACATATGATTTTTCAGGAAAAAACTCTCTACTCTTCTCAAGGGGTTTGAGACCTATTTATATGGGATTCCACCATCCCTTGAACCTTCCATGTGAATTTGATGCCACATCATCCCATTTGGAAAATCTCCCAAATTTTCAGATTACGAAGCTCCATTGAGAAGCTCTTTATCAAAGCTCGTTGTAATCACAGAGCTCTCCATCAATATTATTTATGTCTTTTCTAAAACCACTTCATGAAGTTTATCTTCTCAAAACACAATAATTGTCCATATTTCCTTGAGATATTCAAGAAATTATACTTTTGGAAAAGCTGACCACTTCCATTCGTGAAGCTCATCATTATCAAAGAGCTCTCTATCAACATTCATCATGTCTTTTCTAAATCCACTTCATGAATCCCATCTTTGTGAAATTCAGGCCTTTCCATATTTTTATAAGATCTTCAAGGAAATACACTTTTCACAATTCTTTAAAATTTTCTAATTTTGGACCCCAAAAATTATCCAAACACTGGAATCCGACTCCACCTTGTATATGTTTTTTTATTCCACCATCAGATCTTCCATTCGTTGAGCTCATACGTTGTCAACAAACACTAGCAACCCAAAAATGCAGCAATGTTACCTTGAGATATTTTTTCCCAAAGATCTCCCCCTTGGGTTTGTTGAAAACTCTACTCATAAAAATTCTCTGCACTTTGATACCTCACTGCAACTCCTTCTATCATCTACCACTATGCACCTCATGCAATTCAGATAGAAAACAATGTTTAAATCACCAAATTATATAATCCCACATGTACAATGCTCAGTGTGAAAAAAAATATTAGTATGAAATGTTCACAAATGAATCACTTCATTTCTAACACAAATTGTTAATACCATATTGATACCAATAAAGTGATTTAATCACAAACCTCACCTATAACAATATATCTTAGTTGACCGATCATATTTGGCATCGTTAGATTTAAATATCTCCCCTTATATTATTTCTCCTCCTATATCACTACTCCACCTATTAGCTTCTCCTAGTGTCTTGAATTTAAAAAATTTCTCCAATAAAATCACACTATCTCCCCCTTGAATAGTAACATTTCTCCCCCTTTATCAATGAACCCAAAGGTCAATCTTTTGTGGTCTACAACAGAGTTGAGAAAAAATATCATCAAATTAGGGAAAAACACACCGTACCTTAGGGATAGGGGGTCCACATCCACACTGTTCTATGTGCGGGGAGTCGACTGGACTCCTAGACCTAGTTGATGTCTTTGAAAATCATTCCTGGGAAAGACATTTGTTAGAATTTCTGCAACTTGTATCTCTATAGGAACATACTCCAACTTCACTATGCCTTGCTCCACATACTCCTTGATAAAATGATATTTGATATCAATATTAATTTTCCATTATCAATTGAACGGATTTTTTCTAACAATGCTAGAACAAGAATGGTAACATTGGATTCTGATTGGAGAGTTCATTTCCATGCCCATATCATCAAACTTCTACTTCATCCACAATAATTGTATGCATGCTTGTGTGGTGGAAATATATTCATCTTCTACAGTGCTTAGTGAAATGAAATATATCTTCTTACATAGACAATAAATAAACAAACTACCATGATAGAAAGAACCTCAGGGTGTTAATTTTTTATCATCTGCTGAACCAACCCAATCTGCATCTGTATATCCCAACAGCTCATGCAATGTTTTGGAATTATACATTAAACAAAAATCTATAATTCAATTGATATACCAATGTATTCACTTCACCGAAAGAATGTGAATTTATTTGTGATTAATTTGATATCTTACTTATTGGAATTTGAAAAAAAAATATACCAGGTCTTGTCACTATTAGGTACAATAAACATCCAATAACCTTCCTGTATTCTGTTACATTAAATACCTCTCCATTATCATATTTTGATAATTTCAACTGTGTAGAAACCAGAGTCTTTATATCCTTGGAATTCACCATTCCAAATATTCTAAGAACCTCCTTGTCATGTTTGGATGGAGAAATGAATTTATCATTACTTCCTTGTGTTATCTGTAAGCCAAAGAAAAACATCAGCTCTCCAATCCTTGACATTTCGAACTCACTTTTCATGAACTCGGAAAACTCTCTCCACTAAGTTCATCTGATCCACCAAATATTATGTCATAGACATAAACCTGCACCATTATCCTTTTATTACAGTTTTTGTTGTTTAAATAGATATTATAATCAACTCCACAATGTTATAATCCATGCTTCTTAAAATACATATCAAGCCTTGAGTACCATTATCTTGGTGCTTGTTTCAGCCCATATTGTGCTTTATTCAATAGGAAAACATTGTTCTCATATTTATGAAAGAGAAATCCATCTGGTTTCTCAATATAAACTTCTTCTTCTTGAACCCCATTCAAAAATTCATATTTGACGTCCATTTGGAACACTTTGAACTTCTTTTCCCCTATAATGGATAAGAATAACTTGATTGTCTCCATCATTTCACCCTGTTCAAATCTATCATTAACATATCTACCCTCTATCTAGGAGTATCCTTTTCACACTAGTCATTCTTGGTTTCGAATAACTGTTCCATATTCATTCATCTTGTTTCAAAAGACCCATTTATCCTAGATTAAATTTTTATCAGCTAGCCTCAAAACAATCTCCCACATCTAATTATTCTCAATCTGATCGAGATCTTCATTCATATCCTAAACCCAGTTTTCATCTTTAGCTGCTTTAATAATGAATTTAGGCTCTACTTGAGATAGGAAAGATGTATGTTGTAGTGGTTTCATTTTTATTTTCTGAACTAGAGATGAATGATCACCAATGATATTCTTCTTATTAATTTCAGCTCGATTCCTTGGCTTCTGTGCAGATTCAAATTTTACTTCTACATGATCATCAATAGTATCTTTTTTGGAATCATCATCATCCACTTCTACTCCCGCTATGTTTCTTTCCTCCTTATCACTTTCATTGTGAAATTGTTCACTGTCCTATTTAATATTTTCCTCATTCTCCACTACAGTGACATCATTTCTCTCAACTACTTTTCCCAACTTATTATTAAAACATTTTTATGCATTTATTTTTCTAAAGTATCCAAGGAATATCCCCCTATCTCCTCATGACTCAAATTTCTTGTGTTTTTCATTATTGAGAAGAAATAACATACTTCCAATGATTCAAGAGCACTTCACTGTTGGATTATTTTCATACCACATCTCATAAAGAGTTGGTCATTCCTTCAGACACAATAGAGGACTATTAGAAATTTAGACCAATGTAGAAATTACTTCATTCTCAAATTTCTCAAGTATTTCTTTTTCAATGAGTATCATTATTTCCATGTTGTTGATGGTCTGATTTCTCCTTTCAACCACTCTATTCTGTTATAGAGTTCTAATTGAAGAAACTTGATTCCTTATCTTGTGTTTCTCAAGATAGTATTTCACATGTATGTTTGTGAATTCTATATGACTGCCAGTACAAAACATTATAATTTTCTACCCAAACATCCTTTGAGATTACCTTCAATACTATTTTAGATAATTGAACACATAAGACTTATGGGGAAAGATGCATACCCATTGTATTCTACTATATTCATTAATGAAAAGAATGTATTGCCTCTTTCTGTTAATGGCTCTGAGTGTGATAAGTCCAAAAACATCAACATCCACCAATTTAGTCACTTTTTTGGATTTCTTTTCATTTTCCTTGTACATCTTTCTGATGATCTTCCCTTGATGACATGAATCAAATGTATGTGTATGATAAACTGATTGCATAGGGAGGTCTCTTGGTCAATCACACATTACCATATCTTCTAGGGATGGTTGGCATAGATGACCAAGTCATTTATTACAAAATTTATTTTCTTCCTCTCTTGAAAAAAATCACATATCATCTTCTATGCTTATATGGTTGATATTTTTCCTTTGTTCTTTTTTACATATAGTACAATTTCACCATCATTTCTTTTTATGATACACATCTTCCAAGTAAACCTTATATAATGACCTGTGTCACATAGGTAGATGATGCTATTAAAATTGTGACTGAGACCTTCTACTACTAAGACATCAGCATGTCTCATCTCTTTCCCCCCAAACCTGGCCTTTATTGAGCCAATATTCTTCAGGCCTTCATCATTTCCAAAATTTTCAACTCCTTCTTTGTCGTACTTGATGCATGTTACAACATCCTTATTACCAGTTAGGTGAGATGTGCAAACACTCTCAAGGATCCATACACCAGAATGATCTGACGCTTTAAGGTAAATTTATTCCACTACTTGCTTTGCATCATTTTAGTTTTAGATCTTGTATTTTACCTCACACATGGTGTAGTTTGAAAATATTGATCTTCCCCAAAATTTGATGGCCCATCTTCATCCTACAGAGCTACAAATAGATTTTGCATTCTCAACTCACCTGTTGGTTTATAGATTTTCTACTTACATCTTGTTTGGTTTTGGTTTGGAACCTTCCTATGCAAGGCCTATGTAAAGTATCTATCCATATGTCAATATTTTGCACAGCAAAAAAAATGTACATCGAAAGATATTATAGAGTATTGAGCTCTATTTGTATTCCATTGTTTCTCTTATTATCTTTTATACCTATTAGTTATGGAACGCTTATTTTCTGGGTGTCCCATAATTCCATAGAAATAACACCTGATATAGGATGAATTTTTGTGCATCACATCTACACCACCGGGTCTCCCTTGGGTTATCTGAATCTTTGGATTATCCTTCATACAAAAATCCACCTTCAATCTCAGAACATGTTCTTGCTGTCTGACATCAATTTTCATATATTTTTGTTTTCAGTAAAGCCCCACATCAGCCTTAGGATCTGAACAAAATTGATCATTCCTTTCTGCAGAACCACTATGATACAATTTCATCTTATTAGTTTTTTTAGTGATCTTCTTTTCTGGTATCACATTTGGATTTAATATTTTTTCTTGATCTGTAACCTTTTCCCTCAAATAGAAAACATATGCTTCAAGTTAATTGATACGGTTGATTTGATATTTCACTGTGTTATTTAAGCTATCGATATCCATTTTTAGTTCTTCAACCTTGATTATATAGTCACTAACTGATTATAAGTCCTCTGGTGTTGATGACTTCAGTTTATCAATTTCTTCCATCAACTCATAATTCTCTTCTTCTTACTGTTGTATATAGAGTTTGGCATCACAAACTACTTTGTCGGCTTTCATTTTTTTATCTCTCCAAACATAAATCTCTTTAAAAGTATCCTCTAACTCATCTTTCATATCAACTCTTCCTTCATATTTTTCTTCTCCATTAATGTCAGTTTCTTTCCTTTTCTAAGTACAACCTACAACTTCCACCATATCATTTTCTCCACAATATTTTCAGTTTTTTATCTCTTCAATATACTCAACCTTAGACTCATATGAACTATCACATTATTGTGAACGAATATTGTTATTTTTAAAGAAATTTATCTTGAACTGTTTCTAACCTTTCACAAAGGCTGATGTCTTATTTTTTGGAATTTAGGCTTCATCGACATCATCATTTTCTTGGACAATTTTGGGGAACCTTGCCATAAGATGACCAAATATTTCCATATATAATGCAGGAATGTGGAATTTTACCATTAAACATTTCTTTTCCTCTTTTATTATTTGTGGAATGGAATTAAAACTCCTCGTTTGTCTCTTCTTATTCATAATAATTTTCAATAGTGAGATTCTTCATGGGTTTGAATACCACCTCTTTAGATTTCCCATTTTCCACAACATCATTATAATCATTTCACATTTCATATAATCCAAGAGTACTATTAAAGTTATTTAATTTCATCTCTTTTAGATCGTGGTATTCCAAAACTAAAACTTTTGTATTTGTGTAAGGTGGGTGTTTTCTTAGGATGTGCTTCACAATATTTATGTCTACTATGAATTCACTAAGACCTCACATGATATCCACTACAAAATTTTCCCTGTCAAAGAATTCATCAAAATAATCATTTAGGTTCCTTCTAATATCTTCAGACTTGTTCTACAACACTTGCAGCTTTTCTTTTTTTGACCCTTGATTCTCCTTCATATTTGTTCAATAGTTTTTCCCACATGGAATGTGTTGTTTTTCCTGACATCACCTTCATATAGATTTCATTGGATAGGGATACCACAAAGCATTTATTCCCTTAGCATCATCATCTAATTCTCTTCATTTGGATTCTGATAATGAACCACTATTAATATCGGCAGTTATACCATGCATTTCTATTGTAAACACATCCATTCAAAAATATCATAAGTAGTGTTGCATCTGATTTTTCCATAGCTGAAAATTATTATCATTGATGATTGAAATCCCTTTATGATTGGTGACCTCCATTTGAGAGAGAAACAATGATATTAAACATTCCTTATGATACCAATGGTTAGGTCCACTAGGCTAGATACCCTAGGAGGGTGGATGAATCAAGGTATGACAGATTAAAACAACTACCCCTTATGATCTTGTTTTGTTGTTAGAGAACACCCTCTTCTCTCTCTTTCGGGTTGCAGAGTATGAAAAAACCTTAAAGCATGCACATGACACATCAATTTTACTTGGTTCACTATCACTAGGCTACATCCAAGGAGTATACACTGATGATGTTTCGTTCTACCAAATCCACTATATGTGCACTGATATTTACATGTTCGAAGTGAACCCACTATCCTTATGGGTTTACAACCAATCACAATTTTAGAACACACCACTCTCTCAACTGAAGTGAGCTCACTGCTTCTTCATAAGATCCAATCACTATTTAAAGACTTGTATGTCCTTTAATTATCTCTAATGAGTGAATCCTTCATTGTATATAGATGACCTTTTGAATTAGAAACTCCATCCATTAATGAATACCCCATTTCTATGGAACACAGGAAAATAACCTTTGAGGAAACTTTGAGAAGCTCAATACTTTATAAACATCCCATTTTGAAAATCCAAAATAGCCTTTTCATTTCTCCATTGTGAATATCTATTGCAAAGCTCTATTGTGAAGCTCTATTATAATGATATGTTATGACGCTCGATTGAAAAGATCCATTGCGAAGCTCTTTTAGAAGCTCAGTTTCATAGCTCAGTTGCAAAGCTCTATTGAAAATATCGGTTGCAATGCTCCATTGTAAAGATCTGTTGTGAAGCTCTATTACAAATATATGTTGTAAAGCTCTGTTGTGAAGATCCATCGCGAAGCTCCCAATTTGAAAATGCTGAAATAATCCTCTACAAAGTTCCTTAGCGATGCTACTTCACGAATTTCATTTTCTATTTAAGAGACTTAATATTTTTAGTGAAAAACTCTCTACTCTTCTCAAGGGAGTTGAGGCCTATTTATAGGCGATTCCATTGACCCTTGATCCTTCTATTTGAAGTCAATGACACACCATCCCATTTGGAAAAGGTCTGAAATTTTCGGATTGTGAAGATCTATTGTGAACCTCTTTAGCGAAGCTCATCGTAATCACAGATCTCACCATCAACATTATTTGTCTTTTCCAAAACCACTTCATGAATCCCATATTCTATAAATTAATTCCTTTTCTATATTTCAATGATATGTTCATAAAAATCTAATTTTTACTGAGCACACCTCTTCCATTCATGAAGATCATCGTTATTACAGAGTTCTTCGTCAACGTTCTTCATGAATTTTCCAAATACACTTCATGAATACCATCTTTTTGAAATTTAGGCATATTCCATATTTTGATGAGATCTTCAAGAAAATAAACTTTTAAATAAGAATGCCAATATTCATATTTTGGACCCCAAAAATATTCTAAACATTCGAAATCGACCCCACCATGTATCTATTCGTTTTCACCACCTCTAGATCTTCCATTCCTTGAGATCCTTGTTTTTCAACAAACACAACCAACCCTAAAATTCTACAATGTTACCTTGAGGGATATTTACCCAACAACATTGATAGTAGGTTCCAATATTTTAGCTAGGCCAGTTCTGCAATACTAACTAGACATGATAGATTCTCTAGTTGTTTCAACCTATATATTCATGTAAAAAGATTACATCATTCTATTGGATTCCTAAATCCCAATATAGGAATATTGTTTTTTAGATCCTATGATTAGATCCTAGAGTTCAACATTATGTTTTTTCTTACGATGAAATTTTTGAGCTCCTTATATATCTGGAAGAGGTTCTGGGTGTTATGTAGAGGGGTGATATATGTCCTATAAATCCACTAGAATAGGAAAGAGTAGGGGTAGATCTACCATAGGCTTTAGCTCAAAACCTCAAATTCGTGTTTTATTTTTCCTTATAATTTTTTCTATTTCAATATTTATTTTTTTATGATAATATTTTCTATTCAAAAATGTTGGGAATATCACTTGTTTCATGCCTATGTTATGACAGTAGATTATAGGTTCAATTTTGGGGGTTTCCAACTACGATTCATTTCTCAGCCTCCATAAATGCACTTATGTGTGTATTTAGCCCATTTTTTCTTATAGGTTGAGAATAGGATAAATATTTTAGCGGGTAGAGGCCTAATGTTAAACGATCAATTTGTACTACATTAGGAGATTCTTAAATAAATCTATAGATGTTCGAAACTTCAAAAGGATGAGTTTGTGGTTAATCTCAAAGTTGTAGTGGATCATTGTTTAATTTATGTCCATTTATTTATTTATTATGTATATGTGGTAATCCCATTGGTAGACTAGTTTCGAAATTTCAGTATGATTTAAAATGTTTTATTAAGTATTCTATAATTATTTTAGTAATTATTATCCATATTTTTATTATCTAATAACATATACTTTTATGTTCAAGTATTTTTATATGTTTTTGGTTATTTTGATTGTTATTATTCTCTGATTAGAGGTTATAGTCTCCCCACTAATTCTATTTAGTCCCTCACCATTATTCAGCCACCAATTGAGTATTCAAAGGTGTACTTGAGGCCCTATTGTGAGATGGATTGGGTGAGAGTTCAGGTTGACCCAATTTAGTTCATGGTAAAATGGTGTCAAAGGTCATGTGGTTTTTCTTTATCATTTGTGGAGTTTGAATAATTGTTTTTTTTGGAATTTTTTTGAACATGTGATTTATATTATATTGTTTCATCATGAAACCCATTTTTTATAGGAATTATATATTACCAGGGAGATAGGATTTCTATTCATGTTTTTCGATGTTTTGGTTGTCTGATTTATCCTTGACTGATGCACTTCAGTTTTTAGATGTTATAATTTTTTCCTAATTTTTTGATTTTAGTGTTCATGAATCCTTATAGGAAGGTAGGATTCACATGACATATTACTTTAAATGTATGATTTCTCTAATGATGGAGGTTTAGTTTTTTAAAGTATTTGAAATGACCAATATGAGGTTTCCCCATATATCTCTTCGGTGGAATTATACTCAACTGAACAACATGTATTTTATTCTAATGAAAGGCTATGTGGATATTATGATGAGATGTTCTCTATTGATTAAAATAGTTTCCCATCATGAAGAAAGTTTTGGGCACCCCTATTAGTTTGATGCGGGCTTTGAGATGCCCTGTCAGTGGATCAATGAAGGAAATCACGCCTAAGAGGTTTTTGGATTATTCTAGAGATTCCCTAAAGAGGTGGTTTTTCTGAAGTTATAGGTTTTGGTTTTTGGAGAGGGTGATTTTTTCAATGTTTTATCTATATAGTCTTAAAATCAGGGATTAAGAGACTTATTTTTATCTGGGTCTTGGGTGGGAAAGGAAGAATTTCAAATTGGTGGGGCAAGATATGTCTGATATCCCCAAGGGATCATTTCACTTTTTTATATGAGGTGAGATCATGGTTAGGTGCTCATGTTTTCAGATCTATGATAGAGTGGACGGTGGCCATGAAGTTGACTTTAACACGAGGGAGATGGGTCAACATTGAAGATAAGTGTTTAGTGTTCTCTGATCTATTTGCATTAACATGTACGAGGATCATCTTCAATTATATATGAATGTTACCCAAGATTCTTTGGTTTGTGGGAGTCTATGTGGGGTTTTTTGGAGAAATACGCTACCTTGTGGTGGGGAGTGGTGGTTGGCATTCTATATTTGGAAACTCCCTATTCTACTAGGGAATCCTTTTGGTTTGGAGTGCACCATATGCCATTTGAACTTCTGTTCATAATTTTATGTAGGTTTTGTAGTGGGGAGTTACTACCCACAAAGTATAGGGAACCTATGATATTTAGAATTCTGTGTTGGTGTTCTTGTGTGATAGATTCAAACACATACATATGTTAAGTTATAAAATAGATAAAACATGGGACATGGGTATTGGAAATATGATCATGGCGATATCATAAGATCATTTTCTCTGGGAGATGCGTGGGGGATGATTAACCAACATTGTATCTTTGGGGTGAGAAGCGTTATGGTGCGGAGTTTTCCATGGACCACATCGTGAAATGATGAAAAAAATAAATTGAAATTAAAATCATTACACTCAGGTGGTTTTTTTTGAAAAATGATAATTAATCTCATCAAAAGTTATTAGTAAATTTTTTGGACCACAACGTTGGCCCGAGAATACGGAGTTTACCCTAGGGTAGATATTTGGTGGAATTATGATCCACTTCCATTTTCATAGAACATTTATAATTTAATTAATTAAATATTATTTATTAATATTTTCTTAATTAGTGTTATATTATTAATGGAGAACCATATTGAAATTCCAAGTCTGTTTGAGTCCAAAATGAGAGATTTTTCCTATGAAAAGCAGAAACTCACTAATGCGACCCTTATCTTTTTATTTTTCATTTTAATTATCATATTGTCCCCTATTATTTTACATATCATCCCATTTTTACTCATGTGTATATATATCCAACCAAGGCATCACTCGGCTAAGAGAGGGAGAGGAAGACGAAGGAGGGGAATCCATTGGAGTGCTCATCTGGCGGTGGATTGGGAGTCAAAGATGACATGAAATTTATCAAGGAATGAATATTTGTCATTTTACACTTGGAGGTAGGTATTTTTTAATGTTTTTTCAACAAATAAACATAAAATTTTCAATTTTTTACTTTTTTTATAGGTGTATATCATGGATCCCTGAGATCCTATGTGGTGTGTTTTTAATATATTCCTATGTTTCATGGGTTTTTATATGTTTTTTCTTGGAAAACATAAACAATACACTTGTGCTCTTATGTAAAATTCCATGTGTGCATATATTTTTGTCTAGGGTATAATAGGTGGACTAAAATGACTGTATTCTATCATAAATAACATGTGTTGGTGACTCTAGGAGTGGCCAAGAACTCAACTTGACAGCCAATGTTGGGGTACTCAACCATGTAGGGTACACATGCCAACCCTATCCATGGTTCATGGAAAGATGTATTGTAGCCAACATGGCTTGACCTAATTTGGAAACTCAAGTGAGGTACACACCATCTGTATTTAGTGCATGACATGTAGAGTGGGAAACTGAATGTCAAGTGGATGAGGTACACATCCTATGTTGGATACTTGGGGTACACACGATATAATTATCCTTTTGGGTGTTCTTAGTTTTTTATAAACCTATATTCATATGTATGCCTATATTTAGTCCATTACAAGTGTTTATTTGTGTAAAATATGATGGTAAGAACCTTGTGGATATTAAATATTATGTAGATTTGTTTTTTTTAGTTTATGTTTTATAGGGAGGTTTCCTTGGATTTTTTGGCATAGAATCCTTCTATTGGTTAGGTTATGATTTTTGACTCCCATTTGGGGGTTATGAGATAATTTCTTAACTTAAGTCATGTATGATAGGTTTTTTTAGTTTTTGGTTCATTATATGGTTCATGAAAGATAGATCCAAGTATCTTCTTAGATGGGAATTACTAGATCTAGTTGCTTGAGGTTTTAACCATAAGTAGAGTTTAGGTTATGAAGATTTTTTTTTGATTTTGGGCATAACAGAGTTCCCTTAAGAAATGTTTTAGATATTTTTGAGGGACCTATTTTAGTAACTCCATTATGGGAATGTATTTTCATGAGTTTTACCTTATGGGAATGGTGTTCTTTGGTTTATGTTCCACATGACAATTTAAGGTTTCTTCAGTAGGCAAGGACTGAGGTTTGGTTACACTGTAGGAGTTACTTTCTTTTTTTCATTATTTTTAAATGTTTTTGGGAACCTTTTAGGGTTACTATGTTTTTTTGAACTATATGATTGTTGGTTTCCTTCTTGGATAGAGATGAACATGTTTTACGGTTGTACCTATTCATATTTTAGGTGTGAGACGTGGCCTTTGGGATACTGATGGGTTAGTAATTGTCCTTGATATTAACTAATTCACTCATATTCCATTTTTATATTTTGAGGATAGTATTTGGAGATAATGGATGATATGGATGAGTGAACACTCCCTCTAGTTATGAATCTTCTATTGATAGGGTTTTTGGTATGCTGAGTTTCCAAAGCACTCATAGAGTGGGTTATATTTTCCAAAGATGTGTATTCTCCCGGGGATACATAATTAGGAACCATTACACAGAAAATGGGTCGAGATATTTTATCACAATAGTTTCTAAATGACTATAAAAACATGAAATGTTCTATAGTTATGTCGACAGAGATATTTATTTCATTAATTCTAATCTTGATATTTGAATCCAAAATCTCGATAGATGCTCTTCATTGTTTTGGATCCCAAGTATGAGATCCTAAGGTCTAGAATTATACTTTTAATTATGTTGGATATTTTATATTTCATTATTTATATAGTTTACATGATTGGTGTTATATGGTTATAAGATCCAAATGCTATTAATCATGTGTCTTAGTCTACATTGGGGGAAGATCTACTTAGGGTGTTCGACTAGAACATCAGATTCTCAATTTTTTCCATCCTTTTTGTTAATTTTAAGATTTATTCTTATTATGTGAGTTTCAAATAGACTATTATTTAAATATTAGATGTTTAAAGAACTTTTTATGATGGTATATTATAGCTTCCCCATTGGGGATGGTCTATTGATGTTCATTTCCAACCCCCTATGTGCACCTCACTATGAGTGGAGACCTTATGTCTACATTCAGGATGATCACAACATGTACCATAGACCATGAAGAGGCCTATTGTTTCACAATTGAGCTTGACTACTCATGTAGATCCTTAGATCATTTCAAAGTAGTTTGACATATTTGGAGATCTGGTATGTGGTTTGGTTAAGAGTGCTAACAGAGCCTTCTGAATTTTATTCCTTTTTTTGTTTTATTCAATTTATGTGGTTGGAACAGTGGGAAACTATTGTATGCATGAATATATGTTTAACAAGTTTTAGTATGTATGTTGTGTTCCATTTATTATAATATACTCTAAGTTTTTATTATTTTATTTTGAACACTCTAATGTTCATGGATGTGTATATGTGTTTGGTTATTTCTTCTATTATTTCTCTCTAAAATGATTGAATAGTCTACCCAATTCATCAATTTATTCCTTCATAATTATTCTAAAACCTCCGGATATGGGGAGGTGAATTTGAGATCTCAATACGAGCTAGATTAGGTTACAGTTCAAGTCGATGCAGACTAGTTTGTTACAATAGTCTTGTCTATGCCCATATCCTTTTTGTCACTTCAACCTTCAAAAATACCTATAAATATTTTTGAAATATAAAATAGGTTTCTTGAAATTTTATTATTCAATGAAATGCCTTCTAGAAATATCACTCCCCAAGAACATCATCATGATGATTTTCAAAATACAAATAAAGAAGATTCTTAAATCAAAATGAAATCTCCAATACCCAAAAACACCAATGCCAAAGAGAAATGATTTCATACATCCACTCCACCTTGTGAATTAATGGACAAAAATTAGCCCAACGAATCATGAAAACTTTCATATGACAACTATATCTCCGCAATGAAAAAAATAAACCACTACTTCTGAGAAAGTCACCTCAATACTATAACTAATAATGAAGTACAATACTCCTCCCCCACATGGATCAAACCAATGGAATTATATTGATCCTCTATCTGTTACTCTTTCTCGTGATTTTAAATATTTCACCATACTTCGATAAGATAATAAAATGAAATACATGAGGATTAATCCTATAATAATCCTCCTCCTCGAGGTGAACCCTCATATAGATAATGAGGGAATTATAAAACACCTATCCGACATTAAATACATGGGGAAATCCTTCCATTAGCCATTTATATAAGCATAGAACACGGAAATATTAATCTTGATAATTTTTAATATATATTTAGATCTTTTAAATAAATTCATTTTAGATTCCCTACATTTCACCAATTCAATTAGAAGTGAAATCAAGCTTGATGGATGTTCCATACCTAGATCTCTACCTTATAATTTGTATCATATCAACAAACATGTTCATGAAGCTCAAAGTCTTTGCATCAAATCACATGGTTCCTTAATCACATATTCCTTACCTGATCTCCATTTCCTATATATTTTACAATGTTTGATTGATTCTATTGGCCCATAAAATGAATGGGTTCCTCTATAGTTCCTATCTATAATCTTTATTGTCATTATATTCCATAGTTATGATACCACTATATGTTAAACCTTCACCACTATCACCCTTCCTAAATCAATAGTGTAGAAGGGTGTGGCCCTTGGATATATCCTCTAATAGGCCACATGTTGAATAGTATCATTGAGTGTATAAACACACGTAATGGGTGGAATATCTACATTTATACAAAAACATAATAATGATAGCACCATAATATCCATATGTTATAATCTAAAAAAAATTCCTAAATGCATTTACTTTTATAAAAACATAATGGTATCTAAATAAATACCAAAATGAAAATCTAATATAATATATACTCTATTGTAATAAGAAAATCCATATTAATAGAAATTAATGTAAAGCTTGATCACCAAATATCTCCTAAAAATCATTTAAAAATAAGATATATATATATATATATATACAGAAATGGGTGATCATAAAATCATAATCACAAGGATACTCCCTAAAAAATATCATGTAAATGTGGAAGAATCATACTAAATACTATATGATTAAATAATAAAAAATACTTATTACATATACTATATAATGTACCCCCAAACTATTGAAGGATCACTCACTAAATCCACATAGAAATAAAATAACATAGTAATCATGAATGATATACAGATAGGTAACACTAATCCACATACCCATTGAAATAGTTTCCCACAAACCCCAATGACATATGTCTAGACACTGCCATCCCTTCCATATCAACATCACACCATAATAACATGCCCAATTATTTTTAAAATTAAATTATCATATCAACATATCACAACCATACCACATCACTACATCATTATATGACCTCAATTCCATATATTGAAGCCTCATACTAAAAGGGTGGGTAATGATGAAGGATATGAACCTCATGCCCTCCTCCCCTAATATAGGTCCCCTGCCTACACCGAAATCACTAACTCATTACCAGCAACTCACCACATATCACATTATAAACTCAAACTATCATAGCCTATAATATTTATAGAAGTGGGTGTGGGGAAGAGTGAATAGTGGTATATCTATATAACCTCCACCTATATATTTGGGAATACAAATGTTACTGAAAACCAAGATACATGTTTATTGCGATACCTGACCTGGGTGGTGGTGCATAAGAAATGAAAAAAGTAGAATTAATATAGAATAACAAAAATTTCCATCCAAAGGTTCCACTCTTAGATGCAACAACATCTCTATTATTATATTTAATATTCATGTCAACATAGCAACCCCCAATTGAGGATTTTTCTTATATATAACTAAAACAAATACCAACCCCACTATAACCACACAACAGAAAATAATCCACATAACCTCCCATTCAAAATTCATTACCACTTATACTCTTATAAATTACTCACCTTATTACATTTGTCATGCCACTAAAAATCTACCTATCACCCCATTATTAACACATAATTAGATCCCATAATTTATACATTAGTTATTTTCCACCTAATCAATTTCCTCTATTTTTTTTAAATTATATCCTTTTTATTCAATCAAAAAATTCAATTTATATCATTAATTTCATTTTTAAAGAAATTTCCATATTATAACAAGCTAAATCACACTACCACAAAAACCTCTCCATATCACAATAATAATATAGCTAAAAAACCAATTACACTCCATCAACCACATCAATAAAACCACTATAAAGATACATTAACTACCACAACATCAATACCAATAAGAAAAAAACATTACAACAACCACAAATAATAATAATAATAAAACTAAAATTCAAGAAATAATAATTTCTTATTTCCATTTCTTCATTTAATTACTATAATTTTTTTATTTAACTAATTTAAATGGGGTATAACACACTAGAACCATTATAATTCACTATATGATGAAATCCACATGTTAATCATTAAAAATAATAAATAATTGGGAATACAATTTTAAAATTAATAAATAATTCTTGATAACAATATTTGATCCATATATTTATATCTAAATAAATATATTCAATAGATTAATCATATATCTATTCAAAATGAAAACTGAGGAAGGATAATTAAATAATTACATTGTAAATAATGAATATAACTTTGGAATATCCCACCTCTAATGGATCATTAACAACCAATTGATTATATGGTAGAGAAAACTTTTGATACATCAGAATTGAAACCATAATAAATTTTCAAAAAACTATAATGTATCATCCACTATCAATAACTTATCTAAATCCCATGAATAATGATAAAATACTTCTATCATAGGCCCAAAGATGAAAGTTGAAATGAAAGAATGAATTAAAATGAGAGAGAGAACCTTTATATACTAGGAATTTGATATCATGAATCCAATATCGAAGATCTAATAATGAATAAAGAGAACCCAATATGAAATACAAATCACCTACGATTTAAAGGTGGACGGAGGAATTTACGTGAATCTGATAAGATAAAAAAATTTGTATTAAAAATAAAAAAACGAATAGAAAATTAAGACATGATAATGGTCAACAAATTGCAACAAAGGTTTATCTGAGAGTCATGAAATGATCTCCACAAATCATGAGGATTTAAACTATTTAAAAATGATATAAAAATTATCTTGGTGTAGCTAGGACCACAAAAACACAATTCATGAATACATAAAAATCATGGTGTAATGATCAAACCTATAACTCAAACCTAATATCCCCCAAATAAAGACCACAATTAAACAAGAGTGACTATAGAGAAAAAATCTGGAATATAGATTCCCAAATAATTCATGACCGATGCTTCTAAGGATCAACAAAATACTATATGGAATAATACATGACTCCATTATTTAGTGGTTAAACATCATCCATCTAGAGGAACACTAGAATATCACCACTAAAGGTCATTTCCTAAACACACCACTACATGTTGTAACCTCACATATCATGGAACAACACACAAGACAACAAAAACTCTTCTTCAGTATGAAATATACCATGTCTCAACACAAATGGTCATGTCATGATATATGGTATCAATTGACGATTTATAAAAAAATTCATACACCCTATTATATTCACCAAAAACTCATACTATAATACTTCAACAACTCAAAATAATAATAAAGAGTACTATGAGAAATATGATCCTCTGCAGGTAAATGAAATCAAAGAAAATTAGACTCGAGTATAAGTAGATCGAGGGGTATCATGATATTTGATATTTAACATTTTTTAAATGGATGATCAAATTGAGAATGGTTTTTTATGATTTTTTAGGTTTAATTGGTAATCATAGGATTTGAGTGATGTTAAGAGAAGTATAATATTTCAATCAAGTATTACTAGTTCCATAGGAAACCTAATAATAAGGTACCACGTACTCGGTGTGGCTCTAGGTTGTTCTAAACATTTATCTGATACTACTGAATACTTAGTTGTTGGGTACCATGTACAGGATTAAATATTCATGAAGTAGTGTAGTCCTAGTCTGACCATCAGGTACATTGTAGTGGGGTTCCCAATAGACTATTTCTTTTTTCCAAATTTTTAAATAAATTAATAACATAACCCGCCACCCATATGAACAGCAACTCAGGAGGGTTGGAATCTACCTTTTTTCATTTCCATTATTCCACTTCTAACTCCCCTAAATCCAATTCTATTAGTAATTCATTTTTAACAGTAACCTACAAGTTGTTAATCTAAGACCATAGAGAAAACTAATTTCTATTTTTTTTGTTTTCCAATACATTTAATGAAATACAAAAATAGGGGGTATATGATTTTAGGTTATAAAATTGAATCATATCATGAGAGTGGATGAAAATATTATGAAATATACATGGTAGGTGTAGCTTATCCTCCATGAATCCAATATAATGATTCATTGAGCCGGTTTTCCACTAGGACTCAAGTTCACCTACCAATATGATAGAGGATTATGAATTGAATAAAGAGTTTAAAGGTTGTATTTTGGGGAGACTATACACTCTAAATAAAAAATAAATATTGTTGGAAAATAAAAAATAATGTTATTGGAAAATGAAAAATAAAAAACAAAAATAAGTGAATGGGTAATCATGCTTGAACATGATGAAATGTATAAGAAACAAATATATTGCATGTAATAAATTATACATTAAAAAACTGAAAAAGGAATGAATACATAAAATACTCCTTTCTAAGAAGGGTTGTGTGATTACATGATTATCCAACACTCTCATTGTCCCTTTTTAATAAAGAAAACAAAAAATAGTACAAACCATGATCTAGAACCCACAATCATGTGGTATCTTCAAGAACCAAATGGCTACCCAAACAAGGTGTGAGATATACTCAGTAGGTCACCACCAATGGGGTCTAATTTAATCTATCCCACATATATTAAAAAATTTATTTTAGAGGGATTATAAATGTAATGTAGTGTAATATAGTAAATGTAATAATGTTGGATCATGTTTCTTAGAGAAACATGGCTGACCATACCTACTTTTTACTATGAAAAGACTTTTCAAAACATTCCATCATGTATATATGCTCATATAAGGTAGTATTTAGGCAGGGATATACATGCACCAGTGTGGAAATGTGTCTTAGTGCCTAGGAATCTAAATAAGGATAATAATAAAAATTTATAATTATTTGTGTGTATGTATATATATAAACTATATATGAAACAATATAAAAATATATATATAGATATGTAGTACTATCTAGGACTGGAGGAATAACTATGGTGTCCCTATATTTTTATAAGAGTCTGATAGATTAGTAAGGGGTATCATGTGGAGTATCATAAATAATGAAGGATTCCATGCCGAGTATCATGATTAATAATGAAAAGGGCCTTACCCAATATCATAATAATAGGGGCATAGAAAGTCATGCCTAAAAACCAAAGGTATGTGAATCTCCATGTCCAACATCCTCAACCACGGGGGTATGAAATCTAATTCCCACAATCCTAATAATGGCCCTTTTATAATAATCTAGTATAATATAATCCAACATTTCCTATGATCCCATAGCCTAGGTGTTCTATAAATAGGACCCATCATCGTTCAAGGAATAGTGTACATTCATTAACACATTAATTTCATTATTTAAAAATAATTCATGAGATCATATACTTGGTAATTAGATATGTTCTAATAGGAAGGTAATATAATTGATAAATAATAAAAAGGTCTGGGGATACTTATTTTTCTCAAACATGATTCTTTTGGTCATGTTTTCATTCATTTAATCTCAATTAACTATTAAGTTAAATATAATTAAAATATCCCATTATAATTATAAATTCACTTAGTAATTAGATGCGTCCTATTGGGAATCCATTCCTCAGGACACTCATTTAATTCATATAATGAATTATTCAAGTACAGGGAAGCTCAAATCACCCAATTGATATTGCGGACTTAGGAAAATTAAGATCATTACACTTTTTTATGTGAACCAACCCTAAAGTTTTGGTTCAATCTTTGTTCAAGAACACCAACCATGTTAGCGGTCCATAAAAGAAAAAAACTATGGTCTATTCATTAAATTAAATAGATTTTATAATTTAAGGGGAAATATTCGGAAAGTCTAGTGTGAAGAATAATGATAATATAATAAAAATTATGAAACATTATGGGAAAATATATAGACCACCTACCTTTGGATTAGGACAATCCACTCATCCAATATCAACCTTTGATTCAAGTAGGTATAAGAGAAATCATAAGATTATTTAAATAAAATAAATATAGGGTGAATTATCTCCCAAAGATATATTATGGAAGATGGTGATATAAAATTATAATTTAAGAAATACAACTCTTATAATTTTTCAGAGTCTTATAACACAATCGACGATGATTAAATTAGACAAAGAACAAATGGGAACCCACAATCAGAAGAGGAGAGTAAGGAGGGGTGCATATGAGGTCCTCCTATATGAATGAGAGACTACAAATGGTGAAATACTTTTAATTTTAAGAGGGTAAAATTTTTAATTTTACTCTTTAAAAGAGGTGTACGATTTTGATTCATATTTTGGCTAACTACTACCCAATTGTGTGGATCATGCTATGAAATCATCACACCCTTCTTGGTTGGGATGAAAATTTTGGCTAAACCATGATAAATCCATGAAATGCTTCTATTATGTGGCACTAACCATGTTGTGTCATCAATTTATTTCAAAAACCATGTGCATTCCATGATCCTACCTCTATATTGTACTGATAACCTCTCTCATAGTCATACCGTCTAAGGTGCACGATTTAAAATAGAGTGACACCCTGTAAGACCCTAAACCTAGCTAGATGGTTTCCTCTATTAATTAACTTGGTACCCAAAAAATGGTTTCCCTTTATAAAATACACTTCATGGTTTGATCCACATAGTTAGTACATACCATGTGCTAACCATACACCTTTTTCTATTTCTCCTAAAATATTGTATTCAAATAATGACACCTAAAAAACTCATAAAAACTCTAGTAAAACCTCTTGGGATTTATAGAAAATAGAAAAAAATAGTGTCATTTGTTTTAGTTCTCAGATTTACATTCCAAGGATCAATTAATGATTTATCCCATCAAGTAAATGGGAAAAAATAAATTCTATTGAAAATTAAACCCATCAAAAACATGAGACATTACAATATAGTCACCTTAGAACTTATAGTCCCTAAAATTATTGGGGAAACAAAAATATTCAACAAAATCAAGTCAGGAAATCTCACTCAAATGGTCATTTTTCATTTCCAAACATCGAATACACCGGAAAGCACTACATTAAATCATAAGGTACCTAAACCTCCAAATACCATGCCAAAAATATTATTAAAAACTAAAAAAATAAAGAAAATGAATACTTGATACAATTTAACCCAAGACATGATCACATCATCCTCTCTTTCCTCGTCTAATATATTATCTCCCTCATAGGATCAAGCTTTCAATGAAAAATTTTATGAAATGGTTGTAACACCCCATGAATTAACAATATATGTATTTTAGAATAGATTAAAATAATTACAAATAGGGAATGATATTACTTAGAGATATATATATATATATATACATATTTTGTTCAGTAATTTATTTTTTACATTCAACCACTAAGTTTGATAGACATATTATAAAAACTAAATCATTTTTTTTTCAGAAAAGCTATATTTTTCTAAAGGTTGTTTTGTCACCTTTTAATGACACACATATTTTAAAACAAAACATTGGAAATTTTATTCATTGTTTGTTAAATAATAAACATTATTTTTGAAAATGTAACATAAAAATTACTATAGGGTGAATTTTTGGTATTTTTATGAGAAATTATATTTTTTGATGAATAGTGAAAATACTGCATGTTAATTGAAAACTGACTTTTTCATTTAAATAATGTAATATGTTAAATTATATTTTTAATTTTTTTAACTTATTATTAGATAAATTATACTTGTATTTATCTAACATAGGTCATTGGAATCATTTTTATATTTAATTTCGATATGAAAACATAGTTACCTTTTGAACATTTTCACTTTAATAACCTAATTTTCCACCCCGTCTGAAGGATTAATTTTAAAACAAGTTATTCCACTTATCTGATTAGAAAGAGAAAAAATGGATTAAATATTTTTAATAATAATAATTTCTAATTTCTAAAAAGTTACCATTATTTTATGAAAAAACATATTAGTGAAAGTAATTTAAATTAATTATAGTGATTATGGTAAAAACTGGTTTACATAGTGATTAAACTTTAATACTAAGTGGAAAATGACCTCAAAACTTGTAAAAAAACTAATTAGATTCCCATATTTAGACCCATCCCATCATTTCCAAAATTTTATGAGTTATTTGGATTCTAGTCTATCAAAGTGACATATATAATATGTTTATTAAGGAAAAAGTGAAAAGGAAAAAATCCTTACCTTAATCCTTTATAATGCCTTGAGATATGGAAAAAATAAACATTAGTTCAGTTATAAAAATTATTTTGAATGGTAAAGGGGTTTTTTTCATCTTATTAATCTATGTTTAATTTTTATATATGAACTAGTTAGTTAAACTTTTTATGGAATGCCAATGTAGTAATTATTTAGTTAATAAATATCCAAAATAAATGAAACTAAAAATATCAACAGTGAAGAATGCTTACTGAATTATTTTCATGCATTATTTTTTTAGATGAATTTATAATTTTTTATATTTGTGGAAATAATATATTCAATTTAAGTCATTTTTATTAAATTTCTAGATTTAAATTAAATCAATAATGTCAAAATTGACATCAATGTTATTTTATAATAAATGATAATTTATTGAATGATTTAAAAAATACTAAGTAACATATATTATTCTAATTTATTTCTTAATGTTAATAAATAAAAAATATGTTCTATTAATGCCGTGATTATTTTATAATGACAATATCGATCCCAAAATTGTAAAACCATTATTAGCACGATTCGAGTTAATGTAGGGTTTTTCATGTTACATGTTGTTCTGTGAAAATTAATTTCCAAAAGACATGGTTTTTTTTGTTTTTAAATTAGATAAAATATTTATAATTTATTGGGTATCTATTTTATAAAAAAAATCCCATTATTTTAGTGTTAATGGATAAACAACCTTGTTTTGAAAATTAGTTATCATAGAGAAAACCCAAAAAGTTAAAAATAGGGAAACATAGAAGTTAAGGAAGAATGATAAAAAATAAGTTTATTTTTTATTTTTGGAGGTTTAAATAGACCATAATTTCACTTTAATCAATTATTTTTCAATTTTTTAGGTACATTAGGTAAGGGATACATCCCAATAGATTTTACCGATTTATGTTTACTAGAACAGAACTCCCCTCCTCTATAAAATGGCATTCAACCCTCACTTATTTAAATATATCTATAATTTTTCCCATAAAAAACCTGAAAAAATAAGCTCCAAAAATCCATTATCTAATATAAAAACCTCATTATTTTTAGGAAATAGACCAAGTAAGTCTTTTGGTATAAACCAAAAGGGCTTATCCCAAAAATTGGTAACATTCTTCAATGAGCACTTTTGTTTTATTTTTTTATCCACACCATTAAATATTATTACATTATTATTAAATAATAAAATAAGTATAAAAAATATTATGAATTTTTTTATGTTATGTTTTTTCCTATAGTTTCACACAGTTGTATCAAGTTGGATACATAATCATCGTTCATGTGTAAGGTGGGTTGCCGCTTTGCGAACCAACATTGTTCGTTCTTCCATTGCCACATTTCAAGGTTGGGAATAATTATGTAATTAGAGTTTATATATTTTATATTTTATATTTATAATTTTTTTATTATTAATTAATTTTTTATATAAAACATAAATTCACATTTTTTATTTTGTGGGAATACGAAAATATTGTTTTTTGATGTGTGGACAACCGCCTTATCAATGCGATGTGAAACGTCCACACTTTAAATTAATTTTTTAGGGTAGGTTTTATTGAAAATATTTTACAAGTATGTCATCAATATTATTATGGAATTATAATTTACACATATATATATATATATATCATTTAACTTTTTTTCATTTTTTGTGACATAAAAATGGAAACAACATTCATGCATATGTACGAACTACCATCTCAATGAACGGTTTATTTCACTTCCTATATCCAAACATCATAGATTATTCTAAATACATGTATAGTTAAAATATATAATATTTAAATAATAGATTACATTTTGGAGTTTATTAAGTAATTATCTATGAAATAGGAGAAAAATCCATCATGATAAAACAAATTCTAAAAATAGTGCAATTAACATATGAAATAGTAAAATAATGGATGATTATTAAAAAAAGTGTAATAAGATATTATAAGAATATAATATATGATATTATAAAAATGATTATGGTAATTGGGTAATTTAATATCATGATTAAAATCATTATACTGGAGGTTAATGAGAGTTCGACCAAAAGTATATGTAAGTTTAGGGCTTTTCTCATCTCACTTTTATTTCTATGAGATACATGCCATATTCACCACTTATTTTTGTTGTGTGGTCTATATAATTCCCATTAATATATTTTATGTTTCTTATCCTTAAATTTATGGGTATTAAAACATCTATTTTAGGATATCACTTTCATGGAGTTTATGGATTCAATGTTAACAAAGTGGTAATGGAAAGATTGACACAATTATCCTTCTTTGAGAAGTTTTGTTACGTTTTACACATATCGTATATTACCATATTTATATACTCCTCATTTGACATGTTATATCATGAAACTCATTACCCTAATAATATTATAGTTTCATTTAATGTTATTAATTCATGGGGCTTATGATTAAAATGTTTCGAATTGGTTTGGGACACCTTGGAATGTTTAAAGGTTCTTTTCCTCAAGAATGTTGTAATGATATTTTATTTATATTTCTATTGATAAACCACAACAAAACGTTTTGTTAATTATCCTCCATGGGTGATATTTTTAAGTAATACCATTTTTATCTTATCTTTGGATGAATTAATAGTATTTTTACCAAGGTTATTATTAATATTAACTTCCTTGAATCATTTTTCATAGTCATTAACTTCCCCTTGAGTTATTAACTTTTCAATGATCATTAAAAATTAATTTAACCCAAAAATATTCAATATTTTTTATGGATATACTTATTTCAAAAAATAATACCATTTTACAAACGATTACTAATTTAAATGTTATATGATTTATTGGAGAAATATTGATAAATATGTATCCTTTACTAAATACGTATATTTGATAAGTAATCGCATCACAATTTACTACATTATTTCACCGCTGCATCACTATTTTAAACTAGTTTTGTATTTAAAATTAAAAATATTACCTCAAATCGAACATATAATTTGATTAAATTATAAATTTTTTATCACTATTAAAAATGGAAATTATTTTTGTTTTGGTTATTTCTTAGTAAGAGTTGTTGATTTGGAGGGTCGGAGATGATCCATAAGGGAAATGGGCCAAACTATATGGAATCCCAAGGACATCTGTCCACTATTTTTCACATTTCTCAAAATAGGTGACTCCATATGGGATGAAATTTTTTTGGCTGCTCCAGAACATCATTGGATAGAACTCATCTAAAGGAACCGAATCCCAATTTGCTCATAAGGATTCCATACAAACCAATATGTCTAGGGGACAGAATCTCCACAAAGTTAATGATTTGGTTCTGTAGATCAGCCAGATCTCACGCTTCCTTCCTCCATTGGCCACCAAATTTGTCAAGGAGATATTAATGATTCAGGTCTGCAACATTTATATTTTTTCAACTCTATATAATTCCATTTATCAACACAAAATGAATACCAAAGTGGTATCTAGAAAACTGGTTTCCCAAAACCAATCGCCATTTTGGCTATAAATTGACACCTTGGGCACCCCATTTAGAAGTTCGTCCAAAGAGTGAAGTGATACCATTTTTATGTAATAGATGAGTCCTATAACCACCTTAGAGGTTCTAGAACTCATTATACACATAGGTGGATCTCTTGAAGAAATAATCCCTTCATCAAAGCCTTCATCTCTTTCTTTCTTTATAATATTTATTCTTTCATAATAAACATATTTATTTATATTATATTTATTATATTTTCTTCTATATTCTCCTATTTTCCTTTTTTTTATTATTCCTTAATATTCCTAATTGGTCTAGAATTAGGTGTAGAAATGATATTGAGTTTTACCCTTTCAAAAACGTTGCACAGGAAAAACATTTCTACGATGACTACACCACCCATGAAAGAGTAGTTATTTCTTGTAATCGATCGAAATCTATCATTATTCAGTCTTTTATTATGAATCAATGAGCTTATTTAATTCACATATTATGATATATTAATTTTTATTTCAATTTAAATAAATCTAATCATGTAATTTTATAGTTAACACAAAACACATGAGGTAAGGAATTGTGTGAACTGTGAGAGCACAACCTTAATCGGTAATTCAAAACCACATGAGATTAATTTTTAGAGTTCAAACATAGTCCCTAAACTCAATTAGTACTCATTTAAAAAATGGATACGTGCCTTAATTTTCCACTGACCATAATCTATCCTTATAACATCAATCAATGTAAGGTGGTGTGATTACATGTTCCGAAGTTAACCTAGGGTTTAATTCACTTCATCTTTGTGGTAAGGTTAATTAACATAGGGTTCAGAGGTTAACAAGTTTGGGGATCATAATTAAGTGAATGTTAATTTAAATTATAATGAGAAATAATTGATTTAATAGGTAGAGTTAGATCTATTACACAATTTAAAATATCTCCTAAAAACATTTTCATGTTGTGTATTTTAAATCGAACATTATTTCAAAAATAAAAACAAAAAAAATATACAATCTTCTTCTTGAAAAATTATTATAGTTTTATGAACATTAAAAAAATACCTACATCCTTTAAATTATTATTATTATTATCTTTTATGTTATATTCAAAATACCTTTAATAAGTTGTCAAATTTACATCCTCCTTTGAGAGATGACCTTGGTCAGCCACTCTGTTGCACCTAAGTACCCAAGAATCACACATCATTTGAGAGCACCCACGATAGCACCTTTCAAATTGGATCCATTTCTAGGGAGTCAATTAATTATTTGAACCATTTAGAGGTATTTATTTGAAATTATATTTTATTCTCTTATCTTTTTCTTTCTTCCTTCTTTTCCTAATCATATTTTTTTTCTTCTTATTTTATTTTTTTCTTCTTCTTTTTGGACCATCAACTCAAACTTATCTTTTTAATTTTACTATGGTTCACTTTCCTTCTTTTCATTTCTATTTTATTTGTGACATAAACTATTCCTAATGATCTCTTAGATATTGATCCTAAGATTGAACATAGTCTTTAAGCTCAAATCAAATATTCTCAGTCTACGGGATGTTTCAACATTCATCCAGTTATAGAATACATCCACTCTCAGAACATTGAAATTGGAATAAATTCAACATAAAACATAAAACAAGAACCAAATTATGTAAATAATTTAAATGATCTTAGTAGAACCATTCTATAATTTTCTACACCTGATATTAATTATCAACAAAATTTCATTGCATACCCAAATATCGAATCAGAATTTGAACTAAAATCTGGTTCAATTCACCATCTTCCAAAATTTCACGGATTATCTGGTGAGGATACAAATAAATACCTTAAAGAATTTAATTTGGTTTTCTCAACCATTTAAAAAAGATATGTTTCTGATGATCAAATCAAATTAAGAGCATTCTCATTCCCACTTGATGGATCTGCAAAAGATTGGATGTATTATTTACAACCTGAAGATGTAACTTGTTGGAACGATTTGAAATGTCTTTTCATTCAGATATTTTTCCAGAATAAAGGACCACTTCCATTCGTAAGGAGATCTATGGGATAAATAAATCCCAAGGGGAGTCAAAGTGTAAGTAATGGGAGCAATTCAAGAAGTTCTGTGCAAGCTGCCCACATCACAAAATTAGTGAGCAACTCTTCGTCCAATACTTCTATGAATGACTCATGCCAATGGAGAGTAGAATGATGGATTCCACAGTTGGAGGAGCATTTGTGGACAAGACACCAGTAGCTTCATGTGAATTTATTGACAAAATGGCCTAAACTTTTAAAAATTTGGGGATCTAGGTACACCGCATGTCAGATGAGTACATATGGTAAGTCCTTCTTCTATTGAATGTTACTTGATTGATACTATGTTAGAAGAGTTGAACACTATGGTTAGGAAGATTGCATTGGCTGAAAATACATCCCAATCCCCTCCTTCAAGGCCATGTGTCATTTTCACCAAAACAGACCACCCAACTAACTGTTTCTCCTAACTCCAAGAAATAGAAGATTCTGCAAAAGTGTTTCTTGGGAGACCATATTAGTAGCAGCAACAACCATTTCCCAAAAATAAGCTTGATTCCTTCGCTCCAACATTCAACCAAGGGTGGAAGGATCAATCAGACATGAGGTACGACTCTAGACAACAACAAAGTCCCACCTTTCAACAAAACTTCTAGTAGCCTCCGCCTTAACGGTAGGGTTTCCAACAACCCCGAAGGAGATTTGAAGCCCAAACAACCTCAATCCAACAACTAGGGAATCTCTCATCTGAGGTAGATTCTAACACTGATTAACTTTTGAATAATTTTTTTAATCAATAGAATGAGTTGAATATTCATGGTTTGGAGTTGAGGGAGTTGAAGACATAAATGAGCCATATTTCCACCAACCTCTATGAACTGGTATATAAGATCTCTAAAATTCATCCTTCCCAATATACTCCAAATCCGAAGGGGAATGTCAATGCCATCACATTGGGAAGTGTGAAGCAAATGAATGATACATCTGTACCTTCCATTCCACCAGGATTCACCTCAACTCCAGAAAAGCCTCATTCTATACCAGCTAAAGAGAAACCAAAGGAGAAATACAATGGTAAGAAAAAGATTGATGATATTCCTTCTAAACCCATTCCCTTTCCAAATTGGGGTTTTTCAAACCAAGAATATTGCTGAAGAGGTGATGAAAAAAAAGAAGTTTTCGATACATTCAAGTGTGTGGGGATCAACATTTCTCTACTTGAATCCATCTAGAAAATCCCAATGTATTAAAAATTCTCAAAGGAACATTGTACAAATAGAAGAGGGCTCAAGGGAAATAGGACGGTAAATATTTGAATGAATGTGTCAGCACTCATTACACCAACTCTAGCTATGCCAAAAAAGTGCAAGGATCTAGGGACATTCACCATCCCATGAACCATAGGAGAGTTTCACTTTTCTGATGCTCTTTGTGATTTTAAGCTTCCATAAATGTGATTCCTCAATATTTATTCTCTTCTTTACTGGTTGGTGAGTTGAAGCCAACGAGAGTAGTGGTGGAGTTGGTAAATAGAGCAATATCATATCTAGTGGGATTCCTTGAGGATGTACTTGTCTGGTAAGAGACATGATCTTCCCAACAGATTTTAATGTGCTTAACATGGAGGATGATCAGGTAATTTCACATGCTCACATTATCTTAGGTAGTACTTTCCTTAAAACTACAAAACTACTATAAATGTCAATGAGGTTACACTTTCCATGGAGTGTGGGTAGGTTGTTATGATATTAAATTTTATGGACTCCATGAAGTACCCCTTAGAGGATTATTCTGTATTTGTTATCTCCAATTTTGAACCTGCAAGTAAAAAACACATGGAATTTTATTGTCCTATGCTTATGGATATTATGATCATTTATTCTAGTTTGATGTCTAAGAGTACTTACACACCTATTTCAAATGCACAAGACTCTCTTAAATTTGATTTTGAAATTGAATCATATTATGATTTTGATCATGTGAACTATGATTATGACTTAGCTGTTGAGTATGCTAATGGATTTTATGCTTTATTCTCTGATTTTGATTATGTCTATTCTGATGCTAATGTTTTTTGTGAACATATTTCAGTTCCTTCAATTTCTCCATCCACACATCACCCTCCTATATGGGAACTCAAGCCATTTCCAAGAAATCTCAAATAATCATACTATTTTAGTGGGGAGAAAATACATGTTATCATTGCTGACAATATCCATTTTGAAGATGAAGAAAAACTTTTGAATCTTTTGATGGAGAACATTAAGGTAATCAGGTGGACCTTGGCTGACATATCCGATAATAGCCCCTCCATTTTCATGCATCAGATTCTCTTGGAGGATGGGGGTAAATGAGTGAGGCACTACAAGGGAGACTCAATCCAACCCTTTTGGAAGTTGTTAAAAAAGAAGTAGAGAAATTGATTGAGGTTGGTATAATCATTCATATTTCAGATTATTAGTGGGTAAGTCCTATTCAGGTTGTGCCTAAGAAAAGTGGTGTTATAATTATTAAAAATGAGAAATATGGTTAGTTCAAATGAGGGTGTATAATAGTTGGTGTGTGTGTGTTGATTATAGAAAACTAAATCAGTCCCCCTGCAAAGACCATTTACCCCTCCCATTTATTGATCAGATACTTGAGCGACTCACTTTGAAAACACAATATTGTTTCATGGATGTATTTTCTGGATATATTTAGGTTTCTATTTCTCTGGAGGATCAAGAGAAGACAACATTCACATGTACCTTCAACACATTTTCCTATCAGAGGAGGCCATTTGTACTTTGCAATGCCTCAGGTACCTTCCATAGATGCATGGTGAGTATTTTTTCTCCTATTATTGAGACATGCATGGAGGTATTCATGGATTATTTTACAATTTATGGGTCTACATTTGACGATTTTATCTCTAGTTGGGGAAAGGTTTTGAATCATTGTATTAAGAAGAATCTGGTCTTGAACTTTGAAAAGTGTCATTTCATGGTAGAGCATGGAATTGTCTTGGGTAATGTAGTGTCAAGACATGGGATAGAGGATAATAGATCTAATATAGAACTTATTTCATCCTTACCATATCCTTCATGTGTTTGTGATGTTAGATCCTTCCTAGGGCATGCCGGATTTTATCGGCGCTTCATCAAATATTTTAATATGATTGCTCTTCCAATGTCACGATTACTTCAAAAAGATTCTGATTTTGTGTTTGATGATTACTGCAGGACTTCTATTGATGAGCTAAAGATGTTTCTAACAACTACAACGATCATACATCCCCCATGGTGGGAGATTCCTTTTGAGATTATGTGTGAAGCCTCCAACATCGCAATTGGATCTATCTTATCTCAGAGGGTGGAAGGGCATTCACATGTGATTGCCTATAAATCTAGGACACTTTATTCATCTCAATAAAACTACAAAACCAAGGAAAAAATGTTTCTTACTGTTATATTTTATTTAGATAAATTATGTTCATATTTATTGGGCTCTAAAGTTGTTGTTTTTTCAGACCATACTGCTCTGAGGTACAAATTAAGGAATCTAGATGGAAAGCCCAAGCTAATCTGATGGTTGCTCCTTCTTTCGAAATTTTTCGTCGAGATAAAGGAAAATAATGGGTCGGAAAACATAGTGGAAGACCACATGAGTAGGCTTACTTACACAGTAGAGGATGACACCTCAGACCATGTTCCACTTCAGGACACTTTCCCTGATGAGAATCTTTATTCTATCTCAGGTATGCATCCTTGGTATAAAAATTTAGTTAAATACCTTGTTGCCTCTGAAATCCTTGAAAATTTAAAGAAACCTCAATTCCAAAAATTAAATTGCGAGTCAATGTTTTATGTTTGGGTAATCCATATATATGGCGCATGTGTAGTGACCAAGTTATTAGGAGGTGTGTTCCTAATCATGAGTTTTGAGTATGTTCAACAATTCTGTGCTACACTTGCTTGTGGTGGACACTTTGGACCCCAACAGACAGCTAGGAGAGTTTTAGACTCTATATTATATCGGCCTAGATTATTTTGTGATGCTCATGTGTATTGTATGTCATGCTCATGTTTCCAACACAGGAGAAACATTTCTAGGAGACATGAGATGCCTCAACAACCCATATTATTCTATGAGATTTTGGATGTGTGGGGAATCAATTTTTTGGGTCATTTTCCTAGTTCCTTTGGTTTTTTTGTATATTTTGATTGATTTTGATTATTTGAGCAAATGGGTGGAGGCTAAGGCCACCAGGATTGATGATTCTCATTTTTTAGTGGAATTTGTTAAGACAAAGAGTTTTTGTAGGTTTGGATTACTGAAGGCTATCATTAGTGACCAAGGAACACAATTCTGCAATCCTAATTTTTCTTCCCTCCTTTATAAGTATAGGGTGAAACATAAAACTTCAACACCATACCACCCCCAAAAAAATGGCCAGGATGAGGTTTCAAATTGCAATTTGAAACAAATTTTGTTGAAAACTGGGCAGAAAAATAGGAAGGATTAGAGAAAGAACTTGGATGATGCATTGTGGACTTATAGGATAGCATACAAGACACCCATTGGTATGTAGAGACCCGAAGCTTGACGTAAATGGACATTACATTACTTTTTCGGAATACTTAGTATATAACAATAACACACACACAAGGACCGTAATAGTTTATTTTCGTTGGAAACTCGGAATATAATCTTCTAATCGGGGTGAAAGATCTTCAACATCTCCCATAAGGATCTTCCCTTTTTTTCTTACCTAAAACCATTCTTTATATCCAGGGGAAAAGAAAACATAAAAGGGAGAGCTCAAATGCTCATTAAGGGTAAAAAAAATAAATATCAATCATATCATATTCATAAGAACATAACATTTTGGAAATCTTAACCTGCAAAAGAGAGCATAATTTCACAACATGGTATAAATCATAGTAGTGAAATGAAATCCCAATAATCATAACATACAACATGAAACTTTGTGTCATACACACATAATCATAGAGAATCATTTCTTATTAGTCAAGACTCATTGCCAAGACTATCTTTGTGGATAAAGTCCATTTCTGAACTGAGTTCACTCCTCGTTTCAGTCCTGTTTCACTGAACCGGTATAACCTACCGTTCCAGCCATGTCTATCTCATGAGATATAAAATCATTACCCAATGCATTGGAGGTAGATATAGGTACCACCCATCTCATAATGATACCATTCTTATGTGTGCCACAAAATCATAAACCATACATCATTGCATAACCCTTGTAATAAAAATGGGAATCTTAAACATCGTGACATCATAAAACAATTCATATAAGATAAAGGAATTCATAAATATAATTCCATCACAACATAATCAAATCAATGTAATAATAGGGATAGAAACAGAACCCTTTATTATCTTAGATGGAATATAATTTTGATAAAACACTTGAACTCCATTCTTGAGGAAAATATTCTTTCTACTTCAAAAATATTTTTCCTTTCATAACATGTCATTAAATTTTAAACTAAAAGAAGTTGATTAAAAATAAACATGAAAACTTGTAAAGGAATATTCTTGGAAATAATGTTCTAAAAATCAATTCATGTTGTATAAGTTAAAAAAAACATTCTTCTCGTACTTTTTTCGGAAAAGTCAAAAAGTACCTCGTATGAAAAACGACAAAAGATTCCTTTCATATCTTTTACTAAAAACTAAACGAAGGGTAAAATTGGATATAAACTATTGTAGAAGGATATAAATATTACATATTGAGGAAACATGGATGTGGATGATAAAATACACCCCAGTAAATACCAAAGTATAAACAATCTCGTATAAAAATGAGATTGTAATATTTCCCTTACCTTAGGTCCGATTTTCTTCGTAAGTGTCCGAACCTCCTGTATAATGATTTAAATAATGTTATTGAATTATCCCAGAATCATACTTATTGTTATGATATCATATATGGTCATATTATTAGCTTCTTAGTAATATTTAATTACTACTTGTTATTCGGGTGTTTATTACTTTTTGTTCTTATGCGTTTTTTGTCGAATAAATTCTTATTCTTCTCTTTAGGTTATAGATACATCATTTATAGAATGGTATTAGTGTAATATATATCATATTCATTCACTAAATTCATTTATATAATCATTATGAAATGAAGATCATGTAGAACGAGTCGCATCACATCGTGGAGACAGTATTCTGTACGTACGCACGAGTGATGATATCGTTTCTATGATCATGGAATGGTATTGGAGTGTATGTATACTATTTAAGAATCAATATCACTTTATAATAGTCATATATAGTCATTATTTACACCATTATACCCATCCAAGTATGGTGGTGGTGGAAAATAGATTTCACCACGGCGATGAGACGGTATTCCGTACGTACACACGCGTGGTGATTTCGTTTTTCGTAGGATGGATAGATGGTGAAATAGGGTTGTTTCATACTTATAATAACATATCAGAATATGAGTTTTACTGATGTTATTACTTCATAATTAAACAACCTAAGAAGAAAAAGTCGAAGAAGAAATAAAGTTGAAAGAATCGGTAACGGACATTACCTCTTCTTTGAAGCACCTCTTTGAGATATCCTTTTAGGGCACTAAAATTGGTCTTTGAGGAAGAACAAAACCTCTAGGATGTTTCTATGTAAGTGGAGAAGATAATTTGGTAGGGTTTGGCCGAGATTTAAGGCTCAAAGTGGTGTGAGGAAGAGAGGCAGGAGGTGCCCTTTTATAAGGGAGGAGAGGGGCTCCTTTGGAATAACTAAAAATATTATTTTATTATAAAGCCAAATTCGGTTTTAAATAGCTCAAAATTGATTTATTTCGAAGCTAAGGTGGGGATGGGTCGAAATCCTCTCATCCAATAGAATTTATACAAGTTTAGGTTCCTATTTAAACCTTATCATTTAGATGTAACATTAAGTTAAATAATTTTACTTTTACCGTGTCTTCTTGTGTTCTTACACTATAAGGTTAATAAACTTACTATAACAAGACAAACAAACCCCAAGTTGTTTATTATTAATATATATAACCTTATCTATGTCATTCGGTAGAATATTAGATTTTTAGGAATAAAATAACAATTAATAATATAATATTTGTTTTAAAAACTATTTTATGTCAATTTTGACACTATTTAGTAATTGATTTTGGTGAAAATCATAAAAGAATTATTAGTTAGAAAAAAGTTAATTAAATAAATAATAACATGTCATATTAACCTATAAAATTAGTGTAATTCATAAAAAGTCTCAAATTAAATTTATTTGGGTATTTATAACATCAATTATGTCAATATTTCATTAATAAGATAATTACTGCATCCTAATTGTGTCATAAATAAATTAAATTATATAATGTCTAAAAATTACAAATAACATACCATTATGTAGGAAATATTGTTAGATTTCTAATGAGTATTTATAGTCGAATGTATCTTCTGTATAACCCTATATTAAAAATTATTTACTTATTAAACTTTGATTTTAACTATTTTAACCCATCTTAATAATAAATGTCCTAATCTAATCCAAGTGGGCCTAAATGATCATATTTTATTCCTAAGGTTGTTTTTGGTCGAATTACTCTTATAAAATAGAATTAGGACATGTGTTAGGGTAATAATAATAACATTTGTACCCTTAATTACCATATTTACTTTTTACCGTGGTAAAAAAAGAAAAAAGTTATTATTCACCAAAAATTATTTTCATCTCATTGAACTAAATTTTACTTACTAACCTCAACCGTGTCTCTCGGATTTTTGAAATTCCACTAATAGAAGCTGTAAATTTATGATTTATGAAAAATTCATTTTTTAACTACCACTTAGTGGTTTCACTATTCATCAAAAAATGAAATTTTCCAGAAAAATACAAAAAATAGGCCTAAGCTATATTTGATATTATGAACTAAAAAATGATGTCTATTTTACCAAATTCAAAACATATCAGTTACATTAACTAATTTAAAAATTAATTCTCGTCGTCAAAACAAATGGCATGTTTTTAAGAGATAATAACTATCAAAAGATTGACATTTGTTTATAACTGGTTTAAATGTGACATTACATCCAATGACCAAAATTGTAATAAATTGTAAAAATATATTCTAAATATACTTTAAAACAACTCAAATTAATAATTTATCACTATTAATTATTTTGATTAAAAAAGTTGTTTTTAATTAAAATTTATTAATTTTCACTATTCATCAATATATGAAAGTTATCCGAAAAGTACCAAAATTTCACCTTAGGCTAAATTCGATACTCTGAATCCAAAAATGAGCTCCATTTTGAGAGATAAAATTTTTAAAATTTTAAAAGGTGGTTATTACTATTCATAACGGCTAGTTTTAATAATATTTTAATAACATATCGTTGTTTAGTGAAACTCCGTATTGCATACTACACACGCTATCGAGGAAGGTCATGATTGCTTGTAATGCAAGGCAAGCCAAGGATGCGTGTTGTGTAAGCTTCTTTTGGTGTAGCGTACAACACAAGACATTAATAAAATTAAAAAGAATATTTTTCATAAAATCTAGGGGTGTTACATTCTACCCCCCTTAAAATGAATTTCTCCCTCGAAATTCGTCGGGGTTATAAATGGTTTACTACTCGAAAGATTATTTAATAGAAACCCACATCGTAAAAAGGAATAGAAAAACCAATATTTAAAAACAAAAGTATGAAACGTAATGGTTACCCAAATAAACTAATCACTGGGTTTCCACATAGGTGAAAATATGGATATGGAAGAGAAATCTAACCATCATGTTCTGATGGAGAGTGGTAGAGAACATGGCTATGGAAAAGCCAGAAATCACAAAGCCATAAATTTGTGACAATCTAAGGTACCATATGATTCATTAGATATAAGAGCACTAGGACAACATTTTTGGTTTTCAAGATCGTTTCACTAAAGTTGATGAAATTGGAATTAGAAGAAATACTTTCGTGATTTTGGTATAGTCTCACCGTTGGTCGTTCTTTGGACAATTTCCACTTCATCTCTTAAAGAAATGAAGTTGAATTTGTTATTCGTGATGTGTTAGCAGATCATGTGATAGAATGATGGGTCATTCCACCTCTTTCAAACAAAAGGTTAGCAAAAGTTATAAGTCCATCTTATGGTTAGATTAATCGTATATGGTTCCAAAAATGAACTTATACATCATATATCATAATACTTAATAAAATAAAACTAGTTTCTACTAACCACAGACTTCCTGTAGGACAGTGGTAGGCGATAAAGGCCAGTCGCATTTCGGTTGTGGGTTCGATTCCCACAACCTTGTCCGACGCGATGGGCTGTCGCCCGTCCTGCAGGTTGTCTTTTTTTTTAAAATGATATTACTATAACATCCCATCAATAATATCGAAAAAAAAACTCTATCCCTAAACAATACTAACTTATGTACAACATAATCCATTCCAATATTTAGGCTTATCCATAATACTGCAGTCCACTCTCATAATATAGTGAAAATGATTACCAGATATTTAATACTATCTTTGATCCCCATATATCATAAGATATGTCTGGTTGGTCAAATTACAAACATGTGAATACCTTAATCATGTATTCTCTTGAATAATGAATACCCATTGAGCCTTAGTGAAAAAATGAATGAAGTCAAAAGTTAACACTTTCCACATACCAAAATCCAAAAATTCTACATACTCAAACCATGATATAACCTTCTCCTTATATCAGTCATGAGCTCATGAATACGGTCAAACATTTCATTTTCTCGTTTTCCATTCATTATGCGCATATCATCTTTTTTTCGAAAAATATCTCAATCACATTCCAGGGTTACCGGTACCATTTAAAACAACAATATACCAATACATAAATATTCCAATATTCCACGATACTATATACAACATTATTTTGGAATCCCATTACATAAACACTTAATCATTCCACCACATTATTGTCATATTCAACATCACCAATAGTGATCGCATGTGACTTCCCTTTGTCCTTTTCCTTATGTGGTTTCTCATGTCGATCATCACTAATCCTTGGATTAGGGAATTTACTAGAATAATCCCCCATTTCCTTGCACTTGAAGCATTGAAGTGTAGTAGGTTCATTCTGTGTATCCCTTCCTTTTTTTGCATCAGTAGACATCTTCTTCCCATTATTGCGGCATTCAAATGCCCGATGACCTTGCTTTCCACATTTGAAACATTTACATGTCCCTTTAAGACAATCTCCACCATGCTTCTTTCCACACTTTGATCATAGGGAAACATTCATCTTCTTTTCAGCATTATTCTGAGATTTCTCCTTGAACTCCAACTTTCGTTTCTTGTCAAAACTATGAGATGGATAACTAACACCAACTTCCATTTCTACCTTGATAGCACAACACACAATTTCTTCATAGCTACTGAAGTCTCTTATAGCTAATTCCCTTAGAAGATTTGGTTTTAATCCACTGAAGAATCGATCAACTTTACTTTTAGGTTGGATGATAAATCCAGATGCATACCTTGCAAGCCTTGTAAAATTCGCTTCGTATATACCAACAGATTCATCATCCTTTTTCTTTAGTTCAAAAAACTCCTTCTCCATCTTTGTTCGAAGAATACGAGGGAAGTACTTATTGAAAAATAAGTTCTTTAACTCTTCCCATTCCATGGACTCAATTTCATCTCTTTTCTTCGTATTCTTAATAAGATTCCTCCATTGATCAGAATCACCTTCCAAACGATACACTACTAAGATGAATTTATCATGCTCAGAACATTGAAGAACTGAAAATATCTTTTCAGTAGTACTGATCCATTGTTCAGCAACAAGTGGAACAGAATACCCACTGAAAGAAGGTGGACGTTGCCTCATGAAGGACTCAATAGAATATTGTTCCCTTCTCTGCTCATTTGGAAGTCCAGAATGATTCATAGCTTAAGTAAGTATAGAAATAAGATTTTGCACTCCATCTCCCATAACATTTTTTTGTTCAGGAGGAAAATCATTGCATTTCCCATTACATTGATCAACACGGTTTCTTCGGGTTCTAGCCATCGTCTAAAACCCAAAAAGAATAGTGTGAGAGGTAAAAATCACGCTAGGGAAAACAATATAATAAAGGGGGAGTACCTTCAATATCTAACATCTTAGGTTAAATTCTAAGATCGTTACCGTAGTTCAAGGACTATATCCTATACGTATACTTATCCTTAGGGACATCCCTAGACATACCTTAGAAATATCTCTAGGGATCTCACTAACTTTTTCGCATCCTAGTTTCCAAAGGTTGACTAAACCTTTCCTCTGATACCAACTGTAGAGACCCGAAGCTTGACGTACATGGAAATTACATTACTTTTTCGGAATACTTAGTAAATAACAGAAACACACACACACAAGGACCGTAATAGTTTAGTGTCTTTGGAAACTCGTAATATAATCTTCTAATCGGGGTGAAAGATCTTCAACATCTCCCATAAGGATCTTCCCTTTTTTTCTTACCTAAAACCATTATTTATATCATGGGGAAAAGAAAACACAAAAGGGTGAGCTCAAATGCTCAGTAAGGGTAAATAAAAGAAATATCAATCACATCATATTCATAAGAACATAACATTTTGGAAATATTAACCTGCAAAAGAGAGCATAATTTCATAACAAGGGATAAATCATCGTAGTGAAATGAAATCCCAATAATCATAACATACAACATGAAACTTTTTGGCATACACACTTAATCATAGAGAATCATTTATTATTATTCAAGACTCGCCAATACTATCTTAGTGGACAAAGTCCATTTCTGAACTGAGTTCACTCCTCGTTTCAGTCCTGTTTCACTGAACCGGTATAACCTACCATTCCAGCCATGTCTATCTAATGAGATATAAAATCTTTACCCAATGCATTGGAGGGGGATATAGGTCCCACCCATCTCATAATGATACCATTCTTATGTGTGCCACAAAATCATAAACCATACATCATTGCATAACCCATGTAATAAAAGTGGGAATCCTAAACATCGTGACATCATAAAACAATTCATATAAGATAAAGGAATTCATAAATATAATTCCATCACAACATAATCAAATCAATGTAATAATAGGGATAGAAACAGAACCCTTTATTATCTTATATGGAAAATAATTTTGATAAAACACTTGAACTCCATTCTTGAGGAAAATATTCTTTCTACTTCAAAAAATATTTTTCCTTTAATAACATGTCATACAATTTTAAACTAAAAGAAGTTGATTAAAAATAAACTTGAAAACTTTTAAAGGAAGATTCTTTTAAATAATGTTTTAAAAATCCATTCATTCTGTAGAAGTTAAAAAAACATTCTTCTCGTACTTTTGTCAGAAAAGTCAAAAAGTACCTCGTATGAAAAATGACAAAAGATTCCTTTCATATCTTTTACTAAAAACACAACGAAGGGTAAAATTGGATATAAACTATTGTAGAAGGATATAAATATTACATATTGAGGAAACATGGATGTGGATGATAAAATACACCCCAGTAAATACCAAAGTATAAACAATCTCAGATAAATATGAGATTGTGATATTTCCCTTACCTTAGGTCTGATTTGCTTCGTAAGTGTCCGAACCTCCTGTATAATGATTTAAATAATGTTATTTTATTATTCCATATTCATAATTATTTTTATTATATCATATATTGTCATATTCTTATCTTCTTAGTAATATTTCATTACTACTTGTTATTCGGGTGTTTATTACTTTTTGTTCTTATGCGTGTTTTGTCGAATAAATTATCATTATTCTCTTTAGTTTATAGATACCTCATTTACAGAATGGTATTAGTGTAATATATATCATATTCATTCATTAAATTCATTTATATAATCATTATGAAATGAATATCATGTAGAACGAGTCGCATCACATCGTGGAGACGATATTCCGTACGTACGCACGAGTGATGATATCATTCCTATGATCGTGGAATTGTATTGGAGTGTATGTATACTATTTCAGAATCAATATCACTTTATAATAGTCATATATAGTCATTATTTACACCATTATACCCATCCAAGTATGGTGGTGGTGGAAAATAGATTTCACCACGGCGTGGAGACGGTATTCCGTACGTACGCACGCGCAGTGATTTTGTTTTTCTTAGGATGGATAGATGGTAAAATAGGGTTGTTTCATTATTATAATAACATATCAGTATATGAGTGATACTAATGTTATTACTTCATAATGAAACAACCTGAGAAGAATAATTGGAAGAAGAAATAAAGTTGAAAGAATCGGTAACAGACATTACCTCTTCTTTGAAGAACCTCTTTGAGATCTCCTTTTAAGGTACTAAAATTGGTCTTTGAGGAAGACCAGAACCTCTAGGATGTTTTTATGGAAGTGGAGAAGAGAATTTGTCAGCGGTTGGATGAGCTTGAAGGCTCAATGTGGTGTGAGGAAGAGAGGGAGGAGGTGCCCTTTCATAATGGAGGAGAGGGGCTCCTTTGGAATAACTAAAAATATTATTTTATTATAAAGCCAAATTCGGTTTTAAATAGCTCCAAATTGATTTATTTCGAAGCTAAGGTGGGTATGGGTCGCAATACTCTCATCAAATAGAATTTAGACAAGTTTAGGTTCCTATTTTAACCTTATCAGTTCGATTTAACATTAAGTTAAATAATTTTACTTTTACCTTGTCTTCTTGTGTTCTTACACTATATGGTTAATAAACTTACTATAACAGGCCAAAAGAACCCCAATTTGTTTATTATTAACATATATAACCTTATCTAAGTCATTTGGACGAAACTTAGATTTTTTAGAATAAAATAACAATTAATAATTTAATATTTGTTTTAAAAACTATTTTATGTCAATTTTGACACTATTTAGTAATTGATTTTTGTGAAAATCATAACAGAATTATTAGTTCAAAAAAAGTTAATTAAATCAATACTAACATGTCATATTAACCTAGAAAATTAGTTTAATTCATAAAAAGTCTCAAATTACATTTATTTGGGTACTTATAACATCAATTATGTCAATATTTCATTAATAAGATAATTACTGCATCATCATTGTGTCATAAATAAATTAAAATATTTAATGTCTAAAAATTACAAATAACATACCATTATGTATTAAATCTTTTTAGCTTTATAATGAGTATTTATAGTCGAATTTATCTTATTTATAACCCTATATTAAAAATTATTTACTTATTAAACTTTGATTTTAACTATTTTAACCCTTCTTAATAATAAATGTCCTAATCTAATTCAAGTGGGCCTAAATTATCATATTTTATTCCTAAGGTTGTTTTTGGTCGAATTACACTTATCCAATAGAATTAGGACATGTTTCAGGGTAATAATAATAACATGTTTACCCTTACATACCCTATTGACTTTTAACCGTGGTAAAAAAAGTAAAAAGTTATTATTCACCAAAAATTATTTTCATCTCATTGAACCACATTTTATTTACTAACATCAACCGTGTCTCTCGTTTTTTTGAAATTCCACTCACAGAAGCGGTAAAATTATGTTTTATGAAAAATTCATTTTTTTAACTACCACTTAGTGGTTTCACTATTCATCAAAAATGAAAGTTTCTAGAAAAATACCAAAAATTAGGCCTAAGCTATATTTGATATTATGAACTCAAAAATGATGTCTATTTTACCAAATTAAAAACATATCAATTACATTAACTAATTTAAAAATTAATTCCCGTCATCAAAACAAATGGCGTGTTTTTAAGAGATAATAACTATCAAAAGATTGACACTTGTTTATAACTGGTTTTAATGTGACATTACATCCAATGACCAACATTGTATTAAATTGTAAAAATATATTATAAATATACTTTATAACCACTCAAATTAATAATTTATCACTATTAATTATTTCGATTAAAAAAGTTGTTTTTAATTAAAATTTAGTAATTTTCACTATTCATCAGAATATGAAAGTTATCCGAAAAGTACCAAAATTTCACCTTAGGCTAAATTCGATACTCTGAATCAAAAAATGAAGTCCATTTTGAGATATAAAATTTCTAAAATTTTAAAAGGTGGTTATTACTATTCATAACGGCTAGTTTTAATAATATTTTAATAGCATATCGTTGTTTAGTGAAACTCGGTATTGCGTACTACACACGCTATCGAGGAAGGTCGTGATTGCGTGTAATGCAAGGCAAGTCAAGGATGCGTGTTGTGCAAGCTTCTTTTGGTGTAGCGTACAACACAAGACATTAATGAAATTAAAAATAATATTTTTCATAAAATCTCTGGGTGTTACATGGTATGTCCCCATTTCGGATTGTTTTTGGGTAATCATGTCATCTCCATGTAGAAGTTGAGCATTGAGCTTATTGGGTTATAAAAAATGAAACATGGATTTGGCCTAAGCTGGAATCCAAAGGAAGATGCAGATGCAAGAGATTGATGAGATTAAAATGTATTCATATGAGAACTCAGGGCTCTATAAGGAATTTTCAAAATCATATCATGAACAAATGATCCAAAAAAAAGAATTTCAAGATGGAGAGAAAGTCTTGATATATAGATCACGACTAAAGCTGATGCCTGGTATGTGGTGTTCCAGGTTATTAGTTTCTTATATTGTATCTAATTTTTTGTCTTATGGTATAGTGGAGATATCCCAAGAGGAAACTAGAGAGATATTTATAGTCAATAGGAAATGTTTAAAGAAATACATTGAGGGGATTCCTACTAATGTAGTGGACTTAATCACAATGCATTACCCCATCAAAACTTGAGCATAGCAGGCTGTTCCTAACCCTTTCACATTTATATTATTTTTCCTATTTAAAATTCTGAATTCCATGTGCATATATCATCACATGGGTTCACATTGATAAAAATGCAATATTTTATGTGTGGGTGAGAGGACCTTTTAGTTTAGTAATTTCAATCATTTTCCTGTTTTTCAATGATTTAAAAACAATTGTGTGTTTTCAAATTGTGTGTTTTTATTTTTCAATTTTTGTGTGTTTTTGATAATTTTGAGTTGAAATTATTCTCATAACCATTTTGAAATCCATATAAATAAGTGAAAAAATTTATCCCATGAAACTGAGCCTAAATTAATGCTAAAAATGACTTTTTTTCAGGTAAAAATCTATTGAAATTTCATGAAAAGTACTCTAAATTTTGAATCTCATGCTACATCTCACTATATTTATATTTGAAATCACTTTCCTGTGAGGCTTCTAAACCATTATTTTCCTATTCTTTACATTTACCTCATTTCTTAAGAGAACCAAACCATGCTTGATTTAACCAGAATTTGATTTATTCCTGTCAAAACTTAAGGGATTGAGGTACTTATGTCTTAAATGATTGTAGCATTTTTTTTAATAAATCCCCAATTTGAAAGAATCCTTTTTTTAGAATGGAATACCCTGAACATTTAATCCGTGTATCCCTTAAAATCCTAGAACAACTTGTTAGGTTAGCCACATTATAATCTAATTTTCCCAACCCAACTAACTCTTGAAGTGTAATTGCATAATCTAGTTGAACTTAAGTGTGGGGGAAGCTGTCTTGTGTTGTGCTACCCCATTTTTCTGGTACTTTGGGTGGAAAATTAAATTCTGAAGAGATGTTTTTGCTACTGAAAAAACCATTCTGTTGAAATCTATGACTTTTATAGAGCTTTCATGAAAAGTAAATTTGTGCCTTTATGGAGCTTATAAAAAAAGAAAGGGGTTCCTATTTGGAGAATTCATGAAAAAAAATATTTTGGAGAAGATTACATTTTTTGTTTTGGAGAAAATGAATGGTGCTAACATTCCATGAATTTTCATGATGATAATGCTGAATTGATGATAACGGGATTGGGGATGAGACCATATTGAAGTGAAAATTAGATTAATGCAATTTTGCTTCAAAAAGAGTCAAGCACTCCTCATTCAGCCTTATATTTTTTCACATCTAAATCCTACCAACTCAAAGCCACAGAATAAACCTAAAATGACTTAATAATAAACATATATCTTTGGATCAAATCAGGTGGTGATATTGGAATTTATCAAGCCGATGGTGACCCTTGTATGAGTTTGGATGAGAAAGATAGTGCTGAGAAATTGGAATTTTGGAGATGAGAGAAAATTAATGTGTGGTAAGTGTTTTTTGTTCATGGGAGGAGAAATTAAGTGGAAATATATTGAATATTATAAATGTAGAAATAGAAATAATGGATTTTATGAGGCATGATATCATTTGTTTCTTGGTGTAGAATTGTTAAATATCAAGGATATGTGTCTTAAAAATTGTTTTGATATTGATGTTTACTTTTCACAATTTTTTTGGAATACATCATATAATTATTTTCCTTGGAGTGCAAAAGGGTAAGTGTGGGGGTGTGATCACATCACAATTCCCAACATAATTTCACTCCTACATCACTGTTTTAAACTAGTTTTGTATTTTAAAATTACAAATATCATCTCAAATTGGACATATAATTTAATTCAACTATTAAATTTTTATCACTGTTAAAAAGGGAAATTGTTCTTTTTTTGGTGATTTCTTTGTAGGAGGAGGTGATTCGGAGGATCAGATATGATCTAGAAGGGAAATGGGCCAAACTGCATGGATTCCTAAGGACATTTGTCCAATGGTTTTCATTTTTTTCAAATCATGTTCTTCCAAATGGTCTGGAATTTTGTGGGTCGCTCCAAGACGTCTTGGGATAAAACACCTCCCAAGTAACCAAAGCCAAATTAGGTCATTAAGGAGTCTATCCAAACCAATATGTCCATGGGACAGAATCTGCCTGTAGTCAATGATTTGGTTCTGTATTTCGGCCATATTATCATACTGTCATCCACCATTGGCCTCTAACTTTGATATGGTTATAGTAACAATTCTAGCCTAAAAATTTTATATTTTGTCCAACTCGAGTTAAATCCATTTACCAAATCAAAAATGATACACAATTGGTATCCCAAAAATTGAGTTCCCAAAACCACTCCCCATTTTGGGTATAAATTGACACCATGGGCACCCCATTTGGAAGTTTGGACAAGGAGTGAAGTGCTTCCATTTTGGGGTTATAGAGGTGTCCTCTCACCACCTTATAGGTTCTATAAATCCTTATACTAATAGGGGTATCTCTTGAAGTAAGGATCCCTTCATCTAAGCCTTCCTCTCTTTCTTACTTTGTAATATTTATGTTTTCATAATAAACATCTTTATTCCTCTTCTATTTCTCATATTTTCTTCTGAATTCCCCTGTTTTACTCTATTTTATTCTTATTTAATCTTACTAATTGGTCTGGAATAAAGATTTGAAATGATATTGGGCTTTATGCTTTCTAAACCTTTTCACATGAAAAACGTTTCTACGATGGCTATGCCACCCATGGAAGAGTAGTTATTTTTAGTAATCGATCAACGTCTATCCTTCTTCCATAATTTATTTAGTATCAATGAGATACTATAATTCACATATTATGATCTATTAATTGATTTTTTAATTTAAATCAAACTAATATATCAATTGAATAGTTAACACAAAACCCACGAGGTGGGGAATTGTGTGAACTATGAGAGTGAAACCTTAATCAGTAATCCAAAACCACACTGGATAAATTTATAAAATTAAAACATATTACCTAAACTCAATTATTTCTCATTTACAGAATGGATATGTTCCTTAATTTACCACTAACCATAATCTATCCTTATAACATCAATCAAATCAGGGTGTTGCGATTACATGTTCTGAAGATAGGCTAGTGTTTAATTCACATTATCTTTGTGGTAAGGTTAATTCTCATAGGGTTTGTGGGTTAACAAGTTATGGGATAATAATTAAGTGGATGTTAATTTAAATGATAATGATAAATAATTTATTGAATAGGTGGAATGAGATTGATTATTCCATTTAAAATATTTTCAATTTTTTTTGTTTTGTATTTTTAATCGAACATCATTTCAAAAATAAAAACAAAAAATATACACTCTTCATCCAGAAAATTTCTTCTAGTTTTTTTAACTGGAAGAAACCCCTAAATCCTTTAAAGTAGTATTATTATTACCTTATATGTTATTTTCAAAATACCTTAAATAATTTGTAAAATTTACTTCCTCCTTTGAGAGACGACATTGGTCAGCCACTATGTTTCAGCTAAGTACCCAAAAATCACACATCATTTGAGAGCACCCACAACAGTGCATTTCAATAAGGCAAATGATTTATGATTTAAATTTATTATTAAATATGTGGGGAATGTTTTGGAAATACAGTATATGGGTTGGGGACTAGTTAATTTATGACCCTCAATGCATCAGTAGTCACATGAGACAAAATCATTTGGTGAAAAACCCTTCATGTTTGATTGCAATATGTTTCAAAAAGTAAGAATAATATATATTAACATAAATAAGATGGGAATCGGGGCACAAACACAAAATTTATTGAGGATAGATCTTGACAGTAACTATCTTATGTATTGGTCATGATAATACATATTTCCAGCATTATACATTCTGTCATAATAATTATTCTATGTGATTAATTTATTAGTTAGAATATCCATGCTCAATTTTTAAACTCATGTGCTTATTTATATGGAATTATTAAGACATATTTTATTACATCCATATTGATTATTTATTATGAATTTTAGATATATTACACTATAATTTTCCCTTAATAAGAATTACAACTCACCCTTATTTTGTTTCATTACCCCAGTGTTTGAAGATGAATTATTGTAATGGGTTTCAAGGTTGCTGAGCAGTTTTTTGTAATATATTATGTTTTTTAATTCCAATATATTTTTTTTCCATATATGTGATCATTCTTTACAGAACTGTAAAACTAATTGGTTCTTTGGGATTTGATTCCATGTAATCACTTTAATGTACTAAATTAAGACACTAGCTTCTGGCATCTAGGGTCAAGGCGTTACAGTTGGTATCAAAGGGAGGTTTAGTAGAAACCCTGGAATCAATATTAATAAAAAAATATATTATAAAAAATAACCCTATGATATGATTTGTGTATAAGTATAAATTAATATCCCAATGAAACAAGGTCCATGATTTTGAGATTTTCAATGCATAAAATTTTCAATTTTTGTTATTTATTTCACTTGTTTTGGGATTACACTTACTATTTCATAATGATGTGATATAATATAGTTTATGTATTCATTTAGAAATGGATAATATAAGATGGAATTGGAAACATATCAATACATATAATACAAAGTGTAATAATGATTGTTTATTTAATGGTATTAAGCCAATATTTTGAAGGGATGTAGTCAGCCAAGAATTATCATCATTTGAGGACATAGTAACATGAAATAACAAGATAAAGGTAGAATTATATAAGTATTATAGAATCAGATGGAGGAGCGAGAATAATAGGGAAACAGGGAAATATTTGGATATTAGAAAGAATACAAAGTTGGATTTTCCAACATGTGATAACATTGGAAAGAAACACCTTGGTAAATTCTTAAAAGGAATAGGAGTTTGTTATAAGTGAAAAGATAAGGTTCATTATGCTAAAGAATTTAATGGGATGAATAAAACGGCTACTATTAAGTGTCACAATAGAATGAAAATATAGAACTATGCATATGAATTCCCTAATCATCAAGAGAACACACCACAAAATATACTAATAGATCATCATCAAGATTATGTTATTAAAACATAAAAAGAGGAAGAATTAGTGGGTTTTTATTTGGATTCGTGAATAGGTTAATTTTATTAGTTTATCAATAATTTATTTTATATATGAATTATAAAATATATAAGTCTAGTATGGTAGTTAATTTTCACCAAGTATTTAAAATCATGTGTCGATCGGTATCATTGACCAAGAAAAGTGATTTATGGAAAATATTACTTTCATGTAAATCATATGATTGAGGAAAATAAAATCCTTAATATGTTTCTAATATTGAGAAAATTATTTATTGATAAAGAGAGGGTTGATGTGGATAACATAATATGGATGATACTAACTACCTTGGATCTGTTTCATGATTTGTTGAAAAAGTGGTTTATACTATCATTAATGGAGTTTACGTAATTTTTTTATTTAAGAAATATATCCAATATCCTATGTTTTACTTACAGAATACGGATGAATTAATGTTTCCAATAATGTATTTTTGGTAATTTAGGTTATTACGATGTGTCAAGAGATTACCTAATGATGGTATTCACATGTTAAGAATGTGAAAATTAAGAGATGCATCATGGTGATTGAAGTATAATGATATATTCATTATGGAAATTTAGTGACCTTTATTCTAAAGGGGTGGATCATAATCTTTTGGAAAAGATAACCATTTATGAAATGGATTAAGTTGATATTTTCAAGAGGATTTAGTGGTTTATTTATTAGTTCACCATATGATGAAACATTTTCAAAGAAATGATGTTGAAATAGTTCAAGGAACAACCAAAGGATATAATTGTTTTTATGAAATTGAAAAATATATTAACATATATTCTTAGAGAGTGGAAACATTTCTCAACCCTAGGAAAAATGTCCTTCAAACAAATTGTTTTCCCTGTTATCATAAATTTTTATGATTTAAATGACCTTTTCATAAACATGGTAAAATGATTTATGGTAAAAAAAAATTATCTGAACATTTTCTCGATCACTCTTCGTCAGTATTTGATTATTATTTTTTTATTCAGTTTCCACGCACTCATACTCAGAAACATTGTTATGTGATTATTCTGGATAACATTTTTACTCTCATTTCTATCTAATTAAGAGGCTATTTTATTATCTATTTTATGATGTTTTTTTTTTCAAAAATAGTATTTTTTAATTTCAAACAATATATTACTGAGATATGGTTTGAAAAGATAAGACACAATGTATTTAATCATGGGAGAAAGTAACACCCTAAGACATTACTATATAATTAATTTTAGAATAGGTTAAATTAATTACCACTAGTAAATGATATTAATTATATACATATATATATGTGTGTTATATTCAATAAAATATTTTTTAAATTCATCCAATAAGTTTTATATGAATAAGATAAGAACAAAATAATTTTTTATTCTAAAAGCTATATTTTTATTAAGGCAATTTTTCCACCATTTAATGCAACACCTATTTTAGAACCATATATTGGAACATGAATAAAATTTATATGAAAAAATAATGATTATTTTCAAAATAGGAATATATAGGTTTCGTTAGTAATATTTTTTGGTGTTTTTCTAAGAAGTTTCACTTTTTTATGAATAGTGAAAAATAAAAAATTTTAATTGAAAAGTGACTTTTTGTCTAAATAATTTATAATTTTAAATTATAATTTTAAATTTTTAAAAAGTATTATTAGATAAATTTGAAAATTTTTAATACAATTTAGGTCATTTTAATCATATGTATATTGAATTTAGATATAAAAACTTTGTGAACTAGTGAACATTTTCACTTTAAAACCCTGTTTTTATGTCGTGTCTATGAGATAAATTTTAAATTTATTTCAACCAGATCTATGATTGGATTTTAGAAAAATAGAATCCAAATTTCTAATCATAATTATTTATATTATCTAAAAAGTTAAAAGTATTTTTTTACTAAAAATATTAGTTTATGTAATTAAAATTACTTATAGAAATTAAGGTAAAAATTATTTTTCGTAGTGGTGAAACATTAATCTTAAATGGAAAAGGAACTAGAAACTTGTCCAATTGTTTTACTACCCATATTTATTTCATATGCACTCATGGATATTATTTTATTAATTATTGGGATACTATTCCATGAAAATGAGCTATATAATATGATAATTAAGGAAAAAAGAAAAAAAGTAACATTCGTTACCATTAACATTTATAAAGTATTTTGATATGGTCAAAATCTACATTATTTCAGTTATACAAATTATTCTAAATGGTAAAGGATTATTTTTCATTATATTTCTTTTTTAAATTTTTATATATTAATATATTTGATAAACTTATTAAGGAATGAAAATGTGATTATTATTTACATAATAATTAACCAAAACAAATGATACTAAAAATATCAAGAGTTAAGTGAATTGATTGAATTTATATCATAAATTATTAATTTTAGATTAATATGAATTTTAAATATTATTTAATTTAATATATTCCAATTCCATAATTTTATTTATATTTTTAAATATAAATTAAGTCAATAATATCAAAATTAACATCAATGCTATTCTATAATAAATGATATTTTAATAAGGGATTTAGAATCTACTAAAAACCCAATATTATTGTTATGAATTTTTAAATGTTAATAAATATCAAATATAGTCAATTAATTTACCAAATAGTCATTTACATTGAAAAAATTGACCACAAAACTCTAGAAACATTGTTAACACAATTATGGTTAAAGATGGTTTTTTTTGCACGTTACATGCGTTTCTATTAAAATTAATTTCAAACACACATGATATATTTAGATTGTAAATTATATATCATATTAATAATTATGTGGGTCCATATTTTCTAAAAAATATAGTGATAATTTATTATTAATGATTAAACTATCCAGATTATAAAATTACTTAACCTTCTTAAAACACAAAAAGGTAAAAATATGGAAATAAGGATGTTATGGAAAAAAATGATAAGAAATTTTTTTTTGTATGTATGGCTCCAAAATACATTCAATTTAATTCATTTTTTGTTCAATTTAGTAGGAACATTATGAATGGGAGTCCTACAAATAGTGTTTAGCTATTTATATTTACAGGAATGCCACTCTCACTCCACTCTAAAAAGGCATTCACTCCCCACACTAATTTAAACCTCTATAGCCTTTTTATCATCTAAAACATTTCATTATAATATCAAAAAATCCCAAAAATCATACCTTAAGCCTTAATTTGGTAATAAAACAATCCAACTAAGTATATTGATATAAACCAAAAGGAGTTAGTTGAATAAGAGGTAATGTTCTTCAACGAGCTCTTTTGTTTTAATTCTTTATAGACCCATTAAATTTTTATAATATATTTATTATATTATAAAAATTGTACCACCAATATACATAGTAGTTTTTATGTTTTGGGTAATACCTACACTTTCAAACACACTTTCATCAAATGAGATACACAATCACAGTTTGAGTGTACAGCAGACTGCCGTCTCACGAACTGATATCGTTCATTCTTCTATAGACACCTTTCAAGGTAGGGAATAATGATGGAATTATATTTTAAATATTTTATATACGATATTTTTAATTTATTTACTCTTATTTAATTTTTTTTATATAACCCACACCTTTATGCTCACAATTTTGCGGGAATATAATAACATCATTTTTAGGTGTGCGGACTACTGTGACCTCAATATGATGCGATTAATTCACACTTTAAATAGAATGTATTAAGAATGGTTTTAATGAAAATATGATATAAAATTGATAGTAAAATAATAATATAATTATAATATAAATATATATAATTTCATGCTCTCAATTTTAATATGACATTAAAATGGAAACAACGTTCATGCGTACGTACGACTTACCATCTCCGTGAATTCTATATATTGTTTCTGATATAAAATCATTATAAATTACCATAAAGAGATATATAATAAACATATATAATATTTACATCATGTATAAAATTATAAAGATGATGAAATCATTATATATGCAATCCTAACCAAAATAATAAGTCAAAACATACTAAAAACCTATGCAATTAAAACCCGAAATAGTGAAAATCATGATGGATTATTAACCAACGGGTAAAAAGATATTTTAAGAAGATAAAAAAATATTATAACTATGAGAATGGTTATGGTATAAATTAAAATTTTCTTAAATTTATTATACCTTTGGTTAAATAGAGTTCCACTAAAAGGATGTTCATGGTAAGAGTTTTTTTTCATCTCTTATTTATTTCTGTGAGATAAATTCCATATTCACCATTTTTTGTGGTGTATATACTTAAATGGAATATATTTTCTGATTATTATAATTAAATTAATTAGGGATTTAAATATCCATTTGATTATATCTCTTTAATAGGGTTTACAGTTTCAATGTTACCAAATCAGTAATGTAATTTTTGACACAATTTGGCTTCATTGAGTCAATTTTTAGTTATATGCCTATATTATTTTATAAGGATTATATAACACTCATTTGACATGGTATATATCCAATATATTTAATCTTGTAATATTATATGATTCATTTAATATCAATATTTCATGGGGCTTATGATTCAAAATTTTAAAAGTGGTATAGGATGCTTTGAAATGTTTAATGATTATTTTCATCCAGAATGTTTCGAATGATTTGTAATGGTATTTAAATTCATCAATGTCAATAAACCTTGTTGTTACTTATCCTTAACCAGGGATATTTTTCCTTTTAAAATACATATTCTTTCCCTATATGTATTTTTATTATTTTCACCTAGCATAGTATTGATATTCACATCCCTGAATAAATTTTATTATTAATAATCTTCTGCTTGAGTTATCAACATTCCAGTGGTCATTGAACATAAATTTTCACTAAATACCCACATTATTTATCGAGGTTATTATTATTTCCTAAACTAGTTCATACATTGAAATTTATATTATTTATTTAGTAAATATTGATAAATATGTATCCTTTACCCAATACAGATATTTGATTAGGAACACCTTAAATAATTTAAATTTATTATTAGATATGTTCATAATGTTTTTGATTGAGAATATGAATGTTGGGGACCTATTAATGCAAGATCCTATAATCATTGATAGTCTAATGGGAATATATTATTTAGTGAAAAATCCTTCATGTTTGTTTCCAAGCTGTTTTAAAAAGTTAGGAGGATAGATCTCAATAAAAATCAGATGGGTTTCTACCCAAACACTAAAACATTCTTGTGGATAGATCTCGATAGTAACTATCTTAAGGATATATATTGATAGTGTATATGTACAACATTATTCTTTCCATCAGTATTATTATTCCATGTGATTAATTAATTAGTTAGAATATCTATGGTAAAGTTTTAAGCTCATGTGATTATTCAAATGGAATTATTTGATCATTTTTGATTCTTACATTTTTTTATTAGTAATTAGAAATTCATCATTTATTACACTATAATTTTCCCTTATTGATCATTTGATCTCAACTTTTTTTCCATTTCCCTATGTTATGAATATGACTTCATTGAAAGAGTTTCAAGAATCTTGATTATTTTATTTTGTTACATATTTTATTTTCTTATTCCAAATGTAAATTGGGTTTCATGTATGCAATACTATTTCCAAAAACTAATATTCTCATTGATCCTTTGGTATTTTAGTCCTTGTAATTATGCCAATGTAATATTTTGAGGTACTTGCTCCATGTTTATAGGGTCTGAGCACTACAATGGTACTCCCACAATCATAAATTTCTTTTAAAAGTTGTCCATATAATTCCAATGATTGTTATGTTATGGTTATAAACTTTTGACACCTATCCGAAAATGAGGAATCTATTCTATAACGATATTTGTATTAAAATGGTTAAATTTAATAACCCTATATTTCCTTATAATGACATAATTCCTTTAAAATACTTGACTGAAAAATTATGTCGCACCAGTATCATCATGATAGTGTACCCAATGAGATTCCTAACTAACGACATTCAAATATGTGAGAAAGATCAATTTGAACTACCTCCAATAAAATAATTTAAAAACTCCTAGCTCCCATGGCCGAAAAAATAATAATTCAAATCATAAATATTTATCCCAAGGTGTATCGAGACCATTCCATATATACTCAATGATGCCCATACTATACATTTGATGAAATATACTTACGAAAAATCTAACAAATAATATCTTAATCCTGATATAAATCCATCACCAACATTATCCTAATACAACATCCATAGATTTTCACGAGCTTCTCTAGGATTAATGCACAACTCTAGATTTCAACCAAATAAATAATCCAACCCATAACTAGAGTATATATAGGATTATAGGTGCACAATATTTAGATTCTAAATTAGTATATGGGATCTAAAATGACCATCAAACAACCTGTCTCATGATTATACTTCCCTTCTCAAATGAGGGTCACCCACCAGTAGCCATAGTCCAACTACCCACATTAGTAGCTTTTTTTTGTCACTCTAACTAAATGAGAAAGTAATCACTATACCCCATAGTCCATCCACATTTGTACAAATAGTTAGGAATGAATAATAACTCCCTCATCACAAATAATTAATAAAAAGCTCATCCTTCATCATGACTAATAACAGTTGTCAAAACATAACACACAAGATGGTCGTCACCCTTAAAAGACCAATATCGTACTATAAACCGTCAAATTTTCCATTAACTACCAAATGAAAGAAAAACACAAGAATTAATTCGTCCATCCATAAAATATTTTTATATAGGTTGATAGGTGTGACATAAATTTTCTCCCAAAACAATTAGTTCAATGTCATGATTGGGCGCATGACCACTTACAATGATATTTTTATCAATATTCATGTAGAGCTCCCTTCGAGCCACGCTATATTTAAATAAAAATTTATATTATCTTATTAGAACCTGACACCATGTCTCCAAAAACTGAATGTCTAGGACCCACCATAGTTTCTAATCTAAAATCCCATATTTATTTTGGAGTTGGATCTTATTATAAGGTTCATTTATTTAATTTACTCAGAATTTCCGAGTCACCAAGCCCACATGGGTTACTTATTTACAACAATTAGACCATATCTCATATATTCTTGATTACTAAAATTCAATTATAAATACAACACACAAAAAATTATAATGGGTTCAACATTAAATGAGTAATGAGTGTATATTTCGTACCACTTGATCAACACTAAAATTACACTACATTGAATCATTTATCGACAGGGTAAACTGACTGTGGTAAATGGAACACCAACATTTGAATTTGTCTGGATTTCACTTGGAACTATTAATCAAGAATTGGTATCACACATGTGCCTTTATTTATTGAATGATCTTGACCTTAAGACATCATTTAAAAAATAAATACATCAACCAAGAAACTGCCCATCAACTGGGCTTGGAACATGAACAATCCTTCCCATAAAATCCATTCTTGATAACCAAGAAATTATGGTTCCTTTTAAAATAAAATATATCAATATTCTTGTATTATAAAATCTGAGAACCTACCATGCATTAGTTCCAAATAAAGTATAAAATCATGCTCAATGAATTTAATTAAATGTAAACCTTGGATAATCTTCTATGATAGGTTTAACCTAATAAAACCAAAATCAACTGGACCATAAAGGGTTTGAGTAAAAAAGAAAGGGGCTCTAGGAAAACCACAGAGCCCTATGGTATATATCATGAGAACCATATCCCAATCATGTAAATTATTTACACACTTCTTAACATGCATAAACATTCTCTCTAAAAGAATTAAAAATGAAGTAGGAAGTAAATCCATCGACCTACAAGGGTCATGATGGAATGTCATATTATAAAGAGAAAACACTCAGTGGGTATCCGTATATGAGAATACCCCCCTCAAGGTTCATCTTACCAGAAAATCACCAGCCTACCCAATATTTTTGTTCCATTAAATAAGTGTCTTACTCACCTTAAATGGTCAAACAAAGAACACAAACTATGCCTAACAACTTAGCTAAAAATACTTCTTGTTTCTCATCTCCAAGGGTTATACCAAAATTGAAAACCCTTTATTTTTAAAATATATCATCTAATTTTAAACTATATTCATTATAGAAAAGTCACTAGGATATACCTCTAAACCAATAGCTTCTAAAATTATTAGAAAGAATCCAATTGAGACCTGTAAGAAATGCTCACATTCTGGATTAAGTGTATTTTAAAAAACTAAAGCAAAGCCTTACCTGAGTTTTAGGTTTTAAAAACCTATAAAAGGATTCATTTTAAGTAATTTAAATGATACTATTTTATTAAAAATATAAATTAGTTGATATATGTAACAAACCAAAAATTCTACACCCAGTTTTATTTTGAATATATTTTATTAAATAAAATTATCATATTATAAACATTTTTAAAGATGATTTTTTAAAGAAATAATTTTAATTAATTGTTTTATTTAATTATAAGTTCATTTTTATATTTTTTCAAAGAGATAATATTATTTTAATATGTTTAAAGAATTTTAAAAAATAACTTTTTTCATTGAATAGAATTTATTTTTAGAAAATATTTTATTTAATCGAATGTTTTAATATATGAATATAGATAATTTTTTTGGATATTTTATATATATAGTTTTTAATTAAATAAAATTATGAAAATTTTATAAAACTAATACTATAATAATATTATAATTATATTATTTATTGAGATTATACAAAACATATAAGATTATTATATTTTATGTTGTAATAATGATGTAAAATATTTTAAGTAACATTATTTTGATACAAAATTCACTATTAATAATCAAACATTAATTTAAATAAATAATTATTTAATCTAACATTTGAATGATTATATTAAAATTATTTGGCTGTTATATATTTTGGTTTTTGAAAATAGGATATATATAAATATATGAAGTCATAAATATTAGTTTTAAATAATATATTTATAATTGGATTAATGTTTTGTAATATTATTAATAATATGAATTTTTAATAGAATGTTAAAATTATTCACATTTTAATGATATTTATAAATTGAATTATAATTTTTTTATAAAACATTGGTGATTTATAAAATATAATAATATTGATTATTTAAGTTAATATAATTAATTGATATAAAATTTAATTTTCAAATATATGATATATATTAATTTTGAATTATATATAATGATTAAATTATTATTTTTATAAATTTTACTTTTTAAATTTTTGTTTAAAATAATAATAATAATAATAAATTTTATTTATATATAATAAGTTACAAAATTAGTAATAATGAATTTTTATAATAATAAAATTATGATATAAAAATTTTGATACAAAAATAATTATGATAAAATAAAAAAAGGGTGACTAAAAAGGGGTTCATAGGGGGGTGTCGTGGTGAAAGGTATAGGTAAGGGAGGATGAGCTTGGGTTTCAGGTGCTGAAGGGAAATCAACATTGAGCGTAGAGGGGGTTTGAGCAACAGGGAGTTGCAGCCTACGTGTTCGTCTGAGAGTCCGAGCCGAGGATGAGGTCTTCGTAGTAGATCTCGAGCCATAACGAGGGTCAGGATTTTTGACGGTGTCAAGACCGGTGTGAGGTGTCCGATTGCAGATGAGGAAGACTGAGCCCAGGTGATGCTGACTGATTGGTCACAAATAGGTTTTCGATTTTTCCAGATCTTGTGTGATGTAGGTGTTTTCCTCTGTTTTAAGTGTTTGTCAGTTTCAATTTTCTAGAATCATTGTCTTTGTCATCAAATGTTGCTACAGTCTTTTCTGCTAATGACATCATTGTATATTTTGACTTTTTAGAGAAATATTTTTCTACCAACTCACATAACTGGTACTAATATATAATCTTATGGTTATCTCTTATCAGCATCGTCAATTGGAATTTATATAATGTTTTGACCTCTATTTCATGGTTTAGTTTTAGACTATGAATAGAATGAAATATGTTTATGTTTCCTATTTTTATCTAAATAAATATTCATTAGTGATTTTTTTAGTATAAATTTCATATTTATCTGTCGGCTATCTTTAATTTCTATGCATGCTTGTTCTGTTATTTATATCTCATTTTTCAAAATATTCTGGCAGTCTACAGTGAAGTGAGGGTGTGTGAAAATGATTTTCAAAAACCAATTTGATGTCTAATGGGAGTCTGTAGCAGAAGAAGTTGTTCTACTTATGATTTTTTTCAGGTAAGGGGAACTATAATGTTGTGTTAATTTGTTTCGTTTATTTTTAAAAAAATTTATTGAAAGTTTATGTTGTTCATGTCTAACAATGTTTTTCAGAATCATTGGTAATATAGAATCTATTTATTTACAAATAATTCATTTTTTATTTATTAATTTATATATATTTCCATAATTATAAATTATGGTTATTCTTTTATTAAAATTTTATTTTTATTTAATTTCATGCTTGTTCTGGTGAAAATGTTTGATTACATTTTTTCTCTTTAAATTTTAGTTTTAGAATTATGTGTTGTTATTGTTTTATTTTAGTAAAACTATGTTTCAAGGAATAATTCTTTTTTTTATCTTCTAATTATATGGAAGGCTAATTTCATTAAATTATGTCTATACAATGGTACTTTATCTTATTTATAAATATTATGCGTGTATAAATTAATTCCATGTTTTCATTATTTAAGTTTATATATTTTTACATGAGAAGAAACCATTTATGCATGTATATTCTCTTTTTATAAAATTATATCATGATGGATTTCACATAAACCCCTTTATTCTATGTATGAGAGTTCATATACATTGATTTACATATATATGTATATGTATATATATATATATATGAATATATCTATAAATATTTATGTGTACGTGTGCGTGAGGATGAATGTTTGTTTTGAAAATGATCTCATGATTATTTTATTGTGATACATAATTGACTCCTGGTTGTGATTATTTTAAAATAATATATGATTTATTTTATGTAAATAACAATTTACTATTTCTATGTGAAGGATTTAAAAATACTGACATTAATTCATGCATAGAATCAATAAAATGAGACTTTGTTATTTTTTTGAGTTCTAAAATAATAAAAGTTATCACTTTATTTACAAATAAACTTCAATAATTAAATAATAAAATAATGAGTATATGAGTGTTTATGCAAAGACTATTTGACATGAGTTTTGGTGATACCAAAACCCAATAGATAATTTCAATAAAAATTTGTATATATATACGTATACACAAGTATTATTTACAAACCAAGGGTTAATCATTTTTTATGCAGGAATGTTTAAATTTTATGATATTTAAAGTAATGGGATTTCTCAATAAACCTATAATTATTTATCAAGGATCACTAAATACAACTTTGTTTTATAAACCATTATTCCAATTATATATATATATAAGTTTAGGTTTTAAATTTGATTTCATATTAACTCTGTAAAGGAATATTTTAATTTATCAATGTTTGGATGTGAATTTATTTCCACAATGAAGAAATCAAGGTCACATGTATTTATATATGAAATTTTGATTTCACAATATATATGAAAAAAGTTTGGAATTAAATGAAAAATTTCAAAAGCTCATGGTTTCTAAGGATAAAATGTTAGAATTATCTTTTTTTTAGTATAAATACATATACATGCATATATAAATATAGTAAAATGTGTTTAATTATTTTCTTATTCATCAATATCTCACATTAAATGAATAGTTTAAACTTATAAATAATATATTTTAATTCTTGATTAATCATCCATAATGAATACTATTAATGTTTATGATCTAATTTGATTGAAAATCCCATTTGATCAGTGTATAGTTTAAACATGAATGATAAGCATCGTAAATTCATAAACATGGTTTTTTTGTATAAAAAACACTTACTATCATGAATCAACGGTTTTAATTTAATGCTCATTATTTTAGATGATATTCCTAAACAATCTATTATTTTATGTTCACCAGATATCATCAGATGGGAAAAAGTGTGTTTGTTTGTTCATGCATGTCATTGATAAATTTGATTCATGCATGTCACAAATAAATTTTTTATATCCATAGCCTAAAGTATAGTAGTCAAACCTGGACATACTTTTTTTATTAATGTTTTCATTTATTCCATGATTCACATTATTTATAAATATAGATAGTAATTTTAAAAGATGGAATTTATCTTTTATGATTTATTATGGATTAAGAAATTTAATTATTAAAAGTTGTATGATAAACATTGAATAAAAGTATTATTAGACATATGAGGAATACATTGGACTTATTATGTAATTGGTGAGGCTTGCTTTATCCTCTTGATGCATCCGTAGGTCTCATGAGACAAAATATGATCTTGGAACGAGGCTTTCACAACATGATTATGTTTGGTCATGGAAAAATTCCTTGACAGAATATTAATGATTGATCGGAATTATGAATTTCCTTATTATGTGAGTAGTATTTAATCAACCATGTGATTATTTTACTAGTATAAAATACTTAGTCAAGAGTTTTTTACATTTGATTATGGTAATAAATTCACATTTCTTAATGATGGAAGTAATTTTTAAATCATTTATATAGAATGTTAAGAATATATTTTAATAACATTAATACTATAGTTATAAAATTCATCTGTCATTTCATGAATTTAATTTTATGTGATAAGTGATTTATGTTATTGTTTCTTGTGAAATTCTATTCAATTATTGTTTCATGTGATAAATTTTACCTTCACCCTTCCATGTCATCCTTAATTTATTTTGATCAACTACAAACTTATATGTAGCATTCCATGATTTTTTGGTCAAGTATGCATACTTTAACATGTGTTTTATTTATAGCCTTTAAATAATTATACAAATTCTTGTGAATGAGATTTCCCTAAAAATTATTTCTAGTAACCTATCAAAAATGATAATTACATCCTACAATAAATATTGTTTTCTTTTAAAAAACTGTTTTATGTATGTATAATTATTTTAAAGGGTTGTTTTTAAAAAGGGATTTTATTGATAATTTCTAAAACACCTTACTGAGAGTTTCAAATGCTCGCCCCTTGTTTCAAATTATTTCTCACAGGTCACATTGAAGTCTAAATTTGGACACCATTGTTTTTACACATGCGGAAGTGAAGTTTGGATTTTGTTTGTTTAATTTTATTGCAACTCTAAAAAATTGTAAGCTTGTATCTAACTCTCCAAAACCTAGACCGGTAAAAGTTCCTCTATAATGTAATGATTAAGGCTGGGTCCTTACAGTTGATATCAGAGCAACAGTCTAGATAACATTAGAGATTAGATGTTTTCCCATTTAGAAGTCTAAAAATCATAGTTTTCTTAATTCTAAATATAGAAATTCAGAATTGTTTTTGGTCGGACAAAATGAATTGCGAGGACTCAATTCAATTGAGGGGGGAATATTGTTATAGCCCAGAAATTAAAAACGTAGTCTTATTATGAAAATATTTTATTAAATTTATTTATTATAAGTTAAACATTGGATAAAATGATTTTCATTAAAATAATAATTAGAATTCATTATTTTATTTAATTATAAGTATAATTTTTAAATTGGTTCTAAAAGAATATATTATTTTACTTTGTTTAAAGAATATTTTAAAATAACTATTTTTATAAAAAAAATTATATAATAGATTTTTTTAATAAATGAATTTAGCTAATTTGTTTTTGATATGCTATATATATATAATAGCTTGGAATTATATAAAATTAGGAACATAGTATAAAACTAATACTAATATGAAATTTTAATTTTATTAGATATTGATATTATAAATGACATTTAAAATTATTATATTGTGGGTTTTAAAAATGAGGTCAAATATTTTAAGTAACATTATTTTGATAAAAACCACTATTTATATTCACATATTAATTTATGAAAATAAATATTAAATAGAACATATGAATAATTATATTAAAATTATTTGGGTGTTATATATTTCTGTTTTCAAAAATATTATATATATATATATATATATATGAAGTCATAAATATTAGTTTTAAATTATAAATTTTTATTTGGATTAATGTTTTAGAAAATTATTAATAATATGAATTTTTCTAATGGAATGACAAAATTATATACATATATGAATGATATATTTAAATTGTATTATAATTTTTTTATAAAACATGGATGATTTATAATTTATTATAATATTGATTATTTAATAAAATATAATTAATTTTTATAAAATATAATTTTAAAATATATGATATATATTAGTTTTGAATTATAGATAATGATTAAAGTATTTTTTATAACCGTTAATTTTTTAATTTTTTTTTATGATAATAAAAAAGCAAAGTTCAATTATATGTTATAAGTTAAAGGATTATTAATGATGAATTTTTATAATAATAAAATTATGATATAATAATAACAATACAAAAAATAAAAATGATAAAATCAAAAAAGGGAATGAAAAGGGGGTTTGTAGGGGGTCTCGTGGTGCGAGACAGAGGTAAGGAAAGGTGAGCAAGGGTTTTGGGAACTAAATGGAAATAATCTTTGAGCATAGAGGGGATTTTAGAAGTCGGGAGTTGCGGCCCAAAGGTTCTTTCGGGAGGCCGAGCCGAGTCTGAGGTGTTCGTTGTGGATCTCGAGACATGGTGGGGTTCTAGAACATCGAGGGTGTCGAGACCGATGTGAGGTGTTCGACTGTAGATGAGGAAGACCGAGTCTAGGTGACGATTACTAATTGGTTGCAAATAGGGTTTCATGTTTTCCATAACTAGTGTGAGTTAGGTGTTTTCTTCGCTGTTTTAGTTGTTTTTTAGTTTCAGTTTTCCAGAATCGGGGTCTTCATCATTAAATTTTGTTGTAGATGTTTTTGTTTATGGAATCGTTGTATTTCTTGACTTTTTATAGAAATATTTTTTTGCAAACTCGCATCGCATGTTCTAATATATTAACTTGTGGTTATCTCATATCTGCGCTGTTAATTTGTATTTTTATAATGTTTCTACCCAAGTTTCTTGGTTTAATTTTAGACTATGAATAAAATGAAATTTTTTTGGGTTCAATATTTTTTTATGAATGAATCTATTTTGGTAATGGTTTGAGAATAAAAGTTATATTTATCTATTGGCTCTCTACAATCTCATATTTCTCAGCAAGCTTGAGTTGTTATTTATATAAACCTTTGCAACATATACAAGAAGTCTGTAGTAAATTGAGGGTGTATGAAATTGAGTTTGGAAAACAATTTTGATGTCCAATGGGAGTCTGCAGCAGAAGAAGTTCTTCTTCTTATTTCTGTGTTTTAGGTCAGGGGAACAATAATATTCTGTTAATTAGTTTGGTTTATTTTTAAAAATGGTTTATTTAATTATTTGGTTGTTCATATCTAACAATGTTTTTCAGAATCATTAGTAAGGTAGAATCTATTTATATAAAAATAATTATTTGTTTATTTCTTATGTTCATTCTCTTTAACTAGTATAATGTATGGTTATGTTTTTATTAAAATTTTATTTGAATTTAATTTCATGCTAGTTGTGGTGAAAATGTTTGATTACATTTTTTTGTCTTTAAATTTGTGTTTTAAATTTACTTTTTGTTATTGTCTTCTTTTAGTAAATCTATATTTCAAAGAACATTTCTTCTATTTATCTTTTAATTATAGGAAGTTTAATTTCATTGAATTATATTTATGAAAATTTTATTATTCTTATTTGAAAATATTATTCATGTATAAATTAATTCCATGTTCCTCATGATTAATGTTTATAAATTTTTATTTGATAAGAGACAATTTATGCAAGTATAGTTTTTTTATAAAATTATATCATGACGGATTTCACATAAAACCCTTACTCTATGTATGAGAGTTCTTATACATTGATGTACATATATATGTATATGAATATATATATATTTATGTATGCATATGAATATATATATGTGAATGTATATATAGATATATTTGGGTGGGTGTGTGTGTGAAGATGAATGTTTGTTTTGAAAATGATACGATGATGATTTTATTGCAATATATAATTGACTAATAGTTTTTATTATTTTATAATTATATATTCCTTATTTTAAGTTAACAACAATTTACTAAATCTATGCGAAGGATTAATGATCATAACATCAATTCATGCATAGAATAAATTAAATGAGACTTGGTAATTTTTTTGAGTATTAAAATAATACAAGATATCACATTATTTGAAAATGCACTTCATGAATTAATGAATAAAATACATATTATATGGGTGTTTATTCAATGGACATGTGACATGAGTTTTTGTGATAGAAAAACCAGTAGATATTTTTAGGAAAACCCCATATATATAAACCTATATGAAAGTATTATTTTTAGACCAAGGGTTAATCATTTATATGATGGAATGTTTCTATTTTTTGAAATTTAATGTAACAAGTTGTCTCAATAAACCTTTATTTATATATCTGGGATCACTAACTCCAAGTATATTTTCTAAACCATTATTCCACTTATATATCTATAAATTTTTATGTTTTAAATTTGATTTCACTTTAACTATTCAAATGGATATTTTTATTTATCAATGTTTTAACGTGAATTTATTTTCACAATTATGAAATCAAGGTCAAATGTATTTATAAATGAAATGATGATTTCTCAATATATATGAAATTATTTTGGAATTAAATGGTAATTTTCAAGGCTCATGGTTTCTAAGGATAAAATTTTGGAATTATCTTTTTTAATACATTTACATATACATGCATGAAAAAATATAGTGAAGTGTGATTAATTATTTTTTTATGCATCAATATTTAACTTGAAATTAGTGTTTTAAATTTATAAATATTATATTTTACGTCACAATGAATATCCCATAATGAATACTTTTAATGTTTAAGATTTAATTGGATTGAGACTTCTATTTATCAGTGTATAGTTTAAACATAAATGATAAGTTTATTAAATTAAAAAACATGTAATTTTGTATAAATTTTTTTTTACTTTCATGAAACAAGGTTTTAAATTTAAGAGTCACAATTTTATATGACATACTTATACAATCTATTATTTTATGTGCACCAAATATCATCACATGTGGAAAAGCGTGTTTGTTTGTTCATGAATTTCATTGATAAATTAGATTCAGGCATGTCATTGATAAATTTGATATTGTTGTATCCAAAAGTGTATATTTGAAACCATGAAATATTTTTTTGATTAATTTTTTAATTTATTACATGATTCACTTTATTTATGAATATAGACTCTGATACCTTGGAACATATTTTCACATGTAATAATAATATCATGGTTTTATTCTGTTAAATTTTCAAGTTGTTCGAACAATACATGCAAATAAATACAAGGAATTCTATATTCAAATGAAACACGAAAATAAGTTACATTTCAACAAGACCAAAGAACCTCAATACCATAGAATACCCACTAAAATAAAAAATAAAATCACAGGGAGACCACCCAATACAACAAAGAACCCATGAAAATAGTAGAGGTCCTTCAGATCTGTCACAATGAACATCAGCATAGCCAGAGCCACAGAAACTATGTTGAGCATCATAAGAATGATAAGAACCATTTTCACCAATTTGTATAGAAGTTGAATTACCCAAAACAAGTATTTATAATGGTATTTTTTACTATTGGAGATATATATGACTGTTATAATCTTTTTAGGGTGATTGGAGTTTAAAATAAGGTGATCATTGGTATCTTGTTAAACTAAAATAATTTAATTAAAAAATTTAATATATATTGTAGGAATTTTCACAATACCTATATAACTGCCTTATGAATTTTAATTGTTTTGATATATTTCTCATATCATAAGTTTTGTCCTTAACATCATGGTTTTAAATTTAAAATCATATTTTATAAAACATAGTATGATTTCAATATTAGGTATGTATTTCAAATAATTTTCAAATTATTAATTTTTTTTAATATCCTTGTGTTATAATGATATTTTAATGATGATTTAAATTAATGGAACTCGGTTTTATAAATAAATTTTCAGTATAGTAATTATAAATATTCTTTTATTTAAACATAACAAATAATGTTCTTACTAAGTGTTTTTACGTATAAAAGCATCTTGAATTTCTTAAGTATTTGTGTACTTTAATCCTCCAAAGTGTAAATTAAGAAGGAATCATGTTTTATGAAATTTATGATAGAATAAATTTAATGGTTTATTTTTAATTTTAATTTTTCTTTTATATGGTTATATGTTTTATTTGAAAGTTTGTTTATATAAAAAAATAGACTCCCTTTGGGCGTTCCATCTAGATGGGCTGAAGGAGGCACCTCTGCTACTACAGGTGTAGGCGGCCGAGCCTAGTCCCTTTAGCCACAACACTGGCCAACCCATGGGTGTGTGGGCGTGTGTGTACACGTGCCTGAGGCACACACAAGGGAACCAGAGCATGCCACCGTGCAGGGAGGCACGGAGGAATGGGTGGGTATAGAGCGTTCCCGCAGAACCCAGTACAGGGCGGTATCGAGAGGGGGAGGGATAATTCTGATAAAATGTTGAGAGCTATGATTTTATAAAGTTGGGGTTTAAGATACGTTGTTTTTGTAGAGACCCCAAACCTGACGTACATAGACATTACATTACATTTGTGGAATACTTAATACATAACAAAAACAGACCCACAAGGACCATAATAGTTTAGTGTCTTTGTAAACTCGGAATATAATCTTCTAATCGTGGTGAAAGATCTTCAAAATCTCCCTTAAATATCTTCCCCTTTTTTTTCTTACCTAAAAACATTCTTTAAATCCTAGGGAAAAGAAAACATATAAAGGGTGAGCTCAAATTTTCAGTAAGGCTATCCATGGAGAAAATAAAACAAATCTTATACATTTGAACTAAAAGAACATGAACATAATGTTTAAACATCAAAATCTTGAGCAATGACATAAAACATGGCAGGACGTAAGGCATAGATCATAATGAAACATTAATCATGATAAAATATCATGGGAATAAAACATGTAATTGTGGAAAACCATTAAGAACATGATATGATTTCCATAGTAGCCAAGGCATTGCTGCCAAGACCATCTTAGTGGACAAAGTCCCTTTCTGAATCGTGTTCACTCCTAGTTCCAGTCCTGTATTACTAAACCAGATTAACTTTCCTTTCCAGCCATGTCTATCTCATGAGATATAAATCTTTACCCAATGTATTGGAGGGAGATATAGGTCCCACCCATCTCATAATGAAATCATTATTACTTATTACACAAAATAAACTTAAAACATTCATCATAACCCAACGAATAAAATGTGTTTCATAAACATCATCCCATCATCACATAATCCATATAAAACAAATGGATATTTCATCATAAGAAAAGTGAAACCATGTAAATCATAGAAACTTTATACTTGAAACATACACATATGAAATAATGTCATATTAGATGGAAAATGGTTTTGATAAAACACTTGAAATGAATTCTTGAGGAAAATATCCTTTCTTCTTCAAAATCATTTTCTTTTCACAAAATGCCCTGAAATATTAAAAGAAAAGTATTTTGTTGAAAATACTCATAAAATATTGTAGATTAAGCTTCATGAAAATTAGGCTTTATGTAACCGTAAAAATCCGTTCACGCCGTATAAGTTAAAAATAACAGTCTTCTCGTACTTTTTTCGGAAAAGTTAAAAAGTTCCCCGTGTGGTAAAAAAAGTAATATTTTTTTCATAACATGTGTTAAATTTCAAAAATGGGTAAAAATAAATTTAAAAATACATGAAAATATTTTTATAAAACATGGTCATGGATGATAACAATAAACCCAGTAAATACTCACGAATAACAATCTCAGATAAGAACGAGATTGGAATAGTTATCCCTTACCTTAGGTCTGATATGCTTTGTACATATCTGAACCTCCTGTATAATGATTTAAATAATGTCATTGACTTATTATAGAATCATATTAAATGTTATGATATCATATATGGTCCACTTATAAATTTATATTACCCGTTCTTTTGTAAATTCCATGTTAAAGCGGCGTTTTGGGTAAAATTGTTTCATTTATCGTACGTGTTTCGACATGTTGTTCTTGATATTATTACTTATATATTGATTTACTTAATTCAATAATGTAAAACATGATTTATATATAATATATATTCAGTATATAAATATATAGGATAGATCGATAAATGGAATGAAATACATCCTTCAAGGAGACGGTAGGCAGTGCGTATGCATGAACGCTGTTTTCATTTCCTTATTGAATTAAATGGAATTAAGTAAATGAAACATATATGTACATAAATACAGTATCATTATTATGTATCATATTTCATTATTATTTATTATATATAATTTATAATCATACTTGAATGGTTAATCATGGAAAATGAATCTCATCTCATTCATGGAGACGGTAGTCCGTACGTACGCACGAGCGATGATATCATTCCCATGATCGTGCAATTGTATTGAAGTATTTTTATAATATTTCATAATCAATATAACTTTACAATAATCAGATATATTTATTTATTTATACCATTATACCCATCCAAGTAAGGTGGTGGTGGAAAACCGATTACACCACGACGTGGAGATGGTATTCGGTACGTACGCACGAGCGGTGATTTCATTTTCCATAGGATGGATATAAGATGAAATTGGGTTATTTAATATTTATAATAACATATCAGTATAATAGTGATAATTATTTTATTAATTTATGATGAATCAAATAAAGAATAATATGTAGAAGAAGAAATAAATTGGAATGAATCGGTAAAGGATATTACCTCTTCTTTGACGCGCCTCTTCTTAACCTCCTCTTAAGGCACTAGGGCTGGTCTTTTGAGGAGACCAGATCCTCTATAATGTTTCTGGGGAAGATTATAAGGGAAATTGGCAGGGGTTTTCTGAGCTTAAAGGCTCAAAAGAGTGTTAATAGAAGAGGGAAAGGGTTCCCTTTTTATAAGGGAGGAGAGGGGCACCTTTGAAAAAACGTAAAATAATATTTTATAATAAAGTCATATTCGGTTTATTATAGCTCCAAATTGATTTAAATCCAAGATAAAGTGGGTATGGGTCGAAATAATCTCAACAAATAGGTTTTAGACATGTTTAGGTCACTATTTTGACCTTATAATTTAGATTTAACTCTAAGTTAAATAATTTAACTTTTACCGTGTCTTCTTGTTTTCTTACACTATATGGTTAATAAAATTACTATAACAAGACAAAATAACCCCAAGGTGTTAATTATTAATATTTATAACCGTATCTAAGTCATTTGGCCGAACCTTATATTTTTATGAATATAATAACAATTAATAATATAATATGTTTTTAAAAAACAATTTTATGTCAATTTTGACAGTATTTGGTAATTGATTTTTGTGAAAATCGTACCAACATGATTAGTTCTAAAAAAGATAATTTAATCAATAATAAAATGTCATATTAACTTTTAAAATTAGTGGAATTCATAAAACGTCTCAAATTACATTTATTTGGGTATTTATAACATCAATTATTTTAATATTTCATTAATAAGTTAATTACTGCTTCATCATTGTGTCATAAATAAATTAGATAATTTAATGTATAAAAATTACAAATAAAATACCATTATGTAGGAAATCATTTTATATTTCTAATGAATATTTATAGTTGAATTTATCTTATGTATAACGCTATATTAATAATGATTTAGTTATTAAACTTTCATTTTAACAATTTTAACTCTTCTTTAAATAAAATAATAATAAGTGTCCTAATCTAATCCAAGTGGAAAAAAGGGTAATATTTTATTCCTAAGGTTTTTTTGGTCGAATTAAACTTATCCAATAAAATTAGGACATGTTTTAGGGTAATAATAATATCATTTTAACCCTTAATTACCCTATTTAATTTTAACAGTTGTAGATAAAAGTAAAAGTTACTATTCATCAAAAATTATTTTTATCTCATTGAACCATATTTTACTCCTTGATATTAACCATGTCTCTCGGAGTTTTGAAATTCCACTCACAGAAGCGGTAAATTAAAGTTTTTTGTAGATTTTCAAATTCTCCTAGGAGGTGGGTAAAAAATAGTAAAAAGTTAAATAAAATTTTTATATATCTAAAATTAATATAAAATGACTCAAATGAATTACATTGAACTTATATAAGTATTATGTATCAATTTTGACCTAAAATAAATTTAACCAAAATAAATAATTATTTAAAAAAAATTTGGTTTATAAATAGTAACCTAGTGTTTTCACTATTCATCAAAATATTGAAAGTTTTCAGAAAAATACCAAAAATTCACCCAAGACTAATTTCGATATTCCGAATCCAAAAATGAAGTCCATTTTTAAGGATAAAATTTATAAAATTTCCAAAAGTGGGTATTACTATTCATAATGGCTAGTTCATAATAATATTATAATAATATATCGTTTTATGAAACTTGTTATTCCGTACCACACACGCTATCAAAGAAGGTCTTAATTGCGTGTAATGCAAGCCAAGTCAGTGCTGCGTGTAGTGAAATCTCCGTTTGGTGTTGCGTATAACATAATCAAAACTTATTTCATTTATACATAAAACCAAATCTATACTTAATGTTGCGTAAAATAATTTCCACAAAACAAACTTGAAATTGTGTGTAACACGAGGCAAGAATAGGGTTGCGTATACTAAAATCTAATATAGTGTTGCGTATAGTACAAGCTAATCATAGTGTAGTGTATAATAGAAGACATCAAGGAAATTTTAAATAATATATCTCTTAAATTCTCAGGGTGTTACATTCTAACCCCCTTAAAAGGAATTTCTCCCTTGAAATTCGTCGGGGTTATAAATCATTTACTACATGAATGTTTCATTCATAGAAGCCCACCTCGTAAAAAGGAATACTAAATCATCATTTTAAAAAGGAATGTTAGAAACAAAACGGATACCCAAAGTAACTCATCACTTGGGTTTCCACATAAGATTATATAGGTGAAAATATGTATATGGAAGAGAAATTAAACCGTCAAGTTCTGATGGAGAGTGGTAGAGAACATGGCTATGAAAAATCCAACAATCGCAAAGCCGTAAATTTGTGATGATCTAAGGTACCATCTGATTCATCATATATAAGAGTACAAGGACAACATTTTTGGTTTCCAAGATCATTTCTCTAACATTGATGAAATTTTACATAAGGAGAAATACTTACTTGATTTCAGTGTAATATCATCATTGGTCATTCCATGAACAATTTCCACTTCATCTCTATTTAATGAAATGAAGCTGAATTTTTCATTCATGATGTGTTAGCAGATCATCAGACAGAATGATAAGTCATCCCATCTGTTTCTATCACAAAAATGTTAACATAAGTTATTAAATATACATAAGTCCATCTATGGTGAGATTAATCGTATATTATTCCAACAATGGACTTATACTTAATCTATAATAACACTTAATAAAATAAAACTAGTTCATACTAACCAGGGGATTCCTGTCGGCCTATGGTAGGTGATAAAGGCATGTCGAACTTCGGTTGTGGGTTCGATTCCCACAGCCTTGTCCGACGCGATGGGTTGTCGCCCGTCCTGCTGGTTGTCCTTATTATAAAACTACATTATTATAACATCCCATCAATAATAGCGAAAAATCTTCTATCCTTAAACAATAAAAACTTATGTCAAACATAATCCTTTCCAATCTTTAGGCTTATATAAAATACTTCTGTCCAATCATATAGTAAAAAAAGAATGATTACTAGAAATGTCATCAAACAAGCATGTGAATACCATCATTTATCCCCCATATATCATAATATATACCTTTTTGGTCACATTCCAAACATGTGAATACCTTAATGATGCATTCTCTTGAAAAATGAATACTGATTGAACCTTAGTGAAAACATGAATGCTGTCAAAAGTTAAATCTTTCCACATACCAAATTCCCAAAATTTTTATATACTCAAACCATGATATCAGTCATGAGCTCATTTCATTTTCTATTTATCTCTTCATTATGCACATATCTTCTTCTTTACAAAACTATTTCAATCACTTTCATGTTACCGGTACCATATAATTATTGAAAACCAATACATAGATATTCCAAAATTCCACGATACCATAAATGAGATTCCATGATACTATTTTAAAATCCCATTACATAAACAATTAATCATTACACAACATCATTTCCATACTCAACATCACAAAAAGTGATCCCATGTGACTTCCCTTTATCCTTTTCCTTAAGAGGTTTCTCACATTGATCATCATTAACCCTTGGATTAGGTTATTGATTAGCATAATGCCCCATTTCCTTACACTTGTAGCATTGAAGTGTTGGTGGAGAATTCTCTGCAGTTTTTCTCTATTCACATCATTAGAAACCTTTTTACTATTACTTCGGCACTCACCTGCTCGATGACATTCTTTTCCACACTTGAAAAATTTTCTAGTACCTTTTAGACAATCTCCTCCATGCTTCTTTCCACACATTTAGCATAAAGAAACATTCATCTTAATATCTCCATTATTCTGATATTTCTCCCTGAACTCTATCTTTCATTTCTTTCAAAACCATGAGATGGATATGTAACACCAGCTTCCAGTTCTACCTTGATAGCACAATGCACAATTTCATCATAGCTACTGAAGTCTCTTATAGTTCTTTCCCTTTGAAGACTTGGTTTTATGCCACTGAAGAATTGATCAACTTTACTTTCAGGTTGGATGATAATGCCAGATGAATACCTTGCAAGACTTGTAAAATTCACTTTGTATCTACCAATAGATTAATTATCCTTCTGCTTAAGCTGAAGGAACTACTTTTCCATATGTGTTCAAAGAATACTAGGGAAGTACTTACTGAAAAACAAGTTCTTGAACTCGTCCCATTCTATGGGTTCAATTTCATCTTGGGGCCTTGTATTCCTAATTAGAGTCCACCACGGGTCTGCTTCAACTTCTAACCGGTAAACAACCAAAATGACTTTTTCATGCTACGTACAAAGATGTATGGAAAATATCTTTTCAATGGTACTGATCCATTGTTCAGTAACAGGTGGATCAGAAGACCCACTGAAAAAAGGTGGACGTTGCCTCATGAAGGACTCAATAGAATATTGTTCCCTTCTCGACTCATTGGGAAGTCCAGAATGACTCATAGATGTGTAAGTATAACAATAATATTTTTCACTCCATCTCCCATAAAATTGGTTTTTTCAGGAGGACAATCATTGCATTGTCTGTTACATTCATCAACATGGTTTCTTCGGGTTCCAGCCATCATCTAAAACCCCAAAAGAATAGTGTGAGAGGGAAAAATAATGCTAGAGAAAAAACATAATAAAGGGGGAGTACCTTCAATATCTAACATTTAAGGTTTAATTCTATGATATTTAACGTAATTCCAGGACTATAACCTATACTTATAATTATCCTTAGTGAAATCCCAAGACATACATTAGAAATATCTCTAGGTATCTCACTAAAGTTTTTGCATCCTAGTTTCCAAAGGATGACTAAACATTTTCTCTGATACCAACTATAGAGACCCCAAACCTGACGTACATGGACATTAAATTAATTTTGAGAAATACTTAATACATGACAAAAATAGACACCCAAATACTGTAATAGATTAGTGTATTTGGAAACTCAGAACGTAATATTTTAATCACGGTGAAAGATATTTAATATCTCCCATAATGATCTTCTACTTTTGTTTTCTAACATTAAAATTTCATTAAACCAGGGTAAAAGAAAACATATAAAGGGTGAGCTCAAATGATCAGTAAGTGTAATAATAGAGAAAATAAAACAAATCATATACATTTGAACAAAAAAAATGAACATAATGTTTAAACATCAAAATATTGAGCAATGACATAAAACATGGAAGTACGTAAGGAATAGATCATAATGAAACATTAATCATGATAAAATAGCATGGGAATAAAACATGTAATTTGGCAAACCATTAATCACATGATATGATTTCCATAGTATCCAAGGCATTGCTGCCAATACCATCATAGTGGAAAAAGTCCCATTCTGAATCAGGTTCACTCCTCGTTCCTGTCTTGTATTACTAAACTAGATTAACTTACCATTCCAGCCATGTCTATCTCTTGAGATATAAATCTTTACCCAATGCATTGGAGGAATATATATCTTCCACACATATCATAATGAAATCATTCTTACTTGTGCCACAAAATAAACTTAAAACATTCATCATAACCCAAAGAATAAAATGGGTTTCATAAACATCATCCCATCATCACATAATCAATATAAAACATATGGATATTTCATCATAAGAAAAGTGAAACCACGTAAATCATAGATACATTATACTTAAAACATACACATATGAACTAATGTCATATTAGATGGAAATGGTTTTGATAAAACACTTGAAATGAATTCTTGAGGAAAATATCCTTTCTTCTTCATAATCATTTTCTTTTCACAAAATGCCATGAAATTTTAAAAGAAAATTATTTTCTTGAAAATATTCATAAAATCCTGTAGGGTAAGCTTCATGAAAATGAGGCGTTATGAAACCGTAAAAATCTGTTCACGCCGTAAAAGTTAAAAATAACATTCTTCTCGTACTTTTGTCAGAAAAGTCAAAAAGTTTCCCATGTGGTAAACAAAAGTAAGATTACTTTCATAAAATGTGGTAAATTTTAAAAATGGGAAAGAAGGAATTTAAAAATACATGAATACATTTTTATAAAACATGGGAATGGTTGAAAATAATAACCCCAGTAAATACTTACGAATAACAATCTTGGATAAGAACGAGATTGGAATAGTTATCCCTTACCTTAGGTCTGATATGCTTCGTACGTATTCGAAACTCCTGTATAATGATTTAAATAACTTCATTGACTTATTAAAGAATCATATTCATTGTTATGATATCATATATGGTTCACTTATGACTTTATATTAACCGTTCTTATGTAAATTCCATGATAAAGTAGTGTTTTGGGTAAAAGTGTTTCATTTATCGTACGTGTTTCGACATGTGGTTCTTGATATTATTACTTATATCCTAATTTGACTAATTCCAGAATGAAAAACATGATTTATATATAATACATATTCAGTATATAAATATATATGATAGATCGATAAATGGAATTAAATACACCGTTCATGGGGACGGCAGGCCGTGCGTACGCATGCACACTGTTTTCGTTTCCTTATTGAATTAAATGGAATTTCGTAAATGAAACATATATGTACATAAATAAAATATCATTATTATGTAATATATTTCATTATTATTTATTATATATACTTTATAATCATACTTTAATGGTTATTCATGGAAAATGAATCTCATCGCGTTCGTGGAGACGGTAGTCCGTACGTACGCACGAGCGATGATATCATTCCCATGATCATGGAATTATATTTAAGTGTTTGTATAATATTTCAGAATCAATATAACATTACAATAATCAGATTTATTTATTTATTTATACCATTATACCCATCCATGTAAGGTGGTGGTGGAAAACTAATTGCACCACGGTGAGGACACAATATTCCGTATGTACGCACGCGTGGTGATTTCATTTTCCGTATGATGCATATAAGATAAAATTGTGTTGTTTCATATTTATAATAACATATTAGTATATGAGTGAAAATGATTATATTAATTTATGATCAAACAAATAAATAAGAAGATGTAGAAGAAGAAATAAATTGGAAAAAATCGGTAAAGGATATTACATCTTCTTTGAGACGCCTCTTCTTAACCTCCTCTTAAGGCAGTAGGGTTGGCCTTTTGAGGAGTCCCAAACCTCTATAATATTTTTAGGGAAGATTATAAGGGAAATAGGTAGAGTTTGGCCGAACTTCAAGGCTCAAAAGAGTGTGAAGAGAAGAGGGAAGGGGTGGCCTTTTTATAAGCGAGGAGTGGGGCACCTTTGAAAAAACATAAAATATTATTTTATAATAAAGTCATATTCGGTTTATAATATCTCAAAATTAAATTATTTCGAAGCTAAAGTATGTATGGGTCTAAATCCTCTCAGAAAATAGGTTTTAGACAAGTTTAGGTTACTATTTTAACCTTATCATTTAGATTTAACGCTAAGTTAAATAATTTAACTTTTACTGTGTCTACTTGTTTTCTTACACTATATGGTTAATAATCTTACTATAAAAAGCCAAAAGAAACCCAAGTGGATAATTATTAATATATATACCCTTATATAAGTCATTTTTTCAAACCATAGATTTTTATGAATATAATAACAATTAATAATATAATATTTGTTTTGAAAACTATTTTATGTAAATTTTGACACTATTTGGTAGTTGATTTTTTTGAAAATAATAACAACATTATTAGTTCGAAAAAAGTTAATTTAATCAATACTAACAGGTCATATTAACCATAAAAATTATTTTAATTCATAAAAAGTCTCAAATTACATTTATATGGGTATTTATAACATCAATTATGTTAATATTTCATTAATAAGGTAATTACTGCATCATCATTGTGGCATATATAAATTAAATTATTTCATGTATAAAAATTATAAATAAAATATAATTATTCAGGAAATCCATTTATATTTCTAATTAATATTTATAGTTGAATTTATCTTATGTATAACACTATATTAAAAATTTTTTAGTTATTAAACTTTGATTTTAACTATTTTAACTCTTCTTTAAATAAAATAATAATAAGTGTACTAATATAATCCCAGTGGACTTAAAGGGTAATATTTTATTTCTAAGTTTGTTTTTGGTCGAAATAAACTTATCCAATAGAATTAGGACATGTGTTAGGGTAATAATAATATCATTTTTACCCTTAATTACCCTATTTACTTTTATCCGTGGTAGATAAAAGTAAAACTTTACTATTCACAAAATATTATTTTTATCTTATTGAACCACATTTTACTCCTTGATATTTACCATGTCACTCTTATTTTCGAAATTCCACTCACAGAAGTGGTAAAATTTTGTTTTATGTAGCTTTTAAAATTCTCCTAGGAGGTGGGTAGAAGACAGTGAAAAGTTCAATAAATTTTATATATATATAAAATTATTATAAAATGACTAAAATGAATTACATTGAATTTATATAGTTATTATGTATCAATTTTGACCTAAAATACATTTAACTAAAATAAATAATTATTTAAATAAAAAGTTGGTTTTTAAATAGTAACCCAGTGTTTTAACTATTCATCAAAAATTGAAAGTTTTCAGAAAAATACCAAAAAATCACCCGAGGCTAATTTTGATATTCTAAATCCAAAAATGAAGTCCATTTTGAAAGAAAAAATTTATAAAATTTTAAAAATCGGGTATTAATATTCATAACAGATAGTTCATAATAATATTATAATAATATCTCGTTTAGTGAAACTTGGTATTGCGTACCACACACGCTATCAAAGAAGGTCCTGATTGTGTGTAATGCAAGACAAGTCCAGGCTGCATGTAGTGAAAGCTCTGTTTGGTGTTGTTTATAACATAATCAAAACTTATTTCATTTATACATTAAACTAAATCTATACTTAATGTTGAGTAAAATAATTTCCACCAAACAAACTTGAAATTGTGTGTAACACGAGCTAAGAATAGTGTTGCGTATACTGCTAGCTAATATGGTGTTGCGTATAGTAAAAGCTAATCTTGGTATAGTGTATAATAGAATACATCAAAGAAATTAAAAATAATATATCAGATAAAATCTCGGGGTGTTATAGTTTCAATGTGGGAAGAAGTTTTCAGTTGGTATCGGGATCTGCACCATCAGATCTTAATGCACGGAACTCAGACCATTCAATTAGTTCTACTATCGAACCCCTACAACAACATTATATCCACCACATTTTTATTAACTTCCCAATGCATCGGTATGTAATCATGGACATTCAATTATTTTGAAAACACCACATCGCTCATAGCTATCCGATCTACTCCCCCTCAGATCTCAACCTTTCATCTTTTATAAAATTCACGGACGCCCCTCAACTGTTTTATCTTCTCTTCGATTAATCCCAACTGTCCATTTCAATCCATGCCTAACTGTCGCCTTCTTCTCCTTCTACCTCCCATGTGCACTGCACCAGTAGCCCATGCAACTCTTTCCTATTTTTTCATCCAAGCCTGTGACCCCAGGTGGCCCATGTTTTCTCTTGTTTTCCTCAAGACCGAACACCCTGGGTCTTATTTTAAACCGAGGAGCCTCAGTGTTCCATGAAAGTGGCATTAAAAATATATTATGTATGATTTATAATTATATCTCATTTTTTCACCCTAATCCTATAGGTTCTCTACTCTCCAGGGCCTCCATGAAGCTTTTCCCAACTCCTTTTCTTTCTTCGAACTAGGTAAGGGACCTAGTTTGTCTTGCCTTGTTTTGATTTGGATATATATATATATATATATGTACATAGATGTATACACATATACATATATAAATACAGTCGAGTATAATACCCACTGACTTCTTCTATGTTGGTTAATCATTATACTTAAATGTGTTCTTAATCCTTTTCCATACTATGGATTAAGATATTATGTGTTTGATAAATGTATATATATATATATATATCGATGTATAGATAAGTATATATATGTATATGTTTCATAAGAAAAACTTTTATAATTAAGTGCACGTTTTGAAATTAATAAACCCTTGTTTAACTAAGAGTCATTAAATTTTGGTGTAAGACCCTTATATATAATATTTATATTCGGTTATATGTATATAAATAAATAAATATATATCAATATTTTCATAAACATACACATGAGTTTTTTTGATAAATTAACCTTTTAAATTTTATATCATGATTTAAACTCTAGGAACCTTTGTTAATTAATGTTCCAAAAATATTTAAGTCGCATAAGTGTCAATGGATTTTGTGTGTAAACCCTTTTACACATTTTTTATATTCGTTAATGTGTATATATAGAATTATATTTATACAAATAAATTTTTATCTTCAATATTATTTAGATTTTCCAAGGATTGTTAAGAATGAATAACACATGTTGTTTTTGAAATATGAAAGGCTTATAAGGAAAATTTTAAACATACAATCCTTTATATACATCCTTGGGTATAAACGAATTTTACAATACTCAATCCTATATAATTTTGTAATTTTTCCAAATAATATTTAGATGTTAAATTTGTGTGTATGAAAATATACATTTATATAAATCACTTATTTTCATAAGTTTTTAAATGGTATTAGTTTTGGTTTATTTTCATGCTTTTCAATTCATAAACATTGTGTTTCAATAATTGGGTGTACACTTGTGATATGTTATACATGAGAATACAAGTAATTAATGTATAGATAAATATGTGTCTAATACCCCTCATTGTGTATTTTTGTACCTTTAAATTTTTTATGCATCAGAATCTGTGATAAATTTTCATTATGTATTTTGTTTATCTGTGTAATAATGTTTAGAATTTATGGTTTATCATTTTATGTGACAAACCTATATTTTATGTGCTTTACTTATTGTCACATGTTCTATAATTTTCCTATCACACGTGTAATTTATTTCCATATCCATGTATTTTTTAGTATTGTTATTAACACTTATATGCATGACTCACTTTTTACATGTAAATGCTAAATAATGTAATCAAACTCAATTGTCCATTTATGGGATTAAGAGATAAAATATTCAAAGTGGTATGGGACTCATTAAATCATATGAAATGATAAATTAAATTATTCAAAGTGTTATGGGACACATTGAATAATATGAAATAAGAAACCAAGTACTATGTGTCACTTGGAATGATCAGTGCTGAGTAATTTAATAAATCAAACTGGTTTAATGCACCTTGATTTAAAGAAATGAGGAATGCATAGGACTTATAATGTGATTGATGGGGGCCTCTATGGCCCCTTGAGGCATTGGTAGATCTCATGAGAATAAATTAATGTGTAATTGTCTGAGTCCTTTACAAAATTTATTAATGGACTTGTAATGAGGCCTTGGAATAGAGTTTATGGTCTTGGCACTAGCCCTTGACCCAGTCCGGAATATTCCCTTCTCTCATTATGACTATGAAATTTAATTAACCAAGTCAATATTCGACATGTAGAATCTTCTTGGTTAAAGAGATTTTACTTACAAGAATCAAAAGAAATAAATTATTATGGCATAATATTAATTTATCACTGAGAGATTTATCATCCAATTTATGATTAAAAATTATTAAGGGAATAAATTGAAGTTATTATTTTATGCACAACTTTGATAATGTATCACTCTCAGTTTTAATTTTGGTACTTGAACTTTTTCACATCACGGTTATTAATGTTAGAATGAATCGTACTTTATTGTTACACACTGTATATTTTTTACAACCATGACTACAACTGGAATATGTTTCACTATGAACTTGTTAGTATTCCTTGAAAATTTCACTTACAATTATTTGTAAAATGTTATGTTATTATTCATTTATTGTAGCTTTCATTACGAAAACGTTTTATGATTAATTTTAACGGAATTTTTTCAAAAGGATTAATTTGATATATATTACCTTATTTTATAAAACCCCTTACTAGGCATTCAAATGATCACCCCACATTTTTACTTAAATTTTATAGGTTTAGTAGATTTGAGTTACACTTATTGGTGGAAGCATTGTGGAGATTATTTTCTATTTTATTTTTTTGAATAATTGTAATAATTGTATGTGATTATCCCAGACCTAAAACAAAAAGACCCTCTTTAGTGGAACATGATTTTTGATTTATCACCTTTCAGTTTTTATAAAAGAAAAAAATTAGACTCCATGTTTTAGTGAAACCACACCAGCATCAGGGTAGTCTGGGACATGGTTGTGACACTCAGTATCATAGGATTGGTTTAGAAAACCCTAGAAAATTAGAACAAAATTAAAAAACTTTATTATGTTTCACTAAGTTGATGTTTTCTTAAAATTTTTAGATGGAAGATGAATCAAGCCTTCTGTCTCTTCCAATGGATGTGTTAGAGACTATAGTGGAAAATCATGTTTAAAAGGCTATAAGATTTTTTAAATCCTTCATTTGTCGTGAAAACATCTCTACCGTATATCCAATTATCCTTGTGTACTCCAACTTCACCAAGGAGGAGGCTTCAACCATTTTCTTCTGATGAACTCTCAATTCCTGTTATATGATCGATAGTTGAAATACTTTGAGGGTTTATTTAAATGATTCACCCTATCTCGGAATGATTCATCTTGGGGAGGAAATCGAAGAGGCTACCCTGGAGGGTGACCTTCGAGCAGCATACATATGCCAAATCTTGAGCTACGGTCTCTATGGTCATGTTATGGACTTTCAAGTCCTTCAGAATGAGACTACCCATTTCTATTATTGACATCAAGTTCATTCCTATGTCACTAAACATGATACACGTCCTGAATTTCTCACACTGAAATTTAGATTCCCACATTAGGTTGATCCTAGTTTCCCACGTTGCATCTGGACCAAGGAGACTGAGGAGTTCTGAATTGCTTTAGGAATCTATTTAACAAGGAATTTTGGAAATCACCAACACCAGTGAAACCGGTGAAGTATTGTCATAGAGGATGTTAATGAATCCATATTTGTTCTTTTTTGAAGAGCGAGTAGTTATGTAACACATTGGGTTTATGAACTTTTTATAATTGGATATTTTTTTACTTTATGTTTTAGTACGTTAACATGCTCTGTTATAATATGTTTATTCCTTGCTGAGTAAAACATATCTCTTGAAATTTTCTGATAGAAGACATGAGTTCAACAACCAATCTCTTATCACTTCATACTAAACTTTTGGAGATTATAATTTCCAAGACATGGTCAGAAGAATACCATTCATTTGGAAACTTACATCTGTCTTGTAAACATCTCCATCAGGTTTCGAATCGACCAAACTTCCTCTATCTCTACCAAGGAGAAAATTTTGTCAATTATAATATTTTAAATTCCCAATTTGAAGAATATAGGCATAGATGAAATTATTATGAAGTTTATTTTTATGTTTCAATTTGGCTGATAACTACCTAGTAGTTGCTAAGTTTCTCAAAGCTGCTTTGGAAGGTGACCATAGAGAAGCCTACTTATTTTACGTTCTGAGTTTTAATATGTATGAGGGACTTTAAAACGTCAATATTTTCAAGCATGACGTTGTATGAGGGATTTATTGGAAATGTGTCTACTCTGAAATCTCCACCCTCCACACCTCTCATATCTCTCTATGGAAGGCCGAGTTCTTTATGAACAAGTTTGAATCTAGCTATTCACAGTGTATCGTGACCACATAAATCGTGGAGCTAAATACTACCATAGGAATCCACCTATGTTCATCAGCACCCTACCCTTAGTGGTGGTCCCGGTGAAGGGAAATTGAGAGTGATGTGTGACTGGTTTTACTAATGGGTTGTGTATGAATATTTTAGAAGTGTATGGAAGAAATTCGTTGAAGAGGGGATAATGTGATGCCCTGAGCCTTTTTTCACATTTAATAATAATATCATGGTAATAATTTGCTTAATTTTCAAGTTTTCTGAACAATAAATTTAAATAAACATAAGACTTTCTTTATTCAAATGAAACACAGAAAGTGGTAACATTTAAACAAGACCAAATAACTTCACTACCCTAGAATACACACTAAATGACATAATAAAATCATAATGATACCACCAAATACATTAAAGAACCTATGAAAATAGTAGTGGTCCTTCAGATCTATCATAATGAACATCAGTATAGCCAGAGCCACATCAACTATGTTGTGCATCAGAGGAATGATGAACACCATTTTCACCAAGTTGTATAGAAGTTAAATTACCCTAAACATGTATTTATAAGGGACTTTTTGACTAATGTAGATACATATGATAGTTATATTACCATTATGGAGATTGGAGTTTAAAACAAGGTGATCGTTGGCATCTTTTTAAACTAAAATAATTTAAGTAAAAATATAAGATATATTGTTGGAATTTTTATAAAACCTATATAACTACCTTAAGCATTTTAATTGTTTTGATATGTTTCACATATATTATGTTCTATCTTTAAAATAATGGTTTTAAATTTAATAGTGTATTTTATAAAACTAAATTTATTTCAAAATTAGGTATGTATTTCAAATACTTTTCAATTGATTCAAATTTATTAAATGTCCTAGTGTTATAATGATATTTTAAATATGATTTAAATAAAGAGTAATTGGTTTTATAAATTTATTTTCTATATAGTAATTATAAATATTATTCTTTTCAAAGATAAAAAATAATTTTCTTACTATGTTTTGTTATGTATAAAAGAATCTTGAATTTTTTAATTATTTGTGTACTTTAATCCTTCAAAGTGTAAATTAAGAAGGAATCATGTTTTATAAAATTAATTATATTCTTTATTTTATTTTTTATTGTTTATTTTTTGTTTTAATTTTTTAGGATTATATGTTTTATTTGAATGTTTGTTTATATAAAAAATATAGACACCCTTTGGGACAACCATCTAGCTGGGCCGAAGGAGGCAGCTCGCGCTACTACAGGAGTGGGTGGCCGAGCCTAGGCACTTTATCCACAACACTGGCCATCCCATGGGCATGTGGGTATGTGTGCACACACACCTGGGGCCTGCACAAGGAAACAAGAGCATGACATCATGCTGGGAAGCACAGCTGAAAGGGTGGGCACAGAGCACTCCCGCAGAACCCAGTACGGGGTGGTACTGGGAGGGGGGAAGAATTATTCTATGTGAAGGCTGAGAGCTCTGAGTTTATGAATTCGTGGTTTAGGCCATGTTATTTCGAAGTGGGATGATGTTATTTAGTGGGTATTAGATCTAGGCCACCAGATCTCGCTGCGCAGAACCTGGACTGTCCTATATGTTCTATTATCGAACCCTCGCGACCGCGTTTTATCCACCACATTTTTATCAACCGTCCTATCCATCGGGATCTAATCATGGTCAATAAAATCATTTTAAAACACCACGTCGCACGCAGCCATCTGATCTACTCCCCATCAGATATCAACCATTCATATTTTATAAAAATTGCAGATCCACCTCAGTCCTTGGATATTCTCTTTGGTTAATCTCGACCGTCCATTTAAATCTATGCCTAACAATCGCCTTCTTCTTCTTCTACCTCCCGTGTGCACTACACCAGTAGTATATTATATAAGATTTATAAATATATCTCGTTTTTCACCTGAACCCTATAGGTTCTCCACTTTCCAGCACCTCCATCATGCTTCTCCCGACTCCTTCTCCTTCTTCAAACTAGTTAAGAGACCTAGTTTTTATTTCCTTGTTTCAATTTGGAGATATATATATATATATATGTATTTACATAGATGTATAGACATATACATATAAAAATATGGTCAGTATAAGACCCAATAACTTCTTCTATGATGGTGAATCTTTATTCTTAAATGTGTTCTTAATCCTTTACCAAACTAGGTCTTGAGATAGTATGTGTTTGATATATATATATATATATATCAATGTATACATAATTATATATATGTGTTTGTTTCATAAGAAAAACTTTTATATTTAATGGCACATTTTGAAATTAATGAACCCTTGTCTAACTAAGTTTCAATAAATTTTGGTGTAATACCATTATATATACTATGTATATCTTTTTTTACGTATATAAATATATATATATATATTGATGTTTTCATATACATACATATGAGTTTGTTTGATAAATAAACCTGTTAAATTTTATATCACGATTTAAATTCTAGGATGCTTTGTTAATTGATGTTCCCAAAATATTTTCGTCGCATAAGTGTCATTGCATTTTTTATGTAAACCCTTTTACAAATTATATATATTTAGTTATGTGTATATATTTGTGTATATATATACAGGTTAACATTGATACTCAATCTTATTTATATTTTCCAAGGATTTTTAAGAATTAATAACACATGTTTCTTTTGAAATATGAAAGGCTTATAAGAAATGATTTAAAGATACAATCCTTTATATACATCCTTGGGTAAAAAAGAATTTTAAAATACTCTATCATAGATAATTTTGTACTTTTTCCAAATAATATTTAGATGTAAAATTTGTGTGTATTAATATATACATATGTATACCTCATTTATTTTCATATGTTTTCAAATAGTATTAGTTATTGTCGATTCTCATGCTTTTCAATTCTTAAAAATTGTGGGTAAATAATTGTGAGTACCCTTCGGATATGTTATACATGACCATACAAGTAATGAAGGTGTAGACAACTATTTATTTAATACACACCATGAAGTATTTTTTTACCTTTAAATTAGTTATTCATTCAAATCTATGATCAATTTCTATTAGATATTTTGTTTATTTTTGTAATAAGATTTTAGAATTTGTGAGTTATCATTTTACGTGACAAACTAGTATTTTATGTTCTTTAGTTATTTTCACATGTTCTATAATCTTCCTATCATATGTGTTATTTATTTCCATTTCCATGTAGTTTTTAGTATTGTTATTAGAACTTATATGTATGACTCACATTGTTTATATAAATGCTAAAGAATGTAATCAAACTCAAATGGACTTTTATGGAATTAAAAGATATATTATTCATAGTGGTATGGGACACTTTGAATAATATCAAATAAGAAACGATGTACTATGTAAAACTTAGAATGATAAGTGATGAGTAATTTAAAAAATAAAAGTGGTTTTATGCACTTTGATTTGAATAAATGAGGAATGGATTGGATTTATTGTGTGATTGGTGGGGGACACTATAGCTCCTCGATGCATCGATAGGTCTCATGAGACAAAATAGACGTGGAATTGACTAAGGCCTTTCCCAAATTTATTATTGGTCTTGTTGCGATGCCTTGACACAGAGTTTATGTTCTTGGCATGAGGTCTTCGCATAGTCTAGAAAATGTACTTCCCTCATTATGACTATAAAAATTAATTAACTAAGTGAATATTCAACTTGTAGAATATACTTGGTTAGAGAGCTTTTACTTATGAGAATCAGAAGAAGTAAATGGTTATGGAAAATTGTTTATTTAGCACTCAGATATTTATCAGCCAATTATGGTTCACAATTAGGAAGGGAAGGAATTGAAGTTGTTATTTTATGAGCAACTCTGATAATGTATCACTCTCACTTTTAAATTTGGTAATTGCACCACATCACACTTATTAAAGTTATAATGAATATTACTTTATTATTGCGCACCATATATTTTGTACAAGAATGGTATTATTGTAATATGTTTCATTGTGAATTTTTCAATATTACTTGAAATGTTCACTTATAATTCATGGAAAAATGTTATGTTATGATTCATGTATTTCAACTTTCCTTACGAAAAATTTTTATGTTTAATTTTAAAGGAATGTTTTCACAATGTTTTATTTGATATATATTACCTTATTTTTTAAAACCCCTTACTGGGAATTCATATGCTCACCCCACATTTTATCTTAAATTTTATAGGTTTAGTATATTTGAGTTACATTGATTGGTGGCAGCGTTGTGTATATTCTTTTCTATTTTAGTTTTTGAAGAATTGTAATAATTGTATCTGATTCTCTAGAACCTAAACTAAAAACATGTTTTTTAGTGGAACATGATGTGTGATTTATCAGTTTTCCATTTTATAAAAGAAAAAAATTACACAGCATGTTTTAGTGAAACCTCACCGGCTCCGGGGTAGTCTCGGGCCAGGGTGTGACATAGATAGTTCGTTCAAAAAATGGAATTTATATTTTATGATAACATATGTATTATGAAATTTAACTATTCAAAGTGTTATGGGAAACTTTTAGAAATATAAAAAAATTAATTATTCAAAGTGGTATGGGTCACTTTGAATAAAAGAAAAAATTTAATTATTCAAAGTGGTATGGGACACTTTGAATAAAAGACTTATTAGACATATGAGGAATTATTAGAACGTTTTATTTTATGGGTGAGGACCATTATAGCCTCTTGCTGCATCGATAGGTATCCGGAGACAAACTAAGGTCTTGTCATGAGGACTTGAAAAAATTATTGTGTATGGTCTTGGAATGAGGCCTTGAAAGAATTATTATGACTATCTTGCATTATGATTTTCCTCATTATGTGAGAAATATTTAATCATCCATGTGATGATTTGACTAGTATAATATCCTTGGTAAATAATTTTTTACTTTTTATTATGGAAATAAATGCACATGGATTAGGATTGAATTACTTAGAAAATCAATTTATAAATAAATATTACCGTGTATTTTCAAAACATTAATATAAGAGTTAGAAAATTCATCTGTCAATTCATTAATTTCATTTTATGTGATTAGTGATTTGTGATATTTTTTCTTTTGAAATTATAATCAAGTATTGTTTTATGTGATAAATTGTACATGAACGCTTTCATGTCACCCTTAATTAAGTTTTATCAACTGTTGACTTAGATGAAACATTCCATGATTTTTGTTCAAGTATGCATAGTCTGCAAATTGTTTATCTATATACTTTAGATAAATATATAAATTCTTATGTATGATATTTACCTGAAAATTATTTTTAGTAACCTTAGAAAAATGCTGATGACGTTCTACAAGAATTTTTTTTTCTTTTGTGAATTTCTTTATGTATGTATAATTTTTTTAAAGGGATTTTTTAATGATTTTATTTATTATTTCTAAAACCCCTTACTAATAATTTCCAATACCCACTACCTATTTTAAATTTTTTTCATAGGTCACATTTATGTAAAAATTTGGATTCCATCATTTTTACACACACGGAAGAAAAATTAGGCTTTTTCTTGTTTAATTTTTTGGAAACTCTGATAAATGGTAAGCTTGTATATAACACTCCAGAACCTAGACCGAAAAAGATCATCTTCTATGTAACTTTTAAGGATGAGTCCTTACAATATAAATGTGATATCACATAATAGTTGTCACAGAAAACTACATTAAGAACATTATTTAACTGATTCCATGAAGCATTAGAAAATTTTTCTCAAAATTTTTTTTAAATCAATTTAATTTATCCATATGGTCTCAAAAGTGGTCTTCTTTAAATAATATGTCAATTTGAATCTATATTGTAATGAACTATTTAATTTTTAATTGAAATTTTATTTAACTAATTCCTTATATTAATATTGGGAAAATGTAGAAAAACGTTTCTTATCTATTAATGGGGATTAATGAAATATAATTCCACCATAAATTTATATGAAACCTATAAATAGACTGATCATAATTTAAATAACCACCCCATAAGGAATTATTATACCTCCAAGGTTTTTTATTCCAATGTATAAATATAATATTATGTCATGTGAGGGTTTTGATATACCATCTTGGGATCATCTATGTGTATCACAAAAAAATCATATTAAAGATTAATTACACCCTTAGTGGGGTTATCACATAAGAATATCATGTTAAGACCAACTTACATAGGTTGAGTCTAGTTTATCAGATAATAAAAAATTCCCAACTGGCTTACTGGGGTCCATTTGTTTATTTTAAAATTTATTCATACGAGTAATCATGACCATGTGATAAGGGTACAAGGATATTAATTCATAAATCACACATCATTTAAAAGAAATCATTTCATATAAAATTTTAATTCAGTTGATTTATATAACCATCATCATTCACTTAGATGTGTTTCCATTCCAAAATTATAAAGGTTCTTTCCATCATAATTTAAAATAGGATGTCATGCAAGTACATCCAAGATTTATTTTCAGTTTCAAAATATAGAAAATCCTTGTAAAATGGTTTGATTATATGCGTGACCCATTCCAATTTTAAATCACCTGTACACCTTATAAAATTTATGATCGACACCCATTTAATAGAAACCATAAATGTTTCAACCAACAAAAATAATGGTCCATATCTCAACAATTTCATAATCTATTAGTTAAATAAAACCGTAGCAACAACTTATGCAAGAAAAAAATTATTATCTTGGCATAGAAACATTAGGTTACCAACCATATATCATATTTAAAGATAGTAAAACTAGTAATCATAAAATAATGGTATACAAATAATTATGCATTAATAAATCTAGAATGCATCATATATGAATTATAATATGAATCACTATTTAATTATAATGATGCATTTCATGAGACCTCCTTTCCATACTAGAAAAGGGTAAAATTTTGTAAATTAGTAACCACCACAAGTATAACATTCACCCAATGTCAAATGAAAATAAAATGTAATATAGAACAACAATACCATTCAAGGAAACAATATATTTCCACGAGGATTGGGTTAGATGGACCTAGACATTAGCTATTTAACATGTTCTAACACAATCCTATTCTCCATTATACCATAATTAAATATTATTAAAAAGTAAAATAAACTCTAACACCATTTCTAGAATCCCAAACTAAAAGCCACTAAACATTGCATGGAATCGGTTTTCCATTAGGCCTCAAGTGTACCACTTCATATTCCAATAGTTTGAAATAAGTAGTTAGGGTGTATGTAAGGTGGGGATACTATACCATATAGATCATAAATAAATATAGTGGATGTAATTATAAATAAATTAATAGAATATAAAAACTTATAATAAAAAATAAATGATGAGTAATCACGAATTAACATGATACAATGTATAATAATTGTATGGAGGTGAAGTAATGTGAATGTAATAAAATTTACTTAGATTCCTCATGGAATCTTAGATCACCATACATGCTTTATCCTAATCCAAAATGTCTCTAAACATGCTATCATGTACATATTAGCGTACAAGGGGGTATATATAGAGAGATATAAATGCACCTGTGTGGACCTAGGGTTTACTGTAAATGAATCCACATAAGGATAATAAAAACATTGTATAAGTATGAGTGTAAATGTATATATATTTACTATATATGTGGAAATATATATAGATATATATTAATATATAGTAATCAAGTAATAACTCAATCATCCCTACATAGTCATAAGTGTCTTATAGTGTAATAAGTGATTTCATTCCCAATTTTATTGAATAATATTGGACACCATGTTGAGTGTCATAAATAACATAGGATGTCATGATTAGAATATGGATTAATATCAAAAGGGGGATTCTAAAAATCCTAATTGAGGGTTCATTGAACTTCATGACTGGTATCCCATGTGATGCGAATCACCTTGTATAATGTCCTCCATCAAGGGGGTCTTAAAAATCATGTCCACAACCCTATCTCTCGTGCCTCAATAAAAATCTTGTTTATGGTAATAAATCCTCCCTTTTGACCCCTTATAGTATTCATACAATAAATATTAACCTAGTATAGCTCAAGGTGAAGTGGACCATTATTAATACATTAATATTTTTTCATTAAAAACAATCAATAAGATCATACATGTCACAATAAATTAAGTTAAAACAAGGTCATATAATCTGGTAAATATTTCAAGTTCCAAGTGTAGTCAACATGACCCAACACAATCTCGTTAGTCATATAGCCATTCATTTAATCTAAATTATCAATTTCATTTTATATAATTAAACTATTCCATTCTGGTTATAAATTTATGTAATAATTAGACGTGGCCATGTAGGACTCATTACCACGGGACACACATTAAATTCCTCTATGTCATTTTACTAGAACATGTAAATTGAACAACCCAAGGGATGTTTTAGTCTAAAAAACATTAATCTTTATGAGTTTTTATGAGAAACCCGCCCTATAGGGGTGGTTCTTTTTGAGGTCATGACCTCCAGCCATGTTAATAGTATCAAAAAATAAAGAAATGGTCTAGGAAATTAATTAAAATAATTCTATAATTTAAGGGTATATACATAGAAATTATAAAATATGGCACCCTAAAAATATCCAATAATTAATGAATTATTAAGGTAAAATCAATAGACCACCATAAGTGTGCCTAGGATGATCCACATGATTAATATAGGGCTTCGATTGAAGCTAGAATGAGAGAAATCAGAAGATTTGATAAACACCTGAAAGATAGGTTGAATTAGTTCATAAGGATGTAGAACTTATGATGGAATTATCAAATAAAAAAGGAATATATAGGATTCTTAAACTTATCAAGAGGCTTATAGGCATCCAAAGATAAAGAAATCATACTAATAAAAAAGGATATACATCTATGGGAAGTGGAGATAAAGAAAGAGCACACTATAGGGGGGATCCATGATTCATTGGATAAGAATAAGGGTGAAAAAAGTTTCAGGTTTGGAGTGTAATTTTTTTAAATTTCCCCTTTAAATGAGGTGCATAGTTTAGCGAGACAGTTTTTCCAACAGTGTTCAAACCCTGTGGCTTATTCTTTCCAAGAGACACACCCCATATGATTTGGTCACACAGTTTGGATAAACTATGTTCCAACCATGTTATGCTATTAGTTATACGGAAGTAACAATGTGGGAATGGTGTATGGGTTGGGAGACCATGTGTAGACCTTGTGTCCACCTTTTCAATTTACTAAAGGCCTCTTTCATGGACATGCATCTTCAGGTGATTAGTTTAAAAAACCGTGTGACAACCTCCATACCAATGCACCAAGCTGCACTATTTCAATTAGGTTCTTCATGGTTCCAATAAAGCATATCACTTTAGAAAACAGGCTACATGGTTATACTAACCATGCACCAAACATGACCCCTTGTTAGTTTCCCCCAAAATGGTTTTTTTAGATCCCAATGCCCTTGAAACACATCTAAACCCTCTAGAGACTACTCATGCCTTAGAAAAATTCCAAAAAAAATGATTTTATGTTTTAAAATGTTTATATTTATATTATGAGGCTTAGTTAATATTATCCAGATCCATAAAATGGGAAAACTCAAATTCCATTGAAAATACTAACCCATCCAAAACATGGGATGTTATTATAGGTTGATTGTTTCATTTTACATCTAACTATATTTGTTTTAATGGAATCTATAATGGTGGTATTATAATTTTTTGTGTGTTTCTGACCTTGAATTGGGTGGTAATTTATAATGGTTCTTATATAAGGTTTTGAAAGGCTCATTAGTACCAAGTTTGATATACCATATATGGTATATCGTTTTTTAGTTTCTTTCATCAGTTATTTAAATGTATGGCCATTGGGTATGGTATGATTTAGAATAAAAAAATTTTATCTCACCAACATATTGTGAATCATATTAAAAAAATAAAAAATTAATTTAAAAATTAACACAATTTTCAAAAAACTAGGGCCAAATTGGTATCATTGGCTCACTATCATCCCATTATCCTTGTCTTGATCCATGTGATTGAAAAATTTCCTCCCATTTCTCACCTTACATGTTTACTTTCATTCTAACTATATAATGACCCTAATCCTAGTAGCCTGAAGACAGTGAATTACCTTATTAAATTGGAACTATGAATAAGTGTTCACATCCTAAAGGTCCAAATAGTTTAGTTGATTCGGAAAAAATGGTACAAACCTAATTTTTACATTAAAACATGAATGAAAAAGTAACATAGAAACTCCATTGGAAACACCCATAAATTCCAAGATCATCTCTGCAAGTCATTCATAATATACATTTTTCATCCTAGGGAAAATAAAATATAATAAATTGGTGAGATAAGATGCCCTATGTGGGTAATTAATATTACATAACCAATCATAAATAAATATAAAAAATAATGAATATTTGATAACTATAAACCCTTCCATCAAAACATAATCTTGGGCATAATGTGGTAGGAATAAAATCTTATTAAATAATTCCTTAAAAATAACATGAGAAAGATACTTAAATATCTATCTTATTATAGTGAAATGATCACATGGAAAATTAATTAATAGTATCATAATATGGTAATTCATAATTCCCGACATCATAAACATACCGTCAAGGCTTCCACCAAGACACCAATAGAAAGGGGTAAAAACTAAGTAAATATTGTCTCATGAGACATACTGATGCATCCAAGGTCTATAGTGGGACCCACCCATCACATATGAAGTCCAATGTAGTCATCATATAAAAATGGATAGAATATAATCAATATATACGTTCATATTAAAAAACAAGCACCTGAAATGTGAATACTTTAATTATAAACCACAAATGATGTCAAAATAGAACATCCAAAATCAAAATGATCATAAAACCTTCAATGTCATATGGTAGATAGAATCATAAGAGATTATCCTCAATGAAGTAAAAGATTAAAAAATTATGTTGACATAGATGAAGATACTTTTTAATGATTCCACTGAAAAATCTTGAGAAAAATAATCATTAAACATTCCAAAGTGTCCCATACTACTTTGATACATTTAAATCACAATCTCTATAAAGGAATATCATTAATAAAACCTATAACATCATGAAAATAATTATACTCATGATATGACATATCCTATGGAAGTACAAATACAACATATAAGGAATAATTGTTGAACAGGGAATATATCTCATAGAAGTAAAAGTGAGATGAAAAAAACTATTTTTACTTCTGAATGAAGATTTATTTTGGAAAATCATTTGTATTTTCATATAATAAGATATTTAAAAATGTATATCCCAAAAAAAATTTATTTATAGTGAAAATATGTTAGATGCATAAATGATGTCAATCACTTAAAATATTTTATGGATCTTCATGATTGAGCCATTTTAGTACGGTTTCAGAGAAAATATAAAAGAGTATTTAAAATGGAAAAAATCATAATTGTATGTAGAATACCAAAAATGAAAAAATATAGTATTTCAGGACACATTTTTGATTTAAAAAAATAATGGTGTCCAAAAATATGTAATGATGGTACATTAATATGGTTAATAAACTGAGAAGTTCCCTATAAACGAGCTCTCTTAATGGGGTGAATTTAAATGGGAACCTTATAAAATATTTATTTACCAATAACAGAAAGAGGAAGTGATATGGATACCTGATTTTGGAACATATCGATAATATTTTGAAAATTAATATAAAAAATTAAGAATTACATATGCTTAAAGATATATAAAGTATAATCCGAATTGAAAATGGAGGTTTGGTGAGAAACCCTTACCGCTTTATAATCAATTGAATTGTATGACACTATAAAATTAGTAATCATAAAATAAAACATTTAATACCATGAATATAATGTAATTCATTATATGATATATCAAAGGTATGTATATATACACCACACATATGATATGAGTGTAAAATAAGACATATCTCACCAAAATAAAAATGAGATGAGAAAACCCTTACCCTTTGTCTGAAAAAATTATTCACCTGAAATTAACATCCTTTATAATGAAATAATATTAAATAATAATTTAATTAACAACCAATTAAATATTTATTTTATTTATTATAATTTTATTAATTTCATATATGTTATTTTCTAGGAGTTAAAAAAATCAATTTTGTCATTCGGGAGTGTTCATTTCCTTGATATTTATGATTGGTTAACTTGTATACATGTACAAAAGATCACTTGAAATGGGAATAGATATCCATGATTGAAATTATATATCATTAATGAAGTTACATAATTTTAAATTTTTTATAAATCATTTGTTTATTTTTGGTGAGGATTTATCATTATTTAAGATGTTAGTGATAATCATTTAGATTAATTTTAGAATTTTTTCAATCTTCACAAACTATTTTTGTTTCATTAATAAATTTTATTTAATTATTTTTGTTCTAGAACCTCAAATAATATTTAAAACATATATTATAATCTATTTTAACTATAAAAATAGTTTTATGAATATACTTGAAGGCATAATTGGAAAATGAAAACATGTCATCCATGAAGGTGGAAAATTAACACCTCATGAACAATGATTTCATCTTCAGAATTGAATGAAAAGGATAATAGAATTGATGATATATTATTACTACAACATAATAAATTATAGTATAAAAAACATACTTTATTTATTCTGTCACTTTTTAATAGGGAGTTGAGGAGAATATAAGAAAATAATAGAATATGAAAATAAATTAAAAGAAAATGGAAGTGGGTTTTACCTCTTTAACTTCTTATCCGTTATAATCTCCTTAGGGAATAGGAATAGGACTTTTATTTAGAAAAACTAATCCTAGAAATTATTTGGGATATTTTTCATAGTGTTTTTGGTAGAAATTGGGCTCAATTCATGGATTTTGATGTGTGTGGATAAGAGGTGGTGAGGGTGGTATTTATATGGGGGGAGTGATTTTTTTAATTATTTTATTCATTAGTTTATTATTTTTGGATAATGAATATGATTAGTTTGATCATAATTAATAAATTTATTAAAATGTTAGTGGATAGATCTATATTATGGGCTTAAAAAATCAATACATCATATATGACTCAATAATTCTTGTATTTATTAAATACAGTAAATTACCGTATTTCACCATTCACCAAAAATTCATCTACTTTAGAAAAATTCCAAAAATTCACTATAACCATTTATCGATCTGTATAATTAAAAACTGTACTCCGTTATATTTAAAATATTTTATAAATATAATAAATTTAATTTTTAAATAAATTCATAATTTACTCAAAAAATACAGATTCTAAAATTATAACTGATTTTATGAGAGAATAAAAAACTAATGAAAGTCTCATAAAATAATCTTATACTAATATTACATAAAAATTTTAATTTAGGAATAAATTTAATTAAGATAAAATTTATTTAAAATAATTAATGAAATTATAAAATTGTGAATAAAAATTTATGTTTCAAGAAAATGCCAATACATAATTTGTTGTTTTTAAAACATTTTTTACCTTTTCCATGATTTAAATATATAATAATTTCATTCATAATCTACCAAATTTTTACTTATTGATTAATATGTTAAATTAATATTGATATCATAAATATACAATTAATATAATGAAAATGATTGTTTTATAAAAATCGGTATTTTAACCTATTCACCGGAAAAATATTATTTTTACAAATATTACTAAATTTCACTCTGAGGTTATTTTTACATTTGGTTTTAATAAAGGAAATTTATCTTGTTCAATATAGTTAATAAATTGGTCAAAATTTTGTTTTAAAACAATTTTTCCATTAAAATGGGTTGAGACTACCATTAGAGAAATATATCATTTTAATGGGTAAAATTAGATTCATTCTTATCTTATGCCTGTAAATTAATTTATTTGAATGTAAAAACATTTTATTAAACATATATATTTTATAATTTGGTTAATACTACTCATTTCCTCATATTTAACTTCTAGGTTACAATGAAAGTTTAAAAATAATGATATTTAATTGTATAACGTTGTTCGTTTAGGCAATGTGTTGTGTGAAATGTATGATGTCAAAGAGATTAAATTTAAAAAGATAAATACCAGAAAGTATTGGGTTGTTACATTCGACCATTTTTTAATAAGTTGAATACTTATAATTTTAAATTTCACTTTAAAACCCAATGTTAGATACTTGAAAATTCAATTATTGGAAACCCTCATCGGAAATAGGGTTTAAAAATCTTCTTGATAAGAGTGGAAGGGTATTGTAAAGTCCATAAAAATGATTTTAGGAATGAAATTATTTGTATAAATAGCTAACATGGACATGGAATATAAATATAACTATTGTGCTCTGATTGAGACTTATAGAGAACATGGTCTTGAGTAATTTAACCATCATAAATAAATAAATCTTTGGATAGGTTAAAAGACCAATTATTTCTCAGGAGAAAAGTCAACAGACAATGTTTTTGTTCCAAAATTATTTTCCTAGAATTGAGGGATTATTTTAACATTCAAATTAACACTGTAGAACTTACACATAATTTATTACATTACATGTCACAAGTATAATGTAATACATTTATTATTATTCAATTTATTTCCACTTCATCCCAAACACTTGGAAATGAATGTTGAAGATGAATTATATATGTCTGAAGCACTTTTAACAAATCATATGGTAGAGGTTCGATCGTGGTGGTTATCTAGGAGCAGGGGGATGAGGCAAAGGAGTTGGCCGAGCGGTGGGTGGTAGACTACGTTTCGAGGCTCTACCACCACCACCACCAGGAGGTCCACCCCGACCACAGCGAGCTGGCAGACAGGGTCAGGCTCAGGTCCAGGTAGTCGAGGCCTATGACCACGACACACCTCAGATGATTCGAGGTACTATATGTGTCTACTCCACCCTTGATGATGTACTTATAGACACATGTGCGAGTCATTATTTTATTTTCGCTTCCCTTGTTTGGAGCTCAGAGATTCTGACGGAGCCATTGGCTCAACCCTTACGGTTAGAGAATCCTACAGGAGTAGACTTGATGATTATGCACTGGTGCCGGCAGTGTGATCTTACTCTAGGAGGCAAGAGCTTCGGATGGGATCTTCTTATAGCGGAGTCGAGGCCTTATGATGTCATCTTGGGTATGGACTGGTTATCTACAGTCCATGCTCGGATTGACGGTATTAGGCGCAAAGTGCGGTGTGTTCGCACGGATAGGACTAGGTTCACATACACCGGAAAGAAGGGAGCCTTTGTAGTGTCGGATGGACTTACGCATAGGAGGGGGCAGCTGATCACACATCAGTTGGATAATTTCATCCTCGGAGCAGTTGATGTCTGTAGTCCGAGTTTTCCTATTGTGGTGGATCAGTATACAGACGTTTTTCCTAATGATGTTCCAGAACTACCTCCTCGCAGAGAGGTAGACTTCTACATTGACCTGTACCCCGGGACAACACTGATATCTACTCCAGCATATCGGATGGCTCCCGCTGAGCTTCGTGAGCAGCAGGTACAGCTGGGGGACTTGCAGGGGAAGAGATTTATCTGACCTAGTGTTTCAGCCTGGGCATGCCGATAGAGCACCGGGCAGGCAGTGGTCTGGCCGCGCGGTAGGCCACAAGCAGGCTGGCAGGGCACCGGGCAGGCCACGGGCTGGCCCTGTAGGAGGTCATGGGCAGGCCGAAAGAGTGCGGTCAGGGTGTCGGGCAGGCCGCGGGCAGGGTGCATGGGGCACGAGGAGGCGAGATGGTGGCCGAGCAGGCCGGTTTGGCACCGCGCAGGCTGGCGCGGGCCAACGGTGTTCGGCCGGGTGCATCGAAGTGCCATCGGGGAGGCACAATTCGCAGAGGATGCGGGTAGCGCGGCCTTTATTGTTGCCACCTTCATTGCCTCGTTGCCGCTTCGTCGCCAAAATTTCAACATAAACAAGATCGGCAGAGGGGTCGGGCCATGTTGGTTTAGCCCGTACCCTCCATGTTTGGGGTGGTATCAATTGTTTCATCAAGTGGTATGATGAACAAAAAATCTTTTACAAACTTTTCAATCTATTCTTTCTATCAGAAGAAGAGAAAAAAAGAGATATAAAACAAAAGTAAAATCCCCTACCATTTATTGTCTAGTGTTGTTCATTGATAGAGTCATGAAAAGTGGATGAATAGAATCATCGTTTGTCGCGTCTGTCGCATGCTTCCAAATCTGAGCTACATCGGCTTGTGGAAGATGATCCATGTTAGTAGGCATCCGGGAACGAAGTCGAAGAGGGATCAACGCCGACGTTCTTCATTGGTGAGAGTTCTTCGTTGGGGCCTTCACCCAATAATCCTATCCTCAAAGCACCCAAGGTTTCTACCATAATGAACAATGCTAACCCAAAAATAATAATAGCTCTGTTATTTTATCTGTTGGCAGAAAATTCAAAAATGGAGAATTAATTACCTGGATCCTGTTAATTAATTCACGCGCATTGGCATGAATTAATAAAAATGAAGTTTGCACCATTTAATTAATGTAAAGGTGGAGAGGCTCTCCCTTATTAATGAGGGAGAGTTGAGAGGTTTTACTCTCCTCCATCAATATGGGGTTTAGCCCTATGTCGTCCCCACAACGTAACCTCTCGTGGGAGGTTATATTCGGGTGGTCCCCAAGTTGTAACCTCACGCGGGAGGTTATGTTCATGTGGGCCCCAACACCATAACCTCTCATGGGAGGTTAAGGTGTAGCGGTCCCACCTCCAACTTCCAATAGAAGGTTTTAACTACCAGTCACCCATATGGAGGATCAAATAAAATAATGTGTATCTCACTCTATTTTATTATTTTTTTATGAAAACCCAAAAACTAGCTTTTATTCTCGACCAACTACCGTCAAGGTGAAAGTCTCTTTAAGAGAATACTGGCACTGTGAGTTCAACGGTACCCTTGGATTTCTGTTCCAAGCACTGGTTAAAAAGTTATAAAAACCCGCTCGTACGTTTAATGAACGTACCAGAACAAAATTTCAGAAATTGATTCCAGGCACACCGGGCCTTGAAATCAAGCGCCTTAAATTTTCATGGACTCATAAAATTCTCATGTATTAAAAAAAAATCCACAGGATTTCCGAGTCTTTACACTATTTGAGGAATCCTTTTTTCCTCTAGCACAACCCTACATATCAATCATAATAAAAATCTTGGCCTCATGGGGAAAGAAACATAAGAAAGGGTAGAGCTCAAATGCTCATTAAGGGTATGTTTAAAGTGAAATTTATCATGAATAAATAAGTACAATATATATGTAATGGTAAATAACTGAACTCATGCCAATCAATCATTTATATTTTCATAATATAGAAAGAATTATTGATGATAAAATAATTACATATAAATAATCACATGAACTTGAGACATAACCATTGATACTTTAACTTATCTAATAACCACATGGAATATACATAACTGATATCATTATGGGGGAATTTGTAATGCCAGCCATCATTATAATTCCATCAAAGCCTCATTCCATGAAATCTCATAAAAATGGGAAAATACTTAGCCAAAACCCCAATCTATTTTTCCTATGATGAATCAAGGGGTTATAGAGGTCCCCACACAACACATACTATTTCCATTCCATTCCTCATATGAATGGGTTGAGGCATAATCAACATTAAAATTTATATTAAAAATGTATCATATGAAATTTTAATAATTTCCACAATCAATAAACATAATCATATATCATTCAGAATAATATAGAGAATGGTATCAAAATAGAACATCCCATTAAACTGGTCATAATCCATCAATAGAAATATTATGGATGGTATTATTACAATATATTCAAAATGGATCATAATTTCAAATTGGGGTTGTAGTTGATGAATCGACGTACTATAAAAATTATATTAAATACATTCTTGAGGAAAATATCCTTTTCATTTTGAAAATCACTATTTAAAACTAAAGGTGGAAAAATAATTTTTAAAATACTTTTATTTTAAAATATACCTATAAACTTGTAAAATAATCATTAAAACATTGAGTAGTCATGATGGTGGGAAATTTCATACATGTCGTATATGATAAAAAGTGATTCCTTTCACATTTTTGTAAAATCCAAATAGTCCTCCTTTTGAAAATGACATGATGATTATTTTAAAAAAAATATAAAAACAAAAAATTTGTAAAAATGTTTTTAATAAATAATTTTGGGAGTCTAAAAAAAAGAAATTTTTTTTTCGAAAACATGGATTTTGATGAAAAATGATTTTTGACCAAATATAGACATAAAGATGATTTTTATTAATAATATTATTTTAAACTCTTGAGTAAATAAAGAGATAAAAATAATGGGAAAACATTTATTCTCATGATATAACCTTATGAGGAGACAATTCATGAGTTTCTTGATATATGGATCATATTATTCTATCATTTAGAGTATAAATATAAACAATCCTGACAAACTATGAGATTGTACTATAAAACCATTACAACTATTATAACACAGAATAATAATCCCCATAAAAGAATATATTTAAATGAAAAATAAAATATAATTATAAAAATTTAATTCATGATATTACATATTTAATGGGCTATATATAAACCTTTTAATATAATATAGGTTCCTAACATGTCATATGTTCTAAGGAAGGAAAATTGAGATAAAAATAATTTACCTTGTGTATGACCCCCTTCGCACGTCTTAATAATTCTAATATTATAAATATATATTTATTATAGATCTATTATATAACCATTATCTTATATCTCAAACCATATATGATTTACATATATTCTTTATCACCAGTTTATTAATAATTATTCGTTAAAATCCCTATTTCAGTTGATAATTGCTTTGGTTTTCAGGTATATTTTGATTTTATTATTTCATTCCTTTTATATTGAACTGGTTTACCTCATATATATAATGTAAAAAAAGATATATATATATATAATATATAATCGTTATATATGTATTTAAGGTATTCTATAATAGAGAAATATAGAAATAGTGTTGCACTTTTGATGGAGATGGTAGGTCGTACGTACCTATGGATGTAGATTCTATTTTGTCAATGGATGAAAAAAAGTGAATGAATATTAATTAAATAATAAATTATTATTATTATTTTATTTATATAATTTATATTAATAAAAGTAATCCATGTTACAATCTATGTAAGAAGATAATGAAAAACATTTCACATCGCTACATAGAGGTGGTAGTCAACACGTATACACAAGCAACGTTACTGTTTTCTAACGAATTGGATTGTTAGAAGTTAAAAGTGATATTATATTTGAAGAAGTATTTTTAGGTCATAGATATGACTTATAATCATTAAATTAATCTGTACTACCTTCTATGTAAATTTTATGTTAAAATCGAATCACATCACTTCACGATGAGGTAGTCCCCAATTCACACGAGCGACGTTATTAAATCCCCCAAAACATGGAAGGTAAGAAGGTATATGAGATTTAATTATTTAATAAGAATAATAATTTTTTAAATTTGATATAATTAATACAAATCCATCTTTATTTATATCCTTTAAATTTGGGGATGGAAAATGAATTACATCGGTTCATAAGGAGGTACTACGTCATACACATGATAAACATTTTCATTTCCCATTGGATAAAATTAGAGATAGATATGGGTTATGACATTAATGTAATAATATATATGTATATAAGGGATAATTTTTTTTTATTCTAATAGTTTATTTTAATATCATGGATGTATAATAAGAAATAAAACAAATGATGATGTTTTACAATTTTACTTCTTTCTATGAGAGCCTCATTCAGTTTAGAACTAAAGACTTATTAGGAGTGGTTACTAATTTAAAAAAATCCTTTATGATATGGGGAGGAAATTATGGAATGTATTTGTTTAGGTAAGGAATAAAAAATGGTTCTGGAACTATGAAGTGGGGAAGAGAGTTGTTTGGCTTCTATAAGTGGGGGAGCGGAGAAAAATTTTATTTTATAATAGATAAAGTGATACCCAAGTTTTCTCATTCCAAAAGAATAAATAATGGGTAATTATAAACATATAAATAATATATGGTCTAAATATGGCTATAAAATGGGGTTTGAACTTGTATTTGGTCATTTTAACAATTACTTTCTTCTTTTAACACCATGAATATTTTTTTTACTACAACTGTATTATTATTTTTTACTATTTTTACTATTATTTATAGTAAAAAATGAAGTTGAACCTATAAGATAATATTATTTAATTTCATTAAAAATATTTAATTCCTTTTTTAAAATTTATTTCATATAATTGGAAGAATCCATTTTAATATTAAGCCTATAGATGTTTAAAAAAAATAGTTTTTCCAAAGAAAAATATTCAAAAGATTGAAATATTTTTATATTTTAATTAAATATGAAACTGATTCCAATGAAATAAATTAGTTAAATTTCAATATAATTTATATAATATTACTTTAAAACAAATTTATAATGTAATTTAACCCTAAAAATAATTTAAACAAAAATGCATTTTTTAATAAAAACAATTTTTTTCAATATTCATCTAAAAATGAATCATTTAAAAAAAATTAAAATAAATAACCAGAAGAAAATTTTGACATGTATATTTATAAATTGAAGCATATTTTTTAATATAATATTTATAAATGTAGTAAAATAATATTTTTAAATTATGTACACAAAACATGAAGGAACTGCTTTTTAGAATAATATGATTTTTCAAAAAATATTTATTCTATTTCAAATGGTTTTAATTTCATTTACAATCAAAAGAAAACAATTTAATGTATTTTATACATGTTAAAAACATAAAAGTTTCCTAAATTATTTTTTCATATTCATACATCACTAATATTGTAGTTAGGTTATAATTTTCATGTTCAACTAATAATATTTTATTAGAGTATCACATTTTGTTTAAATTTGGTGTTGCATGAATCATGAGATATTAAAGTGATTGAATTTATTTAAACAGAAATATATCCTAAATCTTATTGTGTTACATTATCTTTAAATCATGGTGTTTTTCTTCATATATTATATTGTAAATGATGTTCCTCTTTGAAAATATCTGGATGTTAAATAAATTGTAAGGAATTTCTCAACTCTAAAAAAAGGATATTGAATAAAAATATGTATCATATTGAGTTCATTTTTAATTAGTTGATTGTGTTTTTAAGCCTCTTTGATTTATATTTTTGTGATTATTAACATTTTTATTATCATTCAATTGCTTATGACTAATGATCTATGTCACTATTCGTCATTATTTCGTCATTTATATTTTCTTTAATTTCTATATTTTCACATTGTACTTATTTTATCCAATTTGGAGAACATGTTATGTGTTAGTCTAATTTTAATTTTTTGATTCTCTTTTTCAGTTTTCATGAAAAGCTTCATTAACTCTATTTATGACATGACAATCCCAGAAATGTACTTTCAAATTTCAAAACACTATTTACCAATCACAATATAAACTTTTAAGGATGAAATTTATTAATGTATTGTTATGGGGAATGTAGAACCCTTTGTGTTATTAAGAGAAAACTATATTCTATATCAAATATTATAGGAAACACAAAGCATAAACAAACCGGAAAATATTATTATTTTGATCATTACAACATATCAATGGAATTAGAGGTAATGAAAATTATTGATACCATTATTAAAAATATATAAATGTCCTACTAAATTAAAATATTTTGACTAATATTTTGGAAATAAGCACCAAATTTTTGGTATGGTTCTTTCACACTTCAAAATATGGTTTCATCAGCTAATATTTTTATTAATCTTTATGATAGAATATTATAACTAATTCGTGAAACATTTAGAAAAAAATAATTGATAAAAATTATATAATTTTGGAAATCAGCATATCAAAATTATCTTAATATGATTTTTTTGAATTTTCTCAAAAGATGGATTTTTAAACTAATAGTGAAAATACTGATTTTTATTGCAAAATGTTTTTTCTTTTAAAGAATTTATGAAGTAAAATCATATTTTAGATTATATTTGAAATTTAAGTAGTTATTTTGGTTAAAAACAAGCCAATTATTTTATTTGGAAGGAATTTCACTCTGTAATTTTGAAAAAAACATATTCATACTAAAAATGAATTTTTTATAAAACTGTTATCATTATGTTTTGTATGTTTTTTTTTAAATTAAATTATACTTATTATATGAAAATAATATTGAAAAATTAATTACACATTTAGAATCTAGATTTCCATATTTGGTAAATAAGACCATTTTAATTTTTTTCAATAAAGAATGTAACCTTAGTAAATTTATGTCACCACTATATTTGTAAAATTGTTAACTATAGTTACAAATAATATGATAAAGACTAAAAAATGGAAATAAAAATTGAATTTATCCCATTATATGAGTTTATTTTTTCCATTCTCATCCATGTTTCCAAAATATGTTAAATTGGTGTTTAATTGCTTTGATTTTTACTTTAATAATATTTAAGTAAAATATAGTAAAAAATGTCAATTTATTTATTTTAGTATCAATAATATTAATTGACAGGAATAAAAAAGTTATTTTTTATAAATATTAATTTTAAATATAAATGTTTTATTAATAATATTAATTACTTTATAATTTTTAGTAATGAAATAATTACCTTAAATTCTTAAGAAATACCAAAACAATATTTTTTTTAATTAATTGAAAAATAAAAAAATGAATTTGAAAATATTAAAATTAAAATTATTTAAATGAAATAATATTTTCCAAAATTATTTTATTATAAATGTATATATTTTTATTTATGTTTTAATGTATTATATTCAGATTCATTTTCTTTCATATTTTTTTCAATGTCAAATTAAATGAATACTTTCAAAAATGTAATTAATAATATTTTATTATAATTAATATTTGTTTAACTGATTTAAAATTCATTGAAATCTAATATTTTTATAGGTTATTGGGATATGGTTTAAAATTAAATCCATTGTATATTTATAGTCCACTTTTCTTTTTATATTAACTATTTTTTCTACTCAAGAGTAAAAAATTTTATTATAATTGTAATAATCAAAAGTGTTAATAGAGTGTTTGAACAAAATTCTAAGGGTTAAAAGAAACTTAAAAATATTTATTTATTATTTTATGATAGTATTTAGACTCATGAATATATTTTAATAAAATAATATTAATTTGGATACAATATTATTTTAAAATAAATTCATATTATTTTATTAATTTTTGTAATTCCAAGTGTGCCCCCTCCACTCCCTTATAAAATGGAACCTCCTCTCCTCCTATATTCACAAGTAAAAATCCTTTTGGTTGATCCAAATTAGGGAAAAATACCTTCCTATAATCCCTACCATCATTTGAGAGTTATTTCTTTTGTAAAATTACGAACCTTAGTGGGATAAAGGAGTAATGAAAAGAAGATTGTCTGAAGAAGAGGTATATCTTTTAACTTAATATTTTAGTTTTATTTTTCCTACACCTCCAAAAATACATTTTAATCCATGAAAATATAATGAAATAATTATATACTATATATTAATATTTTATTATTTTAATACAATAACCAATATCTATCTACTTCTTCCATCAAATGCGAAATGAAACCATCGTTTGTGGGTTTGGTGGACTAGCACCTCATGAACCGATGTAATTCATTTTCCTTCACTAACTCTCACGGCTAGATATAATGATGGATTTTCTGAATATATATATATATATATATATATATATATATATATTATTAATTAAGTATTTCATTTTCTATAAATATAACATATCATATAATTTCTTACCATTCTATTCATTTAAAAATTATGACATCATTCGTGCATACTTTTGGAAAAGCACATACACAAGGTTACATGGTTATTTTATTCAGCACCACACCATATGGATGATATATAAAATATCATTTAATTTTTTAATATTATATTTAATATATATTTATAATTATTGAAAGTAAAAATAACACTTACCTTATTTCCATCTTGATCATGGAGAAATTGAAGTGTTACCCAAGTGTGTATAAAACCTACCATCTTTATGATGGTAACATAGTTGATTTTTCATATCTATATTTCATAGTGGAATTTAAAATTAAAATTGATATATAAAATTTAGAATTATTTCGTGGTTATTATTCTATATTACACAAAATTATTACTATTTTTATCATAGACAACCAACTAAAGTCATTTTAGACATATGAGCTGGATATGTTTCCAAAACATCTTCTATGAACTTAATCGATCAATTAAATGATTATATCATGGTAAAACGAATATTGAAAATTAAAAACAACTTTATAAAGTAATTAATTAATATAATTGTATTATTCTAGAAAATAAGGAATGTACATGATGAGTTGGATTTGAGGTAAGGGACACATTACTTTAAGATCCTCATTTTAAATGTTTTTAATATTTATTTTATAAATATATTTCTACGATGTTCATGTCTATAAAATAATTTTATGAATATATTTATATGAAAAAAAAATTATGAATTTTATTTTATTTATCCTTTGAAATTACTTGAATTTTTTTTAATGGAATCATTTTTTATACAAAATCATATGAGAAAAAAGACGTAAGGAATTTTTTATTTTAATTTATATGATATAAAAGACTTTTCCCACCATCGTTAAAATTATTTATTTTTAGATTACTTTATAATCTTACATGTTTTATTCAATGAAAAAACCTGTTTCAATTTATTCTTGTAATTTTAGTTTTGATAATTGAGTTTTTAATTAAAGGGATATATAAATATCCAAAAATTATTTCTTATAGTTGAAAAGAATCTTTTTATGATATATGTTTTTATTTATTTTTAATATATTGTGGATCAGAGGAATTATTTATGATTTTTAGTGGTATTTTATAAACTTAAGAAATGTGAGCAAATTTTAACCCTCTAATTAATTGGGTAAAGTGAAAAGGTTAATCAATTAGCTTTATCCTAAGAGATTATTGGAATTTACGAAAAAGGTTATTCCATTTATAACTACAAAGGATATACCTTTTGGTAATTATAGAAGGTTATTTCATTTTTAAAAAGGAATGTTATTGCATTTTTAACCATGGTGATTATTCTATTTGTAATTTTGTATGTCATTCCATCTATAATTGGGAAGGTCATACCATTTGTAAGAGTGATTGCAAGAATGACATGAAAATGATTACCCTTGTTACCCCTATGATTTACCTACGCTTAATATGGGGTTTTACTAGAAATATTATTATTTCAAAAAGGTAGTAACGAGGTTATTTTTAAGGGAAATCATATTCTACTTCTTAAGGCTGAAATTTATAATCTTTTTGAAAAAAAATTTAATTATTTTTTCAGGATTTCAAAAATCAACTTGTGAATTTTATTTTCTACTTCAATATTGTTTATAAAATGTAGTATAAAAATATTTAGTAAGATACTATTATTTATTATGTATGAAAATAATTATTTTTAAAAAAAATTTATATTGAAAATGTAAATTTTTATAATTAATAATGGACTAATAAATATCTTTCCTTTTTTGTGTCCCTTATCTTTTTTTTATCACACATTTTAAAATATTTTTTCAAAGGTTTTAAGCATGTGTAGGGATAATGATAAGTTCAATATGATGATTGGGAATATTTTTAATGAAACAAAATTTACATATATCTTAAATGTTTTATTTTGTCGAAAAAATAGATGTTGAGTTGAAGTGTCCACTTTTTTATGTAATTTTTATATATGAAAAGATGATAGCTTAATACTATAAAAAACTAAAACATAAATATCCTCGATTGAAATAGAATCATTTTGTGACATAAAACTGAGGATTTTGTAATTTTTAATGTTAGGTTCTTACAGTTTTTACAAGTGAATATCTATGTGTTTATATGTTTGTATGTGTATGTAGATGTTTATTTTTATATGTTTTTGTGAGTATGTGTTCGTGTATGTGTGTGTGTCTATGTGTGTGTATATGAATTCTTGTGTACATGTATGTCTATGTTTATACATGAGTGTATGTGTATGTGTATGAGTATTTATGTTATATATAGTATGTGTATGTATTTATATATATGTGTATGTATATACATTCACGTGTATGTAATTTTTTTGTGGATGTTTATACATGCTTACATGTTCATGTATATACTTATACATGTGTATGTGTGTATGTGTGTGTATGTGTATGTGTAAGAGTATATGTATATGTGTGTATGTGTATGTGTATGTATATATGTGTATATGTACGTGTAAGTATTTGTACATGTATGTCTACTCGCATGTATCTATATACATGTATGTCTATTTATTGATTTAATACAATTATAAATATTTATATATTTAACAAAATAATAATATTTTTAATTATTATTAATAATTATAAAGGTTAATAAATATATATATATATATTATATACAATTAATAAATCACATAAATCAATAATTGTAAACAATAATATTATTCATTTATTCATTTTTATTCATTTTTACATGTTTTTAATTCATTTAATTAATGAAATCATCTTTATTTTAATTTATTAATTAAGAATATGTGTGTGTGTGTGATTTAATTTGATTTTATTTAATTATTAATATTTTTTTATAGTTAATAAAATTCATTTTTAATAATTTTTTATTAATATGCTTAATATTATTTATTAATCCAATTTATTGATTTTTTATGTGTTTGTAATTCAAAAAATTAATATTATCAATTCACTTTTTTAAATATTTTTTTTGTAATTTATTCATATTTATTTTTTCATTTCTAATAATGTTTTATTTTATATTATTTGAAAATTTTTAATATTCATTATTTTTTAATTTTTTTTCTTTTTTATTTTTTAATTTTTATTTATACATATTTATTTTCTATGTTTTATCATTTTTAATGTGTTTTTAATTTATATAACTAATATTATTTCAATTTTATTTATTATGATGTAATACTTTTAAAATGTTTGAAGTATATATAATTAAATTATTTTATTGAATTTATTAATATCTTCATCATTTTTTAAATTATTTACAAGTCATAAAATTAATCTTATAAATTAATTTATATATAGTTTTGATATTTATTAAATTTTACTTTCAAATTTTTAATATTTTTTTGTTAATAATATTTATTTATTTTCAATTTTTAATATATATATATGAGTTAGTGAATTTATAATGTTTATTTACACATATTTATTTATTATGTTTTAATATTTTTAAAAAATTTTCAATTTATATAAATAATATTTGTTCATCTTATTATTTAATTTAATCATTTTTAATATATTTCAAATTTATATAGTTTATTAATTTTTTGGTTTAATATTTTTTTCTAATTTTATACTCTTTAATATGTATTTATACAAGATTATTTATTACCATTTAATGTTTATTATATAGTACATGTAATTTATATAATTAATATGTATTCATTTTTAATTTTTTAATAATAAATATAATTAATAACACTTATTCATTTTTTTAATTTTTTTTGCAATCAATTGATATTTTAATTATTAAATTTAACTCTTTTAACATTCTTTCCTTTAATATTATATATTCAGTTATAGGGTTATTTAGTTTTTACTTTTTTTGTAATTTACTCATTTGTAATATTTATTTATACATATTTATTCATTAACATTTAATGTGTTTAATATAGTTTTAATATAAATATTTAATATTTATTCATATTCATTTTAATATATATATATATATATATAATTGTTTTAATATCTTATATAATTAAGAAAACCTAACAAATTTTTTGAAGTATATTCATTATAAATTATTCAGTTTCACTTATTTTTATGACTCGTGCATTTAAGATTATATATTAATTAATAATGGTAAATATATTTTACTTGTTTTCATAATGTATTAATTATATATATATATATATAGTATTTTTTATTTTTTTAATTTTTTTTAATGGCTTTAAAAGAACTGATAAATATATATTTTATCCCCGCTAAAACAATAAGTGATGACAAAACCTTTCATTATTAGTGATAGAATTTCATACAAGATTATGATAGGACTTTCTGTGCACTAATAAAGGACATCTATATCAGTGCTCACTTTTGGGATGATATAAATAGGTTTTATCAATGAAAATTGTTGTCACGATCATAAACCCCATCTGTATTTGTGTTTCTTTTGGAAATTTTTGAAAAAATCCATCTTGTTTTTATAAATTCAACCATAATAGAACATGAATCCTTCATTCAATCCAATCTCACACACTGATCGACCTCTGCCTCTACTCCCCCTTAAACTTCTTAGACAAATTGACCATCTAAAAACATAATGTATGTGATTCTTTCTACTCCACTTTTTCAATCATTTTTTGTTTCACTATTTTTAGTTCGTCTATCCTAGTGTACCATACCACCCCTATTTCCATACCGTAGTGGATTGACATAGCCTAAACGATCGATATCCTGATTTTTATTATTAAGTTGTTTTGACAAATATAATTCCATCATGGTTCACTATTTTTTTGTTATTTCGAATGGGGTTGGATACTCATGTTTGGGTGTTTTTAATTGTTCTTGTTTTGTAGTGGATGCTTTAAGGGTTTCATCAAAAATTTCCACCATAAGAAATTGGTGACACATTTTTGTAATCTTTTTATATTTTAATTGAATTTTTTTATAAAATAATCTAATTTTAATAACATGATCATGACTTGTTTATGTCTACTACCTAATAAATGATTTTATATAATTAAATTATCCTTTAATAAATAATTATTTTCCATATGAATGTTGAAACCAATAAATCATTATTTATAATTCATCTCAAATTAAGTACATTAATGTTTCTTAGAACCAATAGGTTTTTAATACTTGAATAAGATAATATCATGTAGTGTCTAGTTGAAATTTTGATTCATTATACTCATCTATAATTTATATTGATACTTATAATCATCAGGAATTATTTTCAAATTAATAAGATATAGTTTTCACACATATAATATTTTATGTTTGATCACCAAAAACATCATTATCCTACACAACTTCATCCCATATGATAACCACTAATAATTTTTCCAGTGAAAATTGTTGATCATTGTGTTTGTTAATTTATAAAAAATTTAATTTAAATCATTGTGACACTGTAAATTTCACACATTGACTTTATATTTATTTATTTATATTGTTAAATTTTTATGTTAATGAATAAAATATTATTGATATGAATAAAAAATGGATGGTTGTCAACCATATGATAATATATTATGAGGATATAGAGAAGTTTTTCATCATTTTTGGAAAAGATCAGGCATATGACCCCTCTCAAATAATTTATCCATGTTTATGTTATCGTTATCTGATACAAATTACTCTTCAAGAGTCTGAGGTACAATTTATCTATCATATAACAAATTAGTGTTATAATTATTTATCTAAACAAGGGGATGAATTTGATATAACTAGTTATTAGGATAAACCTGCACCATAAAGATCATATAACACGACTACAAGTCATAAAAATGATGAAGTCTATATCAAGGATATGTCTACATGTGTGAAGGGTGATGAAGACCATATTGACGAGATGTATATGATAGTTGAAGATAAACTTCATGATTTTCCAAAACTATTTTAGAAGAAAAGTAGTTATTCAAAAAATACATTTTATGTCGTTTTTACTAGATATATATCATTAGAAACTAAAATTAATCTATATAATATAAATTCCATAAATAGATGTAGTGACACCAGATAACAGAACTACTTTATCTCTTGAATGATATACTACTAGATGATAATGATTTTCCTTGCTTAACATATGATCCTAAGAAAATTCTACGTTCAAAGGGTTTGATCTATGAAAGAATACATGTTTGTTAAAATGGATTTATACTATTTCTCAATGGGTATGAGTCACATAAAAATCGAAAAAATTGGTTTATCTTGAAAAAATAAAGATGAACCATGTCCTTCAAAAGTCTTATGGTACTTTCAAATCAATCCTTGATTTAGGTAACTAAATAAAAGTAAAGAGACTATAAAGAAGATTATATGGAAGGTAAATATAATATATCAATGTGGGAAACATTATCACCCATCAGAATCTCCATAGTGGAAGAAAATATATCATGATATTATGGATTTGGAAACAAGATGATAAACCTTGGCCTCACACTATCTATAGATGGAGTGAATCCTTTTTGTTTACAAAGTCGTGCTTATAATAAATAGATAATTATTATTGAAAATTACTACATTCCATTATGGTTATGCTTGAATAAAGAACTTTATGTTGTCTTTTAATTTATCAGGAACCAAAAAATGGGTAATGATATTGATGTTTATTTGGAACCACTGATCAACGATCTATAATTATGGGGGGATTTAGGTATAACATTTTATGATTCTTATTTAAATTAATATTTCACATTGAGATCTATATTTTGTAGGATCATAAATAAATTTACCCCTCATGGAAATTTTTTATGATATAGAATTAATGTAATTAATTGTTGTCCTATTTGTTAAAAAGTTATATACTCAGTTAGGTTGAAACATTCATCAAACACTGTGTTTCAAGGACATAACAAATTTCTACTTCAAACACAAAAATTTCAATCTTGGATGGAATTATTCAATGGAAATTCTGAAGAATATAAAAAACCATAACCACTAATAAGTGATCAATTGTTTTATAATGATAAATATATGGATACCACATTTGGTAAGATATCATTTAAAAACATTGTGAAAAGTGATTGTAAAAAAGAATATTTTTTTCTTGAATTATCAAAATAGAATTTTTTGTACGTTACTAATTTTCCTGATGTCATCATTGAAAAAAATCATGTGATAGTAACATTGACATGTTATTAAATGAAATTGAATAAATAAAGGATTATATTAAGGATAGGTTTCACAATATTGATATGTGGAAACAATAATATTTGGCACCCATTATGGGTGAAAGATAGTATTTTCTTCCTCCATCCAATTACACTCTTTCCAAGAAAGGGAGATCAGTTTTTCAACATCCTGAATCATGTAAAGGTTCTATAGGGGTGTTAATAGAATATTAATAATATGATTTTAGTGAGAGATTTATTTTTAAAGTGAATTAATCACATGATTGTTGGGTTTTGATTAAATTTCGAATACATTTATCTTTTCATTACATTTTTCTTAAGAATTTCCATCATAATGTATCCATGATCTATTATTTTTTCAAATCTACATGTAGTAAAGTTATATTCCAAAATAAATTTCCAATATGGAAAAAAGAAATTATTTTCATGTTATTTTAGTTGTATAAGTTATTTTCTCCCTCATTCTTTGACATGATAGATCACTTGATGGTTCACATTGTTAGAATTATTTGTCCATGTGGTCATATAGATAATAAATGGATGTTTATAATTAAATGGTATATAATGATTTTGAATAGTTGTGTAAAAAATCATTATTGACCCGATGGTTGTATTGTATAAGGATATATTATTGAGGAAGATGGTAAATTCTATACCGACTACCTATCTGATATGAAAAGCGATGATGTCACGAACTGGGGAGGGAATCCATCTAAACCGACACCTGAACTAGCCAGTGGTATGTCCTAATGGGATTTTACAATCTCCATTGGCTGGGAACCAGTTCCTGGTCATAAAAATTTACATTTGGAAATTATTCCACCCATGAATTTCAAATATGATCATCTAACAAGAATAATACATCACAACTTCATTATTAACTATAACCAAAAGAAACACAAATGTCACCAGTTAAACACTGTATACCTTTAATCACGAACCAAAATATCATAATACGGAGGTGGAAACAACTACACAACCAAAAACGTCTATGTAACAAGAGGGACAATAACATTGAGACGCCTCCATAAACAAAAAAAATAGAGGAACACTAGAAACCATATCCCCCATCACCAACACATCAAATCTTTCATTTACCAGGATTAATCATAATAAGTTATACATACAACCAGAGGTGTATGTTGGGTGTGATCCAAATCCCAGTAAGATATCAACCAATCGAAGATTCCATGTTATAACGTTATAGGAAAAATCAATATGAATGTTTTTTAATGGAAAAATTGGAACACCTTTTAAGAGGAAACATATATTATAAAAAAATAAAGTCAACCATATGAAAACATTAAGGATAACATCACATGATCACTATAGTAATTCATAAGGAACTAGAATTAGTGGGACCCTAATAACCACATATCCCAGTGACATGGTATAAAAAACCTATCCCACAATATCCTCATGCATGATCCACTAGATTGGAACACATCCCAAGGTCTAGCGGTCTCCAATTAGCATCAAATGTTTAGTTAGTGTTATATCATCAATTCTTCTAGGAGGAACTGGGCCTCAACCCCGCCGATCTAACTAACATACTAGTCCTATTTACCCATATAGTCACCTTGGAAACCCTTTTTCCTCAATTCCATATTCAAAAGTAACACAAAGAAATATTTTCACAAGAACACATCAATTAATTAAAACACCCAATCCAAACATTCATTCTATATAGGAAAAACATTTTCAAAACCCTTTACACATACCTATTCAATATTCGAAACATCCATGAAAAAATCCATTTTTATTTGGAAAATCATCTTTCAACCCATACACAGACTAAGATCATTTGAAAACATAATTCACACAACCCACACAATTCGTTGAGAAAATTTATATAGAAAATAAATCATACCAAAACCATTCAATAATGATAAGTCCTGGAATCACCTACCTTAATCATGGAAAGATACGAAATACATTGGAAAAAAGCCACACAAAAAGGAGTTCCTATAAAGGAATGATCATAGTATAGCCATCAAGTTCCAACCAATGAAATCATAATTGAACCATCATTAGGTTAACCCATAAACCTTAAAAAAGGAACCCAAAGGAGGAGGAATGAACCCATAAGGAGGAATAAGAGGAATGGAGGGACTTACTTGATGATTAATGAAGGATCCACACCAAAACCTCCCAAAATTTGTGGATCTAAGGGAGCCATGTGGATATGGGGAAGCATATAGAGATGATAATAATGAATTAGATGAGTTTCAATGGATTTGTGGTTAAATTAAATGGATGGTATAACAAGAAATTCCATATTTTCATGTTCTGGGAAGGATGTATGGTTTTTCCACACAATTCTCCAAATCGTGCGGTAATTATGTAACACCTCATTCTAATGAAAGAGGATCCTACATAGTCTCTTATGTTGGGGGAAACATTCTTATGGTTAACCATGATCCTCATATATACCCACTAGTCTAGGCACATGAGTATCCACAAGCCTAATTGGAAGCCTATGAGGCCCAGACAGTGCCACACTCTATGGTGAAAAATTTCTTCTAGGATAGCTCAAGATTTATATAACTATTCACCACCTTCTATCAGGTTAAAAAAATACAATTTTAAAAAAACATTCCATTGTAATCCAAGATAAAAATATAAGTCAAAAAATAAAAAATAAAATAGCTTAAAATAAGATCACAGATGTTAAAGTTCTCTACTCCTTCAAAACATTCCACCATTAGAAATTCAATCCAATTTATATTCCTTGAAAAATAATGGGTACTTCTCTTCAACCAAAGACTTCCAATCCCATGTCTCGTGCTCTTTATACTCATGCTACCAAAGAATAAAAATAAATTTAATGAAATTCCCATGATCACATTATCTTTTGAATCCACAATCTGCAGTGGTCACTTAAACACTGATAAATTTGGTTCCAACTCATAATCTACCCAATTCAAAACAATATATGGGTTCATATAGTAATTACTTATCTAAGATACAAGTATAACACTAATTATTGAAATCAAATGGGATGGAAAGGCTAACTAGTATGCCACCATACTAACTCTCCTTGCAATATCGAAGGTTCTCACATACCTTTATGTTAGATTCCCTTTCTTAAAAAGATGTTAGTGACACAAAGGAGGGGCCACCTTCAGAAACAGCTGATCAACAATGGGTAATTTTATGGCTCATTGATTCTAATCGACATAAGACTTATTCCAGTTCTTCATAGTCACCAATTGTTACCTGATCAACCGAACTTTCTCAGATGTCTCCAGCATGAGACCTGGTCCCATCAATGTGGTATCACCCACCTATATTCTACACAAAGGATGCTGACATGGACAACCATAATGCACCAAAAATGGTGTCATTATTATCAAGGGTTGATAACTATTGTTATAGTAAAATTCCACCAACCCTAATTGGAAATTCCACAAGCCTCTGAGATCTTACATGCTTGCCTGGAGCATATCATTCTATATCTTATTAGTGCACTTTATCTGACAATCCGTTTGACGATGGTATTCCATACTCAACGTGACATGTGACCCCATTTGATTCTAAAGGCCTTCCTAGAACAAATACATGAAATAGGGGTCCCTGTCTGAGTTCAAAGTTTATGGGACACCATGAGGCCTCAATATCTCTTGAACATAGAACTATCCAAATTCAACTACTTTGGTTGAATCATTGTTCATAATAAGGTGGGTTAATTTGGTCATAGGGTCAATAACCACCCAAATAACATTACTTCCATAGGATATATTAGGTAGGACAATAAAGAAATACATGGTGACCTCATCGAAATTCTAGGGAGGAATTTGTAGTGGTTGAAGAAAACTAGATGGACTTTGAAGATTTGCTTTAATACACTGACAAACAAAACTCATGGATAAAAAGTGAGTGATATCCTATATCATAATCGACCACCAAAACTGATGACGTGCATCATAAAAAAACTTAGTGGTCTCAAGATGAACATTCCACTAGGACGTGTGTCTATCCCTCATAACAACCCTATTGCAACAAAGACAATGCACACGACCCTTGAAGCAAAGAACTCCATCCGAAGAAATTAAATAACCACTGGTCATACACCCACCATTTATAAACTCTATATAATTATAAAATAATGCATATACATGATTCTTCTAACGAATCAACTCTAGTAGTGAGGGTGACAGCTAAACACTATCAAAAAAAGAACCACCATTTTATCCTTGGTATCATGATTCATCTAGGTGAAAATTCCCATATAGGTAAACTCATCATTGTACTCTTTTACATCCTGCACCAGCATTTTCCTACTCGAGGAACCTTCTACCACATTCAATTTTCTTAGGGTATATAAGACATCAAAATTGATCCCTTGCTGGTGCTCAACCCAATTAAGCTTCCTTATATTCAATTACTTCTGGAGAAAATGAAATCCAGTCTTTTATGAACCGAGTAGACCACAATCTTCTCCCCAAAGAGATAAAAACACCATGTCTTCAATCTATGCATCACTACAACTAATTCACAATTGTGGTTTCGGTAATTATATTCATGAGGATGGTGTTGGTGATAACCATACGCCACCACATGCTCATCCTTCATTAACACACGCCCAAGACCCATACCCGAAGTATCACATTAAACCACATATACATTAACATATTTCGATAAAATCATGATAGGGGTTGTGTTCAACCACCTCATAAGCTCTTAAAAAGAAGTTTGAAATTCCATGATCCTTAAAAACATTACCCTCTTTTAGGTAAGCACAGTCATGGGAGACGTATGATGAGAGAAATCATGAAAAAACCTCTTATAATAACCTATGAGGCCCAATAATCTTCTAATCTCAATAACATTCCTCATTTTCTCCCATAAAATTACAACATCTGCCTTCTCATGGTCCCATGAAACCCCCTATTCTAACATCACATATCCATGAAACCTAAACTAGATGGTGAACATGGAGAACATAATATAGAGGAAATGATATCAAAATATTCCCAATATGATCTTAAAATGTTTTTCATGATCCTCCTCGGTCTCATAGTAGACTAGGATTTTTTTCACAAACACCACAGTAGAATAGTGAAGGTACTGATTGATCATTCTATTCATAAGATCAATGAAAACAACTATATCATTCCTAAATCTAAATTGTGTGACCATATACTATAAATGATCATAACATTATCCAAAATATGTCTTTGTAAGATCACCATGTATTAATTTTACCAAGTGACACCCATAATGTAAATCAATAGTGGAGAACTAGTTTTCCCCATTGAGAAAATCAAAGTGGTCATCAACACACATCGAGGGTTATTTATTCCTGATTTTCACCTAATTCAACTTCAAGTAATTAATAAATAACTGGGGATATCCATTAGCATTCTTATAAAATAGAATTGGTATGAAACAAAGTGAGATGCTTGAGTGAATGAATCATTTGGATCCCAAATACTGTTTCTCTAACTTGAATCCCCTCAACTCAGTGTGGGGAAAATAGTATAAGGGAGGATATATCAGTGATGTTCGTAGTAAAAAATAGATGGTGACCTCTACATCCTGATCGAGATGAAAACCTGAAAAATCACATAGAAATTAATCTAGAAACGCATATACCATTGGAGGTAATTCACCATCATAACCACTAATATCATCCGTCAACCCAATTTAAGAGATTTGAAAAAAAACATCTTGTATATTTATGTGGTGGTGCAACACATCCTGAACGAGGATCCCAATCACCGTGTAAGAATTGTGCACTCCCACTAGGTTTTATAATGATCACTCTCTGGTGGTAGAAATCGATGTGTGCCTATAAACTCACCATCCAATACATACTAAGGATCACATTAAAAGGGTCTATCACAAGAATAAGGAAATATAATTCTAAATTGACCAATGACATAGTGATTTCTCAATATAGGCACCTAAAACCATACTCCCTATTCTTTCCTATTGGAATCACTAAATCCATCACACACGTTATAAGATCAATGGGAAATTTCAACATGTCCACATGTCGGGAAAAAATAATTGAAAAAGAGGCAACAATTTTATATAGTACAACAACTATGTATGTTTTAATTATAATAGTACTTAAAATTTTTTATGCTCATACATATGATTTCATTAGTCTATGATCCAAAATAATGAGATTCCTTGTCTATGCCTGAGCTTGAGAATGACCACTGACATCCGACTTTTTGTTAAACTGGCTCTTCTGGGAAGTGGGTCCTGCCCTTCCACCCAGACCATCAAACTAAGATCCCACTATTATGGAGAGTTTTGGATGGAATTATATTTCTTTGGAGGTTGTGGAAACATCACCATGATGACTTTGAAATTCCACATTGAAATGCTATGGGAAGTGCCCCAAAATTCAACACTTATGGTTAGTTTTGGGTGGAGTTGAACATGTAGAACGTGTATACCCCACCTTCCCACACTGATGGAATAATAATGGCCCATTATTTGAAGCGCAAGATGAATAAAATTGAGAATGATGGCCTAAAATACAACCTTTCCACTTCTCTATATCATCACGCTTCCACTTATTTTCATATGAACTAAAACATCCTTGACCAAATTTTCGAACTAGCCCAGAGAAATCAAAATTTGAATAGCTGTCAATCTACACCATCAAATCATGTTCAAAAACCTCAACATACATCTTCATCTTGAACTAGAAGACATGGGTTTGGATATTAATCTACAACCCCATTTCAAACCATTGAGATTTCCGCTGATCATTGGAAAATACATCCGCTGTGAACAGAAAAAACTCAAAAAAACACTCGGTATAATCTAGCATAGTTTCATCCCTCTAGTAGAGATCCATAAACTCTGAAGTATTTTTGTAGTAGAATGTATCTGGTAAATAATGCTCATTAAAGATAACCATGAAGTCCTCCAACCTGTCTTCTCATGCATCTCATATTAAACCACTGAGTCCCACCACCTACGACTGGGAAATTCCAATATAAATGAAGTAGAATTCACGTTAACTGGAACATGAGTGTCAAGAAACCCAAAAATAATTTCATTTTTATCAATCCAATCCTCATATTCCTAGGTATTTGTGATACCCTAGAAATATGGAGGATTTTTCTTGAGAAATTCTTGAGACTTTTCCTTTCTCGAACCTCTACGAAATCCCTAATATGATCACGACTAAGGCTCTCCCCTAGAAACAATGAATGGACATCCAGAATAACTACTTCTACTAACATCTAATAAACTATTGAGGGAGAAGTATCTCTATAATCTTCCCATAGTTATGTAAGAAACATATATAGAGGTACCCTGCTATATCAATCAACAAAAAATCTGAATAACCTTCAACACGCAAGTCTGTAAATTCTTCAGCAACAAAATATTTTATGGAACATTATAAATAAAAAAACACCAAAAAAAGAACAATAATAAATCTAACCGATCCACCCCCACTTACTGTCCATGCACAATCTTCATCCATTATGTCTCACTAAGCAGGGGAGTGAACCCAAATTCCCAACATCCCATGGAGTCCCATGGTCTTTTAAAAGTTTTGTTGTTGAGAAACCATACTCATAACAATATCCTAAAACCCTGACAGTCCTAGATATTTTCTATCTAGATTCTCCCAAAAATATAACCCATTAAAATGGATAAAACTTCCCTAGTAACATTTTGTCACAAACCTATCTGGGATTCCATCTATCCTAATACCTGACCAAGCTTATGACATGGCCTAAGGGACATTCTTGATCCCCACTAGCTGAAACCTAATTCCTGAGAATAAAAAATCACTTTTAGGAATGATTTAACCCATGAATTTAAACTATGAACCTCTTAAAATAATAATAAAACACAACCTGATCAATAACCATAACAAATAAAACTATCATTTGTAAAACATTATACATCTTAAAAACACTCAAAACATCATAATACGGAGGGTAAATAAACTACACTACCGAAAAACTCCAAGCAAAATGAGGGCCAACACCCATATCCCACCTTCAACAACACCTGCAACGAGTGAAAAAAAATCAACCAAATCCATAATCGCCACCGCAAAACATCTTTCCTTTACCAGGTTCTAACATAATAAGGTCGATATACACATAAGGGTGTGATCCAATGACTAATGGGATATCATATAAGAAAATATTCCACGAAATAACATAATAGTAAAAATCAACATGAATTTCTTTCAATAGAAAGATATGAAAACATTTTTAGCAGAAAAATATTTAGGGAAACAAAGGTGAAAATAAATTTCAATGTATGTTGATGGTAATTGTATAATCACATGAGAACCACATGTAATCCCTATAGAAATAGCATTAGTTAGACCCCTAAAACCTCATATCTCAGTAATATGATATAGAAAAAAACCCCATAGAATCCTGATGCACGATCCAGTATAGGGTAACATATACCATGGTCTATTAGTCTCCAATAATCATCAAATGTTTAGTTAGTTTTGTATCATCAATCATGTTAGAGGGAACTAGGTCGTGACCCTACAGATCCCACTACCATACTAGTCCTAGTATGCCCATATTGTGACCTAGGATTCACATTGAGCTCAATTCCATCCACACAAGTCAAATGGAACACCACTTTCATAATCACACTTCCAACATTGAAAATACCCAACCCATACATAAATTCTGAATTGGAATACCATTTTCAAAACTCTTTAAATGCACACGTGTTCATCATTTGAATCATCCATGAAAACCCACCATTTTTAATTGGAAATTCATCTTTCAACCCATAAATAGAACAAAATAATTTGAACAAATAGTTCTGACCACCCAAACAATTCATCAAACACATTCAAAAATCATAAAAAGGATTCCAAAATATTCAAATAATTCTAAATCATTGAGTCACCAACATCAAGGAAGGAAACTTCTGGAATCATTTTTAAAACCACAATCGCACTAAAAAGAGACCCCATAAAGTAATTATCATACCATAACCATCAGTAATATATCACAAAAATCAATATTGAACCCTCATTAGGTCAACCCATCCTTTGGAAAAAGATGAACCCAAAGAAGGAGGGAGAAGGAACCAAAAAGAAGGAAGAAGAAGAGTAATAGAAGGACTTAATGAATATTATTAAAGTATACACTCCAAAACTACCCAAAAGATAGAGATAAATTTGATCCATATAGATAGGGAGAGGTTCCTATGGCTAAGAATCCAAAATGGGACGAGTATTGGTGGCTTTGGTGTTAAATTCAGGGGAGGGTAGAATAGAAAATTCCACAATTTTTATGTACTCGACATGCCACATGATTTGGCCACACAATATACGAAACCTTGTGGTAACCATGATAATCCTCCTTCCAAAAGAAAATGTGGCCAGTTGGTCTCTTGGGGAATTGAGAATTGCTTTGTGATTTACCATTCACCATAGACCCACTAGTCTTAGAAAACTGTCTCTTCCAGGATAGTGCACAGTTTCTTCTAACCATGTTCTAAACTTGTGCCACCTGCTATCAGGTAAAAAATACCCATTTTCACAAAAAATGATTGGGAAATACAGGATACCAATATAATATTGATAATAAAATGTAAAATTCCTCAAAATTAGATCAGGGAAGTGACACAAGTTCATCTAAAATCAAATCACACTTGGTGACTTTAGGTTGAAGGAATTTTCAGAATATATGTTGTCATAATTACTATTATAGAGTGGTATCATTCCACCCTTTACATTTTATATAAACATTTTTAGGTGTCAGTGTATTTTAAAAACCACAATGTAATTTTAGGTGTTTGAATAAATCAAGGGATTAATAATGGCTATCAAATACACATAATTTAATGTTTATATGATGGTTTCAAGATCATATTTCAAAAAATTAAACTAAAAATATGAATTCAATTTCCCAATGAATTCAATGGATTGTTGGGGGACCATGTTCTAATGTATTATATTATTGTTTCTATGTTCTTAATGGTTATACATTCTATGAAAACTAACATGATGAATATATTACCATGAAAAATAGTTGAGTTCACTTCTGACTAATGGAATGAATATACATGGTACCAAGGATAGATATCCTATTTCTATGAATATGTCATACTTTTCCATCTGTGACCAAATATGGGGATTCTCTTATACAACATTCAAAGTGCTACTTTTTTAATGAAAATGGGTTTATAATAAGAGTGTAAATATAATTGATGAATTGGGATTCAGGGAAGTGGATTTCAGTATGTAAAGGTAGAAGGAATATATATATATAATAGAATAAAAATTTTTATAGGTATATTATGATCAATCGAATATAAAAATAGTGTGGCCAATTATTTTATTATTGAAAAAACAATGTAATGGTCAGATTCCAATTCAACAGAGGTTGTCCATTTAATTATTATGCCACATTCATTTTTTGGTTGTCCCAATATAATTTGGGTATTGTATGTCAAATTAAACTATAATGATGGGAATTGGATACTTGATAGAGGATTTAAATTCGTTCAACCTTCAAAGAAGCAAAAGTGAGTTCAACAACCAGGTCATGTTTTTCTATAATATACATTGTTCTACCAAAAATTATTATCTATTCATTTTATATTAATGTAATATAGATTAAATAATAAATATTTTTTTTGGATAACAGATTCTTCACACATTTATTCTCATAATCCTAACGAACAAAAAGTTTCTAAATATAATGATGCTCCCCAAATAGATGAACAATAACTTTCTCTTCATATTGATTCTTCCAATATTGAGGAACAACATATTTATGATAATCTAGTCTTGTAAATTGTAGAAGGTTAATAACCTACATCCAATAAATATCACGTTCATTATAGCATGAAATTATTTAAAATAATTGTTAAGGTGAAGAGAATATGAATAAAACTCACTGTCAGTTAAAATGCATCTGAAAACACTGTTAACGCCAAAAATTCAATTTTCATTAGTTACATTTGGATCACCACAATAAATCACAATATGGTTGATATAGATATGTGGAAAAAAGTTGTGAATACAGTTAAGGAAAAAATTTGTGAATATATTTTGGAAACATTATAATATAATTGATTTATTTTACTAAAAAATTAGGAAATAATGATTTAGTATTCATTGTCCCTTGAAGTGTGAAATCATACTAGATCAATTTGGAATGAAATTTCTATTAATGGTCACTAATATTATTATAGGAACTTTCAAAATATTCTTATGAAGCATCATCTTAGGGATCATGAAAGGAAAGTAACCTTACACCCACAAGATTTGTTTTCACAAATGATCAACCAAGAAATGTGGAATCATTTATTAGTTTTTATGAGAATGAATATTTTATGTTACATTATTATTAGAAATAAATTACATGAAAATACATTTATTATTCACTTTTAGAAATAATTATTATTTTATGAAACAATAATTGAGTTTTGAAAATATGTTCTATGAAGAAAAATCATTGCAGCCCTACTATACTGCAATGATATGGTAAAATTCACATGAAATGATTGTATGTATTTTAGGAATATTTTATTATTTTTATGTGTAATGAATCTAAAATATAATTATATTACTATTTTATATGTATATTAATGAATAAAAATCCAATGTCACATCCATCCCACATAACTTGTTGTGGAAGGAGGATCATATAAATAAAGATAAAATACTAATAGGTGAAAACAAACAAAATATAAGGGAATAATGTGTAATTATGACACTATATAAACTTTCTTATACATTAAATTTGTATTATATAACAATTATTCCTATTTAACTATATTATTTATCCAATTTTTACAAGAGAATCATCCTCTAATGTACCCAATAAATCACTACATTTAGTGTCCTTGAAGAGGCTAGAACAAAACGGTCATGTTAGAGTTGTGGGGTTTGGAGTGTCTCTCAAACATATTTTCATAAAAAAAATTAACATGGGGATAATGATAATAGAATGTATGAGAAATATACAAGAATAACTACTATGGAAGATAAAAACAACTGGTTGTTCGATTTTTTATAGAATGTTATGGGAACGAATCAATGAAATTATTTTACACAACAACAACCATGTAATTTCCTTAATTTTAAAAAGATAATAAAAATCATATTATTGATAGATTTTTATTGTCTTATGAAAAAATTTTATTTATCAGTGAATTATCTAAATAAATATTTTTTAATATATTTTCATAAGGGTAAAAGACTGTTTAACACATTTGAATATTTAATCAAATATGTTCAAATTCAGATGATATGTTGTTGCGAGATTGTGAGGCCCATAATTCCCCGGTGAAGATGAAATAAAAATATGAAATATATTATATAATGAACATAAAAGTTATTCAAAATAAATGAATAAATCCAAAAATGGGTTGTCGTACAAGAAATATGAGACCGTAATTAGGTCTTGGATGTATTTTTTACCATGGGCAAGGTAAAATATTTGAAAGTGTCAGTTGTTTGGATGTATCGATTGAGAGAATAAACTATTTAGTAAATATTATTATATTATTTATTGGAAAGTAATTTAAAATATACCAAATGGTGAATCATATGGAAAATTAGAGACTATTTTTAGGTCTAGAAATGGGAGACAACCCTTGGCATGTTACTAATTTTATGCGCGTCGATTGTTTAACAACATCACACAAAATAAACCCATTTTCATATTTAATTGATTTTTAATCCATCATTTAATTATTAAATAATTTATATCACTTAAATTTTGTGTCATATGAAAAATTTGATACCATAGTTAGACCTGGAATTAGTGATTTACCTTAGGTAGGTTATAACTTTGTTGGGAATCTAGTGTTTAACAACATCGCACTCGATAAAAACCTTTTCATTTTCAATTAATTATTCCATATATTTTTTAATTTTTAAATAATCAAAATCTCTTAGAAATTATGTCGTTTGTGAAATCCAGGACCATTGTTAGATCCAGAATGGTGGTTTTACCCTAATAAAGTTATAAATTTTATTTCCGTCGAGTGTTTCACAACATCGCATGGAATAAAATACTTTTTATATTTAATTATTTATTTATAAAATTTTTCAAATATTAAATATTTAATATATCTCAAACATAATGTAGTATGAGAAAATGATATCACATTTAGGTCCATAATAGGGGTTTTACTCGAGGAATGATATAACTTTTATGCATAATGTTCATTTTGTATCTTTTAATTTTTGTGGGTAAATGATTAAATTTATTAATTTAATTAAAAAAGGATAATACATAATCTTTTTCTCATGTATCAAAATCTATTAACATGTGGTTGGATTTTCAAATCTTTAATTGAGTACATTTTTTATATATTAAAAATGGAAATGGATTAAATAGGATAAATGAATAACTCTCCATTAATTGGTTAAGTGTTTAACAGATTAAAATGAAAGATTTAATTTTTCAGTTACAAAAACCCTAAATGCATTTTAGACTCCTATAATTTCCCTACCATCACTCAATATAATTCCACCATAAATTATGTAACACCCCATCAATGATCAGTGAAGTAGTCAAGTTTCCTTTTCATCCAAAAACAACACGTGAGGATTGATCTTCTACTTGGGGGCAGCACTATAGGTTCTTCCAATTTTGCTTCAAAACTTCTCTCCTTAATAACTTCCACATTACTGATTTTAATGTCTTTTTTTTGCATTTTTCTCTCTGAGTAGAAGATATATCCAATTTTTTTTTTCAAAATAGCAATGTATGCTCAATCTGAGTTTTCGCATTTTTAATGGATAATTAAAAAATATAAAAATATAATTTTTCAATAAATTACCAAAAGATAGCTAATATGTATTTATCATGAATAATTGATCAGAATTAACTATGTCTAATTTATTAAAACTATAAATGTTAATTATTTCAGATTATCAAGAAATAATTATTAAAAAATTATCTATTGGTAATTGGGTGTAATTTATCAGAAAGATAACTACATGAATTATCAAAAGATAATTATATGAAATTATCATAGATAATTACATAAAATTATTGACTGATAATTTATTAAAATAAAGAAATGATAATTTCTTGAAAAGAAAAATTTAAAATTACATGAATAATCAAACTAATTTATCCATAATTATAAAAGGTTAATCATATATAAAATTATCAAGGATAATTAATAAGAATGACTAATTAATAGTCTCTAGAGTATAAAAAGATAATTTATTATAAGATAATTATTAGAGGATAATTAATTATCAGAGATAATAGTAAAATCAACATCTATTTGTAATAAAATTATCAATATATATTTATAAAAGAGTTTTTGGATAAAATTTTCAAAAATATTTATAAGAGGATAAGTTGTAATAAAATGATCAAAACATAATTATAAAGGATAATTTATAAAAAATTATCAAATGATAATTATAAATGACAATTTATAAATTATCCAGGAGAGATAATGTAACATCACATGAGATATTTTTTGAAATAAAAAAACCGGTATTGGTCCTAGTAACCATTAAAAGATGTTAACCATTGATGTGTTGATGAATGTGGTGATTTGGTTGTGAGGAGGTGTCTCAAACCCCATGACATTGTATATCCTTTCCACTGATGATGATTACATCGAGGTAGGAATTTAATCAACTTTTGGTCTTTTTTAAACAAGTTTTGATTAATATGATTATGTTTAGACATATTATGAGGATTATTCTAGATTATTATCACATGTGTTTGTGTCTGTTATACCTTAGATCATTAGGGGACACTTGTTTCTATGAGTACCTTATATCAAACTAATTATGTTCTATGTTGATCGCTAATATTGTTATGCTACCATCATATGATGATGTGTTGTGTCTGTGTATCCCATGATATGGTATTATTGATTCCATGATATTTATGTGATATCATTATTCCATGGTGATGATTGATTCACATGGTCATGTATTTTATAATGCTATATTTCTCATGATTTGTGCTATGGTTATTATCATGCTATGAATTTTCATGTTTTCATTAGAGGATTGGTGTGTGTATACATGGAACGTTGTCTTCATGGAATGATTATTCTTTTTGGGGTGCATGTACGATGTGCAGTGATGTTGAGGATGTGGAATGATAACCTTGTAACATGGAATCTACTTGATTCCTTAAGGATTCCAAGTATATGCAAACAATTGATACCTTTTGCATTCCAATTATTAGGTGATGCATTTTTTATTCTAGGTAGGTTAAAAATAATCAATGGCTTGTGGATTCTGAGTATTACATGATTTCTTGTGTATTCCGAGTAGATTGTATTCACTCGATGCCCTATGGATTCCAAGTGACACAACAACATCTTTTTTACTGGGATTGGATACTTATAGACATACAATACATTTTTCCACCATGGATCCAAAGTAGGTATGGTATGGAGTTTATGGTGGATTGGTTAGCATATGACTGCTCGATTTTGGATTTTCTGTTACTATTCCTATTACACATTTTTTATTAATATTATGTCATACACTTGTATGCATTATAATTTCTATGTGCTTGTAGGTTTCATGAGGGATCCAATGAAGGTAAAGGTCTATGTGATGGATTGTTGAGTTCATGAGTGTGGATCTAGTAATGGGCTTGGATAGACATCGGCAGGACGTGAAGTTTATAATGTTTTGTTTATATTATTTATTTACACTATTTAGACTCTTCACTCCAAGAACTACAATATTTGTATGACATTTATGTCATATTTACCTTTACGCATGTTAACGCTGATTATTTATTATATTGTTTATTATTAATAATCGATCCTAAGTCATGATACTGAGGGTTTAGTCTCCCCACTTATAGAATTAGTCCCTCAATACAAGTTGGAAGTATCTTTTGTTTGGGGAGGCACACATGAGGTCACATGGAATATCAACTCAGACATAGTGGTTTTGTTCTGGATGTTACAAAATGGTATGATAGCATCATGATTCACTAAATTTTTTTTCTCTCTTTCTGGTTTGAGATTGATTACATACGAGATAGGATATAGGGACATAAGAAAGGGAACTATATTAGTTCAGTGCTAGTACTGAATAGTGGATCTCTGAGTTTCCATAAAGTGGGGAATTTGTTTTCCATTGTAACTATTGATTCACCTTGTGTGATACACATGATGTTATATATTATTTTTGAGATTTTGGGTATGTTCAGGAATCATGATAGGGCACGTAGGTTCATATTCCATATATATACCTATTGGCGTGTGGTATAGTAGTTCATTAATTAAATAGCTTGATTTTTTCTATATATTCATTAAAATTTTTTGTGTGTGATATATCTGTATTTTCATGTTGTGTAATATATCTTTATTGTAATTATTTAATTTAATTTACTATGTTGTTTTATCAGTATATATATAATGATTATGAGTAACATACATGGATGAATATAAGGGTTAGTGGTGGGTGGGGTATACTTTGGGTTAAGGGTAGAATCCTAGGAAAATATTATTTGATCCCATAGACTGGTTTAGTGAAACATTGTTTGATCCCATATACTAATTATGGGTTATCCTAATGACGGTGTTTATTTTTTAAAGTTTTCCCATACACATTAAAGAATATGTCTCCCTAATATAGGTGATATAAAAACATTGGAAGTAGGTTGAAATACTTCTTCAATGGAAGATGATTCGGTATTACCAATAGACATGTATGAGAATGTAGGTGAGCTTTATCCCACACTTACAATGTGTTATTGGAAGTAGGGTCACTTCTACCATAAGTATTTCACTTAGTTTCTATCCTAGGTATAAGAGTTCATACGTATGGTTGAATATGTAGTGATTTTCAACTCCCATATTCTTTATCCCTTTAGAGCATCATAGGCTCTCTGGATGCTGAAGAATGGGTTTTGATATTTTTCATAATTTTTAGCCTAATATATACACTAAAGGACTGGAATGTTAAGATGAGATTGAGCTCGTATTTGGAGGAAACCCATTTCAATACCCGTATAGTATGGTGAAAACCGAGATGAAGGAACTCAAGTTAAAACTAGATTACTTGGAGAGAAAGTATTTTACTAGACTTAGTACTTCATCATGTGGTGCACCTATTCTGTTTTCCTAAAATATAGAAGGGTTGTTCGAAAATTCATTGATTACCAAAAGATGATGTAGGTGATAGTGAAGCACTAATATCTATTTCCTTGGATCGAGGATCTTTTCGATTAGCTATAGGGAGGCTGATGTTTCTCTAAGATTGATATTCAGTCAGGCTACAACTAGTTGTGAGTTATAGAGGAGGACATTCCAATGATGGAGTATCATAGCAGATATGAACTGTTTGAGTATTTGGTGATGATGTTAGAGAGAGAAAAAATACCTGCAGTGTTTATGGCCCTCTTGAACATTATATTTCATCCATACATGGAATATTTCATTATAGTGTTCATCGATCATATCCTCATTACTCGCTGACACAAGGGAAACATGCTGGGAAACATGAGATAGTCCTGAGTATGATTTGAACACAAAAACATACCCTATGATATCAAAATGTAACATTGAGATTAAGGAGGTAATGTTCCTAGGAAGTGTGGCGTCTGAGTCCAGTATATCAATAAACCCATAGGCGGTCAAGGAAGTCATGTCTTGGAAAAATTCCTAAATATTATTGAGATCATGATATTATTGGGTTTAGTATTATATTACCTATAGTTTATCTAGTAATTCATCTTATTATCATCATAGTTTACAGTTATAAAAAAGAAAGTATCAAAATTATAGTGGTTACACTGGTGTGATTAGTTTTTCCCTGAACTAAAGAGAAGTTCAATGATAACACCAGTACTGAATATTCTTGAGATTGGTATTGGTAATACAATGTAATATGTTATATCACGTGTTTTCTTGGGATTGGTGCTGATGCAAAGAGGGTTGGTGTTAGCTTATGTGTATCTTCACCTACGATACACTGAGGGGAACTACCTTAAAAATGTCATGGATCGAGAAGTAGTGGTTTGTCCTCTAAATTTTATGTGATACTATGTCTTTAGTAAGATATTTTTTGTTTATACAGGCCATAACATCCTTTGTTATATCTTCGCTCAAGGGAACCTAAACATGAGACAAAGGATCTAGGTTGAAATGATTGTTTTAAATCACATTTTTTGGAATGGATTAAATAAATCCATAGGGACTCAGTTGAGATGGAGCACATTGTACCATCCTGAAAGAAATGTACAGTTTGGGAAAACTACACTCATATTGGAGGATACACTTCCATCTTTTGTTCTAGACTTCGATAGAGTGTGGAATGTTCATCTATCCTTGAATGAATTCACTTTCAATTAATGTTACTAGGATTTGATTTAGAAATAACATTTTGAGGTTTTTTATGGGATACCGTGTCGATCATCACTTGTTGGCATGAGGCTGGTGAGGTAGGTTTTATGGGCCAATTTGTTTTAGGAGGCCTGCAAGAGATTGCATCTAATTTTGAATAGTTCAATCACCACTCAGAGGATGAATATATCTTATTCAAACCATAAGTGGAGACTCTTGGAGTTCTCTAAGGGTAATCAAGTTTAATTGTGACTAATTCTTTAGTTCATAAAAAAAACCTTTAATGATGTTGGATAAGTAAGAAATTCCCTTTTTGGACCCCTTCAAATCACTTGGAAGATTAGGATAAGGGAATATCATCTAGACCTCCATTATCGATATCGAGGTATGCACGACGTGTTCCAAGTGTCATAACATCATAGTTGCATACCTGACCCTACTTATGTTAATGATTTTGAGGAATTTTTGCTGGAGGCCAACACAAATAATGAGGAGTGTCTGGTAAAAATCATAGATCGACGTGAGAAAAATTATGAGGAAAGAAGATACCACTAGTCTAGATTTATTGGAAGCCTGGGTGGATCTAGGAAGCCACTTGGGAGTATGATTCTGATGTTCAAGACCAGTGACCTGAGTTGTTCGAGTAACACCAGTTGAGATACTTCTCAAGGATGTAAAGTATATAGAGGGGAGTATTTTAATACCTGGAATTTTACAAATATAATGAAAACCATTTTGATGATAAATTTTATGTATTTAATGTGAAAAAATTGATTTATGAGGGACCTAACTTCATAAAATGTGTTATTGGAATTGCGTAAGGGTAAAATCCTAATGAACACCTTTTAATATTCAATAGAATATTTTTTGAGTTGGATACAATGTTCGTGTGAGATTACAAGCCTCTTAAAGGATTGATGGAGATAAAATAAAAATATGAAATATATTATATTACGCGCGCAAAAGTTTTTCAAAAATAATAATAAATCCAAAATGGTGTGTCCTACTAGAAATATGATACCACTGTATTGTCTGGGGAATTTTTTTACCCTAGTCAGTGTATAATATTGGTATGCATCAGACGTTTGGATGGCTCACTCGAGAGAATAAATTATTTAATAATTCGTATTATATTTTATTTCGAAAATAATTTTCAATATTCCAATTATTGTATCATATAAAAAATATGAAACAACCATTAGTTCAAAAATGTGGGGCTTACCCAAATCAAGGAATAAATGTTATGTGCGTTGAGTGTTTAACAAAATCACATGGGATGAAACACTTTTTATAGTTAATTATTTATTTAATCAGTTTTAAATTATTAAATAATTAATATCTCTCAAATAGTTTGTTATATCACAAATCCAAGACCTCTGTTAGGTCTAGAGTGGGAGTTTTACTTAAGGTAGTGTATAAAATTTATGCATATTGAGTGATTAACAACATCAGAAACGATAAAACACTTTTTATTTTTAATTAATTATTTAATCCTTTTTCATTTATTAAATTATTATTATCTCTCAAACTGTAAGTCATATGAGAAATCTGAGACTACCATTAGGTCTATAATAGTGGGTTTAACATAGGTACTTCATAACTTTTATGTGTGTCAAGTATTTAAAAAAATTGCACACAATAAAACCTTTTTTATATTTAATTAACTTTTTAATCCAAATTTGAATTGTTAAATAATTAATATCTCAAAAATAGTTTTTCATATGAAAAATATTACACCACCAATAGTTCTAGAATAGGGGGTTTATCAATAACTATGTATAAATTTAATTCTCAATGTGAATTAATATCTTTTAATTTTTCATGATAAATATTAACTTTATTAATTAAATTTTAAATAATGAAAATACATCCTCTTTTTTACATGCCTCAAGTGCCATTAATGAATGGTTGAATTTTAAGAGATTCATGTGAGTTTTTGTATGATCAAAAAATGGAAATTTATTAAATAAGATATTTAAACATCTCTAAATAGATTTTTAGGGGTTTATAGATTAAAATATAAGATTTAATTTTTCAGTTAGAGAGACCCTTAATGAGTTTTAGATACCTTTAAATACCAATCTACTCCTCATTATAATTCCACCAATTAGTTTGGGAAACTACCTCCATGATCAGTGGAGTAGTTGAGCTTCATTTTCTTCCAAGAAAACTGCACTGGGAGGAATCTTCTTCTTTTGGCATGGCACTTCTGGTTCTCTCAATTATTTTTTTTTTGTTTTTTTTAAACATCTATCCTCGATAACTTCCCCGTTATTGATCAGATTAACCCACCATCAGTTTCATTGGATTTCTCTTAACGAGAAGAATCTAAATCCTAATCTTTTTAGTACAGTAATATATGCTAAATCTAATTGTACACATTTTATAAATTGACACTAAAAAAATATCAAGATATAATTATTAAATAAATCATCAAAATATGTTTATTGTGAATATATTGGGAACAATTTTTTTAAATTATTTATGGATGAATTATTAAAAGAATACAATTTTAGTTATTTCATATTATCAATAAATATTTATTAAACAGATTATCAATGGATAATTGGGTGTAATTTATCAAAATAATAATTGGGTAAATTATAAAAATATAATTACAAGAAATTATCGAGTGATAATTTATTGAAATTAACAAATGAAAATTTATTGAAATGATCAAATAAAATTACACATTTAATAAAAAATAATTATCAATAATTATAAAAGTTTAATCACATAAAAAAATATTTTCATGGATAATTTTTAGAATAACTAATCAATAGTTTCTATATTATAAAAAAATAATTTTATATATATATAATTATTAGTGGATAATTATTTATCAGAGATAATAACGAAATATAATTATCAATGGAAAGATTGTAAAAAAATTATCAAAATATAATGATAAATGATATTTTTCAATAAATTATAGAAAATAATTATAATAGGAAAATTTATAATAAAATTATCAATATTTAATTATAAAGGATAATTTATGTGAAATTATAAAAAGATAATTACACGATGATAATTTTTAAATTGTCTCGGAGGGAGAATGTAACATCACATGTAATATTTTATGATATAATGTAACTGGTATTGGTTCTAGAAACCATTTAAGAACGTTGAGAAATGATTTGTTAATGAATGCGATGATTAGGCCGTGAGGAGGTGTATCAAACCAGATGGGGTGGTGTATCCAAACTATAGATAATGATGACTTTGAGGTAGGAACTTACGTAACTTTTTGTATCCTTTAAACATGTTTCCATTAATACTATTATTTGCAGACATAATTTTATGACCATGCTAGATTATGATTGCATGTGGGTGTGTTTTCTAGCCCAAAGAACATTTTGTGACACTTATTTCTATGAGTACATTGTTTCCTATTATTTATGCTTGATGTTGATCACATGTATTCTTTTGATATCTTACTTATGATAATGTGATATATGTGTGTATCCCATGATAAGGTATGAATTTATTCCGTGAGAATGATGTGATAACTTGATTTGAAGATGATTCTTGATTCACATGATTATATAATTGATGATTCTATATTTCCCATGATCTGTTCTATGGTTGTTATCATGCTACAACTTATCATGTTCCCCATTGGAGGATTGGTACGTGTATACATGATAGGTGGCCAACATGGAATGATTACTCCTTGTGGGGTCAGGTCATTATGTGTAGTGATGATGACAACATGGCTTGATAACCATGTAACATGGAATCTACTCAATGCCTTGTGAATTTCGAGTAGACAAACAACACTTGATTCCTTATGGGATCTTTGTCTTATCTGATGCATTTTTAATTCTAGTTAGTTTACATGAACTCAATTACTTTTGGATTCATAGTATTACCCAATTCTTTGTGGATTCCATGTAGGTTGTATTTACAAGATGCCTTGTGGATTCTGAGTGACTCTCCAACAGCCTTGTGAATGGTTTTCGACACTTATAAATATACATTACATTCTCTATCATGGATTTGAAGCAGGTATGGTCGGGGGTTTGGGGTGTATTATTTAGTGCATGAATACTCAATTTTGGATTTTTTGTTACTATTTATGTTGCACATTTATTGTTATTATTATGGAATGTACTTGTATAATTGAGAAAATCGGGTTGTATATGCATTGCTGGTGTCCTATTGAGTCTTTTACTGACACCCTACATCTGTATTTCAGTGATCTTACATATTTCATGAAGGAATTGGTTATGGGTAATGTAATTATGGTGGACTACTGAGGTCTGGAGCATGGAGCTTGTGATGAGCTCGAAGAAACATTAGATGGACATATAGTTTATCATTTTTTGTTTATCATCTTTACTTACCCTTGTTATACTTTCCACTCTGTGAGTTAATTTATTTTTATGAAATGTATGTCATATTTTCCTTTATTCATGTTTACTGTGATTATTTATTATACTGTTTATTATTGATTATCGATCCTATGACATGATACTAAGGGTAGAGTCTCCCCACTATTGGACTCAGACCTTTTCTGCTAATAGAAAACCTCTTGAATATGAGGAGGTACACATGAGGTCCCATGGAATTGTGACATATACTAGTTTGTTGGGATTAGGATGTAAAAAACCACTATATAAATATTCTCCCCTCATATGTGAGGAAATAAATTCACCACTATGGTCAACCTTAAATAAGTTAACCATATTTTTTAATAACAATCTCTATGAGATGTGAATCAGATAGACATTGCTACATTTTTAGCACTAATAGTCTACATGGATTAAATAATTGTAATTTATATCAATGAGAACCCACCCATAACTTTATTAGGTGGTGGTATAGTGTAAAATTTTCAAGGAGATATTCTATTGAACAAAAAACTGTTAAACGATTATGTGAGAGTGGGGACTGACATAGCTCATGTGTAGTTTACTGATAAACCAATTCCCCGTCATGATCTAGATATTCACATGGGTTAATATATTATTAGAACATTCATAGAATGTCCATTTGATCATGAAATAATAGCTTCCAACATGGTGGTATTCCTTTCGAAATTAGTTTTTATTAAAATCCATTAATAATTATAGAAAAAGTCCTCAAACAATGAATAGTATTACATATGGTGAACAGGAAATGGAAACATAAGTTCAAAAAAACTATCTAATTGAAAAATAAATTAATCCAAAATAACTTCATAATGATCACTTATTATATCAATTAAATTTATACACTTACTAATATTAAAAGGTGATTCATATAGAATGTTTATAAATGTTGGTATGACCATAATTGGTTTGGATGAAAAAATTTATGGAGAGGCCATTACATTAATTATTGGTGTTGAGAATGTAGATAAAATCATCATGAATTAATGGATAAGATTCTCATTTTAAATGTTTACAAGATATTCATTTCATAATTTTTTTTATACAAAAGGTGATCTATTATGTTAATTGCAGTTAAATGATATTCATATTTTTCACAGTGGTAGATATCCATATTATTTTAAGTGAAACCCTCTGAAAAAACATGGTATCATTATTCTTGACATCACTTCTACAAAAAATTGATCATTGGAAAAATATCAATATTAAGTATTAGTGAAAAATATAAACAAAATGCTTAGAAAAACTTACTGATGATATGCACTTCTTAATACAAATTATATTGGAGTAAAACTGTATAATTTAATCATATAAAATATATTTCTTTCATTTCATTACTTATTCCATTTTAGGCATTATTGTTTTCTTATTAAAAATAATTTGGATTTCAAAAATATATTTTTTGGATTCAATTCATTGATACCCAAATAATAGACCACACATGATGAAATTTATCAATTTTTAATTCTCTACATTAAATATTTTATAAATAAACTTCATCAGGTAAATTTTATATTATGTTTTGACAAAAATATTGTTATGATAGTAAAGGGTTTAAATATCATCAAAATCATGGAAAGAGGATGGTGTGTGAGAATAACAATCTAATTTAATTCTAAAAGTTGATAAGTATTAGGGTACAAATATTGACAGTTCATTGTAAAAAATATTAAAAAATTAATAATTTTTCTCAATGTCTTTGATGTTTCTAAAGGAACAATATAAAATATTATGGTTATTACATTTGAAAATTAATAAAACACATCATACTTCATAAAAAACTATAATCTTTAAAGAGGTATTTTAAATGATAATTAAATTTAATCTAAAAAATCTATTAAACATGTATTTATATATTTACATTACAACCATGAATTTCAAATGTACTTATATTCAAGAGGAAATAGTTTTGATTCGAAATGAATGGGACAAATAAATAATATCAAATTTTATATATAAATCTTGACGCACTAAGGTACACTTTTTTCACATGATAGATCTAATTTTTCGTTATTTTTTATTTTTATGTTTTATAGTGTCTGTTTTTAATTTACAAATGAATTATTGTTCATGTCTTCAATTTAAATTTTCATTGAAGTTAAAAAAATTTGTGACCCAATCAATATATAAGAAACATAGTATTCTTGTTTTGATACATTAAGAAAAATATCCATAAATAATTTTTGAGTTTTATGAATCATTCATTGATCCATCCAATACACGATGAAACCAGTATGACTTGGAATGATTATATTTTGTTTAAAAAGGATAATTTCTGTGAAAAACATGTGTCAGTAACTGAAACCATGAAAATATTGTTGTACTATCTTGACGTATAATAATCGTCTTCACCTCAATCTAATTAAAAATGTGGAATATATGAATAAAAAAATGTAGTTTCTGTTTGAAAATGACATTCTAGTAAAAAAATAATCACTGAATATAGAAAACATAGAAAAAAATTCATATAATTTCAAATTTTTATTATAAGGATCCATACATCATTTGTGATGTGTGTGGTATATTTTTATATCAATTTGATAGGCGGTGTTACCAGTATGAATTGGGAAGAGTGTTTTCATTTTAAAGAGTTAATTTTATTTAAAAAATTTCTTCACTCCCAAAGAACCAAGAAAAAAATCCATGAATTTACTTACTACTGTATAAAAATAATACTAAATTCATTTTTAGTTGTTAGAATAAAACACACCTCAATATGATGTACAATGTATCCATTATAACCCAATGCGTGTTTTTCTAGTTCAAAATAACATTTTTGTTATAAAGATAGATGGAATACTCAAAGTTGATGAAACACATTATTATTAATGTGATACTTTAGAAAAAAAATTAATAAGTAATTATAGATGTGTAGGAATTAACTATATGACATTATGATACACTGTGTGACTGGTATGACTCAAAATATGTGGGTTCAATTTAAAAATGATATTTTTTAAAAACAATTGTCTGACATACACAAAACCAATAAAAACATTAATAATGTTTTGATACATCAATAAAAAGATCCATAATTAATTTTTTATATGTATGAATCATACAAACCACAATTTGATAAACAGTGTTACCAGTATGACTCGAAATGTGTGCTCTAAGTATAAAATTGGAATCTTGGTTAATATCATGTGCCACTCATTTAAAATAATGAAAATGAGATTGGAATGTAATGATACATTAGTATAACAATAAAAAATCCATTGGTGACATTTTTGAATTATTCATACCTCAATAGGTAATTCAATGTGACCAATGTGACTCACAGTGTTTGTTTTCAATATAAAAATAACCTTTTTGTTTTAAAAATGTGTCACTAAATGACAACCTAGAAATACAATTGTATTATCTTGATACTATAGAAAAAAGATCCTTAATTCAATTTTGGAATGTAGTAATTCACTGTATACTAATATTTCAGATAGTATGACTATGAAATCAAAGTGTTTTTACCAAAAATTGAAATTTTATTTCAAAATATTCCTGACATAATGGAATCAGAAAAAAAATATTCATATTGTTTTGATACTTCAGGATAATGATCCATAAGGCATTTTTGAGTGTAGTAATTAGCTACACCACAATATGATACACACTGTGACTACTATGAATCAAAATATGTGGTTTCAGTTTATAAATAATATTTAATTAAGAAGACACATGAAATACCTAAAATTGAGAAAACATAGTCATATTGTTATGGTATATAGGTAAATTATCCATAAGTCATTTATGACATGTATGAATTATTCATACCTCTATTTAATACACACTATGAAATGAATTATTCAAAATATTAGTTTAAGATAAAAAAATTACATTTTAAAAAAAAAATGTTCCACTCACCAGAAACAAAGAAAAAATATTATATTATATTTATATTATAGGATAATGTTCCATAAGTAATTTTAAATGTGTAAGAATCTGCCACAATTCATTCTGACACACTATGAAATTTGTATGATTCAAAATGTGTTCTTTTTGTTTAAAAATGTCAGGTTAGTTAAAAATTATTGCGACTCATTAAAAACATAGAATACACACTCTGATTTATTTGATACATTAACACATAGCTTCTTAAGTCATTTTTGATTTGTAGGATTGAACATCTTTTCAATTAGATAAATGGTTTCATAGGTATGAGAACAAGAGCCTCAACTCAGTTGTTGAGGACTCGGAAAGTGCATCCAAGAGACCTAAGGTCAAATATGGATGGAGACATATTTTTGGGTACTGTAAATGTACTGTAGTACTCACTATAGAAAGTAATATTTTAGGTATTGTTCAACACTAAATAAGCTGCAACTATTCATCTGTTTGGGAATTTGGGCCATTGGTTTGGTCCCCATGTCCTTCAAGGCCTTTAGGACAGTAAATTTTTCATGCTACCTCAAGGCCTTCAGGCCACCTCAAGGCCTTAAAGCCACCTCAATCCATTCGAGCCACATGAAATGGTGTTTAAAGTGGACCAAGAAAACCATATGAGGTTCCTGCTCTGTATGAGGATTCAGAGTAAGCGTATTAACCAATGTAGAGATAAGGGATTAAGAATAATGTTATGGTATGACTATTTCCATTGGGGTTAGCCTGTGCATACATAGGAAGCCAAGTCAAGTAGCCATGAATAGGTGGGGAGCATACATCACGATGTAGATGCTAGGGTGGGGCTGTTCGATGTAGTTATAGTATGGATGAATTTCGCTAAGCTATTAGGGTCATGTAATGTCCTCAAGCATATGAGCCATGTAAGGGTTCCCCTTCGACCCTTAAAAGAAAAATTATTAGAAATGGATTAAAATATAAGGCCACCGGTCCATTCAATGGTGTGTCCAATATGATTAGACGTGTGTTTTATAATTTAAAATTTACATTTTAGTTCAAAACCAAAGTAACATTCTAAAAACCAACAAAATTCACTTGGACTATTTTTATACATTGGTTAATTGATTGATATATCAGTTTTGATGTGTAAGAATAAACTAAACATTAATACAAGATACATTATTCCCAATATGACTCAAATTTTGTGTTTTTAGTTTAAAATTGACTCTTTAGTTAAAAAAAAGAAATCTCATACTTAAAAACAGGAAAATGTGCTCAAATTTACTTGGTACATTTGGAAAATGATAAATAAATAATTTGTAATATGTATAACTCAACCAATCACTAATTTGACACATTGCGTATATGGTATGAATAACAATGGATTTTTTTAGTTAAAAAGTGACAATTTATTAATAAATTATATAATATTTATATTTAATCTATTTATTTAATGTATTACTAACATAATATTTTTTATATAGGTGAAATATTTTTCTCTAGTTGGGTTGGTATTCATATAAATTGTTAGCATTTCCAAGATCCTTTAAGATGGGGATGAGGTCCCAAGGCAATAAAAAATAAGAGTTTTTGTATTTTTTGAAGTTTTTAAATTTTTTGTGCTAATATAATTTCATGAAAAAAATATTTTATATTTTTGTAACATCGTGTTTTTTAGAAAAACAATTATTTATATATTATTAGAAATTTAATTTTTGTATATTCTATACTGCGTTGTAATTTCATCATCTCATTTTTACTGTCTGCCTTTTATCAAAATTGGGAATAAGATTGATATACAATAACTTTATCAATGCGACAAAAGAACTGGAAAATTATTCATTTTTCAATCATTGAAATGTAATGAAAAGTTCACCAATTTTTAAATTATTTTTTTTATTGCTAATAAATGATCATTTTTTAGGATATTTAGAGCATTGATAAACTCTACATGCTTTTAAATGTGCATTGAACATCGAAAAATTTTTAGTGCTAATGAAGGATATTTGAAAACTTATAGGGAGATAGGACCACCTTCATCTATATCTAGGTTCATCACCCTATTGACCAGATCTTTATAATCTTTTAGGTTTTGTTTTTCTACTCTTAAAGTTGCTCATTAATATCATGAGGGAGTGAATTTTTTTGTTCCATTATATGTACTGAAAGGGTATTGTGTAAGTAAACTGTTATTTTATTTTTAACCTATTCATGGTGTGTTGTTTTCATATTTCATTTTATATCTATTCCTACAGTTTTTTCTCTGACTATCACTACTTGAATGGGGAATTTATTTTGAATCCATAACCAAGAAAATATGAACCACGCTTGACCATTGTATATCTTATGGTGTTTATATTTAAACATGGTATTGACTTATGTACCTTGTTAGATAATTGAAATATTTGATTATGATAAATGGGGTGCTTATGACGTAGATAGTGGATACCAATACCAAGGTCTTTTTGAGATTCAAATCTAACAACAACATTTATAACCAATTCTATAGGCCAGTTACCTAATATATGAACTTAGATTTACAAATAATACTGTTTATTCTTTAATTTTTATTTTCATACATAATTTTCATTCATTTTAATTTCCTTATCTATTATTAAGAATTATCATTGTGGGTTTGACCTCATACTGAAAATATACTAAAACTATTATTGTTAGTAGTTAAAATGATTATAATTTATAAATCTAAAAAAGTTTCCTCATTGTAACTACTAATTCCATACAAGATAACATTTTTTGGGAACCCTTATTCAGGACAATTCATTTGGAAACATATGATTGTTATTTTTTCATTTTAGTCACAATAAACCTTCATGTGTAGGGGTGTAACTAAGAAATCATGGGACTCTAGTGGCTATAAAACTCTTTAAGATAAATCGTTTTATTTTTCAAATGATCTTGAATATGACCCAATTCATTTTTCTACCATGAAAATACGGGAACACTCACATGGGAAGTTTCATTGATATATTAATCACATTTCAATTTAATAATGTTTCTTAGGAGTTAGTGAGTTTATAAATTTTTAGATTCCCATTAAGATATTATTATAGGGAATGTACCTAAATAATGACACCAAATTCTATTTCAAAATGGGATGTGTTGGAAATAAAATTCCAAACAAAATTGTCCCCCCTCTCTAAATCAATGAATATTCATGTTGAAATTTTTAATGTTAACCAACATGAAAATAAATTACTATAAAATTCATAACGTAGGTTTAAATATTTTTATGTAATTTATTTCATAATGGTATAACAAAAATTTTGGACGAAATTTTTTTATAAGGATATATCTTAGCTAAACAGGTCTATAGTAGATGTCACTATTGAATGGTTAGTAATGAAGATGATAATAGAAGAGAGATATGAACTACTGGATGATATGTAATGAAATATATTACAACAGAAATTAAAAGTTTAAAAAATTAAGGATTACACATTATAGACAATCCTTGATTTATGGATGTGTTAGTTTGTATTAATAAAAATATAAACAAGAGAGTGGGGTCAATTATGTCTATTCAAAAATCTTCATCGATTCTGGATTTTGACACTCTTTGTAATTTATGAAGATATCAAACATTTCCTTCTATTTGAAATATTAGTAGAAGATAAATAGAAATAATGAACACAATAACTTTATAATGGTTCAGGGAACAAAGATCCCCTAACCCACACCACCAATTCTCTCTCTCCAAGCTTAGTGAATTTCACTAGAAATTACGACTTATCTCAAGACCCTAAATGCACAACAGAGTACAAGAAGATGACACATTTAGATAAAGGCTAAAAAATCATTCTAATTCTTTTATAGGGAAATGAAAAATCCAAAACATAGACAGAGAAGCTAATACTCATCCACAACTGAGATCGAGGAGTCAAAACATCAATAAATAAAAATAGATTGATTTCTTTGTGATTCAGGTTTTACTTCAAAGCTTCAAAAACAACTGACAATATATTGATATTATTCTTCAGAAATGAATGTATTCATCAAAAAATAACTCTAAATATGTCTTGGTTGAAAATAATCATTAATAAAATTAATAATGAATAATTAATAGTAGTTACAATAGAATGTGGTTAAAAATTAATATCTCCAACGTGTAGGCTTTTCATAAAACAATATGGAATACCGTTTACTATAGTAGTAATGTATTCAAGAGATTTTCACAAAATATTTTGTTTGGTAAAAAATTATGTCGGAAAAGATACGTACATGGAATATATAGAGAATAAATCATGATTGAGTTTTTTTATCTAAGATAATCTCTTGATAGATCATAGATATTCAAATTTGAAACTTTAAGGAGAGTCATAATATCCTTTACGAATTGGATTAATTTTCTCCATTGAATATGATCCTTTTAATTAATCAAAACATGCCTTTTAATTTCTTATAAAATAGATTTCAGTAAATATATCATTCCATCGGGATTGTTTGACAAATATCAGATACAATTGTGGTTTAAATATATTTAAATTTGAATAGACCAATGTACGATTGACCTCTATAGAATAGGGTTATTTATTGTATCATAGGGTTCATTTGCGTAGCATAGGGTTCCAATGCGTAGCTTAGGGTTCCTTTCAATGTATGGTTACTGATCCATACTTTCATTTATGTAGAACTTAGGGATCAAGAGTAACATTGGGATGAGAATCTATACCTTCATCTTTTCAGCATAAGTTTGATCAACCATACATTCATTATCTAATCATAAGGTATGAACAGTGATTCCATACATCAATATTGGATTGATTTTCCATATGTTTATGAAAAAACAGGGTTGATAATTCATACTTTCATATACCAAACATAGGGTTTCTGATCTATACTCAAAATGATCAGCGTAGGGATGATTTTAAATACTATATATCAATATAGTGTATGAAATAAATACATGATGTTTTTATTGAAGAGTTCTTTCCTTACATTACACTTATCAACAAAGAATATGAACAATGTTTCAATAAAACACTAAAATGAATTATAAATTCTATAATTAATATTCCTTGTAGATTAAAAACATGAATATAATTATAGAATAAATATTTCAAAGAATATTAATTTCGTAAAACTCACTTAATTTAAAATCATTAGTAAACAAACAATCTTATTTATGATCATAAAAATTAATAATATTTAGAGTTTTTTTGGGAATATTCATTCCCAACAAACTCCCCGATTTTTGTGATAAAAAAACCGATGACATAATTTATATAAAATGTAGGAATTGTAAACACTAATAAAATATTTTTTTCAGTATAAATACTTTTTTTAGAAAGTTAATTTTTCACATTATTATTATGATTTTATAGTAGAATTTTGATTAAAAAATATCTACTTGATCAATTGAGAATGTATTTTTACATAATTTCTTCCCTTTTTTGTTATATAAAAAAATTAATATCAAAATTGATTTAAATACATCCAATTTTACATAGAAAAATAAATGAATGTTATAGTGTACTGGTTAGAAAATAAAGAAAAGTGTTCTGGTAGTATAAAATTGGACATAAATAAAGAAACAATAAAATTATAAACTGATATAAAACTCAAAGATATATATAAACAGAAAATTATTGTAAATTTATTTGAAAATAAAATGTTTTTAAAATAGATAAAATTCCACTAAAATTCATAAGAAATGTGTCTAAAAGGATAGGCTTGGGTTAGAGGTGGTGACATCTTCATTCATATCTTCACTGGAAGGGGATGTAGAAGGATGAGTAATGGATTGGACAAAAAAATGAATATTATTAAGCTTCACCAATATGCTATTTAACGGAATGTTGATAACTCATATCCACTACTGGAGAATCTTACCTAAATATAGATGAACCTTTAATATCTCAATATAATTTATCTCAATAAACTATTTAATTGATTATTCAGACTAAATAAAATCAGTTAGATTATCCCTCAATTGATGAAGAAGTTGTCCCAACCAGGATTAACATGATTTAAACTAACAAATAATACTTATATATTTATTAAAAATAACATTTAAAGAAGTACTATCACATCGATTAGTGTACAGTCTATCTAACAACCCTAAATTGGCGTACATCGACATTACATTTTTTTGAGGAATATATAATACATTCCAAAAATATATGCCTAGTGACAGTTTTAGTTTATTTACTTTGGAATATTGGAACATAATCTTCTAATATGGTGAAATATCTACAATATATCCCATAAAGATCATACACTTATGTTTCCTACCTAAAACCATTCATTATATCCTTGATAAAAGAAAATATAAAAAGGGTGAACTCAAATCCTCAGTAAGGGTAAACATTGAAAATATTAAAAAACCGTAAACATGTGAATGTAAAAAACATGAACCTATAGTTTAAATATAAAAATCATGATTCAATAAAAAAACATGGAAGTGTGTAAGTCATTGATCTTAAAGGAACATTAACCATGTTAAAATAAAAGTGGCATAAAACATGGAATTGTGGAAAACAAATAGGCACATAATATAAATTCAATAGTAGCCAAGGAATTTTTTCCAAGACCATATTAGTGGAAAATATCTATTACTATATTGGGTTTACGTTTCATTCCAGGCTTGTATTACAGAACTATATTTACATTCTGTTCCAACCCAATATCACTAAACCAAATTTACTTTTCTTTCCAACCCCCTATTACTGAACCGAATTTACATTCCATTCCAAAAATTTCTATCTCATTAGATATATATCTTTACCCAATTCATTTGAGGTATAAATAGGTCCCAACCATCTCATAATTAAATCATTCTTATATGTTCCACAAAAAGATAAATAATTCATCATAGCAGAACCCATGAAATAAAATGGGTTTCATAAACATCATCCCATTATAACATAATACATATAAAATAAACTTATTTCATAAACATAATTCCATCATAAAAACAATCAATTAAAATTAATAATAGAGATAGAAACATGACACTATGTCATCGTAGATGGAAAATAATTTTTTTTTAAATAATTGAGCATAATTCTTGAGAAAAATGTCTTTTCTTATTCAAATATCATTTTATATTCTCAAAATGCCATGAAATTTTAAAAGAAAAGAATTTAGATGGAAAAAAACATGAAAAGATGTAGAGTAAGATTCATTGAAATATAAAATTATGAATATGTAAAATTCCATTCATACCTTAAAAGATAAAAAACATTCTCCACGTACTTTTTCCAGAAAATTCAAAACATACCTCATGCGGAAAACGAAAGAAATATTTCACCATTACTGTTTAAAAAAACATAACCAGTGGGTAAAATTGATTTTAAACAGTAGTATTAGAATATAAATAATATTTTATATTAGGGAAACATAAACTTGGATAAAAAATATACCCCATTAAATACTTACAAATAAACAATCATGGATAATAATGAGATTGCAAAATTTTCCCCTAACGTAGGCCTAATTTCATGCGTATATGTATGAAAATACTATATAGTGAGTTTTAACATATTTTTAACATGTAATAGAACCATAATAATATATATGATATCATATATTATTCTATTATGACTTTATATTACCTGTTTATTTATCAATTCCATCTTAAACCAAGATTTTGGTAATAATTGTTTTATTTATCGTACGTGTTTTGACTTTTTATTCTTGATATTATTAGATAGATAATTATTTAGATACTTAAAGAATGTAAAAATTAATTTATATATCATAAATAGTAATCATATAAATATATATAATAGATAGATAAAAATGGAATACACTATTCATTGAGCCAGTAGGTCGTATGTACAGATGAACGTTGTTTCTGTTTCCACATTGAATTAAATGGAAGGAATTAAATGAAATATAAATAAATAAATAAATCTAGAAGAATTAATATATCATATATTTCATTATTATTTATTATATATACTTTATAATCATTCTTTAGTGGTTAATGTGGACAATTAATCTCATATTGTCGTGCAGATGATAGGTCGAACACATGCACTAGCAACGATATCATCCAGTTAATGGTTATATGATATGGAATTGGATGGTATATTAATTATAAAAAATAATTATAATGTTATATTAATAATTTAAATCTATTATAATCATCATTATACCTTAAAAAATTAAGTATTGTTGAGTAAAAAATTACCCCAAGATGTAGAGACGGTAAACCGTACATCCACACGCAGGGTGATATTGTTATTTGTAGGATGGATAAAAGGAGGTATAAGGTTTTACCATAAATATAATAAAACATCCTCATGTATAAAATACAATATTTATTACATTATTATGGTAACAACATCAGAATATAATGTAGATGAAGAAAAGTTTTTTGAAAGAGGTGGTAAAATAATTTCCTCTTTTTTGAGTATCTCCATTTTATTTGCACAAAAGGTCTCTCTAGGATGGCCTTATTCTAAAAGTGTAGAATCTATGATGATTCGAGGGAAGTTGTAATATTAAATGGCTAGATTTTGGATTATAAAAATGGATTTGGAGGTGTTATTAAAAGAGAAGTAGAAGTTCTCTTTTTTATAGGATAAGTGAGGGGAACTTTAGGAATGTCATTAAATAATAATTTATTATAAATTTTTTTTTGGTTTCTAATTTTTCCAAACTCATTTATTTTGAATATAAGATGTGTATGGGTCTATATAAACTCATAAAATATGTTTTAGACAAGTTTATTTCAAAAAATTGACCTTATCAGTTGGCTTTAACTGTTATTCAAATAATTTAACTCTTATCATGTCTTATTTTATTTTTATACTCTATGGTAAATATATTTTCTATAAAATTCCAATGGAACCTCAAGAAGATAATTAATTCCATTTTTAATATTATCTAATTCAGTTAGATGAATCTTATATTTTTAGGACTATTATATAATTTAATAAAATAGTATTTGTTTTAAAAACTCAATTATGTCAATTTTGACACTATTTAGTGATTGATTTTTGGTAAAGTCATAAAACATGATTATTTATAAAAAAATAATTAAATAATCTCTAACATGTAAATGTAATCCAATTTTTTTATATGGAATAAAAATGTTAAAATTGAAATTATTTTAATACTTATAATATCATTTATTTGAATATTTCATTAATAAGGTAATCATTGCATCATCATTGTGTCAAAAATAAATTAATATATTTAATGTCTAAAAAATATAAATAAAATAACATGGTGTCAAAAAAAAATTTAGCTTTCTAATTACTATTTTTATTATAATAGATCATTTATACAAATAAAAATACAATTATTTTTGAAAAAAGGTACATGTTTATGTTATATTTCCCTTTACATTAAATTAATTATTATAACACATCATATTCATAGCCATGTGGTTCTCAAATGCCAAAATTTAGGCCTAAGGATTTTTTTGTCGCCAATGAATCATCAAATAGTATTAGGATATGAGTTAGGGTAGTTTATATTATTATAATGTTATTGTTTTACCCTTATTAACCAGATTTACCTTTTAACCATAGTAAATAAAAATAATTACTGAAGTTAGTACTCATAATTTTCAAAACTACAAGCTACCAATTTACACAATTTTCACCATATTATTACCAATATGGAATCCATTTTTCTAAATTCAAATCGTATAATTGGAATAAATTCATTTAAAATTAATTCTCGCAACCAAAACTAGAAAGTACGTTTTTAAAGAGTAAAAAATATCAAAGGATTGACATGTGTTTATGTACAATTTAAATGTGAAATTACATATAATGACCAAAATTATATTAAATGATAAAAAAATAATATAATTACACTTCGAAACTAATTATAAAGATAATATAACTATATAAATATATTTGATGAAAAGGCAGTGTTGAATTAAAATGTAATATTTTTCCCTATTAATTAAAATGTGATTTTTATAAAAAAATACCAAAAATTCAACTAATGTAAATTTTGATATTCCAATTAAAAATAAAACATTTATTTTGTCAAATAGAATATAAAAAACTGTTAGAAACTAGATTTAAAATTGTGGCAACATCAAAATGTGGGAAAACTACATTTTTTGAAAAATAATTCTTTTATCTAAAAAATTGAACTTATTCTTATATCATGTCTAGAAAATTAATAAATTGAATGTTAATGTTATATATAATTAAATATTTTGTTAATAATATTCATAATATCTATTTTATATTCCATTAAATATTTATATTTTAATAATATATCATTGTTTAGTGAAACACGGTATTGTGTATTATGCAAGCTATCGAGGAAGGATGCTCTTGCATGTAATTCAAGACTAGGATGTGTTTATTGTAGTGGAAGCTTGATTTGGTTTTTATAATAAAATAATACAAACATAGTTACATTATACGTTTAAAAAACATTTACTCAGGGTTGTGTATATTGTACTCAACCTTAGTGTTGCGTGTAAAATACCACAAGTCAGTTTAGAGTGAAAAAAATGTTTGAATTGGTGAATTTCAAGATATAAATGAACATTTTATTTTATTCAAAAAAAATGGTCCATAAAAACTTGGGTTATTACATTATACCCCCCTTAAAATAAATTTTTCCCTCAAAATTCATCGGGTTATAAAAGGTTTACAACTTGAATGTTTCATTCCTGGAAACCCACATCGTAAAAATGAATACTAAAACAACATTTTAAAAAGGATGGATAGAAACATAATGGTTACCAAAAGTAACTCATCAATCATTTTCCACTTAGGATAACATTTTTGGGAAGTGAAAACGTGGATATGGAATAGAAATGCAATCTTAATATTCTGATGGATAGTGATGGAGAACATGGTTTGGTGTAATTTAAAAACCAGAAAACCATAAATCTGTGATGACTTAAAGGACCATCTAATTCATCAAATAATAATGCACTAAGATAACTTTTTTGTTTTTCAAGATTCTTTCCCTAAATTTGAATAATTATTCTTGAGAATAAATACTTACTTGATTTTGGTACAATCTCAGAGTTGCATGTGCCTTAAACAATTTCAACGTCATATCTTATTTAAATAAATGATGTTTAATTTTTTATTCATGATGTGTTAGTAGATCATGAAATAGAATGATCGGTATTTCAATATATCTCATGAAAAAGACCAGAATGAGTTGTCAAATATGTATAAGTCGACATATAGTGAGACAATACATTCATCTTACAAACTTCAATCGGAATATAACTTATACTATGCATAAATCGATAACATTATAATCCTTTAAAAAACTAAAAATATATAATTTTAGAAAGATGTGAACCAAACTATCATAACATTTATCTCCCCTATCTCATATGTAAGTTCTTGGTTGTCACAATCAAAACATGTGGATAGATTAATCTTGTATTCTCTTAAAATATGATAATAACATGAATTAATATAGAACCTTAGTGAAAACATTCTTTCTGTCAAAATTAACTCTTTCCACACACCAAAAATAAAAATAAAAAATCTATATACTCAATGTATGATATCACATTTTTTACTTATATCAGTAATGAGGTCATTAATACTATCAAATATCTCATTATCTGTTATTCCCATTATTATGCACATATCATGCATTTTCAAAAAATAACTGAAACATTTTAATAATTACTTGTGTAATTGAACATATACATTCTAATACATATGTACAAACACTATTTTAACAATCCTTACGTGTTTATTTATTTCTTAATAATATAAAATTACTTATACTACATTATCATTGACAATAATGTAATCATTCCACTAACTTCTTAAACCTTTTACCGATCTTCATCATTTTATTCATTAACACTTCTTTTATCTCATATATCATTTGTAGTCTCTTCATTTTCATCAACATAAATACTACCCATATGACCATACTAATTCTATTCATAATATTTTCTCTTAGGGTATCGATTTTCATAATTCATGTATATTCCGCATTTAAAACATTTAACCATTTTTTATGAGTTAGTAATACCATTATCCTTGCCCATTATATTAACTGAACCTTTTTTTCAATTAGTGGATTTGTGGGATTCTTTTCCACACCCGAAGAATCTTCCAGTTCCATTGAAATATTCCCCTTAATTCCTCTTCCCACATTATTTACATGAGGAAAATTGAACATTATTTCCACTATGATTACCATGAAACTCCATATTTCTCTTATTAGTCGAGTTAGGAAACCCACCAATTTTGAGGTTATTTATCATAATATGATATTTATGATTAAGAAAAATAACGATTTTTCACCTTCCAACTCCCATTTCATTTGGTTTCCAATTAATAATATCATTTTGTTGTCTATAATATTCTCCATTAACATGAATCCTCTTATTTCCATCCATTTTCTAAAACCCCACAAGAATAATGATAGAGGAAAAATAATACTAAGAAAAAAACATAATCATGTGGGATTACTTTCAGACTCTAACATCTAATGTCTAATTTTAAATTATTCATGACAGTTACCATAATTCTAGGAATGTATCCTATAGTTATACTTACCCTTAGGGATATCCCTAGACACACCTTAGAAATATCTATAGGGATCTCAATAATGTTTTTGCATCCTAGTTCCAAAAGGATAACTAAACCTTCACTCTAATACCAACACTAATTAACCTAACATGATGTACATGACCATTACATTTTTTACGTAATAATTATACATTACAAAAATATACTCCCAAAGACCATATTCATTTAGTGTGTTTGGAAACAAAGAACATAATTTTCTACCTTTGTTAAAGATCTTAAACATCTCCCATAAACATAATCCCATATGGTTTTCCTACTTAAAAAATCTATTTATATCCTGGGAAAAGAAAACATAAAAAGGGTGAGCTCAAATTCTCATTAAATGAAGAAATTGAGAGCATCAAAAAAACTATAAATATAAGAATCTAAAAACATGAACATAAATTTTAAATATCAAAATTTTGATTAATTAAATAAATCTTGGTAGTACGTAAGACATAGATCATGAAGGAACAATAACCATGATAAAAAAGAATTAACATAAAATATGGAATAGTGGAAATAAAATAAGAACATAATATGATTATCATAGTAGTCAAGTCATTGTTGCCTAAACTATCATAGTGGTAAAATTCCAATACTGAACTGGGTTTATATTCCATTACAACCATATATTATTGAACTAGATTTACTTGTTATTCTAGTGATTTCTATCTCTTGAGATATATATCATTACCTAATGTATTGGAGGGAGATATAGGTACCACCCATCTCATTATGAAATAATTCTTAAATGTTCCACAAAAAAAATAAACTATTATCGTAGAATAACCCTTTCAATAAAATTTTCTTCTTAAACATCATTCCATCATAATATAATCCATATAAAATAAATGGATTTCATAAAAATAATTCAACCATAAAAAAATAAAATAAAGGTAATAATATGTATAGAAACATAACCCTATGTCATCTTAGATGTAAAATTATTTTGATAAAATAGTTGAGCTTAATTCGTGAGGAAAATATCCTTTCCTCTTCCAAAAATGATTTGTTTTATCAAAATACCATGAAATTTTAATAGAATTGAATTTAGTTGATAATAAATTTGAAATATTTTATATTAATCTAAATGGTAATAAAGCGTTATGATGATGTAAAAATCCACTCATACTATAAAAGTTAAAAAATACATTCTCCTCATACCATTACCAAAAAAGTCCAAAAGTACTTCGTGTGGAAAACAAAAGAAATATTCCATTCATAAAATTTCATAAAACATCATCAATGAGTAAAATTGATATTAAAAAATAGTGTGAGAATATAAAAAATATTATATATTTAGGAAACATGTACGTGGATGTTAAATATACCCCAGTAAATACTTACGAATAAAAAATCTCAGATAATAATGAGATTCAAAAATTATTACTTACCTTAGGTATGATTTCATCTGTATGTATCTAAAGTGTATTTATAGTTGGTTGAAACATATTATTAAATTTTTTAAAAACAATAACAATATCAATGATATCATATATGATTTACTTTTGACTTTATATTACGTGTTTATTTATCCATTCCTTGTTTAAGCAACATTTTGGGTAATAATTGTTTTATATATCATACGTGTTTTGAATTGTTATTATTGATCTTATTAATTAGTTCAATATTTTCTTTAATAATTAAAATAATGATTTATATATCATAAATATTCAATATAAATATATATAATAGATAAATAAATAAAATGGAAGACACCGTTCATGGGGACGGTAGACCGGACGTACACATGAACGCTGTTTCCGTTTCCTTATTGAACTGAATGGAAGCAAGTAAATGGAATATATATATACATAAATTTAGTAGAAATATTATGTTAGATATTTATTTCTTATTTATTATATATACATTATAATAATATTTGAATGGTTAACATGGATAATGAATCTCATCACTTTGTGTAGACAGTAAGTCGTACGTACACACGAGTGACGATATCATTCACTTAATGGTCAAATTATATAGAATTGGATGGTCTATTAATTTTATGGAATAATAATAGTTTTATATTCATCATTTAAATCCATTATACACATCACTATACCTATCCAGATTAAATATTTTTGAATAAGAATTATTCCACAACTTGGAAACGATAAGTCATACGTACGCACGCATGGTGATATTCTTATTCATAGGATGGAAAAAATATGGTAAACAATTTTACCATAATTTTAATAAAATCTAATAATTTAGAAGATACTGGATTTATTACTTTAGTATGGTAACAACATAGGAAGAGGAATTAGAAGAATAAATTAGTATTGAAAGATGTGATAAAACAATTACCTCTTTTTCGGGTATCGCAATTTGATTTTCACAAAAGGTCTCCATAGGATTTATTTATTCCTTATATGTGGACACTATAATGAATTTATGGAATTTTGGAGAGTAAATGGGCAGGTTTGTTCCAAGAAAAATGGCTTTATAGGTTTGATTAAAAGATAATTAGAAGTTCCTTTTTATAGTAGAGGTCAAGGCCACATTAGGAATATCTTTAAATATTAATTTATTATAAATTTATTTTCAGTTTAAAATGGTCCCAAACTCATGTATTTCGAAGATAAGATGTTTATGTTTCCCAATACTCTCAAAATATTGGCTGTAGACATGTTTAGGTCACAAAAATAACCTTATCATTTATCTTAAACTACTAGTTAAATAATCTAAGCCTTACCATGTCTTATTGTATTTTTTATAAAATATGGTCAATATAATTACAATGAAATTACAAGAGAACATAAAGTGGATAATTAATGATATTTTTAACATTATATAATTTATTTTTAGGAATATTATATTTCTATTTCTATAATATCATTTAATAAAATAATATTTGTTTTGAAAACATATTTCTGTCAATTTTGACACTATTAAGTAATTGATTTTTGTTAAAGTCATAAAAACATTATTCCTAAAAAATGAATTAATTCATCCCTAACATGTCAATTTCATCCAAAAAATTCATGGATGGAATCAAAATTTTCAAATTACATTTATTTTAATACTTATATTATCATTTATTTGAATAGTTCACTAATAATGTAATCATGACATCATCATTGTGTCATAAATACATTTATTTATTTAATGTATAAAAATTATAAAGAAAATACCATGGTTTAAGAAATATTATTATCTTCAAAATGAATATTTACAGTCTAATATATCATTTATATAATTCAAAATAAAATGTTTTTAGTAAAAAGATACATGTTTTTGTTATATTACCCTTCACATTAAATTATTTATTATAACACGTCATATTCACACACAAGTGATTCTCAGATGCCATAATTTGTTCATATAGATTTTTTTGGTCACCCATGACACATAAAATAATATTAGGACATGTTTTACGATATTTTTATATTTTTATAATATTATGTTTTACCCTTATTTACCTGATTTACCCATTAACCATGGTAAATAAAAATAATTACTGAAGTTACTATTCATAATGTCCAAAAATAAATAGTACCTACTTAAAAAATATTGAAATTATTATTCAAAATTTGGAATCATATTTTTCTAAATTAAAAAAATATAATGGTTAGAAATTAATTTAAAATTATTATCTATTATCAAAACCAAAAATTGGGTTTTTAAGAAGTAAAATCTATTAAAATATTGACATGTTTTTATGTCCAATTAAAATTTTTAATTAATTTCATTGACCAAAATTTTATTAAATGATAAAAACATAATGCAATTACTCTTTAAAACCAATTAAAACTATAATATAACTATATAAATTAATTAGTTGAAAAGGAAGTTTTGAATTAAAATATAGTATTTTTCACTATTCATTAAAATATGATTTTTATCATAAAAATACCAAAAAATCAACCAATGTATATTTTGATACCCCAATTACAAATAAGAAGTTTATTTTTTCAAATAAAATATATAAAATTGTTTATAACTAGATTTAAAATGGGCGTGCCATCGAAACGTGGAAAACGACATTTTTAAAAAAATACTTCTTTTATCAGAAAATTGATTTTTTCTTATATCATATCTAGAAAATACATAAGTTGAATTTTAATGTTATATAAAATTTAAAATGTGGTTAAAAATATTCATAATTTCATGTTTATATTCCATTAAATATTAATATTTTAATAATATATCAGTGTTTAGTGAATCTTGACATTTCGTACAATGCAAGCTATCGAGGAATGTCCATTTTGCGTGTAATGAAATCTAATTCAGTGTTGCATGAAGTGCAATATTCCTTTGGTGTTTCATATAACATTATAAAAACATAATTATTTTATACATTTAACAAAATCTATACTCAGTGTTGTGTATATCATATGAAACTCAGTGTTCCATATAACATATGGCAAGTTGGTTTAGTGTAAAAGGAATTTTTGAAAAAGTGCATTATAATATATAAATGAAAATTTTAATTTATTCAAAAAAGTGGCCCATAAAAACTCGGGGTGTTACAATCTGTCATTGAAATGTGATAAAAATTAAGTAATATCTTCAAATCGTTGAATAAAATCTGGAGAAGTTTGTGGTGCAGAGGTTGATCCCAAATGAATTACTCTCAAAGATTTAAAATCACTTACTAAAATCTACTTTAACTAATCAATATAATATTTGATCGCATATTATTATTTTAAATTTATTATTTCTCCAGCTAATGTTCTGATAGTATCTTTAATATCACCCATAGAAACAATTTGTTTTTTAAACTTCTCTTAAATTAATCTGAAGTGCCTCAAAAATAGATTTGGGAATTGTTGATCTATAGATATCTAATACTTTATTCTTCTAAGAATCTAACTCTTGACTTAGAGACATGTTCTAAACATTAAATATATTATTCTTGTGAATAAAGTCTTTTGCATATGAGTCAGAAGCCTCAGTAGAAAAATCACTTGAAGGTTGTCCTACCTCTACAATATCCAATCATGGATTTGATTCTGAACCAACCATTCCATGAACTTCTCTTATATCACTTAATTTATATACTTATACATCTACTACATCAATAATAACCAAAGTAGGATTGGAAGGGGTGGCTCCACATGTAATATGGACAACTTCCCTCTGTTAAATTTTCCTTTGATCCTCTTTCTCAACATCCTCAACCCCTTCAGTTTCAACTCTTCCTTTATTTCCATCTCTAGATAAATTTAAAGCCTCTACAAAGTTTACTAAAATCATTATTCATTGTTAAAGACCAATCTCATCTCTTGATTTAGCTTCATCATCTAGCCTTGTTCTAACATATCTAACTGATCATAACATTCTCTGCTCCCCTTGACTACTTACATCATTATATCTTTTTCCATCAAACCAATAGGTAAATAATTATTTCAAGAGTTACACTAAAAATATAACAGCTTTATCAAAGTTCCAGTATTTAAAATATTATGGTGATGACATATCTAAACTATTGAGATGACTCAAAATTTTACGATTCTGAAAAAGAAAAATTGAAAAAGCTTATTCACTAGAATAAAAACTAATTCTGTATTATTTATAAGAATAATAATTTAAATACCTCAGTATTTACATACTGAAATTTAGCTTGATATAGTTCATCAATAAAAAAAGAATATACATATTAGGATACAAAACATTTTCTAACTCTGCACTACATGGAACGATTTCTAATTAAATAAAATTTTCAAGATATTTTGAACAGAATTTAGGTATTTAGTCATCATCTTCATAACAATTGAATGTCAAAGCAAGAAATACATTATATAATGTATTATAAATCATCCATATCCTATATTTCTCAAACCAAAATGTGATTCCCCCTCAAGGGGTAGATCTGAATCTTTAGAATTTTTGATGAAGAAATAAAATTGTTTTTAGGATAAATCTTAGATAAAACGACGTCTTCATTATTTCAGAAACTGAATGAAGAATTTTAAGAAAATATTTTACTTCAATATCAAAAATTAATTGAAATTTACCTTCTCTAAAAATAAATTACCATCTTTGAAATCAGATTTCATTATTTAACAAGATATTTATTTCATTTATCGTGGTAAAATATATTACATTTCCTTGATGATTTTTTTCTATGAATCACATTCCAGTAGACATGCTCATTTAGATAGGGTTTACCAAGATAAACTGAAGGATCCATTTTTGATTGTTCTAGGATTTAGGTTTTAGAAACATGAATTGAGAGACGCTCTGTAATCTGAAGGCTCATGATAAAGTATGAGTAATAGGGAGGGTGAGAGAAGACTGATGGTTTTGTTATGGTTTTGTGTGTCCATGGCATGTGTAATCAATGAAAATTTTAGTTTTCAAAAGATGTGATATAGAAATTAAATACAAGAATGAAAATTTTCACATTAAAAAATAAATAAACACAATTATAATAAATAAAATTGATAGATAAATTAACATGTAAAAATAAATTAATAAATGGTTATTTAAAATTAAAAATACCTAACACCCCCCAAATAAAATCAAATCTTATAATCCTATGTGGATCAGTAAATATATCCACAAATTTATGATCATTATTTTTAAATTGTATTGATATATCCTTTTTATGATCATGATATCTTTTAAAATGATGCCTTATATCAATATGTTTATTCCTAGATTGACTTATAGTAATTTTTGAAATATTAATAGCCCTATTATTATCACATAAAATAGGTATATTATTAAAATTCCGGCCAAAATCTAGTAGATTGTGTTTCATCTAAAAAGGTTGTGCACATAAACATCCAGTAGATATATATTCTGCCTCAGATGTTGGTAGGTAAACTGAATGTTATCTCATATATTACCATAATACTAAAGATTTTACTAAAAAGTGACTGGTTTCAGAGGTTCTTTTTCTATCTAATCTACATCCTCCAAATTATGTATCCAAGTATGAAATTTAATTAAAATCATATTTTTTGGGTAAAGAATATATTAAAAAATAGTTCTTTACAATATCAAAAAATTATTTTAACAGCAATAACATGAGATTATTTATTATTTTTCTAAAATCTTGCTGAAATACATAAAAAAAATTATATATGGTCTATTAGCTATAAGATATAATAAACTACCAATCATACCTCCATATATATTGTTATTGAATAGTTTTCTAACTTTATAAAAATTTATTATTTTATTAGTACACATAAGAGTTTTATAGCCTTTAATATTTCCAAGTCCAAACTATTTTAATAAACAAATAATATATTTACTTTTTTAAAAACATTTGAAAAAGTTTTTTGATAAATCTGAAATCCTAAAAGGAATTTAAGTTCTCCCATCATACTAATTTAAAATTATTTTTTCATTATATTTGAAAAATTATTACAATTCGTTTTATTTTTGAAACCATAAATAACATCAACAATAAAAAAATTTAATAACAAATATTAGAAAAAGTGTTTTCTTATAAAGTGTAGGATATATTAATCCCAATGAATATAAATTTTTCAATAAAAAAACTCAATCTTTCATACCAATATCTATGTTCTTTTTTAAGGCCATAAAGTGTTTTGGTAAGTTTAAAAGTAGAATTTGGTTTTACAGGATTATCAAAAACTGGTGGTTTTACATCATAATCTTCCTCCATTAAATAACCATTTAAAAATGAAAATTTAACATCCATATAATATAATTTAAAATTCATGTGATATGTATAATCTAAATAGATTCTAATATCTTATAATACAGCTGCAAGTGCAAAGGTTTCTTCATTATCTATTTATTTTTCCTGATTATATCCTTCAGATACTAATCTAACATTATTTTGGGTTATGATCCCTTCATCATTATGTTTATTTCTAAATACCTATTTAGTTTTTATTAATATATAATTGAATGTATTTTTTTATAATTCCCTAACATCATTTCATCTAAATTGTTTTATTTATTCTTTCTAAATAGAAATCAAATCTATAATTCTAATGATTCTTCAATAGACTTAGTTTCTAACTGAGATAGAATGGTAGAGAATTATGCCATGTTTCCATCAATTCTTATAGTTCTAACTCATGTGTATTGGTTTCGTATATCTGTTTCTAAAGGATTTTCCATTAATGTTCTATAATCTCTTGGTAAGAAAATTTTCAGTTCTTCAATTTCTTATTCTTCTAAACTAGAAATAATTTCATTACTTTTATTTTCAAAAAAAACTAAGATGAATCAAGTCACATATTGTAAAAAGAGTACATTTTTGATATGATTGATAATTCTCTTTAATGAAAGGTCAATTTCATCAAACATCATGTGAACCAAATCTTCATGAATCCTTGAATTTTTATTAAATACTCTAGAGGCATTAGGAGTAGCATAATAACCTTTGAAATATTCCTCCATCAGTTCTTGGGTTGAATTTACCAAGGTTGTACTTCATATTCATGATATATACCTTGCATCCAAATTCATTAATGTACCTTACATTGGGCTGTCTATTATTCCATAGTTCATAGGGTTTATTTTTAATAAGTGGTATTATTAACACTCTATTCATAATATAGAAACATGTGAATATATATTCTACCAATAAATAGTTTGGAAGACTATATTTGTGGAGCGTAGTTCTTTCAATTTATTGAATAGTTTAGTTTCTCTTATCTATAATTCCATTTCAGAAATGTTTTCTTGTTGTAGAGTATGTGGGTTTAATACCTAAATTTGAGAAAAAATAATTATATTCATGATTCCCATATTCTACACCATAATCAATTCTCAATGAATTATTTTAAAATCATTTTCATTTTAAAAAATTTTACAAAATATTTCAAAAACTGTGAATACTTCACTATTGTGATTTAGAAAATAAACTCATGAAAATATTGAAATAATATCAACATGGAAATAAACATATAATTCACCATCCATTCCTGATACTCTTGATGGTATAAAAATCCATATGAATAAGTTATATTAGATTTTATGTAGAAATTTTTTTAGTTGGTTTGAAATATTTTTATGTTTTTTTATGATTTGGAATGCCTTATAAAATCTATCATTTAAAAATTTAAGACTATGAATATAAGAAACTAATTTTTTATTAGATAATTTATCTAAATAAAATATATTTTAATTTCCAAGTATTCTACCCTAGATCCATAACAAAATTCACTTAGCATCCCCAATGAGTTAAGTTCTGAAGAATACACATTCTTAGTTCTAGGTTCTTGGAATTTAATAAATTTATATTCGAAAACTAAGTCAAAATTGTTAGAAAAATAAACACAAAATATGTAACGCCCCGACCCAATTACCTAGAGTCGGTGCATTATTTTAATATATTTTCATGATTACAAGGAATCATGTCCTGAATGACCGATCGGTTTAGCAATCTTGGAAAATAGATTTCATACATGAATGTTACATTACACTTCCTAATATACAAAACAACATAAAAAATCCTTCACAAATTCCATCATTCCCTCTGCTTAACCCTGAATATCAATCATAATACACTTCTTGGAATCCTGGGAAAAATAAAACATAGAAAGGGGTGAGCTGAGATACTCAGTAAGGATAACAATATAGCGTAAACTTTCATAAATAATCAGAAACATTTAATGGAATGTATAACTAAAACATAAGTCTTTTAAACTTGAACTTCAACATAATATTAAAGAAATAATATTAATTCATTCCATTTACTTATTCACATAGATATTATACTAGTCTAATAATAACATGTAATATCACTAACCACATTCATAATGATGGAATTCATAATGCCAGACTATCATTACCACATAGTCAAGGCATTGTACTAAGACAACAAATAAGATTTTTTCAAGGCCCTGTTCCAAGACACTAGTTTGTATCATGAGACCTACTGATGAATCGAGGAGCTAAATGGCTCCACCAATCACTTAATAAGTCCAATTCATTCCTCACATTAAAAGTATTTAACATAACATAAACATTCATATTAAAACTGGCATATGAAATTTCAATACTTTACCCATAAACCATGAATGGTATAAAAATAACACATCCACAGTCAAACATTTCAAGAAACCTTCAATACCATATGTTTGATTTGTATCATAATAAATCAACTTCAAAACAAGTTTAAAATCCATTAAATGATTTTTAAATAGATGAAAATGATTTGTAAAACTCTTTGAGAGAAATATCCATTTTTCATGAAAACATTGAAAATTAAAACAATTTACAGAGGAAGACATTTCTTTATTTTTTTGAATTAAAGTTCCACATTCCACTTTGAAACTTTTGAAAGGAATTAATATTTTAAAAACATTCTTGTCCATATAAATAAATCCTTAAAAACCATTTTGAATACATGGACATTAATGAGAAGGATTTAGAAGAATAAATATATAAAACATTTGAAATGATGTTTTAGTAAAAATAATCCCTTAAAATAATCCCTTTGAAAACTCTTTCATGAAACATGGACATGGATAATAAATATGTCTCATTATATACTTATTTAAAAACAACCTCGGATAACAAAGAGATTGTGAAATTAACCCTTACCAATTTGGTAACTTACGAAAAATACACCCCATGATTGAGGTATCATACAATGAATATGTAAATAAAAATAAATTAAAGTGTGTTACACAAATAATACAATTATGGTCAGTACATAAACCACGGAAAAGGTAATAGTGGCAATATGGAATGAATCTGACGGGAATAAAGAGTGAGATTAAAACCCCTTACCTTGTACTTTCTATTAGTTGAGGGTACATTTAAACTCTTGTATGAAGACCGTAGTATGTTATTAAATTATACCAAAACCATATTAATATTTATGATATCATATATTATTCATTTATGACTTTTTACTACACATTTAATTATAATTTCCATGTTAAATAAACATTTCGGGTAATAATCGATTTCTTTATCGTACGTGTTTTAACTTGTTACTCTTGATTGTATCAATTAGATCCTGATTTAAATACTTCCATATGATAAAACATGATTTATATATCATATATATTTAGAATATAATTATGTATAATAGATATATACGTGAAATGGAAAACACCATTTATGTAGACGGTAGTCCGTACGTATGCATAAACGCTGTTTCGGTTTTCAAAACATATTGAACGGAACTAAGTGAATAAAATATATATAAGTACATATATATATATATATCTCCAGTATCATTATTATTTCATATATTACAAACATATTATTAATATATATTTTTGTAATCGTCGATGACTGGTAAATGTGGAAATGAATCTCATAGCGTTGTAGAGACGGTAATCCTTACATATGCACGAGCGACAATATCATTTCCATAAAAGTGTAGAATTGGATGGTATATTAATTTTACAAAGACATTATCATGTTATTTTCATTATTTATATACATAATACGCATCATTTTATCCATCCAAATAACATAGCGTTGAATAACAAATTACACCATGGTGTGGAGACAGTAAACCGTACCTACGCACGCATGGTGACATTATCATTCATAAGATAGATAGAATAATGACTATAGTTGTGAAATATTTATAATAACATCATAGTATATAGAAAATACTAGATTTATTATTTTATAATCGAAATAAGAAATAATGAAAAAGTGGAATAAGAAAGGAACTTGAAAGAGGGTGGTGAAAACATTATCTCTTCTTCGGGTTCTTCCTCTTAATTTGATAAAAAGGGATAAATTGGATAGATTTAGGATCAAAATAAGGCCTCTAAGTTGAATTAAGGGAAGTTGAGAGAATATTTGGGTAGGGTTTGGCTGATCCAAAAGGCGTTGACGGTATGAATTGGAGAGAAGGGGGGGTGCCCTTTTATAAGAGGAGTGAGGGACACCTTTGGAAATGCTAGAAATATTATTTTATAATAAATTTATATTTGGTTTCTAATGGCTCAAAAGTGGATTATTTAATGTTTAAGGTGGGTCCAGGTTGACAAACACTCAACCAATAGGTTTTAGATAGATTTGGGTCACTATATTAACCTTAACTTTTAGATTTAACTATTAGTTAAATAGTTTGACATTTACCACCTCTCTTTGTATTTTTATTTTATATGGTTATTAAACGTACTATATACTTCCAATAGAACCAAAATTGTTTCATTAATGTCATATATGTTATTATATAAGTCTTTTGGCTAATCTTTATATTTTTAGGACCATTATATCAATTAATAATATAATATTTGTTTTAAAAACTATTTTATGTCAATTTTGACATTATTTGGTATTTGTTTATTGTTAAAATAATAACAGCATTATTACTTCAAAAAATACATTGAATCATTACTAAAATGTAATACTCACCTAGAAAAGTCGTTTATGTCATAAAAAAATTGAAATTATATTTATTTTACAATTTATATATTAATTATTTGATTCTTTCATTAATAAGGAAAATATTGCATCATTATTGTGTCATAAATAAATTTAATTATTCAATGTTTCAAAATTACAGATAAAATACCATTATGTAGGAAATATATTTAGATTTATCATAAATATTTATAGTCTAAAATATAACATCTATATCCTTATGTAAAAATTGTTTTTCTAAAAGATATATGCTTATGTATTTTTTGTATTTACTTTAACTTAATTAATATAAAGTGTCATTATCACTTACAAGGGGATCCATGGGGTCCCAAAATCGACCCAAAGATTCCCATGGTCGGAAATTTATCAACCAATACGTTTAGGACACCTTTTAGTGTAATTTATTTTTATTATAATATTATTTTTATACCCTTATTTACCGGATTTACCCTTTAACCATGGTAAATAAAATATTTACCGAAGTAATTATTCAAAATGTATAAAAATAAAAGATACCTATTTACACAATTTAGAAATCCTGATTCTAAATATGGAATCCATTTATCTAAATTCAAAACACAGAAGTGGCATAAATTAATTTAAAATTAATTCCTATTGTTAAAACAAAAAAGCGTTTTTTAAAAGATAATAACTATCCAAAGATTGGCACTTGCTTATTTCCAGTTTAAATGTGAAATTATGTCCAATGACCAAAATTTAATTAAATGATAAAAATATAATTTAATTATACTCTAAAATCACTCAAATTAATAATTTATCACCATTAATTATTTCGATTAAAAAAGTTGTTTTTAATTAAAATTTAGTAATTTTCACTATTCATCAAAATATGAAAGTTATCCGAAAAGTACCAAAAATTAACCCTAAGGTAATTTAGATATTCAGAATCCAAAAATGAAGTCCATTTTGAATGATAAAATGTATAAAATTTCCAAAAGTGGGTATTATTATTCATAACGGCTAGTTTGATTGGTTGTGGTGTCTCTTAGAACTCGAAGCTGCGTACAACACACGCTAATGCATTATTCAAAGAGAAGCGTACCGTGGATGCTTGGGGTATTCCATTCTAATCTCCTTAAATAAATTGTGTCCTCGAAATTTAAAATTATTTTTCATAAATAAAAGTTTGATAATAGAAAATACCTATGGGAAAACCAACATCGGAAATTAGGTTAATAAAATTTAGTCTTAATAAAGGATAAGGGAAACGAAAGGATCACCACAAAATTATGATCTCGATTAGAAGAACATTGGTGGAAATTAGATGCATATAATTGGAGGAAAAATGTAAATATTTATAGGTAGTGACTGAGGTCATCAATCACAAACAAGTGTAAAATTAAGGGCATTAAATTCATCAATCTATGATGATTTAAAATACCATCGGTTCAACAAAAAATATGGTATTAGGATAAAAAAAATTGGTTTTAAGATAATATCACTAATGTATAAGAATTGATTTCATCATAGAATAAGAGAAGAATAAAAATATATACTTGACAAGTAGAGTCCCATCCATTAACTAATTTCTCCACAAACTCATTTTTCACTCTAATAGATAATAGAACTTAAATTAATATTCTATTTATCCTATTCATATAGGGTTCAATAAAAATGAATTTATAATTCATCTACTAGATTTTTTTTTAAAAAAACTACATTACGCAATCCGGGACATCATGTGGGCCAGTGGAAGGTGATACGCCCTTGTTTCCCTTTGGTTGCAGGTTCAAGTCTCGCGGCCTTGACGGATGTGACGGGTTGCCGCCCGACCTCCGGGTTGTCCTTTTATGGAAATACAAAAATAATTTCAAACTAGAATTATCCAAAATACTTCTGTCCAAACTCACAGTCCAAAATTTATAAGGAAGTTAAACACAATGAAGATCCTTTTTCCTCTTAATAAAATGTGAACACCTTCATCATGTATTCTTTTAAAACACTTCAACATCCTGAATCACCATAAAACCTTAATTATTACATTCATGATCCCTTATAATTTATATAATAATGGATATATTCCTTATATCAAAAATTGTTGTAAAATCAAACAATGATGGAATATTCAAAACATTAATCAGTTTTAAGGTAGTCAAGAATATCCAATATAATTTATCCAAATCAATCATGTATTATTCCAAATTCACTACCTCAGTATCAGAACCATATTATGGTTTATCTTTCTCTTAACCATATATTTTCCAAAAAACTTAACCTCATATTGAGTCACTTTTCTTGGTTCCACACAATCTCAAGTCCTTAATGAAATAGTACTGAAGTACAATCTTTATATACTCAATAATTATTATAACCAGTACATTGTTGATACAACACTCAAATGACATAATTCTCTAATAACAGCATAACAACTCTAATCATCCCTCCTCATCTGTGGTAGTATTGTAACTTGATTATTATCCAATAGCATCATTTGGGGCATACTCTGATGATTTGGACATTGGTTCGTGTAGCTTTCCAACTCCTTGCAGATGAAACATTTTACATTTGAAACATTTTTCTTACCCTTGTAGTCATGTACATGGTGTCTTTTTTCTCCACACTTGTAATAAACTCTCATTCCATTCAGGAAATTTCCATGGTGTTATTCCCACAGTTATCACATATGGGAAAATTCTTCTTTTCCCTCTTCCCCTTATCAATCTTTCTCTCTTCCATCCTTTTCTTCTCTTGTTTCCCTTCAAATCTATAGGACTTCGAGAATTTTTTACTTATCTTATTAACACATGATACAATTTCTTCATATGTTAAGAATACATGGGAGACTATTTCCATTATAAATGTTGGCTTAATACTGTGAAATATATAATCCTTCTTAGTCTTTGGATCATACTTATTTTTGGAGTTCACTTTCCTTCTACTGGGCGCCATTTCTATACAATGGCATAAACTTTGTTAGTTTATCAATTAAAATGAATAATTCCAAATATGTAAAATACCTAACGTAAATTGAACAGTTTATAGATATAATCCATGATCATAAATATTTTTTCATTGATGAATTATACACTCATAAACCCTTCATAATGATTTGTAAAGAAAACGAAAATTATCATAAGAATATCCCCTTGGAGTGTCGTAACCAAGAGTACAGCAAGGATCGTTGTCATGCACCAGTTCCCATTCGAGTCTAGCTCAAAGTGGTGTTTTCAGGTTTTACCCCCAGGTACATTTTTGCCAGAGTCGCCTCTACCAGCTCGTATCCAGACAGGGATGTGTATTCTTGGAAAACTCACAAAATCTATACCTTACAAAAATTCTAGGAATTTCTTCTGTACTAATCCCGAAAGTCTATGTTAGGTCTATGTGCTCTAATAAAAGATTATCTAAATCTAGCTTCTAAGGTTATTGCTAACATTCCTATGATACCAACTATAATTCCTCGACCCCAGTTACCCAGAGTCGGTGCATTATTTTAATACATTGGCATGATTACAAGGAATCAAGTCCCGAAGGAACGATCAGTTTAGCAGTATTGGAAAATAGATTACATACATGAATGTTACATAACACTTATTAACATACAAAAAAACATAAATAATCCTTCACAAACACCATTATTCCCTTGGCTTAACCCTGCATATCAATCATAATACACTTCTTGGAATCCTGAGAAAAATAAAACACAGAAAGGGGTGAGATCAGATGCTCAGTAAGGATAATAATACAGTGGAAACTTTCATAAATAAGCATAAACATTTAAGGCAATGTATAACTAAAACAAAATCCGTTTAGACTTGAACATCAACATAATATGGAAAAAATAAAATGAAGTAATGCCATTTACTTATTCACATGGATATTCTACTAGTAAAATAATCACATGAAATATCACTAATCACTTTCATAATGATGGGATGCATAATTCCAAACTATCATAACCACATAGTCAAGGCTTTGTGCCAAGAATGCAAATAAGATTTTGTCAAGGCCTTGTACTAAAACACTAGTTTGTCTCATGATACCTACCGATACATTGAGGAGCTATAGCGGGCTCCACCTATCACTTACTAAGTCCAATGCATTCCTCCTATGAAAAGGTTTAAACATAACATAAACATTCGTATTAAAACCGGCATACGAAATGTCAATAATTTACCCATAAACCATGAATGGTATAAAAATAACACATCCACGGTCAAAAATTTCATGAAACCTTCAATAACATATGGAAGATTTGTATCATAATAAATCAACTTCAAAACAAGTTTAAAATCAATTAAAGGATTTTGACATAGATGAAAATGATTTGTAAAACTCTTTGAGATAAATATCCCTTTTTCATGAAAACATTTAAAAGTCAAAAAATATAGAAAGGAAGACATTTCAAGACATTTTTGAATCAAATTTTCCCATACCTCTTTGAATCTTTTGAAAGGAATTAATATTTTAAAAACATTCTTTTCCATATAAATGAATCCTTAAAAACCATTTTGAAGACATGGACATTAATGAGAAAGATTTAGAAGAATAAATATATAAAACATTTGAAATAATGTTTTTGTAAAAAGAATCTATTAAAATAATCCCTTTGAAAACTCTTTCATGAAAAATGGAAATGGATAATAAATATTTCCCAGTAGATGCTTATGTAAAAACAACCTCGGATAATAAAGAGATTGTAAAATTAACCCTTACCAATTTGTTAACTTACGAAACATACACCCCATGAAAGAGGTATCATAAAATGAATATGTAAATAGAAATAAATTAAAGTGTATTACCAAAAGAATACAATTATGGGCAGTACATAAACCACAGAAAAGGTAATAGTGGCAATATGAAATGAATCTCATGGGAATAAGGAGTGAGATTAAAACCCCTTACCTTGCACTTTCCTTTAGTCGAGGGTATGTTTAACCTCCTGTATGAAGACCGTAGTATGTTATTAAATTATAAAAGAACCATATTAATATTTATGATATCATACATTATTCATTTATTACTTTTTACTACCCATTTAATAATAAATTCCATGTTAAATTAACATTTCGGGTAATAATCGCTTTCTTTATCGTACGAGTTTTAACTCGTTACTCTTGATTGTATCACTTAGATCATGATTTAAATAATTCCAGAATATATGAAATGATTTATATATCATATATATTTAGAATATAATTATGTATAATATATATTTGTGTGAAATGGAATCCACCGTTTATGGAGACGGTAGTCCGTATGTACGCATAAACACTGTTTCCGTTTTCATAACGTATTGAACGGAACTAAGTGAATAAAATATATGTAAGTTCATATATATATACAAATATATATATATATCTCCAGTAGAATTATTATTTCATATATTACAAACATATTGGTAATATATATTTTTATAATCATCGATGAATGATAAATGTGGAAATGAATCTCATCGCGTCGTGGAGACGGTAATCCGTACGTATGCACGAGCGACAATATCATTTCCTTAAAGGTGTGGAATTGGATGGTATATTAATTTTTCATATACATTATCATTTTATTTTAATTATTTATTTACATATTACTCATCATTATATCCATCCTAATAACATAGTGTTGAATAACAAATTACACCACGGCGTGGAGACGGTAAGCCGTACGTACGCACGCATGGTGACATTATCATTCATAAGATGGATAGAATAGTGAATATAGTTGTGAAATATTTATAATAACATCATAGTATATAGGATATACTGGAGTTATTATTTTATAATGGAAATAAAAAATAATGAATAATTTGAAGATGAAAGGAACTTGAAAGAGGGTGGTGAAAACATTACCTCTTCTTCGGGTTCTTCCTTTTGATTTGATCAAAAGGGCTCTGTAGGTTGGCTTTATGATCAAACTAAGGACTCTAGGTTGAAGTGAGGGATGTGGAGATATTATTGGGGCAGGTTTTACCGAGCCAAAAGGCTTTGAAAGTATGAATTTGAGAGAAGGGGGAGTTCCCTTTTATAAGAGGGGTGAGGGGAACCTTCGGAAAAGATAGAAATATTCTTTTATAATAAATTTATATTCGGTTTATAAAGGCTTAAAAGTATATTATTTAAAGTTTAATGTGGTTATAGGTTGAAAAACACTCATCCAATAGGTTTTAGACATGTTTGGGTCACTATATTAACATTAACTTTTAGATTTAACTCTTAGATAAATAGTTTGACATTTACTATGTCTCTTTATATTTTTATATTATGTGGTTAATAAACTTACTATATAATGCCAATAAAACCAAAATTGGTTCATTAATGTAATATATATTATTATATAAGTCTTTTTGAAGAACCATATATTTTTAGGACCATTATATCAATTAATATTATAATATTTGTTTGAAAAACTATTTTATGTCATTTTGACAGTATTTGGTATTTGTTTATTGTTAAAATAATAACAGCATGATTACTTAAAAAAATAAATTTAATCAATAATAACCAGTAATATTACCCTATAAAATTTTTGGATGTCATAAAAACATTGAAATTATATTTATTTTAACATTTATAATACTAATTATTTGATTCTTTCATTAATAAGGAAAATACTGCATCATGATTGTGTCACAAATAAATTTAATTACTCAGTGTCTAAAAATTATAGATAAAATACCCTTATGTAGGAAATATTTTTATATTTTTAATGAATATTTAAATTCGAAAATATAACATATATAACCCTATGTAAAAAAATTGCTAAAGGATATATGCTTATGCCATTTTCGTATTTACTTTAACTTAATTAATATAAAGTGTCATTATCCCTAACACGGGGATAAATGGAGTCCCAAAATCCACCCAAAGATGCCCATGATTGGAAATGTATCAATAAATAGGGTTATGAAACATTTTATGGTAATTTATTATTATTATTATATTATTTGTATACCCTTATATACCGGATTTACCCTTTAACCGTGGTAAATAAAATATTTATCTAAGTAATTATTCCAAATGTCTAAAAATTAACGTTACCTATTTACACAATTTGGAACTCATGATTATAAATATGGAACAAATTTTTCTTAATTAGAAACACATAAGTGTCATAAATTAATTTAAAATTAATTTCCGTTGTTAAAACAAATAGCGTGTTTTTAAGAGATAATAACTATCAAAAGATTATCACTTGCTTATGTCCAGTTTAAATGTGAAATTATGTCCAATGACCAATATTGTATTAAATGGTAAAAATATAATCTAATTGTACTTTAAAATCACTAAAATTCATAATTTATCACTATTAATTATTTCGATTAAAAAAACTGTTTTTAATTAAAATTTAGTAATTTTCACTATTCGTCAAAATATGAAAGTTATCCGAAAAGTACCAAAAATTCACCCTATCATAATTTCGATATTTGAAATTCAAAAATGAAGTCCATTTTGGATGATAAAATGTAAAAAATTTCAAAAATTAGGTATTACTATTCATAACTACAAGTTTGATTGGTTGTGGTGTGTGTTAGAACTGGAAGTTGCGTACAACACAGGCTACTGCATTATTCAAAGAGAATCATTCTGTAGAAGCTTGGGGTGTAACAAAATACACCATATCAAAGTTTATAAATTCATATAAAATTGTTCATTATCACTTGTACATAAAATAAATTCCTAATTGAAATTATCTTTCGGTCTCCAACAGTTCTAACTCTAATAATATTTCCTTTTGCATTATCACTAAAAGTGACAAGACCAATATCCATTTAGTTAGAGTGTAGAGATTTAATGAACCTCCACTCATTTTTTTGGACCAAAAAATTTACATATAACATATATATTTTATAATTTTCTATCATTTTTCCTGCAAAATAATATATACATGTGATTGTTTTGGTACCCATATTCTATTTGGTCTAGCTGTGTTAGTGAGAAATTATATGTGAATACAGATCTGATTTATTTTCAATAATTTATATCTCTTTTTTAGATATATTTTTTTAAATAAAATCATTTTTAATACCACTTATTTTAATATTTCTTAGATTATAGTTAATAGTGTAATCACCTTTTATTCCACAATACTAGCGAGTAACATTTTTTAATTAGGCCCAAAATAATTTTTGTATAATTCTTAATTTTCACCCTCACTTTATATTCCAAACATTTATCTTTTAATAACATTTTCCAATGATCTAAATGAGATTATTTTCTACCTTAGTTAATGTAATTATATATATTTTATAATATTTATCTTCATCTTGAAATTCATTGATCCTCTTTTTCATGAGAAACATAGTTTAATGGAGATTAATTTAATTTCTCACTTTTTTCTTGATGTTGTTTTAGCATTGTGTCTCTTTCACCTAAAATAGAATGACAAATAATTTTTAATTATTTATTTGATTTATTAAAGAATTATATTTTTCATCTAGCATTGAATAGTATGAAACCATTTTTAATTTGAGAAGCTATCAAATTCAGAGGTAGTGGATTAATAGGTTTGTACAACTTCTTCTACCATCACCATAAATCATATATTTTATTTTACTTTTTGGTGAACTTTTTCTGAATCAAATTTCGAAGAGATACTGTAGTCTTCATATACCCTCCACACATCATTCATGGATATTTTTTCTTTTTTTTCTCATAATTAATATTCTTCTAATATTTATTTTCTATTCTTCTCCTTTCATCTAATAATTGGGGGAAACTATCACTACTGGAATTTGGGTTTTTACCCACACTTACATACCAACGGTTCTATGAAACCGTTGGGGTAAGATTGTTTAGGAAGGCTTTACCAACGGTTATAGTAAACCGTTGGTATTGAGGTGAATAGTGGAGGCTTTTCCCAACGGTTCATTAGAACCGTTGGGGAAGCTTTGTTTTTGGGAGTTTTTCCCAACGGTTCTAAGGAACCGTTGGGATAGATGGGTTTGGGGGAGTTTATCCCAACGGTTCTATAGAACCGTTGGGAAAAACATACATATGCCAACGGTTTTTTAAAACCGTTGGCAAAGGTTTTCCCCAAAAAAACCCAGCCGCCCGTTCTCTCCCCCATTCGCGTTACAGAGCCCTAACGGGAGCAGCAGCAGCCGATTTTGGAGATACTGCCGGCCGGATTCCAGCTCTTCTTCAGGTTCTTCTTCTTCTTTATCTCAAAAGGTATTCAAATGTTTGGATCTCAATGAGTAAAACCTCCATCTAGTTGAGTGTTATCCCTAACTAGTGTGGCATCTGGCTTTTGGGGTGTTGAGAGAACTTTCAAAGTTGTTTTTTTGTGCCTTGGATTGTCATATATAGTTTTATAATTTCTATGGATTGTATAAGAATTATGTGGAGTTTTAAATAATCCTATTTTTTACATTTCTGATCATGAATTTATGTATGTAATCTTACAAAGATGTGATTCCTCTAGATCCTTGGATTTTATTATTGGGAATGTATTTTATGGATCATGAAATAAATTATGTCTTAGTCCTTCATATTTATACATTGATCAACTTGAAAATAAATTTACAAAAATAAAAAATCATTATCATTCTCAAACTTATATCACTTTGTTTCTAACATCCTACCAATTTGATTTGTTAACAATTCAAAGTTAAATTCACACCACCAAAAGGTATTCAAATGTTTGGATAGTATTTAAACTTATTTTTATTTTTCCCTTCAGTTTAGACGATTTTGGAGCTACTGCCGGCGCCTAAGGGTGAGTTTTCTTGAAAATTCCTTTTTGGATTTTACCCCTTGAACATGGGATGCCATTTGTGAAAGGTTATATAAATCGAATTGATTGTTCGATTTCTGAATTGAATTGTAAATTAAATTAATTAAGGGTATTTTATGGTTTGCATTCCCCTTTAACACAAGAATGCCAATTATTTTTTAACACATGTTTTAATTGTATTGCCTTGCCAATGTGAGTAAAGTAGAGACTATGCTATGAATCTATGAAATTGGATTGAATTTATCTTATATTTTATGCTACCATGTTAGATATATTATAACTAATGCATGTGATATCTTTATAGTCTTGTTAGGAGTGTTATATTAAAAATTCCCATGTGAGTGCTTGAATTTTCATTGAATTTCTAGCCATTATGAGTTATGTTGAGACCATGATATGGAATTGATTGATTAAGCAAGAGAATCTCATTATCTTGTCATTACAACATGAGTAAATGAAGCTTCATTGTTTTCAGGTTATTATTTGATTGAGTCGCCATTTTGAGGTGAGTTGTATTAAATACCTTTGTTTTTGACCTTGGCATGTTTAATGAATTGTTTAAATGAAATGAAATTCATTAAATGATTAATAGTAAATACTGATACATGGATTCTATTAGGATGTCAGGTATATAATCTTGTTTCTATTAACTTATATGCTTTATGTGATAAATGGATTCACAGTGGAATTCCACGGATAGACTCATTTCTTTGAATATTGATTAAGCCATTGGTGATACATGGATCCAAGGGAGGGATTCCATAGATAGACTTATTGAATGTAGAATTATATTCCAATTGATACATGGATTCTTATGATAATTCCATAGATAGACTTATTGAATGTAGAATTATATTCCAATGATATGCGTCTTGTGTGGTGGTGGTGTGGTTTATGTGTTTTATAGTAGTAGTGAAGTGTGTGATTTGTAGTTAATGTGAACCCATAGGTTGAGTATTTTGTGCTATCTATATATCATGTATTTTTATGTTATTTCTACACATTCCCAACCAGAGTTGGATAAACTTACCAACGATCAGAGGTTTTGAGTTATGGGTATTTTTTCTAATATCTAGGATGGTGGTTATATGTTTGGATAACTACCATGTCTTCCCTACTCTTCCTTCAAAAGTGATTGACCATGTGTTTTTAGGCAAGATGCGATGTGATTGTCCATGTGTCTTCAGGTGAGATGTACTATGATTTCCCTAGTGTTTTTCGATGAGGTGTGATGTGATAAGGCTATAATAAGATGTGGCATGTGGTTGGGGTCATGTAGGGTAGGAGGATGGCACAAGGTTGATGTTATTCATGTTCATGATACCCTACTAATATGGTTATGGGATGAGTCATGCTGTTATGTGATATAACACATTAAGTTCTTGTTGGTTTTACATTTTTTCAATAACACATTTGTATGTTTTTTTGACATGTGTAGTTGATACCTTGATTATTTTCTTCCTTTATCATTTACTTAAATGTATATTCTATTATAGTTAATGCCTATTGAATTGTTTATGACAAAATGACTTATATAAATTCTTTTTACAGAATGGACAGAAGTTGGATGTATGAAACCGATCGGATCTCAGATGATTTTCAAAACAATTTGAAGAGATTTATAGATTTTGGATTTCACAATGATTCAGATAGTGGTCGCATACACTGCCCATGTTCCAATTGTGTTGGTAGACCTTGGTTGAGCCGTGAAGAAGTCAGCTACCACATAACCAAAAATGGGTTTCAAGCAAACTACTTTTTGTGGTATCACAATGGGGAGAAAACGAAATCTCAAATTGGTGATGATCGAAATGAAAAGACTGGAATGGAGAATTTGTTAGATGATCGGTTTCCGTTTATTCGTCATCATGAAAAAGAAAGGATTTCGACTCAAGAAGACTTCGATATGAGGACAGCTGATGCATCTAGTGAAAATGATGATATTGATAGGGTGAAAAAATTGAATGATGCTGCCACGACTCCAGTATATCGGCAATGCGATAAAATGAAAAAGCTGGAATTTTTAATCCGATTATTTCATGGGAAAACTATGTATGGGATTTCTAATACAGCAATCGATTACATTCTTACCCTCTTGAAGGATTTACTTCCAGATGATGCAGATATTCCCTCAAACCACTATATGGCATGGAAGTTAGTTGAGGAACTTGGATTTTCAAGAAACAAAATTCATGCTTGCCCGAAAGATTGCAGTTTATTCTGGGAGAAAACCGCTGAACGAAATGATTGTATAAAATGTGGCACATCCCGCTGGAAGTCAAAATCTGATGGAACACCATCCCGCGTTCCACAGAATGTAATGTGGCACTTTCCATTGATCCCCAGACTCCAGAATCTTTTTATGTCTGATGACATATCAATAAAAATGAGATGGAATGATACCGAGAGAAAGAAGACTGATGATGAGTTGGTTCATCCTGCAGATGGATTTGCATGGAAGAGATTTGATGCTCGACATCCTGATTTTGCAGCTGACGTGCGTAATGTGAGGTTGGGTCTTTCATGCGACGGTTTTAATCCGTTTGGGCAGATGCTTACTTCGCACAGCACATGGCCAGTTTTTAAACACATTTATAATCTTCCCCCATGGTTGTGTATGAAAAAACCTTTCACTTTCATGAGTATACTCATATCTGGTCCTTCTGATCCTGGCATTGATATTGATGTATACATGCAACCTTTAATAAAAAAGTTGAATCTTCTTTGGGATGTGGGTGTGCGCACATACGATGCATGTTCGAAAGACATATTTCAGATGCGCGCTGCGCTTATGTGGACAATCAATGATTTTCCGGCTTATGCAATGATGTCTGGATGGAGCACGAAGGGGAAACTGTCATGTCCAGTTTGTATGAAGAATACACGATCCAGAAGACTGAAACATCGTTGTAGTTTCAGTTTTATGGGACATCGACGATTTTTTCCAAAGGATCATCCATATAGAATGAATCGTCGAAGATTTGATAATACTATAGAGACCGATGATCCACCTCAGCGTATGTCTAGAACTGATGTGCTTAATGAATTGAAAGATTTCAGTTTTTCGTTCGGGAAGGGTCAAATGAAATCTGGAAAGAGAAAGAATGTTTCCACAGAAACCTGTTACAATTGGAGGAAGAGGAGTATCTTTTTTGATTTGCCTTATTGGTCAACCAATTTGCTACGTCATTGCTTAGACGTAATGCATATTGAAAAGAATATATGTGAAATGTTGCTTTCAGTTCTTCTAAATGTCAAGGGGAAGACAAAAGATGATTTACGATCTCGACGTGACTTGGTGGATTGGGGCATCAGACCAGAATTGCATCCTGTGCGTATCAGTGAAAATAAATGGCAACTTCCATGTGCTTCTTATGTGATGACACCTACTGAAAAAAAAACAATTTTTGGAAGTATTAGAGACTATTAGAGTTCCTGATGGCTATTCAAGCAACATATCTAAACGGGTCAACAGAAGAGAGTTGAAGCTAAAATCTTTGAAGACTCATGATTATCACGTTCTACTGCATGAGTTGCTTCCAATAGAAATCCGTCATCTTTTTTCCAATAATGTAAGGGTGGGTGTTATTCGGTTGTGCCATTTGTTTAGAGATCTTTGTGCTAAGAAGTTGTCCAAGTCTTTCTTGCAAAAAATGTTGACAGATGCCCCATTAATTTTGTGTGAGTTGGAGAAAATATTTCCCCCATCATTTTTCACATGCATGCTGCATCTGACTGTCCATATTCCAACTGAAATACTTCTCGGAGGACCTGTTTCTTTTCGTTGGATGTATCCAACTGAAAGAAATATGTTCACATTAAAGTCTTATGTTCGAAACAAGAATCATCCCGAAGGTTCTATCGTGAACGGTTACTTAGCTCAAGAATGTATGGATTTCTGTTCAATGTATTTGTCTGATCTTACTACAAGAATGAACAGACCAATGAGAAATGAAGAAGAACAATATGAGCAAATTGAACCCAGTTTTCCATCACTTCCTCAAACAGGAGGAATTCCTGGATCATATACATTGAAGACATTAAGCCATGAAGAGCGGTAGATGGCACATCGCACAGTTTTGTTCAACTGTGATTTGTTCGATGACTATATCAGGTAACAAAATTGAATATGTATATCTTACATATATATCTGTTAAACTATTCATATTTTTTTATCTACAGGGAACATAAAACAATGATAAATAGGAAGCATCGTTCTTTATCTTTGAGAAGGAGAGAGACTTTTCATAGCAAAGAGTTTTCTGCATGGTTAAAATTGAAGGTAAAAATATTACTGTTTAAATTAATTATTTCAATATTTACTTAAGTTTAACTGTCATTTATATTGCAGGTATTGAGTTTGTCTGCTGACTCTGTCTCTGAGGAAATAAGAGCTTTGGCTTTTGGTCCTAATACCGTGGTTCGTGACTGTAAATCAATTGTTATCAATGGGTACAGATTTATTGTCACTGAACGAGCCAAAAACATGAGAACACAACATGATGGTATTATGGTTACTGCCACAACAGATTGTTATGCCAGCGCATCAGATAGTAGACCGCGACTTGAAAATGTGGGTTATTATGGAGTCGTAGAGAAAATAATAATATTGGATTATTACACTCATGGACGAGTCACAATGATGAAATGCCATTGGTTTGATTCGATGACGAGACATGGCACATTTATTGATGATTGTGGATTTCGAGTAATTAATATGACCCACACTCTTGCAACCGAAGAACCATATGTGTTGGCATCAATGGCTAAACAAGTTTTTTATGTCAAAGATCAACTTCAACCTGAATTTGGTGTCGTAGTTGAAGTAATTCCAAGACATATTTTTGATGATGCTGATGATGGAATTGACACTGTCCCTATTTCCATTGGAACCAATCCATTTATTTCTTTTGATGACTCCAATAGCTCAATTGTCAGAGTTGATTGTGAACCTGAAGTTGTGGTTGGAAATATATAGAATCATTCATCCATGTTCTCAATTCTTTTGGTTTACCTCGAGTTGGGTTGTTAAGGTTGGTAATATTCATATTTATTTAGTATTGATCACAAATATGTTTTAGCTGACTTGACCGTTATGTGAATTTTCAATGTTTATTGGTTACTGTTTTATTTGAATTGCATTTTCTAATTTGGAATTGAACTGTATTCAAACCAAATCTAACAATATTTCTAACTTGGTGAACATTACAACTTTTATGTTTTATTAAATTCATTCAAGCTCTTCTAAAACAATTGATAGCTAAATTACCAATGAATCCCCTCATTCCCTCATATATTTAGTTTTTTGGTTTACACATTAATTTTCTTTTTCTAATTAATTACATATTTGTTTTCCAATGCAGGAAATGAAGCCAATTGAAGAGAGACGAAGAAAAAAAATGGCAGAGAACAATCGTCGGATGGAGGAGATGGGCATTCCACCATTAGTGCCTACAGTGAGTACTTTATTTCAAATATATATATATATTTACAGAATATATAATGTCATGTGATTAATTTTTTTTGTAAACATTTTTGTAGGATCCACCATTACGTCGACAGTTATTCGACGAGGAGCCTAGTACTGGTCCTAGTACTCAGGCCGGTGGTACAAGGAGGGTTCGTACCAGAGGTGGACATAGAGCTGCGCGTGCCCGACTAGACCCTGCCCCTCCCACTGACATTTCAGCCTTCCCACATTCTGATCCCGGTGTGTCGTTAGGGACACACGGGATATTTAGACCTCCCATGTTTTCGCTACCTTCTGCATCTTCTTCCCCATCATTTTCACATCCCATGATGATTCCCACTCCCCAGTCAGCATCAGGTCATACAGTTGTTCCATCTTCTTTTCCTTCTACTTCTGTCTCTCCGAGCTTTTATATTCCATCGTCTTCGACTCCTGTTCCACCAGAGGGTGTTCCATCAGGTTATGTGGATCCGGCGCCACTCATTGATCAGACTAGCACAGGTATATTTATAAAACCCTATCAAATTTTTATAGCAATATTTATTTTCATTATAACATGTTTTGATAAAATATTTGTTTTTCTTTCATGACAGATACATCTACTGACAGGAGGCGGGGGCGGGGCCGTACACGCATGCGTTCGGTGTGGAACCGTCGCACACAGGTTATGGTGGAATATAATGAAGACAATCAGATGGTTGAGAAAACAGGGCAGCAATGTCGGAGTTTTATGGCGACGCTTGCCAAATACTCCGAAATCATTCCCGTCAGCCCGCTGTCGTGGAGACATTTGCCACATGAGGTCAAAGATAGAGCTTGGGCAGAGATATGGGTAAAAAAATCTGTTGTATTTAATGCCATGAATTTTTTTGTATTTATATAAATTAATATTTTCATTTCAGCTTCGATTTAATTTTCCTGATGGTGAGGGTGCACGAATGGAACGTCTAAAGGATTTAGGCGAGCTTTGGAGAGCCTACAAGCATGAGCTGTATATTGGCTGGCGTGCTAGAGTTGGCACTGAGTTAGAGGCGGTACCAGTCGTGGATGATTGTCCTATAGAGCAGTATCGTCAGATGATTACTCATTGGACGAGTACCCAGTTTAAGGTATGAATTACATTTGAGGTATTTAAATAATAACTTTCAAGTTTTGCATTAATATTATCCTTTGCATTATCGAATTTTATTTAGGAATCATCTGGAAAAAATAAAAAAACATTGATGCAAAAAAATACCTCCATACACTAGGACGCACGACGATGCCGGATCATGAGAGGCAGCAGGTATGACAATTGTTTATAAGTTTTCTTTACGACTTACATTTTCTTTTGTTTCCTCAATTATTTAATTATTTTCTGAAGTCTTTATATAAATTTTGTTTTCAATTTTATTGTAGAGGCAAGTACAAAATATTGAAGGACGTGTGCCTCGAGCAAAACTATTTTGCTCGAGTAGACGAAAAAAGGATGGACGTGCTGTCAACGAAGCGACTCAGCAGCAGATTGAAAGTTTTAATCTGTTGATTTTATATTTTAATATCTATTTCGTAACTTAACAATATATTTATATTTGTAACAGGATGCTTTAGAGGCCCTCGATGCCCAAGAAGCAGACAATTTTGGGCCATCTGATCACTTACATCAGGTGTTGGGAGATGATCATTCTGGCAGAGTACGCTGCCGACCTAGGATAGCCCCGACGAGGTATTGGCCTGCCTCAGGTACGAGTTGTAGTGCCACCGAGCTGCAGCAAGTTAGGGCACAGGCAGAACAGGCTAAGAAAAGGGCCACAGAGACGGCAGAACAGTCTGCAAGGGCAAACAGTGCATTTATGAAATTTATTGAAGTTCTACGTCCAACACTTCCAGCAAAGGCCAGCCCAGCGATTGATGAATACATGTCGTCGATACATTCTATATATGGTGCACCAGGTGGCAGTTCCATTGGTGGTCAGGCCGATGTCGAGCTTGAAGATGATGATGGCGAGCAGTCTGATGCGGAAGAGGAGGGAGATGAGGAGGGCGAGGAGGAGGGCGAAGGCGAGGAGGAAGGCGTTGTGGAGGGTGAGGACGATGAGGAGGACGATGACGAGGGCGATGATGATGATGATGATGGAGATGGTGATGCTGATGTGGGACATATTGATCCGTTACATTTTTGACTTGAGATTTGATGTTTAATCTATTCTAGTTGTTGGTTTTATCTAGACTCGTAGTATAGTATTGGAGTTGAGTTATTTTTATATATTATCTGTTTTTATGGATGTTGTTGTCTTTTAGTGGTTGTGTGTTTGAGAACTCCCTGGACAACCCCCCTCATTCTTGGACCCTGGACAACCCCCCCTCCACCTTGGACCCCGAACACCCACCAAACACCCCCCGGACAGCCCCGCGGACAGCCCCCTGGACAGCCCCCCGTACAGCCCCCAACCCTCCACCCTGGACCCCGGATAGCCCCCCGGACAGCCCCCCGGACAACCCCCCCACCCTCCCCCTTGGACCCCGGACAACCCCCCAAACACCCCCCGGACAACCCCCTGAACAACCCCGGACAACCCCCTGAACAACCACCGGAAAACCCCCTAAACAACCCCGGACAACCCCCTGAAGAACCCTCAAACACCCTCCGGACAGACCCCGCACAGCCCCCCCACCCTCATCCTTGGTCCCCGGACAGCCCCCCGGACACCCACCGGACAGCCCCCCCCCCCCGGACAGCCCCCGCGGACAGCCCCCTGGACAGCCCCCCGTACAGCCCCCAACCCTCCACCCTGGACCCCGGATAGCCCCCCGGACAGCCCCCCGGACAACCCCCCCACCCCCCTGGACCCCGGACAACCCCCCCACCCCCCCCTTGGACCCCGGACAACCCCCCAAACACCCCCCGGACAGCCCCCTGAACACCCCCGGACAACCCCCTGAACAACCCCCTGAACAACCCCCGGACAGCCCCCTGAACAACCCCGGACAACCCCCTGAACAACCCCCAAAAACCCCCCGGACAGACCCCGCACAGCCCCCCCACCCTCCTCCTTGGTCCCCGGACAGCCCCCCGGACACCCACCGGACAGCCCCCCCGGACAGCCCCCCGGACATCCCCTCCACCTTCCTTAATTTCATTAGCTCTGAAATGTTTCATAGCACGATCAACTAAAATCTAATCCATACTAAATATGATATAAAAATATTCTATATGAATTTCCATAAGATTTTAAGTGAAAACAAAAAGTGACATACGAAAAACTGACCAAACGCATTCGAAATGTGTGGATGCTTTAGGACAACGATCCATGGGTCATATGTGACGTGTACGAGTCATCCCCGCCTCAATCCGAGGCGCGGTGTGGTCGGAACAACTCAAAGTGTATGTCTTTTGTTTCAAAAGGACATCATTTTAAGTGAAAAACATCAACTGGCATCGTTCGGCCCGTTTGGACCCCCCTCACGCGCGTTTACGAAGCGCGCGCATCACTTAAAACACGAATATTGAGCCGTACCGCGCAAACCGCATGTCCGATTGACGTTCCGTCTGCGCGTAGACGTCACGAATAATAATTAGAATGTTCCCCGGTGGTTTCAGCTCAATCCGAGGTCGTCCGCTATGAATTTGACCGTTGGACGCCCGTTCTGGCCGTTTATGACACCACAACTGCGTTGTCGGTCACCGCGGGCACACGGCACGTCCGATTGACGTGCCGTCTGCTCGAACACTTCAGAAATCACTCACCCGTATTTGTCGTCTCATTTCAGGCCATTCCGACATCGTTCGGCCCGTTTGGACCCCCCTCACGCGCGTTTACGAAGCGCGCGCATCACTTAAAACACGAATATTGAGCCGTACCGCGCAAACCGCACGTCCGATTGACGTGCCGTCTACGCGAACACGTCACGAATAATAATTAGAATGTTCCACGGTGGTTTCAGCTCAATATGAGGCCGTCCGCTATGAATTTGACCGTTGGACGCCCGTTCTGGCCTTTTATGACACCAGAACTGCGTTGTCGGTCACCGCGGGCACACGGCACGTCTGATTGACATGCCGTCTGCTCAACCACTTCAGAAATCACTCACCCGTATTTGTCGTCTGATTTCAGGCCATTCCGACATCGTTCGGCCCGTTTGGACCCCCCTCACGCGCGTTTACGAAGCGCGCGCATCACTTAAAACACGAATATTGAGCCGTACCGCGCAAACCGCACGTCCGATTGACGTTCCGTCTGCGCGTACACGTCACGAATAATAATTAGAATGTTCCACGGTGATTTCAGCTCAATCTGAGGCCGTCCGCTATGAATTTGACCGTTGGACGCCCGTTCTGGCCGTTTATGACACCAGAACTGCGTTGTCGGTCACCGCGGGCACAAGGCACGTCCGATTGACGTGCCGTCTGCTCGACCACTTCGGAAATCAGTCACCCATATTTTTCGTCTGATTTCAGGTCATTCCGACATCGTTCGGCCCGTTTGGACCCCCCTCACGCGCGTTTACGAAGCGCGCGCATCACTTAAAACATGAATATTGAGCCGTACCGCGCAAATCGCACGTCCGATTGACGTTCCGTCTGTGCGTACACGTCACAAATAATAATTAGAATGTTCCACGGTGGTTTCATCTCAATCTGAGGTCGTCCGCTATGAATTTGACCGTTGGACGCCCGTTCTGGCCGTTTATGACACCACAACTGCGTTGTCAGTCACCGCGGGCACACGGCACGTCCGATTGACGTGCCGTCTGCTCGAAAACTTCAGAAATCACTCACCCGTATTTGTCGTCTGATTTCAGGCCATTCCGACATCGTTCGGCCCGTTTGGACCCCCCTCACGCGCGTTTACGAAGCACGCGCATCACTTAAAACACGAATATTGAGCCGTACCGCGCAAACCGCACGTCCGATTGACGTGCCGTCTGCGCGTACACGTCACGAATAATAATTAGAATGTTCCACGGTGGTTTCAGCTCAATCTGAGGCCGTCCGCTATGAATTTGACCGTTGGACGCCCGTTCTGGCCGTTTATGACACCAGAACTGCGTTGTCGGTCACCGCGGGCACACGGCACGTCCGATTGACGTGCCGTCTGCTCTACCACTTCAGAAATCACTCACCCGTATTTGTCGTCTGATTTCAGGCCATTCCGACATCGTTCGGCCCGTTTGGACCCCCCTCACGCGCGTTTACGAAGCGCGCGCATCACTTAAAACACGAATATTGAGCCGTACCGCGCAAACCGCACGTCTGATTGACGTGCCGTCTACGCGTACACGTCACGAATAATAATTAGAATGTTCCACGGTGGATTCAGCTCAATCCGAGGCCGTCCGCTATGAATTTGACCGTTGGACGCCCGTTCTGGCCGTTTATGACACCAGAACTGCGTTGTCGGTCACCGCGGGCACACGGCACGTCCGATTGACGTGTCGTCTGCTCGAACACTTCAGAAATCAGTCACCCGTATTTGTCTTCTGATTTCAGGACATTCCGACATCGTTCGGCCCGTTTGGACCCCCCTCACGCGCGTTTACGAAGCGCGCGCATCACTTAAAACACGAATATTGAGCCGTACCGCGCAAACCGCACGTCCGATTGAGGTTCCGTCTGCGCGTACACGTCACGAATAATAATTAGAATGTTCCACGGTGGTTTCAGCTCAATCCGAGGCCGTCCGCTATGAATTTGACCGTTGGACGCCCGTTCTGGCCGTTTATGACACCAGAACTGCGTTGTCAGTCACCGCGGGCACACGGCACGTCCGATTGACGTGCCGTCTGCTCGAACACTTCAGAAATCACTCACCCGTATTTGTCGTCTGATTTCAGGCTATTCCGACATCGTTCGGCCCATTTGGACCCCCCTCACGCGCGTTTACGAAGCGCGCGCACCACTTAAAACACGAATATTGAGCCGTACCGCGCAAACCGCACGTCCGATTGAGGTGCCGTCTACGCGTACACGTCACGAATAATAATTAGAATGTTCCACGGTGGTTTCAGCTCAATCTGAGGCCGTCCGCTATGATTTTGACCGTTGGACGCCCGTTCTGGCCGTTTGTGACACCAGAACTGCGTTGTCGGTCACCGCGGGCACACGGCACGTCCGATTGACGTGCCGTCTGCTCGACCACTTCAGAAACCAGTCACCTGTATTTGTCGTCTGATTTCAGGCCATTCTGACATCTTTCGGCCCGTTTGGACCCCCCTCACGCGCGTTTACGAAGCGCGCGCATCACTTAAAACACGAATATTGAGCCGTACCGCGCACACCGCATGTCCGATTGACGTGCCGTCTGCGCGTACACGTCACGAATAATAATTAGAATGTTTCACGGTGGTTTCAGCTCAATCCGAGGTCGTACGCTCTGAATTTGACCGTTGGACGCCCGTTCTGGCCGTTTATGACACCAGAACTGCGTTGTCGGTCACCGCGGGCACACGGCACGTCCGATTGACGTGCCGTCTGCTCGACCACTTCAGAAATCACTCACCCGTATTTGTCGTCTTATTTCAGGCCATTCCGATATCGTTCGGCCCGTTTGTACCCCCCTCATGCGCGTTTACGAAGCGCGCGCATCACTTAAAACACGAATATTGAGCCGTACCGCGCAAACCGCACGTCCGATTGAGGTGCCGTCTGCGCGTACACGTCACGAATAATAATTAGAATGTTCCACGGTGGTTTCAGCTCAATCCGAGGCAGTCCGCTATGAATTTGACCGTTGGACGCCCGTTCTGGCCGTTTATGACACCAGAACTGCGTTGTCGGTCTCCGCGGGCACACGGCACGTCCGATTGACGTGCCGTCTGCTCGAAAACTTCAGAAATCAGTCACCCGTATTTGTCGTCTGATTTCAGGCCATTCCGACATCGTTCGGCCCGTTTGGACCCCCCTCACGCGCGTTTACGAAGCGCGCGCATCACTTAAAACACGAATATTGAGTCGTACCGCGCAAACCGCACGTCCGATTGAGGTGCTGTCTACGCGTACACATCACGAATAATAATTAGAATGTTCCACGGTGGTTTCAGCTCAATCCGAGGCCGTCCGCAATGAATTTGACCGTTGGACGCCCGTTCTGGCCGTTTATGACACCAGAACTGCGTTGTCGGTCACCGCGGGCACACAGCACGTCCGATTGACGTGCCGTCTGCTCGACCACTTCAGAAATTACTCACCCGTATTTGTCGTCTGATTTCAGGCCATTCCGACATCGTTCGGCCCGTTTGGACCCCCCTCACGCGCGTTTACGAAGCGCGCACATCACTTAAAACACGAATATTGAGCCGTACCGCGCAAACCGCACGTCCGATTGAGGTGCCGTCTGCGCGTACACGTCACGAATAATAATTAGAATGTTCCACGGTGGTTTCAGCTCAATATGAGGCCGTCCGCTATGATTTTGACCGTTGGACGCCCGTTCTGGCCGTTTATGACACCAGAACTGCGTTGTCGGTCACCGCGGGCACACGGCATGTCCGATTGACGTGCCGTCTGCTCGACCACTTCAGAAATCAGTCACCCGTATTTGTCGTCTGATTTCAGGCCATTCTGACATCGTTCGGCCCATTTGGACCCCCCTCACGCGCGTTTACGAAGCGCGCGCATCACTTAAAACACGAATATTGAGCCGTACCGCGCAAACCGCACGTCCGATTGACGTGCCGTCAGCGCGTACACGTCACGTATAATAATTATAATGTTTCACGGTGGTTTCAGCTCAATCCGAGGTCGTACGCTATGAATTTGACAGTTGGGCGCCCGTTCTGGCCGTTTATGACACCATAACTGCGTTCTCAGTCACCGCGGGCACACGACAAGTACGATTGACGTTCCGTCTACTCGACCACTTCATAAATAACTCACCCGTATTTTTCGTCTGATTTCAGGCCATTCCGACATCGTTCGGCCCGTTTGGACCCCCCTCACGCGCGTTTACGAAGCGCGCACATCACTTAAAACACTAATATTGAGCCGTACCGCGCAAACCGCACGTCCGATTGACGTTCCGTCTACGCGTACACGTCACGAATAATAATTAGAATGTTTCACGGTGGTTTCGGGTGAATCCGTGGTCGTCCGCTATGAATTTGACCGTTGGACGCCCGTTTTGGCCGTTTATGACACCATAACTGCGTTGTCGGTCACCGCGGGCACACGGCACGTCCGATTGACGTGCCGTCTGCTCGACCACTTCATAAATCACTCACCCGTATTTATCGTCTGATTTCAGGCCATTCTGACATCGTTCGGCCTATTTGGACCCCCTCACGCGCGTTTCGAAGCGCGCGCATCACTTAAAACATGAATATTGATCCGTACCGGGCAAACTGCACGTCCGATTGACGTGCCGTCTGCGCGTACACGTCACGAATAATAATTAGAATGTTTCACGGTGGTTTCAGCTCAATCCGGAGACGCGGTGTGGCCGACACCACTCAAAGTGTCCGTCTTTTGTTTTAAAAGGACGTCATTTTAAGTGCAAAGCATCAACTGGCTTACGGAAAACCGACCAAACGCATTCCGAATCTGTTGATAATTTATTCCAACAATCCATGGGTCATATGTGACGTGTACGAGCCAACCTGGGATGAATCCGAGTCGCGGTGTGGCCGGGATAAGTTTAAGTGGCTCTCTTTTGTTTAAAATGAACACCATTTTAAGTACATACGGAAAAACGACCAAACGGATTCGGTTTCCGTTGAAACATTAGGAGAACGATCCATGGGTCATATGTGACGTGTACGAATCATCCCCGCCACAATCGGAGACGCGGTGTGGCCGACACCACTCAAAAAGTGTCGGTCTTTTGTTTCAAAAAGACGTCATTTTAAGTGAAAATCATCAAGTGACATACGAAAAATCGACCAAAGGCATTCGGACTGTGTCGACACTTTAGCACAAGGATCCATGGGTCGTATGTGACGTGTACGAGTCAATCCTGCCTCAATCCGAGGTGCGGTGTGACCGACACCGTTCTAACTGTCTATCTTTTGTTTAAAATGGACAGGATACGCAAAACCGACCAAACGCAAAACTGACCAAACGCATTCTGAATCTGTTGATAATTTATCACAACGATCCATCAGTCATATGTGACATGTACGAGCCCGCTCGGGCTCAATCCGAGTTGCGGTGTGGCCGGGATCAGTCTAAGTGGCTCTCTTTTGTTTAAAATGGACATCATTTTATGTACATACGGAAAACCGACCAAACGCATTCGGTTTCCATTGAAACTTTAGGAGAACGATTCATGGGTCATATGTGAGGTGTACGAATCATCCCCGCCACAATCCGAGGCGCGGTGTGGTCAACACTGCTCTAACTGTGTCTGTTTTGTTTAAAATGGGTAGGATTATAAGTGAAAAGAACTGGCATATGCAAAACCGACCAAACGCATTTGGTTTCCATTGAAACTTTAGGAGAACGATCCATGGGTCATATGTGACATGTACCAATAATCCCCGTCTCAATCCGAGACGCGGTGTGGCCGACACCGCTCTAACTATGTCTCTTCTGTTTAAAATGGACATGATTATAAGTGAAAAAGAACAACTGGCATACGCAAAACCGACCAAACGCATTCCGAATCTTTTGATCATTTATCACAACAATCCATGGGTCATATTTGACCTGTACGAGGCAACCCGGGTTCAATCCGAGTCGCGGTGTGGCCGAGATCAGTCTAAGTGGCTCTCTTTTGTTTAAAATGGACACCATTTTAAGTACATACGGAAAACCGACCAAACGCATTCGGTTTCCATTGAAACTTTAGGAGAACGATCCATGAGTCATATGTGACGTGTACGAATCAACCCCGCCTCAATTGGAGACGCGGTGTGGTCAGCACCGCTCATAGTGTCCGTCTTTTGTTTCAAAAGGACGCCATTTTAAGTGAAAAACATCAACTGGCATACGGAAAACCGACCAAACGCATTAGGATTCTGTCGATACTTTAGCACAACGATCCATGAGTCAAATGTGACGTGTACGAGTTAACCCCGCCTCAATCTGAGGTGCGGTGTGGCCGGTATCACTTCAGGTGTATGTATTTTGTTTAAAATGGACATCATTTGAGGTAAAAATATATGGTATAGAAAAAACCGATCATATTATGAATTGAATTTCAGATTCCACGTATAATTGTCATCTAAATTTTAAATTGAATTCTATATGAATTATGTTTGTTTATGAATTGTAATTTAATTATGGATTTGTATAGTTTCAGGATCCATTATATGTTAAATGTGTATGAATTTGTTCGTAATTGAATATGTATGTTTTATTTTATTACTGGTACAATAGTTGGATCGAAAATGAGGTGAAAATGAGGTGAAAATGAGGTGAAAATTAGGCCTGATGACTGGTGGTGATGGACAGGGGACAGGGGCTGTGCAAATTGCAGGGTGCTGCAATTTGCAGCATAGGGTATGCCAACGGTTTCAAAACGTTGGCATATAAGTTTTTAGCATGTCTTTTCCCAACGGTTCTAAACCGTTGGGAAAGACTTCACCAATTCCCAACGGTTTAGAACCGTTGGGAAAATGTTCCACATGGTATATCCCAACGGTTTGGAACCGTTGGGAAAATGTTCCCACATGGTATATCTTGGTTTTCCCAACGGTTTGGGAGAACCGTTGGGAAAAACTATCCCAACGGTTCACCCAAACCGTTGGGATAGGGTAACTTTTATGGGCCTATTGCAACGGTTTCCAGTAAACCGTTGGGAAAACCTTTCCCAACGGCTTACTTCCCAATGGTTATCAGAACCGTTGGTATATGATATACCAACGGTTTGAGGGGCTTTCCCAACGGTTGTGAACCGTTGGGAAATAGTGTATTTCCAGTAGTGTATGTCTTATGTGACCCAACATTTTTCATTCCCATTATCTTAATTATAGGGGTTCTCTTTCATCCTTCATGATATATTTCATAAAGCCTCTCTTCTTATTGTATAATTTTCTAAAAATTATGGCTAGCTAATTGAGTGCCATTTTAGTTTCTGAGGAGTCTCAGTTTTCTCTTTTGACATCATATTTAGATTTCCATTCATTCTTACGAAATTTCACTATGAGGGAAATCTTTTCCCTTCTCACTATCATGGAATCTTAGGTTTCATCTTGCATATCTACTTATTACATCATTAGTGTTCCAATTTGATTATTCATATTTGAATTCATGAAAGATGTTGTTTTTTTGATAGCTATAGATATTTCATTCCATTTAGACAAAAGTACTCTATGTACTTATAGAACTTGATCTAATTGATGGATGGGATCTCCTAAAGTAGTAGTATTGATGAAAAACTATGTTATTCATCCATTAATTTTTGTAATTATTTCACCATCGAACATTACAAGGTATCAAAGATTACTTTTGTTGTATCATATCTAATATTTCAGATGTTATATGTTCCTTCATATGCAACAACTATTGTCTTCTGAATCTTATATGAAGTAGGGAATTTTGAAACATGATTGAATTCATTAGGTTTGAGTCCAAAAAAAATAGAATTCATTGGTTTTGATTTGGTGTCATATTTATCTTCATTTGTAGCATACCAACTCTTTAGTTTCGCAGGAATTTCATAAGTAATGATGAACTTTGAATAGAATTTGAATCCAATATTCATAAGATAGATCACCATTCATGGCTTCCAATATCCATAGTTATCGCTATTAAAATAAGGATCTCAAATCATTGCCATACAATATTTGAGATCATCCATTTCTATTTTTATTGTATAGATTATATTCTTTTAATCATGTTATATATTTGTCATAAAATCTCACCTTTGATACCATTTGTTAGGTCGAAATAGTAAAAATATACCCAATAGGGGGTGGGGGATGAATTTTGTTTTTTTAATAATCATCATTGATTTTGTATTTTGACAATATTTTCAGTTTATGAAAATATGAAATTATTTTGTATGAAATATGAGTAGTGGATAAATATGAAGAATGAACATAATAATTTTATACCTGTTCAAGGAACAAATATCCCAAAGTCTACTCCACTAATTCTCTCTATGTGAGCTTGGCGAATTTCCCTAGAATGGACCACTTACCACAAGACCTTTAAATCCACAACTGAGTGCATACTATTGAATTGTTTACAATTAGGCTAAACATTGACTTCTGGTTCTTTAATATAGAATCTAAAAACCCACAGCTTAGATCAAAAAGATGATACTCCACAATTATAGAGTCTAAGTAGTCGAAACTCTGATAAATTAATAGAGTTTTATTTGTTGATGGTTCAAGTTTTACTTCATAACTGTTGGAGAAACTTACAGAAGATGGATCTTCTTCCTCTGAAATTAATGTCCTCAAGACATAATAACTATGAAGATATACTGGATGAAAATGATATTCAATAAAAGAAGAAATGAATAAATAAAATAATTTACAATAGAATGAGGTTAAAAATTTATATCCCAAAAGTGTATCCTCTTTCACAAAGAAACATGGACAATCACTCCTTGCAACCATTGTCTATTCAAATGATATTAAAAAAATGCATTTTTTTAAAACATATATTTGTAAAGATAAGTAGGAGGAAAATATATGGTAGATAGATTTATTCAGTTTTCATATCCAAGAACATGGATTTAAAGAAAGAATATATTCAAACTTGAAACATTCAGGAGATTCATAAAATCCCTTATGAATATGAGTGATTATCTCTATTGACTATGGTCCTTTGAATAGATCAAAAAGAGCCTTTGAATCAATCATAAAGAAAATTTCAATGAATATTATATTCCTTTTATAATGTTGAATAAATATTAGATAAAATAAATGACTAAAAATCTCTAAATTTAAATAGACCGACATAGGATTTACCTCCACAATGTAGGGTTCCTTTGAGTAGCGTAGGGTTCTGTTGTATAGCATAGAGTTACTTTGTGTAGAATAGGGTTCCTTTCAAAGTATTTTTCCTAAAATATACATTCATATGAGTAGAATAAGGAGATCAAAATTAATATTGGGATGAGAATCCATAAATTCATCCTTTCAGTATAACGTAGATTAAATATACGTTCATTCTCCAAATATAGGGTATAAATAGTGATTATAGACTTCATGTTTTTATGATATTCCAAATGTTTTTTTCAAAAATATGGTTGATAATCCATTCTTTCATTTTTAAGGGTTGGTGTTCTGAGAACCAACTAATTTGGACTTTGATTACATGAATGTTCACTTATTGTATATTGTTCACTGTTCTGCATGACTATTATATAATAATGTCCTGGAATATTTGTTGCATTGGTAAGGTTATGGCAGATCCCCGCTACGACGAGAACCTTGATATGCTATAACAATATTCTTAAATAAAGTTATATAGTTTTATGACCTATTATGATAGGACACATAGTATACAGACCATCATGTGCGAGTACTCGTAAGAAGACGAGACTCTCTCTCATGGAGTTCGCACTCGGTAATCTCCAAGATGAGATATTATGAGAACATACCGTCTAATAGAAATTCCACATATCATGGTGTCATCGGACATTGCTATCTATGAGCATGTGTAATAGTCCTTAGACTGGATGATTATCATTAACTCATGTCATGACTCGCGCACTTAGATTTACTGATGAAAACCGTCATGCAGATAGTTGGCGGGAAGTAGGGTACGTTGGGTGCGTCACGAGTGACATGTTGTTAATGGATAAGTCGAGGTAGGATTTTTCACTTCCATTTATGGAATTTGATATCTCAGCCCTTTTATTGAAATATAACTCGCTCATTAAATTCCATGGCCATGGTGTAAACGACGAGTTTATTTCAGGAAGTCAAAGAACGACTGATCAGGCTTATAGGATTATGAGACTACCCTGAAACCTGCTTGATAAGATATTGAGAAAAAGGTATTAAATTACACAGTATGCATTCATATGAGGTGATACGTCAATGCGGCTTCAACTTATTTCTCTTGGGTTCCGTGACCCATTTATAGACAGTAATCATGGACTTTAGGCAAGCTCGCCTAATGCCAACGAGAAAGAGTCCTAGAGGGTCACACACGAAGTGTATTCAAGTATCTCAAGTAGAATAAAGATTATTCTCATACTTGGTTTAATAATTATTCAAGGAAGCCTAAATCGTTTTAATGATGTAGGAATAAGGAAATGGAAAACAAGATATACACATCGTGTATCAATGATTACACACCGTGTAGTTTTTCATGAACAATAAGTACATGTCGTGTATTGATAATTACATGCCATGTAGTTTTCCTTATGGAAAGGAAATGAATAAATGAAAACAAGATATGCACTCCGTTTACATTGAATGTACACTCCATGTAGTTTTCAATGAAAAACAAGTACACATCGTGTATTTATTAATACACGTCGTGTAGTTTTTCAAGTCGGGATTTTGAGGATATAATATTGTTTTAAATGATATTTATTATAATCAGCGCGGGTGCATGTCAAGGAATTAATTATTCAACATGGGGGTTTTAAATAAGAGTCAATGAAATAAATAAAATGCTTAACGCGTTTATTTTTTGTTATAACCCTACAACCTCAAAATTGATTATAAATATCCTCACAACCCCAACACTTTTCCAACACACAAGAGAATCATTGTGCACAACAACTCTTGAGAATTCTTTCAAGGCCGAAAGACCCTCTTCCTCCAAGAACTCTCTCAAGAATGAGGGAGATCCTCTTCCATCGGATCAAGATGATCTAAGGTGGACAATGCAAGGAACGTTTTCTCCATGCTTTCACATGGATACTCCTTTGGTGACATCCTGAGATACGAGGTACACGTGTGGATCACCGCTAGAGGAAGTCAACACTTGTCTTCTGCGACATAATGACGAATCACATCGGAACGTGATCAAGAACATCAATTAAGAAAGAACACCCAAAAGGTATTTCTTTTAAATTGGTCAAATTAATTATAATCAACCTGTAACGATCCTACTTTGTTGTTTCGGGACTTTCATTTTCATTGTTCATTTTTTGTGATTCGATCCGTGGAGACTAGCGTTTATCGTCGTATTGATCTTGGATTGATCATTATTAATGAAAAAAAGCCAAGTGGGCACATCCACCAATGCACTTCTGCTGCGCCTAAAACCTTCAAATGGTATCAGAGGGAGGTTAAAACTTTGATTATAGTTATTTAATTTTCGTTGATAATTTATGCATTTATATTTGATTCAATTCAAAATAAATCGTTCTATAAATCTGAATAAACGAGATCTGTTCTTCCTCCTTCTTTTCTCGATTCATATCACAAAAATGTCATTTTAATTTTTATATTGATTAAAATAAAAATGAGGAACTCATCCAGAGGAGCCGCTCTTTCTGTCTGTACAACATAGGAGTACATGACATGTAATGAAAACTACACGCCGTGTACTTAGGTTCAACGAACCGACACTGGTCCGCCAAACCATGCTGTGTGAATTGAGTATGCCTAAGTATTGATTATGCCGTGTTGACCAAAAATTAACAGCACGTGGAAAATAGGAATACACGGTGTTTATGTTGGAGCAACATGTCGTGTGGTCCGATCCAGTCCAGGTGAACCCGTGTACAAGGAGATGTCGTGTTCCGCGTACACGGGATTTCCAAGCCAATTACCGCGTAACAAGGAAGTACACGCCGTGTATGATTTATCTACATGTTGTGTACTCCAAAATTTCCAAAGTATAGAAAACACTCCAAATCCCCCGGTGTGTACTTTGGATAAAGGGTGAAAAGAAATAGACACCGTGTAAATATAAACCACATGCCACGTAATTTCTATAAATTTCACCAGGTTTCCTCCAAAAGTACAAAGACCTGTACAAGGAATATGGAAGAAAAGAATCTCAAGGAATTTCAGAAATGAATTTAAGATGAAGAATTGTTTAATTATAATATCATAACAACTTGAATTAATGTGTGACTTATCTTAACTGAAAGAACGATTGAATGAATTTGAATTCTAAATATGCGTAAATTTTGTTGCATGCTATGGATGATCATGAGATACACCAAAGACCCTTTGTATGTGTGTCTGGTTTCATTTAAATTTGTTTAATTTAGCATTGTTGGACTGCGAGCCTTCTTCCAATAAAATATAGGGCATGCGTGCCCATGGTTTATTTAATGTAAAACCCATGTAATGGAGGATCTCCCAAGCCATATGAGATGGTTTGAAATTCTAAGCTGAGGCGAAACTGACATAAGAAGATACAAAGGTGGACAGGTGGGAGCTGCAAAACACGAACCATCAGTTCAAGGTGTTTTTCCCTTGGTCAGGTTTAGCTTATCAAACCGCTGGATAGGCTAACCAATAGAAGCTCATGATCATGCCATCTTATTTTATTACTGTCTGATTTCATGATTTATTTATTATGTATGTGTTGTCACGATCACATAATTAATGAAATAAACAAGCATGCAAAGATGGAATAAAATAAAAACCAGACTACACGTAAACATTATCAGAACATGGTTAATCACTTAATATTAACAAGCATGTGATAATGAAAAACTACTCATAAAAGATTAAAATCCCTCAATACCATATTATGTCATACGAAGACTTCTGTTACTTTGTTAAGGGCATGACTCAATAAAATTATGTGTTTGACCAACCCTTTTTGGGACACTTACATTTGTAAAGGAAACCCTTATGAAAGGTTTCAGGTTGAATTAACCATATTATATCAAGAGGAGTACCCCATGATAGACTTGATGTGATATTGGAAGCAAGAGTTGAGGAAATACAAGTTAGGATTTCATGATTGGGGAGTCCACTCAACAGATCAAGGAACTGTAAGCTCACAGTTGGCAAATAACATCCTACCTAAATACCTTAAAATAGCTTGACCAACCCTTGTTAGGGTTATGCAAAGGGGAATATGGATCCTTACCACTAGAATGTCAAAGCAACTATACATTCCGAGTTCAATGGTGAGGGCCATTGGGACTTTATAAAATAGTGGGAGAATTAATAAATTCATTTATTATTTCTCATAAAAATGTAATCAAGAAAGTACTGATAAATCTGATCTATTAATTTTTAGAATCAAAATGACAAACTCATCAACCTCGTTTTCTCTGCATTCAATTCTAGATAAAGACAATATCCTCACCAGCAGTAACTTTCAGGAATGTTTTAGGTGCCATCAGGTTATACTATGCCATGAACGAATGTTTTATGTGCTGGAGTCCTCACTTCCTTATCCGCCTGCCCAAGGGGTGAGTGATGAAGATTTACTGGTCTATGGTCAACATTTTATGGATGCACTCGACGTTAAATGCTTGATGTTGTCATCAATGTCTAGTGATCTCATGAAGTCTTACAGAGACATGGATGCCTACAGCATGCTCGAGAACCTTCGTGGTCTATACCAGGAGAGGGAAATATAAGAAAGGTTTGAGATCTCCAAGGCTCTATTCCAAAGAAAGCTTAGAGAGGGTGCCCCATCTAAGCCTCATGTAGTCAAAATCATTGGCTACATTGAGCGCTTGCTGGTTCTAGGGTTTAAACTCCCATAAGAAATGGGTACCGATCTCATTCTCGCATCACTTCCACATAGCTTCTCAAACTTTGTTGTGAACATCAACATGAAACACATTGAGAAGTCTCTGTCTGATCTTATTATCCTTATTCGCCAAGTGGAAGATGACATGATGCGTGAAAATCCTTCTGTATTCATGGTGAATAAAAGGAAAGGGATGTCAAAGAGCTTTAAGCCCAAATCTTCTTCAAGGCCTTCCAAGAAAAGTAAGATCAAAGGGGAAGCAACAGAATAAGATGTTGTTTGTTTTTCATGTGGCAAGAAGGGACACTAGAAGAAAAATTGTACCCAGTCAAGGAAGCAAGGGGAAGCTTCAGGTGCATTGGTTATCGAATGAAATCTATCTGTTTATACTAATTGGGTATTAGATACTGCTTGTGGTTCTCACATATGTATCCAAATATAACAAACAAGTGGATTCAGGAAGATTGATCGAGGGGAGGTAGATCTATGAGCAGCCAACAGATCCAGACTTGCTGTTGTAGCTATCGGGGACTACCACCTCACATTTCCAACTGGAATGATCTTGGTGTTAAAGGGTTTTTATTATGTGCCTTCTGTTACTAAAAACATTATTTCAGTATCCAGATTAGATACTGATGGATTCATGTTCATGTTTAGAAATGAATGTTGCTACTTTTATAAAGATAGCATTTGTTTTGGTACGACACATTTATATAACGACCTTTATGTGTTAGACTACACAAACCATGTAATCGAAATCGATGACAAAGTCAATTTACATGACTCATACCACACCCAACTTTGTCATCACTGGCTAGGTCATGTCAATGAGAAACGTTTGACAAAATTCCCTCAAGATGTGTATTTAGATTCTTTTGAACTAAAACCACTTGGTTTATGTCATGCGTGTCTACAAGGAAAAATGACTAGGGCCCCATTTAGTGGGAAAGGTGAAAGGGCTAAAGAGATTCTAGAATTAGTTCACACAGATGTGTGTGGACCATTTCTAGTTAAAGAAAGGGGTGGGTTCTCGTACTTCATAACTTTTTCCAATGATTTTAGTATATATTGATATATTTACTTAATGAGGTATAAGTCAGATTCTTTTCATCAGTTAAAAGAATACAAGAATGAAGTTGAGAATGATCTTGGTAAGAAGATTAAGAAACTCTGCTCAGACAAAGGAGGAGAATATCTTAATCTGGACATCATGGATTTCTTATGGGAGTTTGGGATTCAATCTCAACTCACTCCTCCTTATACACCTCAGTAGAATGGTGTAAGTTAAAGGAGGAACCACACCCTATTGGACATGTTGAGATTAATGATGAGTCATACGAGTCTTCCATTATCCTTTTGGGGATATGCATTACAAATAGCAGCACACATACTAAACTATGTACCAACTAAATCGATAAATGGTATTCTATACGAGATATAGAGTGGACACAAAGCCATGTTATCAAATTTACAAGTGTGGGGAAGTGAAGCATTTTTTAAGGCCTCTTCAGGTAACAAACTTGCACCCCAAGGCACAAAGTGTATCTTTATAGGATATCCTAAGGAAAAAATGGAATTTTCCCTATAAAACCCCTCAGACAAAAAGGTTATAGTGGCAAGACACGGCATATTCCTTGAGAGGGATCACATCTCTAAAAGATATAGTGGGAGAGAGATAGACTTCGATGAAGTCGAATCTCAAGATACACAGGAGTTGGTACAAGAATAGATTCCACAAAGCCCCCTGGAAGAACAATCTATTCCAGAGGCACAAGAACTACATAGGAGCACGAGAGAGGTGAGAGAACCAGAAAGATATGGTTTTCTTGTCCCCGAGGATGGTGACTCGTTATTGGTTGAAAATGATGATCCTATTACTTACAAGGAAGCATTTGAATGCAAAAAAGTTTCCAAGTGGCAAGAAGCCATGAATTCTAAAATGGATTCCATGTACCAAAACCAAGTCTGGATTTTGGTAGATCCTCTAGTTGATGTAAATACTATTGGTAATAAATGGGTATTCAAGAAGAAACTGGACATGGAGGGGCAAGTTAGCACCTATAAGGCACGACTGGTTGGAAAAGGTTTTAGACAGTGTCAAGGAATTGACTATGATAAAACTTTTCAACTGGTTGTGATGCTAAAATCCATCAAAATCCTATTGGCCATTGCCGCTTACCATGACTTTGAAATTTGGAAAATGGATGTCAAAACATAATTCCTTAACGGGAACCTCCAGGAAGATGTCTACATGACACAACCAGAAAGGTTTGTGACTCCAAAGGATGCCAAAAGGGTATGAAAGTTGCAGAAATCCATTTATGGATTAAAGCAAGCATCAAGGTCATGGAACATTCGTTTTGATGAAGATGTAATGGAATTTGTCTTTTTTAAGAATGAATGTGAGCCTTGTTTCTACAAGAGGTGTAGTGGAAGTGCAGTGGTTTTCCTAATTGTATATGTTGATGAAATATTACTAAATAGAAATTAAGTACCTGTCTTACAGTCAGTTAAGGCATGGTTGCATAAATGATTCTCCATGAAAGACATGGGTGAGGAGACACATATTCTTGGGATCAAGATCCATCATGATAGATCCATGAAAATGCTGGGCCTGAGTCAAAGTACAAACATTGACTACATACTGAAGAGATTCAATATGGAATAGTCCAAGAGAGGATTGTTGACAATGTCACATGGCATTCATCTTTCCAAGAAAATGTGTCCTTAGACACATGAGGAAAGAATGATAATGGTAAGGATCCCTTACACATCCAAGATTGGGTCAGTCATGTATGTTATGCTATGTACGAGGCTATATGTTTCTTATGCATTAAGAGTGGTAGGAAGATATCAAGATGATCCAGGAGATCACCGTTGGATGGCAGTCAATACTATCCTCAAGTATCTGAGGCGTACTAAGGATGTGTTCCTGGTTTATGGAGGGGATGGAGAACTAGTCATCGGAGGACATGTAGATGCTAGTTTTTAGGCTGATCAAGATGACATGAAGTCGTAGACTAGATTGAACTTCAGTTTGAATGGAGGTGTAGTGAGTTGGAAGAGCTCAAGGAAAAGTGTGGTGGAAGATTCTATAGTAGAGTCTGGGTATATCGCAGCTTCTGAGGCAGCTAAAGATGTAGTATGGATATGAAGATTCGTTCAAGAGCTGGATGTAGTACCGAGTAGTAAAGATCTAATCACACTCTATTGTGATAATACTGCATCGGTGGAACTTGGAAAAGAGCCAAGGTCACATCAGCGGACATAGCACATACTTCAGAAGTATCATCTCTTGAGGTATTTTTCTCAGAGAGGTGAAGTTGCAGTGAGCAGTATTTCAACAGAAGACAATGTGGCGGACCCCTTGACTAAAGCGTTGACTCAGCAGAAAGATGATCATCATTTGAGGTCTTGCGGAATAAAATCGTAGGCAGTTGCCTCTAGTCCAAGTGGGAGTTTTTAAGGGTTGGTGTCCTGAGAACCAACAGTTTTGTACTTTGATTACATGAATGTTCACTTATTATATATTGTTCATTGTTCTGGATGAGTATAATATAATAACGTCCTGGAATATTTGTTTTATTGATAAGGTCATGGAAGATCCCCTCTATGATGAGAACCTTGATATGATATAACAATATTCTTAAATAAAGTTCTATGGTTTGATGACATACTATGATAAGACACATAGTATACAGACCGTCATGTGCAAGTACTTGTAAAAAGACGATACTCCCTCTCATGGAGTTTGCACATGGTAATATCCAAGGTGGGAGATTATGAGAACAGACCCGCCAGTAGCAATTCTGCATGTCTTGGTGTCATCGAACATTGCTATCTAAGAACATGTGTAATGGTCCTTAGACTATAATATTATCATTAACTCATGACATGACTCGCGCACTTAGATTTCCTGACGAAAACATTCATGCAGACAGTTGGCGGGAAGTAGGGTACATTGGGTGCGTCATGAGTGACATGTTGTTAATGGATAAGTCGAGGAAGGATTTGTCCCTTCCATTTATGGAAGTTGATATCTCATACCTTTGATTGAAATAGAACTATCACTTTAAATTCCATGGACATGGTGTAAACAATGAGTTTATATCAGGAAGTCAAAGAATGACAGATCAGGCATATAGGTTTATGACACTGCCATGAAACCTGCTTGATGAAATATTGAGACAAAGGGATTAAATTACACAGTAATCATTTGTATGAGGTGATAATTCAATGCGGTGTCAACTTATTTCTCTTGGTTTCCTTGACCCGTTGCTAGACAGTAATATTGTACTTTAGTCATACTCTCCTAATGCTAACGAGAAAGAGGCTTAGAGGGTCACACAATAAGTGTATTCATGTATCTCAAGTAGAATAAAGATTATTCCTATACATGGTTTAATAATTAATCAAGAAAGCCTAAATCGTTTTAATTATGGAGGAAGAAGGAAATGAAAAACAAGATATAAATGTCATGTATTAATGATTACACACCGTTTAGTTTTTCATGGAAAAAAAGTACACGCCGTGTATTAATAATTACATGTCGTGTAGTTTTCTTTATGGAAAGGAAATGAATAAATGAAAACAAGATATACACGCCATGTACATTGAATGTACACGCCGTGTAGTTTTCAATGTAAAACAAGTACACGCCGTGTATTTATTAATACACGCCGTGTAGTTTTTCCAATTGGGATTTTGAGAATATAATATTGTTTTAAATGATATTTATTATAATCAGTGTGGGCGCATGTCAAGAAATTAATTATTCGACATGGGGGTTTTAAATAATAGTCAATAAAATAAATAAAATGCGTAATGAATTTATTTTTTGTCATAACTCTACAACCACAAACTTGATTATAAATATCCTCACAACCCCAACTCTTTTCAAACACACAAGAGAATCGGTGTGCACAATAAATCTAGATAATTCTTTCAAGGCCAAAAGAACCTCTTCCTCCAAGAATGCTCTCAAGACCGAGAGATATCCTCTTCTATCGGATCAAGATGATCTATGGTGGACAACGAAAGCAAAGGTTTATCCACGCTTGCACCTAGAGACTCCTTTGGCGACATACTGAGATAAGAGGTACACGTGTGGATCACCGCTAGAGAAATTTTACACATGGATTCTGTGATGAAATGATGAATCATATCAGAATGTGATCAAGAACATCAAAAAATAAAGAAAAACCAAAAGTTATTTCATTTAAATTGATTAATTTAATTATAATCAACCTGTAATGATCCTACTTTGTGGTTCCGGGACGTTCCTTTTCTTTTTTCTTTTTTGTGATTCGATCCATGGAGACTGGCATTTATCATCATATGGATCCCGAATTGATCATTGTTAATGACAAAAGGCCAAGTGGGAAAATCCACTCATGCTCTTCTGCTGCGCCCAGAACCTTCATCATTTACCGAATGTAGGGTTGTTGATCCATACTCAAACTTCTCTGCATTAGGATGATATTCCCTAATTTACACCAATGTAGTGTATGAAATCCATATACATTGTTTTGAATGAATGGTTCATTCTTTACATTAAACTTATCAACATTGTATATAAGTAGTGTTTCCAAAAAACACTAAAAATATTTCCAAATGGTTTGAAAAATAATTCTTTTAAATTATAAACATGAATATAATTCCACAATAAATATTGAAAAGAATATTAATTTCCTAAATTTCACATTAATTAATATTATTAGTAAAAAAACAGGATATTTTTTAGTGTCTAAATCAATAATATTTATAGAGTATTATTGAGACAATACATGCTCAACAGGATTCAAAAGTGACAACCATGATGATGAAGTTAAATATAATATTGGCAATACACCAACCCATGGTATGTACACAAATAAATTAAATTAATCTAATTATAACAATACCAATAATTTATAGGGATGGGGGCCACAATAGTGAAATCCAGGGAACTAAAAAAGTTATTCTAATAAGAAACCATAATTTTTTAACCTTTTTAGGAATAATTTTTAGGAAATAAATTTTGTAACTGTTGATAAAGGATCATTTCCCATCATAACTTTTTGTGATTAATTGAGTATGGGGAACATTATTTAACTTGATCATTTTTATTTTTTCAGTCCATGGTGATGAATACATAACAAGAGTGGAAAATAAAATGGAAGATCCTAAAAGGATAAAGGAATATTCCTTTTCATTATTTTTGTATTTTAATGCAACACATCCATTTTAACGTTTTTTTATTTTATTAAACTTTTTACATGATAGATAAATTGTTTTTACATTATTTTTTTTGACACAATGTTACTTAGGAGTCACATCATTCCATGATTTAGATAAAATTTATAATAACATAGATTGAGTAATATGAGGGATGACTGAGTGTATATAATCATGATGGTATTAATTAGATGAATCATGATTTCAGGATTGTTGTTGATGGATGTATATGAAAGTACTCTCACATGTTGATGATGTGATTTTCTAATGTTTACATTGATTGATTTTTTATTTGTATAGAATCCATGCAAGATTGTAAAAATTAGGTTGTTTCTATTTCCAAGAGGTTTCTCTAATATTTTTTTCATATTATTTGTTATACCCATTTCTCAAGAGATACATGGTGTATATAGAACTTCTACAACATGCATTAATATATTATAAAATCCTTGAAAGAAAAAAGTCACAATTAAATTTACAAGGAATTTTTTATTTGATTTATTTATTCCTTTCAAACCTAAATTGATAATTTATCATTTTTTACGCCTACTAAAACCATGAAATTCATTTATATTGAAATACAAATTACAAGCCTATTATACATTTCCTACAATCATTATGGTTTTAAAAAATATAAATAATGTAGTTATCATGGGGGAAGAGGTTGGTCATGGTGTTGATGGGATTTGTTTATTAGATAATTATATATGATGTATTATTATTTGGAAAGGGAAATGGTTCATTTTTTCCATTATTATTATTTTTATTCTCTCTTAAAAATTTAACAGAAAATATTATTATTCCAATAAAAATGAAAATAAAATGATAGAAAAATTATTTCAAAAATCTAAGGTGTGTATCTTTCGTTATGCTTATTACAACAATTTAAAAGCCTTGAAAACAAATTAGGAGTGTGGGGTGATATATATCATGGGGGAGGAATTTTAATTGACATTTCATATAATATTTCATGCAATTTACTTTAGATTTAACATTTATTTTCATCTTTATAATTTTTCAATTAAATTTCCAACAAACCCTCAACCATAGAGACATTCGATCAGTTCAGGTAAATCCTCATGATTAATGATTACATTTATCTTTATGAGGTGGATATTAGAGAATCTTTTCAATAATAGTTTTAGGATATATGTATTCAATGTATGAGTGTAATTGAAGTTAATTGTGTGACATGTGTAATAGATTAAAACCTTCATGTGAGGTAGATCACAAAGTAGAGTACATAGTAATAATGAATTGAGAAATTTTAATTTAGGTTAGGTGGAGAATTGTCATTTCATATAAAAAGTAAAATAAATTGTTAATTATTTTTCGTGAGAAATGAGTATTTCATGAAACATAATATTATTGACACTTGAATATGAATTTGTTATTAATAATTTCCCAGTTTTTATGATGATATTTAAATATCGGTAGGAAGGTAATTTTTTGTTATCAAGTGTAGATTTCATACATGATGATAAGAAATATATTTAGTGTGTGGGTATTTAATTTCTATATTCCATTAATATTTTTTGAATTATATTTTAAAATTTTCCATGATATTATATCCAAATTTAATATGGTTTTGATATGATTTTGAAATTAATATATTTTGGTTACACATGTAAAAAAGATGTAATGAATAATTATGGAAATTTTATGAAATTATATAAATGGAGGAGATTGAAAATGGTTTTATCCTTAACTAACGTCAAGATAGGACCAAAACCATGAGTGGGATTGATGAGCATGAACATGAATTTATTGGGAAGAATTGATGTAGTATAGAGTTCCCACGTGTTATGGTTCTAGCATATGAGGAAGTATGCCAGACATAGGGTGACACTAGGAAATGCAGTAGTCGGTCGTTGTGGGATGGGGTAGAACCATAGGTAGTCATCGAAAGAAAGACAAGAAACTATGGTAATGATGTAGTGACCTACCAATTGAAACATTGATGTGAGATGTAATGATATGTGAAACTATGCACTAAATTAAAATTTTCTTGCCTTCAAGGATGAAGCATCACTATATCACTATTCTTATCCACGATTTGTGTTATTAATCACACTTTTTTGTTTTCACACCCTACACGAACTACCATGGTAGATTTTAGGGAACTCAACCCACTAAATTATTTATAATAATAATCCACTTCTACAAGTATCACACCATAGGAAACCTAAATGATGCAGATATAAAAGATTAGTACACACCATACAAATAGATATATGCACAAAATCCTTATATATATATATTATTTTCGTACGCATGGAATGAATCATTTTTTCAATAATTTTCATTAGATACTTCCATTTTGAATTCCCACATAGTCTATGATTTATGTATTATTTCATTAGATGAAATGCATAGGAGGGAATTCATTCATGCATTAGAAGCATGAAGCTAGTCATAACATGTATTCATACATGATAACACATGAATAAATGAAAAATAACTAATTGTGTTTCATTAGGTGATCTTATTTATAACATTATCATGTGATCATAGGAGAGGGTGAAGCTTGTTGATTCTTGGTCAATCATCTCTTACACCCAAAGGTCTTTTCATCTTATTTATTTTCACCTGAGGCTTTATCTTGTCATGTAGGAAGATAGGTTCCTTCTCGAATATTAAGAGATTAAAATCATCACATTGATATGTTATAGAGTGGGGATGTATTTTTTATTCTCTTACTGATCATGATAAATAATATTTGATGATTTATGGTGAAAGGTATTACTATATAAAATAAATTTGTTATTTATGTTTTTATCATAGGATTTATATTTATTTGATAGAGATCCTCAGATGAGAATTATAAAATTTACTTCTACTTATAATTATTTTTATTAGACTCTAAGAAAATCATTCAATGGTATCAAAGTGATTCCATGTTATTTTTTGTGAGATCTTATGATGAAATGAAGAATAAAACTAAAAATAGAGCAACATTTTTCATGTATTTTTAATCTAGAATAACGGTTTACCATTACATAGTTATGATATATAAATGGTACCACGTAATTAACCTTAAACAACTAAAATTTATAAGGATTACCAAGTAATTACCCTAATGCAAGTATAGAAACCCAAGGCTCACCATTAAGTGAAGGGATTGCATAAAGGTAGTTTGGATTGCAACCGAAACCTAAATGGTTTGCGTAGAGGTTTTATGTAAGGATATGATTTTGAATAACCATACTTGTAAAGGAAGTGTATTTTTTAGATGATTATTCCATGGTAATTTATGTTGTTTTTTAAATTTTATGAGTTTTTTAAAAGGGTTACAAAAAGGTAACCGACCACTTACCCTTACATGAAATGAGATTACATAAAGGTAAACAAGGTGTTACCTTTATGTAGAGGGGTTGAATAAATTTAACCAATATGTTACCAATACGTGAGGGATCTAGAATCAAATTATCTTTATGTAGAGTACTATTGTAATTATAGAGGAATAATACCATTACAGAGAATATGGTTTCTATGTATGGGTAAGTAGATATTTTAAATTTCTTTAAACAATTAAATGTTTTTAATGATTTATATGATTTTTATAAGTTTTTTATTAGAGGATGTTTGGTAATATTTAATTTAAATATAATTTATATGTTATTTAATAAATTGTAAAAGTTTTATAATTAAATAATTAAATTTCTATTAATAATATTTTCTAAATATTAAATATTATTATTTTAACTACATTGAAACAAAATTATATGGAAAAACATATTATGTAGAAGTAAAATATTATTATTTATAAATAATAAGAAATAATTTACAAATGGTTATAAATAATGAAATAACACCTAATATATAAAAAGATAATATATAAATTATTAATTTTTCATAATTAATTAATCTAAATTTTTAATATTAAAGGGGATTTATTTGGATATTATTTAATCCATATCAAATAGTGTTTTGATGAATAGTATTCCCAATGATTAAATAATATATAAGTATTTGATATTTTGATTTTATTAATTATTTACAAAATAGAAGTGGTATTATAAATAGTTTACAATACATATAATATTTGATATTTAAAACTGTAATGCCATATAATGATCAATTTGAAAGAGTTCATTTTGGAATGAATATAAAATATTCATTTTTAAAATTATGGTAGATCGATAATGTTAAATGTAAAATTATGAAAGGTTTTATGTTTATATTTATTTTTTTCATTATTAATGAATAAATATCTCAAGAAAAAATATTTCAATTTTTATTTTATATAATCTTTTATTACATTCTATATTCAAGTTTAGTATATTATTTAAGAAAAGTGAAATTATTTATTCATTAGAATAATTGATAAACTACTTCTAGATAGAGACATTCATTATATGTGGGGTATTTTTAATAGATTTAGATTTTCATATACATCAACCTATGTTTTTATTTGAAGCTATGATATTGTATGTACATATTAAATATAAATTGTGTATATTAGTTGGTTGAGTTATGGTGAATTGGATTCTCTCTTGAGTAAATAATCTCTAGATAGAGGGACTTGGGGCCATATTACCTACTTACCTTGAAGCTATATCCTTTTATAGTAAAGGTGATTTTGGTTGGATATCTATTTCTCTTGTATTACCTACATGTATATATTAAAAATTCTATAATTGTTAACCTCTATATACACTATTCATATACATTATACATATGATTCATTTGGGTATGTATTAATATAAATTTTTTATATATTTGAGTAACATAAAATTATGGATTTTTTAAAGAGTTACATATCAATATGGTTTGATCATATTGATTTGGTTGATAAAATAAGAATCCAAACTAAATTAAAATATGCATAAATACATAAAAGGGAATAACATGGGATAATAGGTTGTGAATAAAACCCATTAAAATATAAATTGATTGATTCTTTCAAATGGTACACTGGTGAAGACCAAGATCATCTAATTGGGTAGGTTATATCATAGTAGGGTTCCCCTATATTATCATGTGTTAGGTAAGTAAGTAATGGATTCACTACACCATCCTTGGAGAGATTCTTCAATTGAAGGGTGCCCCTGTGTTGCCTTTTGTTATTTTTTGTCACGACCCCCTTCCATCAAAGATGCCCCTCCTGAGCTGGCAATGGTGAAAGGGAGATAATGACCCCCGAGTCCCGCCTCCAGTAGGCCCCAGGGTGGCGACTAGCACCAAGGGTATGAGTTTATTTTTTTTCAATCATGGGAGGCATTATCCTATTTATAGTTAGGATCGGAAATAGGACAAGTCAACCACCAAAAAGGAAAAAGAAAAAAGGTGCTGAAAAGAAACCCAAACCAGTCCCATATGCATGTATAAATAAACTGAAACAGGTACAAGTACAAATAAGCTCAAAGTACAAGTGAGTACAGTACCAAAAGAAAAACAAGAAAATAACAACTACACAGCTCCCACTGCCTGACTAGTAGGGTCCCGCACAGCCCTGGTAGTCCTCCTGAAAACCTGAAACAACCTAGGGTGAGCATACAAGTATACTCAGTAGATAACCTAAAGCTCTCGTGCACAAGTGCGGAGACACCCTAAGGTCCCGTGAGAAAACAGAAGAACCAGAAACTAACAAGGAAAAACTATCCACCCAGCCTCACTGGTCACACTCACCAAGTAACACAAACTAGTTTAGTATATATTTAGAACAAAAGTATTGGGTAACCCGCACCATTTCCCACTTAATTAGATGCTGCTCTTCCTAACGGCAAACATCCTGACGCTACCACACTCTTCCCGCCCGCACACACCTAGGCCAAACCACGCATCTCGCCCGCACACACCTAGGCCACAACCACTAACCCGCCCGCAGACACCTGGGCCTCATCCCGAAGGTTCTTGGGAACGGTAAGCCTACCCGAAGAGTCTTGGGCTAAAGGTCGCCTCAAGACATCACATCCTCCGAGACCTACCTGAAGAGTCTTGGGTGTAAGGTCACCTCAAGCCATCATAGCCTATGGAAGAAGGAGCAGGAAGGAGCTAGTAACTAAGGGGGAACACGCTCTCCCATAAAATGGGAGTGTTCGGCACTAGGTGGTTGACATGGGTGTGGTGCGACAAAACACAAAGATACAATTACATATATACATATACCAAACACACAGCCCAACCTATGGATTCTTAAAAAGAGAAACTGAGCATGTGCCTCGGCCCTGCTACCACGAAGCATGCATCAACAACCAAACAATCATCCCCCAACCCCATTTAGGTTTTCATGTTTCATGCAATGGTTTAACAAATTATTACTACTGGGAAACTAACATCCAGACAAAACCTTTCACAAACATATCCCTGCCATCCACAACCAAGGTTAGGTAAAACGCAAGCAACCACATGCCATTTCATTTACAAGAGATTATCACAACCATACAACATTCCATCATTCATTTATTTCAAAGTTCCACACATAAAACCCTTTCCACACACAAAACATTTCCGCATTTGAAAACACCTTTTACTTCAAAACACTTTTCATAATCAAAACACTTTTCATAAATAGAGGCATTTTCCACAAAACAACCAAACCACCAACATGTTCATTATTCCAACTTTGTTCAATCGGGGTGATCACACAAGGTTTTCATTCTCATTTAATCAGCCAGTCTTTACGTGCTTATCCATTTTCCATGTTTTAACAAAACCAACCACAAACAATTCTGATATCAATTGCACACGCAAAGGCCACCAATGGACTTGATTTTCAGTAGGCAAAGGCATTTCAATCCAAAATCACAATCAGAAGATAATGAAACTGGAAGGCAATAGAAACAGCACAAAACCCCAAACACTTCTTTATCCGGTTATTATCTTTATTTAAAGTTCAACTGCATCCCATGGAACAAAATAAAAAATATCCCACCCCGCATGTTGCACCAAAAAGAGAGACGAAGGTAAACCCCTACTTCAAAAGGTCCCGATCACGTCGCTTCCGACTACGTCCTTCGATGTCCTCCGCCTTCGCCAAACCCGAAAAATGCCTCCTAGGATGGAAGCTGGAGAAGGAAGGTCAGAAGGAAAGGTGACATGTCCGGGCTTAGAAGCTTCGTCTCATCGTTACGATCCTGTGGCCGCTGACAGATCGTAATTCGGAGCTCGGACAAAGAAGTTAGAGGAGGAATACTTCTCGATCATCCAAGAGCATCGTCGTGCGATAAAGAAGCGATCGATATGGAAGATAAAACATGACCTCGTTCTTATATAGGCAACGAATAGGTAAATTCGTATTCAGCGTGCATTAATGAATACACGATGTGACCGTACATACGTTACATGTTTTGATTGGTTAACACACAACACGTCACGCGGTTTCCACGCGTTTTAATAATAATGACAATTCTATCAATATGTGGTGTTTCATTGACCCGAGGCATGAGTCATAAAAGTAGCTCATTAATGGTCGTAAAATTACTGTCATAATTTCAGGGTTACGCTGTCGCTGACGGATCGTCAATCTGATACCGTTTGAGGGTGATACGTTGGATACAAGATCCCGTAATAATAACAATATTAAATCTAATAATTCATGAGCGTTTCGGGTACCCAATCCGAAAACCCAAAAAAGACATCCAATATTGGACTCATAATTTTCATCTCGTAGTCAGGGTCGCACTGCCACTGACGGTTCGTGAAACCGAGGTCGCACGAAGAAGTTATTGTGAAAAAAGTGTTTTATTATAAAAAAATGATAACAATATTTTATTAATTTATTATTTATTTATTTCTCTAACTCCAATCAATCACCATTTGTCATTTTTCACGCTGGAAATTCATCACCAATTATCTCCTTTACTATTTATTTCACAATTAATTTTATTCCCATTAATATCTTATAACTCCTCCCTCTCTCCAATCTTTATTAATTCTTTCTCCCAAGATTCTCTCCCACAAAAAAGTGGCACCTCTCTCTTATATTTATTTTTCAATAAATTTTATTTTCTCTCTCCAATCTTTATTTTGTTGGTGCACCTCCCCTTTTATTTCATATTATTATATTTTTCATCTTCTCTCTCCTTGTGGCATGCCCCAAATTTATTTTAAACCTTTATTTATTTATTTTTACACAATTATCATAACATCTTTAATTTATTCTCATATCTCAAATCTCATTGCATTTAATTCAAAACATAATTCTCATTAAATCATTATTACCAGATCTATCAAAAAAAACCAACATTATTATTATAATTATTTAGTATAACACTTATAACAAAACCCCAAAAAAATTTATTAACACCTCACCATTTATTATTAATAATTATTATTATTTTTGATGTTCGCCACATTGACCACATAAAAAAACGTTTTTACAAAGTAATCGACAGGAGAGGTCCAGGACATTACATTAGATACCTCTCAAAACATTCTCGTCCCCGAGAATTAAAAGCTGACCCAGAAGAAGAAAAGGATCTGAAGAACCACTCCACAAGATACCTCCCAGGGCTCTCGTCATGACAAGGAACCAACCAACATCTCTATGAGTTAGGAATTCCCTCTCCTATGTCAAGATACTATCCTCTTTAGGCGGCACAGACTCGCCTGCATGGGTTTAATCGCATCCTCATTAATGCGTCTTGATTAAGGATCAAGTTTTTCCTTTCCCATATATCCGGACAAGACACACACTTCCCAAGAATAGGGAACAAAGATCTCACATCCAACAAGACAACATTTTATATATCAAGGGTACAAGGTAACACCAAAAAACAAAGGAAGGTACAAGTCAAAACAACCCCGGGTACTGAGCGCGCATCTGGGTCTCCCGCTCCCAAGTGCTCTCCTCAAGGCCGCCATGCCTCCACAACACACGAACCAAGCCGATGGTTCATCCACGGAGCACTTTCTCCTTGCGATCCTCGATCCTGACTGGCCGTTCCTCGAAGGTCGCGTCTTCTCCCACATCTAGCTCCCCCCAGTTGATGACATGAGAGTCATCATGTAAGTACTGACAAAGCTGGGAGACATGGAAGACGTCATGGACCCTCTCCAACTGAGGTGGTAGGGCCAGCTGATACGCCACCTCGCCAACTCGCCTCAGCACCACGAAAGGTCCGATGAACCTAGGGGAGAGCTTACTCCCCTTTCCGAACCTCCGCTGCCCCCGTCGAGGGGAAACCTTCAAGAACACATGATCTCCCACCTCGAACTCCAAGGGCCTCCTCCGACGATCAGCATAAGACTTCTGCCGATCCTGAGCTTCTTTCATCCTCTCCCGCACTAGCTGGACTTTCTCCGTGGTGCTCTGCACTACATCTGGTCCAAGAGTACCAGTCTCACCAACCTATGCCCAGCAAAAGGGTGAACGACATGGTCTTCCATACAAAGCCTCAGAAGGAGCCATGCCGATAGTATAGTGGAAGCTGTTGTTGTAGGAAAACTCTACTAAAGGCAATTGTCGTACCCATGATCCTCCGAAATCCAGAACACATGCTCGCAGCATGTCCTCCAATGTCTGGATAGTCCGCTCTGTCTGTCCATCAGTCTGAGGGTGAAAAGCAGTGCTAAGGCGTAGCTGGGTTCCAAAAGCATGCTGTAACCCCTTCCAGACTCGTGAGGTGAACTGAGTGTCCCGATCTGAGATGATAGTCTTCGGAACTCCATGCAAACGTACCACCTCATCCACGTACCTCTGTGCTAAGGTACTCACAGGTCCTGACTCCTTGAGGGCCAAGAAGTGAGCAGATTTTGTCAGTCGATCCACCACTACCCAGATAGCATCATTCCCTCCTTGAGCTCTGGGTAGTCCTGTGACGAAGTCCATCGAGACGTCGTCCCACTTCCACTCGGGAACATCTAAAGGATGCAAAAACCCACCAGGAACGCGGTGTTCAGCCTTCACCTGCTGACACACCAGGAATTTAGCCACAAACTCTGCCACTGCCCGTTTCACCCCGGGCCACCAAAACTGTCCCCTCAGGCCTTGGTACATTTTCGAAACACCTGGATGTACTGCCAAGGTTGAGCTATGGAACTCACGAAGGACTTCATCACCCATCACCTCTGGAACAAACAACCTTCCATGAAAGAGAATCCGATGTCGGCTGTGCTCCGACCATCCTTCCGGAGCGTTCCCCTGATCGAAACGATCCCGCAACACTTCCACCTCAGGGTCTCCCCACTGAGACTCTTCCACTGGCTGCAACAAATAGGACTATACCGTCATCTGAAACAAGCAGCCTCTAGCACCTTCCACCCTCGCATCCAAGTGCAAGGCAACCAACTCCCCCATCGCCTTCCAAGCATCAGCAGATTCCCGAACCACTTCATGACGCGGCTTCTTGCTCAGGGAATCAGCCACAACGTTTCCCTTACCTTCAGTGTACGAGATCTCAAAGTCGTAGTCTTGGAGAAACTCGACCCATCTCCGCTGTCGCAAGTTCAAGTCACACTGGGAGAAGATATAGCGCAAGCTCTTGTGATCGGTGAAGACCACAAAGTGCTCCCCAAAGAGGTAATGTCGCCACAACTTCAATGCGAACACTATTGCTGCAAACTCCAAGTCATGGGTGGCATAGTTCCGCTCGTGAGGACGCAACTGCCTAGACCCATAGCAGATCACACCCTTCTTCTGCATCAGCACACATCCCAAGCCAAGGCCATAGGCATCACAAAACACCTCATACAAGGATCCTTCCTCTCGCAACCTAAGGATGGGAGCACTAACCAACTTCTCCTTCAGGTAGTCGAAAGCTTCCTGGCACTGCTCATTCCACAGGAAGACCTGATTCTTCCTAGTCAAAGCTATCAACGGAGAAGCAACTCGAGAGAAGCTCGAGACGAACCTCTGATACTATCCAGCCAACCCCAGGAAACTATGAACTTTTGCCACGCTCTTGGGTGCTGTCCAAGAAACAACTGCTTCTACCTTCGACGGGTCCACTGACACTCCATGCTGAGACACCACGTGCCCAAGGAAGTGTACTTCTTGCGTCAAGAACTTACATTTTGACAACTTTCCATAAATCTGATGGTGCCGAAGGACTTCCAAGACAGCCCTGAGATGCTCAACGTGCTCCTCCTTTGATCTTGAGTAGATCAAGATGTCATCAATGAACACGACGAAGAACTGGTCCAGGAACTCTCGGAAGACAAAGTTCATAAGACCCATGAACACAGCTGGTGCATTCGTAACCCCAAACGGCATCACCACAAACTCGAAGTGCCCATACCTGCACCTGAAAGCTGTCTTTGGGATGTCACTGTCTTTTACCCTCAGCTGATGATATCCCGACCGCAGATCAATCTTAGAAAACCAACATGCTCCCCTCACCTGGTCGAAGAGGTCATCTATTCTCGGAAGGGGGTAACAGTTCTTGACCGTTACCTGATTCAGCCTCCGGTAGTCTATGCATAGCCTGAGACCACCATCCGCCTTTTTCACGAACAGAAACGGAGCACCCCATGGAGACACACTGGGTCGAACGAAACCCTTCTCCATCAGATCGTCAATCTGAATCCGCAACTCCCGCAACTCCGAAGGTGCCATCCGATAAGGAGCCATCGAGATTGGACGGGCACCTGGCTGTAAGTCTATCCCAAACTCAACATCACGTCGAGGGGGTAGAGTCACAACCTCCTTGGGAAAGACATCGAGGAATTCCCCAACAACTTCTGGAACATTCATCATCTCCGTATCAGCTGGAACCGCTGATATCCCACCCAACAAAGAAAAGAGAGGCTTCACATGCCGGCTTCCCACCTGATAGCTCCTCTCGCCAACAAAAGTCACACGCTGTCCATCCATATCGGAGAACACGACTCTTCTCCGGAAGTAGTCTATAACAGCACTAACAGTGAACAGCCAGTCGATGCCTAAGATGACGTCGTATGGCAGCATCTGTAGCAAAAGAAGATCTCCAATGGACCGATGTGGTCACAACGTCAGCTCGCATCCCCGACAAACACAAGACAAATAGGTCTGACCTCCAACAGGCGTACTCAGTACCAGGGGTATAGAAAGTCTCTCTACGTCTAGACCCAAAGCATGGGCTAGACTGGGTGCAACAAAAGAGTGCGAAGCTCCTGAATCGAACAAGGTAGAAACAAGAGTGCTGAACAAACAGATCGTACCTCGTACCACCTCTGGTCCTGCTGGAGCTGCCAACTCTACTGCGTGCAACTGTCCACGCCCAGCTCCTCTGCCTCTCTGATGTCGACCGCCTCCCCGACCACGCCCTGGTCGAGGTCCTTGAGGAGCACCCTGAGATTGGCCTCCTCCTACAGGGTCTACCTTCAGAGGGCCCTGCTGTTGCTAAAAGGGCCCCGACGGCAACTGCTGCTGAGGCGGGTACTGATCCTGACCACCTCCACCGTACTGAGCTCTGGTCGGGCACTGACTCCGAACGTGCCCGAAACCTCCACAAGAAAAACACTTCATTCCAGGACTATAGAAGGAAGGACGAGGGCCTGAAGACCTGAACTGGAACCGCTGGGGCCTGCTCCCCACCGGCCTGAACCTGGAAGGTCCGGTCGCAGGAGGTCTGCTACTGACTGCCTTCCCCTTCGACGGACCCGCCTGGATCCCTTCTCGGGGTGCACCTCCCTGAAAGTGCATCCTATCTACAACTTTCACCTTCTTCTGTACGACTAAGTATGTCGGAAGGGTGAAGGGGGTCACAACATACTGGAGTGAAGGAAGAAGTGCCTCTTCCAAACGTCTCGCCCAAGACTCTTCATCCGGAAAGAGTTCCGGAGCAAAGCGTAGGAGATTCTTGAACTTAATTCCCAACTCTCGAACAGTCATACTCCCCTGCTGAAGGGAGAGCAACTCCGGACGCTTTTCCGCCTTGATCAAAGAAGAAAGGAATTCCTCTCCGAACTCCTTTTCGAAGTCAGCCCATAGAATCTTTGCCTCCTTCCTCTCCCCGAGGTAGAGCATCCACCATTGGCACGCCGCGCCTCTCAGCTGACTGACCGCTAGGGGGACCCAGTACTCCTTCGGAGCACGGATCAAGGTAAAAGCGATCCCTAGCTCTTCAAGCCACCCCTCCGTCTCCAGGTCCGAAGTACTTCCCCCGTACTTCTTGAGTGTCTGACGCTGGAAAGAACAGAGGGTCTTCTGCCACTGGCTGTCTTCCTCCTCTTGATCAATCCTCAGTTGATCGATCGCCTGAACCTGCTGGGCCTCGGCCGCCTGAGCCACCTAGGAACGCCGTCCAGGTGCCATAGCTGTACGGTAAACAAGGAAAACCTAAGCCCGAGTAGTAAGGAAATTTCTCAAGGGTTCATTTTATCATTTTACTTTATTCCCAGAACGCCCCAAATCAAGTAAAACCCAAACATGATGATGCATGTACCTTTCCTCGGGTTTCTACCCTAAAATCAATGTAGCCTCACTTGGTTGTTCGGTAGGCTCAGAGTCCTTGCATCGGATCACGGGGGGCCCTAAAATCCCATGTCCTAGCTGGTCTTCCCTGGCCTATGTCACACACCAAGATCAGCTAACACTGTTTCCCTACCATCCCATGCAATCCTCACTGTGCCTAACTCCAGACTCCATCCTACCTCTCAACCATTCCTTTGATACCATTCTGTCACGACCCCCTTCCATCAAAGATTCCCCTCCTGAGCTGGCAATGGTGAAAGGGAGATAATGACCCCCGATTCCCGCCTCCAGTAGGTCCCGGGGTGGCGACTAGCACCAAGGGTATGAGTTTATTTTTTTTTTTCAATCTTGGGAGGCATTACACTTTTTATAGTTAGGATCGGAAATAGGACAAGTCAACCACCAAAAAGGAAAAAGAACAAAGGTGCTGAAAAGAAACCCAAACCAGTCCCATATGCATGTATAAATAAACTGAAAAAGGTACAAGTACAAATAAGCTCAAAGTACAAGTGAGTACAGTACCAAAAGAAAAAAAAGAAAACAGAAACTGCACAGCTCCCACTGCCTGACTAGTAGGGTCCCGCACGGCCCTGGTAGTCCTCCTGAAAACCTGAAACAACGTAGGGTGAGCATACAAGTATACTCAGTAGAGAACCTAAAGCTCTCGTGCACAAGTGGGGATACACGCTAAGGTCCCGTGAGAAAACAGAAGAACCAGAAACTAACAAGGAAAAACTATCCACCCAGCCTCACTGGTCACACTCACCAAGTAACACAAACAAGTTTAGTATATATATAGAACAAAAGTATTGGGTACCCGCACCATTTCCCACTTAATTAGATGCTGCTCTTCCTAACGGCAAACGTCCTGACGCTACCACACTCTTCCCGCCCGCACACACCTGGGCCAAACCACGCATCCCGCCCACACACACCTGGGACACAACCACTAACCTGCCCGCAGACACCTGGGCCTCATCCCGAAGGTTCTTGGGAACAGTAATCCTGCTCGAAGAGTCTTGGGCTAAAGGTCGCCTCAAGCCATCACAGCCTCCAAGACCTACCTGAAGAGTCTTTGGTGTAAGGTCACCTCAAGCCATCATAGCCTATGGAAAAAGGAGCAGGAAGGAGCTAGTAACTAAGGGGGAACACCCTCTCCCATAAAATGGGAGTGTTCGGCACTAGGTGCTTGACATGGGTGTGGTGTGACAAAACACAAAGATACAATTATATATATACATATACCAAACACACAGCCCAACCTATGGCTTCTTAAAAAGAGAAACTGAGCATGTGCCTCGGCACTGCTACCATGAAGCATGCATCAACAACCAAACAATCATCCCCCAACCCCATTTAGGTTTTCATGTTTCATGCAATGGTTTAAAAAATTATTACTACTGGGAAAATAACATCCATACAAAACCTTTCACAAACATATCCCTGCCATCCACAACCAAGGTTAGGTAAAACGCAAGCAACCACATGCCATTTCATTTACAAGAGATTATCACAACCATACAACATTCCATCATTCATTTATTTCAAAGTTCCACACATAAAACCCTTTACACACACAAAACATTTCCGCATTTGAAAACACCTTTTACTTCAAAACACTTTTCATAATCAAAACACTTTTCATAAATAAAGGCATTTTCCACAAAACAACCAAACCACCAACATGTTCATTATTCCATCTTTGTTCAATCGGGGTGATCACACAAGGTTTTCATTCTCATTTAATCAGCCAGTCGTTACATGCTTATCCATTTTCCATGTTTTAACAAAACCAACCACAAACAATTCAGATATTAATTGCGCACGCAAAGGCCACCAACGGCCTTGATTTTCAGTAGGCAAATGCCTTTCAATCAAAAATCACAATCAGGAGATAAAGAAACTGGAAGGAAATAGAAACAGCACAAAACCCCAAACCCTTCTTTATCCATTTATTATATTTATTTAAAGTTCAACTGCATCCCATGGAACAAAAGAAAAAAATATCCCACCCCGCATGTTGCACCAAAAAGAGAGATGAAGGTAAACCCCTATTTCAAAAGGTCCCGATCACGTCGCTTCCGACGACGTCCTTCGATGTCCTCTGCCTTCGCCAAACCCGACAAACGCCTCCTAGGATGGAAGCTGGAGAAGGAAGGTCGGAAGGAAACGTGACAAGTCCAGGCTTAGAAGCTTCGTCTTGTCGTTACGATCCTATGGCCGCTGACGGATCATAATTCGGAGCTCGAACAAAGAAGTCAGAGGAGGAATACTTATCGATCGTCCAAGAGCGTCGTCGTGCGACAAAGAAGCGATCGATATGGAAGATAAAACACGACCTCGTTCTTATAAAGGCAACGAATAGGTAAATCCGTATTCAGCGTGCATTAATGAATACACGATGTGACCATACATACGTTACATGTTTTGATTGGTTAACACACAACACGTCACGTGGTTTCCATGCGTTTTAATAATAATGATAATTCTATCAATATGTGGTGTTTCATTGACCCGAGGCATGAGTCATAAAATTATCTCATTAATGGTCTTAAAATGACCGTCATAATTTCAGGGTTACGCTGTCGCTGACTGATCGTCAATCCGATACTGTATGAGGGAGATACGTTGGATACAAGATCCCATAATAATAACAATATTAAATCTATTAATTCATGAGCATTTCGGGTACCCAATCCGAAAACCCGAAAAAGACGTCCAATATTGGACTCATAATTTTCGTCTCGTAGTCAGGGTCGCACTGCCACTGACGGTTCGTGAAACCGAGGTCGCACGAAGAAATTATTGTGAAAAAAGTGTTTTATTATCAAAAAAAATGAAAACAATATTTTATTAATTAATTATTTATTTATTTCTCTAACTCCAATCAATCACCATTTGTCATTTTTCACGCTGGAAATTCATCACCAATTATCTCCTTTACTATTTATTTCACACTTAATTTTATTCCCATTAATATCTTATAACTCCTCCCTCTCTCCAATCTTTATTAATTCTTTCTCCCAAGATTCTCTCCCACAAAAAGTGGCGCCTCTCTCTTATATTTATTTTTTCAATAAATTTTATATTCTCTTTCCAATCTTTATTTTGTTGGTGTGCCTCCCCTTTTATTTAATATTATTATATTTTTCATCTTCTCTCTCCTTGTGGCACGCCCCAAATTTATTTTAAACCTTTATTTATTTATTTTTACACAATTATCATAACATCTTTAATTTATTCTCATATCTCAAATCTCATTGCATTTAATTCAAAACATAATTCTCATTAAATCATTATTACCAGATCTATAAAAAAAAACTAACATTATTATTATAATTATTTAGTATAACACTTATAACAAAACCCCAAAAAAATTTATTAACATGTCACCATTTATTATTAATAATAATAATTATTTTTGATGTTCGCCGCATTGACCACATAAAAAAAACGTTTTTACAAAGTAATCGACCGAAGAGGTCCGGGCCATTACATTTTTTTCTATTTTCTATGGGTTTCAGTTAGTTGGGAAACCCATAAGAAGGATACTAGATGAATAGATTTGAGTGAAACTATATGATTCAAAAGAATAAATATTTTTCCTCTTAATTATCCTATAGTAATAATTATTGTTTTTTTATCGATTCCTTTTGTAAATAAATAATTGGTTAGAGGAAATCCCGAGTAGAATCATTTCCTAGTGAAATATAGTTCTTGTACCACTATTCGGTATGATGAATATTTTAATGTTGTTATTTATTTTAGTGCAATTTTATTTAATAAAATTATTTATTAAATATTTTTTTGAAGAATTATACTATTTTTATAAAAACATTTTATTTGGATAAATATCTCCAATATCATTAAAATAAATATTGTGACCAAATCACGATGACGAGAAACTTAATGTAAATAGATCATAGGACTGGTAAATTGAGTGATTTTCATGAGAAATATTAGTGATTTTAGAATAGTCCATAAGAAAAAGTTTATGTATCAGAAAAATTCATTCCTTAGAAAAGAAATATTGAAATTCTTCAATAATTGAATCTGGATTCTAATATAATCCTAGTGTAATTAATTTAATGTATCAAAAGCATTATATGAAAATTACCTATGTAATATTATCCCAATCATGTACTCAATATGATTGGGAACAATATTTTTAGTCTCATATACTCAACATGACTAATATATCAAAACAAACATTCAATATGAGTGAATATGTTAATGACTCGATTAGAAGAAAGTTTTTCTTAAGATAATATTAGTAATACAAATCAATTATATTATTATTTAGAATTTATGATATTAAAAATGTGTCTTATAAAGTGTTTTAAATATGATGAAGTTAAAAATATGATAATAATTTAAACTTGTTTTTTTCTTTCATGTAATTGAGAAATTTAGTTACTTCATTAATCACATAGATGCTTCAAGGATGGATAAAATTTTCATAATATGGTAATTTTAAGGTCATTATCCTCTTGAGATGAGCATGAAAAATATTTATTTAAATGAAATGAGATGGTATATCCTCATACACATATTTTATGATTTTATTAGTTATATAACATTATTTAAGGAGAGTATAAAAAATCATTTTCTAGTTAGGTAATTTATCCTCTTTTCATTTATGAAAATATTTTGAAAATATAATTGACTTTAAAGAATGTTTATATGATATTATAAATTTTGGGGAATATTTATAAACTAGGAATATGATGTATATGGTCCAATGTAATATATAGATAGAAGATAATGGTAAAATGTCAAATAAGAAGAAGAATTTTTTTTAAAGTTCAAAAATGTTTCTTAAATAAACTTATCAAGGTAATTGAAACATAGTGTTTCTAGGAAAAATTGTAATAATTAAATATGTTTGAATTATCCAAGATATAATTGAAGGAGTTTTTAGTCTTCCATGGATTGTCTTCGTCTGGTATAGATGTTATAAAAATTAATTAATTTATTTTTAAGAGTAAATAATAACAAATATATATTATATAGTGTGGTGTAAATATAATAGAGTCCAAAATAAAAGGAATAATTGAATGAGTTTTTATTTAAATTGCATTAGTTCAGTATATGGTTTTTTTGTCAATGATTTGAATGTAAAGGATTTTATTAAGATCAAATGTTTCTAAGTAAAATATGTATATCTTCATATCATTTATCTTATGTTATTAGATAAGATGTTAAATGAAAAAGAGATGATATGATTAAAAGTTTATACATGGTTTATGATTCATCAATTTATATAACCTATTTTGGGAATAATATATGCATAAAACTTATTATCGAAAATACGGATAAACGTGTTTTATTTAAGATAAAATTTTTATCCAATTTTTTTTAAATATATGGGAAGTTATTCCAAGAACCCATAGGTGGTATAATTTAATATAGTATACTTTAAAAATAAAAATGTTCCAAATATATAGAATACTATATAAAATATAGTGGTTTATTTGTTAAATATTCCTGCAAAAGGAAATAAATGTTAGGTCTAAAAAATAAAAAAATTATCTCTTTATAAGATATTATGAAAACAATATACTATCTAATAAGATAGTGGGAGTATGTTTAAACATATGGAAGTAAAAAATAATCAAATAAATGATAGAACAATTCTTAAGATAAATTAATTTTCACTTAATATCATAATATGATTACGATATGTGGTGGTAATGTAAAATATAAATTAATACATTTAGATACCATTTAGAAGGTAAAGACATCCCTACCACCAAAAAGATTATATCAGTAATATTCACCTTTTCCTTAAAGAGTTTAGGATGACTAATAAAAATTAATTTATGTAGTAAAATTATTTAAAGGAATACAGTTTGATAGATTAGGGTTCCAATAATGATGATTATGAACATAGAAAGAGTTATAAAAATCCAATAGATGTTGACATTATAACAATTGATGTTGTGAAGTTAAAATGTTGGAATATTTTTAAGAAGATCAATAATTAGGATTATGATTCATAAGCCTTAGTATAAATAAAATTGGATCACTTCGTAGATGATTCTCAAATAAAAATTATAGTTTTATAATATAGTAACATAGATATGTGATATGAAATACAGTTGATTTAAAGAGTAAAAAATTAAAAAATATTAGTAAATATAAGTCTGATCATATAGTTTATCAAAAAAAAATATGAAAACACTGTTACTTATGTTTATTTTGTTATATATTTTTAAAGAGTTTATGAATTTTAAAATATATCATATTAAAATAATCATATATTTTTCATTTATTCACATTGGATATATAAAATAATTTATAGATACACATATCATGAATTTGATTGATAATTGACATTTCAAAGTATGAATTTGAGTTTATCCCTAAACAATGAAGATTATGGATTATTATAGATATACCACATGGTGTGTCATACAAATGACATTAATATACATGGGTTGTATAGATAATATTTTAATCCACATTTTTGGAGGATGGATAGATTAAAAGAATGAGAACCTTTATAATTTGATTCCTTATTTATACAAGTTTACGTATTATCTTAACTAATATAGGGATGTTTGTATATATTTATTATCATGTCATCAGTAGGAGCATAAAAAATAATGGGGTTCTCCTATGGAATTATGATTGTGAAATATGGGGCCTCTATTGAGATAAAATATGGGGTGTGTGGATACAACTAGATATTATATATCTCACCATATATGGGAAATCTGATGCACTTATCCATAATAATGAATGGCATGTGGTGTATTCATCAATCAACTATGTTTATACTCTGAGACTGAAGAAAAAATGAGTTGGCTATATTGGATTAACATGTTTCATGTCCCATGTTCACTCTATTACATATAATAAGGTAAAATATGAGGTATCACATTTTTATATGATGCATATTAGTGGACATAGGTATTTAGATACTTGTGTTTAATAGAGATCATGCCCGATAATTTTATTTCTTGAGGAGTGTTGTTACTTTTCTAGAGACATCTCCTCACTTAAATATATGGATCTAGAGATTAATATTTTGTAAAATGATATAAATTACCATGGGGTAATATTTTCTAGTTGAATGAACAAGGATTGTGTTTTAATTAGATAACAACTCTAAAAAAATTATAGTAAATCCATAAGTGTTTTAGATGGGTGTTCACAAGGTATTTCATATGATGTAAAAAAGAAGAAGTTAATTATAGCATATGAAATGAAGTTTTTACATATATCCCAAATAGTTTTTATATTCTTTAATAGGTAATTTTATTTGATACAATATAAGGTGAAATATAAAAATATATTTTAGGCATTAGTGGAAGCGGGATATTAATGGATATATACCCTAATTCCTTATATATACATGATATATAGTTTGTTTTAAAACATGATCTATATCATTTTTTAGATGTTTTTCATGATATGATACCATTTTGGATATCCATAAAGGATATCATTAATGTATGTTTTCATTTTATGAAATGTATGGGTGAAAATTCATTCATGAATTATATGAATTAATTTGAATAATAATTTATTAATGTGTTCTAAAGAATAAATAAATACAACAATACTCATGAATTTTAATTTGGTGTTCCTATTAATATCAATATTATTCATTTATAGGAGATAATGAAGAATTTTTACACTTATAAAAACCTCTATAAAACCCAAATATCTTATTTAATTGTTTATTCTCACCCTAGGACCTAGAAATATGTGGATGAAGAAAGAGCCATCCTTAAATGTTTAGTGATCTGGATCAATGTGTGGATACAATATTGAGATTGGATTTATTTTGGATTCTCTTACTGATAGTTATCAGGCATTTTAGATTCATTTTTGAGTAAGGTATAATATTTTATATATGATTATTCATTTGTTTTTTTATATTAGTTTTTATATTTCTAGTATGGAGAACCTCAGACAAGGGTTTATATCATTTTGTTGCTTCTAATAGTTGTTATTTGACTATAAAAAAACCCATAACGTACCTATTGATAACACTAAATAAATTATGGTAGATCGTATGTTCATAATAATTTTAGATTTTATTTTCATGTATTTTAATGTACATTACCTCGAATAGTAAAATCTATAAAATAAATTCATTTGTGAATTTGATATGAAGTGTTTACACCCCAACTTTTATGATCGTATTGTGTTTTCTATATGAGTATGGAAGGGTTGAAATTCTATACAGTCTTACACTTTGTGGGTGATATTTTGAAATAATGAGGGGTGTAAAAGATATGAAGTAGTAGATTCAAGCTAATTTAAATAAGGTTTTCTCCATGATTGTACATTGTCACATGTGTTATTAATTTCGGAAACTTTTATGATTGGTATGATGGATTTCATTAAATAATTTTACATGATGAGTTAAATAGCCTCATATGGTGTTTAGACATAAAATAGGTGGAGATCAAAATAGAGATTGTTCATGTATGATTATATGTCACAAAGCACCCTATTGCACCACAACAGGAATATTCAAGGGATCCAAGATATAATATTCCTATCAATATATTGCAAATCAATAATTTTTCAAATGAAGATTAAAATTATTTGAAGATGTGGGATACCTTATGTGATTTTAGATTAACCATAACATCTATGACTATTCAGGAAACATGAATATATAGTATATGTGTTTTGGATAATTGTGGTTGTGGTTGGATAATATATGCTAATACTTTTGATCTATACTAGATTTATAACAACGATACCCAAATCTTCCTACAATTTATGATGATATGTCTTTGGTAAATATTGAATTAATATAAAACATGGTTTTTACCATCTATCTATATCTATTTAACATTGGATTAAAATATATAATGATATATATATATATATGACATAAAGATATAAATATTGTGTATTTTTTCTATAAATAGAAGAACTTCTAGGGATAGTGGTTTAGTGCAATCTATATATAGGTTCTGCACCTTCTCAGATGGTTCTTTTTTCCTCTATATATATTTTTATACTTTTACCCACCCTTATAACAAGCATGAGGTGTTGAGATTTATAGTTAGGTAATTATGTTAGAGATGTCCAATTTTATTTTTAGTTCATTCTCCGATTATTGAATTTATATTCATTCTATATCTCATACTCCTTGTGAGATTCAATTCCATTAATAACTAAATTGGTAAGTGACTTCAAATATATCAATTATCTACTATGAATCATCACATACTATTGTATTGCTTATGGTGTTTATGTTTAAACATGGTATTGAGTCACCTACCAAATTAGTTAACTGAAGTATCTGACCATGAGATAACGGGAGCTTCCAAGCTAAAGATTTACAACTAAGACTTACAAACCTCAAATATTAAACTCTACCAATAAAATTCTGGAAAAATTATTTTCAATTGACTAAAAAATGAACCAAGATTTACTATTCCTAGAGAAAGATTTTTTATTGTGATTTTTAAACTTTGTTCTCACACATTATAGTTTTCCTGTGTGTTTTTTCAAATCAACTTTGTGGGTTAGACCTTATAATAACAACATAATATAGAAATTATAGTAATTATATAGAAATATAATAAATTAATTTTCTAAAATAATTACCCAATATGAACTAATGGTTCCTTGTGGGTGACCATTAGTATACATTTTGATGAAATTACTGAAAAGGGAATATAATACAGAGATTTTTTTATAAATTTATTTTTCTTTTTTATTTTGGATATTATTGATATTAATATATAATATTAATATTGTTATAAATGAATTTTATTGGAAAATATTATATGAACTTTTTTTATGTTCCTCCATTTTTTTATGAACAATTCATTGAAAAAGTATATTTGATGAAGGGTCCTACAATGAGATATACAATGATGTCTAAGGAACTCAATATTTTACCACTTCCATCATAAAAGTGTACATTCTTGTACATGATATATTTATCCATTTATCCATAAAAGTGTGTATATTATATGACAAAATATATTACATTATCTTTATATAGGGTTGTGATAGGAACATTATTTGTTTTACTACATTATATTAAAAAGATTTTTTGCATGGATTGATGAACACATGTTTGGTTTCAACAATAGATTAATTAGCATGTGGGAAATTAAAACCAAATGTATTTAATTTATTATATTTTATTAGTGATGAAAAAAATTATTTTTGTTGTTTGTTGGTTATTGAAATATATTATTATTCTATTATATTAAAAATAATTAATGGAATTGAATATATAATTGATTACGTTAGGGACACTATTAGTGGTGGCCTACCGATTTTTGTACTCAAACCTTACATCTACATCATGGTGAATATGAAGGCTATATATTTTTACAATGGGAAAGGATGGGAGGATCTAGAGTAGTCAAAAATAATAATGCGACAATACCAAGACTATGTTAAGGTCATTGTTGGGGAGTCTCCATATCATGTCAATATTTTATTATCTATCTATAATATGATAAGACTAAAAGAAAATATATTTTTATATTGAATTATTGTGTGATATTTTTTTTATATTAAATTATTTAATTCATGTTATTTATATATAATTGTCTTTCTAGTGTTGTAATTTTTTAATAATATAATGTTATTATCTATATTTTTAACGGTTGTTACTTCATATTATCTTGATGACATGTTATAGAGTTTATATTTTCCCCACCCGATATCATTAGTCCATTGTTATTAGTTGGAAGCCAGTGGTGTATGATATGGGGGCCTAATAAAATTTTACTCTTTAACCTAAGCAGTAGAGATTATGACAGGGTTGGAGACATTAAAATTTTCAATTAGAGAGAATTATTTTATTAATTTATTTATTTCACTTATTAGGGACACAATATAATAAGGTAGGCTGGTTAGGACATTGAATGGATATTAAATATAAGGCCCCGGCCTTAAACCATACTTAAAATTGAATTAAATGAATAATTCACATTGAGGATCTTTTCAGGTTTAGAGTTTTAGAGAATTAGGACATAACTATTACATCTCAATAGATTACAAAGTAGAAACTTCTACTAAGTTTCCATAAAATAAAAACTCTTAAAACGAAACATGCCTAGTTCCATGTTTTTGGAAGCATGACTTTCCCTTGATCCCATCCTTGACCCTATTCCACGTTAAGTCATGTGAAAAACATTTCAAAAACTTGGGATGGGCATAAAAAGCTCAGTAAGGGATACACAAAGAATGAAAACTGTTAGTTTTTTTCAAAACAACAAGTAAACCATGTATACTTTAACAAAGTAATACTTTTCACCTTTTCTAAGTAGTAAAAACTCTTCACTGAATAAAAGTTCATTAATTACCCTTCTGTAACCAAAAGATTACCATAAAACCCATATAATGATCACATAACATATAAAGGTAACTTGGGACATAAACATACTTAAGTGGAATAACCATAAGGTCAACTTCAACACATATAACATAATGGAATAGCCATTCTGCCAACTTTTATACATACTTAATGGAATAGCCATACGGACAACATCCATACCCAATGCATTGGAGGTTATAACGTAACCACCCATCCTAGTATTCACGACACCACCCGTCATATGGTTTATCACGTAACCACCCGTAAAATGTCAAAGTACCATTATAAAATTATAACACATAAAACCAATATAAAGGAATGATAACATTTCCACATTTCAATCACAATATATCATTTAAATATATGGACAAAATAGAATCATTTATAAAAACCATTTTCAATACCAAAATACATAAAAGAGTATATGGTATTTATTTTATTTTAAAAACATTACGGATTGTTGAGGAATCCAAAGATCAAATAATACTCACGGCGGTAGAAAAGGTCATTGTCACCATGTACATTAAAAGAAACATTCCTTTTTGTCGTTTAGTAAAACGATTCGTAGAAAAAGATTCCTTTTGTATAAAAAGTAAAAGGGGTTTATACACCGTATAAGAGAAAGTCGTGTGTAAACCCAAATATGCCTCAATGAAAGGAGATTGAGACGAAGTCCCTTACAAAGTCGGTATCCTTAGATTAAGGATAAATCAATTACATGATTATGTGTGAAAAATATAAATACACAAAATATAAGTGGATATTAAGTGTAAAACAATCAGAGGTCATTCACACATAATCATGGAAAAACAAAACCAATGACATAGATATTTAACTCAATGAAATGAGATTGAGTTATGATTTCTGATACTAGTCCGTCTAAATGACATAAGAATTTATCAATGAGATGATTATGTGTAGAAATAGTATATCCACACAAAGGTTTGTGGAAAATACAAAATAGAGATTCCACACATAATCTTGTCATAATAAAATCAATAATTAGAGGTTTAACCCAAAGAATTGAAAGTGGGTTAACAAGTTCCCTTACAGAAATTCGACAGCCTAACGGCGTCACTTCAAAACTCATAAAATGAGTCGATGAGACATAAAAAGGGTATCTCATTAGTTGGACATAAAATTTACATTAATAAGGATATATAATATCATATCCCATCATAATAGTATGTGAATTAAAAGACATAACAAAATAAGTCTTTTAAAGAGAGGAGGGTGAAAGGTTCCCTTACCGACTTGGGTAACTATCGAAACGTACACCCCATTGAAGAAGGGTCATACAATGAATATGTAAGTACCCATAAATGAAATTATATTACAGAAAGAGTATAATAATGGGAAGTACATACACCACTCAAAGGAAATTGTGGCAAATTTAGCATAAATCGCATGGGAATAAAAGTGAGATGAAAAATCCCTTACGAAAACTCGACAGCCTAACGACGCCACTTAAAACGTACAAAAATGGACTGATGAGATCAAATAGAGTATCTCATAATATTACAATTAAATGTACAGTAATATGAATATAAAATAACATCCCCCATCAAGACAAAGAGGAGCTTAAAATAAGTGACGTGAATGAGAGTACTTAAAAAAAGAGAGAGGTTAGATCTCTTATGAAAATTTGGCAGCCTAACGACGCCACTCAAAACTTCCAAAATGGATTGATGAGAGAAAATAGGGTCTCTCACCATATGAACATAAAATTTACAGTAGGATTAATATAAAATAACATCAAAATCATAATAAATATGATCTTAAAAGAAATGACATAAAAGAGTGTACTTAAAAAGAAAGAGAGGAGCAGGATCCCTTACCTCGAGTCCAACTTGACTCGATCGTTATTTAACGTCCGGAATAATAAACTTGAGTTAATTTCTATTTTATTAAGAAAATTTTTCAAGTTCATTATTCCTTTTATATCACTTATTTACATTTTATAAACATTATGTAATCATTTAAGTTAATAATGTTTGTTTTGTCGATATTTGGTTCTTAAGTCGAAAGTGAACTTCTTACAATTACATGTTGTTCGTGTGGTCAATGGTTCATTATATACATGAATGATATTCATGATTTGGATATCATATATATCATATATATCCAGAATATACATGTATTGATAATATTACATAATCATTTAGAGGTAAGAAATGAAATGCACCGTTCATGGAGACGGTAAGCCGTACGTACGCATGAACGCTACTTTCATTTCTATCTCATACTTTAATGGAAAGAAATAATAATGATATATAGTTATATTATAAATACAGTATAACATCATATATAATAACTTTAAATCCATCCTTTATACGTCCCACATATGGCATTAACAAATCAAATCACTTTGAGGGGGCGGTAGTCCGCACTTCCTAAAATGAAATTATCATGGTTTCCCATAATGGAAGTCATAAAGGTATGATCAAAATGAATAATAAATAAGCTTAAGGAAAACATAAACATATTATATATCATATATAGATATAGTTACATCTTAATGTCCACCTTTGAAGGTGTTATATGAGTGTTGAAAAATCATCGTTTCGTGAGGCAGAAATTCTCCATCCACGGAAACAGTATGTTCTTTAACCATTAGATGTAGGTGTGTGTAAGGGTAGCTCAAATAATTCTTATAAAAACATCCTAGTATATTTAATATACTGGATTTGTTACAAACGAAATGAATACAAAGAGTTTAGGGAGTTGGAGAGGAAAAATAAAACAAAAGGACTCAAGTGAAGACATTACCTTAAAATCGGGTAACTCCCTTTGGTTTGATATAAAAGGATTCCTTGGGAAGACTTCTGCCAATAGTGAGGCCTCAAGGAGTTAGAGAGGGATGTGGAGAGACAAACTGGGTAGGGGTTGGCCGAGACAAACGCTTTGGGAGTGTGGGTAAAGAGGTAGAGGTGGGGGCCTTTTATAAGAGGAGAGGAGGGGCACTCTTGTAAAGTTACAAAATGTTACATTATTTTCAAAAGAGTTTTGGATTTTAAAGGTCCCACATTGATGTATTTCGATGCTAAGGTGATAAGGGTTCGAAATCCACTCATCTAATAGGTTTTGGATATGTGTAGGTCTTAGATATTACATTATCATTCCATTTTATTTAAATCGTTAAATAATGAGGTCATCTCTCCATCATCATGATGTCATAAATAATTTATTTTATTTAATGTCTAAAAATTATAAAAAAATACTATGATGTAGGAAATCATTTTAGCTTTCCAATAAATATTTATAGTGAAAAATATGACTTTTATAACCCCATGTAAAAAATTTTTTAGTATAACATCTCATGTGTGTGTCGTTTTTACTTTAACATTAAATAAAAAGGTATTTATGTCATTTTCCAACCAAAGTGGCTCCATGGGGTCCCCAAGTTGACCCATGGATTTTCTTGGTCTTCCATGACACATCCAATGAGGGTAGGACATGTTTCTAGGTCATTTCATTTTATTAAAACATTATTCTTACCTTAAACTACACTAATTGCCTCTAATCGCGATTAAAAATTTAATAAGTTACTATTCACCAAAAAATTATTTTAATCCCATTGAACCACATTTTAATTCTTAATGACAACCATGTATGTCGGATTTTTGAAATTCAACACACAATGATGGAAAAATTTCATTTAAACGGAAAATCAGTTTTTAAAAATACCACTTAGTGGTTTCACTATTCATCAAAAATTGATGTTTTTCAGAAAAATACCAAAACTTCACCCTAAGCTATATTTGATATTCTGAATTCAAAAATGATGTCTTTTTTAAAAAATTCAAAACATATTAGTTGTATTAATTAATTTAATAATTAATTCCCGCTGTCAGAGAAAATAGCGTGTTTTTATGAAACAATAAGTATCAAAAGATGGACACTAGTTTAAGTCCATTTTCAAAGTGAAATCAATTCCAACGACCACTATTGTATTAATTGGTAAAAATATATTAAATTTTCACTTTAAAACCAACTCAAAAGATAATATAATCATATAAATAAATCAGATTAAAAAGTGGTTTTGAATTAAAATACAACATTTTTCACTATTCATTAAAAATTGAACTTTTTCAGAAAAATACCAAAAATTTACACAAAGTAAATTTTGATGTCCCGATTCTAAAAAAGAATTTTTTTTGTCAAATATAACACATAAAATTGTCAAAAAGTGGATTTACAAGAGGTTCTCCATCAAAAGGCGGTTAATCGACTTTTTAAATAATATTGGAATGTTTACGCTTAAAATTGGATTCATTCGCATTTTTAATCCTATAACATTTATTGTAAAGAGTAAAAATATCTGACAAACATATATAATCATTTTTTAGTTAGTTCTGTTCATTCACACCATTAAAACGGCTAGGCGTTAACTACCATAATATTATTTTATTATTAGAGTGCAATGCAAGATTCCCAAGAAGCTCATTGTTGCGTACTGGGTATGCCATCGTGCATAGCGTACCCTTTAAATTAATATTAATATTTTATTCACAAATATGGAGAAATATGAAAATTTCATATTCTTTATTTACCTGAGGTGTTACATCCTTCCCCCCTTTTGGGAATTGCGTCCTTGCAATTTTAAAATTGAGCTTGGAAACATCCTTGAAAGTCCCACAAAAGGAACAAGAGTTGGTAAAACAATCACTTTAAAATAAAGAACGATAAGTACAGAGGTTACCCGAGTGAACCCATACTAGGATTCCATGTAGGAAAACGTGGACATGGATGAAAAAGAAAAGGGTCATGTTCTCGAGGGAGAGTGATAGTAAACATGTCTATGAGAAAGTTAACCATAAGAAAATCACAAACTTGTGATGGGTTAAACGGTATTTGATTCCCCAGTAGGAAAAGTTAATAGAAAACATTTTTTAAGTTACTTTTCATTGAGGAATTTATTCATAAGGAAACATAATCACTCATCATGTTGACTTTCAACTTTTATTAGATTCATTACACAAACTCATATTTTCTCCAAAAGACGAGTATTTAGGAAGACTTGTTCATATTAAGAGTATTATAATCAACTTCTAGAGAATCACCTAATCCACCAAAGAGAACTATATACTTCCCATGTATTTAGGATTTAACCAAAACCAAAACCAAAAAGGTTAGTACAAGATCATATAATCTAGAAAAGGATAACCCTTTAAAAAGAAAATCTATGCTTAATCTCCAAAATTTGTCCAACAAAACCCCAGGTTAAACGAGGACCATCCGATAAACAATTTGTCCATAAAATTCTTCAAAGTAAACCAAACTAAAATTAAAACCCAAATATTTGAAGGATTTAGTCACATAGTCTTCCAAGTTAAATTGTAACATTTATCTCCAAACAACATCAGTTGCTCCTAAAGTCTCGTATTGAAAAGTAATTAACCTAATCACATATCCTCCATGATAGGATAATAATTTTCATAAATAACCCAAAATCAACTTAATCTTAGTTCATAAAATCATATAACTAAAAAGAATCAGTCAAACTAACCAGGGACTTCACGTAGTCCAGTGGTAGGTGATAAATACCAGTCGCACTTTGGTTGTGGGTTCGATTCCTGCAGCTTTGTCCGACGCGACGGGTAGTCACACGGTCTACGTGTTGTCCTTTTTCCAAAACTATATAATTCTCAAAACATTCCCCCAAAAAGGATTAAATCATCAAAAATAACCACAAAATAATTTAACGTCAATTTTATCTCATGCCTTTCACTTCAATCATAATATATAGTAACCCATAATTACCTCAAAAGTAAGGATCATATAAACCCAAATGGTTCTTTATAACTATGTCCACAAAAGAAAAGATAACTATTCCTTGAATAAAATTTTCATATATTAAACACATAATATAAAAATCTTCTAATGTAACCCCATCATCAATAGAGACTTAATACTCTTAAGAATTTCACCATAACACTTGAAGCCCTTATATGTTGACATCTTACTCATTCAACATTCTTCATGATCCATTAACCATTCCTTTCCAACTTATTCTAAAATACTTCATTCCTACAAAAAAAATCATGAATCATATCCTAAGATTCCAAAATAGTAAAACAATAGTCATGAAATAATCCATACGTTTGATTGGTCATTTTCAGTTTCTTTATCCTTAATCCGAATGGTATTAGGTATTGGTAAACAAACATTTGTACGATCTTGGTGATCCCATTCACAAAACTTCTTCATAGGATATGTGTTTTCATAATGACCATGCACACCACATTTAAAACATTCAATTGATCCCTCAGAAAGAATTTCTTTCCCTTTCCTTGAGTCAACTAGATGCTTTCTTTTTCCATGGCAGGTTCTTGCTTTATGACCTTTATTTCCACATCTATAACATATTTCTGTCCCTTTGAAACATTTTCCTAGGTGTTTCTTTCCACATCTTTGACACATAGGTTTTTGAACACACTTACCTTTATGATTATTAACTGTAGTTTCATAGGGATTTGTCTCTTGCATATATGATTCCTTATAGAAATCACCAAGGTTTAGGTGGTCAATCATGACTCCAGATAGTTGGTTGAGGATAAACACAAGAGTTCTCATTGTAGTTCCCATATCATTCAGCTGCTCTCTCAGAAAACTGTCATAGTTTCCTTCACATCCACTGTTACTTTAGTGCCTGCTAGATCCAGCCATTTACTAAAACCAAAAAGGGTCAGTGTGAGTATATCAAAAAAACCATCATGTACTAATGAGGAAGATATACTTACTAAAAACAATGACTCCTTCTGAAATCCTAACCATTGTGGTGATGTCACTTATGCTTAAAGAATACCCTAACCTCTATAGTTATCTAAACCGACCTCTGATACCAACTATAAGGCCCCAGCCTTAAACCATACTTAAAATTGAATTAATTGAATAATTCACATTGAGGATCTTTTTAGGTTTAGAGTTTTAGAGAATTAGGACATAACTATTACTTCTCAAAAGATTACAAAGTATAAACTTCTACTAAGTTTCCATAAAATACAAACTCTTAAAACGAAACATGTCTAGTTCCATGTTTTTGGTAGCATGACTTTCCCTTGATCCCATCCTTGGCCCTATTCCACGTTAAGTCCTGTGAAAAACATTTCAAAAACATGGGATGAGCATAAAAAGCTCAGTAAGGGATACACAAAGAATGAAAACTGTTAGTTTTTTTTTCAAAACAACAAGTAAACCATGTATACTTTAAGAAGGTAATAGTTTTCACCTTTTAGATGTAGTAAAAACTCTTCACTGAATAAAAGTTCATTACTTACCCTTCTGTAACCAAAATATTACCATAAAACCTATATATAGATCACATAACATATAAAGGTAACTTGGGACATAAACATACTTAAGTGGAATAACCATAAGGTCGACTTCCACACATATCAGTTAATGGAATAGCCATTCAGCCAACTTCCATACATACTTAATGGAATAGCCATACGGCTGACTTCTATACCCAATGCATTGGAGGTTATAATGTAACCAACCATCCTGGTATTCACGGCACCACCCGTCATATGGTTTATCACGTAACTACCCATAAAATGTCTAAGTGCCATTATAAAATTATAACACATAAAACAAATATAAAGGAATGATAAAATTTCCAAATTTAAATCACAATATATCATTTTAATATATTGACAAAATATAATCCTTTATCAAAACCATTTTCAATACCAAAATACATAAAAGAGTATATGGTATTTATTTTATTTTAAAAACATTACGGCTTGTTGAGGAAGCCAAAGATCAAATAATACTCGCGGTGGCGGAAAAGGTCATTGTCACCGAGTACGTTAAAAGAAAAATTCCTTTTTGTCGTTTAGTAAAACGCTTAATAGAAAAATATTCCTTTTGTATAAAAATTCAAAGGGTTTTATACACCGTATAAGAGAAAGTCGTGTGTAAAACCAAATATGCCTCAATGAAAGGAGATTGAGACGAAGTCCCTTACAAAGTCGATATCCTTAGATTAAGGATAAATATATTACATGAGTATGTGTGACAAATACGAATACACAAAATATAAGTGGATATTAAGTGTAAAACAATCATAGGTCATTCACACATAATCATGGAAAAACAAAACCAATGACAGAGATATTTAACTCAATGAAATGAGATTGAGTTATGATTTCTGATACAAGTCCGTCTAAATGAAATAAGAATTTTTCAATGAGATGATTATGTGTAGAAATAGTATATCCACAAAAAGGTTTGTGGAATCTACAACATAGAGATTCCACACAAAATCTTGTCATAATAAAATCAAGAATTAGAGGTTTAACCCAAAGAATTGAAATTGGGTTAAGAAGTTCCCTTACAGAAATTCGACAGCCTAACGGCGTCACTTCAAAACTCATTTAACTGAGTTGATGAGAGATAAAAAGGGTATCTCATAAGTAGGAAATAAAATTTTAATTAATAAGTATATAGAAGAAAATATCCCAACATAATAGTATGTGAATTAAAAGACATAACAAAATAAGTCTTTTAAAGAGAGTTGGGTTAAAGGATCCCTTACCGACTTGGGTAACTTTCGAAACGTACACCCCATTGAAGAAGGGTCATACAATGAATATGTAAGTACCCATAAATGAAATTATATTACACAAAGAGTATAATAATGGGCAGTACATACACCACTCAAAGGAAATTGTGGCAAATTTAGCATAAATTTCATGAGAATAAAAGTGAGATGAAAAATCCCTTACGAAAACTCGGCAGCCTAACAGCGCCACTTAAATCTTACAAAAATGGATTAATGAGATCAAATAGAGTATCTCATAATATTAAAATAAAATGTACGGCAAGAGGAATATAAAAGAACATCCCCCATCAAGACCAAGAGGAGCTAAAAGAAGTGACATGAATGAGAGTACTTAAAAAAAGAGAGAGGTTAGATCTCTTACGAAAATTCGGCAGCCTAACGGCGCCACTCAAAACTTCCAAAATGGATTGATGAGATAAAATAGGGTTTCTCACCAAATGAACATACAAAGTACAGTAGGATTAATATAAAATAACATCCCAATCATAATAAAGATGATCTTTAAGGGAATGACATAAAAGAGTGTACTTAAAAAGAAAGAGAGGAGTAGGATCCCTTACCTCAGGTCCAACTTGACTCGATCGTTCTTTAACATACTGCATAATAAAATTTAGTTAATTTATATTTTCTTAAGAACCTTTTTAAATTTCATTATTCCTTTTATATCACTTCTTTACATTTTATAAACATTATGTAATCATTTAAGTTAATAAGGTTTGTTTTGTCGATATTTGGTTCTTAAGTCGAAAGTGAACTTCTTAGAATTACATGTTGTTCGTGTGGTCAATGGTTCATTATATCCAGAATGATATTCAGGATTTGGATATCATATATATCATATATATCTAGCATATACATGTATTTATAACATTACATAATCATTTAGAGGAATGAAATGAAATGCACCGTTCATGGAGACTGTAAGCCGTACGTATGCATGAACGCTACTTTCATTACTATCTCATACTATAATGGAAAATAATAATAATTATATATAGGTTTATTATAAATCCAGTATATCATCATATATAATAACTTTAAATCAATCCTTTATACGTCCCACATATGGCATTAACGAATCAAATCACTTTGAGGGGGTGGTAGTCCGCACTTCCTAAAATGAAATTATCGTGTTTACCCATAATGGAATCCATAAAGGTATGATCAAAATTAATAATACAGAAGATTAAGGAAAAAATAAACATATTATATATCATATATAAATATAGTGACATCTTAATGGCCACCTTTGAAGGTGTTATATGAGTGTTGAACAATCATCATTTCGTGAGGCAGAAATTCGCCATCCACAGAAACAATATGTTCTTTAACCATTAGATGTAGGTGTGTGTAATTGTAGCTAGAATTATTCTTATAAAAACATCCTAGTATATTGAATATACTGTAGTTGCTACAAAAGAAATGAATAAAAAGAGTTTATGGGGTTGGAGAGGCAAAATAAAACAAAAGGACTCAAGTGAAGACATTACATTAAAATCGGGTAACTCCCTTTGGTTTGAGCTAAAAGGCTTCCTTCGGAAGACTTCTGCCAAATGTGAGGCCTAAAGGAGTTATAGAGGGATGTGGAGAGGCAAAATGGGCAGCGGTTGGCCGAGCCAAAGACTCTTGGAGTGTGGGTAAGGAGGTAGAGGTGGGGGCCATTTATAAGAGGAGAGGAGGGGCACTCTTGTAAAGTTACAAAATTCTACTTGATTTTCAAAAGATTTTCGGATTTTAAAGGCCCCAAATTAATGTATTTCAAGGATAAGGTGATAAGGGTTCGAAATACACTCATACAATAGGTTTTTTACATGTTGAGGTCTTAGATATTACAATATCTTTCCATTTTATTTAAATTGTTAAATAATGAGGTCATCGTTGCATCATCATGATGTCATAAATAATTTAATTTATTTAATGTCTAAAAATTATGAAAAAAATACTATGGTGTAGAAAATATTTTCATCTTTCCAATGACTATTTATAGTGAAAAATCGTTCTTTTATAACCCCATGTAAAAATTGTTTTAGTAAAAAATATCATGTGTGTGTCATTTTTACTTTAACATTAAAAAAAAGTTATTTATGTCATTTTCCAACCAAAGTGGCTCCATGGGGTCCCCAAGTTGACCCATGGATTGTCTTGGTCGTCCATGACACTTCCAACGAGGGTAGGACATGTGTCTAGGTCATTTCATTTTATTAAAACATTATTCTTACCTTAAACTATACTAATTACCTCTAATCGCGATTAAAAACGTAATAAGTTACTATTCACCAAAAAATTATTTTAATCCCATTTAACCACATTTTACTTCTTAATGAAAACCATGTATGTTGTATTTTTGAAATTAAACACACAATGATGGCAAAATTTCATTTAAATGGAAAATCAGTTTTTATAAGTACCACATAGTGGTTTCACTATTCATCAAAATTGATGTTTTTCAGAAAAATACCAAAACTTCACCCTAAGATATATTTGATATTCCGAATTCAAAAATGATTTATATTTTAAAAAATTAAAAACCAATTAGTTGTATTAATTAATTTAATAATTAATTCCTGCTGTCAGAGCAAATAGCGTGTTTTTAGGAAACAATAAGTATTAAAAGATTGACACTAGTTTAAGTCCATTTTCAAAGTAAAATTAATTCCAACGACCACTATTGTATTAAATGGTAAAAATATATTCTAATTTCACATTAAAACCAATTCAAAAGATAATATAATCATATAAATAAATCTGATTAAAAATAGTTTTTGAATTAAAATACAACATTTTTCACTATTCATTAAAAATTGAACTTTTTCAGAAAAATACCAAAAATTTACACAAAGTAAATTTTGATGTCCCGATTCTAAAAAAATTTATTTTGTCAAATATAACACATAAAATTGTCAAAATGTGGATTTACAAGAGGTTCCCCATCAAAAGGCGGTTAATCGACTTTTTAAAGAATATTGGAATGTTTACGCTTAAAATTGGATTCATTCTCATTTTTAATCCTATAACATTTATTGTAAAGAGTAAAAATATCTGACAAACATATATAATAATTTTTTAGATAGATCTGTTCATTCCCGCCATTACTACGGCTAGGCGTTAGGTACCATAATATTATTTTATTATTAGAGTGCAATGTAAGATTCCCAGGAAACTCATTGTTGCGTATTGGGTACGCCATCGTGCATAGCGTCCCCTTTAAAGTAATATTAATATTTTATTCACAAATATGGATAAATATGAAAATTTCATATTCTTTATTTACCTGGGGTGTTACATTAAAATTGTACTTAAGTAACACTTATATGGTGAAAGTTAAAGTCTCCTAAAAATGGATTATAATTTTTTGTTTTTTGAGTGACATTATTTTGGGATTTCAAAAGTGTAATATTTTGTTTTATGATTAATTTACTCTTATCCTAGGGTGGTAATTAGTATATAAATAATAATAATAATTTTGAATTTAGATTCATATGTAATGTTCATGCATATATGTAATCAATAAATTATATTATTATAAATATTTTAATAAAACACTTTAAAGAAGGTTTTTAATGTTTTTTTTAAATAAGGTTGAATTTAATTCAAGTGTCTACAGTATAGTATTTAGTATTTTCCAAAAAAATTAATAATTGGGTTCTTACTTAACTAAAATAATTTCAGGTAAAATATTTGCGATTTATTTTGATGAAGGATTTTTAAATTAAATCAAATATTTATGATTAATTGAATCCTAAAAAATAAAATAACTAGTAATTTTCGGAAATATTTTTTGGTGGTCTATTAATCAGACTTAGGTTATTTTTAAGAAAATATAATACTTTATGGATTTATTTTAGATATAAGACTGTGGGTCATTTTCCTTGAATTAAAAGAAAAAAAATCATTTTCCTTAAGATTTTTCTTGCAGAAATTTGAGTTGGGGAAGATATATTTGCATCCCCTAGTTATATAATGTGTTGTGATGGTTATGGTTTCAGGGTAAATTAAGGGTTGAGATCAAGAATTAGAGTTTCCATGAGTGTGTTAGCATTGAAAGAGTAGATGATGTTTGTGAGAGCTTGTTAGTGTATGTAATGGTATAAAATTGTGATATGTAACTTATTTATTTAGTTGTATGAGTCTATGGACAATATTTTATGACACATATAGGGATGAGTATCTTGGGTAACTAGTTAGTACAATATTGTCAGATTTTTTTTAGTTTTTATCATTTATAAACATTTGAGATTATATTTTAAATCATGTGTTTTAGAGGATAATAAATGGATCTTAGTTAATTAGTTTTATTAAATTTTTATCTAGGAATTGTAAACAATGTTTAATCTAATAGATGTATCTTTCACAACAAGAATGATTTCTGTTCTATTATCCTTTGATAAGGGTTTAATAAAATTTGATGATGTGGTGTCTAGGGTCATTCATAATTTCATGTTGGTGTCTTATAATATTTTATGTGATTGATTATGATCCATTTACGCTAAAATTTTGATTGAGTATGTCCAATATTAATTAAAATGAATTGGTGATTCTTGGAAGTAACATTCTTGCTTTAAATTAGTTTAACTACAAAGTCAAAAAAATGTTGTTAGTGTATGACCATAATTTATGAGTGATGTGGATGAAGATAATATTTGATAGATATTTATTCTTTATTTAATGATATATCCTATCAATAGATAGTACCATATAAATTTTTTTGGGAATTTATGGAGCTCAAGATAATTTTTTGATAAGTGAAAAACAGATTTATTTAAGTGAATATATTATTCTATTCCACATCATGGGAACATGGAAACAAATTCATTAACCACTATTTTTAAATAAGATTAATGATTTATTAAGGTATATATATTTTCCCCCTTTTCTTGGAATCTCCTTTGATATGGTCAAGATTTTGTTGTTAGTTCAGGTAACTATTTCTTTATCTCTTCATTCCATTGAGAGTAAAATAATGTGTAGGGAGAGTCACAAAAAAATTATAGATTCCTAGGATTCTGAAGTGTGTAGTAATCACTTTGATTGTTATAAATTTCCCTGATCTAGAGAAAAGTTTCTTTTAAAGTGTTTCAAATTATATGGACGATTCATTTATGAACATCAGTTCATGTTGAACTAAGGGAGTTTCATGGTTGTGAAAATATTTTCCTGTTATATGAGGTTTTATAAAATAGAATCTTGAAGATCATTGTAGATCTATCATCAGTTTAAGTTGGGTTGTAATGTTTTCTAGAACATGTTCTTCATGATACTGAGAAACCAATATCTGAGGTATTGGGTTTGTGAAACCCAAAAAATCAAATAAGCTATAGTATGGTACATGAATTCGGTTAGTTGGGATATTATGAGAATAAATCATGACCAACAATGTTTTAGAGGTGATGTAATCTAGATAAATAAATGCTTTGGAAGTGGAAGATAATTATGATCAAATTATGGTGGATGTACATTTATTATATAATGAAATTGATATTTATTATGAGTGCAGTATGGTAAAAATCATCATTAATGAGTTAGGAGAACCCATGGAAGGGGTATCAATGGTTTATAAATATTTCCCTAATACAATTGTATATGTTTCATCGGAAATTTAGAAAAGTCAATATTCAACTAGTGATATGTATTATTTAGGTGAAGTAAGATCATGTAGAAATTACCAAATTATAATTTTATTAATGGAAAATGAACTATTTAATCATGGATTTTATGATCATTGAGGTACTCAAGAAAATTATCATTGGGATTTTTAAATCATAAATAATCCACAGATTTGGATATTATTTTGTATATTGAAACATAAATCAATATGCTTAATAATTGAGTGGTATATAATTATAGTATTGAGATGATATAGATATTATGATGAAAAATTTTATTATATAATTTTATTTTATGATATGGAATTAATTAAACTAATAGATAACCAAGTGCTCAAAAACTAAATCTAGGGATTAAGAATTAGGTGTAGATAGTAAGGTTATACTTGGGTAAATCTCATGATGAGTAGTAGTCTAGATCAGACCAGTGAATTTGAATATTCTAATTTTTACATAAATAATTGATTATTTTGTAATGTATCCTTGATTGAGGCATAATTATCTATAAAGGGTTAAATCCATTTGTGTTTCAGTGTTTTGGCCTTTTTGAATTAATAGGAAACCGATAAGGTGGGTATATATTGAATATATTATTTTAATTTTGGAAAATATTAAATGATTTTATGATCACTTTTATCATTCAAAAATATTACTAATTTTTACTAAGGATCATTGTGGAAGTCTTTAAAATGAATGATGTTATTGGTACCATGCGAATAATATGTTTGTGTGAGTTATAGGCTACAATTGATATGTGGTATCAATTCATGTAGTTAAATAAAATATAATAAATTCTTTTGGTAAATATCATGGATATGGAATCACATGGTAGAGTGATTTTAAATCCTCATACCCATAAATGATATTGGAATCTAAGAATGTAATGATTGAGTAGAAGTGAATCCAATGGTGTTTTGATTTTTGAGATTCAAATTCAATATTTGATATTAGAGGCTTGAATTTAGAATGTATGTGGGGAGTTTATAGGTTTATATATTAATTTTTTTTGTTTGGGTGACGATAGGAGAAGGGTTTTATTTTAGGAAAGAACTAAAAGATGTATCAGGTACCTAGTGGTAAGGTTCCATATAACCAGTGTGGATCTTGGTGTTTCTAACATTTTATCACCTACAACCATTTTTCTAATAGTTTCATACCGGGTAACTGGTAGTATATTTTGGATGTGGGGTGGTCCCTGGATTACCAATGGGTAGTTAGAAGTGGTATGTTGGTTATATGGTATCTAAAAAATTCTTTTTTCTTTTTTTAGAAAAAAATTCTTTTTATAAATTAAAACATAATCCCCTCCCCCCGTACATAAGACTAGATTCCTTGGTGGTTCAGTCTATCCCTTTTACCAATACATTCTTCCACTTTTAAATCCTACAAATAATGTCTAATAAGTGACATGTCTATGGAAATACCATTCTCTTTGTACAAATTAATAATCACTCTTTTGACTTCTTCCGTCATTCTCTACTACTTTATCATAAATCTCTACATTTAGAGGTGTTATTTTCTTATTGTATGTCATGTGATTAAAAATTAATAAACCCATGATAATGGATAGGATAGTTTTTTGTTAATATAGGGTTAGTTTACCATTTAATTTTAACATAATTTAAATTCTATTTCTTGGATGAAATGGTTGAGATCTGGGTTAAGTGGTGGTGTCTAACTTAGAGTATGATTTTTAGGGATTTTTCTGGATCTGTATAGTTGATAAAAGCTCCTTATAACTATTATAGATGTAAAAATTGTTTTTACTTTTTATTAGTTTCCCACATCTATTATTCCAATGTTTTTTGTTTATTATAGTTATAATCAGAGCCCAAAATTAGTATTTGACTTGGTATCAATTCCTATATAGACTTTTGATGTCCAATCGAGTAATTTTTAAGATTACATAAGGTTTGGAAATTTTTTTAGTGTGTTATGTTAGTTTTTTAGGTGGTCCATGGATTTAGGGAGACTATTGGTCAGACAACTCTTTTATTTGAGTTATATTTCTAATAAGAGGTGCTACACAAACTTTTTCTATTATAATTATGTACATAGTAAGGATAAATTAGGTTATTGGTCATAAATGATCTGTTTTAAATTGGGTTTTGGATATAGAAATTATAAAATGTGGTTTAAATTCCTTATCGTTATTAATAATTAACCTTTTGGTAAAGTGGTATATAATGATCTCAACTAGGGTTGATCCGTGGGTTTCATTGACTGATCAATTTTTTTAGTGAGGGAAACCCCTTCTCCCTTGTGTGTTCAATGATGCGTATATGGATAATGAAATGTTATAAATATATACCTCTTTGTAAATAGACATAAATTTTATATTTACATTATTAATTTATTTTTTTTACAATTGATTAAATGGAATGATTTTTCTTTCACGCTATGCTATTTTATTTTCTAGAAGATTATGGATTTGATAAAAAAATTAACATGTTTGTGTTTATATTGTGACGATGTTATGGGTAGGGGAAATTTTTCAGAATAATTTTTTATAAGTCAATAATGATGGATAATTTTCTTATTCTTGTTATGGATATCATTTATATAAATTTTAATGGGGGAAGTGGTATGAAGTTCCTATTATAAATTATTTTTATGTTGTCCCTATTTCTAATGAACCATTATTTGATGAAGGGATCTTCAATGAAATATACTGGGGTTCTTACGGAATATATCATGTTCCCCCTTTACATAACCTTTGTGCATACTAACACAAAATATTTTAATACCTTTCCTGATACTAGTGTTTATAATGAGAACAGATGTGTTTCCCATTTTCCATATATGTGGGTGTCATGATCACTTTTTATTTTTATCAATTTATACAAATAGGATTCCAATTATAACTCAAGGAATGTATCACTAGTTCTTAGGGTGTAATGGTTAGAATATGGGAAACCAACATCAGAGATATATGATTTTTTTCATTTGAGATACTTGTTAGAAGTTGTTAGTTCTTATTTTATAGTAATATTCTTTTTTATTTTTGTTAATAAATTAATTTTCAAATATATTCTCATATATATAATGTATTATGATTGGGTCATCATTTTTAGTGACCTAACGAGTTATGTACCGACACCTTGAATGGGGTGCTCAGTGGATATAGAGAATCTATATTTATAATGTTTGTTAGGATATGAGTAATTGGATTTGGTTGGATCTTGGGTAGATTTATTTTAATCAAACTACTATTTTGAGGAGGTTTTCATGATGTCATATTAAAACACCCTCAGAATTTATATATATTTTGTTTTAAAATAAAACAGTAGGCATTTGATATCTTTCATAACATGCACCCCTAATTATATATGAATTGACATGAACCAAGACAGGGTTCCATATAACCCAACACCTAAGATGTCTCATGACACGACCCGAAGGGAATTTTGAATCCCCATGAGCTAGAAACATGTTCCGGGGTATCAAAAATTCATTTCTGGTAATTTTTTTACCCATTAGGAATTACCATATTCAATTATCATGAATATAACATCGAACAAAGATCAATAACCATACCAAAAAGTGAAAAAAAAATAACTTTAAACATTTTACAACATTAACCAAAAAATGAAGTACCAAAACAGGGAGGGGACCAACTACAGAACCTAAAATCCATGAAATGAGAGGTCAAACACCCTCATGCCACCTTCTCTAACAGCTACAAGAAGTGGTAAACTAAAAACTGGATCCACCATCAATGCCTCAATACATATTACATTTACCTAGGTCAAACATAATAAGGTCTACATACACTTGATGGCCTATGCAGGGTGTGAGCCAATATCTAGTTGGATATCATCCAACATAATGATTCTATACCAAAACATTATAAGAAAATTCCCTATTCTTGTTTTATAAAAAGAAATAGAATCATTTTACTAAAATATTTTATGAAAAAAATTTAAAACCCGATTTTAAATTTAAACTAATGAAAATTTCACCATATGAAGATGGTAGTCACCACATCACAGAATCACCATAGATAATACATTTAGGCACTAGCACTAATGTGGCCCTATGAACCTCATATCTCAGTGAAACAAAACATACAAACCATAACCCACAGCTTCCATGTGCATGAGCCAGTAAAGAGGAATCTATCCAAGGTTTTATTGGTCTCCAATGATCATCATAGTTTAGTTTGTGTTGTATTATAAAACCTTATAGAAGGAGTCGAGCCTCAACCCCACCGATCTGATAGGTGTACTAGTCCTAGAATTCCCACCTTGATACCTAGGATTCCATTTGTACTAAATTTTTTCATTTCCCATCACAAAACCCACTATATTCTTATACACATATATCAGACCAAAAAATACACATGGAAACAACCATCTCCCATTAGAAAACCAATTTTCAAAATCCATTCAAACACTAAACCCATTTGGAAACACACTTCACATCACTTATATAATTTACAACACGGATTTGGAAGTAAAACAAGAAATCAATCTTGAATCCCAACAAATTTAATTTTTAAATCATCATTCAACCCATACCCACTATAAAACCATCTTAAAAATAGATTTCTAACCACTCACACAACCAATATAACACATTCAATAAGAACAACATGCATACTAAAATCATATAATAATTCTAAAGCATGGAATGACTTAACTCACGAAGGGAAGCTTTCATAATCTAGTTGAAAACCAAAACCTCACCAGAATAGGATCATATAAAAGAAATATAATAACAATAACATTATGATTAAACCCAAAAATGAAAGGTTCTATCCAAACTAGGCTAACCAACCCAGTAAATAAGGAATAACCTAATGAATAAGAAGATGAACAAATAAATGAGGTGAAAAACTGGAAAATTGGCTTACTTGATTATTCCTTGAAGATCCATACCACAGAAACAAAATATTTGAGGGTGGAAGTGAGGAAAATGATTGGGAGGAGGAACATAGGGTAAAGAATACAAAATATTGGAGAAATTGGGTGGATATGTGTTATAATTTAGAGAGGGAATAAAGGTAAATTTCATATTTTTAATGACCAAGACATGATACTTTATATGGATACACAGTTTTCAAAACCACACAAAAGAATTTGAGTGTCCCACTCTGTCCAAATAATAATGAGACATAATGGTTTATTTAGGAGAGAACAAAACTAAGCAGATGACAGTGTGTCTCAAACAGTCCCACTGGTTGGGAACACAATTAGTTGCATGACTGTATGGCATGTTGTGCAGCAAGGATAGTGCCAATATTTAGTGTGCATGATATCTCTAAGGCTACAACATGATTTCTACTAATCTTACGCCAACTATGCACAACCTTCTACTAGTAAAAAACAACCATATTCACTAAAAAATAATGTAACGATATGGAATCATGATAAGATCAAAATAAACAAAAAAATACCTCAAGAATGAATCATATATGTTATAGTTCTACCAACCAATAAAACTATCCACAATCAAAAATTAAACTCATGGTCTGATCTAAGAAAAAAATTTGTATTTCTCCTCAAACTAATATTTCTATTCTCATGTCTCGTGTCCATCATTCCAATGCTACCAAAGAACATAGAAAAATGGTATGATCTTCCCCTAATTCACCTTCCCTTGGGAATGTACAATTCTTAATGGTCCCTCAAAAATAGAAAAATGAGATTCCATCTCTAATTCATTCCAACAAAACACATGAGGTAGATCCATATTATACTTATTTAACTGAGAGGTATAGAACCTGTCTATAATCCAAGGAATCTACGAATGAAAAGCTAACTGGTAGGACACCATAACAACTCTATCAATGATCTAAAATGGCCTGACATACCACATCCTCATCTTCCCTTACTTAACTGAACAATGGTGAACCAAATGAGGAGTCACTTTTTAAAATAAGTGTTCACCCATAGGGAATTTGAAGGCTCGACACCTCTGATTGACATAGTATTTGTGGAGGATTTCTGCTATCAAGAACTATTGTTTGATCAAATAAATTATCTCTAATGTCTCATACATGGAACTTGGTCACAAAAATGAGATCCCAACCACCTTAGTCCAACATACTGGAGACTGACATGGATGACCATAATGTTCATCGAATTGATAAATTCTTATCTAGGGTCGGTAACTCTTTGGTTACAATTATTATTGTAAAACTAAACAAACTCAAAATGGTTATCCCACCAGGCTACGAAATATAAAAAACATTCTCATAGAATGTGTTCCATGATATCATTTTACCATAGCATCTTACCCTCCATTTGTGGGTGGTATGTCATACTGAGCATGAACTATGACACTATTTCCTTCTAAAGGACTTCCCAGAACCTTGATATAAAATAGGGGTCCCTTTTAATATGATAGTAGAAGGATCACTAAGAATCTGCACTATCTCCTGAACATAAAACCAACCCAATTGATTAACATTTTCTAAATCGCTAACTATAATGAAATGGGATGATTTTTGAAGATGGTCAATCAATACTCATACGAAATTAGTTCCCTAGGGTATATGTGGTAATTCAATAATCAAATCCAAGGTGGCCTCATCCCATTTTAAAGTAGGAATAGTTATGGGATGAATCAAATTAATGGTCCTTTGGGGCTCACCTTTTACCTACAAACATGTATAACACTGAGGTATAATTTTAGCTATATCATATCTAATACCCATCCAACATAACAATTGTAGCACATCATAAAATATATTTGTGGTATTGGGATGAATGAACTACTAAGAAATGTGGCTATCCCCTATCACTAACTTCTGTATTGAAAATGACCCCACCACATGACCCTTGAATAAAATAATCCCATATAAATACAAATATCATTCACATAAAACCTTACCAGTAATTAAGAACTACTTATATTTTTTGAACAACTGGTTTACTTAATGCTCTTACGAAATTCTCTCCAATAAGGAGCGTCTATATAAACACTATCCAAGAACACACCTCCACTATACACCGTGGCTTCCTGGTGCATCTTTGTAAATGTACCATGAATTTCTACTCATCACTGGACTCTTTAAACAAATGAACAAGAACATTACTTCCCAAACAATATGCTACAAAATTACATTTACCTGGGGTGTAGACGATATGAAAATTGAACCCAAGAAGATATTCTAACCAATTAAGCAAACTCAAATTCATATCCTTATGGGAGAAGAAGTAGCCTAAACTATTATGATTTTATTAGAACATAAATTTTCCCCAGAAGAGATAATCATTCCATATCTTCAATCCATGCATCGCCATCACTAAATCCAATTCATGGGAGTGGTAATTAATTTCATGTGGTCAGAGATAGCGAGAGAGATACCCCAAAATGTTCTCATCCTATATAAACACTCACCCATGACCCAAACCAGAGGCATCACAATAGACTACAATCCCTTCCCAGATTCTATCAAGATAAAAACTAGGGATTTGGTCAATTGAAACATAGGTGACTCAAAATAATTTTTCGTAGTCTAGACTCCTCTCAAACATCACCCCTTTTCAGGTAAGAAAAACCATGGGTGAAGAAATTCGAGTGAAATATTAGAACAACTTCCTGTAGTACCCTTAAATGAAAATAAAGAGTTGGATTTCAAATGCAGTCCTTGGTTTCTCTGATGAAATCATAGTTTTGATCTTCTCAAGGTCTATAAAAATCCATTGGTCTGAGATCACAATGACTAAAAATTTCCAATCCATGATATAGAATGTGCACTTGGTGAAAATTTCGTAGAGACGATGATCCTAATGAGATCCCAATATGATCCTTAAATTCCTCAAATTCTCCCATTTGGTCCCAGAGTGGACCAAGATATCATCCAAAAATACAATCATTAACGAGTCGGTATACTGGTGGAACCACATGTTCATAAGAACTATTTAAACCAATGGATCATTTTACATCCTGAATTACATGACCAAATAATCAATGTTTTCATTCCCAAATTGGAAATTCATTTTCAGGTCATCTTCCTCTTGGAATATGACATGGTGTTACTCATAAAAAAATTCGATATTGGGGAACCACCTCTCCCTCAAAAGATGATAAAAAATGGAATAAATACGGGGAAAGTGTATTTATTTTCAATTTTTACATTATTCAGCTTCCTGTAATTGATAAAAAAAACTAGATAGATCCATCATAATTCTTGGAAAACAAGACTGGGGTAGCCCAATGTGAAATGATCTGGTGGATTAATCCTTTGGATTCAAAACCATCCCAATTTTTTTTAAGTCCATCAACTCTGTGGGGGACATATACAATGAGGGAATAGATATCAGGAGTGTTCTCGACACCAAATCAATGGTGAAATACACATCCTGATCTGGATGAAAACCTAAGAAATATCTAGAAACAAATATGGGAACTCATCCACCACATGAGGTAATCCACCCTCAAATCCTCTATCATTATCCTAGATCATGAGCGATGAGATCTAAATGTTAGGACTACCCAACTATGGAAGTGGGGGTCTAACACATCCTCCATGAGGATCACATTCTCCCTGATAAATTTTGGTGCTTTCATATGTTTCCATAAAAATCACTCGTCATTGATAACAATCGATGTGTGGCAAGAAAAACGCTGTCAAATCCATACGAAGGATCACATCTATGAGGTCTATTTATTAAACTATAAACTACCATTCCTACCTAACCCTAGAAAAGGTGAATGAAAAATATAGACACATGAAACCTTACTCTGAAATCTTACCATGAAACCTCACCAAATCTATATCATTAAACATGATCTCGATTTAAGATTTTAACAAATCTAGAAGATGGTAAGAAAGTGAAGAAATAGAGGCTCTTATATCAAATTGAGAAATAATGATAAGTGTGTTAATAAAAACATTACCTAAAACTATCATAGGTCCTTCATTAGATTCGAATGAGTTTTCATCCACAACATGAAGATGCCACATCTATGATAGATCCTAGGAATGACCACCAAAATACGGTTGTTACTTAAGAAGTCTCTGACCAAAAGAAGATCTAGCCTTACCACCACGACCAACAAACTTGGAACCCACCATCCCATATGTCTTTGAATGGGAATAAATCCCCCTAGAGGGCATAAAACCCACACCACTCTGATATGGGCGCATTACTCTACAAAACTGATGAAAATTACCCATATGACCACATCGATGGCATGGTCTGGGTAGAGCTGAACACAAATCCCACAGATCTCCTACCTTCCCACACTGATGGAATAAGACTATCTCAACATATGAAGCCACATATGATGATTGTTGGGAAGGATGGCCTAAACTACCCACTCCCTTCTTCTCATGCTTCTCCTTCTTCCTGTTATTCTCTAAAGAACTTCTTCTACCCAATGGTGAAACTATTCCCAAAAACTAATTTTCTCAATGATCGATCTCCACCATCAGAGTGTGATAAAACACATCAGAATAAATCTTCAACATAAATAGGAATACTTGATATTAGATGCATGAATGTAAACCAATTTCAAATAATTGACACTTCAGTAGCTCATTGGAAATTACCTTGGGTGTGAAATAGAACAACTCAGTTAAGTGATTGACATGATTCGATAAAGTCTAATCCCCCTAATGGAGGTACTGAAACTCAATATTATTAGTGAATGAAAAGTTCTCTAGGTAGTACATATTATTAAATAAATCCTTGAAATCATTCCCACACATTTTCTCTTACTTCCCGACATGAACCAATGAATCCCACTATCGTCGACAAGGACCATCCAACAAGAACGCATCACACATCACACTGACTACATTAGAATTATCATGAAACCCAAACATAATCACAATATTCTAAATCCAATCCTCATCATTATTTAGATATGTGATTCCTTGGAAGGATGTGGGCTTGTTTTTTAGGATCTCTAGATATTTTTCCTTTCTTGGACCTAGTTATGTTTTTCCATCAAGTGAAGGACAAGATCATACTCCCTAACACAGAGGTTGTAAAGCCGGAACAACTACTTCCAATAGTATCTGATTAATTGGTGGGGTATAAATATCTATGACCACATCCCATGGTTTCATTTGATGTCTCTGGGGAGGCATGATGATATAAAAACTGATAAACACAAGGAAACCATCTACACAACTATTTTAAATTTTTTAGAAACCACAAAAAATTCCCATCAGATTTAAAAAATGAATCTAATACATAATAAGAACAATAAAAAGTCAATAAAATTAACCTACACCCAGTATAAATTCACAATCTTCAATCCATATGTATCACCTAGAGGAGAAGTCAAAAAAAATTCTCAACATCCCATGGTTACTGGTGGCCTATCACAAGGTGTGTTGGCTAGAAACCCCACTCGCAACAATAATTACAATCACCAATAGTCATAACTCTTCTCTATCCAAGATATCGCAAATATCATAACACAAACATAGGGAAACCCCCTTTTTGATACCATTTTTTCACAATCCAAGTGGGCAGGGTACCATCCAACCCAACACCCAACCCAACTCATGATGTTCCCCAAAAGGAGTTTCTGATCCCCACAAGCTAGAAACTAGTGCCTATGTATCAACACATCACTTTTGGTAATTATTTTACCCATTATGAATGAAAATAAATAATTATAAAGAATAAGTCACACACCAAGATTAATATCCATACCCAAAATGGATAAAAAAGATTTATGTTAAACTTTTTACATCATTAATAAAAAACTAATCTACCAAAATGGGGAGGGGGACCAACTGCACAGCCCAACCTCCAAGAAACAAGAGGGAAAAAACCCTCATGAAACCTATTACAAAACCTATATGTACTGGAAAACTATCATCTGTATCTACCATAACCACCATGATATATATTTCCTTTACCTGTTTCAGGCATAATAAGGTGTGCATACACCTGAAGTTGTATGTAGTGTGCGAGCTAATGCATAGTAGGATATCATGCAATAGAAGAACCACATGCCATTAAATTATAATACATGTCACAATGATAGTTTTATGAAAATTATTGAAATATTTTTAATAAAAAAATTAATAAAAAATAGTCAATAAAAACATTCATTGATATTTAAAATAAGGCATTGTCTACTATATACTGATGGTAACCACAACATCATGAGAGCTCCATAGGTAATCCCTAAAGTAAATACCAGTAGTTGGACACTAAGAACGTCATATCATGGTGAAACATGAAATAAAAACCTTAAAAACATATATTGGGAAAAATCCCTAAAGGTGTCCTCCTAGTATGTTTTGGGTGTGATTTTGTTTTTTAAAAAATCTATATGACAGCATACCATGTCTTGGAATGGTTTGCTGCAGCATACTAAGAATGAGGAATGGTACATAGAGTGGCAGAAACAGTTCATGGAAATGGTTTGTGGTGAAGGTAGTGCAGTATTCAAAAGGTGCAATAGCTCACAGGATGGAAGAATTGAATGGTGTTGCGTTGGAGAAAAGGCAGTACACAGACAACCAGCGAAAAATGGTTCATGGAATGGGTGTGGTTTGCAGTAGGAGGATTAGTATTCGGGGGAGGCTATACAAAATCAAATATTTGGTAAATATTTGGTTAGAGGATTTTCTATATATCATTTCATATATTAATAGAACTAATCTTATATATTAGAGATGAGAGTGAATATCATTAGAGAACAATTATTTACATAGGGAATTCGGTGATATCCAAAGGCTGAATTGGTTCGTGCGAAATAAATTCCACCTATAGTTTTTGTGGGGAAACTGTATTCCACAGAGGACACAATATTCAGAAGTAAAAGGACGCAGTATAGCATGATACATAAGTGGTTAGTGAAGGCAATTCACGAGCAAATTACAGTAAATGGAAAGAGGTTGGTTCGTAAAGGGGGTTCACCGAGTCGGTATACGGAGGTCATATGTGATAATGAAGGTATAAGAGTCTACAGACGAAGGGAGGATTTTGGAATCGGAAGTGGTATGTAGAGGATGTGTTATACGTACCATACCTGGTACACGATACGTGGAGGAACACAGTGGTTCACGATTTGAATAAGGATCCTACTAAAGCATCAAATCAGTTTTCAAAAGTATTTTTTGATATCTAATAGTACATGGGAAGGTGGAATTAATCTATGGGTGAAAAGGAGATTCAAAATAGAATCTAACTAAAATAGAGAATGAAACAAATCATGAAAATTAAGGTACCTACTAGTTCATAAACTGTGTTTGACCTACAAGTCTATAAACTATGAATGTATTCCCTTCCAGAAGCAGTGAGTGATGGAAGTGGAATACAGTGACACTTCCCCCCTAACAGTGATCGATAAAAAGAGGCATAGGAGTGACCCATGGGAATGCCGTGAGAGGACCCTAAATCTTGTAAAGGCATTGAGCCTGGTCATAAAAGATCCATCCCATACATTGTACTAATTATTGGCAGTGAGCCTTAGTAAATTTGGTAAATTGACACATCACTATTATATACTACTTGGATGTAGCCCTATGAACGTGATCCAAGTAAAAATATCTACGTCATGTGCATGATTTCATATCTATTGATATATTTATATGATATAAAAATAGAGTTGTGTTTTTTCAACAGTGAAACAAGATCCGATGGGGCATCATTTTCAGTTTTTCATACCCTAATTCACCCCCCCTCTCTTAGGGTATTCGACCTTGTGGAACTAACGGCATCATTATGCATTATCCACAAGAGAGGAAGCTATATAAGGTTCCCATGGTCTTTGATAATCATCATATTTTAGTTAGTGGTGTGGAGTTAATAATTCTAGAAGGAATCATGCCTCCTCCACACAAATCTGACTAGTATACTAGTCATAATCCTTCCACCTAGATACCTAGGATCCCCTTTGTTATCAATTTCTTCATTCCACAACACATAACCCACATCACTCATATAAACATACATCCAACCATAAAAACAATATAGGAACCCACTATTTATCATAAGTAAAAGCTATTTAAAAATTCATTTTCATACCAAATCCTTTTTGAAACATTCTTTGAACCACATAATTGATTTATTAAACACATTTAAAATCACAGCAAGAAAGAACACATGAAACCCAACTAATTTAATTTGGAAAATAATATTTAAACCCAAAAACATCTCAAAAATATTTGAAAACACATTTCACACCACTAAAATAATCCATAGAACACATTCAAGATGCACATCAAGCATACTAGAATCATGAAATAGTGTAAAAGCATGAAATCACCTACCTCAAGCTTTGAAAATTTTATAATCCAAGGGATAACCTCAACCACCCCATGAGAGGACCGGGTAATGGAATGATCATACAAGGAAATACAGATGAAAACCAAAAAAAATATTCCAACCCATATTAGGGTAAACAAGCAGATAGAGATAGAATAACCTAAATAAGAAGGAAGAGTAACATAATATCGAGGATAAAACCAAGGAAGAAGAGGACTACATGATGATTCTGTGAAGATCCACACTAAAGATAGTAAATATTTGAAGGTCTAAGAGAACCAATAGGAGTAGAGGAGGGATCTAGGGAGAAGAATCCTGAATGAGAGATAAAGGTATGGGTTTGGGTTAAATTTAGGGGATGAAAGGAAGGTGAATTCCGTATTTCTAATGACCTGCATAGGTCGTAGGGTTTGGATGCACGGTTGTAGAAAATATGTGGAAAAATGAATCCCCCTCTATCCTAATAGGAATGATGGTACACAATTGGTGGGGGGGAATGCCTATGCAGTTCACCATGTGCCTCAAACATACCCACTGGTTTGGGTGAATAACGATCTTACACCCATGTGGCAGGTTATGCTGCTTGGAAAGTGGCACTATCTAGGGCACAATATCTCTCTAGGGTTGGATCACAGTTTCTACTAACAATTTTCTAACCATGCACCACCTTATTCTAAAAAAACACCCACTTTTCACCAAAAACCCAAGGTAATATTTGGAAGCATGATAAGACCAAAATAATCAAGAAAACAACCCAAAAAGAAATCACATATGTTACATGAAATATAATATAGTAAACCATTATAACCTAGCCATTAAAAATGAAGGTATGAATACTAATATGAAATATATGGAAAAAAATATATCAATATATTTAATAATGAAAATTTATTGGTTAATTTATAATAAATAATTACTCAATTTTCATTAAAGTCATTTTTACCCCTCAAAAATAAATTTTCTTAGAAAATATTTATTTCATTTATACATGGAAATGTTATATTTAATTTCAAAAACATTTAGGAGTTTTATTTTAAAAAATGAATATCATTTTTAAAATCTCAATATTAGTATTATATTCATATTAATTTTTGATGATTTTTCTAAGTAGATGTATCTAATAGTGAATTGTGAAAATATTGATTACAGTAAAAGATGTCATTTATTTTGAAGTAAAAGTAATGTTATATTTTTAATTTTATCATAATTTTATCATAATTTTACATAATTATACATTAATTATAAATATTAAATTAATTACACATGAATCACCACTATACGTCTTCTTGAGACAATTTGTTTTTTATGCTTAAAAAACATTTAATTGAAAATTGTTTTGTGGAGCGCACTGGGATTTTATATTAATAAATTAAATGAATATATATATTGTTTGATTGACTTAAATTTAAATTTTATTAATCCAATAATAAATTTTTAAATTCATTTTATGTTTTTTACAAGGAATATATTTTATGTAAATTATTGTTTATGCTTAAAATTTCAATCTTCAAAAATGTGGTTTCATTGCGAGTAGCATAATTATATAAATTTAAATTATTCCACTTACTAAAATTAAATATTATGAAATGTATTAAATATCAATAATGATAATTATTAATGTAATATATTTGTTTCAACTTTAATTTTTTCATAGTGAATAGTAAAGTTGGTAAAATATTGTTTTTACAGTTAATGTAAAACATGTTTACCTAGTGGTCAAACCATGATATATTAGTATTATTTCCACAAAAACCTATCAAACTCTTAATTTTTGAAGATATTTAAACCTTATATTTTCCTAAATTTAAATCCCTAGCCATTTTCATCCACTTTTCACTGAATGTGGCCATATATCATTGAAATAATTTTAGAAATTATTTGTGCATCCCTCACCTCACATTTAAAAGAGAACCTCTTCCAATCCTTTATTAAAATATTTTGACCCATATATATCATCAACTAACTACTCCAAAATATTCTAGTAACCCTTAACTTAATTCAATTTCTTTTGGTATTCTATTAGAACCAATCATTCAGGGCATATGGTGTATGCCAAAAGTGGTCTCTAAAAGAAGAGGTATATATCTCAATCAAGATATTTTAATTTTATTTCTTCCTCTACTTTATATAAACATTTATTATCCATAAAATAATGAATAATAATGAATAATAAATATATAGATATATTATTATGGATATGAAAAACCCATTTACCACCACTTCTCAAACAAATAGGAGATGAAAGTGTCACTCATGCATACAATTAAACTACCTCCTCCATGTAAAGATAAAAATAATTTTACACCACCATCATTCATAATCATTTATAAGAAAATATTATATTTTTTATATTATATTTTTTAAAAAAGTAATAATTCTAGTGAGGTGATTTAATATTTTCCTTTCATTATTATCATCCATCAAAAAATGGAAACCTCACTCATGTATACGTACATACTACCGTCTCTACATATGATGTAATTCATTTTTTATCACCAATTAATATGAATGTATAAAATTATATATATAATTAATATATATGATATTTCTACAATTATTAAAAAAATTATGTTGAGGAAACTTAATCAATGTGAATGTATCATAACTTTTGAACCATAAAAGCTGTAAAAAAATGCTCTTTACAATCAAAATAATCTTAATAATGAGTGATTGTTAATGAATGAGTAATAATTAGTCATAAGGAAGAAATGTATGATATTATATATTGGATTATGTTTTTTTAATAATTATAATTAAATTTAAATTTACTATACATGATTCTATAGTGATTATGAAGAAATATGGACTTGATTTATGAGTTTTATGTTACAATATATTTTTTGTTAAGATTGTTTATGCTGAAATATTCAATGGATAAAATTCTATTATCCATATCTCATAAATATTATTTATTTTGTTGTAATATATTTATTTCTTGTGATTTAATTTTTTTCCCTTCCACTTTCCTCTCTTTATGTACTCAATAGATAAAAGGGATTTTTTAAAGAAAACTAACCTCAGTTTTCCCTTCAGTCAAGAATATTTTCTTCCATGACCATATTTGCATTAAAATATTTTCAACAATGTTTTACTATTTTAAAATAAATTTAATTAATTTCTTAATATATTTGATATTAATTACCTTGGATTAAAAAGAAACTTCCTTTGATTTTTCCAGAATTGTACTTTTGAATTTTTACCAAAAATATGAAAGGAATTTTTTTTGACATTAATAAAATGAACATATTTTCCTATATTCATGAATACTCTTTTTTAAAATATTAAATTATATGTATCCTATTTTCATTTCCAATAAATTGTTTTTACGTTATATTTTTTAATCTTTTAGATTCTTTGTAAGTGATTTCAAATGAAAATGATATTTTCATTAATATTTGTTATAGTGACCTTATAATGGAATTGTCTTCTATAAAAAACTCATCTGATAATTATTATTATTTAATTGTGATATTATCCAACATTATGCTATTTATTCCCTCTCTATGTGATTTTTTATTTATATTGTAAAATATTTGTGAAACTCATGTTCTTTCCAAGAGTTATTATATGATGTTATGAGGAATATTTTATAATATTGTGTCACACATATGTATGGTTTTAATAATATCAAGGGTGGTTTGATTGTATTGAAATGAAAACTGATTATATTATTATCCAAGGTGTTTTGATTACTTTATTTCCCTAAAATTCATTGTTTAATGATGGATATATCATGAGATAATATGGATTTGAATCATTAGTGAACCCAGTTTATTAAGAAGGATTATCTAATAATATAGTCCTGGTAGTGAAACTTGACAAAGTAAATGATGGAATAGAAAGTGATACCACTCCACTATAATAAAATTTATAGTGATACATGGCTAAGGAAATTATTTTATTTTTGTATGGGTAGTAAAAAAATGTATTATCGTTATGATATGTTTTAATAGCTTATGATTGACTATTGATGATTACAAAATCTTATGTCAGATGCCTTTTGATTAATAAAGAATTATGCCATATTTTGTGATTATTATATATGAATTTATTGGTATGATTATCTATTTTTAGGATTGTGTTCTCATAACATTTAATTATATTAATATCACATATGATAACTGATTAATATCTCTTATATTTACCCATATTGAGACAATGATGTCACCCTTTCTTATGTTTACCTTCCCGAGGTTATGGATACAGGTTTTATATATGTTATATCTAATATGGGTGCTAGATGTGATGATTTTAATGTGAAATGATATATATTTTTTATGTACCAGTTGTTTATAGACCCATTTTTTTCAATATAATAAAACCATTCGGTTTTGGAGTTGATAATATTGATATGAAATAGATATTTCTAATAATGAAATTCTTTATTTATGTTTAAAATTTTTGGTTCACTAAACTTATTACTCTCTAGAATGAGATTCATAGATACTAACCATGTTAGGGAAGTTTCACAATAGAAAAATGTTGATGAATATTTTTCGACATGATCGAGGTTTTAACACATGAGAGTGATATTGATATAATAATTATTGTATGTGTTAAGAGTTCAGATTACTCCTCTGGTTTATGATTTTTAAATATGTTCCGATTTTTTTTTCAAAATAAAACAATTTATATGATTTTATATCATTTTCAGTAAATAATATCTGAAGACTATTAATGAGATACTTAAATGTAGTCTTGAAAATAGGTTTTTTTATTTGTGATTAAAAAAATTAGAATAAAAAATATATTTTGATATTTAGTATGATATGTAGATATATATAAATGGTAATTTAATCATTCTAAAATAATTTATTTGGGTTGTGTAGAAAAACATGTCACTAAGAAGTATTTATATTGGTAGAGGTCAGTGAGCTATGGAAAATGCTAAACTATATCATTATCATCAATAATGTTTTTTGAAAGTTATCCAATTGGTTGGTAGTTTTGAAAATCTAGGAAAACATTGTGTATTAGACAAAGTATTAAGGCATAAATGGTAGAAATCCCTGTACTCCAAGGGTGGAACTGGACTTTAAGAGGTGAATGAATGGATATAAGGAATCAATAATATTTCCTAGTTTTTATTAAAACAAAATACCTCTACAGTAATATTTGAAACATAAATTTTTAAAGGACCAACACAAAAATTGTTTGAGATTATTATAGAATCTATTTTTCATGAAGATATTACCTTGGTGTATTTGGAGAAAATATTCAATGATTTGTTTTATTTTAATGTTCTCAAGTTGACTAAAGAATATTCTTTTTTCAATTCGGATAAAGGAAATATAACTATAATGAAATATCCCATTATAATTGAAAGATGTTGTATTTTTAACAAGAGTTAGTGAAAAATGAATGTTTCTCAGAATTTAGGTTTGATATTATAATTAAATAAAATATTCAGTCAAGGAATATATTATTAAATATTCCCATTTATATAGATTCTATCAATAGAGTGGTGGTTATTGAGACTAACGTAGATGGAAATAATAGTGTGACCACTTTTATTCATTATTATGGAAGAGGGAAGTTCTCTTTTGGTGGCTCAAATAGGTATTTTAAATACTTCCAAAAAAGCATTAGTTTTTTATAAATATATATATCTTAACAATATGCTATCAATGTAGTGAAGTAGGATTTCTGAATACTAATTTTCCAAATTTAATTCGATTTTTTCATGATAGAACCATGATTGGTCACGTGGTGTAGTTTTGTGAAATTTCATCATTAAAAAAAAGTATATGAGCATCTATAATATCATGTAGATTAAAAATTTTGGTTGATGTATCAATTAATTCAAGGATTGGAACTCAGGAAAAAGTGGATAGATTGTTATAACAGAAACATCCTCTACCTTAGAGGAATTATTATATTCCATTTATCATTGAAAACATATATGATGAGTTTCAGAATAGGGAAATGTTTTTAATTATCTAATATACAATTATTCTTTAATGTATTATGATTAAAAATTAATTCAAAAAAATGACATTCTTTTATATTTTATTGGATAACAGATTAATTATGGTGGCATGTTGAACTGATGCTTCATTCAGTAGAGATTCATACTCTATTTGGAATAAAGAGTGAGAATAGGTTTTAATATCAATAATTCTATATAATAATAGGTGATATGGTTATCTTATTGTATTATATTTTTCCTTATATGAAATAATATGACCTTATCATAATTATAAATTTTTTGGTGAGTAACAGGTCTCAGATTCACTAGTAAAATAGAATATTTATTTTTGTCTCAACAAAGGGTTTTACCCATATGTTTCATGTGGAGTGATATATTAATGTGAAGATAGATACTCTAATATTTTGGTTATTTATGATCTATTTATTATTATTAATATAGATTATTTAAAGAAATATATATAGGTGAATAATCAATTTCAACAATAAATTTTGGTAAACCAGAATGATAATGTACAGCCTAGAGTCTGAATGGCCCAAAGGCCTTCTTTTTTATTTTTATTATGGATAATCCCCCTTTTAATGGTTGAAGGGGAACCCGTACATGACCTGTAGGCACAAGGCACAAGGACCAAAAACCTGCAATAAATGACCTGAAGGCCTCGAGGCATACCATGGCCAATATATGACCTGTAGGCCCAGACCACCTGAACTGACCCTCCCCAGCTTTCTACATCATTGATCACCTATCTCCCCACCTTGCATTGCTGATCAGCTAGAATTTCCCCATACAAAGCTGCACGGTGCCTGGTCCTAATGGCGGCTTCCATACTCTCTCATTCTTCCAATATAGTTAGCTCTGCATCTAGTGGCTGCTACTCATGTTGCTCTGATCCTCTTCCGGGGCCTGTTCTATGTGAACTAGGCTACTCTATGGTTTACATGACCCGAATTCCTTGTGGCTCGATGGCCTTTAATGACCTGAAAGTCCTGGAGACCCGTAGTCCTGAATGTCCATCCTAGAGATTTTCATGATGTCCTCAAAATAAAGTCATGGAGGATTCAATTAATATTATACATAGAAAAAGATCAATATATTTATATTATTATTAATGGGTTCCACAAATATTTTGGGTATTGTAAGTGTAGTTTTAAATCCTTATATAGAAAGGGTTTATCTTGCCAACCCTGACTCTAGTAACCCAATGATGATGTCTTACTTTATTACATTACCATTGATAAAAAGGGTAGAATCTGAAATGACTCACCGATTTAGAAGTTTTTGATATGTATATATATTCATGGAAACCCTTCTATATATTTAATATAAAATAATTTATAATAAATGACAAAAAAAAATATCTTCATCCTTAAAAACACAATCCATGATTTCTTATACATATAAAGTGGAAACAAAACAAAATAAGTGTGAGATAAAATGACAACTAATGGAAATGTACACCACAAGATATCATGAATTAATAAGAATAATAAATATGTAAATGTAAATAAATGAACATAAATTCCATTTAAATAACACTACTGTCATGATAAGATAATTCGTAATCAATATAGTAGGGTAAATAATTGAATACACATTACAATTACTCAATAAACTAGAAATGAAATGCATCCATATATAATATTATATAAAAATTATATAAAAAATAATATAACTAAATTATAAATTATAGAAATATATAATTATTAGGTGTCATGTATTAGAAACATGATACCTTTGTCATCAAGACCATTAACAAGATGTTTTAAACTTTAGGTAGAATCCCATTTAATTTTGGAAACCATAATATTCACATGAGACCTACAGATTCATCGAGTGGCTATATAATTCAGTATCCACCCATCACTGTATGTCTAAATAATTCCTAATATATTGAAAATTTTATTTAATTCATTAATCAATATGACTTAGTAACAAAATATTTTCATTGTGGAAAGGATACAAATTTAACAATATTTACCTAGTTAATAAAATAATTATCAAATGAAAAATTGTATGAAAAAAATAATACATGGTTTAAAATATTATGATATACATTGATAATGAATATCTATTTTTAATATAAGATTAATATACAATGAAAAAAGATTTCATTGAAGTTATTGTTTGAAGTTAAATTCAACAATCATAAAATAATGTGAGATTATATAATAACATTTACCTATTGGTAATTATCAAGTCAAATACCATTATACTAAATATATCAAAGAGAAACATAAAATACCATGAATCACTAATTAACCAGGATATTAAATTTCATAGGGTATTATATACACATTATAAGTGAAATTAGGTGAATAAAATTACAATATTCCTCAATGAAGGGAAATTAAGATGATATCCCTTACCTCACGCTTCCTTTTGGTTGGTTCTTCTATAAATTCTTGAATATAGGTTTTTTAAATGATATAAAAATATACGAGAACAATATTAATATTTATAATATAATATATGATCCATTGAAAACATCTTATCCCCTCATTTGTTAATAATGTTTCATTATCTTCAATATCGCATGTGTTAATTGCCTTATTTTCCCACGCATGTTTTGTCATGAAATATCTGTTTTTTGAAAATATTATTGAGTTATATCATCTCAAGAATAATAATAAACAAATAATTATAATATTTATACATAAATTTTAATATTAATACCAATATTGGAATTTGGATTTGATAAATGAAGTATTTTACAATCATGGGGACAGTTGAGGTACATACGCATGAGAAATGCTTCAATTATTCATTTATAATTATGGAAAAGAGGTAAGAAATATTTTATCACTAAAAATTATTAATAAATTCATAATTAACATATTATTTTCTTTAAAAATCACACATATATATAAATTCCATGTCTTGTGGGGATAAAAATTGAGTCACATTGTTTCTTGAAGGTGGTAGTCCACACATACTTGAAAGACGTTATAATCTTTCATTAAGTAAAAAGGAAAGAAAGAAAATGATATATATATATATATATATATTAATAATAATAAATATGAAATTAATTCCATAATTATTTCATTTATATCACATATGAAACTTAAATTTATCCAGATCTCCTTCTATGCAATGCTTTAGTGAAAGAAGAATCGCATCGCTTCACAGGGCGGTAGTCTGTCACACATACATGTGACGCTATCATATCTACTATATAATGGAATGTAAAAATTTATATATGACATAATTAACCAATAGATATAATTATCATATAAATATAATATAAATAATTTATACCCATCATCATACCGAACTGTGAAAGCTGGAAATGGAAAAATTAATGACATCGGTTCGCAAGGCAGTACTTTTTCGTACACACAAATGATGATTTCATAACCCATTTGATGGAAGTGGATATGGTTGTGGTTCGATAAATTATTATAAAAACATATAATTTTATTCAATATATTTATTTTATCATATCATAATATTTTAGTCTAGTAGATGATAAAATAAAATAAAACATTTCATTGAAGAACATTACCTATTTTTCATGTATCCTATTTAGGTTTGGACTAAACATTTCCAAGGATGGATTTGTTCTCAAACTAAGTCATATATATTGATATTATAAAAATCAAAAACATATATTTTAAGGTATTTTTATATGAAATAATTTTAGGATGTGTGTAGAAGAGAGGATAAGGGTGACCTTTTATAAGTGAGGTGAGGGGAACGGTTGCATTTTAAAACAAAATATTCAATCATAACAAATTTTGTATCATTCCACAATCATTAAAATGATAATATCAATAAAATATAATATATAAGGTCTAAATATTTAATGAATTGTGATTTTTAAAAGGTTTTAGTTCATTTATAAGCTTTGTCTTTTTAGTTTCACCCCAAGTAAAATAATTTTATCCTTACTCATGGTAATTAATTTTTACAACATTCAAAAATTATTTTGGTTAAAAATTAAGTTAGATGAATTACATATTATAAATTATAATTATTTCAAATTTGGAATCCATATTTTTTATTCCAATTTAATGAATTTTTAAATTGTAATTTAAAATTAATCCCACAAAAGCGATTGGAAAGCTTGTCTTGACAGAGAAAATGTTCAAAAGTTTCCAAAGTTTTTATATCAAAATTTGATATTAATGTTTTAAAAATAAGATAAATTGAATTAATTTATATAAAATTGAACTAATAATTAATTAAAACAAATTCAAATTAGTATTTAAAATTTTAAATAATTTAAATTAAAAGAAAATTTTCAATTAAAATATAGTATTTATCACTATTCATCGAAAAATGAAACATTTAAAAAAACCCAAAAAATTAAACCTTATATAATTTAGGTATGAGGATTTTAAAAATAAAATTTATAAAAATTTTAAAATTTAATTATATATTATGTGCACTAATTTTGACAAAACCCTCATTTAGAAAAATACAATTTTTCAAAAAACATTTCTTTTTTCTTTAAAATGTTTTGTGTTTTATATATATTCAATAAGAAACCACTATATTCTTATTTTAGATTTTATTATTGATACCAACACAATTAATGTCAAGGTTATAATAGTCATGATTAAATAATAATATTTTAATATAGTATCATGTTTCATTCGAACCCTCAATTCTATGCATTTGAATATATCAAATCGATTAAATTATTTAAGAAGACATATATAATAAATTATCAGTTTGTTATATTCCCTTACATGTTTTGTGTTGAGTTTCTTACATTATATTAAATATGATGTTCTTATTTTAAAATCAAAAGTTTTTATATTCTAACCCTTAAAAAAATTGTGTCCCTAATATAATCCTGATCTCGATAATCAAGATTTTTCCATTTGAAAATACCATTATAGTAATTCCACATCATGAGAAGGAAAAACAAAACATCCCCTTGATAAAGAAAAAGTTTTGTGAAATTTTCATATATAATAACACATAGTTGGTATCTAAAATATGAGAACATAGGTGGTAAGTTAAAACATGGACATAGAAGAAAAAAACAACACCCACATACTGATAGTAAGGATATGGAACATTGATAGAATGAAATTTGGGTATCTAAAGAAGTATAATTACCATAAATACATTAACCAAATAGATTTTAAAAAGTCTATTTATATCATAAAAAATGACTGTAATATGAAATAATTGTATTTCATAATCTTTTCCTTAATCTTATAGAAATCTATTTCTATATAGACTGAGAATATATGAGAATTTACATACATGATATATTTGCTTTTCATAAGAAAATTTTCATCCATTGGAATTTCTTTGATAAATTTTTAATTCGTTACTTACTCTATGAAATGAATATCCATAGATAATTTTTTATGCATGAAGCACTAAAATTCACTTATAACATATCATAATTTCCATAAAAACGTATGGAAATTACTTAGATATATAATTATTATTATAAAAAAACGTTTTTATTGGTTAAAAAATATTCATAAATATTTATATGGGGAATTATTAATATATAAAACCCCAAAAAATTTTCAACATAATCCATTTTAGAAATGGTTATCATTTTGACCTTTCCAAAGGATTATGATTAAAAAAATATCAATAAGGTTTCAAAATTTCCAAAATGAACTTATCATTCTATATCTAAAACAACATGAAATAGCTCATAATCATCAATTACCAAAAATTTCAATACCTTTTATCATATATTCTCATCAAACATGATAATATCCTAAATTACTATAATACATTGTTGAAAACAGTCATACTTTCTTATTCCTGAAATAAAACATATATTATTGAATATATTAATTAAATCCCAAAATGGTGAAAAATGTATCAGTTACAGTATAAAAAACTTTTGGACAAAATAATTAAGTAGATCCAATATAGTACATATTATCTAGTTTAATTTATATATATAAATCATCTCATTATCCCAACAACACTATCGCAACATCATGAATACATTAAGGGTTATCTTTCCCCTAAACATGTGTTTTAAAAGAAGTTCAACTTTCCATAGAATCATTTTTCTTACTCAATTATATAGATAAACATACCCTCTAAAATACTTAATGATATAGTACTATAGTACAATATTTATACATATTAAAATTAGTATAACCAAGATTTAATTTAATAAATTATTTTAAAACATAATTCAATGATCTGAATAAAGAAGAAAATTTTTCAATCCATTTCTGTTGTATCAGCAAGACGCGATTGATCATGATCCATTAGCTTATTCTATGGTATATTACCTTGATTCTTGGGGTATTCATTTGTGCAGTTCCCCATATCCTTATATTGGAAGCATTATAAATTATAAAATTCTTTCTTTGCCTTGTAATCACAAGCATTGTGTCCATTCTCTCCACACTTTTCTAAATCATCCATTACCTTAAAGAAAGTACTAATTTGATTTTTTTCACGAAATTATCACATGTGGTAAAAGACCTTATTCAACTTCTTCCATTTATTTGTTTTTAGATGTATTCTTCTTATTTGTATTCATATTGAAGCCATAATACATGGATAATTATTTCTCTATCATGATAGAGAATAAAACTATTTAATTGTTAGAAACAATGTTCGAGAGGCATATTCCCTTTGAAGACACTGATTAAGACTATCAAATAAAAGGAAAAAATTTCACTCTTTGTTGCGTTTATAATCCAAAAAAACCTATAAATCTCTGAAATGTATCTTCATAATCTGCAATACATTTTTATTATTTTTTCTTTAAGCTAAGGTACTTTATCTTTAGATCACTTTGTTTCTCACAAGGGAAATATTTATCTTCAATTTTCTCCTTAAAATATTTCTATTCCATGAGTTTTATTTCTTCTTCCTCTTTATTATTCTTGGTAAATGACCACCACTAATAGAAATCTTCTTTGAAAAAGTAGAGTGAAGTGTAACCTTTTCTTTTTAACATGATACTAATGACATAGATAACTTTTCCATAGACATAATCAAATTCTCATCTACTACATGATTAGTAGTTCCACTAAATAATGGGGGATTATTTTTCATAATGTGATACAATATTGGATAATCTCAATGTGGGATATGTTTCTCTATCCAGGAAAGGTTATTTTACATAACTAGATTAATCTTCTATAATATAGAAATAATTTAATTAGTTACAATACCAGTGAAATCAGCTTCTTTAGAAAGGAAATACCTTCATGATCCCTGAATATTGATACCATTATTCCTCCCAATAAACATTTATAAATAATGGAATATACAGGATAATCTGATAAAATTATGTATTTTAAGTCATAATGTATTATATCCAATATGGTTTAACACTTTGTATAAACTAAAATTTATGAATTGTTAATCTCATAATTATAAAATTGGTTTCTTGGGTGATATATTTATTTCAAGATACTTAATATTTTATTGTAAATAAAATATGAATTATCACATGAATATCCCCAGATAGTGTCAAACAAGGTGCACTATAAGGCTTGTTTTCAAGCACTAGGTGATGGTCGGGTCTAGATCAATGTTCTATTTCTTAATTTATTACCCCTATGTACCTCTGTTTCAGAATAACATCCAATTGTAGTATCATGATACAGATATATTTCATGGAAACCCCATATAATATCTTCATTATAGAAATACTAGGATGTTCTTCTGTACTTATTCTCAAAGTCTATCAAACGTTTATGTTATCTAATCTATGTTTCCCTAAATATACTTACCAAATTTTCTACTAAACATCCTTTAACACTAAATCTAATGAAACTGAATCTAGTAACCTAGATGTGGTGTGTTTCTTTATTAAATTGGACTAGATATTAAGGTTTGAATACTGAGGAACCAATCCATTTAGTAGTTTTGGAGAACCAGATAGATACATGTAACCAATTTTACATTTGGATTTGAAAATAAAACACAATAAAAAATAATAGAAAATAAACAATATACTAGAAATCAGATTTAAATATCTCTAGGTCATATCCTCGGGAAGCTAAAAAACAAAGGGTGAGTTCAAATGCTTATTAAGGTTTACATACAATGGATGATTTCATCAATCAATAAGCACAATCCTTATTTCATTGTAAATATATATACACATATGCCATTTAAATAACTTGAATACCTTGATAAGATATGTCATAATAAATATTGTGGGGTAAATATATGAGGGCACATTACATTTAATAAATAAAATGACAATAATGTCTACGGATAATATCATGGAAATAATACCATGAATAAGAAAATAAATAAATTCTTAATGATAAAAATTATTATTTTTAGACATAATTATTATGAATATATTACCTATTCCTTCAATACTAATCAAAATATGGTGTAAAGTATAGGTAAAACACAATTTAATTTGGCTAACTTGATTTTTCTCATTAGACCTATCGATGCATCGAGGGGCAATATAATGAGAAGCCTCAACTATCACAGAACATCCAAATCTTTCCTCATATATCGAATAATAAATTCAATTCATAAATCAATATTACTTATCATCAAATATTTGTATTGATTAAAAGAAATAAAATTGTCAACAATTTTGAGTTGATCAAATACCATTCATAGTAAACAACGTATGTAAGATGGTTCATTGTTTAGCAAATTATAAAATCCATCATGAAAGAATGTGGATTTTTATTACAAATGTAATGTATAATGAAAAATTATGTCATGATTTTTTTTGTTTCAATATAACTTTATCAATCAATAAATAAAGTGATATTTTACAATAACATTAACCACTTGGAATGTTTCAAGTCTAATACCCTTATATGAAATGATTCAATGTGATACATAAAATACTCTGAACTATGAATGAATCTTAATACTAGATGTTAATGGGAAGAATATAGACCATATAAAAGAAATTATTTGAATAAAATTACAATATTCATTAATTAATGGAAATTTATTAAAAGTCACTTACCTCATTCTTACTTTTTATTAGTTGTAACACGGTGAAATTTTAAAATAAAAAGTTGTATTCGATAGAATGTATGACACCATCACCAAGAACATAAGGGAATACAATATAACAATAAATTAAAATATATTACTATTTTAAAATTATTTAATATATTCTACATATTTCAATGCATGCAACACTGAGTTTTTCTGCGTCACATGCAAGAGCATCTTTCTTTGATAGCTTGTATTAAACAGAAGACTGAGTTTTAACAAACAATAATATATTATTAAATTATTCATATTGAATATAAACTATCCATTATAAATAAAAATAACTAACTTATAAAAATATATTGTTTATAGAAAATATAAAATGAATTCATTGGTTACTAGTTAGAAATGAATATAAAAAACAATTAAATATCAAAAGAGTATTTTTTATAGAAAACATTCATTATGCTCAAAATGTTGATTTATCCTAAAATATAAAATTAATAAAAATTATTTAGTGATATTAATTTAATATATATATTTAATATTCAATCAATTTTTTTTTGTATTCATCCAAAATATTTCATAAGAAAACTACTAGAACAAACACAATTTTACACATAAGACCTATATTTTTATTAAGTCACTTTTACTTCTGTTTAATGAAGAACCTATTTTCAATCCAATTTTTTGAAATTTTATATATTATATATATATATAAACATCAAATTAAAAATATTAACATAAAAATAATAAAAGGTAAAATTTTTTGTAATTGTCTATCATGTTTCATATATTAATTAATAGAGAAAATGAGAGAATTTTAGTTCGAAACAACTTTTCATATAATTTATTTGTAACGATAAATTAAATTTTATTTTTTTAAATGTTTAATTAGATAAATTTTTTTACCAATTAATATAATATAATTGATTGGGATCAATTTAACTTAGAAATTAACTATAAAATCAAAGTAAACTTTCTATAATTTTTAGTTTAATAATAGGAATTGTAATTCCATCGGTGAGATTAAATTTAAATGAATTTCAAGAAATTATGTTATTTTAATTTATAAAAATTTATTACATATTTGGAACCATAATAAATTATAATTAGTAATATGGTCAGTATAGTTTTTTACCAAATATATTATGGAATGTAATTAAAAAATTTTACAATGATTAAGGTATAATTAAGCTTAATAAGGGACTAAACCACAATATTAAGGGCCCAAATGACCTAGAAAAATTTCCAAAATAAAATTTATTTCAATATTTCGAACATACACTCACATTTATAGATTTGTTTCCATTATTGGATATAATTTCAATGTAAAAAACAAGTTTGAATTCCCATTTCTATAATTTACAAGAGTATCGATCCTCTTCCACTATAAAGGTCTCCTCTCTTCTCACATCCTCACACAACTGAAACCACATTAGGAATAAAATGATCTAAAAAATATCTAATAAAAATTTATTTCCTTATATGAGAATAATAACCATTGGGTGAATGAAATCCGAGGAATCCCTTTGGTGCAAACCAAAATAATTTACCCAATTAATAGGTGACATCTGTCCTCGTGATCTTTACTTTTACTTCAATTATACACCCCATAAAATCTTCTTATTCCATGACTATATAAATACAATATCCTCAATATATGATATGTTTTTATTATTAGGTTTTGACTTAAACTTACACTTACATTCATCTAATGTTTAATGAACATACTATTAATATGTACGACCAATTATCATCTCACTAAATGAAAATTGTTCATTTTCACTTCACCACCTTTCAAGGATGTGAATTATGATGGATAAAATGTTTTTATATGATATATATGATACTTATTATGTATTTAATGTTCTATAATTATTTTACTAAACATATCTTTAAACATTATATTTTTTAAAATACTATAACATCGTTTTTAGAAGTGTGGACTACCACCCCCTCACAACGATGTGATTCGTTCACACTATACATAGAACGTATAAAGGCTGGTCTTTAAAAATCCTATGTAATATATAGGAAATTTATATTATTATTTAAATATAAGATAAATTTATATACTTTTCTTTTCATTCTTTTAATCTGACTAATAAATGAAAGTGGCATTCATGCTTACGTACGACCTACTGTCTACGTGAACGACACATTCCATATCATATCTCCAAAAATTATGGATTACTATAAATAAATATTTACTAAATATATATAATAATTAAGACTTTTTTACATTCTTTATATAATTTAATCTTGATCTAAGAGAAAATAACAAGTCCAAACATGCTTGAGAGGACTAGGTAATTAACACACGAAATAGTGAAAGTAATAAAATATTATTAACAAATGGGTAATAAGATATTATAATACATTGATATATTATATTATGAACATTTTTTTGGTTATATTATACTTTATTAACATATTGTAAACCACTATAACTAAAGATAAAGATCGAACAAAAAAATATGGCTAATGTAAGATATTATTATCTCACTTTTTACATATGTGACAATAATGTCATATTCACCACACACTTTTTTTGTGTGTTGTCTATAATTAACCTTCTGATACCAAATATAACTAACAATTTTATATTCATGGTGTTTTAAAATTTTCATTAATTTTATTCCTTCATGAGGATTTATAATTAAATTTTTTCAAAGTGGTTTGTGACACTTTTTAATGTTTAATGATTAATTTCCTACAAAATAATTTTAATGATATTTAAATGGTATTTATATTTAAAGAAATTATATGAATATTTTTCAATAAAACCTTAAATTTTCCAATAATCTTGTTATTAATGAGGGTTTTCAAGTAATACTACCATTTTCCCACTATTTTTTACAAAAAATATTTTAGAAAATGATTTTTTGAAAACCAGACTTAATTTATATCTTTAGTTGGAGAACCTGATTTTTTCTAAAAACCATGTTTTATGAAAATTTTATTAATTTTTTTTAAACTGTTTAAAAGTATTTTTCAAAATGAATTTTTTCCATTTTTATCATTTACCAATGATTTAAATGTAATATTATTTTCATATTCCAATCAAGTCATTTTCAAACCATTTTATAGTGCAAAAGGAATGTTTTTTTACCTCGCATGACATATACATATATACTCTCTATCATTTATTTGAATAATACATAAAAAATATTAAAAGGATACTTTAGAAAAAAAAATATTCAAAAGTGAATTAATATGATAATGACTTTAAAATAGTATTTCAAAACAAAATGATATTTTCCTCAATAATGTTTTAAAAAGTTCTTTTTATAATATTTCAATCCATCAATGACAAAAACCCTTTTTATTACTCTACTTGGGATATATTTTAATTGATACAATCCTTATTCTTCCACTAGATTGGTTATGATTTATTTTTACGAGGATAGTATTAACAATCACTTCGTTGATTTCTTTTAGTCTCCTTGATATATTAAATTTTATATGATAATTTGACATTGAATTTACTCTAAATATCCATATCATTTTCATGGATATGATTATTCCATGAACCATATAACATTTTTCATATGGTGTTTACTTTGAAATTTATTTTATTATTTGGGGAAATATTGATATATCTATATTCATTATTAAATACATATATTTTGATAAGGAATATGGTTTATTCATTACGAGGAATGATTTTGACACGTATGACATGAGTTGGGGACCATTAAAGGTAAGACCTACAGGTTTGGGATCAGTTATTGAAATCCCCTTGATGTATTGGCAGTATCATGGGATGAAATTAGGTTGTAAAAACCCTTCTCATTTGTAACCATTATGTTATATACTATCTTTTAAACGTTCTTGATAGTAGAGTAAAGGATGGAAAAATAAAATATATTTATAACCATTTTGTTTTAAACCAACTTGCAAAAGGTATTAATAGTAATAGTTTAATGTACCTTGGAAACATGACATCTAATAACTATGAATTTCCTTTATCTATAATTCAATTATTATTTATCCATGATATTTTGAATTGATATATATATATATATATATATTCATTTCATTCTTAGTTCATTGATTAACTATCTTGTGTTTTAGTATCGTACCTTTCCATATTGATTTTTTGCTTATCTAGTTATCAGAATGGAATATTACATTACCAAAATTTAATTCACATCCTTATCCATTTTTTAATTACATTTTATGTTCTTTATGTTATTTACCATGCCATAATTATTATTCTCATTGATTCATTATTTATTTTTCTATACTTTACACTTACATAGTATTTAATCTCAAATTTATAATGATTCCTTTACCTATGAATTAAATAAGTGTACTATGAAATATGTGAAGGGATATATTTTATGGAATAAATTTATCCATGAATGATTTATTTTTGTAATTAGTGTATTAATTTGTAAAAAAAACTCATGTTTGTATCAGGTTTACCAAGACTACTAAACTCTTCGGTCTAGTGGGATTTTATTCCTTATAATAATTCCAATATAATTGATAGAAAACACCATCTTTAGACTATATGGAATCAAGTCTCCGTAGTTTGTATCAAAGGAAGTTTAGTTGCATCATTGGGAACTAGATTTAGGATATCATAGAAGAGAGAACATAACCCTATGGTTGAATTTGAGGATATATATAGAATAACATCCTATAATTTTGGTATGGTAGATATTATGTGGTTTTCCTACGAATACATTCATGTTTGGATACTGCAATTGGACTTCATTCTAGATAATACATACCTAGGAGGAACAATGTTTGGCCAGGTTTGTGGTTCATAACTCGACGTATCCTCGTACACAAAAATCTTCCTTACTAAGCACCTAGTTTGACACTCTAAGAGGATACTCTTAGGATAATTCATATTATCTTCGAAAACCATTATGAAGGATTTTTTAAATGGGTGACGTATGTTAAACCAAAGTCGATTTAGATTGAATATAATATTTCTTTATGTTGAAAATCTATGAATGATATTAAGGATAAACATTAGACTAAGGAATAACCTTTTAGGAAATAAATGGATGAAGTATTTATTATTTAGGGTTGTATTGATATCATTAGTTAAAAGGATATTTAGTGATTAGACTTATATAATGGATGTACATCATAGTTAATTTGGAAATTATATGAATTTGGTTTTAGAAAAGGATAGAATGTGTTCTGAGTGATGACCAATAATCTAGAAAGACCAATGGACATGAACCCAAGACAGAAGAATGATAAGGATTTTAGACCAACCACTGACTTGTGCAATATCCTATTTAAAACGTAATTTTTTTAGTTAGAAAATTTTATTAATAAAAATTAATGATGCTTCAGTAATGATTGTTATGAGGTTTATAGAGTAACATACATATCGTATTTTTTGGAAAAAGTTAGAGATATATAGTAATACTTTTCACTATTTTATGGTATTTAAGATTCCTTAATAATATATTTTAGTGATTTAGGCATCAAAATTTAATTTTGGATTAATTATAAAACTAATGGAATCACAACCAAAGAATGAAATTTTGTTTATATAAACATATAATGTGTATTGATTTCATTGTATCCTTTGGAAGTAATATAATTACCCAACATTCGGAAAATCACTTGAATATAAAATGTTGTCCTAATACATTAATTTTTGTTGAAGCACTGGTCTTCCAAATCAAATTATATTAATAGATTTGCGGCCATAAAATCTGCATTGATAACTAACTAGTTTGTTATTAATGTAATCAATCACCCATATAAATATTCACACATTTCCTCCAAGTACATATCACTACATTCCACTTATGTTATCTTACATGGAGACATAGTTATATGTTTGCCCATGTGATTTATGTACATACCATTTTCTTTTTTTAGAGGATGTTTTATGAACCCTTCTCAAGATATGGTATTTCATCATATGAAATATCAAATGATATTCTCTCAAGATTGAGTTTAATTTAAAATGAAGCGATTTATTTAAGGCGGTGATAATTTAACATCCAGAAATTATAAAGTAATCAATTGAATTTGATTGCATGTGTGATTGGAATCACCAACCACATAAGAGATTATAATATCCCAATAAATTAAAATATATTTAATATTTTAAATATATTCATCATACCCTATATATTTAAAGTAATTTAACACTGAGTTATCATGTGTTACATGCAAGAAATACTTTTTTTGATAGCTTGCATTACACACAAGACTGAGTATTGCAAATCAATGATATATTAGTAAAATATTATTATTTAATATAAACTAACCATTATGAATTGAATTAACTAACATATGAAAATATATGGTTTATAAAAAATATATAATGAATTCATTTTTTACTAATTAGAAATGAATGTAAGAATCAATTGAATATATAAAGATTACATTTATAGAAAACTGTCATTGTTCTCACAATGCTATTTATGATAATAAATTAAATTAATTATAATTTTTGAGTTATATTAATTTAAGTTATATATATATATATATAATTCAATAAAATATTTTCTATATTAATCCAATATATTTGATAAGTATATGATAATAACAAACACAAGTTTACACAAAAACATATATTTTTATTAAGGAACTTTTACTGCCTTTTAATAGAGAACCTATTTTAATTAAAAAATTTAAAATTCCTATAGATAACATATGTAAATATAATCTTCATATTTAATATATAAATATAAAAATTAGGTTAGGGTGAATTTTTGGTGTTTTGGGTGAAGTTTCATTTTTTAATAAATAGGAAAAAATACTTAATTTTAGCTCAAAACTGTCATTTCTTCTAATTTATTTTTAAAGATAAATTATATATTAAATTGGTTTTCAAGTATAATTAGTTAATTTTTTTATAAATTAAAATAATTTAGTTAATTTTGATCAATTTAACTTTGTAATTTTATATTGAAACATAGGAAACATTCAAATATTTTTAGTTTAAAACCCTGCATTATCATCCCATCTTCGAGATTAAATTTAAATTAATTTTTGGAACTTATATAAAGGTAATTTGTAAAAATATATTCCATATTTTAAATAATCATAATTTTTAATTTCTAAAAATTTAATCTTATTTGTTGACAAAAAATATTAGTGAATGAAATTAAAATTAATTAGAACAATTAAGGTAAAATTTAACTTTAAAAAGGACCAAACCATAATCTTAAGGGCCGAAATGACCAATAAAAATTTTCAAAACCCATTTAATTTCCAATTTTAGACCCTGTACTCTATTTTATAGAATTTTTTCCAATATTGGATCCATTTTAAATGTAAAATTTTTTGGTGCAATTCCCTTTTTCAAAATTTACAACAGTGTCACCACACCTCCACTATAAAAATGGTCTCCTCTCCTTCGACTTCCTCACACCACTCAAGACATGTTGGATCAACCATAATATTAAAAAATATCTCCTAAAATAACTCTCCGAATCCTATAATACTAAACATGGAAATAAATAAATCCAAAGAGGCACTTTGGTGCAAATGAAAATGAGTTACCTGATTCAGAGGTAACAAATTTTCTCAAGATCTTTAGTTTTATTTCTATTGGCCACCCTATAAATTTTACTTATTTTATGATTATATAAAATTTATCATAAATAAATTGATATATTTTTATTCTATTTTTTTACCTAAACTTCCAAAAACTTTTATTCAATGGGTAACGAACATACGATTTATTTGTGTGGCGAACTACGGTCTCAAAAATGATGATTCTTTATTTTTTACATCACCACATTTCATGGATCATAATTATGATGGAAACAATGTTTTATATGATATATATGATACTTATTATGTCATTAATATTTTTCAATACTTTAAAAACACATATCTTTTTACTTTCTATTTTGTGTTTGTATGATAAAATCATTTTAAGAAGTGTGGTCTATCAACCCCTCAATGAAATGTGATTCATCCACACTATACATGGATCATATAAAGAATGGTTTTTATAAAAATATGTTATAATTATGAAACAAATGTGATAATAGAATTATAATATAAAAATATATAATTTTATTGTTAATATTGTAATATGTCAACAAAATTAAAAGAGTATTCGTGTGTATATACGGACTACGGTCTCCATAAACGATGCATTCAATTTCATATCTCCAAATATTTTATATTATTATAAATACATATTTACTAAATATATATGATAATTAAATCATGTTTTATGTCACGAACCGTCCCTCGGGGCCCATTCCATGACTACCCCAACCCCGCCTTCCATAGGCCAGGGGCTAGCAACTAGCACCGGAAAGGCATATCCCTATAACGGGAAAGTATTTAATTTTTAATCAATAAAGACACATAGTCCATGAACAAAACAAGAAGCAACAACACAGACTAGAATGAAACAAAAAGAAACCACGAAGTAAATTGATGTAGTAAAAGAGTGCTTAAAGTACAGGGCCGGAAAATACAAGCCCAACTGTAAAGTAAAAGTACAACTGAAAGTTACAAATACAAATAAAAAGTAAAAAATATATCATGGATCGTCCACCGAGGATCATACTTGAAGGGTAGGTACAGATCATCTCCAAAACACTCCACATCAGCTCGTCTCCTCTGTGTACTGTCTGGTCCTGGCTCCCTCAAGTCTCAACCCAGCTACTCATCATCTGTACAAGAGATAACAATGTGCGGGCGAAGTCCATGGAGGGGTGAGTATAACGATACTCAATAGGGATCCTGATACCCTCGTAGGTCAAAGAGAGTTCCAAAAAGGAAAAACCCAAAAAAAAAGACATCAACTATACTTTGTTTTAAGCCCATACATATACCTAAGTTATCCAAATATACTCATCTCATACATGAGGGAAGAATACCACAAATGTAACACCACAATGGTTGAAGTACCTTCCAGGTAACACCACAAAGATAGAAGTACCACATAGGTAACACCATATAGATAAAAGTACCACACAGGTAACACCACGATGGTAGAAGTACCACATAGGTAACAACACGAAACTAGAAGTACCACACAGGTAATACCATGAAGATAGAAGTACCACACAGGCAACACCATGAAGGTAGAAGTCTCAGCTCAAACCAGGTATAACTTAAGGATAGAATAAAATATGACTATTAATAAGCTAGATCATCTTATTATATTAGAAAGAATTACTGCTGACCCACACAGGATTGATAGGTACTAACCCCCACTGACCCAAAATGGATTTGACCTGCCCATGATCGATAGGTACTAACCCCCGATGACCCACATAGGATCTGACCCACACAGGATCGCTGATCATTGACCCACACAGTAATGGTATGCGTTGACCCACATAGGATCGCAGAGCGCTGACCGACACAAGATCTGATTGGTTTTGACTCACATAGGATCAATGTTATTTGATTACGTTACATCCAACCATAGGATTCTTCACACCCGGTGCACTTGAGTTTTGTAGAATCTTACCCTCGAGATATAGTTCATACCACGACCTCCACTAAACTACATAGAGGGGTAACACCAAGTACCTCCATGTTGTAAGGGTTCCAACACGATAAATGGTGTGTCAATCGGATGCTCGGTCTGTGAGTCATAAGCATTTTAGTTTCGAGGGCCCGGTAGGATTTGGGTACGATCCAACCTGACCCTATTCTAACATCATCCAAAATTCAAGAGGAGTATATCAAAAGGACAAAATCTCTCCAAGGGTCCCAACACCACAGACGGTTCGTCAAAAGAAACCCCAGATTTCATGATATGACCCTTTAAGTGTTTTAGTGTCTCGTTGGGGCCGTGGTCTGATCCGACCCGGTCAGACCGACCCTACCCGACTTTTAAGGGAGTGCGGGCCACCTCGGAAGGGAGTGGCCCGGCCCGCATGGGGGTGCAGCCCGGCCCGCTAGGCGCACGACCCACTGGGTAGGCAGCTCGGCTGCGCGAGGCGCGGCCCGTAGCAGGGTGGAGTGGCGGTTGTGGTGGGGGCCACCCTAGCCGCTACCTGGGGGTGAGTCCCTCATACTTCTCAAACGGTCAAGTTGCCATTTCGTTCTTGAGCGGCAGTGCCACGTGGGTTCTGCACGGTCGCCGTAGACCTCTCCAGAGGCACGGGTTCTGCCTCTTCCATCGGGGCTTCGGTCACGGCCTCCCTACTACCACATAATGAGTTGGTCACTCCGCCCTTCCCATTCGCGGCCAACCAATTTGTCGGACGCCTCCTACGACCATTGCGGCTGATGAGCCGGGACCCCTTGCTCACCGGAAGCATGGTGGTCATGCCACCCTTCTCTTCCGCGACCGGCCGATTTTTCGGCCACCTCCTCTGACCACCGTGGCTGACGAGTCGCGGCCCCTTGCTCACTGTCAGTGTGCTGGCTGCGTCGCCATTCCCTTCCACGACCAGCTGATGTGTCGTCCACCTCCTCCGACCGCTGCGGCAGACGATCTGTGACCACTTGCTCACCGGTGGCATGTGATGGTGCACCACCTCCATCGTAGCTGGTTAGTACCACCGCGCCAGTGGTATTCCACAGAGAACTCAAGGGTGGAAAGGTGGCTGAGGGTCTAGTCTGGGATCGTTAAACATCTCCCTCCGCGGTAGCTTGTGATCAAGAGAGAGGATTAAAGGGTTAAACTATCTCTTGGAATTTAATACCAAATAAACTACTACCTCATGATTGATGGTGAACGCCCGCAATTGAGGAAGTGGGTAAGTGATTGTCATAGACCGCAACTAGCCTCTAACGACGCCGCTTGATCATCGATCCTTGGTTCAGTGTTTCACTGTCGCTCTTCATCGCTTGTCAGAACCGACTCTGTCCTTCAAGGTTAGCATCCCAGTGCTTCACTAGCACTTCATTGCTTGGAGAACCAATGCTAATACCTCCCCTCAAGCTCTATATAAATAGGAGTGGGGGTAAAGAAACGTTTATGGAAATTAATGGGGCTCATTAATAAGGAATCTTATTAATTCCTAAATATTGTTGTTAGTTAGGATTGAAGGGTCAAGCAATTTATTGGCTTGACACGTCACTGGCCCCACCTTGCCGCTTTTCCATTGGACGAAAAGAATGAAAATAAAATAATAATATTATTTTATTTATTCTGTTAAAAATTACCAAAATCAAACTTTTTTCCAGACCTACTACGGCCGAAGTGAATCCTCCCTTATGTGAATCCCGACACTATAGCTTCAATGGTGCCCTTCAGATTTAAAATATGTGCAACGATTCAGAAGATAGAAAATGACGCTAGCGCGTATACTGAACATACCAAAAAAAATATTATAAAATTAATAACAGTCACCCTCTACTCGCACTGGTTGAGTTTAGGCTCCGCCTAAGGAGAACATTCCATCACGAGCTCAATGCTACTTCTCAGATTTTAAATCTGAGTTACCGTTTAGATGTTATGGATTTTACAATAAAATAATTTTCTCATAATTATTTTATTTATGGCCTAAAACTAACATTCATTATTGGCCCGTACCGACCAATGTTAGTATCAGCCTTTGGAAAGGATTCCCTCATGAGTTTAGCAGTGGTATCAGATTTTCAATCTGAGTTACCGTTCATGAGTTATAAGCATTTGAAAAATAAAATAACTTTATTTAATTATTTTATTTACAGTTATGCCATTTTTTGGTTTTATCACCGGAGGCCTACGCCGACTAAACATAAGTCATCCCTAGGGTAAACCTGTTATCCTAAACACAATGGTGACCTTGTATTTATGATTAGGGAAACCATTTAAAATTTATCCCACATTTGTAGGAAAACCACTCACACATGCTATATAAAGTTTAAGAAAACATTGATGGATCATTATGGACACTTCGGGCCCCAGAATCACGTGCCGTCAGATTTTGGGGTCTTGAAATCATCCCAAATAATTTAAAAAAATTATATGGAATTTTTTAGTCTTTAAATTTTAAATTAATAACATTATTAAATCATGATCTATTTGAGAATAAGAATAAATAACAGGTCAATATATATTTGAGAATCCCATGCAATTAACACTCGAAATGTGAAAATATTGAAAGATTAATAACAAATGGGTAATAAGATATTGTAATAAGTGGAAATATGATATTTTAAACATGATTATAGTTATGGTATAAGTTAATAACATATTGTCAATGACTATATAGAAGGTTTAATATCACACATCAAATAGAATATTAAGGTGAGGGATTTTCATCTACCTTTTTACATCTGTGTGACAAATGTCATATTCACCACACACTTATTTTGTGTGGTGTATCTACTGCACCTTTTTTATATGATATTATTATTGATTTTATATTCAAGGTATTATAAAATTTTATTTTATTTTATTCTTTCATGATGATTATGATTTAAAATGTTTCAAAGTTGTATAGGAGACGTTGGAATGTTTAAATATTTTTTTCCTCAAAAATAATTGTAGTAATTTTTCAAAGGTATTTTCATTCAAGAAAGTTATATGACCATTGTTCAATAAGACCAATATAATTCATATCATGAGGTTATTATTTATATTTTTAATTTATTAATACCGTTTTTCTATTATTTTGTACTCAAAATTTTTTAGAAAACGTTTTTTAGAAAACCCAACATAATTTCTCTATATAGTCGGAGAACATGTTTTCTTCTAAAAGTAGGATTTATTGAATTTTTCTCATAAATTGATTTACCCATTTAAAAATGATTTAATAATTTTTTTTATTCTTCTTTTCTTTTACCCATTTTTTTAAGGAATTTTCTTATTTCATTCCAAACAGGGTATTTTCCTAACTTGTTTACCATGAAAAAGGAATGATATTTTCACCTCATACGACGTGTACTGATTTACCCTCAATCATTTCATTGAAGATTACTTTGATTTTCTAAAGGATAATTAATTATTAAAATAGTTTTAAAGTTTATTTTTTCTAAAAAGGTATTTCAACAGTTATTAAAAAAAAGATATTTTCCTAAATAATTAATATAAATGTTCTTTTTGTAATAATTCCATTCATCACCGATAACAAATATTTATTTTACTCCACTTGGGATATGTTTTATTGATACCATAATTATACTACCTCTATATGGTTTATTATTGATTTCTCTAGGGATATTATTCACATTCACATCCTTGATTCCTTTAACTCCCCATGAATTTTTCAATTTCCGATAATCTTTTGAAATTGAATTTCTTCTAAATTTTTATATAGTTTTTATGGCTATGAATATTTATTTAACTATATACCATTTTTTATATGGTGTTTACTATGAAAATTATTTTATTATTTGGGGAAATATTGATAGATCATTATTATTAATTCAATATGGATATTCGATATGGAATAGTGTTTATTTGATATGATGAATGCCTCATACATGTTATACATTAGGTGAGGACTTTTTAAGGTATTCCATATGGGTCAGGGGCTGGTTAAGTAAATCCCCTTGATGTATAAGTAGAATCATGGGATGAAATTAGGTTGGAAAATCCCATCACATTTTTATCCATTATGTTATAAAATGTATTTTGACTGGTATTTCCAGTAGAGATAAGGTTAGACAAATAAAATTGGATGGTATCCAATATGTTTTAATCCGTATTGTGAAATTTATTAATGGTAACAGTTCAATGCACCTATGAAACATATTTTCAATCATTAATAATTTCATTTTTTGAGAGTTCATTTATTATTTATCCATGAGATTTTTCATCGACATATCTATGGATACATTTCATTCTTAGATATTAGATTAAATAAAGTTCATTTCCTTTTATTAACTTGAAATATTTATTTATATTAACTATTTTTTTGAAATGGCATATTACCTAGTCATGTTGTTTATACACTTCCTTATTAATTTTTTTTACATGGTATGTGTTTTCAGTTATTTACTATGACATATTTTAAATTATATGATTCATTATTACTTTCACTATAATTTAACCTTACTGAGCATTTTAGATCACCCTTATTATTTTTAAATTAACATGAAATCCAATAATCATATTATGAATGATATGTAGATATTTATAAAATGGAATAAATTTATCCTAACAATAAAATAAACAATGTTGTAATTAGTGTATTTTTTCAATAAAAGACTCACATATGTATATAGTTTACCAAGACTACTAAACTCTTCATTCCATTGAGATTCGATTCCTTGTAATGATGCCAATGAAATTGATAGTAGCTAGAAGATCCAAGCTTTTGGGGGGGTTTTTCCATAGTTGGCTTCATAAAACGTTTAATAGAATCCATGTGAACTAGATTTAGGAAAACATAGAATATGGAACATAAACCTAAAGTATAATTTGAGGATAATTATATAATAACACAAAATAATTTTTCTACGGTATGTATTATGTTGTTTTCCTAGAAATACATCCATTTTTGGATACTTCAAGTGTAAGTGGTTCTTGAACATATGTAACTATGAGTAAAAACTATGAGAAGGTGTGCCAGGCCTGAATCAATGTAACCTAGTACATGAAAATGATCCTTACTACACACTTGGTTTGACACTCTCAGGTATATACTTAGGATAATTCACATTTTATTTACAAGCCATTGTGAAGGAATTTTTCCATGGATGACCTAGTTTAAACCTAAGGTGTTTTAGGTTTTAGATAAGATGTATTGATATAGAAAAACAAAAAAAATGATATTGTGGATAAATCACAGAACAAGGAAGGACCTATGTGGAAATAAATGGATTAATTATTTATTTAGTAGGGTTGTATCAAAAACATTAGTTAAAAGGATATTTAGTGATTATCCATATTTCAAGGATGTCCATAATAGTTATTTTGGAAAATATATTAATTTGGTTTTAGAAACTAATAACATATATGTTGGATCAAAACCGATCATATTTGATAAGGTCATGGGACATGAAAACATGATCAAAGGAAGAAAAGGGTTTCAAAGTGACCACTGACTTATGAAATGTCCTGGTTAATATTTCATTGTTTTTATTTAAAAAATTTGATGAATAAATATTAATGATGAAGAATTAGTGTTGGTTTTGAGGTTTAGATTTTTATTTCCTTTCCATAATATTTTTGTAAAATAGTTACAAATAAATGGATTGACTTGTAACCCTTTTCTTGGCCTTAAGTCAATTTAGAAATATATTTTAGTGCTTCATGCATCGGAATTAATTTTTTTATGAATTTTATTACTAATAAAAGCACAACCAAATGATGAATTTTTCATTGAAATATATCATGTAAGTATATATCAGTATATCCATATGTAGTAAAATAATTAGCCAACGTTAGGAAAATGACTTATACATAAAAAAATTCATAATACCTTAATTTCTGTTGAACCTACGGTATTCTAAATCATTCCATATTTTTTTAATTTGAGGCCCTCATCATTTTGGTGGTTTTTCGATTTTTTTTATGGATGAACTCAATCAGAAGCCATAAATATTTCTTCCTTTCCTCAAAGAACATACCACTACTTTCCACTAATGTTATTCTACATAGACACCTAGTTATATGTTATTCTATATGACATTTTTACTCCCACTGTAATTTTTATAGAGGTTGTTTATCAAAATTTCCTCGCAATGTGGGATTTCAACATCCGAAATATCAAAAAATATTTTACCAAGATCTAGTTCAATTTCCAATTAGGAAATTTATTTAATATGGGGAGAGTGTAACACCCTAAAATTCAAAATTAAACCCTTATATTTGATAGCGTGCACGACATGCATCACCAAGAATGTATGGACATATAATAACCCAAGAAATAAAAATATTTTTAATATTATAAATATATTAATCCTATTATATATATTTGTGTGCATGGAACATTGTGTTATCATATGTTACATGGAAGTGTGTCTTTCTTTAATTTCTTATATTACACATAGCACTGATATTTACCGAATAATAATATATTCATAGAATATTATTATTTAATATAAAGTAGCCATTATGAATAGAAATAAATAAATTATAAAAATATATATTACACAAAATATAAAATTAATTCCTTGGTTACTAATTATAAATGGATAAAATAATCTATTGAATATAAAAAGAGTATTTTTATTAAATAATTTCTTTATGCTCACAGTGATTTTTTATCCTTATAATTTAAATTAATATCAATTAGAGGGTTATATTGATGTAATATATATATATATATTATATTAAATAAAACATATTTTATATATCATCCAATATATTTTTTAAGCATAACATAAGAACAAGCACAATTTTACACATAAAAACCTGTGTTTTTTAGTCACTTTTAATACATTTTAATAGAGAACCTTTTTTAAATCTAGTTTTATTAAATTTTATAGATTATATATCTCAAAATAAAATTAATATTATAAGGAAAAATATAAAAATTAGGTTAGTATGAATGTTTTTTATTTTTATGTGATGATTAATTTTTTTGTAATAATGAAAAATAATGATTTTTTTGTTCAAAAAGGTTTTACATATAATTTATTTATAAGGATAAATTAAATTTTAAATTGTTTTTAAATTTTAATTAGTTAATTTGTTAAAAATTAATACAATTTAGGTAATTAGGATCAATTTAACTTTGAAATTAACTGTAAAAACATAGCAATCTTTTAGATGTTTTTACATTAAAACCTTGCATTGTTTTCCGGTCTGTACAATTAAATGTAAATTAATTTCTTCCCCTTATGTGATGTGATTTCGAATAATGGATTAAATATTTCTAATCATAGAAATTTACAATTTTTTTAAGATAAAATAATTTTTGTCCAAATATATTAGTAAAACTAATAAAAATTAATTAAAATGATTAAGGTAAGATAAAGCTTAATAAGGGAGTAAACCCTAATCTTAGGGGACCAAATGACCTAGAAACATGTCCAAAAGCCATTTAATATCAATATTTTGACCCTATATTCCATTGGATCTACACTTGTCCATTATTTTATCCCCCTTTAATTGGAAAATCATGGGTGAAATTTCCTTTTCCAAAATTTATAAGAGTGGTACTCCTCATCCACTGTAAAAAGGCCTCCTCGCCTCCCATTTACCCACACCAATAAATACTATTTTTCTAGAAAAAGATATACCCAAATAGATACTAAATATACCTCAAATAATCTTATAAGCCTCACCTTGGATATAATGATATTCAAATAAGTGATTCGCTGTAAACCAAAAGGAGTTACGCGATTAAGAGGTAACATCTTTCCCCTAGATCATTAGTTTTATTTCCATTCTCCACCCCATAAAACATCATTATTCCATTATTATATGATATAAAATTATAATAAATATACATATATGTTTTTATGTTATGTGTTTGAGCTACACTGATAATAACTTCTATCTAATGGGTAAAAAACATATTGTTTATGTGTACGGAGAACTACTGCCTCACCAAATGATGATTGTTCATTTTTCCTTCACCACCATTCATGGTTCATAATTATGATTGAAATTATGTTTTTGTATGATATATATTATAATTATTATGTTTTTATCCATATTTAATTATTTTATAAGACATATCATTATACTTCCATTTTTGTGTACATATGATAACATTGTTTGTGGAAGTGTGGACTACCACCATCTCAAAGTGATGTGACTCGTTCACACTATACATGGAATTTATAAAGGATAGTTTTAATAAACATATTTAATATATATATAATATATATGATAATTTAATTATAATATTAATATATATAATTTTATTTTCATTCGTTTAATATGGAAAACGCATGAAAGTAGCGTTCATGTGTATGTACGACCTACTATCGCCATAAACGTTGCATTCCATTTCCCATATCCAAATTTTATGGATTATTATAAATAAATATGTAATGAATATATATGATAATTAAATAATTTTTTACATTATTTATATTATTAAATCATGATCAAATTAATAACAACAATAAATAATAAGTCAAAACATACTTGAGAAAACAAGGCAATTAATACCCGAAATAGTGAAAATAAGGAAAGATTGTTAGCAAATAGGTAATAAGTTATTTCAAGAAGTTGAAATAAGATATTATAAAAATGAATATGGTTCTATTATATGATATTAAAAAATTTTAATCAACTATATAATAAGATAATTTCCACCAAACAAAAACAAGGTTATGGTAAGAGGTTTTCATCTCACTGTTTTCGTCTATGAGATAAATGTAATATTCACCGCTCATATATTTTATGGTGTGTATCTAAAATCCTTATTGATATATTATATCCTTAATAATTTTATCTTAATTATAGTTTTAAATTTAATTTAATTTTATTCCTTCACGAGGATTGTGATTTAAAATGATTCAAAGTTGTATAAGACACATTAGAATGTTTAAAAGTTATTTTCTGGAAAAACAATTTTAATAATCATTAAATGGAATTTACATTGAAATTAATTATATGAAAATTGTTCAACAAAACCCATAATTTTCATATTCTATGGTTATTCATGACCTTTTCCAATTATTGGTACCATTTTTTCACTCTTGCTAACCAAAATGTTTTAGAAATTTTTTTTAGAAAACCCGACATCATATCCCTATTTTTTCAGAGAAATTGTTTTCTCATAAAGCCCTTTTTTTAATAAAATGTTTTCAAAAATGGTTTTAAAATTTTCAAAATGATTTAGTAAATTTATTTTTACCCTTTTTTCTTTTAAAAATATTTTCAAAGTAATATTCTTATCGCTTTTCAAACAAGGAATTTTTCTAAACCTTTTACAGTAAAAAATTAATTTTTTTTACCTCATTCTAAATTTTCAAATTTAAAAACTACTAATTAATTAAAGCTTTATTTGAAACGTTTAATGGTAAATATTTAAAGAAAAAAATTTCAAAAATGATTTTCCAAGAATGTTTTTAAAAAGTTATTTCAAAAGAAAAGTAAATTTTCTTCCAGAATGTTTTTAAAAGTACTTTTTATATTAGTTCCATTAATAAACAAAAAATCCATTTATTTTATTCCACTTGGGTTACGTTGTATTAATACCATCTTTACTATTACTCTGGATGGTTTATGATTTATTTCATTAAGGATTATATTCACATTCAATTACTTGATTCCTATTAGTCTTCTTCAAATATTCAATTTCCTATGTTCATTTCATATTGAATTTATCCTAAATATCCCTATCATTTTCATGGTTATTATTATTTTCTAAACATTATACCATTTTTCATACGATTTTTACTTTGAATGTTATTTTATTATTCGGTGAAATATTGATAGATATATATTATTTATTCAATACCAATATTTGATAAGGTATTTTGTTTATTAGATTCTAGGAATGGTTTGAACATGTAAGACATTGGTTGGGGTTGTTTAATGAAAACCATACGAGTTGGGGACTAGTTAATGTAGGGTCTATGCGGCATCGATAATCTAATAGAATGAAATTAGTTTACATAAACCAGGAGTTTTTGTAACTAGTGTGTAAAATTATCTTGTTAATGTATTGAATGTATACATAAGGATAGAAAAACCAAATTGGTTTGTATTCAGTATGTTTTAAACTGCCTTGTAAATGGTCTTGATAGTAATGATTCAATGTACCTAAGAAACATGATGTCTCATAATTATGAATTTTTTTTATTGATAATTCATTTATTATTTAACACTCAGATTTTTCATTAACATATATATAGAAGAATTTAACTATTCTTGCATTTATTAAATGGAATATGTTTTAGTTTATTTCCATGCTATATAGATTTTTCCTAACCTAGTAATTTGAATAGAATATTACCTTTCCATATTGTTTATGCAATTCCTTCTCTGTTTGAATGTTACATGGTATATGTTTTCATTTATTTACCATTCCATAATTATTATTCTCATTGACTTTCTATTTCTTGCACTATATTTTACCCTTATTTAGAATTTGAGCTCACCCATATTATGTTTCCTTTCCCTAGAAATCCTTGAAGCATACTATGAAATATATATAGGGATATACTTGATGGAATAAATTTTTCCTTGAAAGAAAAAAAAATTATATTGTAATTAGTGTATTAATTTTATATAAAAGGAACATGTATGTATGTGGTTTAACAAGACTTCTAAACACTTAGATCCATCAATATTTGATACCTTGTAATCATTCCAATGTAATTGATAGCTGACACTGACTCTTGGAAATCTGGGGTCAGGTTTTTACATTATTCATTCATTAATAAATTATAGAGTGTTTTTGAAAATGTTAATAACATATAAAAAATCTATATTACGATTTATAATCCCATTTATGATTCTTTTATAACATCTTATCACCTCGTTCGTTAATAATCATGAATTATATAGATTTTTTGGGTGTTAATTTCCCTTTTTTATCATGCATGTTTTTTCGGGAAAGATTTGGTTCTTACACATATTCTATGGGTATTTCATATCTATAATAATAATCAGGACATAATTATCATATTTATTAATAAATTATACTGTTAATATCAATTATTAAATATGGTTTTTAGAAATGAAGTATGTCACGATCATGGAGACAGTAGTCTGTACAAATGCATGAGTAATGTTTATATTTTTAAATGATCATTATTGGAAGAGGTAAATAATATTTAATCTTTCTAGGGTGATCATAATGTCATAAATACCATATTATAACATTAAATATTCCAATATATATCATTCATATGGTTTGGTGATTAAAAGAGAGTCACATCGTTTGCTGAAGGTGGTAGTCCACACATACACGAACAACATTTTCATCATTCATTGAGTGATAATATATGAAATAAAATGATATATATTATCTTCAAAGATGATAATTATTTCGTTAATATCATAAAAAAGACATTTATATCACATAAAATCTTTAAATTTATCCTTATCACCTTCTATTTAAATCACTAGTGGAAGATGTTTCACATTTCTATGTGAGGCGGTAATATGTCGTACACACAAACGATGTAAACTACTCTCCTATGGAATGAAGATTAAAAAGGTATTTGTGGAATAATAACATTATAGTTATAATTATGTTTTAAATATCATATATATATACTTTATTTCAATATTAATACCCAATCATGAAAGGTTGTGATGAAAAAACGAATAACATCGGTTCTGAGGGTGGTAGTCTGTCATACCCATGAATAATGAATTCGTGACCTATTTAATGGAATATGAGATGGTTGTAGTTTATTAAATTATTATAAAAACATATCATTACATATAAGATACTGTGTTTGTTATATCGTCACTATTTAATAATAATTGAAACATGTGGAGGTAGAAGTAAAATAATATCTCTTGTTGAAGAATATTACCTCTTATTCAGGTATCCCCTTTAGGATTACACCAAGGCCTTCCTAAGTTGGATGTATGAAAAACATAAGGATTATAAGTTGGAAAAGTGATGTTTTTAAGTGATTTTTTATGGTATTTTTTGAACAAGAATGGTATTAATTTCTGAAGAATATAAGAGAGTGGTGGAATTTTATAACTGAGGTGGGTGGAACACTTGTAATTTTACGAAATACTTCAATCATACCCACGTTTTAATCATGAATCAAGCCTAAACAAATGTCTATTATAGAACATATATTATATAGTGTAAAACTATTTCAGGAAAATTGATGTTGGAAAAGTGAGTAGGTAATTTTTAACCCTTATCGTTTTTAGTTTAACCCCAATAAATCTATTTTTACCTTATTCGTGGTAATTAATTTTTACTAGTTTCACTATTTATTTTGGTAAAAATTTAGTTGACCTTATTATGAATTATAAATTATTATTATTATTAATATGGAATAAATTTTAATAAATTAAATTTACATAATTGGAACATTTTAATTTAAAATTAATCCCATAGATGCGAGGAGAAAACCTCTTTTCATAGAGAAAATGCTCAAATGTTTAAAATGATTTCATATTAAAATTAGATATGAAAATGATTAAAAGGAGATTAATTGTACTAATTAATATATAATTTATCATATGGTACTTATAAACTAATTCATAACATAATTTAATTTTATAAATAACACAAACAAAATGGTAGTTTTCTTTTAAAGTTGGTTATTTTCATTATTCATCGAGAAATGAAATATTTCAAAAAAATATCAAAAATTAACCCTAAGATAATTTTGATATGATGATATAAAAAATGTTTTTTATATTTTCAAATAAATTTTATAAAATTATTAAATGTAAATTTTAAATCATGATTGTAATGTTTGATGAAACTGTTATTTGTAGAAATACAGTTTTTTAAAAAAATTCATTATCATTAAAATGATTATTATTTTATATATAATTAATAGATAACTATAATATTCATATTTTTTAGTACTACTCATTCCCCTAAATTAATATCTAGGTTATTATGCTCATTCATAAATAATAATAATTTAATTGAGCATCATATTTCATTCAAACCCACTATTTCATGCACTGCAAGATATCAAAGAGGTTGAATTATATAAAAATAAATATATCATAATGACTCATGATATAGTTTTCCATTAAATAATTTGTTTCATTTTTCTTAAAATATATCAAATATTATGTTCATATTTTAAAATAATTTCTTTTAACATTCATGGGATTCAATAATTTTATTTTCTAGAAAGATCAATTGTATTTTACATGTATGTATTGAGTATTATAAGATGAATCAAGAAATGATAAAAAAAAGTCATATCTTTCACATTTATGGAAAATTCGATAAAATAATTATATATTAATGATTTTATAAGACTGGACATTGGAATTTATTTCATCCATTTATTACTTCAGATAAATATATTCCAATATACAAAATTATAGATTAATTATGAACAATATGATTTCTTGTTAATTCCTTTTAGAGTTACTAATTCTCTTTATATATTCATGTGATTCGTGAATTGAATCTTATAGAAACAACTAGACACATTTTAGTATTTTCTTATGATGATATTTATATTAATTAAATATTGAATAAATATCATAAAATGAATTTATAGATGTTATTAGAGTCATTTAGTGATCATCAATTACATGTCAAGTAATCTAAATGAAGAACATATATCAAAGGGGTAAAATTTATGATGAATTTTTTTTATGATAATGTACATTTTTGGGATGACAAACATTTTTTTTGTGATTCATAGTTTTACTTATTTTAATGAAACTACTGAAAATTCATTTTGAACTTATGTAAGTTAGAATCACCTTAAAAAAAATCTCTAGAAATGAAAATTGGATTAAATGTAATAGAAAATATATTAAAGAGTTTAAAGTGGTGATGAATAGTTTTACGTGTGCTCTGAATTTGATATATTATTATCAAGGTAAGTGGGTTGATGTATATTATGATGCATCAGTAGAGGGGTTAATACAAGGTCTCATTCAAGGAGATACTCTAGTAGTATATGGACAATTACTATAACATAGAATTATTAATGGTTTTTATTACTTGAAAGAAAAAATTCATTAAATTTTCTATGTGAAAATAATGATTCTTTAATGTTATTGAAGTTTGATGTATATTTTCTCCCACCAGGACATAATCCTAAGATAACAACGATCATTCAAATATATATAGGCCTTTAATTTTTTAATTTTCATATACAAAAAGGGAATATAATATTATGGTAGATACCTTGAGTAAAATGTCTTAGAACCATGTGGTGGAGGTTGTAGATATATAACATTAAATGACGTTCTTATTAGAATATTTATATTTGGAGACAAATAAGAAATGATATTGAATGGTTTTGTCACATATATATTTTATTTTTATGCACTTTCCTTTAGTAAATAAGGTAAAATTATCTTATTAAGAATGTAAGAGGATAAGTGACACCTTATATTGTGGAGATAAAATTAAGGGATGGTCATTCAAAACATACTTGATACAATTTATTAGAGATAGTATGGTAGTTACAATATGATTAAAGTAATTTTTAAAATTTAATTCATAAATATAATGGGAAATTTATCTCAATTATCTTATATGATGTAGCTTTAAGTGAAGTGTAAATTTATTATTCTGGAAAGATTAAGGATATAATATGATTTTTTTTCTTATTTTTTTTATTTTTAATATATAATTGTTGAGAATTAATGTCCCAAAGGGTGATTGTATAATTTTTCTATGTCATTATGGATAGGGGAGACATAATTAATTGATTTAATGGTTTTTCTTCTGAGATCATCATTGGAACCTAATGTGATTTTATAATTTGTGGATCATCTTATAAATTCAATATATATTACAAGTTCAAGATATTTTTTTAGTTGAAAATATGGGTATGATATATGTTATGGAAGTGATTTGTATTTAAAGGGATTCTGAAACATATTTTATTATATGAATATCTTCATTATACATAATGGTTTTGGAAGGTACTTAAAACACCATGAGTAATCAGCTGATGTTGACTATGATTTACCAACATTGGATATATGGGAAACTAAAAAAGAGAAAAAAAAACTAGGGTATGTTCTTTAAGCTCAATAATTGGATTTTGGGAGTTCATGGGAGGGTCATATCCATTTAGTCAAAGTTATTAAAAACCCACAATTAATAATAAGGAATTAAAATGGTACTTTTAAATATTGTATGGTATAACAATTTGATCACTAATATATAATGTTGGGATAATGGATAAGGACTCCTAGAATATAATACTATAGAATAAATTATCTATTTTGTTCAGTGGGTCAAGAAGACAATGAAAATGAATCTCATTGAATAAAATTCATAGGTGGATCATCAAGATCCTTCTTCTATCTTTATAAATATTAATTTTTTATTTTTGGGAGTGTCTAAAAGATTTGTATACTGAATAAATTCGAAGTATGGGATGTATTATTTTCAGAATTTTCCACTTTTTGAAATCAAGAAATTGAATGGAGATGTAAAATATCATATTTCATAATTATCAAAGTATAAAGAAAGCTATAATATTTTTCATGGTTCACAATTGATGAGTTATTAAAAATATTTTTCCCATGTGTTGAATAGGGAAATGAATGGCTTGGAACTGGACATGTATTTTCTTAAGAAACCAATTGGGTTATTTATTGCAAAAAATATATTTTTATAGGTTATATCATCTTATAAATTTGAGTGATGTAGTATTAAATAAATCTTAAATAAGATAATTATGACAGATTGAATCATATGAAATAGTAACGACTATCATTTTTTGTGGAAAACATGTCCTATTGAATTTATATGGGAGAAAAATATTATATTTGGGAGAACTATAACTCCTTCAAATAGTTATTTGATCATTTATTTAAGGTTTTTTATATTATTTTTAATCTCTATATAGAGATGGTTTTCAGATATGTATGGGTTTTTCTTGGTTGAAAAACCATGCACATAAAAAAGAATTTTAAATTTTCTTGTATAGTGTTTACTACATGGTTAAATAATATTTATTGTTCATGATGTATTTTGGAAAAATATAGACACTAAGGATTTCATTCTTTATGAAAAATCAAATAAGTGTCCATGAATACCATGTAATTAGTGAAAAGTACACTGAATTAATTTAATACTATATTTTTTATATTTACATTAATTATGATATTAAACCAAATTTTAATTAGTTTATGGATTTTATATATTGTTTTTTAGGGCCTTCTTCAATAAAACAAAATAAATTATGTTGAGAGTTTGGTGGATCAGTAATAGATGAAAAGTAAATGATTTTCAAACTCTTGGATTCTATGTTCTCCATATCTCTCTCTTTCTTATTTATATCATGAAAAATCTAAATTTTAAATGGTATAATAAATAAAATAATCACTAGGTTGATTTATTGGTATTATGAATTAAATGATCAGAATGAAGACATTATCATTGGGTCTCAATTTATGGAATTTTATGAACTCATATACGGGTCAGATGGGTTATATATATTTTTATTTTGAAAATAAATTTAATTATTATTAATTTATTTAAAAAATTATTATTTTTAAATTATACAATATATTTTATGACATATTATTTGTGGGTTTTGAAGCGTTATATTTGAAAAAAAATGTTCTTTTCAAAAAAAATATTTTTTTATATACATAACACATTTTATCAAATTTTGGGATTTTGATTAAATGGTTTTGCAAATCACATTTAAATGAAATATTTGATCAATTATTTCCAATTAGTGTTTTTATTTATGTGATTTTCTGAAATAAATTTTTGATTATTCGTTAAAATTTAGTAACAGTTTTGGATTAAATGATTTTCCTATGATTTTATGGAATGTATTAATTTTGAAATTTATACAAGAAAAAAGTTATTGATTATTTTTCAAATGAATGAGTGTATATATCCTCTATTTTTTATGTTAATTTATTTGATAAATAAATAAGGTTATGTTATTTTAAGGCTTAATTAGTGATCAATGACATGAGACTTAGGGATAAGCTCTATACTATAACATTTTGGTTTGTTGGTTATAAATTAATCAAGGTGTGAGTGTATATACAAGAAAGGAAATTATCTATATGATTAGCTCAGAGAGTGAAAAAACAATTTTATTTGGGATTTAACTACTATCTAGTGTATAATTAATATTTTTTAAATTATATTCATAATATTAATGTGATGGGTTTTCAAATATTGTATTTTTAATTATGAAATGTGGATTTTTATAAGGGATTTTATGATGAACCATTATGGGGTTTGTTAAAGAACCTTTGATAAATTTTGTCTTTTAGATTAAATTTAACTTATAGTATTTAGATCGACATCTTTATTCATGGTCTTGGTAAATATTTATTTTTAAATGTTTTTATAAAACATAATTATTTACCAATTTGTTATATTTCATTAAAATAACATATTTTTTATTACTCATGTATTGGAGTTAATTATTTTCATTTGGAAAATTGTTCCATGTATTGAAATAAAGCCTCAGCATGGATAATTATGTATATATAGATGTTTTTTTCCATGATACTAGTAAAATGAGTACTTTATTCATTATTAACAGTGAATTTTATATCTATATACGGTTAAATAGTGAATAATTTGGATGATGATGTCTAATTTGATGAGTTTTGGTCATTTTATAACAATTATTCATTTCTTTACTAGATTGGTTAAAAAATTATTTCTTGTTTTTACTCAAAAAATAATATGATTACTTATATTATATTGGTAATTTTTAATACCTTAGGTGAATTCTTTCATTTCATATATTTCTTATAGTTTTTTTGTTGAGGTTAAATCATACCCTATATTTTTATTTTATCTATTGGAAAAAAATTTATCCTTTAGCTGGAATTGAACTTGCTTGAGACCATTTAGTGGACTGCTATGGGTGTTGAGATTTGGGGACCTTCAATTAAGTTCTAAAGAACCTATAAATGATTCATTTTGAACATTATCTATTCAAATAATCATACAATTGCCTGAAAATAAATACTTTAATTAATTTAAAAAATCTTAGGTTCCTATTAAACTTTTGTGAATGATAGTACAACACATGAATAATTTATCAAATGAAGAGTGGCTCCATCAATAACATAAAAAACAAATCAATTGATGCAAATTCCCACTAATTTAAATCCATCGATTACAATTATATAAAAATAAATGTGAGTTTACCAAAATATATAAATCATGTACAAACTCTAGTACATGAATTATAAATAATTTCAAATAATTTAAAAATATTTCCATTTATACATCAGAAAACATTATATTGAATGTTTTCATTTGTCTTGACGTTATTGTTTTCATGTACCAACTCATGAAAAATATCCTTAAGAAATAAATTCATCATATCAATTATTGGAATATAAATGTTCATTTAAATACTTTATGCTTAATAAAAGATAACACATTTTCATGATGAGTCAAATTCTACAAATTTCCAAAATAATCATTGAGAAGAATGCGTTCTATCATAGTATCTCATGTAAATAAATTACATGTTCATAAATTTTATATATAGAAAATTGATATACTTTTTTTTAAAATTCACGAGTGAAATGAATAAAATACGTCATCCACTAAAAATAATCTATAGACATTATTTTTATTATAAATTTTCAACTATTATCCCCAATTATATTTATCCATTTAATAATGATAATTAAATAGGAATGAGATATATATTATTAATATTATTATCAATCAATTAAAATTTAAGGGATTTTTCAAATTCAATAAACATAGAATTTTGTAATTTTTTTCATGAATTATTTTGTTATTAACATCGTTTTTTGAGAGTCATTTAGAATAATTTTATAAAATTTAAAATATTTTATATCAATTAAAAAAATGAAATATATATTTTTCAGTAAATATTTAAATGAAAATAGGTGTGAAAAAATAACATGAATGAGTTATTAATGTTATTTATCTCACTAATCAGTATGGGCAATGAATATTTTTTTTTAAAAAAATGGTCATTTTATTATTAATAGTTAAAAAAAGAGTTTATAAATTTGAACATATAGTACATATACATTAATTAAACACATAAATAAGATTATTTACCTCATTGTATAAGTACTCATTAGGTTTCAGTAAAAAATATTATACAAGAAATAAAATGTAAAACATAACTTTTAAAATGATTAAAATTAGAAATAAACCAACATGATATATATTAATAACACATATATTATAATATGATTAAAATAAGAAAATTGTAAGATCAAGTATTGTTCATATGAGATATGAATCCTATTTTTTTAGTAAACCCTCTCTAAGGTTGTAATTTTCGTGTAGACCTAATTACTGTGCCTTTAGGCAGATCAGTTTGTTTTTTGTGAAGAAGGAAGCTAGGGGATGGATCATGGCTAAAACCCCAATTCACTATGTGAATTCCATTCACGATATGAATAAACTTCATGATGTGAATTTCTATGTCCAAACCCCATGAAAATAATTTAGGGCGTTATTGTTTTTTTCCTAACATGTGGAATTAAAGGTGTCAATCTAATTAATTCCATAAATATGATGTGGAAATGTTTTTACAAGGTGAAGAACCCAAATTTTATCTTAAGCCTCATCTCCCTCTTATTCAGGAGCCACTCATTGAAGGAGATCACATCTTTTCATACCCCATAGGTATTGAACTCACCACCTCATCTAGATTATGATTTCATCAACTTGTATCTTTTCATAAGTGTATTAGTATGTGATTCAATCCGTTACCTTTTTTTTCTTAGTTTATTTTACTTCTAATGAATTATTTTTGTGCAATCTATTATGTTTAATTTTTTAGGGAATTTTTTAATTTCTCTCTTTTATATAAGTCTAGTGAAAATTGGATTCTCATAGTATATGACCATTCCTATATCACCATAATGTTGGTGGTTTATAATTTTCCCTATGGTTTTGGTTTTAATTGAATTATCACAAATGAGGCACACACCGAACATTCAAGAATTTGGTCCAAAAATTAATTGATTCCTTAAATTAAATTAATCTAACTTTAATATGATTTCTACACAACACTTTGACATGGTTGGAAGTTATCAAACTCATCATGAACTTCCTTTGAGGTGGGTTCGTCAATCACCCTAAGCTAAGGACCACCCCTTTGGGTGTTTGAGCATGCCACCCAGTTTTGTAAGTCTACTATAAATTTAGTGGGTTAATAAAGGGATTATTATAATGAATTGGAAAAATTTTATTGGTTATAAATACTAACATTACCAAAAATTTTATAATTATAGTTGACTTTTATTAATGTGGCCGCCAACGATGTTTTTTATGGGTTTTTAATGATAATAATTACAATATGGAACTGACGATGGTGGTCATGGTATGGACCCTAAATCCTCTTTATACACATATATCATCATATATTAGGATTTATTAGGCATTTTCTTGGGTTACTAGCCCATCTAGGTATAATACTATTCAGAGTTCCTCAGAATCGAGGTAGTCTCCTTGGTCTACATCCTTAGGACATAGCCAATGTGGTTTGATATTTTAGCATATGAAGTGTTTGGCAGAGATGGTAGTTAAAAGAACCCTTTCCATATCTGTTATGATATTCATCATGTATAGCTTCTCATAGTTACAACCCTATTCAGGGAATGTTTATATCTTTTATTCTAAATACATCTTTTTATCCTATATCTGATCATAGTTATAGTTTCCCTACACTGGCCAAACTTACTATAGACAACATTGGTGGTGGTCTACTGAGTATATCTCACACTCTATTAAGGATACGGATTAGAACCCAAAAATACTTCTTTGATACAAAAGGGATAAGGGAAAGTGCCTAGTCATTGATATTTGTTTGGCTTATAACATTGGATATTTGGAGAACATGGCTAATCCTTATATTGTAAAGGTATTGGAGATATCCTTTATGGAATTTTGTACATTTATATTTTATGAATTGTATGCGTGTAAGCTACCATGCGTCACTTCCTTTTTCTGTTGTACATGAGATACTGATTACTTTATATATTATGCCACTTTTAGCTTTATTATTATTATTACTGTTTGGGTCATTTTAATTACGCATAACTATTTATCATTACCAGGATTATTCTATGTATAAAATTTTATTATCTCAAATCTTATACTCTAAATATGAGGTTATAGTATCCCATTATAACACCTTAGACCATCGCTACTTTTTCAAAGCATCAAGCCTCCAAGGAGTCATGCTTGAGGCTATGTGACCATCTAGGTTTGGTTACTTATGAGGGAACCGAGTGTGGGAAATTCCATAAATAGTTATATAATATTAACATAGATGGATTTAATTATATTTTTTTTCATACTTTACAATGTCATAAAATAATTGGACATGTATATTAAATAGTCAAAGTGATCAATGCATTTTTTGATATTATATATAAAATATTAAAAAATATTATTATTTGGAAATATTTGAAAAGTTTTCTTTTTGATTATTATATAATTAAACATCAAAACATAAAAACTACATTTTATGAATCCTAATTTATCATAGAATATCATAAATTAATATAATAAGTAAATACTAGAAAGAAAATTGTGAATGTAAAATTTATCTATAAAATTTATTAAGAATAATAAATTTTGGAAGTAAAAAAATATCTACACTCGTGGTTTCATTAGGTTTGGGGATTTACATGGGTCTAATTATTCAAAAAAAGTTATTTTCATATTAAATATATGATAAATAATAAATATTTATTACAAAAAATTTAAAATATCTTATTATACTCACTATATGTGACACCCTATGTCACAAATATGAATTTATTTTTTTCAATTTATTTTATCTATTCTATTTTTTGATGTTGCAAGAGTTAAAATATTTAATTAATAGAAAATTAGATGGAAATTAGCAATTAATGGTTAGAACATAGTTAGTGTAAACCATACATCCAAGCCATTTATATGAGGAAATTATATTCCAGATGAATATAAATGGTAGGAAAATGATTTCCCTAACTCTGTGGAAAACCCATGAAAATTTCATAGAAGACCCTAGAAACTATCAAACTATTATCAAATGGTTTCTCTAACCATATAATTAAACTATTCAATTAACCCAAAAATTTAAATATTTATTTTTAAATTGGTCCTTAATCAAATTTTTACACTATTGGCCTCACATTGTTGGAATGGTTTTCTCATATCCATTGGAAGATGTAAGGACAACATATAGTAAAATGTATTATACAACAAGATACAACTATTGTGGTTCTAATACATATAGTTGCAATGAGGACATTGACATGGTTACTATTATAGATTTTACTCATGAAACTAATATATTGATTTACGTATAAAGTTTTACTATCATCGGTACATAGAACATTATATGTACTCTGAGGTTTTGGAATCATAAAAACAATGTTTAAAGAATAAATCTACTGTTGTATGATATTATTGTGAGTTAGGGTTATTGTATACTAAAATATTCCCATATCATCTTTCTCTTGATTTAGTGATATCATTATCCCTCACATGGGGTGAAATAATATTTTTAGTACCATTTATACCATATGACTTAGGATCCTCGTCTTTTTATTTTATTTTTATCCCTTTTAAATATTCTTTTTAAAAATCAATTGTTGTTATTACTCCAAGGTATTTCAAAAAAAAACTTTTATTAGAGCCTAAGTACAAGGAATCATGTTCATAAATATTAAAAGGAATAATGGATATGGAATAATATAAGGTGAATTTCAATCATTTAGATGCATCTGGGTTTAATTATTAGAGGATGTAGATAGAATATTATCTTTAGCATAAAAATATGTATTCATTTCTTCTATTTTTTAACCCAATATAGATATATAATAATGAATATAAGGTATTGTATATATTATTTCGTGTAGTTTTGTACGTCATTATTGGAAAAATGTAGAAGTCAAGATCTTAGGGGAGAAGATGGTGGCTTGGTTGATGAGTGATCTCATAAATATGTATCAAAGGACTTCTAAAAAAATTAATTGATGTGATGACCATTCAATATAAAAATGATTGATGGTAATCTTGTGTGTGATCATTTCAATGGATTCAAAACTATCACAATACAATTTTCATCAACATGATTTATGCTAGGAAAAGAGGTATGTTCAGAAGTTTTTCTATCTTAATTACATTAAATCTGAGAAGAATCTATAATAGTTATGTGCAGTTTTTTAGAAAATACAAATTTGAATCCCAATAATGGGAGTATTCTAATTGATAGTGATAGTATTTAAATAATGGAATCATGTAGATTATCTAACATATCTCATCACATTAATTGAAGAAATAGATACATGTAGTGAGATAATCGTATAAAATGATAAATTTTAAGGGGAAAGAGATTAGATAATGTATTGAGTACTGGTCATTCCTATAATATTTTTAGGATGGAAATACACAACAAGAATGAGTTATAAAAAAATTTGAAGGCAGCTAGAACCAATAAAAAACATAGTAGTTGAAGAAAATGTGGTTTTTATACTACTTAGTATAGATAAAACTATAGAGAATAGGAATTTAGAATCAAGCGAATCACACTTTTACATATCAGAGGATTTATTCTTGAATAATTATATTTGATGACATTTGTCCTGGTACATGTTACTAATGATCAACCCTTTGAATTTTTTGTAAAGTGTGATATATAGATCCAGAACATATATATGAGTTTAATCATTCTAGATAATATAAAATACAACCCTAGGATGTGATAGAATACTAGTTCTATTTGTAAGCATTCGGATGTAGGATTTTTCACCCTATTTAATGTAACACCCCAAACTTCCACGATACGCTTCTCTTTGAATAATTCAATTTCTTGTGTTGTATGAAACTTCAAGTTCTAACACACCTCGACCAATCAAACTAGCCATTATGAATAGTAATACCCACTTTCAGAAATTTTTAACTTTTTTTTCAAAATGGAATTCATTTTTTGATTCGGAATATCAAAATTAGCTTAGGGTGATTTTTGGTATTTTTCTGAAAGATTTCAATTTTTGATGAATATCGAAAAACACTACGTTATTATTTAAAATCGATGTTTTATTTAAATAATTAGTTATCTTATTTAAATTTATTTTAGATAAAAATAGATACATAATACCAATATATGCTTAATGTAATTCATTGGAGTGATTTTATAATAATATTATATATATAAAATTTTACTAAACTTTTTACTGTATTTTACCCACCTTCTCGGGGCATTTTAAAATTCGAATAAAATGTAATTTTACCACTTTTGTGAATTTATTTTCAAAAATCTGAGAGACACAATTGACATCAGTAAGAATAGTGTGGTTCAATAAGATGAAAATAATTTTTGGTGAATAGTAACTTTTGACTTTTATTTACCACGGTTAAAAGTAAATAGTGTGATTAAAGGTAAAAATGATATTATAATTACACTAACAAATTTCCTAATTTTATTATAAAAGTGTATTTTGACCAAAATCAACCTTATGAATAAAATATGATCCTTTTGGTCCACTTGGATTAGATTATGAATTTTTTTAGAAGAGTGAAAAGTGTTAAACCTAAAGTTTAATAACTAAACCATTTTTAATATAAGGTTATACATAAGATAGATTCCACTATAAATATTAATTAGAAATCAAAAACAATTTCCTAAATAATGGTACTTTATTTATAATTTTTAGACATTATATAATTAAATTTATTTATGTCACAATGATGATGCAGTAATTACCTTATTAATGAAAGATTAAAATAATTGACATTTTAAATATCCAAATAAATGTAAATTGAGACTTATTATGAAATACACTAATTTTATAGGTTAATATTACATGTTATGGTTTATTAAATAAATTTTCTTCGAAGTGATAAAGTTTTTATGACTTCCACAAAAACAAAATACCAAATAGTGTGAAAATTGACATAAATGAGTATTAAAAACAAATATTACATTATTAATTTGTGTAATATTCCTAAAAATAGAAGGATATTTAAAAGGACTTAGATAAGGTTATATATATCAATAATAAACCACTTGGGGTTCTCTTGTCTTTTTATAGTACATTTATTAACAATTTATTATAATAATACAAGAATACATGGTAAAAGTTAATCTATTTAACTAAGAGTAAAATCTCAAAGATAATGTTAATATGGTGACCTAAACCTGTCTGAAACATCTTTATTGAAATTTTTTCAACCCATACCCACCTTATAATCTAAATAAATTATTTTTAAGCCATTATAAGATGAATATTATTGAATAATAAAATAATATTTCAAGTTTTTCCTAAAGTGACCCTCACATCTCTTATAAATGGGTACTTTCCCTTCCATCAAAATCACACCTACAAAGACATTTGGCTCTTCCAACCCTGACTAAAATATCCTCCCACCCACACTAAATTCGACCTAAAGGCCTTACTTTGATTATAAAGACAATTTGATGAGCCATTTTGATCAAATCAAAAGGAAACAAATGAAGAAGAGGTTGTAATTTAACAACCTCATTCAAAGTAATTTTCTTCTTCCACTTCCTATTTCTTTGTTGTTTACATACCAAAATAATAACTCCATTAGCTTATACATATTGTTATGTTATTATAAATATGGTACAAACATCTTCATTATTCTGTCCATCCTATGAATGAAAAGTCACCATACGTGTGTACGTACGGCTTACTGTCTCCACATCTGGGTGTAGTTTGTTATTCAAACACTTCATTATTTATATGGGTATAATAATGAGTATAACTGATGTAAATAATAAATATAAAATGTTAAGGATTCTTTATATATGATATACCATCAAATTACATACAGTTTCACAATCAATAGAATGATATTATCGCTCGTGCGTACGTATGGATTACCATCTCCACGAACACGATGACATTAATTCCCCATAATAACCATTCAAGAATAATTTTCATTTTATTATTAAAAATAATTTTTAAGAACTTAATATCATTCTGGATATGAATCAAATAAATCTCATCCATAACAATCATGGCTTACGTAACAAATCATATAAAGGAAAATGAATCTGTTAACACCCACAATAATGATACTACTGAAATATTATTAACAATGAAATATTAGAAGATCATATAAGATATTGTATTTATGTATGTGGTTATTCTATAATTTAATTAAAATTATTTAACTATTATACAAGAGGATAATGTACCCTCAATCAAGGAAAAGTAAAAGGTAAGGTTTAATTCTATAATCTCTTCATTATCTAAGGTTGTTTATACATGAGTATCTACTAGGACCTCTTTCTCATCCACATTCATGTTTCTTAAAAATGAATTTCAAAACATTTTTAGTATTTCCTAAACTATGGGATAAAATCATTTATACCCCTTTTTGAATTTTTATAAGATTTTTATTAAGGAAAAGTTTTGTCATTTTCCAAACAATGTCATTTATGACCTTTTGGTCAAAATTAAGGAAAGAATGTTTTCTAACTTATATGAAGGGTGCAGCTAATTTCCACCATTATAACACCTTTTGTGCCTCTCGTACAATCTTATAAGAATATTTTCTAAATAAATGTTATCTTTTATAATTACATGACTTCTAAATGATTTCAAAATAGAAAGATATATTTCTCTCAATCAGTTTTGATTTCATTTATGTCAACATCCTTTGATGGATTTTACACTTGTTTGAAGTTGATTTATTATGATACAATCATACATATTGTATTGAAGGTATTTTGATATATTTGACTACGGATGTGTTTTTTATAACATTCATTTTTTATGGTTAAAGTATAAACATTTCGTGTGCTAGTATTAATATGAATATTTATGTTATGTTTCAACCTTTTCATATGAGAAATGCATTGGACTAAGTAAGTGACGAGTAGATCCTACTATAGCTCCTCGATGAATCGGTAGGTCTCCTGAGACAAAGTAGTTTCTTACCACAAGGCCTTGACAAAATCTTATTTGTATTCTTGGAACGAGGCCTTGACTATGTGGTTATGATATCTGCTATTATGCATTCTATCATTATGAAATAGGCTATTGATATTACATGTTCTTATTTGACAAGTAGAATATCCATGTGAATATGAAAATATAATTATATGACTTATCTTTTCCATATTATACTGAAGTTTATGTTTAAAATGATTATGATTTATTATAATAAATTTCCTTAAATATTTATGTTTATCTATAAAAGTTTCTGCTATATTGTTATCCTTACTAAGCACCTAAGCTCACCCCTTTCTATGATTTTTTCCCAAGATGCGAATAAGTATATTATAACTATCCTATAGGTATATTCTAAGGGGGATTAATGTGTTAAAATGAGACACAATGTTGATGTTTTTCATTTCATAATGTAATGTAAAACTTATGTTTGTATCTAATAATTCCAAGGCTACTAAATTGATCGGTATTTCTAGATTTGATCCCATGTTATCATGAAAATGTTATGTAATAATTCACTAACTCTGGGTAAGTAGATTCGGGGAATTACAGTTGGTATCAGAGGAAGTTTAGTACAATCCTTGAAAGCTAGATTTATAAAATCTCTGATTAGAGAACATTACCCTAATATAGACTTTGAGGATTAGTATAGAAGAGCTTCCTAGAATATTTGTAATGAATAGATTTTTTTAGTTTTCCAAGAAATAAATCCATTTATGGATACGAGTAGGTAGAGGCGGCTCTGGGACATATGTACCTAGGAGTGAAAACTCTGAGAAGGAGTTTCAAGCTTGACCTGGTGCATCATGGTACATGACAACGGTCTTTTCTTCACTCTTATTTATGACACTCTAGGGGGATATGCTTAGGATAATTCACATTTTCATTACAAACCATTATGAAGGATTTATGAGTATATACCTCCTCAAAAGAATTTTTTTATGATTATGGATTATATATATAAAATGTTAAATTTATGTTAAGTGTTTTACAAGTTTGGAATTATGTATTTCTATTTATAAACTAATCTAGTGTATGCCATTGTTTTGAAATGGCGCCTAGTGGAAGGAATGGAAACTTTATCAATGCATATAATCCATGTAAGGATTTAACTCTTAATAAAGATAATTATAGTGGAGATGGTGATTCAACCAGTGCTGATCAGCTTATCACCATACTGGGACAACTCAGTTAGGTTATAAATAATAACCTTACCCGTATGGAGCACCCTGATCAAAAACATGTAGTATCAATGTTTGAACTCTTCATGATTCAACAACCACTGACATTCAATGGGATTAAAAATAAATTTGTAGCTGAGAAATGGATAAGTTCCTTAGAGAAAATATTTCATGCTTTGGGTAGTAGCTAAATGGAAAAAGTTGTTATGGCAGTTTATCGTCTGAAGGGAGATGCAGATCAATGGTGGTCATTAATTCAAAACACAAAGGAAGATGAAGAATAATCAAATATGAATGGATGGAGTTTAAAGAACTTTTCTTAGAAATATACTTTCTTCATGACCATCAAGCGGATATAGAAAGACAATTTTTGAGTTTGAGGAAAAAGGAGGATGAGAATATCATAATGTATGAGACCAAATTTATAAAGTTATCAAGGCATGCAGAAGATTATATATGTAGCCCAAGGAGTAATATTGATCAATTATTTGATGGGTTAAAACCATTTCTCCATCTATCATTAGTCTCCCAATATTTCTCATCGTACGAAGATATTGTAGAGACCCGTATCTTGACGTACATGGACATTTCATTACATTTGCGGAATACTTAGTACAAAAATACACACACAAGGACCGTAATAGTTTATTGTCTTTGGAAACTCGGAATATAATCTTCTAATCGTGGTGAAAGATCTTCAACATCTCCCATAAAGATCTTATTTTTTTTTATACCTAAAACCTTTCTTTATATCCTGGGAAAAAGAAAACATAAAAGGGTGAGCTCAAATGCTCAGTAAGGGTAAACAAAAGAAATATCAATCACATCATATACATAAGCACATAACTTTTGGAAATCTTAACCTGCAAAAGAGATCATAATTTCATAACATGGGATAAATCATAGAAGTGAAAATGAGATCCCCATAATCATAACATAAAACTTGAAACTTTGTGGCATGCACACATAATCATGGAAAATCATTTCTTGTTAGTCATGACTCATTTCCAAGACTATCTTAGTGGACAAAGTCCCTTTCTGAACCGAGTTCACTCCTCGTTTCAGTCCTGTATCACTGAACCGAAATAACCTTCCGTTCCAGCCATGTCTATCTCATGAGATATAAAATCTTTACCCAATGCATTGGAGGGAGATATAGGTCCCACCCATCTTATAATGAATCCTTTCTTATGTGTGCCACATAATCATAAACCATACATCATAGCATAACCCTTGTAATAAAAATGGGATTCTTGAAACATCATGACATCATAAATCAATTCATATAAGATAAAGGAATTCATAAACATAATTACATCACAACATAGTCAAATCAATGTAAAAATATGGATAGAAACAGAACCCTTTATTATCTTAGATGGAAAATAATTTTGATAAAACACTTGAATTGAATTCTTGAGATAAATATCCTTTCTTCTTTAAAAACATTTTTCCTTTCATAACATGTCATAAAACATTAAATTAAAAGAAGTTGATTAAAAATAAACTTGAAAACTTGTAAAGTAAGATTCTTGGAAATAATGTTTTAAAAATCCATTCATGCCGTATACGTTAAAAAAACATTCTTCGTACTTTTGTCAGAAAAGTCAAAAAGTACCTCGTACGAAAAAAACGACAAAAGTTTCATTTCATATCTTTTACTAAAAACTCAATGAAGGGTAAAATTGGATATAAACTATTGTAGAAGGATGGAAATAATATTACATATTGAGGGAACATGGATGTGGATGATAAAATACACCCCAGTAATTACCAAAGTAAAAACAATCTCGGATAAAAGTGAGATTGTGATATTTTCCCTTACCTTAGGTCCGATTTGCTTTGTTCGTGTCTGAAGCTCCTGTATAATGGTTTAAATAATGTTATTGACTTATTCCAGAATCATACATATTGAGATGATATCATATATGGTCATATTATTAGCTTCTTGTTAGTAATATTTCATTGTTACTTATTACTCGGGTCTTTATAACTTTTTGTTCTTATGCGTGTTTTGTCGAATAAATTCTTATTCATATCTTTAGGTTATAGATAATTCATTTACAGAATGGTATTAGTGTAGTAAATACCATATTCATTCATTCAATTCATTTATATAATCCTTATGAAATGAAGATCATGTAGAACGAGTCGCATCACATCGTGGAGACGGTATTCCGTACGTACGCACGAGTGATGATATCGTTCCTATGATCGTGGAATTGTATTGGAGTATATATATATATTATTTCAGTATCAATATTACTTCATAATAATCATATATAGTTACTCATTACACCATTATACCCATCCTTGTAAGGTGATGGTGGAAAAATAGATTACACCACGGCGTGGAGACGGTATTCCGTACGTACGCACGCGCGGTGATTTCATTTTTCCGTATGATGGATAGAAGGTGAATTAGGGTTGTTTCATATTTATAATAACATATCAGTATGTAAGTAATACTTATGTTATTACTTTATCATGAAACAACTAAAGAAGAAGAAGTTGAAGAAGAAAGAAATTGAAAAGATCGGTAATGGATATTACCTCTTCTTTGGAACGCCTCTTTGAATCCTCCACTTAAGGAACTAAGATTGGTCTTTGGAGAAGACCAGGACCTCTAGGATTATTCTAGGGAAGTGGAGAGGAGAAAATGGCAGGGTTTTTCCGAGCTCGAGTGCTCAAATTGGTGTGAGGAGGAGGGGGAGGAGGTGTCCTTTTATAAGGGAGGAGAGGGGCACCTTAGGAATATCTCAAAATATTATTTTATATTAAAGTCAAAATCGGTTTATAATGGTTCCAAAGGGTCTTATTTAGAAGCTAAAGTGGGGATGGGTCGAAATCCTATCAACCAAGAGGATTTAGACAAGTTTAGGGTATTATTTTAACCTTATCAATTAGATTTAACTCTAAGTTAATTAATTTAACTTTTACCGTGTCTTTTTGTTTTCTTTCACTATATGGTTAATACACTTACTATAAAATGCCAAAAGAACCCCAAATTGTTTATTATTAATATATATATCCTTATCTAAGTCATTTGGCTGAACCTTAGATTTTTAAGAATACAATAACAATTAATAATATAATATTTGATTTAAAAACTATTTTCTGTCAATTTTGACACTATTTGATATATGATTTTTGTGAAAGTCATAACAGAATTATATGTTCGAACCAAGTTGATTAAATCAACATTAATATATCATAGTAACCTAGAAAATTAGTGGAGTTCATAAAAAGTATCAAATTACATTCATTTGAGCATTTATAACATCAATTATGTTAATATTTCCTTAAAAGGGTAATTATTGCATCATCGTTGTGTCATAAATAAATTAATTTATTTAAAGTCTAAAAATTATAAATAAAATATCATTATGTAGGAAATCTTTTTAGCTTTCTAATGAATATTTATAGTCAAATTTATCTTATGTATAACCCCATATTAAAAATGTTTTAGTTATTAAACTTTGATTTTAACTATTTTAACTATTCATTAAATAATATAATATTAAATGTCATAATCTAATCCAAGTGGACCTAAATGGTCATATTATATTCATAAGGTTGTTTTTGGTCGAATTACACTTATCCAATAGAATTAGGACATGTGTTAGGGTAATAGTAATATCATATTTACCCTTAGTTACCCTATTTACTATTAACCGTGGTAAAAAAAAGTAAAAAGTTACTCTTCACCAAAAATTATTTTCATCTCATTGAACCACATTTTACTTACTGACATCAACCGTGTCTCTCGGATTTTTGAAATTCCATTCACAGAAGCGGTAAAATTAAGATTTATGAAGAAATTAATTTTTTTAACTACCACTTAGTAGTTTCACTATTCATCAAAAATTGATGTTTTTCAGAACAATGCCAAAATTTCATCCTAAGCTATATTTCATATTCCGAATTTAAAAATGAAGTCTATTTTACCAAATTCATATCATAGAATTTGCATTAATTAATTTTATAATTAAATCCCGCTGTTAAAACAAATAGCGTGTTTTTAAGAAACAATATCTATCAAAAGATTGACACTTGATTATGTCTGGTTTAAATGTGAAATTACATCCAATGACCAACATTGTATTAAATTGTAAAAATATATTCTAAATATACTTTAAAACCACTCAAATTAATAATTTATCACTATTAATTATTTCTATTAAAAAAGTTGTTTTTAATTATAATTTAGTAATTTTCACTATTCATCAGAATATGAAAGTTATCCGAAAAGTACCAAAATTTCACCTTAGGCTAAATTAGATACTCCGAATCCAAAAATGAAGTTCATTTTGAAAAATAAGATTTACAGAGTTTTAAAAAGTGGTTATTACTATTCATAACGGCTAGTTTTAATAATATTTTAATAGCATATCGTTGTTTAGTGAAACTCGGTATTGCGTATTACACACGCTATCGAGGAAGGTCGTGATTGCGTGTAATGCAAGGAAAGTCAAGGATGCGTGTTGTGCAAGCTCCTTTTGGTGTAGCGTACAACACAAGACTTTAATAAAATTAAAAAGAATATTTTTTTATAAAATCTTGGGCTGTTACATTCTACCCCCCTTAAAATGAATTTCTCCCTCGAAATTCGTCGGGGTTATAAATGGTTTACTATTCGAAAAGTTTCTTTAATAGAAACCCACATCGTAAAAAGGAATATCAAAACCAATCTTTAAAAATAAAAGTATGAAACGTAACGGTTACCCAAATAAACTAATCATTGGGTTTCCACATAGGTGAAAATATGGATATGGAAGAGAAATCTAACCATCTTGTTCTGATGGAGAGTGGTAGAGAACATGGCTATGGAAAAGCCAGTAATCACAAATCCATAGATTTGTGATGATATAAGGTACCATCTGATTCATCAGGTATAAGATCACTGGGACAACATTTTTGGTTTTCAAGATCATTTCCCTAAAGTTGAAAATTTGAATTAGAATAAATACTTACTTTATTTTGGTACAATCTCACTGTTGTTCGTGCCTTGAACAATTTCCACTTCATCTCTTAAATAAATGAAGTTGAATTTGTTATTCATGAAGTGTTAGCAGATCATGTGATAGAATGACGGGTCATTCCATCTGTCTCAAACAAAAGGTTAGCAAAAATTATATGCATAAGTCGATCTATAGTGAGATTAATCATATATGGTTCCTAAAATGGACTTATACTTCATATATCATACTGCTTAATATAATAAAACTAGTTTCTACTAAACAGGGACTTCCTGTAGGCCAGTGGTAGGCGATAAAGGCCAGTCGCACTTCGGTTGTGGGTTCGATTCCCACACCCTTGTCCGAAGCGATGGGCTGTCGCCCGTCCTGCAGGTTGTCCTTTTTCCAAAACTATATAACATCCCATCAATAATATCGAAAAAACAAACAATACTAACTTATGTCCAACATAATCCATTCCAATCTTTTAGGCTTATCCATAATACTGCAGTCGACTCTCATAATATAGTGAAAATGATTACCAGAGATTTAACACCATCATCGATCCCCATATATCATAAGATATGTTTTGTTGGTGACATTCCAAACATTCAAAGTCCGTAATCGTGTATTCTCTTGAATACCTTAGTGAAAACATGAATGCAGTTAAAAGTTAACACCTTCCACATACTAAAATCCTCAAAATTCTATATACTCAAACCATGATATCACTTAGTCCTTATATCAATCATGAGCTCATGAATACTGTTAAACATTTCATTTTCTCGTTTTCCCTTCATTATGCGCATAATATCTCAATCACTTTGAATACCACATTAGACCAATACATAAATATTCCAATATTCCAAGATACAACATTATTTTGGAATCCCATTACATAAACACTTAATCATTCCACCACATCGTTGTCATATTCAACATTGCCAATAGTGATCGCATATGAATTCCCTTTGTCCTTTGCCTTAAGCGGTTTCTCATGTCGATCATCACTAACCCTTGGATTAGGGCATTTATTAGCATAATGCCCCATTTCCTTGCACTTGAAGCATTGAAGTGTTGGTTGTACGTTCTCTGCAGTGTTTGCTATATTCACTTCATTAGAATCCCATTTTCCATTACTTCGACACTCAGTTGCTCGATGACCTTCTTTTCCACACTTAAAACATTTTCTAGTCCCTTTAAGACAATCTACACCATGCTTCTTTCCACACTTTGTGCATAAGGAAACATTCATCTTCTTTTCACCATTATTCTGAGTTTTCTCCTTGAACTCCATCTTTCGTTTCTTGTCAAACCCATGAGATGGATATGTAACACCAACTTCCATTTCTACCTTGATAGCACAACGCACAATTTCTTCATAGCTACTGAAGTCTCTTATAGCTAATGCCCTTCGAAGACTTGGTTTTAAGCCACTGAAAAATCGATCAAATTTACTTTCAGGTTGGATGATAATACCAGAAGCGTACCTTGAAAGTCTTGTAAAATTCGCTTCATAGGTACCAACAGATTCATCATCCCTTTGCTTCAGTTCAAGAAACTCTTTCTCCATCTTTGTTCGGAGAATACGAGGGAAGTACTTATTGAAAAATAAGTTCTTGAACTCGTCCCATTCCATAGACTCAATTTCATCCCTTTTCCTCGTATTCTTAATAAGATTCCACCATTGATCAGCATCTCCTTCCAAACGATACACTGCTAAGATGACTTTATTATGTTCAGAACATTGAAGAACTGAAAATATCTTTTCAGTAGTACTAATCCATTGTTCAGCAACTAATGGATCAGTAGACCCACTGAAAGAAGGTGGACGCTGCCTCATGAAGGATTCAACAGAATGTTTCTCCATCCTTTGCTCGTTTGGAAGTCCTGCATGATTCATAGCTTGAGAAAGTTGTATGAGCATGGCTACAAGATTTTGCATTCCGGCTCCCATATCGTTTGGTTGCTCAGGGGGACAATCATTGCATTGCCCATCACATTCTGCATTAACACGGTTCCTTCGGGTTCCAGCCATCGTCTAAAACCCCAAAAGAATAGTATGAGAGGCAAAAATCATGCTAGGGAAAAAAACATAATAAAGGGGTAGTACCCTCAATATCTAACATCTTAGGTTAAATTCGAAGATCGTTAGCGCAATTCTAGGACTATAACCTATACGTATACTTAACCTTAGAGACATCCCTATACATACCTTAGAAATATATCTAGGGATCTCACTAACGTTTTCGCATCCTAGTTTCCAAAGGTTGACTAAACCTTTCCTCTGATACCAACTGTAGAGACCCGTATCTTGACGTACATGGACATTTCATTACATTTGCGGAATACTTAGTACAAAAATACACACACAAGGACCGTAATAGTTTAGTGTCTTTGGAAACTCGGAATTTAATCTTCTAATCATGGTGAAAGATCTTCAACATCTCCCATAAAGATATTCTTTTTTTTATACCTAAAACCTTTCTTTATATCCTGGGGAAAAGAAAACATAAAAGGGTGAGCTCAAATGCTCAGTAAGGGTAAACAAAAGAAATATCAATCACATCATATACATAAGCACATAACTTTTGGAAATCTTAACCTGCAAAAGAGATCATAATTTCATAACATGGGATAAATCATAGAAGTGAAAATGAGATCCCCATAATCATAACATAAAACTTGAAACTTTGTGGCATGCACACATAATCATGGAAAATCATTTCTTGTTAGTCATGACTCATTTCCAAGACTATCTTAGTGGACAATGTCCCTTTCTGAACCGAGTTCACTCCTCGTTTCAGTCCTGTATCACTGAACCGAAATAACCTTCTGTTCCAGCCATGTCTATCTCATTAGATATAAAATCTTTACCCAATGCATTGGAGGGATATATAGGTCCCACCCATCTTATAATGAATCCTTTCTTATGTGTGCCACATAATCATAAACCATACATCATAGCATAACCCTTGTAATAAAAATGGGATTCTTGAAACATCATGACATCATAAATCAATTCATATAAGATAAAGGAATTCATAAACATAATTCCATCACAACATAGTCAAATCAATGTAAAAATATGGATAGAAACAGAACCCTTTATTATCTTAGATGGAAAATAATTTTGATAAAACACTTGAATTGAATTCTTGAAGAAAATATCCTTTCTTCTTTAAAAACATTTTTCCTTTCTTAACATGTCATAAAACATTAAATTAAAAGAAGTTGATTAAAAATAAACTTGAGAACTTGTAAAGTAATATTCTTGGAAATAATGTTTTAAAAATCCATTCATGCCGTATACGTTAAAAAAAACATTCTTCGTACTTTTGTCAGAAAAGTCAAAAAGTACCTCATATGAAAAAGACGACAAAAGATTCCTTTCATATCTTTTACTAAAAACTCAATGAAGGGTAAAATTTGATATAAACTATTGTAGAAGGATGGAAATAATATTACATATTGAGGGAACATGGATGTGGATGATAAAATACACCCAAGTAATTACCAAAGTAAAAACAATCTCGGATAAAAGTGAGATTGTGATATTTTCCCTTACCTTAGGTCCGATTTGCTTTGTTCGTGTCCGAAGCTCCTGTATAATGGTTTAAATAATGTTATTGACTTATTCCAGAATCATACATATTTATATGATATCATATATGGTCATATTATTAGCTTTTTGTTAGTAATATTTCATTGTTACTTGTTACTCGGGTCTTTATAACTTTTTGTTCTTATGCGTGTTTTGTCGAATAAATTCTTATTCTTATCTTTAGGTTATAGATAATTCATTTACAGAATGGTATTAGTGTAGTATATACCATATTAATTCATTCAATTCATTTATATAATCATTATGAAATGAAGATCATGTAGAACGAGTCGCATCACATCGTGGAGACGGTATTCCGTACGTACGCACGACTGATGATATCGTTCCTATGATCGTGGAATTGTATTGGAGTATATATATATATATATTATTTCAGTATCAATATTACTTCATAATAATCATATATAGTTACTCATTACACCATTATACCCATCCTCGTAAGGTGATGGTGGAAAAATAGATTACACCACAGCGTGGAGACGGTATTCCGTACGTACGCACGCGCGGTGATTTCATTTTTCCGTAGGATGGATAGAAGGTGAATTAGGGTTGTTTCATATTTATAATAACATATCAGTATGTAAGTAATACTGATGTTATTACTTTATCATGAAACAACTAAAGAAGAAGAAGTTGAAGAAGAAAGAAATTGAAAAGATCGGTAATGGATATTACCTCTTCTTTGGAACGCCTCTTTGAATCCTCCACTTAAGGAACTAAGATTGGTCTTTGGAGAAGACCAGGACCTCTAGGATTATTCTAGGGAAGTGGAGAGGAGAAAATGGCAGGGGTTGGCCGAGCTTTAGTGCTCAAATTGGTGTGAGGAGGAGGGGGAGGAGGTGTCCTTTTATAAGGGAGGAGAGGGGCACCTTAGGAATATCTCAAAATATTATTTTATATTAAAGTCAAAATCGGTTTATAATGGTTCCAAAGGGTCTTAGTTCGAAGCTAAAGTGGGGATGGGTCTAAATCCTATCAACCAATAGGATTTAGACAAGTTTAGGGTATTATTTTAACCTTATCAATTAGATTTAACTCTAAGTTAATTAATTTAACTTTTACCGTGTCTTTTTGTTTTCTTTCACTATATGGTTAATACACTTACTATAACATGCCAAACGAACCCCAAATTGTTTATTATTAATATATATATCCTTATCTAAGTCATTTGGCCGAACCTTAGATTTTTAGGAATACAATAACAATTAATAATATAATATTTGATTTAAAAACTATTTTGTGTCAATTTTGACACTATTTGATATATGATTTTTGTGAAAGTCATAACAGAATTATATGTTCGAACCAATTTGATTAAATCAACATTAATATATCATAGTAACCTAGACAATTAGTGGAATTCATAAAAAGTCTCAAATTACATTCATTTGAGCATTTATAACATCTATTATGTTAATATTTCCTTAAAAGGGTAATTATTTCATCATCGTTGTGTCATAAATAAATTAATTTATTTAAAGTCTAAAAATTATAAATAAAATATCATTATGTAGGAAATCTTTTTATATTTCTAATGAATATTTATAGTCAAATTTATCTTATGTATAACCCCATATTAAAAATGTTTTAGTTATTAAACTTTGATTTTAACTATTTTAACTATTCATTAAATAATATAATATTAAATGTCATAATCTAATCCAAGTGGACCTAAATGGTCATATTATATTCATAAGGTTGTTTTTGGTCGAATTAAACTTATCCAATAGAATTAGGACATGTGTTAGGGTAATAGTAATATCATATTTACCCTTAGTTACCCTATTTACTATTAACCGTGGTAAAAAAAGTAAAAAGTTACTATTCACCAAAAATTATTTTCATCTCATTGAACCACATTTTACTTACTGACATCAACCGTGTCTCTCGGATTTTTGAAATTCCATTCACAGAAGCGGTAAAATTAAGATTTATGAAGAAATTAATTTTTTTAACTACCACTTAGTAGTTTCACTATTCATCAAAAATTGATGTTTTTCAGAACAATGCCAAAATTTCATCCTAATCTATATTTCATATTCCTAATTTAAAAATGAAGTCTATTTTACCAAATTAATATCATAGAATTTGCATTAATTAATTTTATAATTAAATCCCGCTGTTAAAACAAATAGCGTGTTTTTAAGAAACAATATCTATCAAAAGATTGACACTTGATTATGTCTGGTTTAAATGTGAAATTACATCCAATGACCAACATTGTATTAAATTGTAAAAATATATTCTAAATATACATTAAAACCACTCAAATTAATAATTTATCACTATTAATTATTTCGATTAAAAAAGTTGTTTTTAATTATAATTTAGTAATTTTCACTATTCATCAGAATATGAAAGTTATCTGAAAAGTACCAAAATTTCACCTTAGGCTAAATTCGATACTCCGAATCCAAAAATGAAGTTCATTTTGAAAAATAATATTTACAGAGTTCTAAAAAGTGGTTATTACTATTCATAACGGCTAGTTTTAATAATATTTTAATAGCATATCGTTGTTTAGTGAAACTCGGTATTGCGTATTACACACGCTATCGAGGAAGGTCGTGATTGCGTGTAATGCAAGGCAAGTCAAGGATGCGTGTTGTGCAAGCTCCTTTTGGTGTAGCGTACAACACAAGACTTTAATAAAATTAAAAAGAATATTTTTTTATAAAATCTTGGGCTGTTACAGATATTTTGTCATGTGCTATCAAGATAGAAAATGAATTCTCTAAATCTTATGACTATAAAGAAAAGAAAGAGAAGAAGAGATCTACTGAACACTCTATAAATGGAAATATGCGGAAGAAGAGAAAGTTGAATTTACATCATACGGTAAATGTGGTAAGAAACACCCAAATACTTGCCTAAAGGAAACGTGAGTCTATTACTAGTGTGGTGAAAAAGGCCACCATGATTGTGATTGAAATGGAAAGAAAGAGGCTATCAGTATTGAATACTACAATTATAGAGAAATGTAGAACTATGAAAATGAATGTCCTAAAATCTAAGGAAACATACCTCAGAAAAGGAGAAGAGAGAAAGGCTAAGCTTATAAAATCACTACTACTGAGGTTGAGCTCCAAAAGATGTGGTGGTAGGTAATTAAATGGTTTTTTCAAGTTTAGAAAATGATTTATTTTATTCTAGATTATCTCATTGTTTCGTATCTTCCCAGTTTTCTAAGAAAATTAGATATTTCCAATTTGATTTAACAAGGGAGTTCTTAATCAAAACTCCTATGTGAAGTATCATTGCAACAATGTTTTGTGAATTAGTTCCCATTAGGGAATATAAATGTTCTTTATCTACTGATATCATTGCCATACCCATGATTAAATTTGATACAATCCTCAGTATGGATTGGATTTAGGACCATGATGCAAAAATTTATTGTAAGGAGGTTACAATTTTCGATGATGATAAAGAGTACATTATATTTACAGCAGAAAATTCACTATATGATTCTTATCTAGATCCACCCCTAGTAGCTCTACTAAATTCAAGTATTAGGGAGTAAGGGAATGAAATAACTATGGGTGAGGAAAATAATGATCAAATAGAGGACGTACATATTGTACAATAATATGTTGATGTGTTTCAAGAGGATTTACCTGGACATCCTTCAGAATGATAAATTGAGTTTTCCATTGATGTAATTCCTGGTTCAAGGCCCATATCGAAGACCCCTTATAGAATGGACACTGTGTAATTAGTGTAACTAAAGAAAAAACTAGAGGAATTTAGTAATAAAGTATTTATGTTCCCTACTGTTTCTCCATAGGGATCCCCTATTCTTTTTGTTAAGAAGAAATATCGATCTATGAGGTTGTGCATCGACTACAGGGAGGTCAATGCTATGATAGTAAATAACTAGTATCCCCAACCTTGCATTGATGATTTCTTCGATCAACTTCATGGATATTAATATTTTTCAAATATTTACGTTCGATCTAGATATCATCAGTTGTGTGTGAAGAAGGAAGACATTCTGAAGACAACATTTCGTACCAGGTATGGGCATTAAGAGTTTACAGTAATTCCATTTGGACTGAATAATGAAACCTCTATTTTCATGGATCTAATGAATAGAGTTTTCACAGAATATCTTGATGAATTTTTAGTAGTATTTATTGATGATATCTTGGTATACTAAAAAAGCTACAAAAATCATGAAAATCACTTGTGCACTGTTCTGAAAACCCCCAAAAGAAATGAATTATATGGGAAGTTTGGAAAGTGAGAATTCTGGCTTCAGGAAATTTCTTTTCTTGGCCATATTGTCTCTAAGTATGGAATCTCTATTGATCCTTCTAAAATAAGAGTAGTACAATAATGACCAACACCGACGAGTATAACTGAGGTACAATGTTTTATTGGTTTAGCAGATTATTGTCAGCATTTCATCTAGAATTTTCCCGACTGGAAAACCCATTAACCAAGCTCACACATAAAGGGGTTATATTTGTTTGGGAAAAAAAGAGTGAATAATGTTTTGAAGAACTGAAGAGAAGATTATTCAATGCTCTTATCTTGACTCTACCATATGGGAATGATGGGTTTGTTTTTTATAGTGATGCTTCAAAGAAAGGAATTGGCTATGTTCTTATGTACAATGATAGATTTATTTCCTATGTATCATGACCACTAAAAGTTAATGAAAAAACTATCCACGCATGATATTGAGTTAGAAGTTGTAGTATTTTCTTTTAAGATATGGAGACAATATCTTTATGGTGAAAAATGTGAGATATATATCGATCACAAGAGTCTGATGTATATTTTCACAAAAACAATTACTCAACATGAGGCAAAGACGAGGGCTTAAACTACTCAAATATTAGGATTTCACTGTACACTGCCACTCAGGGAAAGAAAATAAGGTGCCAGATTCTTTGATCAAAAAGGATCATGGATTTTTGAACAATTTAAGAGCTTAAAGGGATCCTATGTTCAAGGATCTAGTAAATTTGAATATGGTAATAATCATGGAAGGTGAAACATCAATACTTTTTCAAATTGTTTCCAATACAACATTACTAGAATAGTTAAAAAGTTATCAAACTGATGATGATGAGTTTCAAAAGAAAATTAAAGCTGTGAATGATGGGATATTAAATAACTTCATATATGAAGATGGAATTTTGAAATTTGGGAAGAGACATTGTGTTCCTAACATAACTGATCCTAAAAGGGAATTTTTAGATGATTCGCATAGCTCCAATTTCTCTATACACACTGGTAGAACAAAGATGTATAGTGATCTGAATGAACATTTTTAGTGGGACAACATGAAGAGAGATATTGATGATTATGTGTGGAGATGTATGGTTTATCAATAGGTTAAGGCTGGAAGACAACATTCTAGAGGATTCATGAAACCTCTTCCCATACCTGAGTGGAAATGGGATGATATTACGATGTAATTTTTCATGGGGTTACTAAACACTCCTAGAAGAAATGATGCAATATGGTCATTGTTGATCGTCTTACCAAGTCACCACATTTTCTTGCTATAAGAGAGGATTTACCTCTTGAATATTTAGAAAAACTATATATTAATGAAGATGTAATAATTCATGGATTACCCCTATCGATTGTTTTTTATCATGATCCCCATTTTACATTAAGATTTTGGAAAAGACTTCAGAAGGCCTTGGATACTGAACTTCTTTTGAGCACTGCCTACCTTTCTCAAACTGATGGACAATCAGAATGAACTATTCAAACCATAAGAGACATGTTGAGATCTCTCACACTTAACTTTCAAGGTATGTGGGATCAATATTTTTTCTATTAGAATTTTCCTATAATAATAGCTTCCATTCAAGTATTCAGATTGCACCATGTGAAGCGTTATATAGAAAGAGATGTCACAGACCAACTTGTTGGGATGATGTTGGTGAAAGAAAACTAACAGGACTAGAACTTGTTGAGGAAATAATGGAAAAGTTAAAGTTTATCCAAACCCACATCAAAGCAGCTCAAAGTAGAAAAAAGAGCTATGTAGATAACAGAAGGAATAATTTGGAATTTCAAGTAGGAGATCATGTTTTCTTGAAGGTGTCTCTATGGAAGGGTGTTATAATATTCGTTAAGAAGGAAAAATTAAGTCCCAGGTACATCGGACCATTAAAAATTCTAGAATTAGTTGGATTTGTAACTTATTGTTGAACAATGCCGCCAAGTCTCTCTAAAGTTCATGATGTGTTCCATGTATCACTGTTGAGAAAATACATGTCTGACCCAATGCATGTACTCACCAATGAAGAAATAGAACTGGAACCTGATCTGTCTTATTGTGAAGAGCCTTTCAATATTCTTGATATCAGATAACAAGTGCTGATAAACCGGACGACTTGTCTAGTGAATGTTCTATGGAGAAACCATAAGATGGGAGAGGAAACGTGGGAAATCGAGGAACTTATGATGTAGAACCACCTGAATATTTTTATGCATCAATATTCTAGAAATTTTGAGGACAAAATGATTTGAATGGGAGAATAATGTAACACCCCAAACTTCTACGGTATGCTTCTCTTTGAATAATACAATAGCTTGTGTTGTACGCAACATCGAGTTCTAACACCCCACGATCAATAAAACTAGTCATTATGAATAGTAATACCCACTTTTTGAAATTTTATAAATTTTATTTTTCAAAATGGTCTTCATTTTTGGATTCGGAATATCACAATTACCTTAGGGTGAATTTTTTGTATTTTTTTGAAAACATTCAGTTTTTTATGAATAGTGAAAAACAATGCATTATTGTTTAAAACCGACTTTTTATTTAAATAATTAGTCATTTAATTTAAATTTATTTTCGGTAAAAATAGATATATATAATACCTATATATGTTCAATGTAATTCATTGTAGTCATTTTATAATAATATTTTATATATATAATTTTATTGAACTTTTTACCGTCTTTTACCCACCTTCTAGGTGCATTTGAAAATCTGCATAAAACGTAATTTTACCACTTCTGTGAATTGAATTTAAAAAATCCAAGAGGAATGGTTGACATCAGTAAGTAAAATTTGGTTCCAATAAGATTAAAATAATTTTTGTTGAATTGTAACTTTTTTACTTTTATTTACAATGATTAAAAGAAAATAGGGTAATTAATGGTGAAAAATGGTATTATAATTACCCTAAAACATGTCATAATTCTGTTGGATAAGTGTATTTCAACAAAAATAAACCCTAGGAATAAATATATAAACCTTTTGGTCCACTTGGATTAGATTATGACATTTATTATTTATTTTTTAAAAGAAAAGTTAAAAGTGTCAAATTCAAAGTTTAATAACTAGACCATTTTTAATATAGGGTTATACAAAAGATAAATTAGTCTATAAATATTATTTATAAATATAAATTATTTCTTACATAATGGTATTCTATTTATTATTTTTAGACATTAAATAATTAAATTTATTTATGTCCCAATAATGATGCAGTAATTACCTTATTAATGAAAGATTAAAATAATTGATGTTATAAATATCCAAATAAATGTAAATTGAGGCTTTTTATGAATTACAATAATTTTATAGGTTAATATTACATGTTTTGGTTTATCAAATAAATTTCTTTCTAAGTGATAATGTTTTTATGACTTCCACAAAAACAAAATACCAAATAGTGTCAAAATTGACATAAATGAGTTCTTAAAACAAATTCTATATTATTATTTGATATAATATTCCTAAAAATCTGAGGTTTGGACAAAGGACTTAGATAAGGTTATATATATCAATAATGAACCACTTGGGGTTCTCTTGGCTTTTTATAGTATGTTTTTTAATCATTTATTGTAATAATTCAAGAATATATGGTAAAATTTAAACTATTTAACTAAGAGTTAAATCTAAAAGATAAGGTTAATATGGAGACCTAAACCTATCTAAAACCTATTTTTTGAGATTTTTTATACCAATATATACCTCATCCTCGAAATAAATCATTTTTGAGCCATTATAAATCTAATATGATTGTATAATATAATAATATTTCAAGATTTTCCTAAGGTGACCCTCACCTATCTTATAAAAGGGTGTTTCTCCTTCTCTCAAAATCACACCTCCAAATAAGTTTGTCTCACCCAACCCTACTCAAATATCCTCCCAAATACCCAAAAATATACCTATATTTGTTAGTTTGATCTGAAAGACAACTTAAGGAGCCATTTTTTATCAACTCAAAAGGAAACACCCAAAGAAGACGTAATAATTTCACCACCTCTTTCAAAGTTCTTTTCTTCTTGTACTTCTTATTTATTTTTTTTACATTCCAAAATAACATCTACAGTACCTTATACATACTGTGATGTTATTTTAAATATGGTAGATCCATATTCATTATTCTATCCATCCTATGAATGACAAGTCACCGTAGGTGCGTACATACTGCTTACTGTCTCCACATTGTGGTGTAGTTTGTTATTCAAACACTTCATTATTTGGATGGGTATAATAATGAGTATAAATGATGTAAATAATAAATATAACATGTTAAGATTTATGTATATATGATATACCATCCAATTACTTATGGTTTCACCATTAATAGAATAATATTTTTTCTCATGCGTATGTACGGATTACCGTCTCCACGAACATGATGAAACTCATTCCACAACATAACCATTCAAGAATAATTTTCATTTTACGATTAAAAATAATTTTTAAGAACTTAATATCATTTTGGATATTAATAAAATATGTCCTATGCATAACAAACATGTCTTACATATCCAATCATATAAAGGGAAATGAATCCGTTAACAACTGAAACACTGACACTAGTGAAATATTATTAACCAGGAAATATTATAAGATCATATATGAAATCATATTTATGTATGCAGTTATTGTGTAATTTAATAAAAATTATTTAACTATTATACAATAGTTTAACGTACCCTTGATCAAGGAAAATTACAAGGTAAGGGTTAATTGTACAATCTCTTTATTATCTGAGGTTGTTTATACATGAGTATCTAATGGGACCTCTTTATCGTCCACATTTGTGCTTCTTAAAATGCATTTCAAACCATTTTTACTATTTCCTATACTTTGGGTTAAAGTCATTTATACCATTGTTTAACTTTTTATAAGATTTTTATAAAGGTATATTTCTGTTATTTTCCAAAAAAGTTCTTTTACGACCTTTTCGACAAAATTAAGGAATGAATGTTTTTTACTAATACGGCGGGTGCAGCTATTTTCCACCATTATAACACCTTTGAAGCCTCCCTTACATGATTATAAGAATATTTTAAAAATAAATGTTTTATTTTATAATTACATGACTTCTAAATTTATTCAAAATATAAAGATATATTTCTCTTAAACAGTTTTGATTTCATCTATGTCAACATCCATTGATTGATTTAACACTTGTTTGAAGTTGATTTATTATGATATAATCTTCCATATTGTATTGAAGGTTTTTTGATATGTTAGACTATCGATGTGTTATTTTTATACCATTCATGGTTTATGGTTAAATTGTTTACATTTCGTATGCCAGTTTTAATCCAAATTTTTATGTTATGTTTCAACCTTTTCATATGAGGAATGCATTAGAATTTGTAAGTGACTCGTGGAGATTTATATAGCTCCTCGATTCATCGGTAGGTCTCATGATAAAAACTAGTATCTTGGAACAAGTCCTTGACATAATCTTTTTTTATTCTCGTCACGAGGCCTTGACTATGTGGTTTTGATGTCCGATATTATGCAGTCCATCATTATGAAATTGGCTATTGTTATTACATGTTATTATTTTACTAGTAGAATATCCATGTGAATATGTAAATGTAATTATTTTATTTTTCTTTTCCATATTATTCTGAAGTCTAAGTTTAAAATTCTTGTGTTTTAGCCTTTTACATTGTCTTAAATTTTTATACTTATTTATGAAAGTTTCCGGTATATTGTTATCTGTACAGTGCACCTGAGGTCACCCCTTTCTATGTTTTATTTTTCCCAAGATGCGAAGAAGTATATTATGAATGAACTAGAGGGATATTCTAAGGGAGATGAATTTGTTAAAAGGAGACACATTGTTTTCGTTTTTCATTTCATAATGTAATGTAAAACTTATGTTTGTATCTATTACTTACAATGATACTAAACTGATCGGTATTTCTGGATTTGATCCCTTATGATCATGCCAATGTTATGTAATAATGAAATAACTTTGGGTAACTAGGGTCATCGTGTTACATTTGATGGTGTTGAATGGAATAATACTAAGGGAGATATAGTCATAATTTTGGACGTAAATAATTGAAACCTATATAAACAGGTAGAAAATTATGTGGATAGTATTTGAAAAACAAATTATTTTATGGATTCATAGTCATGATATCACATGATAGGTCACATGTGTGGGAATAAGTTAGAGGTTCTATGAACAAAATTAATTATAATATAGATGAAATTAGTGGATTTTTTATTGCATCGAGATTATATATATGGAAAATAAGAGATGATATATTTTAGATAAAATAGGTAGAATACTAAATGATGGGAAGCAGTTTCAATAGAACAATGATGTTTGGGGACCTACACCAGTACATTCCCTTTTAGGGTCACAATATTATGTGAAATTTATCAATGAATTAATAAAAAATATATTAGTATAGTTTTTGAAAAGAAACTGTGATGTATTTTTAATATTTCATAAGTGTAATACCTTAGTGGAGACTAATTCTGGATCAGAGATGAAAATATTTATATTTTCAAATTGAGGAGAGTATGAAAATTAAGAGTTCATTGGATTTATATACTAATAGTGGAATTTTTGGGATATGAATATTTCAGGTAAACCAAAATATAATGGTTTGGATTAACGGTTTAATAAAACAATGCATGAATGTGCTTGGAGTGGAAGGCTACACCCATGATCAAAGATGAACTTATAGAAAAAGGTGATGAATATGACCACTTATCTCATCAATATAAGTCCACATGTACTAATAGGGTAATTTCTACCTGAGGATATATGTTCATGAATGGTAGTAAAATTAAATTTTTATTAGTTCTTTGGTTTTCAAGTATATTTGCATTTAATGTTTTATATAAGGGAAAATATTTATATGAATTTAGTGAAAATTTAATTTAAAAGGACATTCACATTGTTGAAATTATTGTGGTAATAAGGAATAATTGTTCCAGGAAAAAGTAGATCTTGAACGTATACCAGATCATGTTATAATAGAAACAGTGGTGCATACACATCATGTGGTGTTAAGGAGATCAACAAGGATGAAATGATCAATGTGGAGGTATTATCCATCCCTATACTATTTGTTTTTTATAGATGGTGCAGATCCATAATTATTTGAAGACGTAATACAATTAAAGATGTTGAGAATGTGGTTGCTAGAAACAGAGTATCAGAATTCATTATTGAATGGTAATAATAGATGAGATATGAATCCATTGAAACAAGGAAAGAAATAATTTAATAAAAATGGTTATATTAGTACGAGGAAGAACATTATGGTAAAATAAGGTATAAGGAAATGATGGTGATGAGTGGATCTTAATTAAAGTAAGGTGTGGATATTAATGAAAGTTTCCCACTTATAGTGAACCTAACAAAAATTTAGGTGGTTAATAGTGCCATTACATTACAAGATTTAAATATTGATCAGTTTTATGTGATCAATGTATTTCGTTATAGATATTTTGTGGAATAAATCTACATTGATAAACCAAAAGTATTTTTTCGTCGAGAAAGGAACACCTTATCTGAAAACGCTATAAAATTTTATATGGTCTAAATCAAGAACTAAGGTAGCAATATAAGATGTCTGATTCAATAATTGATTCAATCATGTGTAAAGACACATAAAAATGGTGTGACATGGAATAACATGGTTATTTAAAGACTTTTAGTGATATAAATTATATTTCTTCTATATGTGTATTAATTTCTAATATTAGGATTCACTATTTTAGGGAATAAAGATTTAAAAGGAAAGTTTTCAAATATATTGGGTAGAATGATCATTGTAAAGTAAGTAATATTTTGGGGATGTAGATCAAGGGAGGACACCTTGTTGGATACTAGAGGTTTTAATAGGATGACAACGATGGAATGATATTGAGGATATATAATATACTGGATTAAAGTAAATATAATATTCTACCAAAAAAACATTTTATTTGTAAATGGATAATGTGTTAAATACAATAGAAAATATTATGTATATATAAAATTCCCCATATAAATCAGTAGTTATTAGCTTGATGTATTCCATGTTCTAAACTCATTCTATTATTGGTCATATAGTGTGATTTTGTGGGATGGTACATAGATAACTCTAGAAAGATAAATTAGTATCTTATAATGTGGATACTAGGATATCTGAAGGGATTCTAAGATGTATCCATGTTCGTTGGTATAGGATGGTCATTAAATGGGAGTGTGGATGATAAAATTGGATGTGATACATATTGGAGTTGTTAATAAGGAAATAACTTATTTTTTATATTATATTAAATTTATATTCCGTGACTATAATATTATTAAATTTCTTCTCACATATTGGTTTTACATCTACATAACATTAATGTGATAATGTATTAGAGTGTTGGTCTCATTGATGTTGTCATATTAGTTCCTCATGATGATGAGAACGTTGAGATACCATGATGATATTTGGAAACATATTACTATGGTCATATAAAATCATCTTATTAGAGACATATAAAGAATACTTTTGGGTGTGATTACTTTTAAGTTGATGAGGCTTCATCTCATGATTTCTCAATTACTAATCTAATGGAAAATAATATTATGATGAGAAAACACACTGTAGTAATTCCACATGATTTGTGTTATTGGTTTTTCCTATCTATGAGCATGTGTAATGATCCTCATTTTCTCATATTATTATTTACACATATCATGATTTTCATACTTAGATGTTTTTAAATTTATATGCTGATATATGTTTTTAGAAATGTTGGGTATATTAGGTGTATATTTAATGATATGTTTTTAATGAATAAGATCAAAAATGATCGTTTCCTTAAATATTTATAGACGTTGATATCATTACACTTTCATTTAAACGAAACCATCAAACCAAATTCCATTTCCATGGAGTAATGATGTGTTTATGTAAGATAATAAATGAATGACATATCAAAAATATAGGTTGATGACGTTGGTGGGAAAACTTCCTGATGAGATATCATGATAAATATATTATATTACTTAGTGAGAACTGATTTATGGTTTTCAATATCTTGGAAGTAACATAATATTTTTGGTTCCCTCTATATATTTCTAGATACTAATAATTTATTTGATGTGAACCCACCTAATCCAACTGAGGATGAATTATATGGGGTCACACATATAGTATTTTTATTGATTGAAAATAAATTTGTTTTTAACTTAATTATTGGAATAATGATCATTCCTCATTCCAGGGAATAATGTTTCATTACGTATTTATTGATCAAAAATAAAAAAATGAATATTTATTCAATACATTGTAAATATTCAAAATATTTATTTATTTATTGAAATAATTATATTTTTTGAAAATATTTATTTATGAGTTCAATAAATATTTTGCAGGTAAAACATAAATTTTTTGGTCATGGTGAAGAAATTTTTTTTAATAAACTATAAAATAATATTTATCATTTTTTAAGTTATAAAACACAATGAGATGCGATAATATTATTATTACTTTAGATGAAATGGGGTATATTATGTGGTTAATTTATGAAAAGTCAAGTTTTTTGAATTAAATAATATTAATCCCAGGAATTCGATTTCCATATACCCCATTATATCATTTTTTAGTTGCTTGGATGTTTTTTGTTCATAATTCCTCTCATCCCATCCCTAGATAATTCTCTTCACTAAGTACATTTCTAGGTTATTCTTCCAAGAAAGAGAGAAGTGACATTATTCATTCTTCTTATTAAGATAGAGATACTAATATATGATCCTTCTCATTGAAATAGATCATTTTATTGATTGAAGGGATTTATGAAAGATGAATCCTGAAATAGCTATAGATCCTGGAATACCATCAGGAATTCTTTGAGATCAGAGGTGTTTGTGTGGATTACCCCTAGAAGGATTATATCCATGGATTCTCTCCTTGAAATGATGGTTCAACTCAAAAAAATTAAATAATAAAACTATTCTATGAGGAAAATATTCCCAGGACTATGTTAATTATTTATATAAATTAATTAAAGATTTACCATAAAAATATCTTATCTCCCTGGTTCTAACGACTATATCAATTAATCATCAATTTAATTAGTTGGTCATACTGATTATTTTTCATGTACATTTGGGATTAATCATTAATTACAAAACAAAATATAAGTTTTGTAATACCTAATATGTAATTTCTCTATGTTTGGAACATTCATGTTGTATTAGTGTGGTCACATTTAAAATTGTAATTATTTTTTTATTGTTGATTATTATAATTTTTCTTGGTATTATTTCATTTAAAAAATCATTCATTAAATATTAATTATAACGGACACAACCCTAGTAGCCTATGGCCAACACCTAATTTATTACATTGGAATAAGATACAATGAATCTAATCCTAAATTATTGTTTAGTTCAATATTCTTGAGGAACTAGGCACATACATGATTCCTATATTACATTTGAATAAATTAATTTTTTTATAATTTAATTATTCCCCCTAGAATATCGATGAATATCATTAATATTAAACATATTAGATTCTTAGGAAAGTAAAAAAATGATTTTGATCTCTAATTATCAGTATTATTTATGTAATGAAAAATCTATCATGAAAAATTAAAGTATAATCAATAAGGAATAAACTATATAAAATGGTAAATATTGAAACAAACATTCCATTTAATAAAAAACATGAATATCATTATTATATAAGGAATAATCATTATGGAATGGTAAATATCTAAACAAGCGTTATGTTTAATCAATTAATTGAATATCATTTTTTGATAAGGAATAATTAATATGGAACGTTAAATAACTAAAATCACATTCCATTTCATTGACAAACTGAGAATGAAATTCATCTTGAGATAATAGAATTTCAAAAAAAACATGTATTATTATAATTTAATTCTTAATGAATGAAATTAAAAGTTATTGGATGGAATTATCTTAGACATCATGATACCACTAATATGGAGGCCTATCACAAGACAGTTTAATACTTATAGGTAGTTTTACACCAAAATCCCATTTCACTAATGCTAGATAGCTGATTTGTCTAATGAGAAAATTAATGAATCAAGTGTATATCTATAACTAGGACAAACCCATATCTTAATGTCCAACACATTCCACATATATTTAATGATCATTTGAATTCATAAAAAATTTTCCTTATCAAAAAAAATTGTATTGAGTATGGAATTCAGATTACAAATAATTTCCCAAATAAATCATATAACATTCAAAGTAATATAACATATGTTGAAATTATATACAATTTAATTAATAAATATATCCATCATAAATAATACATATATTTAGGGGAATTGTAATTCCCAATGATGAGAATAAAGTGAATATTTCGAGGTAATGTTAATGATTACAAAAATTAATTAATAAAGAGAATGTCAATATGTTCCCTTGTTTAATAGATAATAAACCATATACTAGAATAATAATGATAGTATAAACAGAACATATCCAAATAGGGTCATATTTTAAATAAAGGATTGATGTTTTTGATGAATAAAAATACAACAAAAAAATTCATTAAAAAACTTCTTGAGGAAAATAACCTATTCACTTTGAATATATAATTAAAAAAAGAAGAAAAATTATTTTTGATATAATATTGTTTGAAAATAACCATTGAAAATTTGAAAAATATTCTTTAAATAATTTTATGGTCATTATTGAGGAAAATTATGTTAATGTCGTACATGATAAATCACATATCCATTCCATATTTGCTATAAAAGAAAAACATTCATTTTTTGGAAAATGAAATGTGGATTCCTTTAAAAAAATTCTTAAAAATTACAAAGCAGGTAAAAATGTATTTCATAAATCATTTGGAGAATGTTAATTTTATTTTTTTAAATGTTTTTGGATGAAAATATGTTTTTGACCAATGGATAAATGAAGTTGGATTTTGATAAATATATTTTATCAATAATTTTATCCAGAAATATGTGGAATAATAGTAGTATTACTTGAAAAATCATTAATAAATAGGGGATAATAAAATTAATTTGTTTTATTATACAATGATAAAATAATTTATTTTAATGGAAATTCACGAATAAACAATCCCGTTGAAATGAGAGTGTGAAATAAACCATTACAGTTATCATAACCTTGAAGTAAGAATTATTCAATGAATAAATTATGTGTATAACATATAAACCAAAATTAAACAAGTTGATATAAATCATAATATACGGAGAAGTATTTACAAACATTATCTTATAATGTTAATGATAATAAATAAGTAATATAACCCAATAAAAAGAAATTTAGTTATGATATTATTTACCACCTGGTAGTATTCTTCTCTAATACACATAGATAAAATAATTAAACATAAAAATAAAAATATAATCTTGTATGCATTATTTATATTATTATGTGAAAAATTGGCAGCATATACACCATATAAAATAAATTAACTACATAACAATACAATATGCCTCAATGAAGATAAATTGAGATGAAGTCCCTAACCACTTGGAAATTTTCAATCCAAATCCACATGGAAGATATAATTCAAATTGAAAAATAAAATACCATTATTCATTAGGGATTTTTTATTGTACATATAAATAGGGATGTTTATACACTATACCAATGAAATTGGTTTCACAATAATAAAAAATTCCTTAATGATGTGAAATTTAGACGAAGTTCCTTACCTATGGTCCGATTTCATTTTTACATATCTATACCTCCTATATGATAAATATGGGATCTTAAACATATTTTATGGAACCTTATTTATGTTTATAATATCATATATTTTTTTCTTATGACATTTTTTGACACATTTATTAACAATTTATTATTAAAATCATGTTATATGTAACAAATTCTTTGTTTTCTCATGCGTTTATTTCCATCAAAATTATTTTTCATGGGTATAGGATATAGATAAATCATATCCCGAATGATAATAATGTTATTAGTGATATTTGTTTCTTCTGGAATATTTTTATAATATTTATTGAAATTTAATAATTGATAATGGATCACATCAATTATTTTAGACGGTAGGCCGTACATATACATAATTAACATAATCATTACCTTAATAGGTGAAAGGGTCAGGGGGAGGGTGATATATTAATTTTATGGAAATAGTATATTTTCATATAGAATTAATATATTCAATAAATATGTCATTATTACAATTAATATATTGCATAACTGAAAAATGAATCACATCACTTCGTGAGGTTGTTGTCTGTTATACACATAATTCACATTATAACATTTAAATTGAATCAAACTTAAGAAGGAATATGTGATATTAATATTATATATGTATAATAATATATTAAATATGATATAAATGTTTTAAATTTATCATTATATCTTTCCATTAAAGGATGTTATGGAAAATGTATTATATCAGTTCGTGAGCCGGTAGTATTGAGTACACTTGATCAATAGTTTCGATTCCCATTATATGGGAGAGGAGATGGATACAGATCATAATCAGTAAATTATAACATCTAAATATATTTAATATTTTTAGTATATTATTTAAAATTGTTTTAATTATATTTGAATGAGGATAAAGAAGAATTGAACAAAAATTCTCTTTTAAGAACATACTTCTTCTTCCGATAACATCTTTAAGTTTACACCAAAAGCCTTAATAGGTTGAATATTTGATAAAAAAGGAACTATGATGGTGATAGATGAGTTAGGAAGTTATTTTAGAAGGTATTTTTCAACAAAATGGCTTTGGATGTGTGAAACAGTGGGGATAAGATGTGTCCCTTTAAAAGTGGGGGAGGGGATAGACATAGAATGTTTGAAAGTAATCACTTACAAAAACATTTGTATTCGCTCCAAAATCAAAATAAATAATGTTTGATAAATATAATTTGAGTTGATAAGGAATATATATGTACATTAAATGAGTTACAGAAAAGTTTTTTTGGTAATTTTAGTCCTTATCTGGGTAGTTTAACACCTGGTAAACCCTTTTTTACCATAACAATGAAAATTTATTTTTAGTACTTTTATTATTAATAATTATAAAAAAATTAATTTGAAATTATTATGTGATATAAATTATTATAATTCCATATACTGAATAAATGTTTCCAAATAAAATTAAAATAAATTGATTAGTTCAATTTAGAATTATACCAAAAAATTTGATAAACAAGAGGGGCTCGAGGGTAAAAACATTCAAATGTTTTAAAAGTTTTGTATGGAAATTTATAATGAAATTGATTCAAATAAAATAATTATTATTAAGAAATATGTAATTTAACTATATTTACTTTTAAAACTATATTAATTTAATATGATGATTATATATTCTTTAAAATACAAGTTGGTTTTTAATAGATATTTTTTTTTACTATTCATCTAACTATGAATATTTTCAAAAATATCAAAAATTTCATCCTCATATAATTTAAAAATGATGAATTACAAAAATGATGTTAATTTTATCATGTAAATTTTCTAATTTTTTTAAAATTAATTTTAATGTATGTGCACAATTCATGACAAAACCATCATTTAAAAAAATTAGTTTTTTGGAAAAAAGATTATTTTTATTCTAAAAAATACTTATTTTATGTCTATTCAATAAATAAACATAATTTTCATAATTTAGTTATTAATATTCATAACCTCCAATTTAAAATTTATTTTAGGAAATTATAATATATTTTCGTTGGTTTAGACTCACGGTTTCATGTTCTAAAAGCTATTAATGAGAGTAAAATTATTTAAAATGAAATATATCATAATGTATTGGTGTTTTACATTATCTTATAAGATATTTTTTGCATAAAATATATTCTATCATACCAAAGTTCCATATTTTAAAATCATGGGGTGTTATATTCTCCCCAACATCAACAAATTTCATCCTCACAATTTTAAAATTAAACTCAAAAATTAAGGATGTTACATTTTTAAATACAATTGTTAAAAACCCCACATTACAAAAAGGGTTAAAAAACCATCTTAAAACTAGTGAATATAAATATTAAATTTCATTTAAAAAAATAAATAACTAGGTTTCCAAGTAGGATAACATATGTTAAAAGTGAATATATCACAATAGAATAAAAGCATAGTGCCAAAATTATGATGGAGGATGATATGGGTCATGTATCATAAGAATGTGAATGATTAAGAGAGTCAACATGAATAAAATAATTTTTATTTGATGAGTTAATATAACATTGATTCATTGAATATTAAGGAAACAGGATAATTTTTTTGTTTTATGATATTTTCATATATCTGGGGAATTATTTTACAATAATAATAGAGAAAAAAAGAAAATATACATATGATTTTATCCTCTGGTTATGATATGATCAATTTACACTTAATATAGTACTCAAATAAATTAATATACATGATTATTATTATGCATAGTGAATAAAAACATAACTAAATAGGATAATAATATCTATATAAGAGTATCCAGCATTTCCATTTTTCAGTAAATATTTACCAAGACCAAATTTTTTTTCACAAGTTATCTAATATAATATGTCAATCTCAAAACCTATATAATAACAACACTAGTTCATCATACATAATTATTTGTCAAATAATTTTTGTTTAAAAAATAACAATCAATCTGATCATCACATAGGTTAGTGGTAGGAGCGACACCCTTTTCACCCACCGGTTGTAGGATCAAGTACTGAGGCCTTGACAATTTCAGTGGATTTCCACCCCTGATGTGGGTTGTCCTTTCTCAAAAACAATATTAATCTTATTACTATTTCATTCCCATCGTTTAATAACCATCAATTACCTCTAAAATATTATGAGATAAACAGAAAATTTTCATAATAACATTAATATTACGTCCAAATAATTTATGAAAATTTTTCCTCAAAAAAAATTTTCATATACTAAACCAATAGGATGTATTGAAATATATATCCTTAATATTGACATAATATCATCACATAAAACCTAAAAATGGTTGTTTATGAATTTTAAATTATAATCATTCTTAAACTCATATAACCATGATGGTATCCATTACTCTGAGTATAATGAAAACAAGTATGCTTCAAATCATAACATAATCTATAGATGTTTCTTTATTATTATAACTGAAATTTACTTGGTAAAATATATATTTAATATAATTATGGAATCCTAATAAGTACTTCAATCATTTTTTTCATTATAGTCCCATCCTTGGTTTAGGATTTATCCATTTAAAAAGGAAATTGACTTAAATAATTCTCGGGTTCCCCACATTTAATAAATCACACTATAAATGGATCCTTAGGATAAAATATGTTTCCTTTAAAAAAATGAATTGTTTTTACATGGTTATTTATTTCGTTATACCCTAATTTTCCACACATAAATCATTTTCCTATTCTATTGAGAATCTTTTTGGGGTGTCTCTTTTCAAATTTCTAACATGAAGAAAATTTGTATTTCATTCCATCATGGAATCTTCCACTCACCCGCTTATAAATTTTTACATGATGCCTTCATGTTCTAGCCATTAAATAAAATGCAACAGAATAGTGTGAGTAACAATAATCATAGTGGGAAACCACATTGTCTGGAATAATCTTTTATTTGATGTCTAAATCATGAAACCTTATTTTTAATATAATAAACATTATGTTTAACTTGGGTCATCCAATGTAATTATCTATTCAAATCCATCATAATAGTTTTTAAAGAAAATATGAGTTATTCAAATCATATCCCCTAAGAGTTTCAAAACAATTTCATAGAAAGGTATGTTTTTGTGTACTAGGTAACTATTGAGTCAATATCGACGTTCCTTTATAAGAGTTCTACCCTTAGGTATATCTATCCTAGAACCACATCTACTTGCAGTATCCATACCATGATGTATTATGAGGAAAAACCAAATAATATTTAGATTACCAAAACTTTAGGATATTATTCTATACATATCCCCATTTTCTATCACGTGGTAATGGTCCCTAATATATGTTTTCAAAAATCTATTTTCCATGGTTTATACAAAAATTGTTATGTTTCAATTTTTAATGTCCCATACCTCAGTAACCCGTAGTCAATATATGATTTATGAAATTTTTATAATATACAATTAATATTGTCCTAAAGTAATATAAGGTTAGGTAGTCTTGAAGAAACATATATATTAATGATTCTCATATTAGATTTAAATACCTAATTGTTTTTCCAAAATATCATTAGTCTATCCAGTATATATTTGTATATCATTAAAATTATAGTTCTTATATTCTTAGGATAAGAGAAAAAATAATTTTTAGCTCATATTCTCAGTATAAGTTACATAAGGTGGAATCTATCATGAATAAATTAATAATGATAAATAATTTATAAAAAATATAGGATGAAAAATATCTAAAAATACTTCCCATTTAATCATTGACTAGAATATCATAATTAGATAAAGAAACATCAATATGGAAAGGTAAATTTTCTATCACACATTCCATTTAATCAATAACTTAAATATCATCATTAGATAAGGAATAATCAATATACAGTGCAAATAAGTAAAAAATACCATTTAATCAATAAAATATGATTGAAATGCATACATAGATAATATCATTTCCAAAATATCATGGATAATAATACGTGATTTCTTAATGAAAAAAATTTATAATTATTTTAACTCATGATATCAGGCATCATGATACCTATACTATTAAGACCTTTCAGAAGAGAACTTATCAAATTGGTATATATACACCGAAAACCCATTTCACTAAGACGAATAAATTGATTCATCTCATGATACTACAAATGCATAAAGGGGCTATATATATCTGGGCACATCCATATATTGATTTATAAAAAAATACTCATATATCAAATGATCTATTTAATTCATGAACAATGTGCCTTATCAATAAATTTCTATATCATGTAAGGAACTCTTTTTACAATAATTTTCCCATTCAATCATATATCATAAAAAATAAAATAGCATATATATAAATGAAAAATTATTTTATTAATAAATCTATCCATGATAAATAATATGTATATTTAGGGGAATGTAATGTCCACATATGATTATAATGTCAATATTTTAAGGAAAACAAAATGATTACAAATTTTTATCATGATTGAGAATTCAAATATTTCCCCAGGTCAAACTGATCATAAACCATCCACATAAATAATAAGGTTGGTATTAATAAAATATATCCACATTTGATAAACATTACATTAAATGTATTTTTTTAAAGAAATATAATTAAATTTCCATAAAACAATTCTTGAGGAAAATAACATTTTAATTTTTAAAAATATATTTTTTCAAAAAAAACTGACAATAAATTTTTAGAAAACATTTTTTTAAAATAAACTTTTATAACATTTAATATATTTCGTAATATATTGAGTTTTCATGATGGAGTAAAATTTTGTTCGTTACATAATTTTTAAAACAATTAATACTTTTAAATTTTAGGTAAAATCCAAACTAGTATTACTTGGAAAATTACTGAAATTTTCATTCCATTGTTTTTAAAAGTAAAAAATGGGTAAATTTTTCTTTATTAATTTATTTGGATTATGTAAAAATAATTTCAAGAAAATATAGAAAACAAGTTTTTGGAAAAAAAAAATCAATTGAAGAAACAAATAAAGGTTTATTATATTAAAAACATTTTTTCAACCATTTTTTTGTACCAATGAGGGGAAAATGGAAAAAAATATTTTGAAATTTTAAGAATAAATATATAATAAGAAACATATATTGGTTTATTATACAATGATAAAATTATTTCCTTTAATTTAAATTCACACATAAATAATCGAAATTAAAATGAGTTTGTGAAATAAACCATTACAAAGTTCATAACATTAATGTGAGAATTAATTAATTAATATATTATTTATAGAAAATTTAAATCCAAATAAAATAGGTGTAAATAAATAACATTATTTTAAAAATTATTTACATACCCAATAAAATTATTTTAAATATAATGATTAAGTAATATAACCCAATGTAAATAAATTCAGTTATGAAATTCTTTATTAGTTGGTAATTTTAAATTCAATTCCCATTAGATCAAATAATTAAAATAAAAAATTAAAATAACATGAATTATTAATTATTAATGATATTATAATAAAATGGGGAATTATATACACAATATAAAATAAATTATGTTCATTACATTACAATATACCATAATGAAGAGAAATTGAGATAAAGTCCCTTACCACTTGGTAATTTTCTTCACAAAACCAATTGGATGATATAAGTAAAATTAAAACATAGAATAAAATTTAGTATTTATTATTCATTAAATTTCATTTTAAATTGGATGTATGAACACCATATTAATAAATTTAGGTACACAACAATAAAATACGCCTTAGTGAAGGGAAATTGAGATGAAACCCCTTACCTCATGTTTGATTTACCTCATATGTGTTCATACCTCCAATATAATGAATATAGGTTTATCCTAAATAGTTTAAATGTCTATAATTATAAATATAATTCCATTTATAATTTACTTATAACTTTTTTTGACCCATATATTTAAAATAACTCATTAAAATCACATTTCATATAATAAGTAATTTGTTTTCTCATACATGTTTTGTCCTAAATGTTCATGTTCTTAAGAATAGATAATATGTCCATAATATATAGAATAATATTAAATTTATTAATATATTTTATTTTTTATTATATTAATATTTAGTGTCGTTATTGAAATTTGAACAAAGATAATAGAGAACATCACTTCATAGAGACAGTATACCCTATGTATATCACATATATTCAATAAATATATCCTTATTAATTTCCATGTAATGTGTAATTAAAAAAATCACATATTTTCATGAGGCGGTAGTCCACCATACACATGAGCAACACTATTATATTTTAAATCGAATGGAAAATAAGAAGGTATACATAAAATTAAAATTATATAGGTATAATATTATCATATATATATATAATTTAATTTTAATAAATCCTTAATTATATACATTCTTTAAAGGTGGTTATAGAAAAATAATTAGATCAGTTTGTGAGGCGGTAGTCCACCGCACACACAATGAACTGTTTTGTTTTCCATTTGATTTAATGTGAGATGGATATAGGTCATTAATGTAAAATAATAAAATATAAAAATATGGAAGATAATAATTTTATTATATACTAATGTTTTAATAATATTAAATGGATTTTTAATAAAAAACAATATTAAAATACTCATTTAAGAGTGTTATCTTTTCATCAGAAAAACTTTTTTCGTTTTCACCAAAATCCTTTCCAAGTTAGCTTCATTATAATAATGTTTGATATAAGATATTTAGAGGGGATTAGTTATGTTATTTGATATGTTATTATATTATCCAAGTGTATTTGGATGTTTCGGTGGGGTATAGAAGAAGATGATGCATTTTATAAGTGGGGGAGGGGAAATAAAAGAATTTTTTTAAAAGAATCAAATAAAACCAAGTGTATTTTCATCAAAAAATCCTCCTAAATGATTCATTACCAACAATTTCAGTTTATAAGGTCAAAATATTTCAATAGAAGGGTTTTAAATAAATTTTAAAGTCATTTTAACACTTATAATTTTATTTTAGTTACCGAGTAAACCCCATATTACCTTAACCAAAATAATATTTTTTATCTTTTCTTACTTTTTATATTTTCTTACTATTAATAAAGGAAAAAAATTAATTTTAACTTATTAGATAATTTAAATTATTATGATTTCAAATATGGAACCCATTTTTCAAAATGAAATTTACATAAGTGTGAAATTTCAATTTATAATTCAAACATGAAATACAATGCAAAACTGGTTTTCAAATGTAAAAACATTGAGAAGATTAAAAAAAATTAGATAAAAATATAAATTTAATATCGATTCCAATTAAAAAATTTGGATTGATATATATATATATATTAACTAATTTAAGTTTTAAAACCATATTAAAAAAATGTCCCTTATATATGTTTTAAAATAAATAACATTTTTTTTAATAAAAATCCATATTTTTTCAACTATTCATCAAATAATTAAACTTTCACAAAATTCAAAAAAGTTCACCTTAAGAAAATATTTTCATATTGATTTCAAAAATGAAATAATTTTTTTTATATAAATTTTCTAAATTTGGTAAAAATTAATTTTAATTTATGTGTGAAAATCATGACTAAGGTGTCATTTAGAATAATATAGTGCTTCAGAAAATATTTATTTTTTATTTTAAATGCTTCTTATTTTATTTATAGTCAATATATAAACATGGTTTTCATAACATAGTTAGTACTATTGATACCCATCAATATAACATCAAGTTTATAACAATATACTATATTATGGTTCTTTTACACTCGGTGTTTCACATTCCATAAGATGTCGAAGAGATTGATTTTATTTACATATAATTAAATCATTTATTCTTTTAGTGTTACAATAATGTCTAAGATCAGTTTTTCTTGTACTATACACTATCAAAACAAACATTCTTCTTTTAAAATCATGTGATATTTCTTGATCATCTATATTTATTTTTCTTCTTCTTTATTATCACCTAAATAAATAATAATATTACAAATTAACTAGATAGAAATATAAAATAACCATACAGAGTTCCCAAGGATTCTAAATGGATAACATGGGACTACGCGACATGTAACCCAAGGTTACACCTCACATACCCAAGTAAAATTATCCATGAAAAAATAGGAATTTTATTTTTGGTGTCATGTATTGAGACAAATACTATGTCATTAGAAAAATATATGTGGGCTGGTTTGGGGTGGAATATAATTTTTCAAGATACAAGATTTGTAACTCACTTAAAAATCATGTTGTCCATTTATTTTGATAGATTAAAACAATGATTCCAATTTGTGTTCTGTAATGATAAATGATTCATGTGACTAAATTCCATGAAACTCAGAGTATTCATGGCTTGTAGTAGGCTATATACATTATGTACCTCTTAAATATATAGATTCGACAAACATTCCCAGTCCATAGGTGTGTGTTGTTGATAGATTTAGAAGTGACATACACGATGTATAACTGGCTTGTATAGTACATGTATCCCACCAGTTTACTTGGGAAAAATTAAAAATATTTAATTAGTCCAATAAAAATAATAAATAACTGACAGTGTATCATTAATTTATTTTACATGTTTTGTGATAAGTAATATATATATATATCAACTATTGAATTAATTCCACATAAAATTCAAAAATACATGCTGAGTATTGACCTTACACACAGTGTACAGCATATTCATCAAAATAATTACCTATTATTTAATTTAAAATTGTTTATGTTTAATTTATTAAATGTACACATCAAGTAATTATGTAACATGATTTGTATTATTGATGCTTCATACGTCCACAATAGAAAACAAGTAAAATTTAAGGTATTTCAAACATGTATTCTTCATGATTCCTCCAATTAAATTGGTATATGTATGATTAATTTTAAATAAAAACAATTTTTTTTTATTTTTTTAAAACTAAAAATATAATACTCTCAAGGAATCTTTGGATATAAATTGAGATACATGAATGAATTAATGAGTTGTGATAATTAATTAATTTTAATCTATTTTTTCATAATTATGAATTATTGAAATGAATGATAGTTAATTAATTTCATAATATTTTCCTTCATGGATGATCACATGATTAACGTAACTTTTTGTGGATTATATTTCATTGAATTTATTTATTGCATTGGTTTTTTGAATTTTTATTGTTAAATTAAAATGATAGACAATGTGTAATCTCGTCCTTAAACTAATGGAAAAATTTCCTATACAAACAGTTTGGAACTGTTGGTATAGGTCCGCAAACCATTATTATATCCTATACCAACGGTTTGGGAAGCCTCTGGGTGATTTGGAATTGGGAAAGACCTATCCCAATGGTTTGGAGAAAACTGTTGGGATAAGTCTTTCCCAACATGTTTCCCAAACTGTTGGGATAGGTAAATCTAGAAACAAATTATAGTGGAGGTTTGAACCCACAAACTACATGTTATATATCAAAAACTTTACCATTATCATATAGTTACCTTTGTGAATATATTTGGATATATATATATATATATAATTTATATATTGATTTATTTGACGATATTTGACAACTGTTTTCATAAAAAATAAGGGTGCCCAACACGACAGTTCTCAAAACCGTTCCAATATTCCTTTCCTAATGAATTTGAGAACCTATCTCACCCTTTCCAAATGGTTTTCCCAAATCAATAGGAAAACTGGACCCTTTCCCAACGGTTTGGGAAGACCTTTTGGAAAAGTGGTGTCAAAGTACCTTTTCCCAACGGTTTTGGAAAAACTGTTGGGAAAAGTGGACCCTTTCCCAATGATTTAGTCAAACCATTGGTAAATGTGGTCTCAAATTACTTTTCACAATGTTTTTGCAAAAACCATTCAGAAAAGTGGACCATTTCCCAATGTTTATTCCAAACTATTGGGAAATGTGGTCTCAAAGTACCCTTTTCCCTAGGGTTTTCCAAAAATGTTGGGAGAAGTGGTGTCAAAGTACCCTTTCCCAACCGTTTTGGAAAACCATTGGGAAAGGTGACCTATACCAACAGTTTCTATAAACTATTGGTACTGATGCATTGGTATAGGTAGGATTTCTAGTAGTATTTTATTTTATAAAGACCCTTATGCCTCTTTTTTCTTTTATATAGTCCCCCTAAAAAACCCACTGGTATACCTCCCCTACATGTGATTAAATCATATGTAAGGATAGAGATCCTAGGTGAATGGAGGTGGTTATTGATACAATCTATGTGAAATCGACCTAGGTGATACATGCAACGAGGGTTCGATATTATTTTTAAATCAAAAACATTATCATAGTGTTACTCCATTAAAGAAAGTGGTTTTTTATTATACACTCAATAAAAACTAGTAGTTAAATGTCACAATCATTCAAAATATTTATTATTTATATGTGTCATTATATATTATATATTATTCATTCTTTACCATGATCAAAAAGTAAATGAATTAAATAAAATGAATGATCATATGGAATAAATAATAAATGGATTGTGTACAAATATTTTATAAAATCATGGTTAATCACTCATGTAAAATCTAATTAATATGTAAATGTCTTGTAAATAGGTAAAATAAGTAATTTACACATAATAAACAAAATACATCAATTAAAAATTAAGTCACCATAAGGCATCCTTTGTCTTTTCTTATATTATCACATAGTTTATGGGTCTTTTAGTTCCCAGTGTTAGGTACATTTAATAATTCTGAAATCATAACAAGGATAAAAGATGACTAAACCAAACTTGTACTAAGTGAAATGGCCATAATATATCTAATACATTTTTTTTGAAATATTTGATGAATTCTGTGTCATGCTTTTGGGACCAGGGATCCATTCAATAGACCAAGGTGCTTTAAGCATACAATTGTAATGATTTCCAACCAAAACATACTTTTTCTAAATTTCATTGATATAGTATGGGATATGAGAAAGGAAATATTGATCTTTTCTCAAAGAATATTCTCAACAAAATATATTCTGATTCTAACGGTGAGTGAAGTTGAGACATGATAAAATAGGGGGAGAATAATAATTCTTATATTATTTAATCATGCATAATTTCGTATGTAACATCTTATCACCTTATTTCTTGTTTTTGTATTATCAATTTTCATTTCCATGTTAAATTGGGAATGTCTTGTGAATCCCATGAACGGTTAGTGTTTGTTGTGGAAAACGACATAATGTTTGAGGATATCTATTTGTTTGAATTACTGTATTCTGAATATAAATGTGTGGAAGGCTTTGTAGAGTTACCCTATGATTTAAGAACACTGGTGTGTGTTTGGGATTTTTAGAAGATCTGTACTATTTGGTCTTTGTGGGAAAATTTCATATTAAGAGATGATTATATGCCATAAAAGGTTTATCTATAGTTAAAAGTGTTCACGTTATGTATTGGTTTTCAAGAATATTTCTTGGGATTGGTTCAGATTGTGAATATATTTTAGATTGTGAAAATTTTACATGTCATGAAATTATCGTTATTTTTATTTTAATTTGAGGTTAAATTTTATTTGCAGGACTTTTTATTCCTAAATTATAATAATTGAAGGGTTTACAAACCATGATTTTCTAGCGGTAGGTCAAATTTTTAACACTACATGACTTATTATATTTCTTATTCAAATTCATATTATTATTTATCATCCTAGAAGCTTTCCCATGTGATTTTAGTAACCTCTTCTCTTTTTGGATTTCTTCATTCAATGATTGGTCCTCAGGGTTGTTATGCTGCATCTCTCCGTGTAAGTGAACATATTGTTTCCCCATTTCCTTTGATCATAGAAGCACTATTTCACTATTTTTTAAAGTGTTTTTATACTATGATTTTGTTCCTTATAGATATTTTATGTAATCCTTTTCTATAGGATGATCCTTTGTTGGGTGTGGTTTGGTGGGTTCATTTTCTTTGAATTTTTTCATGACTTGTCCTTTCCATCAAATTCCCTTGTTTAAATTAATTCTGAGATGTGATGTTTGATTGTAGGGCCTCTGTTTATATATTTTCAATATTCTATGTTATTGGATCCTAATGTGAGTGTGTGTGACATGAGTTTGAGGTATATGGATTCGTATATAGACTTTGGTGGGTGAAATGCATTGTTCTAGTTTTTATAATGACTTATATAAATGATTTGGCATGATTTAATTGTGTGAATGAAAATGGGTTTTTTAGAATAGTTGGGGTTCCCCATGTTTTTGTAAAATAAATGGTATTTTTAAAGTAATATGAAATTCATTTATGAAATGTGTTTCATAGAATAATTAAAATTAAATTTTTTGGAAAATATTGCACATGGGTAGACTTAGGTACTTAGGTGGATGTTGGAGTAATATAAATTTTCCATTGGTATTTTCAATGGTCATGTGCATGGGGTGCTCCTCAATTCCCAAGGCCCTTTATTCTAGGGAGATGTTAGAAAATATTGTGTGGGTCACATTCTAGGGTGTTCATCTTCTCTCTATATTTGATTTATATGTCTAAAGGATTAATTAATACTATTTTATATCTCTAGGAATGTGTGTCTAGATATCATAACTTATATTTATCTTTATCATGGTGTTACCTATTCATTTTTTGTGCAATATTTTAGCTTTTACTACCATGAATATGATATAATATATGATATATATATTTCTTTTATTTAAAAAAATTGATATATGTGATATGATTTGAGTTATTTTACCTGGATTATTTTAGAAATGTGGAAAAGGGTTAATTAAATGCTTCACCACAATTTGTATATAAAAAATGTTTAAATATTTTCATTAAATTTTTTCTTTAAAATCAATCTTGTTCAGATTTATGTACCTAGACATGTTATGTAAGAACTATGTGGGATCTTACTGAGCATTTTTATCTCACATCCTTCACACAACTTCAATAGTGAGTGAGCCTTTTATATATTTTAATACAAGGAATGGAAATGTATCACAATGAGTAGGGGATGTTTCTGTTAGCTACGCTTGGGTAGCTAGGCATGAGGGAGTGGGAGTTATCTCATTCCATCACATGGAGTCCCTATTTCAGTTTTATTATTCCATTGTTGTTGGAAATGTATCATGGATACTTCTTAGCTACTTTTGAGTATTATCACTTCTTAATATATTTTTTTGATATGGAATATTTTTATTATATTCTCTTATGATGCTTCATCCAATCATGTGTAAATATATATATATACTCCATGTTTCCTCATTTAGTTATGGTGAAATTGAACCCTATAGTTGTGTTGGATTCCAAGATCCTATTAGAAAACTAATGGGGATTTGGAATTCCATTTGGGTATGTGACAACATGGGTCAGGTATTGGTTTCAGTGGGTATATGGGTTGGGTTATTCACAGTTTGGTCATAGAGATTCTCAATTATTAAGATTTATTATCTTAAAATGTCTGGTATAATGGATATTGGATTTTTGGGAGTTTAGTGGTAAGTTTTTGTGAGTTCCTAACAAACTATTTCCATGATAAGAGTCAAGTTACAATGGGATATTGGGATTTTTGTCTCCCATTTTTAGTTATGATATAAATCTATGTTTTTGATTATGGAATTATAGTTTTTATAGAGGTGATATTTATTTCTAATCAATTCTTTTATTTCACTATTTTGTATTATTCCTCTCAGACATATTCAATGGGTTCCTTAGGATGGTCCAACATATGACCTTCAAGGGAATCCACCTATTATTTAGAATATAATTGAGGTTGTCATGAAATAAGTTCATGTTGTTAACTAAAAAGTACTACAGATCCATATTTGATTTGTTGAGGTATAACTAGGAGTTACATGAGAAAGGGACCAATAAATAGAGTGAATAAAAGATAACCCACATAGATTAATGGTATTAATGAACCTCAAAAGGTAGAGGAATAGATTGATAATATTGATATGACCTTTGACTTATTGGATGCACCATAGAGTATCAAGGCTAGGTTTTTGGAATTCACACTTGAGGGCCCCACAATGAAATTGTGGGATTCCCCGGTATATATGGTTAGGCAATACGGACTGGGCTTGATGGATTTTAAGATCCACTTCTTCTAGTGTTTCTTTCAAAATTCACTGATGACAATGATGTCTCTGGAGTTCTTATCTTTTCTGTTTGGAGAGAATTCAGTATCATCGTACCCCAATAAGTTTCCCGAGATTGATATTCTATCTCCATAGGTATTAAATAATGTCTAGATGAATGATAAAAAGTAGCTATAGGGTTTGTAAATGGTTATGAAATAATAATTATTTATAATGATACATTCAACCTATGTGGATATGATTGATAGAGAAATGAGAAAATATAAGAATATGGTAGGAAATTTTGGTTGTTTCACCCTTCTCTTCCACCTAGTGGTAACATTAACAGAGCACAAATGACAATAAGTATATGAAATGATCATAATAGGAGTTATGGGGTTTCTTAATAGTAGCATGTCTCCTATTAACCTTCATTTATATCTTGTAGTGTCCCCCTGGCTTTCTACAATTGTGTAATGGTTGGAAACACCCATCGTTCTTATTCTGAACCTATAAATATGAGTTTCAATTGTAAATGGTATGATCATCAGTAACGTTTCTGTGAGCCTGTGTGTATTCCCCATCACGGTCAGGGATTTTTTTACTAAAAAAGGATACTATGACACTTTTAGATTATTTAATGAATATAGATCTCCATCCATAAGACTTTTGATTGAAGCACATCCACTTAATATATGAGTATTCATTTTAGGTAGATGTGGGTGTAGATATAGTGATATGTTTCATTTTTATTTCATATTTACTAGAGATTTATTTAATTTATATAGTTTCGCCCAACTAATTTATATCTAAACATATATTAAATATTCTTAAACATCTAATAGTGCTAATTCCTTTTGGTATGGAGACACAGACACCTATTGGGAAGAGAAATGAGTAGGGGTTTTACTGTCACTCTAGTTTCTATTAATAGCTGGTGTAGAGTTAGTCAGGGAATTACTCAATCTCTATATACATATGTTTGATTTCATTATCAAGATATTTGTTCTTATTTCTCATTTTGTTTAGTTTTACTAATATAATAACTGTTTCTCAATTGTCTTGGTTGTGGGAACTCGAACTTATTTCAGGGTGTCTGGGATTTTATGTCTGGTTGTCGAGGACCTTCCTTCCCAGATCTCAATAGTTTATTATCTTATATAATAGTTGATTAAATTGTTGAAACAAAGACTATTCATTGTTGGTAACATAGTCTGTTTTTTCTGTCAATCTGAATGGGTTAATCAAGGAGTCTGGAAGACATGTTTTTTAGAGTATGTATAATTTCATTGTTGAAGGTTGTGCTATTTCCTAGTGTTTTCCAAAATATTATGTCTAAAATTTTGATAATGGATAATGTTATTTTTAGAAAAGGAAGTTGTGTGGATGGTTGATGGAGCGTCTGAATATTGCATGCAAGTTGTGTTTCAGGATTGTCTCATCAATACATGGCAGTGTAAAGAATCACACACAAGATTAGTATTTTTGTGGAATAATATTATTAACCCAATGAAAACAAAATTAAGTTAATCACAAGAATTGTTTTGTATTTATCACTTAAAAATATTGAAAATGAATGGGTTGTACGGAAGAATCATACGCGCTAAATGCAATGTTAATTTGAGGATCACAGACATGGGGGTTTACTCAAAAGGAACTTTAGTTTAGGGATTTCTAGGTCAATAAATATACATCTTCCCCCACTTAAGACAAATAACCTTTTGAATCAAATATCCGATGTCTCTGTCGCGTGAAAGAGTTATGTGCAGAATACTTACATGTAGTAAAACTTATACACAGAACAATGCATGAGTCTATATAGTCTATGTTAATTTCATGGTGGTCTTCTATGAAAGATAAGGGTCATGTTAATGAAATATTGTGAAACAATCCCAAAACATTCATTCATTAATAGGTGTTATGTGAAAATAAAGAGTTTAGATTAATTCATATTTTGAATATCTGTTTTGATTGATCAGTGCTTTCAAGTTCATCAATTAAGGACTTCGGTGTAAGAATAGTCTTGTGCTAGATAAGGAAAAATAATTACATGCTAATCTATTATAGTGACCTTGATATTTATAAACATATTAAGGTTTCTCCCAGAGAACTGATCTATGGGGAGTTAATGGATGTGTTCTGAGGGATGAAATATGTTATCTCTAAAATCTTTTTAAGGTAGTGGGCCTAGAATAAAGTAACTGTGTCTGAAATTATATTTTCCACAACTAGTGAAGATTAGTGGTTTTTTATATGACTGACACAACATCGCCGTGTGTTCCATGGAATATCCCTTAGCAGTGAACCAATTAAAAACACTATGTCATCTCTTTGCCTGTGATTATCTATGTTCTGTAGGTTTCCATAAGACAAGTTTAACAACTTCCATCTAATGTGAGATCAATATCTATCATATTAAGGGAAAAATGTTTACACCCTAATTTACCCCTCCCCTCTCAGTGTGTTTCAGGGTCCTTCATGTTTTATTAGAGCCAAAAGGCTACTAGATTTTAATCTACTCTCTATTTTTGTCATGGGGAATTTAGTAAATGTTAGGGTAGTACCCCTATTTTATGGATGGAACTTCAAAATTATCAAAAAGATGAAGAAATATCCTCTAATATAAATTTTAATGTATGTTTTATTTCCCAATTAATATGGAATTTAATCCACTAATGTACCAGGACTGTCTAGAACATTAACAGTTCAGAAAATGCTTGATGCAGATGATGAAACACAGAATTCCCTTACACCAGCTCTATCTAATCAAATCAATCTGAGGGTAATGAGTTTGTCATCATAAAAGTATATATGGGGAAAAATAGAAAATATATATAATGGAATTAATAGTGTAAAGGAAGAATGGAACAACGTTTTCACAATCAGTTTGTTGTTCTGAAAATTCAGCCTGATCACAATGAAGATAACTTGTTTAATCAAATTTCTGAAGCTGTTGGATAAATATGATGACTTAGTGATGAAATATAAAATATTTATAGTGTGGAGAAATTTTTTTATAATTATACAACTTATTTACAATCTAAATGTATAATCCCTAGAGGAAATGGATATATCTAAACATTTTTTGGATTATATTATGATTAGTCTAGTCCCTTATGAAATGAGAGTCAAACTAGATGACTTGACAACACATGTTGGAAAGGAAATTTCATTCAAGGAAATAGAAAAAATTGATTTTTTTATAGATATTATTGATGAATGTAATGAGGAAGAACTTATTTATCTTTTTTTCATGTAATTGAAGAGAGGAAAGGGAGATTTTAAGTAAACATACCACTAGCATGTTTTCATTGTGGTAGAGTTGTGAACATTGAATCTTGATGTTCAAGGAAGTTAAATTATAAAGAAAGTAAAGTTGGACACATGCCGAAGCCAAAGAAAATGTTTTCCAAAAATCGATACTTCAAATATGGAATGAAATTACATAAAATGGGTTTTTTATATAAAGTATAATATGAACAAAATATATTTTTGAGGATGATAAACCAGACAGTAAATCTAGAACACTTTCATCCATGATGGATATAGTTTAAAATTTATAACAATCAAAAAATAAAAATGGAGATAATAAATTTATTGATGATGATAATCTAAAATTAGAACATGGTGTTGATCTTGGTAAGCTTGAAAATCAATGAAATGTAAAAAAATTGGAGAGCAGTTATAGATGTGTCATCAGAATATATTGATCGACCTGAAATTGAAATTGATTTTATATAATAAGTAGTAAAAGAACATTTAACAACTATTTAAAACATAAATGATGTAGTATAAATGAAGATCGTTATTTAATAAAATTCGAAGGTCATAAATGAACTTACATCCAGGGTGTAGAACAATTCCAAGACAATTGAGGTTCCAGATGACAATGTTGTTACACTATAGAGTAAACATCAAACTGAATAAAATTCAAAGGAGACAACGAAAAATATATATTTTGGAAGATATTAAAATGCTGAGCTGATAGAGAGAGATAAGAATAGTTATTTTGGATTATAGAAGGCTTTGAATGATCAAAGATACACATGAATGGGTGGAATTAGTTATTCTTCTGAATGATCAAAGACTGTAAGTAAGATGATAAAAAATAAAGGGAATGATAAAGTTGGACATATCAAAGATGCACCATATTCTCAAATGAAGAATGATTCAAATCATACATAAAAGACGGAATAAAATGTTCCTAAGTTTTCTAGATTTAATCACAAGTTAGATGATTTTTCAGATGAAGAGGACATGTGGAAGAATAGAAGTGATAATACAATTCCTCTAATGAAATGTCAAATATTTTTCTATCCAAGCCATTCCATGTCATACTATGAAGATGAAAGGAGTTATTTTAATTGGGAAGATCTATAAAGTCAACAAAGGAGAGTGAATTCATATCATACATTGTATATAATATATATCTTTTATGGACATTGTTTTACTACTAAAAAAATGGTTATAATGATATTGATTACAGGTAGAGGAAGTGTAGAATTATTGCCTATAGAATTCATAGAAAAATAAATACTAGCTAATAAGTTAGAGATGATCCTACAAATAGTTTTCTCATCTAGATTAACAATAGGAGTATGATAAACTAGTGAACATGGAAAACAAACTGTAATGGTCATATTTATCCCCACTCAATCAAATATTACATTGAAGGAAAAGAAGAAAATTAAAAAATAAAATCTTTTAGAAGTCAATCTCAATGATAAAATGAATATTATCACATAGATTATTAATAGTATCTTCACATATCATATGAAGAGAAATATATATTTATTGTTTAATTTTAATAAAAGGGTTGTTGGAACAGTGAGGTTCAGCAATGATAGTGATTTGAAGATTAAAATAAGTGGAAGTAAAGAGCATGAAAATAAAGATGTAATAAAAACTGAAGTTATTTATGTTGATGATTTACATCACAATCTCTTAAGTGTGAGTTAACTCAATGACTCGGGAAATATAGTTACATTTAATCATAAGGGGTGAAATATCCAATTAAATAATGACAATTATCCTATAAAATGATGCATAAAAGATTACAATTTATACCATGTGGATAGTAAATATAGCATTTTATACTTAACTATTGAAGAATAAAACAACATATGACACTGGAGGTTGGGCCACATTAATCAAAAAGACCTAGAAAAGATATCTAATATGAGGATAGTCATGGATATCTCCAATATAAATCATTAATGGGTAAATACTTTTTATACATGAATATGATGAAAGTTGTTCTACAATTTATATCAACCAAAGAAGGAAAGGGAATCAAATATTCTTGATCTCATCTACAAAGATGTGTCTGGTCCAATTAATTCCACTAGAACATATGTAGTGTGGTATTTAGTTCTTTTTATTTATTATTATATTAGAATGTATTGTGTAATGATTATTGACATTAAAAATCATGTTCTTGATGTCATAAAAAGCTATCATTGAATAGATGATAATGATACTAGTCATACAATAAAATCTATATGATTAAATAATGGAGGGGAATAAATATCATTTGAGTTTAAAATTTACCTATAGATTCATGGAATAATTCATGAGTTTTATACTGTGAGAACACCAGAGAAATATGGAGTTTTTGAGTGCAGAAATCAACGTGTGAATAATATGTCAAGAACCATGTTGATTGGGAATCATATATATCTCCATTACTGGAAAGAGTCCATTCAATAATTTTGATTGATAATCGTATCTCTCTCCATTACTGGAAAGAGTTTGTTCAAGAAAAATTGAATACTCAAAATAGAATAGGGATATATATGGGAGAAACTAAGACACCATATAGGTTGTGTCATGGATGGAATCCTTCGCTAATGTATTTTCTTGTGTTTATAAGTAAATGATTCTTCCTAAACAAAAAATGTAATCATGGAAAGTATGGTGATGTTTTATATTAGGTAGTATTCCATGGATATTATGGGAAGATAATATCTTATAAATTCAATAATAATCTCCTTGGGAGAATTTTTTAATGTCGTGATGTTATGAGCATTGAATAGAAAGCCAATGATGCCATAATATTTCCATATACTTATTTGATAGAAGATAAAGAAGATAGTGAAAAGGGACTAATTAAAATTTAGAAATAATAGAATTCTTAAAAACATTCTGAACACTAAAACTGATGTTGATTTAGTAGAATAATGAGAATAGGAATCTATGGTTGGGGGCACATAATTAGAAACACACAGAAGTAATAGAAGAACATAAATTGATCAATCCAACAGCACTGAGAATTTGAAAACTCCCAAATAAACAATAATAAATAGTAATTATTAACATTATTCCTTCCTATAAAGTGTGAAACCATCCTCATTTGAATAATCTAGAAAAGATGAATCATGCGTCAAAGCCATTAATGAAATATTATATTATATTAACAAGAACTAGACATGGGATATTGTTGAGAGATATGAAAATCACAATGTGATTAGATCAAAATGATTTTTTAAAAATAAATTTGAGGTGCATGGAAATGTGATTATAATTAAAAAAAATTAGTGTTCAAAGGAAGTTCAAAGATTAAAGGTTTTTAATATAGTGAAACATTTTCTTCAGTGGTTATATTAGAGTCAATAAGGAACAATCTTACCATAAAGATTCAAAGAGGGTTCAATGTGTAGCAAATGGATGTCAAAACTGTTTTCTTAAATGGTGTTCTTGAAGAGGAAGTCAATACAGAAAAAATGGGTTTTCTTCTTGGTAATAATGAATTAATGGTTTATAGATTAAATAAGGTAATCTTTATTATAAAGTTTGCACCACAAGAGTGGTATTATTAAGTGGATTCTTATCTAAAGAAGATATAATTTAAAAGAGGATTGGACCATAATCTATATATGAAGAATTATAATAATTAAAAATTCATGGTGTTATTGTAAGTAGATGATATTATATTTGGTGGAAATATGAAGAGATTAGTTGAATAATTTTCTAATCATATAAAATCAGAATTTTAAATTTCTATGATTAGTGAACTCACATACGTCTTGGGGTTGCATGTGATTCAGAAGAAGGAATAAAATTTTATCTCTAAGGAAAAATATCCAAAAGATATGAAAATGAAATTCAACATGCATGAATCCAAACCAATGATGACATTAGATGTAGTTGGAAAAAAATTGGAAATCATAAGGATAAGACATTTTTGGGTCCCATGGTATACATAAGAATCGTCATAATACCATTTATCATGACAGTGACATGTCTAAATATCGTTTTTGAAACATGCTTAGTATCCCTCTTTCATATTAATGTAATGGAAGAACATTTGGTGGCAGTAAAAAAATCACAGCGTATATTCAAGGAACTCATAATTATGGATTACACTTTACTACAGGGAGGAAAAAATAACTATTAGAATTTTCTGATATAGATTGGACTTGATATGTAGTGGGTAGAAATTATGCGATTTTTGGAACCTTGTACATTAGAAGTAAGTGTGTGTAATGGTTGACCATGAGAAAAAAATCACTTCAATTAGTATAGTTGAATCAACATATTTTTATACTATGAAGGGTTTCACTCAACTACTATGGAGGAATAAATAATTGAATGATATTGGAGATGAGCTGAAACATGAAATAATGATTCAATGTGACAATAAGAGTGAAATATAACTTATAAAGAATCCAGTTCATCACTCTTGAAAAAAACATATTTAAATTAGACATCACTTCTTTAAGAAAAATGTTGAACAAGGTGTGATTAAAAATAGATCATATAGGAACTAAAGAACAAGTGGTTGGAATTCGGACCAAGCCATCATAAGAACATGTGTTTTAGAATGTCAATTGGTTCTTAGTGTTCAGCTACATCCCAGTACATGAGTAGGTTATGAATTATTCCCATATCCCCATTTTTGGTAAATTTTATTATCTTTTTTTAGAAGTGATGCAGGTTTATGGGGGTTGATACAATCCATGGGTTGTGTATTTTTTGATCTACAAGTATAAATATAGGTTCTTTGGGTTTATTTCCAAAGGGTTATAATGGCCAAATTCAATGTTATAATGTTACGGGAGACTAAAGAAATGGTAAATTGAATGTGATTATGGTTTTATAGTAGCGGGGTTTTGACAACCCAATAAATTCTTCTATGACACAATGAGATCAAGTGTAATGAGAAAATAGTTTAGGGAATTAAATTCTTATGTGACATGATCATAACATATCTTGGAAATCGTTAATCATTCCAAAACACGTGAACCCAATTCATTCTTCCACTCTTGTTTTCTACATCAACATTTTATCACATGTACTTAGAGTGTTGGATTATTTTTTTATCGTGTATTAGGGCATCATAGCGGCATCTATTTTATTTAATTTTTCTATGTATTTACAACAAACCCAAATGGGGATATTATTGGAAACAAGGTAGTTATTTTATAGAAAAAGTTTCTAGTTTGTGTTTACTTCCAATCCACAAGGGGTTCATAAATGGGTTTGGAAGATAAGTGTTTTTAGAGTACAGATAATTTCTGAATTGAAGGTGGTTTTTTCACAGTTTTTTCAAAAAAATTTGGTCCAAAATTTGGAGAATGGAGAATTGTTTTTTTGGAAAATAAAGTTGCCCAGAAGGTTTAAGGGGTATCAGAATTTTGAACATAATGTGCGTTTCAGGATCATCTCATAAACATAAGGAAAAAAGAAAGAATCACATGTAAGATTATTTTTTCTATGGAAGAATATTGTGTACCTAATCACATATCAAAAATGTCACGATCCGACCCTAGCCGGTCTCAAGCCACAACTACCCCAAGCCCGCCTCCATAGGCTAGGGGTTGGTGACAAGCACCGAAGGCTAAACAACATGGGGAGGCCTTTTCCTGAGTACCTGTACACACACACATGCAGCACACTCAATGCAAAAGTGTAGAGTAAAATAAAAGACAAGAAGAGTAAAGTGAAACTGATATATATAAACCACCAAAAGTGTATCGACCTCTAAACAGTACAAAGAACAAGCTGAAGGTAAATTGAAAAGAAAAGGGGCAAAACACGCGCCCAACCAAAAAGTGCCACAACCCGACAACAGGTAAATCAACAGTAAACAACTGGGAGGGTCTCACACCTGGAACTCGAAACCGACCAACACACACGGTCCATGCTCCTGGCTCCTAAGCTCCTCTAATGTAACGACCAACCTGTCCATCGTCTGCAAGGGCACACAAAGTGCGGGAAAAGCCCAAGCAGGGGTGAGTATAAAAATACTCAGTAGCATACCCCGAAGGATCGAGGGAGCAACAAAGGATGTACCGATGGGTGAGAAGTAGAGCGAATAGGAAAAGTAAAGGAGTACAACCGAAAGGGCAGTAAAGAGTCCAGCTCAACCCAACAATAAGATGGAAGGTAGACTCATCCAGACACAAGGAGCTAGAAACGGTGAGAAGATGAACTTCTCGTCGAGTATTCGCTACCTCTAGCAGGATAGTAGACTCTTCCAACCACAAGAAGCTAGACACGGAAATCACATGGCATACCCTGCGCGTCTTCGCCTCTCCTAGAAAAAGAGTAACCAAAACCCAAGAAGTGGGTACTGAAACAAGGTATATACATATTCATATGCTCTGTTAAGAAGCCTGAACAAGACCGTAAGGGGATCTCCATCCCGTATCTCAGTCCAAGAAAAGTGAGTCTCCAATATTCCCATAAGTAACACCATCGATGCCCATCATCCCGCACGTCTGCCCCGAACTACATGTCAAGGGCTCAATCACCGCACCTCGACACTATCTTCTTTGGGCGGCACTGACTCACCCGCACAGTTTTAGGTCATGTCACAAGGACGAGTCTCTGTGTGGAAAGTGGTCCTCGTACTTGAGAGTTCTGAGAGAACATCAAACCACAACTCGTCATTGCCCCGTAGTCGAGAGGTCTCCTCAAAATCGACAGGCGACCACCTACCCCGCCCCGCTGGAGGGTCCCTGAAAGTCAACGGGTTCCCACTACAGGGAGACCCGGCAAGAGTCGATGGGTGCCAAACTTCCCAGTCCCGTAACAGGGTAATCCACAAGAGGGAGACCCGGCTAAAGTCAGCGACAGGACAACTGCCTAGCCCAGCTAGAGGTAACCCGGCATAGGGGACCCACTGCCCAGCCCAGCTGGAGGTAAGCCCGACATTGGGGACCAATGCCCTGCCCAGCTGGAGGCAAGCCCGACAGTGGGGACCACTGCCCAGCCCCGCTGAAGGTAAGCCCGGAATCATGGACCACAGCCCAGCCCAGCTGGAGGTAAGCCCAACATTAGGGACCACTGCCAAGCCCCATTGGAGGTAAGCCCGGAACTGCTCTGGCCATCCCTGCTGGATGTTACTTCTCGGTGAACACCACGGTAATGGCCATCCCAGCTAGATGGTAACCCACTAGTGAGCCCTTCTCGAAACCACCTCATCACTGCTGGTAACAACCTCAGCCCTACTGGAAACAACCTCAGACCTACTGGAAACAACCTCAGCCCTGCTGGAAAGAACCTCAGCCCTACTGAAAAAAACCTCCTGGGTACAGGATCGGTGCCTGCGTAAAGTGTTGGTCACACTGAAATCACAAGAACACTACCAGGGGTAACGTAGTAATGGGAGAAACTCCCCGGGACTCTCAAGGCGATCACGCTCCAATCCGCTGAGTCACTGTCAAAGCGGACCGATTCAAATCATCCAAGATAGTGGGGAAAACACCCACACTATACGAACACACGTAGTCGCAAACGATGTCGCAGTCCAGTGAAAGGGCACTGTATTGAAACCCCTCACAATTGAAGAAACAGAGGAACGAACCATCTCTGTCGGACAAACGAGAACACGACCAAGGGAAAACTCTACCCTGCTGGCCAAACAAATGAGCACCAAGCTAGGGGAACACTCAACCCTGCTGGTCAACAAAATAAGAACAGAGGAACCCTCTATGTCGCGAGAGGTCAAAAGTACGTAAAGCAGGACACGACACACACATGGGTCCCTCACGACGTGTGGTCCCAAGTCAACCCCAATTGAGTGCACAAACGTCCTCAGGTACAAACAACCACATGTACCTCCAAGCATTCCCATATAATCCCAGAGTATACCACGTCTCAAGCCCTATGGATATCGTGCACACGACACCCCATCGTCAACGCAAAGGGCGTAAATGTAACTTTTCCAACTTTCCATCTCAACAGATAAGGCACATTCAACCACATCTCTTTAAACACTAACCTTAATCTCCCAGGAGTGCACGCGATCACACACCAAAGGTCCACTACAAACACTGTAGAATGACCGCCACCAGGGCACCATTCACATTCCCATATTTAATAATATCGTTCAAGAGGCTCTGCACGACCAAATGGATCACACCGTTGTAGTCCTTGTGAAAAAACACGCGATATGGACTACTTACTCGCCTCAAACGTATATCCGATGGAAAAGTCACCAACACCGCCTCACGCCCAAACAGCGTCCCGAGATCCCGAGCCTCAGCCCCGAAAACAGTCAGACACATCACACCATTACCATCCCGTCAGGAAAACACGTCAAAAGCACTACTCACTTGATTGGAATGGATAGCCAGAGAAAAAGGTGCATTCCGGTGGACCGCGCATGAGCGGTACTTTGTGGGACCCACATCCCGGTCCCGAAACACAACGAACGGATCGTACCATTGCGATCATCTCAAAAAAGAACACAATGTGGACTATTCACTTGTCCAAAACGGTCATCCGGTGATAGAGATGGAAAATCACCATCAATGCCCAAACGTCCCTCGCAGGGCCCGCACCAGCGGGTGGAATTAGAGAGGGCGGATTGCACCATTGCAATACCCTCAGAAAAACATCCACAATCGACTGCTCTCACGCCCCGAACGGACGCCCAGTGAGAAAGTCACTAAACGCTGCATGCAACTCAAAAGATGGGACGTGGGGCCCACTCCTCAACTTCGGCCTCAATGCCTGAAACCACCCTGGAAAACATCGCCCCTGGCCAGGGTCCCAACGCCTCTGACGACACTCAAAGCGGACGTCAGATGCGTCTGCACCACTCAAAATACGAATCCCTGGAAAAAGCGCCCAACCGCTTGATGGCGTGTCGCGCTTCCGAGGCCCTTGTCTCAGGGATTAAAATCACCCGAAACTATCTCAAATTATTCCTCTCACTTCGAGGCACGCGCCGCCACAGACGGCTCGAGAAACCGAATCCCAGTTTATGATTTATTAAAATATAAATGATTTTATAATAATAATATATTATTATTATGATTATTATAACCTTATTCTTTTTTTTCTGTTGTTTTTTTATATATATAGAACCAGACCGGCCGAAAGGCCGGTATCCTTCTCCCAATTGGACCCGCAAAAGGTGGGTCCTGGTCGGCCAGCCGGGGTCCGTAGACCCCAGTCTCCTCTCACTGCATGCTGACCGGCCGCCTACGCAGCGGCCTCCCCTGCTCACTGTCGCCCCACTGAGGGATCCCGCGCCTCCGCCTGGTGCTCACTCACCTCCCGCAAGCCCCGACCAACACCGCCTCACCCCAGCTCACCGTCTGCCTGAAGCCCGGCCGACCCCGCTGCCTTCCGCTGAAGCCAGCCGCACCGGCCTCCGCTGCCGAGGAAGACCCCCACCGCCGAGCCATCATGCTCTACTGCTCCTCCACGGTGCTCACCCGGCCGAACCGGTCTCCGCCTCCTGGGAAAAAACGGCCGGACCACCCCAAAAACGCCGGACAACCACCAAAAATCCCGCAATCTTCTGCGGACCGCTGTGGGCAGCTCGGGACATAGAATTTCGATCCGAAATAGGCGTCGGAAACCATATAAAATCTACAACGCATTTATGGGATTTTTTCGAAGACTTTAAATAGATTAGATGCAAAATAATTAATTCAAATAGGGATGTAGTAATTGAAAACGCAACAAAACCCTACCTCGTGGGCGTAGCCCGTCGCTTCGCGACGATCCGCCGGCCGCCCGCAACACATTGGGGAGGAGGAGAGTTCTGCCTCGGTTGAGACTTCATTCTACAGGAGAACCAAGGGGAAATGAGGGAGAGGGTGGTTAGGGTTTAAAAAGAAAAAATTAATTAAATTTTAATTAATTAAAAACCCCCAAATTTAACCCGTGTCTGAAACATCCGACAGGGTTAAGGTTAAGCCTCCCCTAGGGTAAAAACTACGCTCCGAGAGCAAAAGCGGTCTCAAAATTTGATTCTGAGCTTTAGTTCAAAAGTTATACGACTGAACACCCAAAGTCACCAAATTACGAAAATGCCCCTGGGGCCATTTTTCAAAGATGGGCTGCGCCCGCAAAACATACACCCCTCCTAGGGTAAACGGCTCGTTCCAAACTCAATGGTACCCTCAGTTTTCCAATCTGAGCCACCGTTTAAGAGATACTTGCATTTCACCATTAAACGAATAAATTAATTAATTAATTAATCTGTTTAAAGTTCTAAAAGCGAACGATGGGTCCAAACATCCCACGCCGACATGCTTTATGTCGTTCCTAGGGTAAAAACCACATTCCAAACCCATCTGTACACATAGATATTTGATTAGAAGCACCGTTTAGGAGTTATCCCATTTATTTAGCATTCCCTATGTGAACGCACTGAAAATTTAATTTCGGCCACTCCGGGGCTTGGAATCGCAGGCAATCTGAAGGTGATTCTCTAGAATAACATCAAGAAATATCCCAATGTCTTTCGCAGAAAAAACTGGGATCTTACATCATTCCCTCCTTCAAGATTTTCAACCTCGAAAAGCAAAACCAAGGAACAACTCAGGGTACTAAGCCCACCCCTGGCTCTCCCGTACCTAGAAGAACTCACGCACAGCTCTGCGTCTCCACACACAGACCAAAGGATTGATCCATTCATGTGAGGTCTGCCCTCGCCGATGTCGTGCATAGGAGAATGCAAACCTCTTCTCAAGTAAGTCGTGTGGGAGACGTCATGCACCCAAACCAGCCTCTGGGGTTAAGGCAAGGCGGTAGGGAACCTCGTCATCCCTTTTCACAGTCTAAAATGGGCTGAAGGCTCTCAGGGGTAGCTCACCTCCCCGATCGAACCTCCACATCGCACACCGCGACTGGAATCACTGCCCGCACCTAGAACAAGTCCATGTGATTCCCTCCTTCAGAATATTCATATGGTGAAACACCCAAGGACATCTGGTCACACAAGATTTCGCAGTCGATTTCTCAGAACTGAGACTCTCTTACACGCTCAGAAGCGAAGAAGTCGACCCCATCGACTAAAGGAAAAAGGTCCCACGCCTTTTACCATACCAACACAGGGTTACACTGACGCCCTGCGCCACCCTGGTAACAAATCAAACAAGGAGATGGGAGAGAATCATTCCACACACAGAGTCTAACAATTCTACTGCAAAAAGTAGAAGAGCCATAGAGCGTACATCTTACCACATAATGCTCTGCATGATCGTATACATCCAAAGCTCGCGGCTGTTCGCAGTCCCAACTGTCAGCTCCCGGAGCCTAATGTGGACCACCTAGTGGTGATGGGAAGACCTCATAAAGTCGTACCCCACTTCTAGCTCCTCTAGCTCCTCTGCTAGCACCACATCTACGGGTACTACTCCGATCACGGTGTTGGCTCTGTCATGGTGGTGCACCTGCTTCCTACCTGAGGCTCTCTGCATGCCTAGTCAGGCAGTCCCGTGCCAAGTGACCTCGCCCATCACAAGCATAGCATCAAATCATTCTGGGTTTCACTGGTGCCCTCCTATGCCACTGTGGTGTACGACCACGCCCCTGAGTCCGGTTGTCAGAAATCCACCTCTGTCGAGGTTCTTATTGCTGATGTCCACTAGCTGCGGAAGACGTCTTGGCTCCAACGTTCCTGCTACCACCACCAACTCTAGAATGTGACAGGAAGCTCTCTGTCACTAGAGTCTACTCTAGCACCCGGAAATATGTGGAAATTCCCAAGGGTACTATGACAGCACGAATCTCTCGGCGGAGACCCTGCTAAAACTTCCATGCTCAGATGTTGTCGTCATTGAAGAAGTCCAGGTAAAAGCGTGCATGGTCTGTGAAACTAGCCGCGTACTCGGCCACCGTCATCCCTCCCTGCTAAAACTGCAGGAGCTCCTGAATCTGAACGGATCGCAAGCAGGAGGGGAAAAACTCCTCACGGAACAACAACCGAAATTCACCCCACGAAAGCGACGACTCGTCATGAAACCTAGTCACCAGACTACACCAACGCCAAGCTGCTCCTCGAAAAAGGGTCGGCTACCAAAGACACTCTCTGATCTTCCGGCGTCTGGAGAAGCCTGAAAAGGCGAACCACTGAACCTCAGCAGTCTCTGCCGCTAGAACTCATGGAGCGCACTCAACCTGTGCTCAAGCTCAGCCTGCTCTACTGAAGCTGTCTTCTACTAAACAGGTGGGGGTGCTACTACATCCCACCTAGAGAAAGGGGCTCGCATGATGGGTCCTGGACCATGGACTCGTAACTCATAGGGTCGTCATCTTGAACCAAAGCTCGTATCTTGGCTAGCTGTATTCGTGGAGACATCCTGAATATTATCAAGGAGTGTTGTGGTCAGATGAGAAAATATGTATATACCAATAACAACGATGGGGAGCTGACTCAAGAAGGATAGTCAAAGACTCAATCCTATGTGATGCACAAACCAATTTTCCCTGCAACAAGTGTCTCACCATGCCGAGTCAACAAGCGGGTTATCAAGGTCCTGGTGAATAGATACGTCAGTAGCCGCACCATCACTAGACTCCCTAGCCTGAGAGACGCTCTCAAGACACATCAACATTGTTTCCCTATATCCCAACCAATTCCTTTTATTTTAGGGACATCCAAACAATGTCCCAAGGAATGAACCTCGCTCTAATACCCCTTTGTCACGACCCGACCCTACCCGGGCTCGAGCCGCAACTACCCCAAGCCCGCCTACATAGGCCAGGGGTTGGCGACATGCGCCGAAGGCTAAACAACTCGGGGAGGCCTTTTAATGAGTACCTGAACACACACACATGTAACACACTCAATGAGAAAGTGCAGAGTAAAAGAAAAGACAAGCAGAGTAAAGTGCAACTGCTATATATAAACCACCAAAAGTGCATCGACCTCTAAACAGTACAAAGAACAAGCTGAAGTTAAAATGAAAAGAAAAGGGGCAAAACACATGCCCAACCAAAAATTTCCACAACCCGGCAACAGGTAAAACAACAGTAAATAGCTGGGAGGGTCCCACACCTGGAACCCGACAACGACCACCGCACGCGGTCCATGCTCCCGGCTCCTAAGCTCCTCTAATGTCATGACCAACCTGTCTGTCGTCTGCATGGCACACCAAGTGCGGGCAAAGCCCAAGAAGGGGTGAGTATAAAAATAATTAGTAGGATACCCCGAAGGCTCGAGGGAGAAACAAAGGAGGTACTGAAGGGTGAGCAGTAGAGCCAACAAGAAAAGTAAAGGAGTAAAACTGAAAGGGCAGTAAATAGTCCAGCTCAACCCAACAAGAAGAAGGAAGGTAGGCTCATCCAGAAATAAGGAGCTGGAAACGGTGAGAAGATGAACTTATCGTCGAGTCTTCGCTACCTATAGAAGGATATTAGACTCATCAAACCATAAGAATATAGACATGGAAATCACGTGGCATACCCCACACGTCTTCGCCTCTCATGGAAAGAGAGTAACCAAAACCCAAGAAGTGGGTAATGAAACAAGGTATATACATATTCATATGCTCTGTCAAGAAGCCCGAACAAGACCGTAAGGGGATCTTCATCCCGTAGCTCAGCCCAAGAAAAGTGAGTCTCCAACAGTCCCAGAAGTAACACCATTGATGCCCAGCATCCCTTACGTCTGCCCTGAACTACAAGTCAAGGGCTCAATCACCGCACCTCGACACTATCTGTTTTGGGTGGAACTGACACCCTACACAGTTTTAGGTCACGTCACAAGGACGCGTCTTGGCGGGGAAAGCGCTCCTCGTACTTGAGAGTTCTGAGGGAATGTCAAACTACAACTCGTTACTACCCCGTAGTCGAGAGGTCTCCTCAAAATCGACAGGCGACCCCCTGCCCAGCCATACTGGAGGGTCCATGGAAGTCAACAGGTTCCCACTAAAGGGAGACCTGGCAAGAGTCGACGGTTTCCACACTGCCCAACCCTGTAACAGCATAATCCACTGGAGGGCGACCTGGATATAGTCGGTGATGAGACCACTGCCCAGCCCAGCTGGAGGTAACCCGGCATCGGGGACCACTGCCCAGCCCAACTGGAGGTAAGCTTGGCATCGGGGATCACTGCCCAGCCCAGCTGGAGGTAAGCCCGTCATTGGGGACCCCTCCCCAGCCCCGCTGGAGGTAATCCCGACATCGGGGACTACTGCCCAGCCTAGTTGGAGGTAATCCCGGCATCGGGGACCACTGCCAAGCCCTGCTGAAGGTAAGACCGGAACTGATCTGCCCATCCCTATTGGATGGTACTGCTCGGTGAACACTGCTGTACTTGGCATCCCTTCTGGATGGTAACCCACTGGTGAGCCGTACTCGAAACCACCTCAGCCCTGCTGGAAACAACCTCATCCCTGCTGGAAACAACCTCAGCCCTGCTGGAAACAACCTCCTGTGTAGAGGATCGGTGCCAGCGTAATGTTTTGGTCACACCGAAACCACAAGAACTCTACCAAGGGTCACGGAGGAATGGGAGAAACCCCCCCGAGCCTCTCAAGGCGATCAAACTCCAATATGATGAGTCACTGTTGAAGCTGACCGAGTCAACTCATCCCAAAAAGTGGGGAAAGCACCCACACTGTACAAACAGCCGTAGTTGCAAATGGTGCCGCAGTCCGGTGAAAGGGAACGGTACTGAAACCCCTCACAGCTGAAGAAACAGAGGAACAAACCATCACTATTGGCCAAACGAGAATACGATCAGGGGAAAACTCAACCCTGCTGGCCAAAAAAATGAGCACCAAGCTAGGGGAAGACTCAACCCTGCTGGTCAACAAACGAGAACAGAGGAACCCTCTACATCGCGAGAGGTCAAAATTATGTAAAGCATGACACATCAGGCACATGGGTCCCACACGACGTGTGGCCCCAAGTCAACCCCAACTGAGCGCAGAAACGTCCACAGGTACAAACAACCACATGTACCTCCAAGTGTTCCCGTATACTCCCAGAGTATACCACGTCTCCAGCCCTAAGGCTATCGTGCACACGGTACCCCATCGTCAACGCGAAGGGAGTAAACGTAACTTTGCCAACATGCCACCTCAACGACTGAGGCACAGTCAACCACATCTCTTTAAACACCAACCTCACTCTCCCAGGAGTGCACGCGATCACACGCCAAAGGTCCGCTACAAACACGGTAGAAGGACCGCCACCGGGGCACCTTTCAGATTCCCACATTTAATAAGATGTCTCAAGAGGCTCCGCACAACCAAACTGATCGCACCGTTGTAGTCCTCGTAGAAAAACATGAGAGATGGACTATTTACTCACCTCAAACGTTTATCTGACAAAAAAGTCACCAACACCGCCTCATGCCCGAACGGCATCCCGGGATCCCGAGCCTCGGCCCCGAAAACAGTCGAGTGCATCGCACCATTGCGATCCCCTCGGGAAAACACGTCAAAATCACTACTCACTTGAGTGCAACGGATATCCAGAGATAAAGGTGCATTCTGACACAACGTGCATGAGAGGTGCTTCGTGGGGCCAATATCATGGTCCCGAAACACAACTAACGGATCATACTATTGCGATCCTCTCGGAAAAGCACACAAGGTGGACTATTCATTTGTCCAAAATGGTCGCCCGGTGATAGAGATGGAAAATCACCGTAAATGCCCAAACGTCCCTCGTGGGGCCCGTACCAGTGTGCAAAATTATAACGGGTGGATTGCACAATTGCAATCCCCTCGGAAAAACATCCAGAATCGACTGCTCGCATGCCCCGAACGGACGCCCGGTGAGAAAGTCACTAAACGCTGCACACAGATCAAAAGACGGGCCATCGGGCCCACACCTCAACTTATGCCTCAACGCCTGAAACCACCCTGGAAAACATCGCCCTAGTGTCAGGGTCCCAACGCCACTGCCGACACTCAAAGCGGACGTCGGATGCGTCTGCGCTGCTCAAAATACGAATCCCCGGAAAATGTTCCCAACCGCTTGACGGCATGTCGCGCTTCCAAGGCCCCAGTCTCAGGGATTAAAATCACCCGAAACCATCTCAAATTATTCCTCTCACTCCGAGGCATGCGCCGCCGTAGACGTCTTGCGAAACCGACTCCCGGTTTATGATTTATTAAAAGATAAATCATTTTATAATAATAATAATTATAATAATAATAATAAAATATTATTATTATTATTATAACCTTATAATTTTTTTTGATTTTATTTTCTGTTGTTTTTTTATATATATAGAACCAGACCGGCTGAAAGGCCGGTCTTCTTCTCCCAATAGGACCCGCAAAAGGCGGGTCCTGGTCGACCAGCCGGGGTCCGTAGACCCCGGTCTCCTCTCGCTGCACGCCGACTGGCCGCATGCGCGGCAGCCTCCCCTGCTCGCTACAGCCCCACTGAGGGAGCCCGCGCCTCCGCATGGCACTCGCTCGCCGCCCGCGAGCCCCGGCCGACACCGCCTCGCCCCCGCTCACCGTCCTCCTGAAGCCCGGCCAACCCTGTCGCCTTCAGCTGAAGTCGGCCGCACCAGCCTCCGCTGCCGAGGAAGACCCCCGCCGCCGAGCCAACCTGCTCCGCTGCTCCTCCGCAGTGCTCACCCAGCCGAACCGGCCTCCGCCGCTTAGGAAAAACGGCCGAACCACCCCAAAACCGCCAGACAACGACCAAAAATCCTGCAATCTTCGGTGGACCGCTGCGGGCAGCTCAGGACTCGGAATTTCGATCTGAAATAGGCGTCGGAATCCATATAAAATCTACTACGCGTTTGTGGGATTTTTTCATAGACTCGACAGAGATTCGACACAAAATAATTAATTCAAAGAGGGATGTACAAATTGAAAACACAAAAAAACCCTACCTCGTGGGCATAGCCCGTCGCTTCGCGACGATCCGCCGGCCGCCCGCAACACCTTGGAGAGGAGGAGAGTTCTTCCTCGGTTGAGACTTAATTCTCCAGGAGAACCATGGGTCAATGAGGGATATGGTGGTTAGTGTTTAAAAAGGAAAAAAAAAATAAAATAAATTTTAATTTTTTAAAAACCCCCAAATTTATCCCGCGTCTGAAACATCTGACGGGGTTGAGTTTAAGCCTCCCCTAGGGTAAACACCACGCTCTTAGCGCAACGGCGGTCTCGTAATTTTATTCCGAGCTTCCGTTCAAAAGTTATAAGACTGAACGCCCAAAGCCTCCAAATTAAGAAAACGCCCCTGTGGCCATTTTTCACAGACATGCCTCGCCCGCAAAACTTGCACCCATCCTAGGGTAAACGGAACGTTCCGAACTCAACAGTGCCCTTGGTCTTCCAATCTGAGTTGCCGTTTAAGATATTCTTGTGTTACACTATTAAACAAATAAATTAATTAATTAATTTATCCATTTAACGTTCCGAAAGTGAGCGAGGGGTCCAAACATCCCGCGCCGACATGTTTTATGTCGTTCCTAGGGTAAAAACCCAATTCTGAACCCATCCGTGCACTCAGATATCTAATTTGAAGCACCGTTTAGGAGTTATCTCATTTATTTAGTGTTCCCAGTGTGAACACACTGAAAATTTAATTCCAGCCACTCTGGGGCCCAGAATCGCATGCCGTCTGAAGGTGCTTCTCTGGAATAACATAAAGAAATATACCAAAGTCTTTCGCAGCAAAAACTGGGTTCTTACAAAAAATTAATTACGTTTAAGAGAAGATTTGGGTTTATCACTTCAAAATATGGAAATGGAATGGGCTACAGAGAAGGCTCTTACATGCCGAATATGAAATCAATTTTAGGATTACACGTGTGGGGAGAGGAGATTTGATGCATAAGGAACTTCCACAAATAGATGTATATGCACAAGGAACTTGCACACATGGGGATAGGGGAGTTGATGCACAAAGAACTTGCACACATAAGATTCCTTTCACATATCCCTTATGTGTATGATTATCCTTAATTATATCTAGGCAAGTGAATTTCATGGTGGTTTTGCAGGAGAGATAAGGGTTATGTGAATGGGATCTTATGTGAGAATCCAAAAACATGTGTGTAAAAATAGTTGTTACATGCAAGAGAAGAGTTGAGCTTCTTCCATGTATTGAATATCTAGTTTTTTGAATAATGTTTTCAAGAGAATCAATTCAGGAAATTGGTGTAAGTTAGAGTCTTATCCTAGATTTTGAAAAGGAATTGGTTGGTAATAAATTGAAGCAGCCTTCATGTCAACAAACGAAGTAAGGCTTATTCTAAAGCAGTGAGATATAGGGAGTAAACATAAGTGTTCCCACAAACATAGTGTGAAATCCCGAAAATCATGTAAGGGTACCGTTCCTGGTATATAGTAATTATTTTTGATTTTTTTTCATAAATATTGATGATTAGGGGATTTTGGTATGAATAAATCACCATTTATATATGATACTTAGACTTGAACATAGTGGTGAACCAAGTTAAATTGTTGATTTGTCTCTTTTATTGTGATCATCTATGTTTTTTAGGTTTCCATCAGATAGGTTTAACTAGTTCCTTCAATCAAGGGAATAATAACTGTCACTTTAATAATAAAATGTCTACATCCGAATCCATCCCTCACCTTTTATGGGGTTCCTAGGTCCTTCATAAATTTCTTATGTTGTGTATCTTCCCACTATTATTTAGTACCTTAAAAAATATTTTCCCAGATGATTTATCAAGTCCTCTTTTAGAGAGGGAGGTATAGTTCATGATTGGCCCAGCACCATATATGCATCCTATTTTAGTACCCTATTATTGTATATAACTAGAAGTGATGAAATAGATCATTATTCAGTTTGATAATCTGACAGAGAAAGGTTTTGTTTTCACTTGTTTTTTTCCTTCGAAAACCCCTACACTCTTTTCCATGAAGGAAGATGTTTCAACCTGATTTTTTATGGACTGTTATAAATTTTACTGAGTAATGGTAAAGAAAATTTTTATTTGTATCCATTTGGATAATATTCTTGACCAGTAAAAAGGGGGATGTTTTTTTGAATATTGATCTTTGGTCTAGTTATAATCATCTCTGAGAGAGAAGTTTTTGTTTTCCCTTGTTTTTTTCCTTCAAAAACCCCTACACTCTTTTCCATGAAGGAAGATGGTTCACACTGATTTTTTATGGAATGTTATAAATTTTACTGAGTAATGGTAAAGAAAAATTTTATTTGTATCCATTTGGATAATATTCTTGACCAGTAAAAAGGGGGATGTTTTTTTAATATTGATCTTTGGCCTAGTTATAATCATATCAGAGTTCAGAAGTTAAATATACTCATTATGGATTTTTTGAGTAGGTATGACCATTATGTGTATATTGTGATTCCATTTGGTCTGATTAATTATCCATATGTTTTCATGGAATTAATGAATCATATTTTGCATCAGTACTTCAACACCTCTTTTGTAGCATTCTTGGATGATATTTTTCTTCATATGATATTCGAGAATGAGCATGAGCACCATTTGATGATATTAATGAAAATAGTAAGAAGTCACCATTTTTATAGAAAGATTTAAAAATGTGTTTTTAGATCCAAGAAGTGAAGATCACTAGACTCATGATTTCTTATCATGTATTATCAGCTGATCATAGGAAGGTAATGTTTTTCTTCCCATTGAAAGAGAAGAAGAATTTATTTTATATTTATTGCTTCCATGGTATTTCTACATACTACCGATGGTTCATCAATAATTTCTCAAAATTTAATCACTTTTGACTTCTCTTAAAAAATAATTTGTTATAGTTTATGGGACATAAATTCTCAGTATTATTTCTTAAAGCATGAATGACTTATAAGATGATATCCAATTCTTATCTTACTTAATACAGGTAACGGGTTTATGGTTTTCTGCGATTCTCCTAGTGCTGGTTTGGGTTGAGTTGTTATGCAGGATGATCATGTGGAGGATTTATCCATTTTTAATATTTTAACACATGAAAACAATTACCCCACCCATGATTTAGAGATTTCAGCAATTATGAATACACTAAAGTGTTGGTGGATCTACCTTTTCTGGGATAGTTTCATAGTCTTTTCTCACCATAAGAGAATTTTTTATTTCATTTCGTAGAAATAAATGAATCTTAAACATTGGTGGGGGATGGAATACCTTTAGATGATTGACATCAACATCATCTACATCCTAGGGAAGGGGAATTTCAGCATACACTCACAATTGGAATGTACAATCACAAGATGTTTAGGAATAAGAGGAAGAGTAAAATATTATGGGGAACTTTGATATGTTTTACCGAGATTCTTAGGGGGGGAATTTCAGAAATGATTGTGAATATTGATCAGTTATGATCAACAATTTTTAAGCCTATTCTACAGGGTCAGTAGTATGATGATAATTTTATGGTAATTATAGAATGCCTAAATAGTGGGTTGACTATTTTGTGTTGTTCTCTCCCTTTAGATGGTATTATACATTTTGGGGATTGTATTTTCATCCCAGCATTAATGAGAAGACTTGTTTTTTTTATTTTTATAGTTATTTTTAGTCCATTCATTTGGGAACTAAAATGATATATTATGACATGAGACAATGAATCTGGAGGCCAAGTACGAAGAAAGAGATTTCGTATTATATTTCCCACTATTACATCTACCAATATATAATAGAAGATAAAATGAAACCCTATGGATTACTACATTAACATACAGTGATAGTAAAGAAATTGGGAGAGGTTTCCAAGGACTTTGTTGTTAGATAAAAATATACTCCCCTAGGGAGTAATCATATCTATGTGGTTATTGATTTATTGTTAATTTCATATCAGATCATTCTGATTAGGGACACCAAAAAAGTTTAAGACTATGTTAACTAATATATTCATGTTATTGTGAGGTTTTAATAAGTTTCCTTTATAATTTTCTCAAATATGGATCCTTGGTTTACCTTAGAGTTCTAAAATAGTCTCCTGGAGGTGATGGGGTCTCAGTTCATGTTGACTATAACTTATCTTCCAAAAAAATATGACCAGATGGAGTTTTTAATTAAAATCATAGATTATATTCTCAATTAATAGATCTTATATTTTTGGGGATCATGGGAAATCCATCTAGGACAAGTTGAGTTTTTGTATAACAATTGTTACTAGTAATTAATCATAATTGGTCCCTTAAAGGATTATTATGGTCACCCGTGTAAGTCACCTATTTGTTGAGAAGAGGTGGTTGAGGCCTCTTTTGTAGGAAAAAGTGTCTTTGAATAGATGTTAACAATGATTTAGGATATACTTTCGAGATTGGATAGGTATTAGACTCCACATAAATCACTAGTAGATTAGTGACATTGTCGTTGATAAGTTTCCATTGGTGACAAGGTTTTCTTGTATGTTTATCCTCTGTTGGGTCAGAGTCAACTTGGTAAATAGGAAAATATTGGATCCCCAATATGATGGAGTTTTTTTCAGAACATAGTGGCTTGGGAAATATTCTTTTCATTTGAAGTTTCAGGTTTATTTAATGGTTATTTATAATGTCTTAAACATATCACAGCTCAGGAATTACCATCATGAGTCCTCTAGAATTTTGATTTGGGAAGAGAATGAGTTGGAGTCAGAAATATATGTTATAGATAAACTGGTTGATATTGATGAATCTCAAGTGAAGGTCTTACATGGGAAGACTATTCTATTTTTTATATAGTTATAGAGACACTAATTAGATTCTCATTATACTTTAGAGCATGGATCGTTCACAAGGGAGAAAATTCCTCACCACTTTCTAGACATCATTCTACAACATGAAATTATTCAGACAAAATGTCTTATGGTGAGGAGTTCTTAATATTGAATCCCATTATTTCAGTTATTTCTCTTATCTCTTTTATTTTCCCTCGTGATGTCGATGCATCTTGGGACCCCCAATGATGGTTGGTGTTTTGGGGGAAAATATTTAATTATTAGCGATATATGTTTATTTCAATTAATATATTTCAGGTAAAAAATTTGTTAATGGATTTACGGGGTTCTCCTCGAGTTCATAGAACACCAGTGTTGGTTTCGGATTTGAGAAGAATATGGATTTTTTATGGATTGTTGGGTGATTTCTCATCATAAGATGGTTTTTTTAAAGGGATTACATTCCATGAAAAGTGTTCATACCACATATTAGTTTCCAAGAAGATGTTGTGAGTTTGGTTCAAATCATGAAAATATTATGTACCATGAAATTTTTATATGTAATAAAATTTTAAGGATCAATATTATAATATGAGGTGACAAAATCATCAATGGGACATTTTAAGTAGGAAATAAATTATTTAAAGGGTTTATATTTCCATGTATTTCATGGGGAAAGAGTGTTTTAAATCACTAAACTAATGATTTTATTTCGTGTTCAATATAAGCCTCTTATCTATCCATTATGTGTTATCCTAGTTGATTTTTGAGACCTCCTCTACTTCCATGTAACTTAATTCAGCAATTGATCATCATGGATGTTAGTTTCATCTCAATGGGTAAGTGATCTACATGTTTCTTTGTTTCCCTTGATTGCAGTGGTGCCATTGAGCTTTGTTTTCCCATATATTGATCTTGTGTTTTTATTCCTTTTATCTCCAATTGGTGATATTCTTATGTGGGACTATCCATTTTTTGTTTCAGTGTTGAAGGTGTGGGTTTTTTGAGTTTTTCTTGGTCTATCCTCTCCTCCAACTACTTTTCTTATTAAATTAATTATTTGACGTGAGGGTTGGTTCAAGGGTCTCTGTTCCTATCATTTCATTCTTCTTTGTTAGTTGATCTCAATGTGGGCTTGTGAGATCTATGTTTATGGTAGGTGGGTTTATATCGATACTATATTGGATGAACTAAATTAATATTGTTTTTATATTTTCTTGTAAATAAATATGAATTATTTATTTGTGTGATTTAAAATGGGTTTTTTAAAAATTTTGTTTCCTAAATTTTTTGGTAAAATAAAAGGTATTTTAAAAGAATTGTGAAATTGATTTATGAAATGGTATTCAAATGTGGTTTTGATGAAATGGTTGTGAAAATGAATCACATGGGAAAAATTGGGTACTTAGGTAGAATATGTAGTAACAGACATCATCCATTGATACTATCAGGGGTTCACTCTTGGGATGTTCCTTTTCTCCTTAGTCACATTTTTCATTGTTCTAGCTAGATGCAATCTGGTGGTTTTGTTTTTGGGATGTTCCTCTCCCTTCTAGATTTTATTCATATGTCTAGATGCTTTATGTGTCTTATTTAATATGTCTGAGTATGTGTGTCCAATAATTTATTACCTATAATGATCCTTGTAATGATGTCACCTCTGTTTTTTGCATGTTATTTTTTATCTTGTACTACCGTGGATTTTATATGATATGTGATATATGTTTTTCATTGATTTGTCAACATTGATTATTTTACATTCTTTGAGATGTTCCTCCTAGATTATTTAAAAAATGGGGAAAATTGTAGATTAATTGTTTTAACATGATTTTGATATAAAAAGTTTTATTTATTTATCATGAATTGTTTTCTTAAAATTTTAGAAAGTTCATAATATTGCATAAGGACTTGTTATAGAATATCATGGTGGGATCATAGTGAGACGGTTTAGCTTACAACCTCCACACCACTTCAGCAGTTCATAGGCCATTGTATTTCATTCAATGAAGGGAAAGGAAAGTAACTATAGTGAGGCTGAAATGTTTTTTCTAGAGGTGCATATTTATCTGGTGATTAGATGGTGAGAGTTTTCATATATTATCACTTGGAGTAGCTATTTTTGTTTTAGTTTTCCTTTGTTGTTGGATGTGTATCTTGGAGACTGTTTTTATGGTTTGGATTTGTATCACTTCTGTTATTTCCTTTTTGATATGAAATTGATTTATTGTATACTCTTCCACAGTTACTTCACATATTGTATATAACATATTTCATATTGTTTTATTCAGGTTGTAAATATTCATTCCCTCTATTTTTTGTTGATGCATGGGTGCTAGTCTAGAGTCCATGGATATGAGGAATGCCCATCGAGTATGTGACTACGTGGGTCAGGTACCGGATTTAGAGGGTATCTGGGATGGGTTCGACACATGGTAAGAATTTAATGTACTAATAATATACCTCTATATTTCTGTAGTATAATTATAATATTGGCATCCCCATTATCACTAATTTCTTTACTTGAGAAAGACTACATATTAAATGGATGTAACTTAATGAATGTTATGGGTACATATACATTGTATTAATCGATGAATAAAATCATTATGTTCTAGAAACCCTGGTTTCATATATATATTCAATGGAGATGAGTAGTGATGAGTTTGTTGTCTATGAAAAAAACTTGAATAATGAACTAGATATTTTGTGTTTTATGTTATCTGACTCTATAAAACACCTGAGGGAGTTTATGTTTATAGAATTCCCATGAATCTCCATGATCAACATTAAGAGTGTACTAGATAATAATTTTTTGGGATATCCAAGGAAATATTCATTAGAAAACATAAATAAGTTTTTCTAAATAGTACTTACGTAGTAAAACTCATTTGATATAATAAATTTCTAGAGGTTCTATGGTTTAAACTACTAGTAGAACTGCACAATAATATAAGTATTTCATTACTCCCTCATATATTCTCCAACTTTTTTATTTTTTAATATGAGATACACAGATGAGTCTCTCCTAGATATCTTCACATTGCTTCCACATGTAAAAAATAATATGCATAATGAAAATACTTATGTTCATAGTGAATAATAGCAAAGCCCTGAAAAAGAGGTCCATGAATTACTCAAATTAAAAAGCTTCTTTACAAAAACATTCCAAGAAGAGGATGATAATGGGGAATTAAAGGGATTATTGAGTCCCTTGATTCACATGTGGAAATAGGGGATAAAATAGGAAAAAATGATCAATGGAAAATAAAAAGGGGAATAATTATATGCAATTATAATCAAGTTAAATTTATATATTTTTATGGATTGGTATATGATATAACATGTGATGTCGACACTTGTTTCCAATTATAGAAAACATGTATATTTTTTGGATATGAATGAGGTCTGATTGATCTATAAGCCAAAAATATATCCACAGTCTCTAAAAACGTTATTTGAAACTACCACTCATTTTTTTGACTAGAATGATCATGTTTAAAAGGAATTGTTATTATGTGCCATTAGTTTCCCAAAAAAAATTATTTCCATGGCTGGTCTTGATTACAACAGATCATATATTTAAAATATATATTTGGAGTGAGATTGCCTTATATGAAGTCATAGGTCTAAATACAAAATAGTTGGCATATGAACATATTTTATAAAGTCCAATGGAAACAGATGATTAAGTGACACATGTATTATGTCGAGATACACCAGGTAACCTAAACAATGAATACATAGAAATTACATATTTTTATATGAATATTCATTAAATAATCATTTAATCCCTTATAGAATTATATAGTTATAGTAACTTTGGAATCATGAAAAATATAAACAAATGGTTCAGAAAATATCTATATAGTCACCCACTTATTTCTTCATAACTATAACCCTTTTGAGACATATAATAGTCAACAAATTTCATCATAACATGGGGAAGATATATAAAAGTGTAATCAATGATTACCTGTATGTGTATATAAGGGTGATATCAATGATCATATAATCATAACATGGGGAAAAGGGTATGATAACATGGGATTAATATTCAAAACCCTACCCAATATATTGCAGATCCCAATCATCAGTCATGACGTAGTGCTTGGAAGTTCACAAGACATAAATAATTATTTAATCAAAGAACATGATCCATGGGAGTGTAACAGTGACATAATAAATAAAACTATTTTATACACATAAGTATAATAATCATTTCTTTAGTAGTCACGGATCACTTCAAAGTCCATTATAATGGTGTTTTTTCACTCCCCAAACCATCGTAATAAGAAAGGTAGACTCCCAAGACTATCATAGGAAGTAGAGTCCCTTAATGAACATGGTATACTTCCCATTACAGTCCCTCTTTACTAATGAGATATCAATATTTACCCATTTCATTGGAGGGATAAATAGATTCCACACATCACATAATGAAAATCATTCATATAAATTCCACAAGACCAAAAATAATTCACCATATCGGTACCCATGAAACAAAATGTGTTTCATAAACAATTAGTCATAACATACCCAAGAATCATTAATTGGTTTTATAAAATATTCATCACTTCATCAATGAAAAACCCATAGAAATGAAATGGTTTTCCTAAACATTGTGTCAATATACTAATAAACCATCATGAGAAAGAACAAGGTTGGTATCCTTGGATCATATCACTGCTAAATTGTATATGAAATAAAGGGTTGATGTGTATGATTATTATGAATATAATTAAAATATTATTAAAATATTCTTGAGTGAAATTAACATTCCATTTTAAAAAAACATTCCTTCCATAATTTAATTATAAATATCATGAAGTATATCATTTTGAAAATGAAAATAAGATTCATTTAAAATATTTTTTAAAAATTCAAACATTGGTAAAAATAAAATTAAAAAATAATATAATAATATTAAAACCCTTTTTGAAACATTTTTTGATAAAATGGATATGGATAAAAATGTTTTTACAAATAATGAGAGAAATTAATTTGATATTCTTTTAAAACATATTTCCAGTATCATGAGTACATAAAATGATAAAAATGGGAATAAAATGATTATTATAATGATTTAAATATATGAGAATAAGATTAATATGTTAATTCTGATATATATATATAACAGAATATTTCATCATTGGAGGTATATTCCTAATAAATCTCAATAAATAATGATATTATGACATAAAACCCTTACCTCGAGTTCACCATTCTTGGAAAGAAATATAAACACCAAATTAGTAAATTAAAAATTTCCATAACTATTTAAAAGACTCATGTAATTCTTATAATATCATATATGGTACCTTTATAATATTTTAACACCACCTTTATCAATAATTCCTTACTTAAATCACATTTATGGCTATTAACTATTTAGTTTATCATTATTATTTCCACTCAGTTATTTCGGTCCTTCTATATTTATCTTGGTTACATAATATCCAAAATATTAATCATGTTATGATTATAATATTTAATCATTATACATATATTTATTGTCATCCATATAATTTAGGGATATAAAAATTAATTACACCATTCATAGAGACGATAATCCATACATATGCATGAACACATAATTGATTTTTCAATAGATGAAATGAAAGAAAGTTAATTGTTAATTTAAATATCCAAGAACATTATTATTTCATATATATCATATATATTCATCGAATTAATACTCATATCCCTCCATGTAAAATGTAAGTGAAAAATAAATCACATCAATTCGTGGAGGTGGTAGTCGAAAAACACACAGGAACAACATTATCATTTCTTGAAAGATTAAATGGTATATAGGTAGATGCAATATTATAATTTTATAAGTATAATTATCTCATAAATATCACATATAATCATTAAAACAATCATAATTCTCATCCATAAAATATAGTGACCAAACTGAATCGTATAACTATATGGAGATGGCAAGCCTTACATAAGCGTGAGCCATACTTTAATTTCCTGTTTGATGAGAAAGAGGGTGTATAATGGGTTTTCATAATGGATAAAAATTAGAATATTTTTTTACAAAATTTATAAAATTATGATAAATAACATATTTTTGGATGAGGTAAGAAAGTGTATAATTGAATGTGATTGGGTAAGTCCCTTCCCAATTCTTTGAAATGACTCTATTAAATCACCTATAAAGGGCTCTAGGGTTAGTCCTTTTAGAATACCATAACATCTATAATGTTTATTGGGATGTCTAGAATGGCAATTGGTATATTTTTTTCGATTTAAAATTCTCATAGAGGAGTAAATAGGTGAAGGATAAGGTTCCGTTTAATAATTGGGGTCGGTGTCACTTTTATAATTTCCCAAAAGCATAAATTTTGATAAATTAATTATCAAGAAAAATACCTCAAAATGGATTGATATTGTAATAAAAGGTAGTATATTATTATAATACCATAAAAAATTTAATTTATAAATTTATTTTAATCACTTTAAACCTTTTCATTTTGATTAACCCTTATTTAAACAACTATAATTTTAACTATGATAGAATTTTTTTCAATATTAATGGGTGGAAATATGTACATATAGGGTAGAAATTGTACTATAAAGGACATGTTTTTAAATTTGAGGCTATATCATATCTAAATTTTTTTATTCCCTGGTTTTTATTTTTTTAAATAATTTAATAAATTATTTGTTTGATAAAATATCATTGTTGTTAGTTTTGATGATATCTAGTTAATTTTAATTAAAAGTAAAAAAGGTAAAAATTTATTTTGAATATAATATTTTAAAGAAACTCTAATATTTAATTTTAACCATTAATATTACTGAAAAACTACAAAATACTAAAATTATATGACTTTCATTATTTTTAAAATCATTTATTTTATTTTCTCATTAATTGGATAAATAATATTTTGGCATTGTGTAAGAATTCAATGTTAGTATATAATACATTAAATTTATAAATAAATAATAATAGTGAATATAATTTCATTATGTATAAAATTAACAATATAGTTCATTTATAAAAGGTTTTTGTTATTATGTAAAAACAACATTGATATTTAAAAAAAAAGAGTGAAATTTTATAACATTCATTGGTTTAAATAATATGTGTCATTTTCATAGAAAATGTATATTAAATAAATATATAAATTTCATAAATAAGGTAATGAAGGATTAATTAAATTCATATAAAAATAATTAGAATGAAAATATTATGGATATATAATTTATTTTTTATCCTTTATAATCCTGATTTACCTTTATCGAGGAGATATATTTTTCCACGATTACCTTTCATATAGGTAAAAAATAAAAGGGATTTGTTTACCAAATTAAATGACCTAGATTAAAAATATAGAATCCATTTTATCAAATTAGATACATATATGTTTCAGAAATTTCTTTTGAGAATATTACAACGAAAAACATGATGAATCTTGCTTTTAAGAAAAATACATTTTTAATAAAAAAACCTAGTTTATTCTTGTCCCATTTTATAAAAGTATTAAATAAATTTTTAAAATATTTTATTTAATAAATATTATATTTATTTAAATTATTTTTTTTATAAATAGTGATTATTATTTTTTTTAAGGAAAAAAACATCAAGTTCATAAAAGTATTTTTTCAGAGAAATACATTTTACGTATTAAAAAAGTTTTTTTCCTAAATTAAAAAATATCTTTATTCTAATGAAAATAATTAGATTATTTAAAATATAATAGTAATAATTTTTAATTGAATGTTTTTTAATGAATAAACTTTTTTATATTAATAAAAATAAAACAAAATTATCAATAAAAAACATTATATTTGTTCTATTCATTGGAAAATAAATATTTTTCGAAACTTTTCAAAAAAAATAGTACTTTGATACTTTTATTATAATGATTTCATAAATTATGGGATTTTTATAAAAAATATAAAATTTCTATTAATAAATCATAGTTTCTCACACAAAAAATTAAAAATATTTTTTGATAAAAGATTTTTTTGATGTATAAAATCACATCACTAAAATTGAGTGGATAAATAATAAGAATTTATAAAGACATTTATTATTAATATAAATTTTATATATATTTAATAAATAATTTAATCTTGTTCATATGTACCAATTTAAAAGTAAATTTATAACTATAAAAAGTAAGAATATATTAATAGTATATTGTAGGTTGTTTAAACACGGTGTTCTGTGTAGTTAAAGTTAAAGGAAAATGAAAATATTTAAAGAGAAATATTCTCTAAAATATTATATTTTTACAATATCCCACCATTAATAAATGTAATACTAATATTTTAAAAAATTTCTTGGTAATCAATGGTCTTATATTTCAAAAAAAAAATTTTTTTGAAAACCCATATTGTAATAAGGATAATTTTAATTTCCTCTTAAAAAGAGGAAAAGGGAATCATGAAGCTCAACAAAAATCCAGATTTCCAAATTGGATCACATCTATTATAAGTAAAAATAAGTTCATGGAAGAAGAAACAAACACTCAATGACTAATATAGAGTGTTAGATGGCATTTTTAAGAGAATGTTAACAACCACAGAACCATGAATCAGAGAAGGATTAAAAGAGAATAAATTCATCATAATTGATATTTATAGGATTTTTTGGCTTAATATCCTTTTCCTAGAATTTAGAGCTTCCTTTACCATTTATATTGATAACATAAGTTATCACACATACAGAACAAGTATAATTTTACCCTTTAATCAATTTACATCACAATCCAATCTGTTCTTCCAAATGATGATTCAAGATGAATTTTCTTATGATTTACTCACTAAAATCATCTAATAATGGACTGAAAACGAATATGATGATATTCCACATGTATTTGTGTATAAAAAATGATTAGAACAGTGCATATTAATTGCAAAGATTAATAAACCACCATATGAAGAAATGCATCACTAATCTCCAAATCCATAATTACTTCAATAACCTCAACATTTAATAATGATTTAATATCAAAGAATATTTCATACCCATAAACATATATGTTAAAAAATATCAGTTCTTCCCAAATAATATTTCATGTTAAATCAATTATTATGACTAAGGGTTATATATACATCAACCTAATTAAACATATCCCAAATATCATTAATTATCATGATAAATTACAATATAATCTTATAACCTAGTGAAAATCACTAAAATTTCATAATTCATATTTAGATGGTAATATAAAAGGTAATCTATAACATTACCATATATATTTATCAAAATATCACCTTTTCAATGAATAAAATTCCAACAATCAAGATTGTCTATATCCCATTATCAAATTGTCCTTAATTGACATAACCTAATATCATATACCAGAACCAATGGATATTTAAATATCAATAGAGAATCAAAATTACATCACATAAAACATTAAAACGGAGGTGTCTATTACATTGAACATACAATCAAAATTAAAATTATGAACCCATGATGAAATTCATAACATTTAAAATAACCTCACCTGAGAACATATATTCGTCAATAATTTATCACAATCCGTATTTTTCAAATAAGTTTGTAGAATTTTTAATATATTCCATATATCTGAATATGTAAATAAATTCATCAAACAAGACCTAAATCAAATATTCATCAAATCACTAACCAATTTTTTGGTCACCAATACTATTAATTTGAATCATCTCTTTATCCAAACTACATAATATTATCTTCACATAAACAAAAATTAGTGTTTATCTTTTCCATTAATCACCTCCTCCCTAAAAAGAATAATCTTACCATTAAATCAATTTTCATTGTTATTAGTACCCTTCAATATATTTTTTAAAATTATAAAAATAACTATTGCATAAAAAACCAGAATATCATGCATATCAAAACCATAACATAATTAGTATAAACTTAACACTACAAAATTATTGAATACAATTACATGAACACTTCAATCATACCTCTTAATTATTAAACCATTGAAATTCGTCATAATCTTATTCCCCAATACTTACCTCAAACAATATGAAATATGAGTCTAGTATTAATTTTCTTCAACGTAAATTTAACAATGATTCTTACTATTAACATAAGAAATACTATTAAAATACCCCGCGACTTCTAAAAATCTATCATAGTCACTTCAACATCATTAGTAAAACCATTTATCTTATAACATTGATACTTTTCTTGTTTATATATCACCATAGGAAATCTATTTTCCGAATTCCCATACAATCAACATTTCAGACATTTAACCATTTAGGATACCTTCTTGAGACAATTATTCTCATCCATTATTTTAACTTATTTTTTTCATTTTTCAGGAACAATAACCTTCATTGTGTACTTCTTTTCAACACTAAAACATATTCTAATTCCTATAATACAGTCATGTGAGTTCTCCTTCCCAATTATAGATATTTGGGATGTTGAAAAATTTTAGTAATTATTTATTTAATAAAATCCATGTTTATTTTATTAGGTGTTTCAAGAAAATAGCAGAAGTTGATATTTTTAATTGTATAAAAATAATGCTAATTAGCAATAATTACAAGGTTTCATATTCCATATCTTATTTAAATTATATTCTTGTGGGGATAGTCATTTCATTTCTTGTAAAATTAAATATTCACATGATTCATTCTAGTTCTATCCATTGACTAAAAAAAGAACATTGTGAGAAAAAATAATCATTGTGGGAAACCGTATAATCATTACAGGAAGTATATATAATTAAAACCACTTTTATGAAACCATAGGGTTAACCCTGGTAATTATTTATTGTTACCAAAACATTAAAACTCTATATTATATACTGAATCATCCATAGGGTTTTTCATAATTTTTTCTCATCCTAGTTACTAATACAGAATTATGTTTTTCTATGATGAAAACTATAGAACACAAAACTATTAAAATATTGATATTATATCTCAATAAATGAATATTCATTACATAAAAAAATATCAATGATATAATTTTTTAATTCTAGTATCTTTGGATACATTTAAAATAAAAAATTGGTCTATAAAAAAATCTACAAAGTCTCCCTTATATTTTATCATAACTTGAACCCTTGATAGATGTATTATTATTAATACCCTTATTAATTACACTGGGAATAGAAAAATAAGAAAGGGTAAACTCCAATTCATATAATTATTAAATAAGGGAGAAAACAATGATCATATAAGAATTACATGATGAAAATGGTATGAAAATATGATCTTAACAATTGAAAAACATACGCTGCATTTCATATTTCATAATATAGTCATTATAAAAAAATTAAATTAATAACAAATGAATCATAATGGAATCAAAGAATTAGATCCATGATAGAATAACATTAACATAAAACATATAATTGTGGAATAAAAATAAGAATAAAAAATCATTCTGTTAGTAGTAAAGGATCATTGGAAAGGCTATCACATTAGAATGGGTATACTCTCTAAACCATCATAGTAGTCAGGGTCACTTTGAAGACTATCATAGTGGAGAAATTCCATTACTTAACAAGGTTTACTCCCAATTCCTTTCCTATTTATCTCTTGACATATCAATCATTACCGAATAAATTTCTAGGATATATAGGTCCCACCAATTAAATAATGAAAATCAAACATATGTATTATTCAAGGTCATAATTAATTCAGATGTTTAGAACTGATGAAAAGAAATGGGTCGCAAGTAAATTTCATCATAGCATAACCCATAGAAAAGAAAGTGGTTTCTTAAAATAATACAAAATTTCCTCAAAGTACACCTATGAAAAAGAAATATTTTTCATAAAAAATATCATCATATTCATAATGAATATAGATAAATAATACGGATGGTATCCATGTATTATATACCAAGTATATCATAACTTAAATCATGGTTTTTTTGTTTGATCAATTTAAATACCATTAAATGATTATTTTTATGTGTATAGAAAATAACCTTTCTATTTTGAAATAACATATTTTACCAACCTATTAAATTATAAAGGAAAATATTTTCTTTTTATGTGACACTTTAAACATGTAAATTAATTATCCAATAAAAAATTATTTTTAATGTGTGTAAATTATTTTCCTAGAATATAAGTTAGAAAAATTCCTTTGATACTTTTAACAATAATGTTTAAATGTAAGTCATTTAGAAAAAGAAAATAAAATTCTATTGATACCATTTTAATGAATTAAAAAATTAAAAAATGGACTTAAAAAAATAATGGGTGAAAAATAAAAAACCTTCTATAAAAAGTTTTCAGAAAGAATAGATATGGAAGAAAAAGGTTCCTCAACCAAAGAGAGAAATGAAGTTGATTTTACTTATAACTTTTTTTAGTCTCTTAAGTGCCCAAGATGGAAAAAAATAAAAAAAATTATTATACTAAAGAAATTATTATAGAAGAAGAAACATATTAATGTTATTTAGGGATATAATATAAAATTTCATCATCAAAAGAATTATCATAATCAATATTTAAAAACAATGAGATTATGACATAATACCCTTACATTGAGTTCTTCATGCCTTAGAAGAACTCTAACCACATGCATAATAAATTTTAATTCATTAAAATTCTATAATATAATCATTTTTATACTTATAATATCATATTTTATACCATTATAATATTTCAATATCCCTTTTATAAATAACCCATTATTTAACAATCATTTATAAGTGTTAAATACATCATTTTTCATGAGTATTTTACTTTGTTATTTTCAGTTCTTTTATATTTATCTTAGTTTAATAATCTATAGAATATTAATAATGATATAAATATCATATATATTCACTATATATATATATATTTATTTATTTATTTATATCCATTAATAAAGTTTTTGGATAAAAAATTATTTACATCAATCTTGGAGATAGTAAGTCATACGTAATCATGAACACCATTTTCATTTTTTAATATATGACATGATATAAATTTAAATATTAACTCACTCTAACAATATAATTAATATATCTTATATATATTTTATATTAATAATATCCATCCTTATTATCATCTATGTAAAATATATATGAGAAACTGATCGCATCGCTTCCTAGTGGTGGAAGTCCACACGTTTTCATGAATGACCTTATCGTTTCCCAAAGGATTGGATGGTAAGTAGGTACTTATCATCTTATAGTTTTAGATGTATAATTATATCATAAATATCGCATATAAAAATTAAATACTTCGTAATACATAAATTACTCAAATTATCATATATAAAAATTAAACACATCACTATACTAAGATTTCATATTCACCTATAAAATTCATGTAACACTATAACATACTCAAATTATATCACTTTTAATATTTTCAAAATCATTTATTTTATTTTTTTTGTATAATTGAACGAATATTATTCTAGTGTTGTGTATGAATGTAAGGTAATTATATAAAAAATAAAAAATATAAATAAATTACCATCATGAATATAATTTCACAATGTAAAATATGATGGTTGAAATTCATTAATAATTTTTTTTATATATGTAAACACATAAAAGTTATTTAAAACCATAAGAGTGAAATTTTATAACATTCATTGTTTTAAATAATATATAAGTCATTTTTATGGGAAATTATAAATTAAAAAAATCCAATATGGGTCCTAAAGAGATATGGTTTGAATTATCTTCAACTAATAATAATTTAAATAAAAAAACTATGGCCTTATCATTTAGTTCTTAACCTATATTAACCAGAGTTATCCTTTACATAGGTCATATATTTTTCCCATTTTACTATTCATATTAGTCAAAAATAAAATATGAATATTTACCAAATTTTAACCTACACATTAAAAATAAGGAATTAATTTTATGAAATTCAGTACATATAATTGGAATATTGTAATTTAAAAAAAGTCCGCAAAACTTGATGAAAATAATTTTTTTGAAAAAAATACATTTTTTATCAAAAAATATATTTTATTACTATGTGATTATTATAAAAATACTAAATGAATGTTAAAACTTTTTTATAGAATATATAATATTTTTATATCATTAAAATATTTCACTATTTGTGATAAATTTAATTTATTAATACAAAAACACATAGTGAGCCCAAAAACCATATTTTAGAAAAATACCTTTTAGAGGGAATGTCAGGGATTGTCATTGTTGGATCCTTAGTAAAGATGTTATAAAGGTCAGTAGATGTCACACCCCAGAAGATTCGATGAGGGGATCCAAGTATTGAAAGCATCAAGTGGTCGATGTCGGTAAGTTTGGGTTAGGCATAGTCGGTGGTGGGACAAGCTTCAGCTGACGAGACTCAGTGGAGAATGTGTGAATTCTAGTGAAGAAGTTAGTGGAGGATCATTCATGAAGGTTTCATATTAGGTGTCATGGTGTATGATGCTATAGGTGCTAATCGAAGTTGATGTAGGAGGAAATTTTTAATAACCCTAGTTCTTATAAAATAATTTGTTTCCATTATGGAATTAAAAAGATAAATTACTTGTCAATGTAAATTGAAATAGGTAATATTTTAAAAAATTAAGTAATATACTTTAATATAATAGTCACCTGATATGTAAAATTATAAATAAAATTTTGGGATTTTATGAATGAAAATATGATATATTTATATCTTCATATAAGTAAATAAATGTTTTAAAAATAATAAATTAAGTGTTGGTATTTTAGAAGTCATAAATATTTATTAAAACTTTTATAATTAATATAATGATATAAAAGAAAATATATTTTGATAAAATATATTCATAAATTATTATTTTGTTTTCTTATCATTATAATATATTTTTTAGAGACCTTAATTAATTATTCAATGTTTTATAAAATCAATTATAAATTTAAAATTGGTATTTTATGAATAAATATTTATTTTCATAAAAATTTTAATTTTTCATATATATAAAATTATTTTCATAAAATCTATTTCCTTTTTAAATTATAAATGTATAAAAAATTTTGGGGTGATGTTTTAGTATTTTTCTAAAATAGTTTAATTTTTTGCTGAATTGTGAAATACGGTAATTTATGGTATTTAAATTATAATCCAAATAAATGATTTAAATACATCATGCATTATGTAAGCCCATAATAATTAAATATCCTTCTCTATTTACTATTTTTAATCATGGGATTCAAAACTATTCAAAGTCTTTAGCCAAAATAATAAACTAATGATTAAAATAATAAAAAAACTCTCCTCTCCTCCACTATAAATACCCCCCTCACCACCTATTCCCCTCACACCTCAATGCCTTTTAACATGCTTAATTTATACCCATTTCCCTTCCTAATAATATTCCCTATGTTTAACACCTACTGGTCTCACAAAAAGGCTAAAACCAAGGTCCTTAAGTAGTTTCTCAATGAGAAGAATTTAAGAGGTAGAATCCTCTTTCATTATCTTTTATTTTCCTTTTTAATTTCATTTATTTTATGGTAATATATTCACATAACCTTATCCAAGTGGAATGAAAACTCCAATTTCATATATAAAATGAAAATTTATCCTGTTTATGAAAAAATAAAGCACCAAACTCCTTCTCTTATACCTCTTATTAAAATAACTTAGAACATCATTTGTGTTGTGTTGATTTACCTCCATCATGCACGATACATTTTCGCATTCCTCTACCTCCTTAAATTATGGTAATAAAACCATTATCCTAGTTAAATAATATTTTATTATGCATATTATAAGTTATATAATGTTATTTAAACAATATATAATCATTATATTGAATAAATTTATATAAGATCATGATGGTTGTAAAAACCTCCAAAATAAATTAAATCATTATCATTAATGTTTTATCTAATGAATCATCCTCATATCAAGAAAAAATCACATATGGTATCATTTAAAATTATTTTAATATATTAATACCATTTAATTCTACCTCTGTAGTTTTTCCACTTGAAAAGAAAATCCATAAGGAACTAACCATTGAAACAATGAAATAAACTCACCTTAGAGAATGAAAATAACCAAAAAGTATCAATAAATGGGTTGAAATTTGTCACAAAAAATCATATAAGGTTTTATAAATTTTAATATATTTCTATAATATTTTAATAAAAATCATTAAAAAATTATATAGAAGGTTTTAACATGTTTTAAGTAAGAAGAACCCAAGGTAAGGGACTTTTCATTAAAAACATACTTTTAAAAAAATTCCCAAAATTCAAAATGATCATTTTTATGATGAAATTATCCTTATTTTATGATTATGATATGGTTCTTGATAATTTATCATAATTAAGAGAGGGACCTATATATCCCACAAATTCATTGGGTATGTTTAGGTTGCAATTATACCATAAAGGTTATTCAAAGTGTAATTGTGATGGTTACATCATAAGGTATCCATGAGGGTTATGTTGTAAGGTAACTTTGAGGGTTAAAAATAATATGGCAGGCTTGAGGGTGAAATTATTAAGAATTTAATGCCACATGTTAGCTATATGTTTTTATTAATGTTTTCTATGTTTTATGGAATCTCATGTTTTCACAAAGAAAGTATACGATACTTTAAGGGTGAGATGTATATATTGTGAAAACTATTTCATATGTGTATAAGTATTCATAGACTAACATTATTTTCCCTTCTTTTTATGTCCCCTGCTATGATTTTTGTTTTCATCCACTATTTGAAAATGTTTTTCAAAGGTATTAATTGTTTGTAAAATCAAGAAGAATAAAAGACAAATGTTGTGAATAATTGATGTTTTATTAAAATCTTGTATTATGGAAGAAATGGAATTTTTTTAGTGATATCATTTTTGTGGTATTCTGGGTTGTTATACATGTATTATGAATTAATTCTATAAAAAAATAAATATAAAATATATTTGGGAATGTAAGAAAATTATATATGAAATAATTAATATATTATGTATTTTTTTAGGTCAGGTCCTTATACAACACATCCTAATCACATGCCAATAGTGAAAGGAGTGGAATCTAGGGCGAATGAAAGGAGAAACATGAGAAGATATCAAGGTGTTTTCTTAAATGTGACCAAACTAGAAAATATACTAATATAAATGAAAATAAGGTTTCATTAATGGGACTGTAAGGGTTTTCATTAAGTACCAGGCCCCATGTAGTCATGCATGGTGACTCTCTTGCTGGTAATAAATAAATTTCATATGATATGGAGTATTTTAATTAGTCATCTACAAGGTGGGATTTATAATGGGTGTTTGTTCATTGGGAATTCAATGGAAATGTATTGGGCCTAGTTCTTTTGGGCCTATGGTTCATGTAAGATCACCCCTCAAGACTATAAAAAAGTGGATTATCCAAATATTAGTAACAAAATAAACCTTTGGGATTTTAGGCAGTATTTTCACTATTAATTGGGAAATTAATATTTTCGAGATGAATCTACATATCTAATCCAAGTATACCATTATTATTATGATTTGAAAAGTAGTTCTAAATGAAAAAAAATAAAATTTCTAAAATTTCCAGAAATTTATAATATTTTGTTAAAAAAAATCATAAAAAACTTTTTGAATAAAATTTATTTTTCAAGAATAGAATTACATTAATTAAAATTTAGTGTCTAATTACCAATAATGTATCAATAAATTTATATTGATTCGGAAATTTATTTTTATTTAATAACATTTTTAATCCAATTAATACCCAAAAATTTATCCTCTAGGTTAAAACTGTCATAAATTCTAATATATAAATTGTATATCATGGTTGATTAAATTTAGTGTATCATGAAACATATGTTATCGATGAAATAAAATTATTTAATGATAAATATTTTCTATAATTATAGGGTGTTATTGTACAATAGAGGATATAGAATCTGAAAGAGTAGATTTTTGTCACCCATGATGGTGGATAATTATAAACGTATAATAATTATCCCATAACCAATAAAGAAATAGTAAGTTGTATTGAAGCTTACAAGTTAAAGGAATAAAATAAATTTAAAATATATTTTGTATATAAAAACAATATATGGATTTTGGAAGATCCTATAGTAGATGTAAATAATGTTAGTTATAAAGGAGTATTAAAGAAGATATTATACATGGATAGAAAATTCAGTATATTTAATGCATGACGAGTTGAAAAATAGATTAAAACTAATCATGGAATAAACTATGATGAAACCATTTCACTATTATATGGGATTACATATATTATAATTATACTTTCTATAGCCGATTACCATTACTGTGATATTAATAAGATGTATTTATAAAAATACTTCTTAAATGGGAACCTTCATGAAAATGTCTACATGAGATTTCTAGAAGATATTGTGACTCCAAATAATGATAACAAGTTATTCAAGTTAAATAAATACATTTATGAATTATAAAATATATATAGATAAGAGAACATTAATTTTGATGATGCTAAACAAAATTAGATTCATAAATAATGAATGTGATACTTGGGTCTATAGTAAGTTTTTTGAGATTGAAATCATATTCATGATTGTATATTTTGGTGATATATTAATGATGGGTAATGAGATATCTATCTTATAAGCAGTTAATGTATGGTGAGAATCGTGATTCTTTAGGAAATACATAGGAAAAGTAGTATATATCCTTGGGATCAAGATATATCATGATAGATCCAAGAGGCTACTTAGTCTGAAAAAATGTATATAACTTGACATGACACTAATGAAATTTGATATAGAACAAACCAATTGGGTATTTTTATAAATTTCACATGGATTCCATATTTCCATGAAAATGTACCCTAAATCCCATTAGAGGAGGAAATGGATTTTCATTATTCCATACGCATCATTTATCTGGTTAATCATTTATGTTATAATATATAGAAGGATAGATATTTCTCATACCTTAAGTGAGATGAGAAGATATCATGATAGCCTAAGAGACCACATTGAATGATAGTCAGGACAATCCTTAAGTATTTTCGGTATACTATGTATATGTTCCATGTTTATAGAGTTGATGAGTAATTATAAATTATGGAGTATATAGATGATACTATTGAAATATACTATGATAATCTGAAATAACATGTAGTTAGTCTCAATTGTGGTATTGTGAGATGAAAGAAATCAATGAAATCCATTTTCACTGATTGTCAAGTGGATGATGATAATATTACGCCTTTTGATACTTCCATGGAAGCAAAAAGAATACGAAAATTCATTAAATATAATGAAATGGTTCATAGAAGTAATGACCTCATCATAATATATTGTGATAGTACTGTAGTTATGGATCTTTCAATGGATCAATGATCACATCAGCTTATGAAGCACATAATATAGAAATATCATCTCTTAATGAATTTTTATAAAATATATGATCTCATAATATATATAATTTTAATGGAAGAAAAAGTGGAAGACCAATTGATTAAATCCATATCGTAGAAGATGCATGAACACTTTATGAGTACTAATAGACCTAATATCATTAATAGTAGGAAATATTCAATGTTATAGTCTTTCAAATATGGTTACCTAGATCCAAATTTATTCATACATTATACTACTTGTATATTCACAGACATAAATTTCTATAAAGTTCATATCATATGTTGGTTTTTTATTTCACATGAAATTACTAAGATAATGACTTAGAGTATCTTTCACATTGATAAGGCCTTATAAGTTATACACTATGGTGAGAACCTTGAGTTTCAATGATTATATTCTTAAACATAGTCTTATGGTTATATGAATTAATATAATGGGAAACCGATGATGAGGAATATCAGGTGGGAGTATTTTTATGCGGATGAGAATTTGTCTCATGATGTTCAATAATGGTAATTTTTATGACCATGGAATACATGGTAAGACACACTAGTATGAATTCAACATGTTTTATGTCATTGGGTATTTCCATTTCTATGTATATTTATGATCCTTAGGCTTTATGATTATTATTAATATATTTCATGAATTTATTACAAATATGTATTACCAAAAACCATGAATACATATGTTCATTGAGATGTTTAGTGTATTGGTTGTGTTTGGTATGAAATATTATTAACGAGTAATTAAGGAAATGATTTTTATATTCCATATTTATTAAAATATATGTGATAGTTATTTGATTTTAAAGAACCCATTTCAGTTAGTTCTTGGTCCATGGGGTCAAGATGATTTTATTTCAGATAGTCCAAGAAATTAATATCTTGTATATATGTTGATGATAAGGGTTTACGAAATTCATAATAAGATATCATAAAAAAGTGGTTATTTTACACAATGATTGGTCATAAACTGATTTTGACATCACAATAATAATTTCATCATAATAGGTACCATTATTTGTTTGTAGATACAATTATTAAACATTTGGTGAACGTGACTAATTCTACTGATGAACAATCCTTGAGGGTCACACACATAGTGTTTCAATTGATCTAAATAATTTATTTCAATTTAATTATGGGAATAATGACCATTCTACAGAGAAAGAAATAATATTTTATTCAATAATTATTAATTTAAAAATTTAAAAACAAATATTTATTAACAATACCATGCATATTTTAAATGTTTATTTATTTATAAAATGAATAATAACTATTTAAAATATTTATTTGATAATTCTGTAAATTTTTTTATGGATGAGAAGACTATTTATTTAGGTTAAGTGAAAAATATTTATTCACTAAACTATAAAAATAATATTTATAATTTCATGAGTTATCTTACACCATGAGATAAAATAACATTTTTATAATTTTACTTAAAATGAGGTATATAATGGGATTAATAAATGATTAAATTACATTGTTCATTAAATTATTATTAAACCATAACCTTGTCCCTATATATACCACATTATGATATTTGTGATATGTTTTGAATTTTTTTTGCATAAAACCCCTTCACTTCTCCCAGGAGATTTCTCTTCACCAAGAATATCTTTGGTGTTTCTACCAAGATTAAGAAAATTGAAATACTTTTTCCATCATCTCATGTTATAGAAATAGTGTATTGATCCATATAATTTAAAGGGACAACATTATTGATCAAAGGAATTGAAACTAGCCGATCAGTACCACCGATCTAAGATATGAAGTACCATTGTTGATGATTTGTGATCAATGAATCATGTGTGGATCACCTCTACAGGAATTATGTAATTAGATCCTAATTTCACAATGAAGATTCAAAAAAAATAAATTGATGATCAACCCTATGAGGGAAGGATTCCTAAGACTATAGTAATTATTTATTTAATTTAATTATAAATTTAATTTGAAATGATCATCTCTTCTTGGTTCTAATATCCATGTCAATTTATATTAGAATTAATTCATTTCTCATCATGATTATTTCTCATGTTTATTTTTTATTTTTCATTGATCATAAAAAGAAAAGTTATTTGGATACTACCCAATAGGTGCTCCAACTATTTTTGAAACCAACAATATTGAAAGAAAATGGATTTCATTATGATTTTTTTAACTTGTGGTGAATTTAATTTATGATTGAATTATCAGTTACAAAAAGTAGTGGTATGATCTACACTAATTTTAGAGTAAATTTCTATAGTATGACTTGAGATAGAGATTGTTTTGCTAAATAAAATCTTGAGGGATTAGATATAAATATAAAGGAACATGTATTTCACTATGATTGTAAAGGTGTTATATATATTAGTAAAAACCATGTGATTCATTCCCAAACCATGTAAATTCATTTAATGTACCATTTTATTAGTGGTTAAAAATATAATAGGCAATTCACACTATAAAAGATATGTGTTGATGAAGATGATGGGGATGGAGAAGTTAAGGAATAATTGTACCTCTATTGTTCTTAATTGATTAAGGAAGTTTTAGAGTCATAATATCATAAAAAATATAATGGAATATCGTGGAAACCATATGGTATTTCATGAATCATTAACATTAAATTGATGATTTTATGGGTGATTTCAATTTGGCTGATTAATAAGAGGAGGATCTCAAATTATGTAAGTTGTGTGTAGAAAAAACTATAGAATGAGATATGTTTGTTCGATTTATCTCTTAGTGGATGATTATTTGAATGTTTTAGGGTAATCCATTTGTTGAATATGGGAAAAATATTTAAAAATTGTACTAAAAATTGGACTCTAACTCACACGGTTCAACATTAATAGTGGGGTTTTGGAGATTTCTAGGGGTAGTGCACTCCTAGTTTGGGGTCTACTAGTCGAAGCCCCAAAACCCCAATATTGGGGGGTGGGACTATATAAATGATGACCAACTATATTAAAAATGACTACAGACACTGAAAAGTTACAATTGTAATTTGCACTTTCACATAGTTATTGTGGTGGAGTAGACTAATGACTGTTCCATGATACTATACCATTATAAAATTAATACCATTATTAACGTATACTAGTGGTATTACCATGTGGTTTTTAAAATATAGAAATGTGTTTTGTTGAAGAATAAAATTATATTATGTGGTAAATTTGAGAAGTTGTTTCTATAATATGAAATTATTACATGTAATCTTACTAATAATATTGTGAAATTATTCTAACTTTCTTAGGGTGTTTGTAATTTTTTCAAACCACGAAAATACTATGTATATTGATCTTCTATATGTTCATTTTTTTCTCTCCCTTTTATCATTCATCAAAAAAAATTTACATTTTTTATATGGATTTTTCATAACACAACATAAATTATTAGAAATATATATATACATATCATAATCTATTACCTCTCATTATTCATGAAATATTGTTGTTCCACCTTCATTTAGTGTGGATTCTCAAAATTAATCTTCTAATCCTTCTTTATTTATTCATCCTATATTTTTCCCCCAATTTATCCTTCCATGTTTTCCCTCTTCATTACCCTAAATTTCCATGGTGGCCAATATATATGTTAGAGGATTAAATAATCAATAATATTTTATTTTCTATGAATTTTTAATGGTTTCCCTTATTAAAATATCTTATTATTTTAATAATTAAAATATTCCTTGATGGATTTATGTAATTGTTTCTACATGATCTATTTTTCATTATTAAGTTACTTAGTTCTTTAAATGTCAAAGCATGATATCAACTAAATGAGTCCCCAAATTTATTTTTTAATAGTTTATAATTTTAATTATATTCCTTTGGAATTTGATTACAATGATGTGGTGTTTTAAATGGATTTTATATTTTATATTTAAATATTAACATTTCCTGAAAAAGAGGTGTTTTAAATACAATTTCTTACACTTTAGTTTTATAAAATTATGTTTTGAATGGAATTTTACTTATTTTCATAGAAAAATACACTAAGGTACTTAATGAGGAGATGTTTAATGAGAATGATATGGTAGGGAATACTAGTATGAGTGGTGTTTCTAGTGTTATAGATGAATTCTACAGTTCATCATATTTTCAGAAAGTAAATTATTATCTATCGCAAAGGAGTAGTAGTGGGAATGTTCACCATCCCTCATACATCACTTATTCTTTTCTATTGGGGTGAATGTATCATGTAATATTTAAATATGGGGTCATGTGAAATCTAATACCAAATCTAAAGAAGCCCAAGTACAAGTAAATTTTTAGATATATTGGGATATATTAATGATTTTTCAACTATATTACTTTTATATAATTTAAGTATATTTATAATTTAATAAAGGCTTAATAATTAATAAATATATGTCTATTTTAGTAGGTTTTAATTCACATATATTAGAATAACATGATCATATAAAGGGAGGGTATCACCTTAATATAAATCTTCAGTGTGGTCTTGAATCTGCGTGTTAATATAATGTGAAACATACACCTGTGAAATTAATTTTTTATAGTAAATTTTATAGGTACCACATTTAATAAATTATCTAGGTTCCTAACTATTTTTATAATATCTAACTCACATTCCATTATTTCATTGAATGTGAGTGATTATTTGGGATTATAACCAGAGATGATTACTTATATAATTGAGTTTTCTACTCCTTTGAGAAAGAAAAAAAGTTTCAAATTCCTTTCATGTCATGTCTAGATCATTGATGTTGAGATCATATAATATTTATTTATTCATCATTTAAATATCTTTTAAATCAAATTTATCATGGATTTTTTTAATCAAATAGAAAGAACGAATTGATTTCTATCATCAGAATGTCGAATACATATTTTAAGGTGAGTGTGATCCAAAATCAAGAATATCATGGAAGATCATTAAAGGTGATGGATTTATTTAATATCCAATATCAATCATTCATTTATATATAATTATATTGTATTTAGGTCATTCGATAGATATGGTTTTATATAGATATCGTGAACTATTCTTAAATTATTTCTTTAAGTTACTACCTAGGAGAGAGTTTATATTATACATTGATTTATATTTAGTGATAAGTATCATCTCTTTACAATCACACCAAATGGATCGATATGTGATAATGGTAATGAAATTAAATATTTATTATTTTGAGTGAATTTTTCATATATTTCCCAATACGTTCCTATGGGAAGAACCAATTATCTTTGCAGAGAAGGTTGATGGATGTATTTTACGTTACATTGATGTTTAAAATCTCACATATGTTGTTGTTAAAAATAAATATCCATTTCCTAAGACAGATTATTTTAACCATAGGAAGGGTGACAGATGGTTTTATAAATTTTATATCATATTATGATACCAAAAACCAAGTGTGAACAATTATAATATTAAAAAAAACTACTTTTCAAATCATTTATGTGTTTTATGATTATGATTTTTGTTTTATTTTAAAATAGGATTGAACTATAGTTTTGATGGAATTGATGAAACATATATTTCAATGATACATTGAAATTTTATTCATTTTGTTTTAGAAATATATTTTACTCTATTATATGATAATGAAAAATAATGATAATCCTTTTAATATTTAATGAATAACATAAAGAATAATCACCAATTTTCCAGGATTTCTAAGTACTAATTATGTATTGATGAATTGAAATTATTTGGCCAATTAGTATTTATTAAAATAATTTTTATTTAATTTATGAATAATTAAAAATTTATGTCATAAGAATAAAATAATAGATTGATTCCACTTAGATTATTTCTAGGTCTAGATGGATGTTACAAGAAAATTATTCATGCATTTTACAATATGGAATATCCTATGACAACTATTAACATGAATTGGAGTAAATATTTAACAGAATGAAAATTATCAGTAGTATATTTGTGACTTTAATTTGAGGACAACATAAGAACCTCTATTGATTAATCCTAGGTTGGTTTAAAGCTATAAAATATTTTGAAATAAATTAGGTATGGTTTTGGTGTGCGTATTGATGAAATGTGACCATGTTGTCGAATATATATCAAAATAGTTAAAAAAAATAAAGAGTATAATTATCCCAATAATGACCATAAATAAGTGGAAATGTAGATGATGTTAAATAAATGTAATAAAAGTAACATTGGGGTAAAATTTAATGTATGTACCGATCACAAAATTATAAAGTACAAATTTTCCTGAAGGATCTGAACCATTGATGGAAATTATAGATTTGTTATATCTATATATTATATTTTTATATATATTATAACATTGGAAATGATAATGAATGTAGAATCGGAAAAGTGTATGTAGATTCTCAATTACAAGAGGGTGAATTATAATTTTAAAAACATTAATTTTTAACCTTAAAGAAAACTATGTTTAACAAATTTAAACAAGGTAAATTCATAAGGACTATTTAAGTTCTTAACTATTAAATAAACATGCTTAGGGTCTGAAAATATGAATCCATAAAAGACACTTAAGAACAATTTTCTTAAATTAAGATTCTACCATAAATCGTATAAAATATTATTCATCCGAGTAATTAAAGTATAAGAAAGTATAAGAATGTTATACTTTATTCCATTATCCAAATAAAGAGGAAATAAAACATGAAACAAAAACAAGTAACAAGTTGGAAATCTTTTAACCTAAATAGTAGGGTATCCAACAACCATGGATAAAGGTCCCTTGATTTATACTTTCAGGAAAGTATCTTTTACCCGCACAAGGTTAATCTCAAGATAGGAATATTGGACTCTATCTTGCTATCCCCGTAAGACCTTGAACTTTAAGGTAGTTGGAACCTCTATCTTCTTATACTCGGAAGCCCCCGATTGTACTCAGCAACAATCGGAGTCACATGATGCAAGTTGAACAAGATGATCATGGATGAAAAAGATGTTCATTTAATGCACAATGCATTAGAGACTTTATCTCTCTGGAAATCACTTCACAACATCACAAAATTTAATATCTAGAATGTTCAACAGATAATAATCTCATTCAAATGAGATTTTATTTAGAAAAAATTCAAATGGTTGGCACCCTCCACCAACAGTCATATTTTTCCTTGAATTTCGGAGGGACCTGTACACATCTCACTCAACCAACGGTAAGTTAGAAACAAATTGTATGACATCATTTCATTCTTACACAAACATTTATAAGGGAAAATGGATAAGTTTAACCAAATCTACATATCTAGAGTCTAAGGAAAAATAGAATTCGGAATCTAAAAAAATAACAATCAAATTCTATAAAACATGGATATACGGATTTTGTTTTACAAAGGATTTGGAATCTGAATTCTATAGATTCCAGAATATAAATTTCAATGAATATTGAATCTGAATTTTTAGGAATTCGGATTTTAAAATTTGAGGAATTTGGAGTCTGAATTCTATGAAATTTGGAGTCTAAATTCCAGATAATTTAGTGTCTTAATTTTAGATAATTTGGAGTCTGAATTTCAAATAATTTGGAGTCTGAATTTCAGAGAATTTAGAGTTTGAATTTCAAAGAATTCAGAGTCTGATTTTCATAGAATTCGAGGTCTGATTTTTAGAGAATTTGAAGTCTAATTTTTAGAAAATTCATGGTTTTTTTTAGAGAATTCGAAGTCTAATTTTTAGAGAATCCATAGTATGGTTTTTAGATAATTCAAATTCTAATTTTCAAAGAATCCGGAGTATGATTTTCAGAGAATTCAGAGTCTAAAAACATAAGACTCTATATCCAATGAACTATAAGATTCTATGTTTTTTAATAAGGATCTAAATTTTAGACATAGTAATAAAATGAACTTCGTTTTGAGAGAACATAAAAAGAAATAATGAAACCCAAGGTAAGGATAAAAATTTATTTAGAGAAGGGAATGTTTCCATAAGAAAATAATCCTTAAGGATAGAAAATTTTCCTTAAGATAAATTGTTTGTGATTTTAAAAACATAGAGGATTGGAAAATCCATATGGAAACCTTATTGACTTAAAAATATCCCTCTTTTTGGAAAGTACAAACAACCATTCAAAAAAGAATATAAGGAATAATAATTTTCATTATGAACAATAAAAAAATTATCTACCTTTACTTATGAATGGTGATGAATACAACTGACTCCCCATAAGGTTTTTAAATCCCTAAGGATTGTATTATTGACTTTATTAAAGAGATTTTTCCTTTTCATTCATAATAAAGGTGTTTTTATGTAAAATCTCCCTTATATAAGGCATTATCTTATTTTATACTTAGTATTATTTTAATCATTCTTTTCTCCCCCTTTTTGATTTTCAAAACGGAATAGAAAGAGTGAAAAAAATGGTACCTGAAAGATTAGAACTATACAAATAAAAAAAGTTGAAGGAAAAAAGAAATTATTTATGATTGGAAAAATTGATATAGGGAAATAAAATAAAAGATCAGAATTGAAAGGAAAAATTATTCATCCTTATTTTCCGTTAGGATGATCTTCCTCAAGGTAACCTTTAACATCTTGAGATCCTTGCGATCTTCTTCAATCCATTTGAGTAGTAAATCCTGATCCCGATTTTTCTTTTCGAGAGCCTTGATTTTTTCATCTTGATACTCAAATATTTTTTCCTGAGACTTCAAAACTTTTTCTTGCTGATTGAACATTTCTTCGAACTCAATCTTAGGTTCCCTTTCTCTCTTTAGATTTTGAGGAACTGAATATAACATCCCATTCAGATCATTATCTTCTTACTTCCAGGATATTTTCCCTAGGTTATTCTTCTCCATAAAACTTGTGGTAAGATTTTTTATTCTGTCATCTGAATTTTCAAAATAATCTTTCACTGAATATTAGAAGTCAACAAATATTCTCAAGTATCCAATACAAAAATTCTCTCAAGTATTAAATTTTTTTGTACCACATTGTAATTTAATTACAATATCTCCTATAAGTATCATAACAGATATTGAAGGTTTTGAAATCAACCTCAAGATTAATGAATTTTTCCATGAGCATGTTTACAGAATCAATATTCTGAATAAAGGAGTATTGAAGTAGCTGACACTTAGAATCAATACTCGGAAATAATGGTATGGTGTCTACTAACATCTTCAAAGATTGTAATATGAAATCATGAACCATAGAAGATGATTCGGAATATTATTCCCTTCTAGGTGAATATTCTTTTTCTAGATCTACCTTCGTCATCTTATATGATTCACCAACACCCTTCTTAACCACCAAAGCCTTCTCAGGTGTGTCAGCAACCACCTATTTTCCATTATCTACTTTGTAAATAGTCTCTGTAGCCTTTTGAGAGTCATGATCACTATCAGAATGTTATAATATTTTATCTTCATCTACCTCTTATTTTACCGCATCTTCTTTAAGATCGTTATTTTGGATGAAATCCTGATTGATACTATAATCATCAAAAGTTTTTTTAACCTCTTACTGTCTTGCATCCTCCCTTCCTTGAGAAATAATTTTAGTTGATTCAACTTGGGAACTCCAGATTGAATGCTTTTATAAAGGAATTTCTTTCTCATGATATTATTCAACTTTCATTATAACATTATCACTCTCATTTTCTTCTTCCTCTTCTTATTCTTCTACTTCTTCTTCCAAAACAATCTCATCTTCAACAATGGGTTCCAGAATTTACATCTTCATTCTCGTAATTTATACTAGTATTTATTCATGTATAAAATATTTTAGTACCTGAATCTGTTCAGAAGCATTCTCAGTATCCTTTAGAAGTGCTCGAACGATCTCACCTTCAAACATTTTCTTCTTTTTCTTCTTCTATTTTTATTTCCTTTTATACTCTTTAGAAGCTTTAATTTTCAATGATTTTTCCATAGTAGGATATAGGCTAAAACTAGGATCTTATTCTTTGTTATTTTTCTTCTGTTCTATCCACGTAGCGACCATGTCATCAAGGGAAGTCTTTTTCTTTTTCATCTTTGGTGGAGCTGACTGAGTTTCCAGAACTCTAGGATTCTCTTTTGTTTCTGATTATTTTTCCATTATCTTCTTCTGAGCATTCATGGAAGTCTCTCCTACTTCAACATTATTATCTAGATATTCAACCTCAATTTCTGAAAGATCATAAAATTTTCTAGAGTTGGTATTAAAACTGAATTTCATTCTCCTCGAGGTGTCATAACTTAGTAGCAAGATCTTAAATTTTTTTGGTTTAGAGTAATAATGAATTTATAATGGTTCTAAGCATAGCACTATGATCATAGACAAAATTTTTAGATAAATTATGATTTGGGATTTGAGAGTTCCATTCTGGATATTAGTGATTTTCAAAAGGATATACTTAATAGGATTTATCTTTCTCTGGTTGACCAAAAAATACCGTATAAAGATGTCACTTTTCTTTAAGGAGTCATTTTATCCTTTTATCGGAATGAGTAAACCCTATACACATAATTGAAACAATATGTCATTTGTTGAGGGATGGTTAATCTACTGTTATTTTACTCCTTTGAGTCCAAGGAACTCTATTTCCTTTTCCTTCTTAAAACATCCTAACAAATCTGGAAGCTTGTGAGTGCACAAAATTGTTTCACCTTCATATAGAACTCAAAGAATATTTACTGCCATATTAAAATATTGGGAAAAGGTTTCCCCAAAACTCATGAATGAAAATTTTTCTATCCCACATTTTTTATAAAATCTTATTATATCATAGATTTCAATAAGAAACTCTAGGTAAACTGGATTCTGAATTTTTGGCTTTACTATGCAAAAGCTCTCCCATCCATTCAATTTAATTTTTTTCTTAATCATTGAATTATATATAGAGAAGAATCATGGATAAACTAACCATTCCCTATATATTTTCCATTCCTTGACTTCCTTGTTTGAAGACATCTATTTATGTAGGGATGCTTCCAATGAAATTTATAGTCTTAGAAAACATGAAAAATTGAAACGAGATTTTTAAATTGAGGCAAAGATTTGGCACGAAAAACTTTGAAAACTGATGTGGGATGTGGAATAGGGGGCCTTTATATAGGTATCGAGGTGATGGTTCAAATTCCTGATTTGATCCAATGATTGAAAAATCACAAATTAATCTGATAGTTCATATGAAATCCAAAAGAAGGATTTGGTAGTTTCTGATATTTTTTTGTTTTAAGGAAAAATTCAGATTTTGGATAATTGAATCCAATAAAATTTCACTAAAATAAAAATATGCCAAAAATTAATTACAAAAATTTTAAGTAAGTAAACATACCTTATGGATTTCAAAAAACAAAATTTTCGTTAAAAAAAATCTTTTTGAATAATTATATATTCTGGAAAATTTATAAAGTGAAGGAAATTTTATGTTTCGGAAATGGGATTTCTGTAAAACATTTTAGAGAAAGAAGAAAATGGATTACGAAAAAAAAATTGGTTTATGAAAAAAATTTATTAAGAAAATTTTGGATACAAAAAATTTGATTAAGAAACTTTTGGTTATGAAAACTTTGTATGCCCCCTTTAAAAAAGGGTTTCTTAATATAAAGAGATACGTTTCCACATGAAGTTTACATAGAATATTACCTTATGGTTATCATTAATAAATTTTTTTAATTTATTCAAATCTATCGGAGGGTATAGATTTTGTAAAAATATCATCAAATTGATCATGCATTCTAATAAATTGAAGAATGATGTCTCCTTTAAATGTGTGATCTCTATGACATTGATGCCTGATATATATGTGTTTTCCATAGGAGTGATGTGAAGGTTTTTTCTTAGGGAAATGGCCCTAGTGTTATCACATAATTACTGTGTTTTGGTAAAACTCGAGTCATGGATTGTGAGTGTGTTTTACATCCACAACACTTCGGCATAACAACTTCCAACTACTATATATTTAGATTCAGCAGTGCAAAGTGATATTGAGTATTGCTTCTCACATGACCAGGAAACTAAATAATCTCATAAGAAATGACAAGTTTCTAATTTAATTTTTTTATCCATTTTACATCCACCAAAATCAGAATCTAAAAATATTTTTAAAACAAAATCATTTCGAGAAGTGTAGAAAAGTCCTAAATCCATGGTTCACTTTAAATAGTAAAATATTCTTTTCACTTATTTTAAATGATATTTCTTTGGATTATATTGATACCTTGCACATAAGCATACTGAAAAAATTAAGTTTGGGTGACTAGCTGTCAAGTATAGTAAACTTCCTATCATACGTCTAAATGATGTTTGATCTACTAGTTTCAAGCAGCATCATGATCAAGAGATTTCGAGGTACCGATTAGAGTGATTATAATTTTATTGTTGACATATGCATACTTTTTAAGAAGATCTTTAATATACTTATATTGTAATATATAATTTTGTTCTAGTTTTTGAGAAATTTGATAACCTAGGAAAAATGTTAACTCAACCATCATAGTCATTTCAAACTCATATTTCATTAGATTCGCCAAAAAACATTCAAATATTGCTGAGGTGATCCGAATATAATGTCATAAACATATATTTTAATAATAAATACATTTTTCTTATCGTTCATTATTAAAAGAGTTGGATCAATATTTCCCTTAATATAATTGTTTGGTAAAAAAGCATGTCAGTCTGTCATACCGGTCTCTAGGGACTTGTTGAAGTCCATATAAGGATTTGTTATGTTTGAAAACATGTTTAGTATGTTTTGTGCTTTCAAAAGCAGGATTTTTTCAACATAAACATCCTCTTAAACATAACCATTAAGGAAATAACACTTCATATCTATTTGAAAAATAATGAAATTATAGAATGCTGCAAAGGTAAATAAAATGAGAATAGATTGAAGTGTAGCTACTGAGGCATAGGTTTTTTCATATTCTATTCTTTATTATTGATTATATACTTTAGCACTAGTCAAGAATTATTTCTTACTATTATTTCACTTTCATCACACTTATTTATGAAGACACATTTTACTCCAATTACAAAGTTTCTTTAGATATTACAACCAAGGTCCAGACTTTATTCCTTTTGAATTTCTTTAGCTCATCTTACATGGATTTAATCCAATCATCACCACCTAAAGATTAATTAGTGATTTTTTGTTCTAATTAGTAAAATTATTCTAGATGTTCTACATCTTTTCATAATGAACTTCTAGTCCTTATAGGTTGATTTAAATTACCAATGATTCTATCACTAGGATGATTCTTAATAAACTACACATTTGGGTTTTATAAAACCTGTTCATCAACATATGGTAGAAAATATTCTGGGGTAAATGCTTCATAAATATTTTCTTAAACATTTTCCTAATTAGAAGTATCTTCTATCAAGGGTTTATAATCAGTTTTTGAAAACACATCTGAGGATATGGGATGGGGTTGTTTAAAAATAAAAGGATCAATTTCATCAAATTTAACATGCATTGTTTCTTAAACAGTACAAGTATTTTTATTAAAAACTCTATAATACTTAGAAGTAGTGTAATAGCATAAGAAAATCCTGTTATCATATTTAGGTGAAAATTTATGTGAGTTATATTTAGTATTTAGGATGCATACATTGAAACCAAATACTTTGAAGTAAGAAATTCTCGTTTTTGACCAGTCGTCATTTCATAATGTGTTTGGTTGTGTAAAGTTATGATTAAAACTCGATTTATAGTATAACAAGTAGTACTAATAACTTCAACCCAAAATTGTATAGCAATAGAATATTCACTCAACATGGTTCTAGTTATCTCTTGAATAATTCTATTTCCTCTTTCAACAACACCATTCTATTAATGTGTTCTTGGGGATGAAAAGTTATGAGTAATTCCTTTTTTACTACAAAATGCTTCAAAATCTGACTTTTTGAAATTCTCATCCACGATTACCATGAATAGTTATCAATGGAAGGTTTTTCTCAATTTTAACTTGGGATCTAAAATTTTTGAAATAAGAAGGAGCATTATATTTATTTTCTATAAAGTAGACCCATATAAATATAGTGTAATCATCAACTAAAATAAATAAATAATATTTTCATTGAATACTTTTAGTTTTTGTAGGACCAAAAAGATACATATATACTAACTGTACTGAATTAGAAGTTGAGACTTCATTTATTGATTTAAAACATGATTTATGTTTATTTTCATATTGAAAAGGATCACAACCTTTTTAAGAATCAAATCTATACTCTGGTAGATCCTAACAAGTCTTTTCTTTGAGAGTTTTCATAGGTTCCTATGGTTACAGTTTCCAAACCCTTTATTCTATAACAAATATTGATCTTCCATTTCACTATGGAATGGTAGATCTTATCTCTTAAGTAATTCGAAGATTAGTGTATATACATTCTCATACCTATGGGCAGAAAGAATAAACTCTTCCTTGAAATTGTGTACTAAGCATTTATCATTCCTAAAATTCACAAGGTAACATTCATCACATAATTGACTTATGATAATACTATTTTTCTTAGAACCCTTAAAAAATAAAACATTTTAAATTAGAGTTTTTTCAAAAATAATAATGTTACCTATACTAACAATTTTTCCTTGATCATTATCTATGAAAGATACGTTCACACTTTCATCTTGATAATATTTTCAAAGATGATTTTGTTACCAATCATATGTTGGGAACATCCACTATCAATTTACCATGTATTGTTGTTGGTAAATTCTTTACTCTCCAAAAAATAAAATATTTAAACTTTTGGAGTCCAAAAATTCTTGGTTCTGGAAATGTTAGAATGTAAAAAGTAAGAACCCACATTTTCTTTGAAAAATAAGCTTTATGGAAGCCTTATGATTGGTTTTTATTTAAAGAACAATTTTTCTCCTAATATCCACCACATTGACACTTATTAAAAAATGGATCACTTTCAAGAACAAAATAATAATTACTAAAAACTGGTTTCAAATGAGTATAACCAAATCCAGAACTATCCATTAAAGTAAGAATTTGAGAATACATATTGTCGAATGTTTCCATACCAGAGGTAAAGTTTTACAATCATTTCCTTATAAATTTTTTTTAACATTAGCTTAAAAATTAAGTTATCATTATCAAAGTTATTAGATTTGGAAACTGTGTTAGCCTCTAAAAAAATTCTGAGAAATAACATCAACAAGATCTTTAGAATTTTTATCCTTCTAAGAATTAAATTCATTAAGGTTTTTAGAAATACATTCAAAATAATAAATTTTCTGATCAAGATGCATAGAAAGATTTTATACTTATTTAGTTAAAACAAAAATTCTAGAATTTTCCTTCCCAAACTTATTCTTTATCTTACAATTTTCATTTTCAAGAAGTTTAGAAATCCTAGACACTTCTCCATAAGAATGTAAAGAGTTATCTTTATTAAAAGAAGATTCTTTATAAAAAGACTTATAATATTTATAATTAGTATAATTTTAATTCAATTATAAATTAGTGATAGATTCATCATTTTTTACCTTGGCCATTAGAAAATTATTTTCAATGGGTAGTTTGTCTAGTAAACAAAGATTATTCTTACTAGAATATTCATAAACTGAGGATTCATCTGATGAGTCACCACCACTGGAACTCCATGTATCATTAGCTTTCAAGAAATTCTTATCAATATACTTTTAATATTTATTTTTGTTTCTCTCGGAATGCTTTTACTTTAGGTATTTTCTCTTAATAATAGGATATTATGGCCTAATGTGTCTGGACCTTTTACGTTCATAGAAGGTTACTTCTGTATCTCTCGTGTCGTTTCTTTATTTCATCTTATACCAATATTGAAAGTCTTTCTACCCCACTATCATGTTCATCCTTTGATCAATATTAGCTAATTCATTTTCATAATGTTCATTTTCACTAGACTCATATAGACTGGTGACTTTTTTAAACATAGATCTCACAACCCTTTCCAATGTCTTGACCTTAGTTGTAGTAAAGGAGACTCTTACATTTCCATTCTTCTTCTTATTCATATCATCATATCTTTTTATTATTTTCTCTTGTTGAAGAAGAGTTCCAAAAATTTCATCAAGAGTAATATTTAAAACCTTCTTGTTTTCATCAGTGGCTATTCTTTTTGACTCCCACTCATTGGGAATTTTGTCTATAATCTTTTCCACAAGAACATCATCATCATGACATTTTTCTCCGATATATTTAAGACTATTTACAATGGTCATAAGTCTTTGTTGTACTTTGAAAAATGGTTCTTCGTAAGGAAAAAATATATATGATATTCTCTTCTAAACATTTCTCTTCTGGTTTCTATCACTTTGGATGTTTCAAAATGTGTAACCTCATGTTTCTTCTAAATGTAGTTGATAGCTTCAAAATAATAAATTTGACTATATATATTCCTGGTCATATAACACAAAAATTATTTAGTACATTGTAATTTAGTTGATATTATGATTTTTCATGGTTTTTGATGGTTTTGAATTCCTTGTCTTGAATTTAGTAATCACTAGTAAGAATAAAAAAATTGTCTACTCGAGTGCGAATGACAATGTTCTTCATTTTATCTCTCCATTACTCATAATCATTACCATCAAAAATTGATATTTTGGTAGGATTAAAATTTTTAATGGAAAAAACATTTATTCCTTCAATTATATAAGAAAATATATTTTCCAGAAAACTTTTTAATAGTAAATGTTTGTAAAAAGAGATATAAATATTTACGAAAAAAATGAATAATAAAAGTTAAGCAAGAAAATTTTAGAGAAAAAAAAATTTGAGAAAAAAAATTATATGTGAGTATAATTAGTTCAAAGACCTCCTCTAATGCCAATTGTATGATCTAAATAGGTTTTATAGATGCTCAATTACAATAGGGGGTTTATTGTAATTTTAAAAAAAATCATTTTTAACCTTAAGGAAAGTTATTTTAACAAATTTAAACAAGTTAAATTCAAAAATCCTCTTTAATTTTTTTACAATGAAATAATCTTTATTGGGGTCTAGAAATATGAATCCAGAAAAGAGACTTAAGTGAAATATTCATACAAGAAGATTCTACCTTAAACTGTATAGAATCTTATTTATCAGAGTTAGTAAAGTGAATGAAAGTATATGAAATTTATACGTTATTCCTTTATCAAAATACAGTAGAAATAAAACTTGACACAATAATAAGTAACAAGTAGTAAATCATTTAACCCAAAGAGTAGGGTATCTTAAAACCTTGGATAAAGGTCCCTTTATTTATACTTTCAAGAAAGTCTATCTTACCCACACTAGGCTAATCCCTCGATATGAATATCCAACTCCACCTTGATATCCCCACATGACCTCAAAATTTAAGGTAGTTGGCACCTTTGTCTTCCTATCCTTATAATCCCTCTATTGTACTCAGCAACAATCAGAGTCGCATGAAGAATGTTGAAAAAGATGTTCACGGCTGAACAAGATGTTCCTGAAATACACAAAGCACGAGAGTCTTTCTCTCTCTAGAAATCCCTTCACGACCTCACAGTATGTAATCACTAGAATGATCAATAGATAATGATATCGTTCAAATGAGCACATATTTTGTAATACTTCCAACTGTCAGATCCCTCCTAAAATGGTCATATTTTTCATTAAATTTTGGAGGGAACTATAGACGAGTCACTCAACCAATGGTTAGTTATAAACAAATTGTACAAATTCACTTCATACATAAAAAAACATGTGAATGGAAAAATGGACTAGCTTAACAAAATCTGAATATCTGGAGTCTAGGGAAAAATAGAATTTAGAATATAAACAAATAAAAAATAAAAAACTATAAAACACGGATATTTATATTATTTTTTAAAATAGATTTAGTATCTTAAATCTATAGATTATGGAATCTGATTTTCAATGAATTCAGAGTATGAATTCTGAGGAATTCAGAGTTTGAAATATGATAAATTTGGGGTCTAAATTTTGGGGAATTCAGAGTCGTAATTTTGAGGAATTCGGAGTCTCAAATATAATGGATTCAAAGTCTTAATTTCAGAGATTTCAGAGTCTGAATTTCAGATAATATGGAGTCTAACTTTCATAGAATTTAGAGTCGAATTTTCAAAGAATTCAGAGTCTGATTTTTAGAGAATTCTGCGTCTGATTTTCAGATAATTAATATTCTGGTTTTTAGATAATTCAATGTATTATTTTTATAGAATTCTGAGTCTAATTTTTATTGAATTCAGATTCCTATTTTCAGATAATTCAGACTCTGATTTTTTAAGAATTTGGAGTCTTATTTTCATAGAATTCAGAGTCTGGTTTTTAGAGGATTTGGAATCTGATTTTCATATAATTAAGAGTCTAAAAACATAATTCTCTGTATCCAAGGAACAATAAGATTTATAAGTTTTTAATAAGGATCTTTATTATATGCATAGTAATAAAATGAACTTGGTTATCATAGAACTTAAAAAGATATAATGAAAACCAAGTAAATGATAAAATTTCTCTAGAGAAGGGAAATATTCATTATGAAAATAATCCTTAGGGAAAGACAATTTTCTAAAAGATAAAGTGATTGTCATTTTCCAAACATAGAGGAATGGAAAAGTCATAATAAATCCTTATTGACTTAACCATGTGGTTATAAATACTCTAACTAGAAATTCACTAAATCGTCCAGTGGGAAATATGAGGAAGAATTGAATATGATGATCCATTTCACTAAATTGTATTTGGGGTTAAATGAAGAAGATGATGGGGGTATTATTACCTCATATGAAATTCTCACTATAAATGGATGATTTCATTCCTCAATTGAAATCATATTATCCATATTTATAGTGTATAAGTGTAATTATAAATAGTGGGGAGACTTTGAGTTATTGGTCTCAGTATCATGATGGTTCTTTGTGGTTTAGGAAGATATTGGTGGTTCTAGTTTCTATGAGATGAAATTTATTAAAATAGGGACACATTAGTAGTTGATTTTCTCTTCCTTGTTCAATGAAATATTTTATATCCTCATGAATCCATATTAGTGGTCTAGAATATGGAGAGAATTTTATAAATTCATGCCTCATTGCCACATCTATCAAAATATAATAGTAAAGAATTATAACCCCTCTAAATTATTGTATTTTCCTCATATAACTATTTTAAAAAATTATTAAATATCTATGTAATTTACCAATATATTACCTTTGAATCATTATAAGAGAATTACATATGATTCAACATTGACCATTTGATAAAATTATCACACTTACTATAAAAGACTTTACTATGGTTTAATATGTTTAACACTTGTATGTCTAAGAGATTGGGAAACTCCAAGGGATGATAGAAGGTATTTTTTTTATATTTTTCCCTCTATTTACATCCATAGAAGTGACTTTATGGTGTTTTTGCATCTCAGTTAGAATTGATCATCATCTATAATAGGCAAATGTATATTCATTAAAATTTGATCCAAGATTACATTCTGGACATTATGGATTCATGAGAGAACTACCTATTTTTGATTGATTTGTCCTATAATAATATTAATAAGTATATGATCATGATGGATCCATTAGAGGAACTTTATATATAGTCTTGTTGATCTTCTCTTTATTAGGATGATATTGGTAAGTGTTCTCGACATGATTGATCATTATTCAAGATATAACATGAAAAGTTTTATTGATCCATAAGATATTGGAAAAATATCAAAGTAATCAGAAATCAATTATGACTATTTTCAACCTCCTTTAGATATTTCAGTTGGTAATCAAGAGTTTCACAGAGTTCTGCCAAAATTGGGATTTCCTAGATTAGGAATGTAGGTTATGATTTTTCTTATGCGTATGTAAGCATTTATAATTGTTTAAAGTGTTTTGATAATGTAATATTATCTTTATTTTCAATCCTATTTGGCATAAATTTATTTTTTATTCCATGATTTTATGTTTCAGAAGTATTTACCTGTCCCATTTTATGGGATTTTTTAGGAAGGCCTATATTTGGGACTTATACCATAGTATTGGAGAAACTATTTTGTAACCTAGATTGTCATAATAAGCTAAAATGTGGATAATATATTCCTTATTTAATGTGATATAAAATAATGGTAATGATATGCACATGAATTGGGAACATGGAATAGTTTTTAAAGAGAAATCAAACCATATGTTTTATGATCAATTACGCTAAGTACATTCTGAGGGTAAAAAGTCCTATGGTGGGGAGAATTTGAAACATTTTGATATTAATTTGTATATATATATTTAGTCAAAATATTTAATTTATTTTATTTCTATATGTTTTGGGAGTAAAAAAATATAATGTATGAAAAATGGGATGGAAGTGAAGGATGTATAGTTCGCACACAGTTAGTACATATTCTTCCTAATAGTTGTATATATTTATTAGTTGCATTTTATAGGAATATGAATGGTTAACAAATAGTATTCATGATCATGTGGTAAATTCATATTTCCAACCTTGGTGAATCCTAAATTGATAGCATGTTTATTTCAATTTTTCTGGAATGATGTGACTAAACCATGAATATTTCACATAAATTTACATTTAAATTATCATATTTTATCGCAATAAAATTTTTACCCCTATCCCCCTACATTATTTTGCCTCCCTTGATAAACATACTAAAATAACCCTCTATCCATTCAAGATTTAGTGGTGTTCCAACATTATTTAAATTGGATAATATGTAATAATCCATCTCCCCTTATTTATTTGTCCATCATAAATCCTCCTCTTCCCCTCATCATCTATTTCAATCCCTCTCTTTTTCCCTAACATTCCTTGGTTTAAATACCTAATTTAAGAGTTGGTATAATAATAATTTTCTTGATTTACAAAATTTATGAAGGGTCTATCTTATTATAATCTCATTATATATGAATAATGTGACTAGATTTTAACATATTTATAAAAGTGTTCATGCATGATATCCTTTTTTTCTACATACACCTAGTGCTTATTATTTTGAATATTTAATTCTACTAAAATGGTCCCTATAACAATTTCCATTCATGTATTTAAATTTCCAAATCAAATTATCATGATTTTTTTTAATAATGTTGGATTTTTAATGGTTCTCGTATTTTATATTTCAATGAATGTTAACATGAATAATTGGTATTTATTGAATTGTTTTGTACACTTGGTTTGAATCTATTGGTTCTTAAAATGGGATTATTAATGTTGAAGTATTAATATAAAAATATGCATCATGGTTTTAAATTATTTTTTGTATATCCATGTGTTTTATGAGTATGAAATTTTCAAAATGATTTTGAATTTTTAATTTGGCGGATGGGTATTTTTTAAAACCAATATTTGAAAGTGAATTATTATAGTTTCAATACATAATTATGAATGTTTTCGATATGGTTTGGACCCCAATGGTTCCAAATATTCTCAGTTATTTCTTAGGAGATTTAGGCTTGAAAACTCATTTTTAGGAGGATGAAGCTTAGGGTGTATAGTTGGTGAAAATTTTATTCTTACCATGAACCCCGACTCTGTGGCCTATATTTATAGATGAACAACTTGTTTAACTATATAATGTGTCCTAGAAAAAATTTTGGTTTGGTGTAGAGGTGCAGAGAGATGATCATGGTTTGTTTCTGGTTTAACTAAATATGCTCTGTAACTATGTGAGTTGAACATTTTAGAACAGTGAAACCCGCAAGGTTGGCTCATGGTGTGGCTAATCATGAACCTCAATAAAATGGAAAAAACTAAAAAAAATCCCCTATAACCCTTAAATATTTTAACACTTTATCTCTTTTATTTCACCTTGAAGCTCCCCCATGAACACCCTCATACTTCTCCTTTCTTCCATGGGAGATATCCTTCATTTTTTCATATTTAATGGTTTTATATGCATTGAATTATTAGAGGTGTGTATTTGAATTTTATTATCCCATGTTATGATATCATGATTCTTCCACTATGTTTTTATTCTCTGGTTAGGGTTTTCTATTTAGTTCTATAAAATAATAAAGGAATTATATAGCAATGATACATGTTTTTCTCTTCCAAGGTAGAGGATGAAAGAAGAATCCATTTTCTCATTGCTTCTTGCCATTTAATGAAGGTATCTCATCAAAGTCGATTTATAAATTTTTAATGATTTAAATTAAACTTATTGGGTGTTTTATTAGCTGTTATTTCATTAGAATTACACATAGTTCAAGGTTGATGATATTCTATATGGTGTTGGTGAGAATTACATCATGGTTTCTGTGTGATGAGACCAGTCTGTAGGGTTTGAGGATTTCATCCTTTTAATTAAATAATTTTTTTAATTTATAGTTTATTTTGTTTTATTAGTTAATTGTAATGTAATTATAGCAAATTAACTTATAGTGATTTTTTGTGATACTTAATCTCTATATATCTCAAATGATCTTAGAAGGACCTTCGAAACTATATCCATCATTGGGAAAACAATTAGAAATCATTCTAAAGGTATTTTTTCAAGTACACATACCCATTAGTATTTTTTGTATGTTTATGGTTGTATGTCAATTTTCATCCTCACCTATGAGGGTGATTCCCCTTATTTATATTAATTTCAATGAATTTTTAAATAAAATTAAACTGGATAATAAAAAATTTTAGAATCCAGTGGTCACAAAAAAATCCTCAACACTAACTTCATGCAATGGCTCTGATGGCTAAGTCTGAGAATCTATGTCACACTGAGTGGACTCTAGACCTCTTAAAAGGTGAGACAACACATGGTATGAAATGAAATCCCTTATTCATGCAATGGTTGATGAAATTTTGGGATAATCATACTTTGTATGATATGTAGACCATCCATGACTGGGTGTGTTATAGTTTTTGGAATATATGGTTGTGATTTTCACTTATAACCCACACCAAACATGTAACCCCAATGTTCTATAGAAGTAGTGTCGGTTTTATTCATTTTACTAACTTTACTACTTTCTTATGCTTTCCTATGGTTACTCTTGATGTAGTTGTGATTTCCTTATGTGCTTCCTGAAGTTCAACCTATTAGGTTGTTATAAAGACATAGGTTTAGAATGTTTTCCACCACCACCCACTTAGGTATTAATTCATATAGTTATTACTAACTTAGTGGGAATTAAGGAAACATTTTCAGTAACTCATCACATTTTTCCTGAAAAAAATTGATTTTAAGATGTTGTTACCCAGATATGATTCAATTATTCTAGATTTTGGGCATTAGTATTTTACTATTACATTGTCACGATTCCCAGAGGTACTTCTTGGGATCTATCTTTCCATTACATGACAAATACATGGATTCCCATATATAATTTCGTGGATAATATCACAAAAAAATAGAATTATATCATGAAAGGGGTGATACTTTTTTAACTATGTAAAATTCTATAGATAGAATCATAGGAAAAATGAAATTATATGGTAAGTACATGGATTTATATAGGGAAATCATTTGATGGGATTATAGGAGAAAAGACATGAAATTATTAGTTTGGAGATAATGGGTTCCTTATAAAATTTTCCTTGTATGGGCTCATATGATGAATGAAATTATATTATGAAAATTTCAAAAATATATTTTATTATATGGAATGACTTGGTTGTGCTAATAGGTTAAAAAATATTTTTTTATGCATTGTGTGACAATTGTTTTCCATTCATGGAATGGCATGGAAGGGCTAATATGATAAATGAAATTATGTTCCAGCTTGAATGATACTTATATTCCTTTCTGGAATTCCAGGGATTGGTTCATAGGTGAAATATAATTATTCTATTCATGATTGATATATATTTAATTTCAGGATACTTTTATAAACTAATAGGGTTATAATTATACATGGAAACCATTGTTATACACCTCGGTCTCCAAATGTATTTTTAAAATGTATAATGCTCAGAGTCATTTTATTACCGACTAAACTAGGCATTGTTGAATGTGTTCAAGGACTAATGGATTGACTATGGATTTTATTTAATTTATTTATTTTCAAGATTAATCTCTACTAGGTTGAGCACATTACATGGTTATGCACATATGATAGTATCCATGGATGAACCTTTTCATGAATTTAATTCAACCTGTTTTTTTATTTTTATTAGCCTGCTGTGTATATCACATATAAATAGAATGAATTTTCTATCCAATCATGGTACCACATTGGTGGTTCCCTACTAAGTTTTTTACTAACACCCCGCTTAGGCCTCCATTTCATTGGGGTCCTGAATATATATTCACTGGTTTATAGGTACATATAGGTCTATGTCTTGGGACTTTTCAATCATGATGAATTGGATATGTAGGTCAGATTGTGTGTGTGGTTTGGCTCGGGGGGGGGGCTTTAATTTTATTTTTTTAAATTTCAGTTCTATAATCATGGTCATCTGAATTGGTGATCAGTGTTATATGTATGACATGGATTTTCATTCCATTAATTTATTTGATTCCTTTTTATAGATTTTATACATTTATTTATTCCTGACCTTAATTATTTATTTATATGGATTTTTTATTACTTTTGGTTGTTTACATATATATGAGGGATTAATTTCCCTGTAGACACAACCTAGGTCCTCACTACTATTTAGTAACCTCTAGAATATGGGAATATGTGCTTGAGTTATTTTCACTAACTAATATGGATATTGTTTATAGTGTGAGCTAGTTAGGGATATGACTATGTGGAAATTGAGCTATTTATTTTCCTATTGTATAAATATTTTGGATATGGTAGAAATAAGTATTATGGATGTGTAAAATCCTCTTATGAATATCTGACTAATTTATTTAGAACCCTTTTTTAAGTAAAAATTATAGGTTAACAAGGATATTAGATTAATGTCCTTAAAATGTGATGTTACCATTTTATAAGATTTTTACATTCAGATATTCACATCTAATTTGGATTTTATGATTTAGTATGAGTTTTCATTCTATCATACCACTAGTAAGGGGATAATGAATAATTTATACACCAAGTAGAAAAGTGAAAGAGTTATCTCATGCATCATATTCAGTATGTAGGGTCCACATATTAATGGTCTGATAGTGTTTGAATTATTACTACTAATTGGGGTCAACTATTTAAAGTGTCACTGGAAAACAAAATGGTTATTGACTATAATGATTTTAGGTGGAATTATTCCCAGTTTGACTTATATATATAATTATTTCCTTTCTATGTAATTTTATATGGATCAATGATGAGACATTAAACATTTAGTATAATGGCGCAGTCCTTTGGAATAAGAAGTGAAATATTGATATGGGAAATGGTCCCATCAAATTTTACCCCTCATGCGGTGTTATATATTAGTTTTCATTATTTAATGTTTTCATAATAACCACTATTATGTTTTCCAATATACTATAGAATAAAATTCTGTTTAACCAAAAAGTGTGACTATTTTATGAAACATATAATTTGATATGATGTTGTGTGTGTAATATTGACCCTTGTAGGCTAGTGTTGGATGTTTATTCCTTTCTAATATACCATTTGTAGTAGATACATTTCAGTTTTAGTTTACATAAGATTCATAATAACATGCATAGAGTTATCCCACCGAGCTTTCTATAATATCTTACATAACCAATATTTTCTTATGGTTATCTATTAGGATCATCTTATTGAGTTATTGATAGGAAACTATGTTTTTATATTTAACTAAATCAATGAGTGGTTATTACTATGTATAGATTCCCAATGTGGGTCAGTTCATATACATGTACCATTGTGTCGGTTTAAGGAGAAGTTATTTATGAATATGATTGAATAGTATCAGGACCTAGAAGGCCGACTCTTGGAAGGTGATACATTATATTTTTGAAAGACTAGATTTCCTCTTTATGTTAGTAGTTATAATGTTTTTCTTTTAAACGAGTTTATAATTACAACATAATAGGAGTTTTCCAATACAACATTCAATTTAATACAAGTGTAGTTGAACCCATGATGACTGGTTTTGAAAATTTCAGGTTGATTATCTCTTTAACTACCCTTGTTTTGACCTCCTTTAAAGGGATTCTTCAACATCGATAGATGAAGTATAATAAATAAGATTAGAGTATAGGTGGTGACCTATGAGATATTACCTTAGGGAGAGTTATGTTTTCTAGGATATTTGGATAGACCCAGTGGTCCGGTTCTGAGACATGATTTGTATAGCTAGGTGGGAGACCAAGAGGCCATTTGTTTTGACTCTGACAATAGAAGGCCAGTTTCTGTATTATTTATAATAATCCTATGATCATTTTTGGTCTAGGTTTATATATTCCTATATAGGTAGTGATCACCAATGTATGCACATTTTGATACCTATTCATTGGCGGTGCTCGAGATTTATGATATTAGAAGGGTGATGCCTTTAGTTTCTAAGAAAGGACCAATGGTGGATGGGTTCCAAGACTAATTTAAAGGGATATGACTCTTTGGGTTATTGGAACTATTAATTAGTCCTTCTGTATTTTATGGATTAATTAGGGAAATTGACGCCTTGTCACATGTGGTCATGGAATAAATCATGGAACATGTGAGGTGCCTGATTTTTAAGAGAACTTCCAAGGGAGCCCCAGATATGTTAAGTGATGCATTCTATATAGAATGGTTATGTTCAAATTATTGAAGACTGAATAATGGCAGAGTGAGTTAGTAGTTTCATTCATGTGGTACGGGACTATAAAAGAACGTATTCGATGATAAAGTAATAAAACACATCAGTTATACATAGTAGTACTTAAATCATTTTCAATGAGTGTCCATATGTGGGTTGAGGACTAATTGATTCAAATAAATGATCTAGTAATTTTTTCCTAAGAGTTTTGATAAAGATATAAATGTCCTTCCATTCTAAAGGATACATAATTAATGGATAATGTATAGTGGAATGACTGATATAGCTCAATCTTTCCCAGGTATTGACAGGATAGTGAGCAGGACTCATTGGGGGAGATAATGTTTGGTGAAGAATCCATCTCAGGTTATTCTCTTGGAGTGGTATCTCGTTAGCCATATGGCAGGGAGTAATCCATTGATGGTTTCAGGGTTGTGACCACTAATGTGAGTGGATACTTGGAAAACACCATTTGAACTATTATTGAGAAGTGTGGACTAGTGTAGTGTATTATTTTTTATATCAATCAGTAAAGTGACAGTTCATTTATATGGCAAGAGCCTCAGCCCTGTTGGTGAGGACTCTCTTGGTGCATCCAAGAGACCAGAGATCAAATCCAGGTGGAGGCATATTCTTGGGGTACTATAGTAGTACAGTAGTAGGAACTATTCGGTATTGTAGCAGCCGGAACTATTTATCCATCTGGACCTTCAGGCCATCGGTTTGGTCCTCAGGTCCTGTAGGGCTTTCGAGTCACCCAAGGCCTTCGATCCAGTTGATTCTCAAGGCCTTAGGGCCACCTTAAGGCCTTCGGGCCACCCCAAGGCCTTCGGTTCACATGAATGTAGGCCACAGACACACTACAAAAAAAGCATCCCCAAATGAGGATTCAGAGTAGGTGAACTCACCAGAGGAGAGCCAAATGGATTGTCAGATTGAGAGGGTATGGCTATGCCATTGGTACCGGCCTGTGCTTTCATGGGAAGCCTAGCAAGACGGTCTTGAAAAAGGTGGAGAGCTACTATTAAGATGCAGATGCTGGGGAGGGGCAGTTCCTTGTAGATAGTCTTGTTGAATTCCCTAAGACCTTTGGGTCATGTAATCTCCTAAGCCTATGAGCCATGTAATCTATGAGCCTACGAGCCTTGTAAGGGTTCCCCCTCATCCCTTGAAAGGGGGTTATCAAAAATAAATAAAAAATGAAAGCCTTCGGGCCATTCAGGATAGTTCATTTCTATGACATCCATTGTTACCAAAAATTTATTGTGAAAGGTCTACATTGATGGAGAACATGTTTTTTTAGTTAGATGGAAAGGATGATCGAACTAAAGGAAGTGTGAAAATTCTCTCAAGGGTGTAACAATAATATAAAAAGGGTTAAGAGAGGATTAAAAAAGTATTTATAATGTTTTTTAGCTTTTATATTTTATTGGATAAATGGAACCAGGTACAACTGTATTTATTGGTGAATGAAAAGTTTAGGTACAGTTAGGATCATTGGTGGAGTTTCAACATGCGAATCAGGCCTTAGGGTCCTCTGATGATCTAGAGTTATTAGATTTGGTATGTGGAAGCATTCATTTTGGGGCCTGTAAAGAGAAATATATAAGGGATGGTTCATCTAGGAAAATTCACTTGAATTATATTACAGGTTTTAGTGATTGTTTTCTAAATAATTTTGATGTGAATATTAATATAGACATCAGGATCAGGTTTTTGTGATGTGTCATCTACTAAAGATGAGAGTATTCATTTATAGTCATATGGAGGTGGTTTTTATTGAGTTATATTGAATATTTGGGTGAAATTAGTGAGTAACCCTATCATAAATGTTTTTGGGTATATATGGGGGAATTCTAAAGGGTGTTTTATATTTTGAAGGGTGTTCTACTCTGACTAGGAATGGCATAGTCGATTGGTAATTCAAATATTAGATAAAATTGGGGAACATTGGTAGCATCTTCTTGTGTTATTGATTTTAGCAAGTTGAAATGTGTACTTAGGTATTATTATGAAACTTGGGGTAGGTCCCAGTAGGAAATTCTTATGGTTGACATACCATGCTTCTAAATTATAACATAAAATAAATAACCTATATTGGGGAGGACCATAAGCTAATTGATTAATGTGATGATGAAACAGTCATATATCATATTATATGGGATCAGGTAAGCATTGTGTCTATAATTTTATGGTGGTTATGTGGTTCGACTCATGTTATATATGGTTATCCACAATAAGTTTAAACTAATGCATGGAATCATATTGGGTGTTCAGAAATAGAAAATGTAGTATGATTGATAATTTATGAGTGATGTTGGCCATGTTGTTTTTTTAATGATCACCAAGGCTACTTAGAGATGAGATGTATTATGGGGTGATGTTTTTAATATCATGTGTTATATGAGTTAAAAAAAATTGAAAAAAATTTAATTTTCCATCTAGTGGATATGTAATTTTTAAAATACAACATTAGAAGATTCTTATGATATTTTTTAATAATTAATATGGAATTTTTGGATAAGGATTGTACCCTAAAATATTCATTGGGTTCACAATGATGTACCAAGAGACTAGATATTCCAAAATACGTTTTCAAAGGATATATTTGAGGGAATATGTTTTGAGCATGGTTAGTGCTGACTATAAACATCATACATTGAAGCCTGTTTTTATTGGTTAAAAACGTTTTTATCCATTTTATGGGCCCTAGAAAAGCATGAGGTTTGGTGCAGAGATGAATATGGACTCATATATTTGAAACAAGGTTTGACTATCTCTATATTGAAAAAGTGTGTGGGTGAAGATGTTCAAATAGTGAACCCTTAACAGTTAGCACACAGTTGCATAAAAGTCTCCCATATTAGAAGTGGACAAGTTAATTTTTTTACCCTTTCATCATTAAATATTTTTACCTACTTTCTCCCACATTTCTCCCTGAAGATACCCTGATCACTTCCTCCTTCTTCCTTCCTCCATGGATTATATCTATCATTCTTAATCTAATAAAATGTTGTCAATTTCATTAGAATCATATAGGTAAGTCATTAACTCTCGTACCCCATGTTATCTTCTTCACATTATTATTTTATGTTTAGAATATATGGATATGTTTTTACATTAGGATTCCACCAAATAATGGTGGTGTCATATATTATTGATTTTTATTTTGATATTCCATGGAATATAATGCCTAAGGAAGTTGTCATCTCTTTATTGAGAGTTGTTTCATTGAATAATGTCACTGTGGTGGATTTCTAAATAATTAATAATTTATGTTATTTTTATCGGTTTATTTTTTCAATTATTTATTATTTATTATTCCTAGTTTAAGGTTGAGGTTATTCATCATTCTATTGTAGAGCATTAGGTCATGGATATGTTTTAATAAGATTAGCCAACGGGGTTTTAGGATTTCTTCCATTGAATTCAACTATTTATTTCCTTAATATATTTTTGACTTTTATTAGTTAATTATGATTTAATTATAGTAAATTATCTTCTGGTTTTTGTTTGTTAGACATGATCTCCATATGACTTGGATGAGATTGTATATTCCTTTTCAACAAATACAACCCCTTTGAACAGTCCAACGGCCCGAAGGCATTCAAATATTTTTTTATTGATAAAATCCCCTTTTAAGGGAAGAAGGGGGAAACCCAAAGGACTTCATGGACTTAGGAAAAACACTCCTGAGGAAAAAGAGAGTGATAACTTGAATGAAAACCAAATCAACCCCACCCTAGCATAAAAACAAGTTGAAGAAATCCAAAATTGCAATGCTAATCGTCAAGCAAGTGTCATGTGTCAAATCACGGGCCCGATGCGATGGCAGACTCCATACCCTCTCAAACATCCGAATTTGAAAAGTAGTGCAAATCTAGACCACCAGCTCTAAAACCTCCTCTGGACCTGTTCCAAGTGATCGAGACCAGAAACACCACCTTCCTCCTCTAGGATCGAACCAAACAAACAAAACCACTCCACACAACAAAATTCTAAAGCACTTCTCAAAATCAAAGCATTCCAAGGGCCACCAACCATCCAATGGAAGAGATTCCAAATATCAATCATTCCAACGAGCCAAATTCAACCACAAGAGCGCCAAAAACACCACTGGAATTGAGACCAGAAGAGCCTCATCACCACCACAAACCCTTCAAAAACAGCCGCAGTGACCAGAAAAAGAGGAGAAAACAAAGAAAATGAAGCCAAATCTTCATCACCTATGGCTAGAAGATCCAACAACACGTTGATAGATCATCACTGTTGAGGGGAACATGGAAGATCTGAGTCGGCAACGCCGCTCTGGTCTGAAGCCGATCATATCAAAACCGTGGAAGAACCCACCCCGACATCCACCACAGTCGGCCAATTGCATGTAGAAGGAAACATCAGGGAAACTAGAGGCCCTTCCGGCAGCGACACCACCGCAATAACATCGACAGTACGCCGAAATAAAACCAATAGAACAAACAAAACAAACCTCCCCCCTCCAAGTTTCTTCAGAGAATAGGCTGAGCCACATCCAAACACATCCTAAGCCAAAAGTCATCTCAGATAGGTCCTGATCTCAGAATACAACTCCAAACCGCTCGACGCGTACCGAATCCAAGTCGAACAGCAAATCCGTAAACCACCACCGCCCTGACGCCAGTCCGAGATCCATCCACCGGGAGCCGATGCCAAGATCCAGACCACCGGAGCCCGTTGAGAACCACCACACCCAAGTGGGATACATATCTCTTAGATTGCTGGAATCACTTGTTAAGTCATGGCATCCCTTATAAATGCCTAGGTGGATAATGTTTAGATAGACATGGTCCAAGATGGATGAGTATACTTACTCTGAGGAAGCATGTTATGGGTTTGGGTAGATATGTTGCGGGTGAAAAATAGAACTCATATCAAACATGTAAGACTATGGGGATGTGGTAGTTTTGGTGGGTTTATGAATTCAAGAAACATAACTCCATATCAATGCTTTCACATGGTTACTCTTGATACTGATGTGATTTCTATATGTGCTTCCTAGAGTTCATTCTATTTTCCAAATATAAAGTGGTGGTTATAAGCATTAGACACCCCCTATATCATATTAATTCATTCACTTAGTTAATATTTTTAAATATTTTATTCTATACATCCTTCCTATAACTAATCCATTTGGGACTAATACAATGTGATTCTATGATGGTGATGCATAGTAGTATATCATGTGTTCTGGGTTCTGAGCCTTTTTGTTTTATTATTACATTAATGGGATGTCCAAAGGTATTTCATTCGATATATATTAAAATCCCTTGGGTGATACATGGATTAGTATATGGAATTCCTTGTATGGGATCATAGGTCTAAATGATTTATGTCATTCCATGGGTGATACTTGGATTCCTATATTTTATTCCTTAGATGGGACCATAGGATAAATGTAATTATATCCTTCCATGGGAAATACATAAATTCCAACATAGAATTCCTTAGATGAGATCACATTACAAATGATATTAAGTTATGCCTCTGTGGGTGCTTGGGTTCCTTATATGGAATGTTTTATATAATCTCATAGGTTAAAGGTAATTATTTTATACCTTTGGTGATAAATTGGTTCCGTATATAGAATTCCTTTGATGATATCATAGGTGAAATAAAATTATATGGTCCCTTAGGTGATACGTGGTTCATTAAATGGATTGAAAATTATAGTCTCATCAGTTAAATTAAATTATATAATTCCATGATAAATAATTAAATTCCATATACAAATTTCATTAAATGTGTGCATAGGTTAAATGTAATTAGGATATGTGTTATTGATATATATTTAATTTCATCAAACTTATAGAAAATTATTTGATTATCATTATACATGGAAACCATGGTTATACACCATGTGTTTTGAGTTTATTTAAAAAAATTTAAATTCTAATATATATTCTAGCACTGGATAAAGTTGGTATTAGCGATCTGAGTTCATAGACCTAATGATCGATGATTTATTTTATTTTATTATTTTATTTTCCAGTTGATAATCAGCAAGGATGAGAAAATTTCCAATGTATATACTATTGATAGAAGGACTTAGGTGATCCTTGACATTTAGTTTACTTTTTTAGTTATTATTATTATTTTTAACTTGAATAGTATCTCACATTTACATAAATTTCATTTCACTTATATGTAAGGGACTTCGTTGGGGGTTCCCTATTGTGTTTTTTACTGACATCATACTGAGGCCACCACTGAACTGGGGTTCCTGAGAAGATGTTAACTTGGTTTCAAGCATAGGTAGGGATGAGACCCATGATAGATTGAGAAGGTTTCCTTGAATATGTTAGTAGAGATAATGTATGTGATTCAGTAATAAAGAGAACAGTGGTCGTGTATTTTAATTTTTATTTATTTCATTCCTATATTTTGGTTTGGACTCATGTAAGATCTATGTTGTACTTTTGAATTTGGTTTTCAGTCATTTATTTCATTTCATTACTTATTATAGACGTTTTTATATTTATTTATTTCTTACATTGATTATATACTACTATGAATATTTATTTGTTATTTCCTTTGGTTGGTCACTTTGATATGATGGTAGAGTCTCCTCTTACACACACACACCCTAAGCCCTCAATTTCAGTCGGTAACCTTTCAATTATTGGGAGGAGAACTTGATTTATTTTCTCTATCTAGTTTGGTTATTGTATATAGAGTGATACGCGCATAGAGAATACATTTTTTTTCTTGTATTGGATTTCATCATTACGTTTATTTGATAAAGGTCATTGATATCCTTAATATACTTATTCCATTATTAGATTTCTATAAAGGCTGGACTTTGGATTTCTATGGTTGGGTCATGAATTTTTATTTTAGGCTAGATTCTTATGGGGGGCTTGGATAGTATCATGGGTAATAATGATGAGTTCTACACTAGCATAGATTTTTCACTAGCTAGTTGTCTTAGCGATGTTCATGGCCCAGAAAGGGAGTTTCCACACATCGAGGCCAGGAGAGTAAGTTAGGGTCCGCATCTATCTGGTTTTTCATATTCCAGTATTTATTCCAAAAGTTAGGTACTATGTTACATTATTGATATACATGTTGGAATACTTTATTGATATGTGTTTAAGGAATGGTGTGTTTTTTAATACAACATGTTTAATTGTTATGTTTCCCCACTAATGTGTTTTTTTAAATTTTTCATATTTTATTACATGATTTATGTGTTTTTTTATTCACCTAGGTAGTTATTTTTTATCAATTGAAAAAAAACATAATTCTTTTTCATACTCATATAAAATAAAAGATTAATTATTATTGAATTTCAAACAACGATTTTGTGTTCCCATCATGAATGGGGTCATGTAGATATATAGTGGTAACTTAATGGGTGGTTGTTAACACAAAATAGAGAATAATTGTGTATATGTATTCCATTTTATGATTAATATAGATAAAAATATAGAAAGTAATTTTTTAGTGGGGTACCATGATTTTTTATTCCTATTAGGAAGATATTATTATCATTCAGTTATTGTGGATCACTAGGATATGGTTCGAGTGTTTCTTAGGGAAATCATGGCCATTTTGGGATATACATGTATCAGCCTAGTAAATTTTTTTATCTTTTTGTATATTTTTATTCTAAATTACTATTATAATTCCTTTTTTATATATTGACTTTTAGATGATTATATTGGATCCTACCACATATTACATGTTTCTTTGGAGTTATATTTTTTGAACTACATTTTTATATTCTATTTTTATACAATGAAATCATAACAAATATATGATTCCATACTAGAATCCATTTTCATATTTACTAGATTTAAATTTTGAAACCATTATTATTTGGTATTATTGATACCCATAACAATTTTCTATAGCATATGGTTATCATGAACACACTTCAAGACTAGAGAAAAATCAACTTAGGTGATGTGGTAGGTTAACGCAAACTGGTTCATTAGACCAACAATATCCATATCTATATTTATATAATAGTAATTGATTAACTTATAGAAAAAAAACATGTAAAATCATGGGTATGATGAAATAATGAAAAGATAAGAGTAATTTCATATATAATTAATGTTAACTTATATAGCAATGTTTTTTAAGAAAAATTTTCAAGAGATGTTAAGAATCATAGCATAAACTAATTTTTTTTTTATTTTTTAATCAAAAATGACAAAAAATCATTTGTTACACTTGTATTATAGAAAAAAATATATGTAAAATAACATGAATGAGTTATTAAAGTCATTTATTATAATAATAGAAATGTATGGTGTATATTTTTTTAAAAAATATTGGTTTATTTCGAAATAATAGGAATCAAATCTACATTATAATGAATAGAAAAATTAATTACATAATTAGAGGCATGAAAAAATTAAAATTAATTATTGACTACATGTATAGATAAATATATCAATATAAAAATAAAAAACAATCCAATCAAAAATATCTTCTATACAATTGCTTCTAGTTCCCTTCTACAATAATTTGATACATTAATGTAGTGATTTACCATATTGTATAAGTACCCCTTGGGATTAAATATGTAGTAAAAATACCATAAAAATTTATAATTAAATATTTAAAATGATTAAATTAATTAATCAAATGATATGATTTTTCATGAGTCTTGGTGTGAAAACGGTCGACTGATGGGTGTCTGGTGTGACATGTGTGACAAAGATGAGGATGAAATCTAATTTTTGGGTAAAAGAAAATAAAAAAACAAATGTATACATAGAAATATGCCTATGTAAAAACCCCTTAAAAAATAAATATTTTGAAAAAACAAATACTAAAATTTATTTGTAATAAAAAATTAAAATTTCAATCTAAAAGAAGTAGTTTTTTTAATACAAGAAAAAGTTTTATTGAGAAATAAAAGAGAGAGAAAGGTTACAAGAAACAGAAATATGGAATCTTATTACAATCTCTAACAAAATGGGGAAAAAATATTAACTGCAGAGAATCACTCCATGTTGTGGCTTGGTTGACTCCTTTGTTGTGAAGGTCATTTGCAACCGTGTTTTCTTCACGATATGTATGAGTGGAAATGTGTCTAATTTCATGAAGGGAATTGAGGCAGTTCATCCATCGGGCAGTGAGAGGCCATGAAAGGTGAATCAATCCATTCCAAATAGCATGCACCATGGTGGTGGAGTCACTCTCTATCCAGATTTTGTTTCATCCTTTTAGCTTAACAAAAGCAATGGCCTGAATCACTGCCATCATTTCAGCTTCAAGGGTAGAGGCAGTGCCATAGCTTCCAAAGAAGCATTCGTGACAACGGCCAAGGTAATCTCTGAAAATGGCCCCAAATCCTACAGGTACCATATTTCTTCTGGATTCTCCATAAACATTGATATTGATCCATCCAGGAGTTGGGGCTTCCCAAAACACCTCAAAAGATAGCTTCAGCTTGGTGAAAACACCATCAAGGTTGAGATGTCGGAGAATCATAAAGTCCCCAACCTAGGCGTCGGAGAATCATAATATATTTTCATATTTCTAAAAATATTTCCAGAGCTAGGCACTGATATGGAGTGTGATTTTGAGGTCAAGTGGGCCCAAAATTAATTTTATAAAAATATTAAAATATATTTAGTATTGTGTCTGTGGTTAATTAAATAAAAGAAGATATCTATTAAACAGTTGATGGAATTATAAATCCTAGACAATGGTTGGGTCTGAACTGTGGTGTTTACCCTAGGCATGATATACAATAAGTTGGCATGGAACATTCAGACCCTATTCTCATTGGAAGTATGTTTATATGGATTAATTAATTAATTAATTAAATCCACTTAAACTAACAACCGTCTATAAATATGTCATTACAGATAAGTCATCGGGAATTGCTCATAATTCTCCCATTGCTAGAGAATATCTCCTCCTCCTCCCTTTGATGAATACCATTGACAAATGACAAAAAAACATTGAATTAAGGTGAATTAAAGGATGAATAACACATCGTCTTATTCAGATCATTATGTGTGCATGTTACTCACCAAAAATTGATCCAAAATAGAGGTGGAATCACCATTTTTTAATTCCTGTAGATTTAATGTTTCAGTATATTGATAATTATTCTTCGATCTACACCACTCCCTGGTACCTTTTCATGTACCAATGTACTAAAATTAGTTTATTTCATTGGTTTATTTAGCATTAGATCCCATTAATGATCGTTGGAAAAGATCTCATGGGAAGTGATCATTTAAAACTTTTTTCTGTTCTTTTATCCCAATTCAATTCATTCCTCACCTATGGAATCTTGTGGTTCTCAATTTGATAGTTTTTGGGAGACTCGAGCTCAATTTGGTGCCCCAATTCATAGAGGATCAAGGAAATGGTGATTATTTTGAAATAAGATCAACGATATGGATTCATTGCGATGAAAGGTTGTTCAATCAGGCATTTTGAGGCCAAATTATCAAGGGTCCAAGCTACTAGACTATTTAGTATGAACATGAAACCCTTGTGAATATCCAGCGGATGATATCTAGAGAACGATGTCCAAAATCTATGAACAACGCTTAGCTCTATGATTTTTATATTATTTAATTACATTATCTTTGGTGGTGTAAATATATTTGAATCTGGAATAATACACTTTCAAATATAAACTTTTAAGGAAAATAATTACTACATAGCTTTGTAATGAAGAACACCTAATGTTTTTCATCCCTTAGCTGAGACATTGGAGTTTTAGGGAATTAAAGTGTCACAAGGAATATAAACGTCCCTCACATGTTTTGTTCCCTATTTTGGTTGAAGATCAATGTGGACAGACACATAGACATGGTGTTCGAGTACACAAACATGGGGTATGGTACAGAGACATGACCAGCATTCACGGCCCTAGTCATGGATAGCTTGGACAAGCCATGTAGTCCACCAACATCGCATGTACTTCTACATGGATGGGAAACTGTGTATTGACCAGAGACATGAATACGCTATTATTTTGGTCACACACCTTGTGGGACCCCTCAAATGTTGTGTACAACTTCACATCTTTTGAGATAACTTAGAATGTCCATATCTACTTCATTTGAACTCAGATTTTGTCCCAAGAGTAGTATATTCTAAATGTTTTTCTATGAAGAACGTGATGGTTCCATCGCAAGTGTATTTTGAGTTACAATGAAAAATTTTACTAGAATACCCTTCAGTAGGGCTGGGATGTGGTGTTCCCCAATGATATTTCTATGATACCCTCCATCAGGGTTGGGAAGTTGAGTTTCTCAATATTTAAGGCTTACCCTCTAGCAGGGCTTTCAAGTGGAGTTCCCTGATGACGTCTTTTTTTGTGTAACCCTCCATCGGGGCTGGGTGGTTGAGTTCTCTATGAAATTCTCAATCATAACCCTCTAGACGGTCTGGTCAGGGTATTTCCTCGGTGACTATGATTTTATGACCTTCCTATCTTACTTAATATGAGATCCATACCTAGACCTTTTAACCCCTCAACTATGCATTATAGTGACAAGACTCGGTTTGACATACATTTAGACACATGAGAAAGAGGAACACTTTCCTAATTGAGACACACTCTTGTGACATGACCCAAAACCATGTGGGTGAGTTAGTGCCACATGAAGAATATAATATAATGGTTTGGTAATTGATTCCTATATACTTGTGTGTTCGTAGAAGACACATCGGATTCTTGGAATCACTGAGGGACCTTCTTTCGGATTTATTGTCTAATATTCTTCATGGATGATCTATGTGATAGAAATCCCCTTAACCTCTCATTTGTGATTCTTTTATTAAGTACATATATATATAATTCTTCGGTACCCACTCCTTGGGTTTGGTTACTTTACTTCCACGAGATGTGAAGACACTTAGGGTATTCCATGTGCTTTTCATGTCTAGCCTCTCATGGTTAGATAAGTATACACTCTTGATATAGGTGGATAAGGATCGATGGGTAGTTTATCTACTCACCGTGATTATCCTATTATGCTTGGAAGAGCTTAATTTCACTCTCTTTTTTGGTTAAGAATTACTCACTCACTATTCCTTCTTCAATCTACTGGTTCCCTATCCACTTGTATCTCTTACTACTCGTTCTTCATTCCGTTCTGGGAGCTCTATTGGGAATGTATATGCTCACCCCAACATGGAATATTCCAACATGTGTCATGTATTTTGAATATGTAAGACAGGATATCCATGACATTAGTTGAGTTTAGGGATACTGGGTGTTTGGAATGCGTACGGAGGTCATAGATTGGGATACAAAAGATGGGATCTCTTAGTTGTTTACTATTTTACAGTTTTTTCATGTTTTGACAAATCTAGTTGGGTGTGTATTTTTTCACATTAATTTTCAGTATAAAACACCACATTTTTTTACTTTAAAGAGGTTCATGCATATTTGGTTTACTTTATAACAGTGTTTCATCTTTTATTATTTTCCTCTACATGTTTTTTATTGAGTTCGTTGTGTGCTTGTGTATAGTTTCTTAGGAGAAGGCCTCCCTAAGTTAGTTGTGCCCTTGGATCTTGTCTCTTACCTTTTTTATGGAGGTGGTCTTGGGTTAGTTATGGCTTGATCCTTGACATGGGTCATGACATGATATATTTTTATCATAGAAAGTTCATTCCTGGGGACTTTGTTTGGATAAATCCCCTTAAAATGATTGGATGATTTTAGGGAAACAATTTCATAGTATCTCAAGTATGTATATCAAGAAATAGAGACCAATGATGGTATGGGAAGTCGACATATCCCTTAACTAGGACCTTGTCTACCTACTTGTCAACTCGGCACTTCAAGGAATAGTTTTAGGGATAAATGGTGCATAAATCATATAGGATTGAGTATTTGACTGAAATTCTTGATTTATCTCCCCATTTTTTATTAATACATATGTGTGTGTTTGTGTATTCTCATCTTACCATAGTACACCTTGATAACATTCAAGATTCCTCAGTGTCGACATAAATATAGAAAACCAGATCTATTTTGTGATGTAGACACTATGAGAAAATATTCCTTAGTTCAGGGTTCATGCCATGATACCCCTACTCTAGGTGGGCATGTAGTAGCACCTCCACCTATTTAGTAGTATATCATCCCATCATACTAGTCTAAGTACATGCGTAGGTTGAGCGCACTCTGTGAGTTCTAGTATCAGAGACTACTGAGATACAGTGGTGAGCGAGATTACCAAGCGGTAAAGGATTATCTTGAGTTGATGTTCTATATATTTGGGCTTATTTGGACCCTAAATAATTAGATGGTGGATTTGGTAGAAAATTTTTCCCATGGAGTGTCTAGGTGTTGGTGGAGACTGGTCACACAAATTCACGATGAGTCAAAACTCTAATTGGATGACTTCCAGTAGCTATTTTGTGAGGATTACTACCCCTATTACTCATGATTAGTCCATATTCAAGAGCACCTTTAACATTAGTAGGGATGGGTGATAGTGACTGATTACACATATAGTTTGACATAACATACAGGTTAATCCCTTGAAATGATCAGTGATGGATACATCCAAGAACAGATGTTTGAGCAAGGACTTTGTTGAGAGAACCGAGCAAGCATAGTTCCCCTGTGCATCCCCATCTATGTTGGGGTGCCAGAGAATGAAATTGTGATAGAGAGATTAACATTGGTGGTACTCTATGTAAATAGAGATAGTAGTGTGTGAAACAGAGCTAATCCATCTACAGTTAATTGAAGGTTCCTGATATCTCAGAATAAGCAACCATTTTTCAAGAAGGTTTACGAACATGGTCATATAGGTCTAAGTTAGTATAGAGCACTAGATTAGTCTAAAGGGGGTGATTCATTACTTGTTATAGGAAAGGTCACATGGGGCGGGACTACCTAACCAAACATGTTGTGTAACCCCGGAAGATACCTGATGGACTACCACGGTAGAGGCAACATTGTGACTAGGGATCTCCAATGTGGGGATAGGGTGGTCCCTAGGGTGGTGTAATTGGAAGATGATAAGGAGAAGATACAGGTGGAGGATGGTTCTATTAGATCCTTCCCCCAATACCACCAGGTTTCCCACATCAGGCTCAACGAGCTAGAGACATGGGCCATAGAGAGTTCCAGGCTTTGGATTTCTATGATCCCGTAGCACATGATATGATTCAATCCAAATCTATGTTTCTTCAACTCTTGTATTAGTATTTATAGATATAGTTGCAGTCATTATTTTATCTCAATACTCTTTGTTTGGGATATGGATATCCCAGTAGAGACTTTGGCACACCAACTTCATCTTGAGGTCCCTATAGGGAACATTTATTCTATGTCATTCATCTTTCGATAGTGCGAGATATCTCTTGGTGAAAAGAGGTTAATGTGTACCCTTTTGGTCATCATGATGGAACCCAATTAAATTATATTAGGTATGGATTTGCTTTCCAGGGTCTTATCCCAAATTTATTGTCACTGAAGACAATATAGATGCCAATGCACTGATGGGACGCAGTTATCCTTTTCCTATGAGAGAGACCTCATATATGGACAATAGAATAAAATGAACATGATTTTCTAGCCTATCACCAATCAGTTGGTGATTGTAACCCTTGTTGATGTAGAATCATCAAGAAATTTGGTTTCGTCAGTTATGGAGGATTATATGGATGTCTTCCCTAAAGACATTAAGGGACTACCCCCATGGTGTAATATGGTTTTTTTCAAAGCCTTGAATCCTAGGACTGCCATGATATCTTATTTGGAATATCATATTCCTCCTATGGATCTCAAGGATCTATAGTTATAGTTGAAGGACCTTAAAGAGAATAGTTTCATCATACCCAGTTTCTCCCTCTGGGATAGTCCTGTTCAGTTCCTGAAAAAGGCATATGGGATTTTGTGGCATTGTGTGTATTACCATCTCCTAGACCACGACATGGTAAATAATTGGTACCCATTTCTGAGGATTGATGACCTATTTGATATGTTGTGAGGTGAGTGATAGTTCTCCAAGATCGATCTCATGTCCGAATACAACTAGTTATGGGTTCTCAAGGCTAATATGCCAAAGATAGCTTCATAATGTCACTACAGTCACTATTAATTCCTATTAATTCCCTTTGGTGTGAAATCTTCCCTTTCCATATGTTTGTACTGGATGAACTAGGTCTTCTAGTCATACATGGACCAGTTTTTTATTGTCTTCAATAATGATATAGTTGTCTACTCTACAACAAAGGAGGAGGATGCGGTGAACATGAAGATGGTTCTTGATTTTATTCAAGATAATCAACTTTATTTAAATCTCTCTATGTACATATTCTGAAAAGCAGTAGGTTTACCTAGATGTTAATTTAACTTATAAGCATGGTTTAGTCATGGATCTAGTGAAGATGGAGGCTTTCCATTTTTGAGATCCACCCAAGAATGTGTCAGAGGTGTAGAGAATCCATGTCTTGGTGGGGTATTATAGGATGTCTGTGGAATACATCTTAACAATTAAATTCTTTTTGACCATCGTGACATGGAATGGGTAGTCCTTTACCTGGTACGAGCATTAATAGAGGGCCTTTATGGAGTTTAGGTAGAGGTTGATGAGTGTTCTGGTGTTAAGACTACCAAAGGAGGGCATAGAGTTCATCAGGTACTGTGATTCCTTATGAGTTGGGTTATATTGCATGTTGATTCAGAAACATGAAATTATCTCATATGGGTCATGGATGTTGAGACACCATGATCATAACTACCCAACTCATGAAATTGATATGCAAGTTGTAGTCTTTTCCCTGAGGATGTGGATACACTGTCTTCTGGGATAGTGCTATGTGGTTTAATCAGACTACCAGAGCCTCAGGTATGCCTTCACTCATAAATACATGTACTTGAGAAAAAGAAACTATTTGTAGTTATTTATGGTCTATGACTTTGAGATAGTCTATACTACAGGGAAGGAAAATGTTGTGGCTTATTCCATTAGCAGGACATCCCATGCTCTCTTTGTGCAGGAAGCTACAGAACAGTTAGCTTCCTTGATGAAAACCCTTGTGGATCAAAAGGGTACATTTTTTATTCATTTAATGGGTTTTACACCTTCAATCCTTGAGTTTGTGTGATATTCTCGGCTGGGATACATTTAATAAGATTTAGGTGACACGCCAAATGGATATTATGCAGGAGGAAATCAGAAAATCATGTGCAGTTGATGAAGAGTCGTTCCAATCATGATACATGATGAGGTGATGTAGGAGTTCACTAATTCACCCCTATTTGTACATAATGGTATGGTAAATATGTATAGAATCCTTCAACGATAGTTTTGTTGGTATGACATCAAGCAAATAGTAGCTGTGATTGTCACACGGTTCACCTTTCAGCCTGTGAAATTTGAGAACAATGTTCTGTTAGGTTTTTTGTAGCCTCATGAGATCCCTAAGTGAAAATGGTATGGAATTTCCATGGACTTACTCATATGGATTCCATGAGAAACAATTATCCATGACTCCATCTAAGTGATAGTTTATTGAATCTTGAAGTCGGTGCACTTCACTTCTATTATGGAGTAGAGTTTGGAAGAGAGTCTAGGGAAATTATACGTACGAGGGATCGTCTACCATCACTGGGTACCATGGAATATTTTATATGATTATGAAATATGGTTTAATTCATGATTTTGGAGAGGCCTTTATGAGTAATTTAGGACCCAGTTGTGAATGAGTACAAAATTTCACCCCCAGACCGATGGGTAGATCAAGCGCACTATATAGGTGTTGGAGGATATCCTCAGGGCTTGTGTGTTGGACTTCAGCTAAAGATGGTAGGATCACCTTCCCTTGGTATAGTTTTCATAAAAATATAGATACCATTATACCATCATCATAAAAACATTTGTGGCCTTGTATGTTAAACCCTGCAGGTCACCCTTGTACTGGACGTAGTTTGGAAAGTAATCTCTTGTGGGCCCAGATTTGGTCTTGGAGACAATAGAGAATGTTTAGGTCATCCGTGAGTGGATGAGGATGAACAAGAGAAGATATAAATCCTATTAAAACCTCCATCATAGGTCCTTGTAGTTAGAGCACGGAGACAACATCTTCATGAAATTCTCCCCAGGAAGAAGAATATGGATGTCCAATAGGGCGTAATCGATCCCTAAGGATTGTTGGGCCATTCAAGACAATGAAGAGGGTTGGTGGGGTTTCGTACCTCGTTTACCTACCCCAAAGATGTAGAAGGTGCTATAATTTTTCTACATGTCACAAATAAATATATACATTCATGATTTTATGCACGTCATTGAATCGATTGAGCTGTACATTGAAGATGGAGTGGCCTTTGCAAAGCAACTGGTGGTGATCGGGGACTGACAAGATCAGACCTTACGCAAATGGGCCATCCCTTTTTTATGTGTTATGTGTTAGGACGAAAACATGTAGGAGAGTTCTTCGAAGTGGGAGAGCCCAAGATTTTTCCCTAGTTTCTCATTTCAGGGATGAAAGTATTGAAAGAGGTAATGATGTAGAGACCTATTTTTTACTTGTAATTTGATGAAGTTTTTATATATTTTTTCAATTATAGGTTTTGATATAGTGTGATAATTTTAAGCCCAGTGTGTGAGATATTAATTTTTTAAAAATATGAAAATATATTTTAAAATTTTTGCATAGTTAATTAAATAAAATTAGATAAATCTTAAATTGTGTATTGGATATTAAATACAAGACAAAGTTTGGGTATGAAACGTGAAGTGTACCTAAGGCGCAACATAAAATAATTGAACGTGGGACATTCAGACCCTTCTCTCATTGGAAGTAAGATTAATTGAATTATTTAATTATTTAAATTAATACAATTAACCTAATAAAGGTCTATAAATATTTCATTAGGATGAATTTTCCAAGTTTGTCTAATAATTCCCTATCCACTAGCGAATCTCTCCTCCTCCTACATTAAAAGAATACCTTCGATGAATGACAAAAAAACCTCTAAATCAAGGCAAATCAAAGAATGAAGATCACGCCATCATGTTCCAATTGTTGTTCAAGCACTTTATTCACCAAAGATCGACCCAAAATTGATTTAAAACTCAAATTTTTGTGTTTTATGCCTGTAGATTAAAATTTTTAGTAGATTGAGAATTGTTCTTTGATCAGATTCCCTCCCAACAAACTTTTCATGTTCCAATGTCATTAAATTGGTTTATTTCATTGGATTATATAACCCTAGATCATTTTCTTCATCGTTATATATGAATTTGTGGCCAACTATCATTAAAAAGGTTGTTTTTGGTGCTTTTCCCCTCTGTACTTTTCATTTTTCGTTGATAGAATCTTGTGGTTCCAAGTCTGACAGTTATTAGGAGACTTCAGCTCAATTGGGTACCCAGATTCATTGTGGATTGACAAAAAATTAATTCTTTTGTGCGTTTATAATAGATATAGATTCTTTTCAATGAAAATATGTTCAATATAATGTTTTGAGGTGGGATTATGATGGGTATATGCTGCAGGGGCCTGCAAAATGAACATGAACCCCTCATGAACCTCCGAATGTAGATTTCCAATAATAAATGTATATAAATGGATAATTCTTCCTAGGTCCATTATATTTGGATCATTTTATGGAGGGATCTGTTGTGGTGGAACCATATTTGAATCCTGAAAATTGGATTTTCATATTGAACTTTTTAGAAAAATTGCGACTATACACCTTGTATAATGAAGAACAGATGATGTCTATTTTCCCTTAGTGGTTATGCTAGGGTTTCAAGGAAATAAATGGTAACAAAAAGTGTAAACTTCCCTCACACACTTTGTTTCCTATTTTGGTTGAATAATATGTGTGGTCGACCACACAAACATGGTGTCTGGGTGTAACGCCCCGACCCCAGTTACCTAGAGTTGGTGCATTATTACATAACATTGGCATGATCACAAGAAAGATCAAATCTCGAAAGACTGATTGGTTTAGTAGCCTTGGAAACACTAGATATATTCATAAAGTTTTATATTACATCATAAAGTGAGAAACTACTACAACAACATATTTTCTCCATATTCCACATTCATATCCCCACATAATATCCCTGTAGGTCATTCATAATTTACTTCTTCACTTCTTGGGATAAATAAAACATAGAAAAGGGGTGAGCTCAAATGCCCAGTAAGGATAAAAATATAGCGGAAACTTTCATAAATAAGAATAAATATTTAAGGCAATGTATAACTAAAACAAAAGACTTTTAAACTTGAACTTCAACTTAGTATGGAAAAAGTGAAATGTAATAATTCCATTTACTTATTCACATGGATATTCTACTAATCGAATAATCACATGGAATATCAATAACCACTTTTATAATGATGGAATGCATAATGCCAGAATATCATAACCACATAGCCAAGGCCTCGTGCCAACACTACAAATAATATTTTTTCAAGGCCTTGTGCCAAGACACTAGTTTGTCTCCTGAGACCTACCAATTCATCGTGGAGCTATAGTGGGCTCCACCCGTCACATATTAAGTCCAATTCATTCCCATATGAAAAGGTTTAAACATAACATAAACATTCGTATTAAAACTAGCATACGAAGTGTCAATAATTGCACCATAAACTATGAATGGTATAAAAATAGCACATCCACAGTCAAACATATCAGAAAACCATCAATACAATATAGAAGTTTTGTATCATAATAAATCAACTTCATATAAGCGTAAAATCCATCAAAGGATGTTGACATAGATGAAATCAAAACTCTTTTTAGAGAAATATCTCTTTCTATTTTGAAATCATTTAAGAGTCATATATTTATAAAATAAAACATTTTCTTTGAAAATATTATTATAAGATTTTAAGGGAAGCTTCGAAGATTTTATAACGGTGGAAAATAACCGCACCCGCCGTATAAGTTTAAAAAAACATTCCTACCTTAATTATGTCGAAAAGGTTAAAAGCACCATGTTTGGAAAACGACGGAAAGATTCCTTTATAAAACTCTTATAAAAAGTCAAACAAGGGTATAAATGACTTTAACCCATACTCTTTTAAATAGTAAAAATGTTTTGAAATACATTTTTAAGAAACATGGATGTGGATGATAAAGAGATCCTAGTAGATTATTACGTATAAACAACCTCGGATAATGAAGAGATTGTGAAATAGCCCTTACATTGTAATTTTCCTTGGTTGGGGTAGGTTAAACTCCTGTATAATGGTGATATAATTGTTATTAAATTATACAAGAATCATATACATTCATATGATATCGTATATGATCTATTAACATTGCTTTGTTAATAATATCTTAGTATTATCGTCGTTTCGGGTGTTAACTTACTCGTTTTCATTTATATGTATTGTTACATAAGCCATATTTGTCCTGAATAGGTTGTATATTATTTATATACAGAATGATATCAAGTCCTTAAACATCATTTTTAAATCATCAAATGATAATTATACTTGAATGGATACAATGGAGAATGAATCTCATCGCGTTCGTGGAGACGGTAGTCCGTACGTACGCACGAGCGACAATATCATTCTTTTGATATTAAAATAATATATAAATGGATGGTATATCATATATAAAGAATCATTAACATGTTATATTTATTATTTACATGAGTTAAACATCATTATCATACCCATTCAAAAAATAATATATTGAATAACAATTACACCACAACATGGAGACGGTAAGCCGTACGTACGCACGTATGGTGACATGTTATTCAAAGGGTGGATAGAATACTGAATATGGTTGTACCATATTTATAATAACATCACAGTATATATATGATACTGGAGTTATTATTTTAGAATGGTAACAACAAAGGAAGAAGAAGTGGAAGAAGAAAGGAACTTGGAAAAGGGTGGTGAAATCATTACCTCTTCTTCGGGTTCTTCCTTTTGATTTGATCAAAATGGCTCCATTGGTTGGCTTTCTGATCAAACTAATGCCTCTAGGTTGTATTGAGGGATGTTGGGAGAGTATTTGGGCAGAGTTTTGCCGAACCAAAATGCTTTGATGGTGTGAACAAATGAGAAGGAGGAGTGCCCTTTTATAAGAGGGGTGAGGGACACCTTTGGAAAAGCTAGAAATATTAATTTATAATAAATTCACATTCGGTTTATAAAGGCTCCAAAGTGTATTATTTAAATTTTAAGGTTGATATTGTTCTAAAACTACTCAAAAAATAGAATTTAGACAGGTTTGGGTACTTATATTAACCTTATCTTTAAGTATTAACTCTATGTTAATTAGTTTCACTTTTACAATGTCTCTTTGTATTTTTATATTATATGGTTAATAAACTAATTATATACATCCAAGAGACCCCCAAGTGGTCCATTAATGATATAAATATCATGATATAAGTCTCTTGGCCGAACAATAGATTTTTAGGAATTTAATATCAATCAATAATATAAAATTTGTTTTAAAAACTCTTTTATATCAATTTTGACACTATTCAATAGTTCATTTTTGTGAAACTCATAACAGATTGATTAATTCTAAAAAAGTTAATTAAATCAATCCTAATATGTCATGTTATCCAATAAAATTATTTTAATTCATTAAAAGTCTCAAATTATATTTATTTGGGTATTTATAATATCAATTATTTTAAATTTTCACTATTATGGTAATTACTGCATCATCATTGTGTCATAAATAAATTAAATTATGTAATATCTAAAAATTACAAATAAAATATCATTATGTATTAAATCGTTTTATCTTTCTAACTAATATTTATAGTCAAAAATCCAATATATATAACCCTATATAAAATTTGTTTTTCTAAAAGATATATGCTTATGTCATTTTTGTACTTATTTTAACTTAATTAAAATTAAGTGTCCCTATCACCTACAAGTGGCTCCATTGGGTCCCAAAATCGGCCCAAAGATGTATATGGTCGAAAATGTATCAACAAATGAGGCTAGGATACGTTTTAGGGTAATTTAGTATTATTATAATATTATTTTTTAACCCTCATTTACCGGATTTACCCTTTAACAATGGTAAATAATATATTTACCGAAGTAATTATTCAAAATGTCTAAAAATAAAAGTTACTTATTTACACAATTTGAACATCCTGATTCCAAATATGGAATCCATTTTTCCAAATTCAACACACAGAATTGGAAGAAATTAATTTAAAATTAATTCCCGTTGTTAAAACAAAAAGCGTGTTTTTAAGAGATAATAACTATCAAAAGATTGACACTTGTTTTTGTCCAGTTTAATTGTAAAATTATGTCCAATGACCAACATTGTATTAAATGGTAAAAATCTATTCTAAATATACTTTAAAACCACTCAAATTAATAATTTATCACTATTAATTATTTTGATTAAAAAAGTTGTTTTTAATTAAAATTTAGTAATTTTCACTATTCATCAAAATATTAAAGTTATCCGAAAAGTACCAAAATTTCACCTTAGGCTAAATTCGATATTCAGAATCTAAAAATGAAGTCCATTTTGAAATATAAAATATATTTAATTTCAAAAGGTAGGTATTACTATTCATAACGGCTAGTTTGATTGGTTATGGTGTGTTAGAACTCAGAGTTGCGTACAACACACGCTATCACATTATTAAAAGAGAAGCGTAACGTAGAAGCTTGGGGTGTTACATTCTCCCCTCCTTCAAATAATTTCATCCTAAAAATTTCTAGAATACTTATCACATGAAAAGACTTGGGTGGTTCTTCATCATAAGTTCCTCGGGTTCCCACGTTGCCCCTTCCATCTTATGGTTTCTCCACAAAACTTTTACCAGACGTGTCGTCCGGTTTCTCAGTGTTTGTTATCTCATATCAAGAATCCTGATGGCCTCTTCGCAATAAGACAGATCGGGTTCCAATTCTAACTCCTCATAGGTGAGTACATGCGTTGGGTCAGGCATGTATTTCCACAACAGAGATACGTGGAACACATCGTGAACTTTAAAGAGACTTGGCGGCATTGCCAATCAATAAGCTACAGCCCCAATTCGTTTTAGAATTTCAAAAGGTCTGATGTACCTGGGACTCAATTTACCTTTCTTAACAAAACGTATGACTCCCTTCCATGGAGATACCTTCAGGAAAACATGATCACCGACTTGAAATTCCAAATCCTTCTTTCGATTATCGGCATAGCTCTTCTTCCTACGTTGAGCTGCTTTGATGTGATTTTGGATTACCTTCACCTTTTCAATTGTTTCCTCCACCAGTTCTAGACCTACAAGTTTTCTTTCACCAACGTCATCCCAACAGGTTGGTGTGTGACATCTCTTTCCATATAACGCTTCATATGGTGCCATCTGAATACTCGAATGGAAGCTATTATTATAGGAAAATTCTACCAGAGGTAAATACTGATCCCACATACCCTGAAAGTCAAGTGAGCAGGATCTCAACATGTCTTCTAAGGTTTGAATAGTCTGTTATGATTGTCTGTCTGTCTGAGGGTGGTTTGCAGTGCTCAAATGAAGTTCAGTATCCAGGGATTTCTGAAGACTCTTCTAGAATCTTGAAGTAAAATGGGGATCACGATCAGAAACAATCGATAGGGGTACTCCATGAAGTCTCACAACTTCATTAATATATAGTCTTGATAGAAGTTCCAGTGGTAGATCTTCTCTTATAGCAAGAAAATGTGCTGACTTGTTAATACAGTCAAGAATAACCCATATTGCATCATTCCTTCTAGGAGTCTTTGGTAGCCCCATGACAAAGTCCATTGTAATATTGTCCCATTTCCACTCTAGTATGGGAAAAGGTTGCATGACTCCTCCAGGGTGTTGCCTTCCAGCTTTCACTTGTTGACAAACCATACATCTTGACACAAAATCAGCAATCTCCCTCTTCATATTGTCCCACAAAAAATGTTCCTTCAAATCTCTATACATTTGGTGCTCCCAGGATGTATATAGAAATTGGAACTATGAGCATCATCCAGCAATTCCCTTTTTAGATCAGGTATATCGGGAACACAATGTCTCTTCCCGAATTTCAAAATTCCATCTTCATACACAAAGTCTCTCAGTCTCCCATCATTCACAGCATTAATCTTCTTTTATAATTCTTCATCATCAGTCTGAGAACACTTAATCCTTTCTAGTAAAGATGGTTTGGCAACCATTTGGAAAAGCATTGATGTTTCTCCTTCCCTGGTTATTCCCATGTCCATCTTCACTAGATCCATGAAAATTGGATCCCTTTCAATTCTCATATTGTTAAAAACTCCATGATCCTTTCTGCTCAAAGCATCTTCCACCTTGTTTTCCTTCCCTGGGTGGTATTGTATCGTACAATCATAATCCTTGAGCAATTCAATCCGTCTCCTTTGCCTCATGGTGAGTTCTTTTTGTTAGAAAATATTCTTCAAACTCTTGTGATCAGTATAAATCTCACATTTTTCACCATAGAGGTAGTGCCTCCATATATTCAAAGAAAATATCACAGCTTCTAACTCGAGATCATGAGTAGGATAGTTTTGTTCATGAATTTTCAACTGTCGTGATTCATAGGCAATAACTCTATCATTCTGCATAAGGACACAACCAAGTCCTTTCTTTGATGCATCACTATAAATAACAAACCCATCATTCCCCGATGGTAGAGTCAATATAGGAGCATTGAATAATCTTCTCTTCAGTTCTTCGAAACATTCTTCACACTCTTTTGTCCAAAAAAATTTAACCCCTTTACGTGTGAGCTTCGTTAATGGGTTAGCCAATCGGGTAAAATTCTGGACGAAACGTCGATAATAACCTGCCAAACCAATAAAACTACGTACCTCAGTTATACTCGTAAGTGCTGGTCATTCTTGGATTGCCTTGGTCGTAGAAGGATCAACAGAGATTCCATATTTAGAGACAATATGGCCATGAAAAGAAATCTCATGAATCCAAAATTCAAACTTGATAAACTTTCCATATAATTCATGTCTTCTCAGAGTCTTCAGGATAGTGCGCAAGTGATTTTCATGATCTTCGTATCTTTTGGAGTATACCAAGATATCATCAATAAATACCACCACAAATTCATCGAGATACTCCTTGAAAACTCTATTCATCAGATCCATGAATATAGAGGGTGCATTAGTCAATCCAAAAGGCATTACTGTAAACTCGTAATGCCCGTAACTGGTTCAAAATGATGTCTTTGGAATGTCTTCCTTCTTCACACACAACTGATGGTATCCAGATCAAAGGTCAATCTTTGAAAAGTATTGATCTCCATGTAGTTGGTCAAATAAATCATCAATGCGTGGTAGGGGATACTTGTTCTTTATTGTTATAGCATTGATCTCCCTGTATTCGATACATAACCTCATAGATCCGTCTTTCTTTTTAACAAAAACAACAGGGGCTCCCTATGGAGAAACACTAGGGAGAATAAATCCCTTATTACTCAATTCCTCTAGTTGTTTTCTTAGTTCAACTAATTCTACTGTGGCCATTCTATAAGGGGTATTTGATATAGTCCTTGATCCAGGAATTAAATCAATGTAAAACTCAACTTCTCATTATAGAGGATGTCCAGGTAAATCTTCCGGAAATACATCTACAAATTCTTTCACAACAGGTACATCCTCTATTTGAACATTCCTTTCCTCACCCACAGTTATTTCATTCTCTTCCTCCCCAATAATTGAATTTAGTTGAGATATTGGGGGTGGATCTAAATAAGAATTAGGTGGTGACGATTCTTCTCTAAAGATAAGGTGTTCCTTATCATAATCATCAAGAATCGTAACCTCTTTCTTCTTACAATAAATCTTCACATCATAGTCCGAAATCCAGTCCATACCAAGGATTATATCAAACTCAATCATAGGTATGACGATGAGATCAGTAGATAAAGAACATTTATGTGCTCTAATGGGGACTGATTCACAGAACTTTGTTGCAATTATACTTCCCTTAGGAGTTTTAATTGACAACACCCTTGTTAAATCAAATTGGAAATATCTAATTTTCTTAGCAAACTGGGAAGATATGAATCAATGTGATGATCCAAAATCAAATAATGAATTTTCTAAACTTTAGGAAACCATTAAATTACCTGCCACCACGTCTTTCAGAGCTTCTACCTCAGCAGTAGTGATAGCATAAGCTTGGCCTTGATCCCTTGGCCTTTTCTGAGGTAAGTTCTCCTGACGATTAGGACATTCATTTGCATAATGCCCCATCTCCCTGCAATTGTAGCACTGAACATTGGTAGCTTCCTTCTTCCCCTTACAATCACGAGCTTGGTGGCCTTTTTCACCACACTTGTAACAGACTCACATTCCCTTCAAGAAAGTACCGGGGTGTTTCTTCCCACATTTACCACAGGATGGATATTCAAACATTCCCTTCTTCCCCTTATTTCCATTCCCAGATTGATCTGCAGGTCTATTTTTCTCTTGCTTTGTTTTAAAGTCATAATCCTTAGAGAATTCCTTTTCCGTCTTGATAGCACATGAGACAATGTCTTCGTGTGATGAAAAGGATTGTGAGACTAATGCTCGACGGAGAAATGGTTTTAACCCATCAAAGAAACGATCAATATTACTTCTTGGGTTACGTATATAATCTCTAGCATACCTTGCTAACCTTGTAAAGTTAGCCTCATACTTTGTGACATTCTCATCCTCCTTTTGTCTCAGACTCATAAACTACCTTTCCATATCTGCTCGATGGTTGCGAGGAAATAATTTTTCTAAAAACAGATCTTTGAACTCCCTCCATTCCATACTTGATACTTCATCATCTTCCTTCGTATTTTGAATCAATGACCACCATTGATCAGCATCTCCAGTTAGGTGGTAAACTGCCATGATAACATTTTCCCTTTCACTACTCCCCAAAGCCTGAAATATTTTCTCTAGGGAAAATATCCATTGCTCAGCTACTAAGGGATTTGTACTCCCATTTAACATTGGTGGTTGTTTCCTCATGAATCGATCTAACATTGATCCTCTACGCTGCAGATCAAGGTTCTCCATACGGGTAAGGTTATTATTCATAACCTGAGTGAGTTGTCCCAGTATGGTGATTAGCTGATCGGCACCAGTTGCATCACCAGCTCCACTATAATTATCTTGAGCAGGAGGGAAATCCCTACATGGAGTGCGTGCATTGATACAGTTTCCATTTCTTCCACTAGAAGCCATTTCTAAACAATGTCATAAACTAGATTAGTTTGTGAATCAAAATACATAATCCCATACTTATAAAACACTTAACATAAATTGAACTATTTATGGCTATAATCCATAATCATAAGAATGTTTTCTTTGAGTAAGTATATACTCATAAACCCTTCATAATGATTTTTAAAGAAAATGATAGTTATCAGAAGCATATCCCCCGGGATTGTCGTAACCAAGAGTGCAGCAAGGCCCGTTGTTGTGCACCAGTTCCAGTTCGAGTCTAGCTCAAAGCGGTGTTTTCGGGTTTTACCCCTAGGTACATCTGTGCCAGATCCACCTCTACCTGCTCGTATCCAGACAGGGATGTATTGCTCGGAAAACTCACAAAAACTCTACAATACCAAATTTCTAGGAAGTTCTTCTATACTAATCCTCAAAGTTCATCTTAGGTCTACGTTCTCTAATCAGAGTTTATCTAAATCCAGATTCCAAGGCTTGTACTAAACTTCCTCTAATACCAACTGTAACGCCCCGACCCCAGTTACCTAGAGTCGGTGCATTATTACATAACATTGGCATGATCACAAGAAAGATCAAATCTCGAAAGACCAATTGGTTTAGTAGCCTAGGAAACACTAGATATATTCATAAAGTTTTACATTACATAATAAAGTGAAAAACTACTACAACAACATATTTTCTCCATATTCCACATTCATATCCCCACATAATATCCCTGAAGGTCATTCATAATTTACTTCTTCACTTCCTGGTAAAAAGAAAACATAGAAAAGGGGTGAGATCAAATGCCCAGAAAGGATAACAATATAGCAGAAACTTTCATAAATAAGAATAAATATTTAAGGAAATGTATAACTAAAACAAAAGCCTTTTAAACTTGAACATCAACATATTATGGAAAAAGTGAAATGAAATAATTCCATTTTCTTATTCACGTGGATATTCTACTAATCGAATAATCACATGCAATATCAATAACCACTTTCATAATGATGGAATGCATAATGCCAGACTATCATAACCACATAGCCAAGTCCTCCTGCCAAGACTACAAATAAGATTTTTTCAAGGCCTTGTGCCAAGACACTAGTTTGTCTCATGAGACCTACTGATGCATCGAGGAGCTATATTGGGCTACACCCATCACATATTAAGTCCAATGCATTCCCATATGAAAAGGATTAACCATAACATAAACATTCGTATTAAAACTAGCATACGAAATTTCAATACTTTCACCATAAACTATGAATGGTATAAAAATAGCACATCCACAGTCAAACATATCACAAAACCTTCAATACAATATAGAAGTTTTGTATCATAATAAATCAACTTCAAATAAGCGTAAAATCCATCAAAGGATGTTGACATAGATGAAATCAAAACTCTTTTTAAATAAATATCTCTTTCTATTTTGAAATCATTTAAGAGTCATATATTTATAAAATAAAACATTTTCTATGAAAATATTCTTATAATCTTGTAAGGGAAGCTTCAAAGATTTTATAACAGCGGAAAATAACCACACCCGCCGTATAAGATAAAAAAAACATTCTTACCATAATTCTGTCGAAAAGGATAAAAGCACCTTGTTTGGAAAACAATGGAAAGATTCCTTTATAAAACAATTATAAAAAGTCAAACATGGGTATAAATGACTTTATCCCGTACTATTTTAAATAGTAAAAATGTTTTGAAATATATTTTTAAGAAACATGGATGTGGATGATGAAGAGATCCCAGTAGATTATTAAGTATAAACAACCTCAGATAATGAAGAGATTGTGAAAGAACCCTTACCTTGTACTTTTATTTGGTTGGGGTAGGTTAACCTCCTGTATAATGGTGAAATAATTGTTTTTAAATTATACAAGAATCATATACATTCATATGATATCATATATGATCTTTTATCATTTATTTGTTAATAATATCTTAGTATTATCGTCGTTTCGGGTGTTAACTTACTCGTTTTCTTTTATATGTTTTGTTACAGAAGACATGTTTGTCATGGATAGTTTGTATATTATTCATATATAGAATGATATAAAGTCCTTAATCATCATTTTTAAATCATCAATTGATAATTATACTTGAATGGATACGATGGAGAATGAATCTCATCGCATTCGTGGAGACGGTAGTCCGTACGTACGCACGAGCGACAATATCATTTTTTTGATATTAAAATAATATATAAATGGATGGAATATCATATATACAGAATCATTAACATGTTATATTTATTATTCACATGATTTACACATCATTATTATACCCATCCAAATAATAATATATTGAATAATAATTACACCACGACGTGGAGACGGTAAGCCGTACGTACGCACGTATGGTGACATGTTATTAAAAGGGTGGATAGAATACTGAATATGGTTGTACCATATTTATAATAACATCACAGTATATATATGATACTGGATTTATTATTTTATAATGGTAACAACAAAGGAAGAAGAAGTGTAAGAAGAAAGGAACTTGGAAAAGGGTGGTGAAATCATTACCTCTTCTTCGGGTTCTTCCATTTTATTTGATCAAAAGGGCTCCTTATGTTGGATTTCTAATCAAACTAAGGCCTCTAGGTTGTATTGAGGGATGTTGGGAGAGTATTTTGGCAGATTTTGGCCGAACCAAAAGGCTTTGAAGGTGTGAAGAAATGAGAATGATGAGTGCCCTTTTATAAGAGGGATGAGGGGCAGCTTTGGAAAAGCTAGAAATATTAATTTATAATAAATTCATATTCGGTTTCTAAAAGCTCCAAAGTGTATTATTTAAATGTTAAGGTGGGGATGGGTCTAAAACTAATCAACCAATTGAATTTAGATAGTTTTGGGTACTTATATTGACCTTATCTTTAAGTATTAACTTTAAGGTAATTAGTTTCACTTTTACAATGTCTCTTTGTATTTTTATATTATATGGTTAATAAACTAACTATATACATCCAAGAGACCCCCAAGTGGTCTATTAATGATATAAATATCATGATATAAGTCTCTTGGCCGAACCTTATATTTTTAGGAATTTAATATCAATTAATAATATAATATTTGTTTTAAAAACTCTTTTATGTCAATTTTGACACTATTCAATAGTTGATTTTTGTAGAACTCATAACAGAATGATTACTTCTAAAAAGGTTAATTAAATAAATCCTAATATGTCATATTATACTATAAAATTATTTTAATTCATTAAATGTCTCCAATTATATTTATTTGTGTATTTATAATATCAATTATTTTAAATTTTCACTATTATGGTTATTATTTCATCATCATTGTGTCATAAATAAATTAAATTATGTAATCTCTAAAAATTAAAAATAAAATATCATTATGTAGGAAATATTTTTATATTTCTAACTAATATTTATAGTCAAAAATACAATATATATAACGCTATTTAAAAATTGTTTTTCTAAAAGATATAAGCTTATGTCATTTTTGTACTTATTTTAACTTAATTAAAATTAAGTGTCTCTATCACCTACAAGTGGCTCCATGGGGTCCCAAAATAGACCCAAAGATGTCTATGGTAGAACATGTATCAAACAATGAGTCTAGGACATGTTTTAGGGTAGTTTAGTATTATTATAATATTATTTGTTTAACCCTTATTTACCGGATTTACCCTTTAACAATGGTAAATAAAATATTTACCGAAGTAATTATTCAAAATGTCTAAAAATAAAAGTTAACTATTCACACAATTTGAACATCTTGATTCCAAATATGGAATCCATTTTTCCAAATTCAACACACAGAAGTGGCAGAAATTAATTTAAAATTAATTCCCGTTGTTAAAACAAAAAGCGTGTTTTAAGAGATAATAACTATCAAAAGATTGACATTTGTTTATGTCCGGTTTAATTGTAAAATTATGTCCAATGACCAACATTGTATTAAATGGTAAAAATATATTCTAAATATACTTTAAAACCACTCAAATTCATAATTTATCACTATTAGTTATTTTGATTAAAAAAGTTGTTTTTAATTAAAATTTAGTAATTTTCACTATTCATCAAAATATTAAAGTTATCCGAAAAGTACCAAAATTTTACCTTAGGCTAAATTAGATATTCCGAATCTAAAAATGAAGTTCATTTTGAAATATAAAATATATATAATTTCAAAAAGTAGGTATTACTATTCATAACGGCTAGTTTGATTGGTTGTGGTGTGTTAGAACTCGGTGTTGCGTACAACACACACTATAACATTATTCAAAAAGAATCGTACCGTAGATGCTTGGGGTGTTACACTGGGTACATGGACAGAGGGTCCGATACACAGATAAACCCCAGTCTTAAAAGCCTAGACAGGTTGTGTAGTCCACTTACATTGTGTTTATTACTACACAGATAAGAAAAAATGTGCCGAATGGAGACACATACTAGGTTTGAAGTGGGTCCACATGCTATATGGGACCCCGCACATGTGTTTTAAAACATGAGATCTTATGATAGAACTTTAGACATTCATATCTCCTTTATTTATACTTTGATTATTTCATGTGAGTATCCCATCTTGAGAGTTTTCTCATGTAGAACCATATAGTGATCCCATGAGTGTATTTAATGATACGATGTGAAATGTTTAAGGATTACCCACTAGTAGGGATAGGTAGTGGTGTTCCCCAATTATCATTCTTAGTTACCCTCTGGCAGGGCTTGGTAGTGGATTTCCTCAATGTTTCAGGCTTCCCCTTTAGCAGGTTTGGGAAATGGAGTTCCCTGATAAAATATTTCTAGGTGTAACCCTCTAAAAGAGATGGGAAATGGGGTTTCCCAATGACATTCTTGATCATAACCCTCCATCTGGGTTGGGAAATAGTGTTCCTCAATGACTCTCAGAGTAAGACCCTCCTGGATTACAACAACATGGGATCCATATCTATAACTTATAACCACTTCACTATGTGGAATAATGAAAAGACATAGTTTTAAGTGCCTTTGGATTCATGAGAAAGAGTGATTCTTTCCCCATAGTTATGCATTCTTGTGACATGACCAAAAACCGTGAGGGTGAGTTAGTGCCACCCAAATCCGATATGTGTCAAAGCCTCTATGGGTAGTTCATCTACTCATTGTGTTTATATACTTGTGCATAGACGATCTTACATTCACTCGCATGTTGGGTTGGACATGAATCTTTCGTTATACTGTGTTATATCTACTGTTTCCCCCTTCAATTGTATCTCTTAAGTCCCCCCTTCCCCCCTTTTGTGTAATTCTACTGGGTATGTGTATATTCACCCATACATGAGATTTACCCACATATTTCAGGTCTTTTGCAAATGATGAACAATAATACCATAAATTCAAAGGATCTTAGTGATACTGCATTCTTGGACTATGTACGGTGGTTGTAGATTGAGATAAAAGGGTTGGTCTCTCTTAGTTGTTTATTCCTTTCTAGTTTTTTACGGTCGGGACATATTTGGTTGGGAGTTTATTTTTCCCCTATAAATTTCAGTATACAATACCATAGAGTTTACTATCTAGAAGTTCATTTATGTTTTGTTAACATTATATTAGTGTTTCATCTTTTCTTCTTTCCCTATACACATTTTCATTGAGTTGGTTGTGTGTATTTGTAATGCTTCTTATGGAAAGGTCTCCCTAAGTTAGTTTTGGCTTCGACACTTTTCTCCACTCCCTAGACTATAGAGGTGGGATTGGCGTAGTAATAGATCAAGCCCCAACATGGTTCATGTTTTTAAAAAACTATTATCATGGATGACATGAAATTTTATTTTCTATCAAAAGAAAAATAATAGGTTATTCATAGGAATGAAATGAGGGTAAAAAATAAATTTTTGAGAGGCCTAAAGTAAAAAATAAAAAAATTTAGAAATAAAGGAATGAAAATATAAGAAATTGATGAAAAATAAGAAATGAATGGAGTATTAGGAAAATGAACTTTAGGGGAAAACCATGTATTGGATCCTATTAGTCGATAAACCATTGTAACATCTATTTTCTCAAGGAATTATTTATATAGAAAAGATAATGAATTCCATGACCTTGTAAAATTATTATCATGGAATTGTATTCTGAAATATATATAACTCTTATCCTTCACTATATTAATGTGATATACACTGCACAACATATATTAGAATGACATATAATATTGAATGTGACGTCAAATAAAAAAATGACAAAACCATTTTGAACAAAAACAATGAGGAAATATCTGAATTTTTTTTAATTTATATTTTTTATTATTATAAGTATATTTCAATTGATGTTAATGATGATTTAGTAAAATAGAAAATATTTTATTTCTGTAGAAATACTCAAATAAAAATTATTGTTTCTAATAGTATAATAAATAACGTCGATGTGAAAAATGAAATTCGTAAAAATATCGCCCAAAAACACTAATAGTGGTGGTGGGGGTGAATTAATGTGGTTAGTTTTTTACAAAATTCATTGCATTTTATTTTTTTTATACATTTTAATATTAAAAAATCACTACCTATTCAGATGTATAATTTTTTTAATTATTCCTTGCGAAATACCCCACATGAAAAGAACTAAATGAAAAAGATATCAACACAAGATATTTACATGGTTCTCCCCAAATATGGTTGATTATGTATTTATTGTCTTCAAGTTGAGTTTGAGACATATATATCTATTAATAATATAAATTTAATACCTCAAGATTATATCATCCTTAAATTATATTACTTTTATGAAATAGTTAGATTCTCTTGACTAATTATTTATATTGGATCCCTCTAGTTTAAAATGGTAATCCTTACCACACTCACAAACAAGATCATAAATATGTTTCCAGATGTGTCAATATCAAAAATATATATCTTATCTCTCAATAAAAATCCTTAATTACCAACTAATTTATACTAATAAAATATTCACATTGGTATCTCTTCAACTTTAGAATAATCAACACATGAATAATGGATAATCATCCATGTTGCCATATTCCTCTTCAATTAATATCATCAATTTAAATTTCATAATCCAAAATAAGAAACACATTGGTCCCCCAAAATCTATTTTCTCTATATTCATTAACATTAATGATCTTTTGTAAAGACTATTTTATATTATAAAAAACCTCTCTTTTTTCTTCTTCGATATGGCAGATATTCATTTTCATTATGTTGTCAGTTTATCTCACAATTAGTATTCTCTTATTCTTATTTTCATAAACCTTTAATTAACATGTGAAGTTGTTTCCATATGTTGAATATGAAAATTTTATAGTAATTTTCATCTCTATTTTCTCATTTAAATATAGCCAAATAATTTCTCTAATTAAAATATCTTATTTTTTATCTTTATAATATAAGAATCAAACCACCCTATGAAATATCCATATTTTTCAAAAATGGATATAATAAAAAATTAATCATTAAAATATCTATAATTTATGGATTATCCTTCTCTTTAATAAGTTAAAAAAATAGTAATCCTTATCTATGATTGTGTGATCACATTTAGAAAACCTTTTCAAAGAATATATTATTCTAAAATAAATATGGTAATCCCACATTTTCACCTTGTCTTGTATGAATGCAATGAAACATTCTGGTGGCATCATGATTTTATAGTTAATCACACACCAAGGTTGCACAAAATGTTCATAGAACATTATGGTTGTGAAAAATCATCCCATCATTCTCACTCCATCACTCATTCTAGTGCAGTGTTCATCATCATGGTATGAGACCATTCCTAAAATCTCATTGGAGTCATCATTCACACCTTAATGCATGATTATGTTTATTTAATTTAGGAACATACTCAAAATTTTCTTATTTTATTCTTCTCCTAAAATATCTATTCGAAATACCCAAAATATAAATGATTATTTCATGAATATTTTTATTTTATAAGAACAAAGATAATTTTTTATATCATTTAATATTTTTGAATTATTTATTTATATTATTAGAGACAATATTACATGAGAAAAAAATAAAATATAATATTTTTATATAAATGTAATTTATTTTAATGTTAGAGTTTATTTTCTCATATATAGGCTTCGAAACCCTTGTGTTACTCGTATGAAACCCTTCCAATATATTGAATATTCTGAAATAGATTTTGACTTACTCTTATGTGAGAAGTGGTACATTAGAGTTAATTTATTGTATCAACATGAAATTATTTATCATCATTGTTCTTATTTTGATACATCACAAGTATATTCTGGTTATTCATGCATATTTACTTTTTAAGAATATATATTATTAGTTTAATCAAATGTATCATATGGAATGATTTTTTTATTCTTACAAAAATGTATCAAATATTTTATTCATTGAAATATAAAATAAAAACTAAAATTCATATATAAAATTTTAAAATTATCTCATATCTATCTCATCCACCTAATATCTTAAAAACACATTAAATAAAATTACGAATTTATGAACCATTTAAAAACACTTCATTATAGTTTAAAAATTATATAAAACATACAAATACTCTTTTTGGTCATTTAAATTTAATACCAATTCCTAAAAATATTAATATATTATTTTTAAAAATTCATTTTATAGTGGTACTTTATTAATTTTCAAATAAATTAAGAACTAAAATCTTGTCATAAAAAGGAAATTTCTATCTTCATCCAAGTGATATTTCCATATCATTTAGAGAAAATTATGATTGATAAAAAAGTTTGGATCTTTTGAAGTAGTTTCTCAATAATTTCTTAAACCAAATTTTACAATGTTAAATTCATGAATATGTTTATATAATAGGATCAATTAAAATTTCTCACTATTAATAAACTTTTTCCATATGAATAAGGAAATAAACTCATAAATTTTGTCCCTTTATCTATTAAGTTATTGATTAAGACCCAACACATATGAACAATGTTACCTATTGACAAAAAATATAATAATAATAAAAATATTTATAATGTGTCTTCAATACCCTTAAATAATTATATGTCAATGTGTTGATAAAAGGTTATATAATTTTATATCTCTCTTATTGAAAATAAATACAATGGTTTTTATGATAATAGTGGTTTCACTCTTCTCTTATTTAATGATCAATTAATTAATCAACATTATGTATATGTAATATAAATCTATATAGAAATATAAGGAAATTAATGTATAAAACAAATATTTCCAAAAATTTATAATCAGGTGGTACCAACAAATAAATTTTTTTAAGAACTATTAAACTATGGTTTCAGGATAAATGCTACACTCAAATCAAAAAAAATTCAAATACGACCCTGTTTCTCCCCACTAAAGTAAATATACTTTTTAACCATATTAACAAACTCTCTCCCATAAAATTATAAATTATTAAATCTAAAAAATTTGTTAAAATTTGTTTAACATACCTCAATTATAGTGAATTCCATCAATTTCCAAAATTTCATATTCACTTGACATAATGGGTAAACTCATTCAATGTATGTCATCATGTTTGATAACACTTTATTTATTATAAGGAGAAATAATATTTTCCTCTTTAGATAACTCTATGATAGATAATACTGAAATTGTTATATTGACATCATAAAATTAACCAAGTTTCCCATGAATTCATCAAATTCAATTACCCATAATTGAAAATAAATAAATTGATATGAGAATATAATGGACTCTACTTTCATTTTTTGTTAAAAAAATAAGGATTAAAGTTTTTTATCAACATAAAAAATCTTTTTATTCAATATGCAATCTAATAAGAACTCGTCATTCTTGTTACCATGATTTTCATGGAATTAAAGTCTATGGAAATCATAATATTGTTTTTATTTTTAGCATTTACCTCATGTGTAATCTTCTATCTCACATAAACTAGTAAAACACTATAATTATATTTTTCTTGATTTTTTTCATGATATTTACAAATTATTTTTCCAAATGATCATGAGGTCCTTTAAAATATTACTTGTTTTCTTGATTCATCCACATGGATTCTCAAAAGTGTTTTATTTACCCTATATTAGAAGCCAGTCAAATTATTCATCATGTTTATCTTTATCAAAACCAATCCTTTTATTCTCTTTGTGTGTTTATTATATTCATTGTTTATCCATATTGATCCCTCAAGAAAATATCTTCATGTGGTAAATTATTCCCTTATATAAACATCATCTCTTTAGTGTAACATGCTTTTCATCCTCCTTAGGTGGGGTTTTTTATCACATTTCATTTTCATTCGCATTAGGGAATACTAGAAGTCTAAAATGATTTTGTTTTTATTAATAATTTTGGTCTTATTCCAATAAAAATATAATACATGCCTTGTAGATTGAAACCATAATTCATCATCAAAAAGACGTTAATTTTTAAATTTATACTGAATTTTCTATGAATTAATATTTATTCTTGGGGGATAGATCTATTATTTTATTCATTGTACTTTTTTTCCAACATAATTATTTTTTTAAAATCAAAAATTAACCACTTAATATAATAACTGTTTATATTTTATTGATTTACTTGTTATTCTAAAAATTAGCAGCATTGTGTCTGAACCATCCAAAACACCAATAGTGACAAAAACATTGATTTTTTTCAATCTGGATAAGTCTCAATATAAATGGGCTCCTGCTAGTGACTATGATTATGGTAATGATTTGTCATATTATGATATTTAGACCTGGTTTTGGTTGATGATGATTTATTTTGTTTGTTTGATCTCATTCACCTTGTCTGTACTTTTTATTTCTTCTTAATAAATGGTAAGAATCTTTGCTTCTGGCTCAACTTACTGGTTATAATCTGACTAACTTCAGTGGATTTTTTTTATGGACCAAACTGCACTTATTTTAATCATCTTTTGGATGTCACTTATTATACTCTTTTTCACATTCAAATTTAATTATATGCTTGGTTTCTCATTACCTTTAACCGCCATTATGTGTCCAAAGTTATAATTAATACATCTCTTAGGAATTTATCTAACATTAGAAACAAAATTGGATGACCAGTTATATTTTTATTTGATGTTTAGATATTTATATCAAAAGTTGAATTCAAGAACTCCTTTCCAGTCATATGAGGTTTTTTAATGTTAATAATATCAATTGTATTGTTGAACAAAATAATTATTTTCATTCTTTATATAATGATTCATCTTGGGTCCCATTTATATTTTTTTAATTGACCTCCATATCAATACATTTTAGATTTATATTTTTCATCTTATAATTATGCAATTTCAATATATCTTAATTTCCTTTGCAATCATCACAATTTGGTCTTCATGTTTCTCATTTTCATATTTCATATAATTTTGAAGATCTATTTTTATTTTGGTATTGATATTCAATTTAGAATTTATAACATCCAAGTTAGTGGATTGAGTTTCATTCAATGAATTGATCTTTTCATCGAAGAAGTTACTCCTCTAAAGTTTCTCATCAAAAATATTATTGAAACACTTCTTCATCTATTGAAAGTTTTTCCTTAAATGACCATAAACTTTTATCCTTGGATTTTACAATCTTTATGATAGAGTTTTAAAACATTTAATCCAATGCCTTATTCAATGAGTAGTTATCAATATCCAACTATGATTTCTCTTCTTATCGACCATTGTTAAACTCAAATATATATGTGAAAATTTTAGAAGTGTAAGTTTTCAAATATTCCTTAATTTCAAAGAAAAATCATTATAGTGAATAAATAGGTACATACTATTAACATTATAAACTTGATTCTTCAATAGGATAATTATCAAATAGATAAGAAATAAATATTTCCACTTTAATTACTTTAAAGTAAAGGTAACTATTGATTATTTATCTATATATACAATATATTTTCCATCTTATTAGATTCAATTTTATATTGTTTTTCAACATTTTCATAGAATCCTTCATACTGCATTAAAAAGGGAACTCAATAGATTCTTCAAATATACACTTCATATATGATAGATAAAGCTAGTAGAGGAGAAAATATACCTATTCAGATGAATAACATTGGTCTATAATCCTACTAAAGTGCTTGATGATGTATTATATCCACTCCAAGTTGGGGGAAGTGGTGAATCAATGTGTTTAGTATTTCATTGAGTTTTTCTTCTAAATTATTTTACCCATTTTAATATATAAACTTCTTTACATGTTTGGATGTATTAATTTCAACGTAATACACAAAATGGAATGTACTAAAGGAAAAGGATGACAACACATGATATTTATAAGGAACAAATATTATTTGGGAGACAACATTCATTTTGTGTTTGGTTCATGTCTAATACACATATATCCACTTTCATCATAAAGTGAATACACTATGAATGTGTCATCCTTAACCCAAAATACTATTTCATAATATTTATAGTCTCTAAATTAGTTATTTATAATAGATTCCTCTAGTTTCTAATTGTATTCCAAACCACACTAATAAAAATAAATCATCAGTTTACACTAAAATGTATCAACATAACTAAGCTAGTTTGTCTTTCTCAATTAAGAAGCCTAACCTCTTTTTGATGTTTTGAAACATGACATTAATTTTTTATCTCATATACCTAAGAATAATAAATTCATGAATAATTCATGATCCTCCTTGTTTTCAACATCCTCTTTAATCAAGAACATTAACATCAACTAGATATTATAATAACAACATCATATTAGTCTTTCTCAATCTATTTTGATTGTATTATTCAATGCATAAGATCCTTGGTAGAATAATTGATGGGTCTTAGAAAACTATCTCATCTTTAATCTTAAAATCCAAGAATATATTTTTTAATTATGTCACAGTTTTCCCCTAAAATTATCCTCCTCCACTTCTTCTTCTTATTTTTCTTTATATCAACTAAAAATTACCACATGAAAATATCTTAATATTTTGAATATTACCCTTCAATGTAATTCAACACCATGATCAAACAATTTAACTAAATACAAATAATATCTCTTAAGACTATGTACAAAATCCTCCCTTCATAAAGTATTATTCAAACATATGTGTTAAATCTCTTTCCTTTTCATAAAAATTTATTCTAAAAAACTCATCATTTGACTCCCTATAATTCTCAACTTATTATTCTTATTATTCTTCTATAAAATCCACACCCTTTATCTACATCTACATTATCATATACAATAAACACTTATCATTCAAATATTATTCTCTGGAAAAACGATAATATTATATTTTCTCTAGGTATTGTAATAATGATGTGTGACAATCCAAGTGAAGTGAGATTTTATAATTAAACAAAAAAGAGTTGTATGATATTTTTAGGTAACATCATTTCAATGGAACACCATACCATAGTTCTCTTTCTATCACTCATTAAATTGAAATATTAATCTTCTTGGTGTGAGACCCTTCATTAAATTTAATCTTGAATGAAAATTCACCCTTCAAACCATTGTGATATTTACTACGTTGAAGAAAAAAATTATTATATGATTATTTTATTATTATCATGAAACATATATTTAAAATACTATAAAAATATATCACTCATTCAAACATATTTTTTAATCATATAAATATAATTATTATTATGTATCCTATACTCCTTAGGAATTATTAATTGTTTGTATAAAAGTTACTCTTACATGAATAGAAAATACTGCATAATATTCTTTTATAGACTTCATTTACTCTAATATTAAAGTCTGGTTACACAAACGAATCCATTAGTACCATGTCGTTTCTCATATACAGCCTTTTGAATCATTTATTTATTTTTACATTGCTTAGGAATATTCCTTATACAAGTAGTGGAACCTTTTATCTTTTAAGTTGTAGCTTTAGGTTATTATTCAATATCACCAATCTTAATCTGATGATATATAAGTAGATTCTGGTTATTAATATATAGAGTCTATTTAATCTCCCCTTTGAGTAGATTAACCATTTGTATCATATTTAATGTTATATTTACTCTTATATGAAAATCGTATATATCATATTTTTTAAAATTTGTAATAAATAACATTCAAAACTCATATCTAAGACTATAAACACACCTCTAATTGTTTTGATACACATAAAATCATATAAAAATACGTTATAAAATATCATAAATGTACAAAACCATCAAAAAAATGTTCAAAAAAAATTCTCAATGAACATCAAGAATATAAGAAATTATATTGAGTATTTAAATATATTACCACTACCTCAAAACATAATCATTATTTATTTCTTAATATGTGCTTATTTAATTATAAAATAAATATAGCACTAGCCTTATAACATCAAAACACAATTTCTATATTTATTCATGTGATTTTCCCATATCATGTTGTAACCTTAATACTTGATAAACCTAAGGATTTATATTATCTGCTAGATTAAAAACAATTCATCTACTATGTTTTTTGATCCTCGATTCATGATATTTCTCTTTGAAATACAATCTTTTCTATATTCCCACTATTCATCTCCTTTTACAAATGAATAATTACATCAACTTATATTTTCATTATCTTCATTTTTTGTTTTCTTTATTAAAAACCATCTGTTATTGAAAACCATAATTATGGAAAAAATACAATCATCATCCAAATCCATTGGTATCTTAAAAAATATCATAATTTTTTTATTGAATATAGTTTTATTTAAAAAAATTTGATGATTTATATTTTTTTGAAATCATGTTATCTAAATAATTATAATAATAATAAATACATTTCCTAAAACAAATTAATTATGTAACTTGTAATATTGATGCATATTTTAATAAAAATTAATTAATATGTATATAAATAATTATATTAACACAACGTTCATAGGAAATGAAATAAAAATTAACCATTCTAAATTATAACATAATTCGTACTTCTACAATAATATAAGATGTAAATTTATTGATTTTCCTTATTGTATAAGTACTCATTAGGTTTTAATATATAAAATTTATAAAAGAAAAAAATGAAGAACATAATATTTAAAAAATTTAAATTGAATAATAAAATAATATAACTTTTATAAATATCACATATATTATCATGAAATTAAATTAAGAAAATAGTCTTACCATATTGATATATTATTTAATACAATAATTTTATATAATAATGTACCATAAAATAAATTAATGTGAATAAATAATTGTTAGACTATTGGGTATGGATGGACTAAGTAGGTAGGGCCTAGAAATGTTTTGATGGGGGTTAGGAGATGGGAACACTAAATAGTGGTAGGGGTGATCAGCAAGCACATCATCGAGTATAGGGTGATTGTTCTTAGAGATACTAGGAGATGGGGAAAATGATAACATTCTACGGGGGGTGTAAAAAGTAAGCTAAATATATGATCATCTGTTAGGGAGTTCCAAAAAAGGAAATTAATGATAGTAAAATTACATCCACCATGTTTTTTATTATCATAGATATTTCCATTCTTTGATCACTAATAGTTTACTGATCAATCATTGAATGATATTCATCCACATTCACCACCATAAATTTAATTCCCTGAATTTTTCCTTGGCCTTCCTCATTTTATTTCTTAAGTATTAATAGAGTCTTTAGAATATTCCAGATTTTTTGTCTTTATACATATTTCAACATACAAAATATTAATTATTAATGAGATATTACACATTATGTCACATAATATATATGTTTCTAAATACATATGTATATTTGTTACATTCTTGGTAATTGTTTCATAAATGTTTTTGCTACCGAACTATATATATAGACACACACACATAGAGAGAGAGAGATATATTCATATATATTACTTTTATAAATATATTATAGTGATATAAAATTTTATTAAATATATAACTACAAATTTTATGTGTTAGAATACTTATATGTGGTAATATATATATATATATTGTGATTTGTAACTTCAAAATATAAAATTATGATGGATAAAACTAAATAAAGGATAAATATACATAAACAATACTAAGTGGGGACTATTGACCAATCAACATGATTTAAAATACATATCACCACCCAAATGTTTATCAACCAGATTATATAGCCATAATAATTTCTTATCTGACATTAATTTCTAGATATTGAGTTATTATTAATATAGGGGATAATATATAGTTTGAAGATCCATGAAATAATAATCATGAAAGTTATTTCTTACTGTTGGCCACATTATATTTCTCTTATGATTCTTTATCTTAATATCATGTTTTGGATGATCTCATTTTCTTAGTAAATGAAGCTTCACTATGACTAATCAAATATTGAATTTTATAATATAAGAGAGGTAAACAATACACTACCTAGTTTGTGAAACTTGATGTTCTTATGTGGGATAATGTGGAAGAAGAAAAAATGTGCATAGTTTAAACTTATAAGGGTATACTAAATAGACGTTCCTAGACTAATTTAAGGTGCACTAGTTAATAAAGGATAATTAATGAAGTTAAAATATAATGGTTGAATATAATTTTTCCATTTATAAATCTGAATTAATGAATATAATAATATAATTATTATTGATTTTTGGTCATTTTATTATTTTGGATTGCTACCAATGTATGGTTAAAATCAATTTATCCCATGTTATGGTTCAAAATGGAAATATTTTTTATATATTTATTTTAATATATTTAGTGTCATATTTATTTGTATTAATAATATTATTTTAAAATCTAGAATTATTTATTACAAAAAATTAATATTGACATTTTTTGAATTCAAACAAAATATTTAGTAGATTAATAGATTGATACTATTAATTTTTGGAAAAAGATAATCACATATTGAAAATTATTATTAGTATGGAAATGAAATTAGATGACTTACATGATTATTAAGATTTTATAATCTTGAATGAAATTTAATAGAGTTAAAGAGAGTAATTTTATGTGATATTCTGATAATTATTATTCTATGAAATAGAAATAAGGTTTATCACATGTTTTAGCATCATAATATTTTTTTATTGATTGAAATATAGTAGTATATAAATAAAATAAATGTTATACCGGTCATATTTATATATACATTATTTCATTAAATGAGATAGTAGAATCAATATAAAAATTAAAAAAATTATATATCAGGTTTTATTGCACGTCGTAATATATTATTATTATACATTATTAATTTGGAGATTAAATTATCATGTTGGGGTAAATATCACATGTTTCTATTATTTCTACATACTTGGGAATTTCATAGTTAACATGGAAATAAATTCATTCATCTTACTATCTAATCAGTTCCATATAGTTAGTCATCTGAAATCATAATCATTAATATGTTGAGTTATTTACTTTCATAAAATCACATAAATGGTATGACCGAGTTTCTAATAATTTATTATTGGATGATAATAAATGAAGATTTGGGATTGTATGTATTTTTTGTTGTTCTTGATGTTTCCTATTGATTTAAAAGGTATTGTTATATCTATTGGATATGTTTTTTTGTCATGTAGCTTAATTAATATCCCTATAAGTTGATAAATAACATAAATCCAAAATGATGAAACCGATTAACATTAGAGGCATGTGTAAATTATTACCATACATCCTTAAATATTTAAAAGATATAAAATAATTGGTGAACAAATTTTTTTGGATGATATTTTCTAATAATATAAACTCATATTAGGTATAATTTTAATAAGAACCTAGGAATAATTAATAAAATAATTTAAATGGAAATAAAAATGGTAATTTTTTAGGATAATTGATTTTGGAAGAGTTAGCCCATTTTCATTGTAGGTGGATTGAATACATGAATGTTATCACCTTAGTTTACCATAATTTTTTGTTAAACATATGTTTTTCCATGTGTGTATTATCTATGATGTTTGATACTTTATTTGACTTATTAATAAATGTTATGGTTTGGAAATATGGGAAGAAATGAGTATATTTCATGGTGATTTATTGATGGTCGATGTTAGTGGTTTTGGGATGAGAAGTATTATATGTAATGGAATCAGAGATAAAATTGGGAAATATAAGATTATTTGGGAGTTGAGATTTCTAATATTTATATAATTTAATTTTCCTTTTGGGATGGATTATCTGATTATAGAAAATTGTGTTCCTCAACTAATTTTTGGGTTTGTTTTAAGTATGACATATTCATTTTAATTGTGGTAGATTTGAATAAATCCAAGTATACCCAATAATTTGTAGAATAATAAATTATATTTTAAATTAGTGAGGATTATTCATGATGATTATATATAATGAGGAAATAATTAAATATAATAAAGATATTATGGTTCTAGATTCACTTTGGTAGGAAAGTATTGATTGTAGAAAAGAAATAAAAAATATTTTTAACCGAAAAATGAGCCATATTAAATAATGAAGATGATATACATGTTTGATATCTACAAATTAGTAGTGGAATCTAATTAGTATGTGTGATATTCATTAATTTGTGTGTAGGGATAAATATTTTCCCTTATTGTTTTTGTGTGTTATATATTTTATATTCTAATATTTTATTCATTTAACCACCGGATTTGATAGGGTAACCAAAACCAAAAAGCTATAGTGGTGTTTTACCCTATATTTAGGATAGTGAGGTGATATTAGATAAATTTCCTCTCTCAATTTCATTCCCTTTGGCTATATTTTCATTTCTGGTCACATATGTAACACGCCATATTTTTATGAATTATTATTTTTGAATAAATTAAATTTCTATAATGGATTGCATTGAACGCTAGGCCAAATTATCATTTCTTTATTCACAACACCAAGAAAATATTTAACTACATGAAACAACTATATTATCTTGAGATAAATGAAACACTATTTTTTCCTTGTGTTACACACAATTCATAATTCATTCGATAGCTTGTGTTATATGGAATATCTTGTTTTACCAAACTAAAAAATATTATTAATAAAATTATTCTAATATTATTATAGTTTTCACTTACCCATTCAAATGGATGTTATAAATATGATTAAATAAATTATGAAAATATCGTTTACACAAGAATGATATTGTGTCTAATTAACTAGAAATGAAAAAAAACCTCTTGAAAATATAGGAAATCCTTTGCAGGAAACTTTTTTGTTATGAAATGAACCATGTTTTACCTCAATAAATTAATAAAAAAACATTCCAGGAATTATTTTAATTAAATTTATATATTATATATTCATTAAACTTTTTAACATTCATATTAATTTTTTTCTTGAAAATAGACAAGAATAAATCCAATTTTAGACATAAAAAGATATATTTTTTCTAAAAGATACTTTTCTCACCTTTTTATAGCAAAGCTATTCTAAATAAAATTTTGAAACATTATAAATTATATTTTTAAAAATAAACATTATTTTTTAAATAATAACATAAATATTATCTTCATGTTATGTTTTGGTATTGTTTTGAGATTTTTTATTTTTTTCATGAATAGTGAAAACACTGATTTTTAATTGAAAAGTGCATTTTCATATAATTTTTTATATAGTTATATTCTATTTTAAATTTATTTTAAAGTATAATTTGTTCAATTATACATAATTGAATCCAATTTAGGATAATTTAATCAATTTATCAATAAAATTTCATATAAAAACATTTCAATCTTTTGAACACTATTCTTCAAAACTCTGTTGTTTCGTCACATCTAGGAGAGTAATTTTAAAATAAATTTTTACACTTTTATGATTGGAATTTTAAAAAATTGATTACTTATTTGTAATTAGTATAAATTAGAATTTATATTAATTTCAAATATGATTTTTACCTAAAAATATTAGTGATTGTAATTAAAATTAATTACAACGATTAAGGTAAAAATAGTCCACTTAGTGGTTAAACATTAAACATAAGAGGGAAAACGAACTAGAAAAATGTAAAAAAAACCAATTTTTGGGACATATTTAGACCATATCATAATTTTTATCAAAAATTGAAAATTATTATAGGATCATGATTTAAGGGATGCCTCTAAATAGTGTATACATTTTTTGTATTTATAATAATACCACTCCTTCTCTACTATAAAAGGGAACTCGCCCCCTCACTTCTTTGAAAATCCCAAGACCTTTTGCTCATACACACCCTGCCAAGGTACGATCACAAAATATATAACCCTAATCATGGAAGCCTCTCTTTTAGAATGATGAAAACGTAAGAAGTCCTTTGATGTAAACAAAAATGAGTTACTCGAATAAAATGTAATATTCTTCAACGAGCTTTTTTTAGTTCATTATCGAAGAGTAGAATCAATATTATTATATAAATATATAGTAAAAAATATTCTTAATGTTACTTATATGTTTATGTTTTAAGGTTTATACTTACTCCTACCTACACTTCTGTCATATGGCAAACAAAATCATCATTTGTGCATACAGTGGACTACTACCACGCAAACCAATGTATTTTTTTCTTCTATTACCACGTCTCATGGTTGGGAATAATGATGGGAATACTATTTTAATGTGATATAAATGAAATTTATGTTTTATTTATTCTTATTTAATAATTATATAACACATAACTTCATGATTTAAATTTTATGGTAATAAAATGACATTATTTGTGGTCATGTGGACTATCACATCCTCTAAGTGATGTGATTCATTCAAACGTTACATGGAACGTATTAAGGATGTGTTTAACAAAAATATGTGATATATCAGACCTAATAATTATTCTATAATTATAGTGTGTATATATATATATACATATATTCCATTTACTATTTTTCATTCAATACAACATGAAACAAGAAACAACGTTCATGTGTACGTACAACCTACTATATCCATAAAACTTGTGTCTCATTTTTGTCCCAATATTTTATATATTATTAAAATTAAATATATACTGAATATATGTGATGTTTATATTATGGTTTAAATTCAATACATATAGAAATAATGGTCAAATTAAGAGGACAAAAAACAACAAGTCAATGAATATAAATAAACAAAGAATATATTACCTGAAACGTAACATTAACATGGAATTGTTAATAATATGGTAACATAATATCATAATAATATAATATATGTTATTATATATAAAAATATTTACTTATGTTAGATTTATATAATACATAAATTTATTATACATGAGGGTTGGATGTGTACGAAGAAATCCAAGAACTAAGGTAAGAGTTTTCCAGTCACACATTTGTTTTTATAAGACTTATGACATGTTCACCACTCGTTACTTATTTTTGGTGTATATAATAAACTATGATTTTTTATATAATTAATTTACATTATTTAATTTCATTAAAATATTCAATAAGATTTATTATTTCATGGGGCTCATGATTCAAAAGTTACTTAAGTAGTAATGGATTTCTATCACACTTTTATTTTTCATGAGACACATGAAATGTTCACTACCTATTTTTTATATGTTTCATGAATAATTATCTTTTATTTATTTTATAATTTTTATAATGAGAATTAGTGATAATTACATATCCATTTTAGTGTCTATCTTTTATGTGGTTTATGGTTTTAATGTTACCAAATCGATAAGATAATTTTGTCTCAATTTTTCTTCTTTGAGACACATGTTATATTATTCACCTATATTATTTTACGAGGAGTATATACTACCATTTTTCATGTTATGTATGGAATATAATTATTTTAATTGTATTTTATAATTAATTTAATGTAATTATTTCGTTGGGATTAGGATTCAACGTTACCAATGTGGTAACACGATATTACCCCAATCTCGTTGTTTATCATGATTATTTATGATTATTCTTCCATTGATGAAATATTTTGATTTAAATTTCATGAAATCCTATTAAATTTTTTATCCTATTTTTATTCAGAACATATTCATATATTGGATCCATTTTCATACTCTTTTCAAACTAATATGACTAAGAAAAAAATTTATATAAAAAATCTACTTTATCTCACTCTTCAGTAAGAAATCTATTTTGATCAAAATCTATGTTTTATAAAAAAAGTTTTCAAATTTTTTTAAAATATTATTTTAATATGATTTTCATTTAAATGTAGTTTTAAATTTATTTTTGTTATAAAAATTTTGGAAAATGTTTTTGAAATATTCCTTTATAAGTTTTAAAGGCTTATTTCAAAGAAAATTGTTTACAATTTGTTTTATGTTTTAAAAAGTGTTTATAAAAGAAAGAAGGATATTTTCATGAAGGAATGCTTTAAATTATTTTAAATATTACTTTATAATTTTTCCAATTGTTTATCAAATAAAACAATTTCTAAAATTTTTTATCTTTTAATAATTTAATGTTAAAAAGATTATTTCCCTTAAGTAATGTTCCAACTGATCTTTCAAAATTCTCCACCATCTAAGATGAAATCGTTCTATAAAGTATATTCTTTGCTAGTAAAATTATTCAATGACTCCATTATTATTCATTATTTTATAATTTTTTTAATATGAACTACTCCTTATGAAACTCATTCATCTTTCATAGGTTATAAAATGATAAAATATTTTTGAAACATTCTTTCTTTTAAGGTTTATTCTATGATGAAATGATTATGAAACATGTTACTTTTAAATATTTTGTGATATTATGAAATTTTTAGTATACCCATTTAATTTCATTGGTTATGATATTATTTTTATGAAACAAATATCTTTTGTCGGTCATGATATGATTATTTTTTTATTATATTGTGGCACATGGATGTATGATTTCATTATGTGATGGGTGAGATCTATATATACCTCCAATTAATTTGGTAATTATTTATATATCCAAATATAAAATGGGAAAAAATTCGACGATCTTGATCCACAATGGGAAATATGTGTGTCCTGAACCATAATTAGAAGAATGTGTGTCCTCATCCACAATAAAAAACATGTATGCCCTGATCCATAGTGGGAAATAGGTGTATCCATATCCAAAATGGAAAATATTTTTGTCCTTATCCACAATTGGAAACAAGTTCATCCTGATCCTAAATGGGAAAATGTGTGTCCTTAACCACAATGTTTATGGTCATGGTAGTTAACCTTGACACATGACATGAATTTCTGTATTCATGATTCTTCCATACTTATATGAAATGAGGTTATGGTTCTTGATTTATGATGATTTATCATCCTTATGATTCATGCATTATGAAATTCCAATTATTGTTCTATGATTAATGTTTATATTATTTTATATAAGCAATATGATTTTATAATATTATGTTAATGTTTTTATAAACTTATGCCTATGTTTTGCATAAATATCTCTTTTATTTACCCTTAATGAGAATATGAACTCAAGATTTCTTATATATCCATTTCCTAGGTTATGACTAATGGTTTGGTTAAGGAGAACTAAATTGGAATATATTTATGGGAAACATTAACTATCTTTAACCAAGTAATAATTTTGTGCTACAGGTTTCCAATGAAACTAAACTATTACGGTCCTCGGGCATGTACTTTTTTAAGGTGCTAAATATTAATAAAAAATGATTTAATATATGTGTATGTTATCATGGGTCTCTGTAGATGGTATCAAAGGAAGGATTTAGTTAATCTTTGGAAAATATAATGAGAAAACATTAGTGATATCACTATAGATATTTATAAGGATATTTCTATGTATTTCTATGTGGATACATATAATAATGAGTTAATGGTTAGGAAAATGTCTTTTAATTTTATTAATGGATTAATAGGGTGGTTTCTATGAAATTATATCTGAGTATAGATACTAAATGTGTATATATTAGGGAAACATGATGATGTTTTTAATACAAGGACACAAATAAAAATAATTTAATGGAAAAATGAAAAGTTCATTTCACACAACGGTTGAGAATAATGGCCTCCCTAAGGTATCATTGACTTTATAATGATTTAAATGTGTATATTATAGAAATAATAAAAATAAATGTCTGAGGGGAAATATAATAATGTAAATGTGAAAGGATGTAAGAGTAATGGTCTTGATGATGATGATGAAAATAACATGAGTGACATATTAAATGTATATTTTTTGTATTAGTATTTATTATAAGAATTATTAAAGTGGGTAGACATGATTCATATTTCATAATTTAAAAAAATATTAATAATGGATCTGATAATGAAACTTATTTAATATCTTCATATAGAGGTGGAATGATCAAATTATTAATGTATTTTAATTCAAGGTTTATGTTATATGAGTAATTATGTATATAAGGATTGTTCAGTATGAATTTTACATTTTGTATTTTCAATAATTTATTAAATTATACTGATGAAGTAGAAATGTGATTTAATGGAAGTTTTATATTAAGGATAAGTAACCTTTAACATGTTCTACATGACGATAAAAGCATAATTAGTATGGATAAAGTTATGATGATATAGAAACTATAAATTGGATTGTATTTATGGAATCAACATTTGAAATGGATTCATTTACAAAGTGGTTTCTGTTATCATTGATGAGTTTTATAATCTTTATAGATTTAAGGAATATTTATAATAATATTTGAAATAAAAAATCATTCATTTTTTCAATAATTATTTTTATCACATTTTTTCTAGAATCTCATAACCCATGCCTTACATTATTACATTGGCATAGATAAAATCTTAAAATAAAAAGGGACCAAATATTTTTTCATTTTTGGAAAAAAAATATTACATATATGATACCCATAATACATTTGGAAAAAAAATAAACATGATACTTGATAAAATGAAATATATTACATCCTTGAAAGTCAGTCAAATGATTAATCTTCATAACCTAGGGAAAGAAATCAAAATAATGGTTATCTCAAATGATTATTAAAGGAAATTAATGTGGATGAAATAATTAATTTTTGAGAATAATAAACATGTTAAGAAAAAAATAGATAATAGATGACATTCAAATAACTACACAAAGACATGTAAAGTATCATATAAAAACCTCATGAAAGGTAAAAAATGAAAAACATTCCATTTAATAAATAAACTGATAATGAAATTAATATATTGATTTTATCATATGAAAACCTCATGGATAACAATAATGATAACTAAAATATGTATGAAGGAAATGCTTAATTATTGGACGTCATGTATGAGGCACAAAAAACATATCCCATAAAAAAAATTAATAATACAGTTTAAATCTATGGGAAGAAACCCATTTAATTTGGCCAACTTATTAATCTCATGAGAAACTGTCGATGCATAGAGGGGTTATATAAATTTTAATCCCCACCCATCATTTCCAGTCTAAAGCATTACTTATATCGAATAATTTACATATATAACAACCACTATTCCTTATCATAAAATATCTATATTGAATAATTAATACAAACTTATCAATAATTCCTCAGGGAAGGATAATTAATAATACGTGTTGTGGAGGATGGTTGGATATTCCATGTAAGGAAAAATAAAACAATATTGAGGAGAATAATCTTTAAACATTCCAAAGTGTCCCATGCCACATTGAAACATTTAAATCATAATAATGATGAATTAATAACATTAAATGAAACTTATAATATCATGATAATATGTAAATTCATTATTTAACATGTCAATTGGTATAATATACCCTATATAAAATTGAATTGGTGCATAACATCAAATAAGTTTCAATGGAATGTAAATTGAGATGAAATCCATTACCTTGAGTCTGACTTGTCGTGTGTGTCTTTATATTATAGAATCATAAACTTATGTTAATTATTTACTTTATTAATATAAATTTTAATGTTTATTATTACTTTTACTTCACTTATTACAATGTTTTATATGACTACTTAAACTGTTAAGTTTACCTTGGCTGTTTTGACCAAATTCAGTTCATGTGTCAAAAATGACTTTGGCAGGTAGAAAATGGTAAATGGGTTCATTATATAAACATTTATATAATAATAATAATGAAATAATTATCATATTTATACATAAATTATACTTTTAAATCGAATCATGAAATATTTTTCTGAAAAATGAACCAACATTACAATCACGGAGATGGTAGGTCGTATGTACGCTTAACTAAAGTTACACTTTTTCAACGAACCTTGTAGAAAAAAGGTAAGTGAAATTATATCATTATATAATTATAATTATATCATAAATATAATTTATTTAATCATATATACTTATAAATGTAATTATCATGATGTAAAAGGAATCACATCATGTTGGAGAGGATGTAGTGCACACGTCTATGACTAATGTTATCACTTTTTAGTGTGTGAAAAGGGTAGTAAGGGAAATTAAATATAATGTTTCTAGAAATGTAATTATTTAATGAATATAATATATATTTCATTTATGTTAAATATTTTTAATTAAAAAAATACTTTATATGTTCCATGTATTGTGTCAACAAATCACATCGCTTTGAGGAGACAGTAGTCCACACTTACACAAATGATGTTATTGTATTTACAAAAAATTGAATGCATAATTTTATATGTAAAAATAATTTAAAAAACATAGATAAATAATTAATATATTATATATAATATATAAACATCATTTCTATTATAATTACCAACCATGATAGGTGGTAATGGAAGAATGAAATATGTCATTTTGTGAGGTTGTAGTTTATCATATACATAAACGATATGTTTGTTACCCATTAGATGGAAGTGTATGTAATTTTTGTAAAAAATATATTAAAAAAATTATAATTATATTTAAGATACTTTTTTATTTTTTAATTATTTAATAATAATAAATTATGGGGTGGTGAATGAAAATACAACTTAAGATCTTGAAGAAGGATGTTACCTCTTCTTTGGGTAACTCCTTTTGGTTTTCACCAAAGGATTCCTTGGATGGATTTACTAAAAAATGGAGGCTTATAATATTATAGGAGGGATTAGTGGGAGATATTTGGGTAATTATTGGTAACTATAAATGACTTTATATGTCTGAGGGAGTTGGATGGGTGATTTTCTTTTTATAGTGTAGGGAAGGGATAAACAAGGTTTTTTTAAAAGAAATGTGTCTTCCACAAGTATTAAATTTTCCCCAAGTATAAAAATGGAACATTATTCCTCTTAATAGGTGTATTAGACGAAATATATTCATATAAATGTTTTTTAACAAGTTTATAGGTCATTTTTCCCTTATGAATACGGTTTATTCCCTTGTTAACCTTAATTTTACCTAAACTGATGTAATTAATTTTAATTACATTAACCATATTTTTTGGGAAAAACATAATTTGACCTAATTAAAAATTATAAATATTATTTTTTGATATAAGGAATCCAATTTTACAAAATTTAATCACTTAATTGGTATAAATTAATTTAAATTTATCCCACAGACGGGACAACAATGCAGGGTTTTAAAGTATAAATGATCAAAAGTTTATTATGTTTTTATATCCAATTTCCCAGTGAAATTAAATTCAATGAAGTAAATTGGATTTATTAATAAAAAAAATTAATCTAATTAAACTTTTAAAACTATTATAAGTGTAATTTATTACTATAAAAACTTAGATGAAAAATAAGTTCTGAATTAAAATTCAGTATATTTCACTATTCATAAAAATGAAATATTTTATAAGAATACAAAAAAAAACTCTATCATAATTTTAAAATTTTTATTTCAGAAATGAATTTTATTTTTTCATATTAAACTCATTAAATTTAAAAAATTAAAATTTAAGGAGGTGTTCCATTAAAAGGCAGTAAAATTGTTTTCATAAAAATATAGGTTTTATATATAATATTGGGCATGTTCTCATTTTATGCCTATAAAATAAATTTGATGAATATCAAAAATATTTGATTGAATGTACAATATTTAAATTTCATTAATATCATTCACTAATATTAATTAATTAAATTTATATAAAAAACAAATTTGTGAGCTTAAAAATAGTTCTTTATAAAAACATTTTCTATATATTTAATAGGTTTTCATATTAATTTCTACATAGTTGTTTACCAATGAATTAAAAAATATATTCATAAATTATTTATTGAAATTTATATCCAGTAGTTTAATGGTAAGGTTGTATAATATTATATTAAATAATATTATTTTCATAATATGTTATTGTTCAGGAAAACTAATTCTGGTGTGTGACACATGCCATTGAAGAAACTTGTTGTTGTGTGCAACACAAGATAACTCAGTGTCACATGTATACTATATTGAATTTATTAAATATAGTAAATATATTTTAAAGCCTCTAGATATTACATTCCCTTATGAACTTTTGGTTTCATCTTATGCAAACTATAAAATATAATTTTATTACTTTATAATTTTTGGGTAATATATTATCCCCAACTTATTTAAATTGAATCCTAGAAATTTAAACTTTATCTTTCTAATCAATAGTTTTATTTTTGTGAAAATAAACTTTTGTTGAAAACCCACATCATGAATATGTTTAATAAAATATCTTTTTAATAAGATATAAATTAATTTTCTATAGTCACATAATTAGTTTCTCTAGTATGAGAACATTGGGGGGAAATGGAAACATAGATACATATTAAAAATATAACAATCAAGTTTTGATGGAGAGTTCTAGATAACATGTTCAGATGAATGTTGATGAACAAAATTCCTTAAACCATTATTATGAAAAGAAAAATTGATATCAGGAAAATTATTTTAATAGAACAACATTTTTTTAATTCCATTTTTACTATAGTTGAAGAATTCATTCATTGTATAAGAATACATGAAAATATATGTTTTTATTGCGTAACACAATATTATTATAACAACCCTACTCTTTATTACACACATAAACATGACTAATTACATAAACATGATCTTAATAAAACTATTAGAATTGAGATGTCTAATGTCTTATGAAATTAGGAACATTACATTAAAAATTAGAACATAAAACACAACATCATTATTGAAAACATATTTTACATGACCACAATATTCCTTCCTACCAAGCATTGCGTGGGATAACCCGATGACATGCATAAAAAAGGTTGAGTTATAAAGACCAGTAAGGGAGTAAACAAGGTATAACATGAATAATATAGTAAATTTAATGCAATAGGCATGTAATTGGATCACAAGAGAAACATGAACATAAATTCATGATATAGGATAATTATCATAACATGGAAATGTGACAACAACATTTAAATTTATATTAGCATTATCCAAGGCTCATTGCATATAGAGCATGAGTAAACCCTCATTGAACCTGAATTATCATGATTAAACCCTAATTTTACTTGAATTATCATGAGTAAACCCTAATTACACTTGAAGTATCATGATATTAATCTTTACCTAATACATCGAAGCGCAATTAGGGTGCACCCTTTATAAACATTTCATTTTATGCATAAGTGTGCCATATGGATCATATAACATGGATTCATTAAACATAATAATTTGTTATAAAATAATTTAATAGGGAATAAATAAATTACATTATCATTAAATATTTATATTTTCATTATTTTTAATACCCTTGATAGAGAAATGGGTATTGTATTCACTTACACGATGATTTTGGTAGATAAATTTCTTGTGTAACTTCGGTAGAATAACAACAACAAATAGAAATAGTAAAATGGTTTAATGAGAGAAAAATTGGTCTCTCATAATTTATACATGATAAGGACAGTAATGGGTTCAAGGAACAAAATATCCCACCACATGTAATGTAATTTATAATCATAATATAAAATAATTTCTTGAATGTAAATGAGAAGAGATAAATTCCTTACAGAATTTCGGCATGGTAACAGGTGTACATGGGAGGAATTAATGAGAGATAAATAAGTCTCTAATAATTCAAACATAGGTGGGGAATTATGTAAGAGGTGAGAAATCATACCCAAACATTTTTAATTGAAAATAAAAGGGTATAACAACAAAAAGAAATTTGGACAAAACTGAGAATGAAATAAATCCCTTACATGGAAGTGTGATCCCAAAGGCTGGGAGAGGATTGAGATAGGATTTTTGGGAGACTGGGGTGCCTTGGGTGGATTATATAGAAATGATGCAAGAGTATGGTGTAGCTACAAGGATTTGACAAAAGATTAATGGGAGATTGAGTCGGTTTATATAGGAAAGGAGAGGTAATTATTTATTATTTAGGTTTTGGACACCACACATTAAACTAATAAAAATCAAAAACCATCTCTTTGTTTTTGGAAATTTTTTTCTCCAAAGTGGATTGGAGACAATTATTTTATAAAGAAAATAGAAGAAATTATTAAAACATTAGGCTTTCTTATGTGGAGGTGAGTCAAACTCTCAAGGAAATCATTTAAAAATGTTAAAATGTTTTATAAGTCTTGGACGGTCTACTAAGGATTTCTAAAATAAATAAAAAAAAACCTAAAATCACATTATATTAAAGTTAAAGAATTTATTGTTCTGAAATACCATTTATTGTATTTTATTACATCAAAATTAGGTCATTATGATATCATTAAACATATTATATATTTAAACGGTATTTAATTTGGACCCAAAAATTTGACTGTCTCAAAAAATTATGAAAAAATCACCATTGGATAATTTCAACGTCCTGATTCTGAAAATAATATTAATTTTATCTAAATAATTTTCTAAATATGTGAATTTTTTACTTTTAAAAAGTAAATCTATATTTATTAAAAATTCATGGGTTTTGACATAAACATCTTTCAAACTATAATAAAAATTACAATTATTTTAAAAAAAATTTATACGATCACTTATATTTAATAAAAATTAATTTATTAATAATGTTTTATAAAAATATTATTTAATTTAAAAATCCATTAATTCATCCAAATTTATTTTTTAATTGAATATTCACTAAAAATTCTATTTGTTCTTTAAAAACTATTTACAAATTAACAATAATAAAATAAATGTATATTCTTTATTCTATACAAAAATAATACATATAATTATAGTGCTAGTGTATTATTACATAACCCCTTATAACAACCATACATGACCTAAGGGTATGGTGTGCGATGGTGACAACCACTTGGGGTGGCTCGGATAACATCGCTCGAGTTGTAATCTCTATAAACTTCCACTTCTCTTGTAGTTGGTCCCATTTAATCTTAACATGTTGAGGCTCAGCTTGGTCTTGGTCAAGAAAAAATCCTAGTGATTCCACCTCCTTTCTATGCTCCAAAAAATGGGCTTCATACAGATCAATTCTACTTGATGAGGCAATTGCTTCCTTTGTTTGAGGAAATTGGATTTTTTTAAGCCCTATATTTATATTAATCATATTATCACTGTTCAATGACTATATTAGCAATGGTAATAGTTATTAACATTATTCTGAAATCTAAAAACATAAAACCAAATAATTTCATATGTTTTATATAACTATTTTACATAATAATATATTTAATTAGATCAAGAGGAATTTTGTTAAAGTTTGGGTCATTACAATCTTCCCCCTTAATAAATTTCACCCTCAAAATTTACTTTTACCACATTAAAACAGATAAGGGTAACTCTGCTTCATGACCACCTATGATTCCCACATTGCTTCTTTAAACATGTGGTTTTTTCAAAACACATTGATGAGGGGAATTGTCTAATTTTGTAGAACTTTTTTTGTACGGTCTATGTTATTTACCGGCTTCTCTTCATAAGAGAGGTCATTATCCAATGGTACCACCTCCGGATTGAGTACATGCGATGGGTCAAGTATGTACTCCCTAAAGATTGATACATGGAATACATAATGTACTTAAAATATGTTCGGTGGGAGTACTAGTCGATAGGGCACTGCTCTAATGCGATCAAGGATCTCAAAAGGGTCGATGTACCTTGGACTAAGCATTCCATTCTTCCCAAATATCATAACGCTCTTCCATATTGATATGTAGAGGAATACCATGTCTCCAACATCAAACTCTAGGTATCTTCGATGATTATCAGAATAGCTATTTTGTTGACTCTGAGAAGATTTATAGTTTTGTTGGATTTTCTTAACCTTCTCCACCATTTCTTCGACCATTTCTAGAACTATGAGTTTTCTCTCCCCAATATCATCCCAAAATTCTGGTGTTTTGCACCACTTACCATAAAGGGGTTTATAAGAATCCATTTTAATGCATGAGTGGAAAATTTTATTGTAAGAAAACCCAACCAGGGGAAGATATTGATCTCATCCACCTTTGAAGTTCACTGATCCTGCTCTCAACATGTTCTCAAGTGTTTGGATAGTCCACTCAGATTGACCATCAGTTTGAGGATGATAAACCGTACTAAATTTCATCTCAGTATTTAGAGCATGTTGAAAACTCTTCTGGACCTTAGAGGTGAATCATGGGTCTCAATAAGATACAATAGATAGTGGTTCTCCATGAATCCTTACCACTACTCTGATATATATATGATATAGTAGATCCAATGAGAAATCCTCTTGAATTGAAATGAATTGTTTGTTCTTTGTTAGATGATCCACAACAACCCAGATAGTATTGTTTCGTTTGGATGTATTTGGATGTCCGGTGACAAAGCCCATGGTGATTTCTCCCATTTACATGTTGGTATGGGTAATTGAAGCATCATCCCCTTAGACTTCTTCCACTCAGTCTGCACCTGCTGACAAACCATGAACTTTGATGTATACTCGGAGATATCTTTCTTCTTGTTATCCAACCAATAATTCTCTCATAGATCTCGATACAGCTTTGTTTTTCCTAGGTGAATGGAGAAATTATAACTATGTGCATCATCCAAAAGTTCTTTCTTTAACTCTGTATTTAATGGAACACATAGTCAAGATCCAAATCTCACAATTCCTTCTTCATTAACATTGAACTCTGAGGATTTACCTTTTTTGATAGTTTCCACATAATTATGAATTCCAAAATCATCCTTTTAAGCATTCTTTAACCTTTCCAAAAGAGATGGTTGAGAAATCATTTATGAAAGGATTGATTATGTTCCCTTATTTATGATACCCATGTCTATCTTGATCAAATCTATCAATATTGGATCTTTTACAGTTCTCATCAATGATAGAATCATTGGATCCTTTCTAGCTAGAGAATCTGCCAACTTGTTCACTTTTCTAGGGTGGTAATGGATTGAGAAGTCATAGTCTTTGATCATATCTAACCATATATGTGGGCACATGTTTACCTCTTTCTGTGTGAATATATACTTGAGGTTTTTTTATCCGTGTATATTTCACACTTCTCCCAAAAGAGGTAATTTCACCAAATTTTTAAATTGAGGATTACTACATCAAACTCCAGATCATGTGTTGATTTTTATTTCTAATGAACATTCAATTTCCTTGAAACATAAGTAATGAATTTATCATTTTTCATCACCACAGATCCTATTCCCTTCTTCAAAGAATCACTAAATACCACAAAAATTTCTCCACTTGCGGGTAGTGTGAGAACGGGCATAGTGATAAGCCTCATTTTTAACTCCTTGAATCTATCTTCACATTCATCATTCCTAGAAAACTTGACTCCCTTTGGAGTAGTCTTGGTAAGAGGGTTTTACAATAATGAGAAATTTCTCACAAATCAGGGATAATATCCCACTAACCCTAGGAAGCTATGGCTATCTATCACAGATATTGGCCTCGTACATCCTTCTATAACAGTTATCTTGGAGGGATCCACAGATATCCCATTTCTTATAATGATATGACCCAATAAGGATACATCCTTTAACCAGAACTCACACTTTCTATACTTTTCATAGAGCTTCTCCATTTGCAAGGTATCTACTATAGTGCTTAGATACTCCCCCTACACCTCCATGGTTTTGGATTATATTAGAATACCATCTATAAATACTACCAAAAATTTGTTAAGGTAATCTCTAAAGACCCTATTCATCAATATATTATGATTTATAGAGAATTAGTGAGTTTGTAAGGCATTACAATGAATTCATAGTGCCCATACCTCGTAAGAAAAGCGGTGTTAGGGATATCCTCTCTCTTCACCCTTACATGGAAATATCCTAACTATAAAACCACCTTGTATAATTATTTTTCTCTATGTAGCTGATCAAAAAAGTCATAAATTAGTGGAAGAGGATACTTGTTAAATATCTTGATTTTTTTATCTCACGATAATTAATGCAAAGGCATATTGACCCATCCTTCTTCATGACGAATGGGACTGGTTCACCCCATGGTGAAGCACTAGGGTGTATAAACCCTTTATCCGGATTCTCATGTAGTTGTTTCTTCATCTTCTCAAGGTCCACAAAATCCACTATATATAGAGTCTTGGATATTATAAATTCCCATGGTATAATATCTATTGAGAAATCAACATCTCTTAGAGGAGGAAGACTAGGAAATTCCTCAAGAAACACTTCAGATAATTCCCTCATAATAGTAATTTATTCATGGATGGTTACTTCATTAGACTCAATCATCTAAGAAAGATATGTGTTCTCATAGGGAAGTAATATCCACGCTTGAGATGATGGGGTTAAGGAAGATTCATCCTCCTACTTGCAATTTTACAGAATCAGGGATCGATTCTCCAAATGGAGAGTGATTTCCCTCTCATTGAAATTTATGTTGGCTCTATATAGGGAAATCCAATCCATTCCAACAATTTCATAAAATTCTACCAGAGGTAGTATTTAAAGGTTCATCAAGAAGTTCAAACCACAAATTTTGATAGGGAAGGAGTTAAATTCATGGGATGCAATGATTGCTCTATTTTCCGTTCATAATGACATCTTTACTTCCATGATTTATGGTGATGTTGGTGTTTTTCTACTAAAATTTTTAGATATAAAATAATGTATATAACTATAATCAAAAATTACATTCTCTATTATTGAATGAATAACTATAATAACTATCACCACTTTGTTTTTGGGGTTAACTTCGGTAGTAGTGATGGAAAAACATTTCCCATTCTACATTGGAGGTTGTTGGTTGCCTCAAAAAACCCTTGGCTTACGGAATCGGTTTGTAAAGTGCCCCGGTTCATTGTAGTTGAAGAAATGAACAATGCATTGGGGGTCGAATGGAGAATTCCTCTCCTCTATCTTAGTAGTGGGTATTTCTTCTGGGAAGTTAATAGCCAGCTGCCCTTCTCTTCCACACCTAAAGCATTTCCTTGTCCCCTTCTGGAAATTTTCAGGGGGCTTCTTTCTGCACCTCTGGAAAGTGGGGTTATGTAATTTATTAGCATCATTGGATTTATCCATTAGACTGCCAAAATTAATTTCCATATTATGCTTCTTATCCCCATTATACCCATAAGATTTACCAATCTCCATTTTGACATTGAGGGCACATCGAACAATTTCCTTATAGCTCTAGAAGTCACAAATCTCTAGAGATTTCTGTAGGGTAGGTTTTATCCCACCAAAGAAGCGATCAACCTTGCATTCGGGGTAATAAAAATCTGAAGGCATATCGTGAAAGCCTTGTGAATTTTTCCTCATACACTCTGATGGATTCATCGTCTTTTTTATTGAGGGCCTGTATATCCCTTCCCATCTTAAGTTGGAGGGTGTGAAAAATATATTTATCGAATTTTTTTCAGAAATCCTTCCATTCCAATTCCTCGATATCCACCTCATGATTTTTATTTTTTATTAATTTAAACCATTGATCAGCATCACCATCCATACGATAAGTAGCCAGAGATAACTTCTCTTGTTCAGATCATTAAATGATGGAGAATATCTTCTCAATGGAGTTGATCCATTGTTTGGCAATTGAGATATCAGATGATCCATTTAAACTAAGAGGCCTTTGTCTCATAAAGATATTGATTGTGGATTGTTCTTTCTTAGAGGGGTTGAATGTTCCATTTTACCCCTATTTCTATTCAAAACATGATTTAACTAAGAAAGTATCATGAAAATATTTGAGATTCCCACTCACCTCAGATTTGGCATCTCATTAGAACAGTCATCACATTGATCTTCACATCATTTGTTAGCCCTAGTCCTCATATTACCATCCATTGGAAGGAATAAAAGGAAATTTATGGGTAATACAGAAAGGGAAATCCAATGACAAAAAGGGATAACTTATAAATTGCATTTATTTCGTTAACTTATCTATGTTATCCATGATTTACTTCCCAAAATATATTCTTAGGGGATTTTTTTAATTCCCTTTATAATGGTTCATACTGAGCTTATGAATTTACCAAAGCATATCCCACGAGTGTGTCGTCCCCAAGATTATAGAAATGTACATTTTCATGATCTAGTTACTATTCGAGTCTATATCAAAGCTGTGTTTTCACATTTTACCCCTAGATACATTTGTGCCAGATCCACCTCTACCTGCTCAGATCCAGAAATGGATGTATTTTCTTGATAAACCACTTACTCAATACTCAAAAAAATTTAGGGTTGTTTTATTATACTTAGTATTATCCCTAACGATTTCACTAGGGTATTCTAATCCTAATACCAAAAATAACAAAACATATCCTCTGATACCAACTATAACAACCATGCTCTTTTTTAAACTCATAAACATGATTTATTACATAAAAATGATTAAGAATAATTTTATGATTGAGAGGTCTAGTGTCTTGAAAAATTAGGAACATTGCACAACAACATAGAACATAAAACACAATATCATTATTGAAAACTTCTTTTACATGACCAAAACAATCAGTCATACATATTATTTCATGGGACAACCTGAAGACATGCATAAGAAAAGGGTGAGCTGTAAATCCCAGTAAGGGATTAAAAAAGTCATAACATGAATATTATAGTACATGTTAGGAAATATGTATATAAATGGATAACAAGAGAAACATAAACATAAATGAATGGTATAAGATAATTATCATAACATGGAAATGTGCCAATAAAATTTAATAAGATATTAGAATGAGCCAAGGATCATTACATATAAAGAAAGATTAAACCCTAATTGAACATGAATTAGAATGAGTAAACACTCATTTCAATTGAATTATCATGATTAAACCCTCACTTCACTTGATGTATCATGATACTAATATTTACCCAATGCGTTAGAGCTCTATCAGGGTTCACCCTTTATAAGCATTTCATTTCATGCATAAGTGTGCCATATGGATCATATAACATGGAGTCATTAAAAATAATAATTTATTCCACGATGAAGTAATATTTAATAAATACATTAAAATGTCATTAAATATGTATATGAGCATAAAGGTTAATACTCTTGATAGAGAAATGGGTATTTTATTCACTTACATGATGATTTTGGCATGGTAATTTTGGGTGTAACTTCAGCAGCAAAACAACATCAAATAGAAATATAAAAATGGGTTGATGAGAGAGAAAGGGGTCTATAATAATATATACATGAAATGGGAAGTAATTTATTCATGTAAAATAATATCCCACCACATGTAATGGAATTTAGATTCATATTATAAAATAAATTCTTGAATGTAAATGAGAAGAAATAATTTTCTTACAGCATTTAAGCATGGTAACGGGTGTACATGGTAGCCATTAATGAGAGATAAAGAGTTCTATAAGCATTAAAACATGTGTAGGAAAGTATGGGTTAGGTGAAAAATCATACCCCAATATTATTAACTGAAAATAAAAGGGAATAACAACATAAAGAAACTTGGACAAAAATTAGAATGGAATAAATCCCTTACATGGAAGTGGGATCCCAAAAGATTGGGAGAGGATTGAGAGATGATTATTGGGAGAATGGGGAACCATATTAGGATTATACAGAGAGTAGGGTAGAGTTTTGTCAAGCTAAAAAGCTTTTTGTATGTAAAAATTGGTATACATTCATTTTTTGTTTCTGATAATTTAATGAAGAAAGTTGTATTCTTGTCTATTATGAGAATAGTAAACATAGTATATTGAAGAATAGTATAGTTTTTTGTTGGTTGTATTTATTTATATTTTTTATGTTGGATCGTGAAAGTTTTTTATTTTAGTTTCCATTTTTCGTATTTTATTTTATTTTATTACATTATGTCAGGAGTTAATTTTATATACATAGAGTTTAGAGTGTGATTTGTACCATATTCTCTATTATTGGTTTATAGTTTTATTATTTTATTTTCATTAACATCATGAAAATTGACTCCATTGGCGACATGATGTTTGAGTTCTCACATGGTCATCTCCATGAACAAGGGTCATAAGAATAAATCCTCTAATAGAAACACCCCATTATTAACTTTTCATTATAGGTTTCAAACTATGAGAATGTGTATAGGTAATTTGAATTTATATCATTATTAATGTGTATCATGATTCATGTAATTTTTTGCATACTGAAAATAATAATGTTTTAATCATGGTGAAGTATTCATCATCATGTGTGAAATGACTGGAAGAAAATTTATTAAGCCGTAAAGATAAAATAAATTCCTTCAAGGTAATGGATAAACATATCCAGAACCCTTTAACTAAGATAAAGGAGTCTAGGTTAAATCCCTAATAAAAATAGTTTATAAACCAGTTTATGTCATATTGTTAATGAAATATAAATCAATTAGGAATAATAATAGATCAAATAGTGACACCAATTTTTCCTTTAATACTATTTAATATTTTTTTAAATGTTAATTGAGATGATATCATGGTTTCCATTATTTTTGAGGAGTTTTGAGTCTTCGAAAAATATATAATATTAAATATACTAATTTCAGTTGGAATTTTTGTGAAAAATAAATATCTATAAAGTGAACACCCATATATATATTTTTACATCAAGGATGTGTCCGAATCAATTGGTATTTCCTAGGATATGTGTAATATTCGATGGGGTTATGGTCCAATTAAGAGATAGAATCAAGTCTTTGTTTAAGACTCATAAGTCCACCCCTATACCCTTAATTTTTATTATAAATAATTTTTTTATTATATTTTATTAGTAATTTTCCATAAATTCCTATGTGGAACCCTTGATAATGCTCTCACATTCTTAGTTAACTATTATTCATGGTGGTATTATCAATTATGGAAAAACAAAGATTAATTCCGGAAGTTTAAAAATTGACCCAATGGGTTAGAAATGTTTTTGTTAATATTTTCCACTTAGTCATGGAAATGAAGTTATATTTATCATAATTTTTTAGAATAAAATTTCCTTATAAAATCATCATTTAAATTCTAAAATATAAATGTTCTAAATTCCATGCCCCGTTCTTCTTGTTACATTCGTTCAAATATTCATTGGTCTCGAATTATTATTAGTGTAATTGTTTTTAATAATTTATATTCATTGAGAATTTATTTGCACATTTGAAATATAAATATTTTGATGAATTATGGATGATATTTATTCAAAGTAATTATTATTTTGTCTTTGGTAATACTTTTCATTTTAAATCCTCTATAAAAGATATGTTTCCCCCAATCATTATTTGAATCTCTTCAAAATTACATCACAAATATTTTTCAATAAATGCGGTTGAAAAATTTATTTGGATGGTTTGATTATTAAGTAAACCACATTCAACATTCTATATTACTCTCAGACATTACCTCATCTTTTTATTCCTTGGTTTGATTAGGGATGTGAACTACAATAAGCGACACATTGATACCAAGGGTATGGGTCGTCATTATATTTTTATGTTATAGAGACATACATGAGGAATTTTTGATATTTCATCTTCCCTTTATTTATAGAGATAAATAATGAGTGCATATGAGTTTATAAGAGGAAACATCTTGTCAGTAAAACCTTAGAGACACATTGATACTAGGGAATGGGTTGTATATACACAAAGTTTAGTATATAACCCCCTAGTTTATGGGGTATATATCCTCCACTTATAGAGTAGGTAACAGCCTTGGATAATGCACATATATGATTGTAAATTTCTAGTCCTCTAACGGGGTTCACACCCCATCAAATGATATAAAAATATCATTTAGTTTTGGGTACCCCAATATTATTCTAGAGAGATTATGTGAAAGTTGTTAATATTTTCTAGTGATGTTTCTTTCGGTTAATTATGCCTTTGAATGCTCTAATAATTCTTAGTACCGCATTTTCATTCATACTCTATAAAGAAAAGATTTGAAGAGTTGTTTTCACCTATGTTCTAAATTGGAATTTTAAATTTTCTCATATATGAGTTTATAATATTTGAGATAGATTAATATTTTATTTAATTTTTTTTGTTATCAGGTAATTGTACTAGTAATTTTTATACTCGCCCATATAAGAGCTGTAGTCCCATAAATGTTGCTTCTGTGAAGATGAAAGAATTATTGATGGTGACATAAGTGGATATAGAGTCTCTGGGGATGAATTATGGTGATATTTGATGGTGAATGTTTCTTATAGTGTATATTTATGGATTTCTTATATTTTGGAGTCCACCCTCTATACTAGATTATTTTTTTTCTTCATTTTTACAGTGTTGGCCCCTTGTAATTTCCCTTATTTTCTGAAGATGAATAAGTGAATACGGTTAGGATATTTATCATGTGTTATATAAATTTTAATTTATAATTGGTGTTAATATTAGTATTTCATTGATATATAATGTTGTATAGATAATAGGTAATGAAAACGTTTTTTAGGTTATGGATTCATATAATTGTGATATGCCTTATTTTTTATAGCTTCCATATCCTAGCCTATTGCACGTGGGCATGGTGTGGAACACATGAATTATTGTCAGGTCTAGTGGGGTCTCAGTGGGTTTGTCAATGTCCGAATGGTATCAAAGAAAAATTGAATCCAAGTGATAGAGTTCAGATTTAGTGTTTTTTTGGAAACATAGGGAAATTATTTCAAGAATTATTGAGTTCAATATTCATACAAGGAAACTAAGTTATTGGTGACTGAGTCCAATTTATTTCTTAAATAGGAATTTGATAATATGTAAATTTTCATTAGACAAAGAGACCTATTTTATATTGTATAATTGGAAGTTAGATGCATCATATGAAATGTTATTTGTGATTATCATTAAAGCCCAGATTGTTTCAATGAAAAAAGATAAACTTTAATAAATAATGTGATCATCGTACCAAATTCAGCATGCCACCCTAAAGAAAACTATCTCATTGATAGATGTGGTCTCATGATGAGACCACATCAGTTCCTCATCCAACAATTTTGGATCAATTGAGTGATGTGGTATTTCTATATGGACACGATCATGTGGTATCACCAATCATATATTAGAGAGGAAACCCCCACTGGATGTGAAGAGAGAATACACACCAAATAAGAATATGGTTGTACACATAGATTTAATCTGGGATAACTATAGATTGAGTGTACTTTTTTTAGTTCTAAAGGTCTACTAGGTTTCATGGTGATAAATATCATTAAATTCTAGATATTTTATAGTTTTGATGAGTCATGTTTTCTATTTTTTTTAGACACCCACTAACCATATGATTTCCCATTCATTATTCTTATTAATGGTGTAATAATCTATTAGTAGACATTAATTACATAGAATCACGATATTGATATTGTACCCTTTAATATTCTTGAGATCTTGTTTTTAGAGGTGTACTACCATGTTACACTATTTAGGGAAACAATTCAAGAGATGTTAGACCTATAGTTTGGGAGCATGACTATGCCATAGTATTATTTGAGGCTCCCAGACCATTCGAGGTACTCTGAGGGAACTATTCATGAAATATTTATTCATTTATGAATGTTTGAGAATGGTAGTCAAAGGGATATTCAATATGGGACCTTTCCCATGTAAATTACATATTATCTTGGAGTTTTACACTATTATTTGGTGACTATGAGTTATCTGGAGGATTTGTTATGCGGTGTGGGAGTAGTACCATGTTTTCAAAAAGTAGAGTGATTAGTGATAGTTTGTCAAAGTCATTAGAGGTGGTCTCATAATTATATAAAATAATATGATAGATTTATTTATAGTGGTGTGGTTATTGATAATTCCTAAATATGGTCCATCAAGGAAGGATATAGGGAATTCCACACCTACATTGCTAGAGGACAATTGGATTACATTCACCATACAAAGTGTGTAGTGGGGGATAGCTTAGGTGAAATCATGGATAGACCTCCAAAAAAAGGTATTGTGGATATTAGGGATATCTTAGAGTTGTATAGGGTTATTGATCCAAATATAAATTTTGATATAATTTTTTATACTTGAGGTATATTTTCTGATATATGTTTAAGAATGAGTTTCTATTAGAATTTCATATTTTGATAAGAGAATATTAATTGAATAACATGTAGTGTATTTTTTTATTTTGTTAGATTTTATATTCAATTAATAAATAATATTTAAACCCACCAAAAATTACAAATTTTATGGTGAGATGAAGGATGTTTATAATTTTATCAGTTTTTGTAAATGATTTGTATTTTTTATTCATATTCGAATTATATTTAGAGTTTGTTTTTTTCACTCTAAAATGTATATTAGTGAATATTACATGAGAGTAATTTAGAAAAATTGGTGTTGAATATAGAAAATCATGACTAAATAGAAACAGTCATCTTGAACTCTATATGATTCAACTGATTTTTTACAATTCATTTCAAACATTATAGGAGTTATTTTAATTATTCATGAAATTTTATTATGGAGTTTAGAGTGTGGAATTTAGAAAATTAAAAAGTTTAGAATTATTATATCAGGATGATCTGATAACTATAAGGGTCGTTTTAATACTGTAATAGTCATTTTGAATTGACAAGGATCATTTTTCACACCACAAGTATCATTATTTCCACATCATACGATTCAGTTTCAACTCTTGTAAGATTCATTTTCCATCATTGTAAGAGTATTTTCAACATCATAAGATTCATTTCCCCACATGTTAATGATGAATTCTGACTCAAAGTGAGTCCAAGAAATAATATAATTTTATATTTATAGTATTTTATAGGGAATTAGTTTTGGATAATAAATTAGGAATTCTCAGAGGAATTATTTTTATAAATAATGGTTTATTTGAGATATTAAAAATAGATGATGTTGATTCTATACATGTATGTATTAATAATTTAAAAAAAACTTGTGACCTAATAAAAAGTAGAAGTTTATTCATGACATGAATAAATTTTTTCACCATGAAGGAAGAAAAAGAATGTTATATTTGAGGAAAACCAGTTTTCTATATAGCAATGCATACTATTGACCAACTTGTTTCATCTAGATAAACTTATCAATTAAAAGTATAGAATAGATGATGATTGTTGTTCCTAGGAAAGTAATAGAATTTTTTTATTGTACAATTGATAAAAACAATGTAGACTATTTTGGGAAGATATTTAGTGTAAATTCTAGTGTAATTCATATAGGGTGATGAGAGAAGAGGATGAATAGTTTCACTAGTGTAATTCATGTAGTGAAACTTGTGTTCGGTGAAGAATAAGAAGTTCCTACATTTATTAAATGATAAAAATTGTGGGAATATTATAATATTTTTAGAAGACTATAAATATAGTAATAATTATAATCCATTCCTTAGCTGGATATAATACAATTCTATATGTTGGTCGGGAGACGTATTGGAGGTAGTAATTCTGATTTTAATTAATCATGAGTAAGGGATATACCTATCTTGTTTATAACCATGATGAGGATTATACTATATATTATGGTCTTAGATGCATTTAGATCATCCCCAGGATTATATAATTATCTTGTGTATTGAAAATTGTACATTTATTATTATTATTTTGATGTTTTCCTCAATATGTATGAGTTAAGTAGTTATATCACTCACTCATAAAAGCGACAGAGTATTATTTCATATGAAATAATAAAAAATGAAAATTTTTCTCTAACTCATATCCTCTTAGTGAACCAATACCATTCTCGAGTATAAAAAATGGTTTTGGATCTAAGATTTCGTTAAATATCTAAAAGTTTGTAGTTTTCTTCTTTATTGTTTTTTAATTTAGTTATTTTTTGAGTTATGTAATGATTTTCACTGTCCATGGATGAGGTTTTGGTTTCAATGTTTTATTAGTAATTTAGAAAAAATTAATTATATAATGAATAATTGGAATTTCACTTTTTATGTGAAAAACAAATTCATATGGAAAGATCAAATATTCCAATTTCATTTTATATATCAGTTTGAATGTTTTTAAGGTTGGAACCAATTGATTTATTCCTCATACTAAAGATAATACTATAATATAATTTGATAAGAATAATTTTTGGAATGATGGTCATTCTCATAATTCCATACTATCATGTCTACCAGAGAAAGAATGTGTCAAGGTAAAATTTTCCAATTAAAGAATGATAATTTTGTATAAATTAAGAAATATTTATGAAGAAATTGAGAATTTAACGAAATTGAAGCAAAATGAATTGATGATTGAAGTTTGATAACCTCAAAATTATTAATCATCTAAAAATTGAGTGCAGATGAAATATTAGATGACCTATTCACTAGATTAAATAAATTGTTTTGTACCATCAATGTTTTTGGTGTGAATTTGGGTGATACATCAGTTTTTGAAATGATTAAATATATCATATGTTATAGCTTTTATGAAAATTATTTTCTAACCAAAGACTGAGATACAATGAGGCTTAAGATATATTATTTTCATAATATTCTAATTACATAGGAAATATGGAAGGAAAGTGTATTAAATATGATGTACATGTTTGATAAACAAATATCAATAAATTTTTTAAAGGATGAAAAGAGATTGAATTTTTTTGATGATGAAGATTTAGGTTTAGATTTAGATGTTGATTTTTAGTTTGTTAATCTAAATTCACCCAACACAATATGTTTCAAAAAAGAGAAAGTTAAATATCACAAAAAATTTACATTAAAGTATTTCATCTTTTGTGGTTTTGAAAATCATACTATTAATTATCTAATGATGAAAGAAAACAAAAATGTAGAGAGTGAAAATGAATTTTGAATGCCAATAATTTCCTTGATGTTTAAATAATAGAAGCATTATTATAATTATAGAGATTTTATTTTCTCTAATTTATAGAAGAATTCTATTTTATTTATATATTAATATAATGATAATGGAATGAATGATGAAGTAGTTGAATCATCAAGTAAATATGATGAAAGTATAATGTTTTTAAAGTAGAATCAATAATTAACCAAAATACATGTGATATTCATTAATTATATTAAGGAATAGAAAAAGATAAAATTAATGTTTAAAATGGAACACGAAGAGTGTCACTTAATGATTTATCACTTAAAAAAATAATGGATAGAAAAATACTGGTTAATTATCTATCAATAATGGAATTTTACATGATGAAAAGGATTATAATATTACAAGTAAACTATAAAAGTTATAATCTTATTAAATATGAGTGTATATAAGATTTTAAAATGTAAATAAATGTTATAAAAATTTATATGTATTTTTATATTTTCTAATCCAAAGTATTCATGTGGAAATTGAAATATCTCGGTACAAATATAGTTTTATGAATTCTATTCATGATATTAAATAATAATCAAGAAATAATACATTGAAAGAATTTGAAGTCTCATAGAATGAAAGATTCAATTTTCCCAAAAAAATTGTCACTTTTAATGAATAAAAAGTATCTTGAAATGTCTTGTAAAGTATTGATACAAAGTGATAAGAGAATAATTTTGGGTGATTTTAAATACAATTCACAAAAGAAATTATAAATTTTAGTATAAATGTTCTAAAAAACATCTAAAAATTGTGATTTTAAAAATTGTGGAATAAATTCTAATGTGAAAATAAATATTGTTTTTGAGTTTCAAAAAAATTGGTTCACAAAAAAGGAGTAAATATTAATGATTAATGGACATAACAATAGAAAGTATAAAAGTATGGAAAACAAGATGATTTTAGAGTTAGGTATAAATTTTATTTATATTTTTGAAACTATGGATGCTTTGGGAATATAATAATAATATTTTAATTTAATAAAAACATTAAAAAAATTCTATAGGTTATAGGAGAAATTCTTTTCGGTGGATTCAAAACACTTAAAGGAAAATGATTACAAGAAATCTGTAAATTCTAAACTGAAAGTTGAGAAAATTTTCAAATACTTAATTGAAGTTTATTGAAGATGTGAATATCTTAGTATCCTTGATTAATAATATATCATTACATAACCATCCTATTTCAATATCAATTTTTATACTCAATAATATATATAATAAGTAAATAAAAGGAAATTATGGGGCCTTTATTTTGGAAGTGGCACATGAAGAATCAAAATGGAAACATTAGTGGATTTTTAAAAGTTTACGATCATATCATATGAAAGGAAATTTGAAGCTTATATATGATTTTAAGAATATTTAAAACTATTTATGTATCTTTGATACTTATATATCACCCAAAATTATAGTAATTAGATAAGAAATTATCAGATAAAATAAATTGTAATTGAATAACTCATTATTTGGTGATGGGTTGAAATACAATTTAATAAATTTTTATTATATCTATAGTAAAGACCATAAAGTGTTATTTATGAATAATGAATATTTTTTGAATAAAATAAAATATGTATGTGATGTGATGAGAGGAAAGTGAACCTATGTAACAATATTTCAGTTTTTTGAACTAGTGTGGAAAAATATGTTATGAAAAAATAATCTATAAGATATTAAGATTACAAAAAAGATTAATGATTATAAATAGATTGGAAAATATTTTATTCTCAAATAGACCGTTTAAGGTAAAATATCAAGAATAATAGTTAACATAAATTAGTATTAGGATGGTGTTTCAATTTCAAGACATTAGTGAGAATGTTTCGAAATTAAATAAGTTAGGAAAACTAAGAATAAAAAAATTAGTATATCATAATTCTAAATTGAAGAAAATGTTTTCACTTCAAATTTGAAATGGTATTTGAAGAATAAAATGGCTGAAAAAAATTTCGTTAGCCAAAGGGGTCATTGAATACCATATATAGTGGTGGTAAAAATAATTATCAACTTTAATTTATCAATGGTTGATGAATGAAAGATTAAATACAATATCTCACATATTAATTTGATATTGTATTCAAAGGTGTATAAATATAACATAAATATATTTTATTTTTATTCATTTATATATTAAAATAATTTTTTTAGAAATGGGGTAAAAACTATTTTAGACAATACATTGATATGGAATTTAACTAATGGGGATAGATATCATAATTAATTGGATAATTTATTTATATAGAGTTTTTAAAAGGGGAATTCTAATAGGTTAGTATGTTGGTTTTTTAGTTGTTTTATATATAATATACTTAAAGATTTTTCTCATTTACCTATAAATAAAATCTTTTATAAAAATTTTTCATAGGAAAATATTTTCCCTTCAAAATGTTTTTATTCTTATTTGATCTATTATTGTATCAAGGGATTAGAAAATGTTGTTTTTTAATTAGTATTGATGTGATTAATAAAAAGTTATAAAAGAAGAGATATTATACTATGTTATAAAAATTAGTATCATAAGGGAAGTTAATATAAATAATTTGTTGGGAAAACATGATATTAATATTTAATTTTATAGTTTCCCATATCTTCATTTCTATAGTAGGTTTAGAATTATTGATTTATGAATCATTTCTATCTATATATTAGTTAAAATTTATTTATATTCCATGGATTCCAAAAAAATAATGTTTTATATTTTTTTAACCTAGGATAATTTTTGGGAATATTTATTAGACTCTTGGTTATTTTTTTAGATTTTTTAAGAATAAATTTCTTCTAGAATTTGGTTTCCATTAAATATAAAATAATTTAAAAATATAGTGTTTCTATTTTTATTATGTTGAATTTTTTTATGATGAATACCTCAAAATTCAAGAATACTAATAACATGGTTTTAATGGAGATATGAACATTATAGAAATGTTTTAAGTTGTTTTGATGTGATTTGTAACTATTTAGAATTCATACATAATTGTCTTTTTAAATAAAAAGAGTTGGTTTGAAAAAAGGAAAAGTTACTATTTTGTAAGGGTCATTTAAAAAAGATAATTTGAATTATTGAAAAGTAATTTCTAAAACATATGAGTTGTATGGAACTATATATGAGTTATTTAATTCCATAAGTGTTATTCAGAATCCGTATGAGTTATCTGAATTATTCTTTAAGAGTCATCAAGATGTTCATATTTTTTTAATTTGGAAAAGGGAAGAGACTCTCTATATTTTATAGGCCTGATCTGATTTACATAAAGATCATTTTGATTATATAAGGTTCATTGTGATTCAATTAGGATAATTTTTTACTCTATAAGGATCACTATTTACAATCCATTAATGTCATGTTTCATCACTGTAAGATTAATTTACCACATAATAAGTCATTTTACCACTTTACAAGGATGATTTATGAGACAACGATATTTATAAATGTATTAAAATTTGTGATTTCATGTATTATATAGGGAATAATTTATGTGAATATAATATATAATTGTAAAATTTAATATTATAAAAAATTATTAAGAATTCGATAAATAAATAATATATGATTCTTTATCTTCGAATTCATAGATTAAAAATCAAAATGTTTTGCATTATTTATGAAAATGGAGATGATAGCTTGTGCTGTGAATAATATTTTTTCATTGTGGAGGAATAAGAAGGATTTTAAAACTATGGATAACTCATTTTCACAATGGAATGCATACTATTTCTCAATAAGTTTCAATTCAGAATAACCATAAATTGAAATAATATTAAATAAAATAAGTAGTGTGAATAATAATAAGTTGATAAATTCTTCATAAAAATTATTCTTTTGAATATTAATAAAAAACTTAAATTTGAATGTGCTGCTGATGCTGTATTAAATATAAATTGAATAAGGTATTGTATGAAAGGTATAGAAAATAAGAAGAATAATATTCATGGAGAAGATGAAGTTACATTTAGTCATACTATAGGAAATGATCTGGAGTAATATAATATTTCCAGTATATAATCAATAGAGAAATAAGGATAATCCCCCCCTCAATATAATATAAGATAATATTGAAAATTATTGAAGATAATTTTTAGAGAGAATGTACTATCATTCTGGTATCATGAGTAAATTTATACAACCTAGTATTTTTTCATCCATGATTGTGATTTTAGTAGATTATATGTAAAAATAACTCATAACATAAAAACCCTTAAACACGTTATTCTTAATGAGGGAACCACTTCCTTACATTTGAGGATATTTTTTCTTTATTATTTAATATAATTATTAAAAAAACTCATACATATCATACCATTACAACAAAAAATTTAAACCGATAATAAAAATCTATTTATTATAAAAAAATTATATTCAAAAATTTAAACTCTTGTTTCAATAAAAAAATCGTCAATTTATTTATATAAAATCCTTATAATGAAATAATAGGCAAATTTAAAGTTACTTCTCATCCTTAGGCCTTGAAATTTTTTTTCGAACATGGGATAAGAACATATATCTCAGTAATGGATATAAAAGAAATTAAACACGTTAGTTAGTAATGAAATTCATTATTTTACATAGAAAATTTCCCAATTATTTGAATAATATCAAGATCAAAAAATAATTTATTTACTCATGAAACCACCTTAACATCCCTAATATTTTAAATTAAAATTATATAAGAAAATATTTTAAAAATATTTTATTCAAGAGGGTTTCTTCTAAAACATGATGTATGATACTATTTTTTTCAAATAAATCCATCTATTAGTTTTTATTGATCATCTTATGTTTGGTTCTTCTTTATCCTTTGAACCTTTGTGCTTCAGTTCCTTTTATGTTTTGAGATCATTTTATAAATAAAATGACATAATTTTTGGGGAAGTATGTTTGTTTAAATTTTTAGAGTCTAGTTATAAACATGACAAGGTTTCTTATAAGGGTTTTATGTGTTTTTGGAAGGATTGGTTTAGGCTCTTCTATAGAAGTTGGGGATTAAAGCTTCCTATAGGAAATTTACACACCATTTATATGTTATATAACATGAAACAATGTCTAGGAATATGTTGTGAAATGGGATTATGGTGTCAAATGAATACACACGGAGAAAATTTTAACATTTTGTAATGTTTTACCATTGTTATTTTAATCCGAGGTGATGCATTTTTTTGTATAACTCATAATTTGAGTAATACATGAAGTGAAAGGTTTTATGACACGTATTTCTTGGGATCATTAGTTTTATGGAATCAATGCCCATATGATTTATTCTTCATTCGCATTCACCCCTCATCTCTTGATCCATACATTACTGTTAGTGATTTATAGTTATTTTCTCCCTTCTGTATGACTCAATAAAGCATTCGATCCCTGGTGAGTTTTTTGACTATCCATGTCCCCTACTATTATTTACCACAATTTTTTATGTGTAAATCTCTTTAACATGGATATTTTGGTATTTATATTTATCTTTTCTGATCTATATTTTTATCTTGATCATCTTCAGCTTCAATCATATTGGTGTTTCATGTATAAATCATTGCGTCATTCGAGGACTAAAGTATTGTGCTATAAAAACATACCCTATGGTCTATTTCTATTTCTCACGTATGTGAAATATTATGTGATTTCACTAACACAAAATTCACAACAAAATAATTGAATAATGGTTAATTATAAATCATTTTTTGGACTATTCATCGAATCCCTTTGGATTCAATGTTGTTGAGACTTTTTATAGGAATATATGTATGGTGACCCAAACCGAGAATAATATTGTGCTAGATAATGGATTAAAATAATTTTTAGCATGACATAAGAGCTCATGTGATTTCTTTTGATATATTAACCATTTATAATGGTTAAATGTTTTTTGGGATTTTTTTGTGATAATTTGATAATATATTGGGTGTGAAAAATTGCATGGAGACATATTATGATGTAATTTAATAAATAAATGGGTCATTGAAAGGAAAATGGTAATTAGAAGAATAAAAAATTGTGGCTTTTGATTTGATTTTTTTATAACCTTTATGATTTGGGTTTTGGTTTATGTTTAAATGCATATATAGGGGACATGTCCTTGTTGTGACGAAATGAATATATAGAGGAAATGGAATGGGTGATGAAATTCTTTTATAGAGTGCCTAGCATGGATGCTAAAATGAGTATATAGAGTGTGTGACCTAGTTATGCTAAAATTTTAATATAGAGGGATTTTTTGGTCGATGAAATGCTTATATAGAAGGATTTTATTTATTATGTGATTATACCACAGACTTTTGGTTATGGTTAGAATGGTTTTTTACATGCTTAAAGATATTACAACATCATGATGAAGAAGGTTGATTATTGTGTAATATTATCTTGATTAATAAATACTAATTTTTAATACCTTATTTCACACTCTTATATTTATACTGGCCTTGTTTAGGTAATTTGGTGTCTACCTACTATGTTTTACTCACACCCTATTTAGGACACCATTTAGTAACCATGATGATTACATGGATGTATGTTTGGACAAGGGAAAGTGAACTTGTTGTTAATTGTTTCTTGATGGATGGGTTGTAGAATGGAGGCAGGATTGAAATGGGGTTCGGTACCTAGTTCATTTCTTTATTCATTTCATAATATTATTATATACTTCTGACTTCCATCTTGTTTTATTCATATTTTATCCTAAAATTATATGGTTCACTATAATTTGGTTCATTGGTTCTTCCTTTCATTCTACTTGTTTTTTGTATTATTTCAGTTATTTTTATTATAAAAATATTTATTATTATTGTTTACATTGACTATATCTTAACTATATAAAATGGGGTATTTTCTCCCCACTATTCTCTTTACAAACCAACTACTATTCTAAACCCTCTAGCTTATGGGGAGGCTCGCATGAGGACAATTAACCAAAATGATTTTTCCATGTGAGAGTATTCTCAATCAGGGGACGTAACAAAGTGGTATAAGAGGATAAGGTTTTTCTTTTCAATTTATTCACTATTTAAAAAAGGTACAAAGGGTAATAGAATGTGTTGGTAATTGTTAATTATCATGTTCATGGTTGTAGCTAACCCATTTATAGGAAGAAATCTAAGTACTTTGGGATGGGATTTCTATTCATGATTATTGCTCGTAACAATTGTTGTTATTTCACCTTTAGTGATTCACATATTGTGTGGTGTTATTGATTCTTTAGATTTATACTGATGGCCTAGTATGGAGTGATAGGATTAGCATGAATTATTTTAGGCACGTAGGGTTAAATATTGACATGAATTGTTCCTTATAGAGAAATATTTGTTGCATATGATATACCTGATAATATGAAAATGAAATGGTATGACTATTATATATGATAAGTGAAATTAATGAACTATTATTTTATTATAAAAACATTGTAATAAATTTTTATAGAGACCATGAAATAGTGGTTAACTGTTGTTTTCACTTGTTGAGGTTGAACTTTTTTTTCATCCAATGTTCTAAGGAGCAGGTTTTCCAAGTTATTAAAAAAAATCTTATCCATATTTTAATTGCTAATTAAAAGTGATTCATTCATAATGATCATAATGTATCTTAACCAGAACCTCCTATATATCCTAAGGATATGATGGTCATTCAACTTTGCGACAACTTATTGAGGGTAATATGATCCATCAAGAGGGATATTGTTCACACCAGGCCTTTGATGTTTGAGTAGATGATATAGTTTGAATTATAGCTTTAACGGTCCTGAACCTACTACTTTAGATTTGTGCCTTACAATATTACATTTAATTAATATACAAGAAATCTCATCCCAGTTAATTTAATAGATTTGTAGTCTTCGAAAACTAGATACATATTTGAAATTAAAATTACATTTTGAACATAAATTTCAAAAAGTATCTTATTAGAGAACAATAGTATTCCCCTTATAGTAACCCTTCATATCGATCATAATATAAATCTTGAAAACCTTGGGGAAAATAAAACATATGAAATGGGTGAGCTAAAATGTTCAATAAGAGTTAAGTACATAAAAATCAATAATGAATCAATGAGAATAATCAATATGTAAATGTAAATAATTGAACACACATTCCATGTAATCAATAAACTATGAAAGAATATTAATTCATATATTTTATCATAGTGAAAATATCCTCGATAAAAATTACTAAAAGATTAATGAAATATATTCTTAATAATTTGGACTCCATGATCTGAAGCATCATGGTACCTATACCTCCAAGACCTTTCAAAATAATATTTAATCATTTTGAGTAAAAACCCAATTAATTCTACTAACATTGTTGCCTCATTAGACTACTAGTTCATCAATGGTATATCTATTACTGGGACCAACCCATTTCTTCATATCCAAGGAATTCCTCTTAATCTAATAAACAATTTAAAAATATATTTTTAAATCAAAGGGTCCCATACTTCATTGAAACATTTGAATCATAAGTCCCATGAAGTAATAGCATCTAGAAACATTAAATAACATGAGAAAAAAATAATTACATGATATATCAAAGGTTATGTATATAAAAATCATAGAAGAAGTTTGGTGTATAATAAGAAAATGTTACTCAATGAAAGGATATTGAGATGAAGTCCTTTACAAAGATCATTTTGTTGATAAAATTGATCAATTAGGTGTATTAACTATAAATAAACACACATAAAATTGGAAATAAAATAGGATATGATCAAAATTAATTTCACAAAAAACCTTAGCATGACATAATTTATGAAATAAATTTTTTTCTAATGAATAAAAATTAAGTAAATAAATACATTACCACTTGTGATCAGTCGAATCGAATGCCCCCATACAAGTAATATTTATCAAATGAAACATTTAATACTATGAAGATAATGAGATTCACAATAAGATATATAAATTGGATATTTGAATACACCATTAATAATAAATAAGTGGTGAATAAGTCACATATCTCTCAGAAGTTAATGTAAGACGAGAAAATCCTTACCACGAGCTTATTTTTAGTATTCCATACATGAATCTCATGTATAATGGTTTAAATAAAGTTATTAATTTATAAAATATTCATATTAATAAATATAATATCTGATATGATATTTTTATAACATCTTACTACACATTTATTAATAATATATCATGATTTCCATAGTTTCAGGTGTGTTCATTTCAAGATTTTCATGATCAGTTTATTTGTGTATAATTACGGATTTCCATATCAAATAGAAATAGAACACCATATGTCTAATGAAATTAGATTAATTAAATTATTTACTTTTAAATATTCCCATTTATCATTTTTATTTCATACATTATGGTGATTCATTTTATGTATTGTTAATGATAAATGTTTTGTTTATTTAAGCAGGTTTTTCGAATAGCACAGACTAGTTTCATTTTCTTTAAAATTATTAGTATATATTAATTTGATAACATGAAATAGATTATTAAATACCAATTATAATATTATTAAACAATAATAATACTCTTATGTTCATCCATGATGGTGGTAATGGAAAATGAAAAAAAATCATTATCCATGGTGACGATTCACAAGAAAAATTGTATAATTGTTTCTCTTCATTGAATTTGAGGAGGTAACAAAAGCGAAGGATATATGATATCCCAAGAAACATAAAATTAAATTATTTAAATTATTGTTTAATTGTTAATAATTTATTGATGAAATAGATGTGGATAAAGTAGAATAAGAAAATAAAATAATAGGTGATTTTTTTTGTAAATACCCACAAATTTCAAGGAAATTTTTTTCTTAATTTTCTTTGGAATTTTACAAGAGCGCAGCTTCAGACGGAACCTGATTCCGAGGCCCGGTGTGCCCGGAATCAATTTCCGAAGTTTGGCTCGGGTACGTTCAGTGAACGGACGAGCGGGTTTTTCTATCTTTTGAACCGGTGCCCGGAATCGAATTCTGAGGGCACCGATGAAATCGCAGCGCCGGTATTTGCTTAGAAACGCCTCTTCCGGAGTTGCGTTTGCTCAGACGTGGTTTTTAAATTTTACGGCTTTAAGTCAGAAATAAAATAAAGTTTGTGCGACAACTTTATTTTATTTCACTTAAGCTGCTTGGAAGCCACTTGAAGTCACTTAAAGGCGGCTTGAACTGAGTTGAACTGGATAGGATGCTATCCAGAAATATCCTACCCCTTGGTAGGATATTTGTGAGGCTGGGCCCGCACGAGCCCCGCCGTTTCTTTCGCTAAGTAACGCACCCGCGAAAACCCGTCAAAGTAACTGAAAAGTCAACCGACGCGTTTTCTTTAATTCTTAACAGACCATTTAATTGGGCGGTTTATTTCATGAATTAAATGGACTGTTTCTTCGTGAATTAAATGGGTCGTTTCTTTCGTTGAATTAATTCAACGAATTGATGGATCGTTTCTTAACCGGTTTCGTGTGTTGGCATGTTTATAAAATAAGACCAACCCAAAAATCCTTGGAAAGGATTTGAAAGAATCTTCGTTCCTCCACCCTCTCCGCGAAGAACGCGAAGAACGCGAAGAACGCGAAGAACGCGAAGAACGCCGGCGACCAGAATTCGACGACGCACACCAAGATCTGCGACGTCGACGAGATCTACCCGCGACATTCTTCGGCGACGCCTCTTCTTCCGCGGACGATCCTCGTTCGGCAACTAAGGTGAGAATCGGATCTTTTCTTCTCCCTTTTTAATTTCAATATCAACGCATTTAAACTAATTAAATCCGTTTGTTCTTGATCCGGAGTTTGGTGACGCGACGCCGGATACCGCGACGTTTTTCCCCCTTCTTCCGCGACGAGCAATCCCGCGACGATCCCTCGTTCGGCAACGACAGCTGCGAGGTAAGGGTTGTTGGAATTCTTTTTAAAATCCCGTGTTTATTCTTTTGAAATATAGAACCCGATCACGAAACAATTTTAATTTATTTAAAATTGTTGATTGGTTTCTTTCTTGTTTCTCCTGTTGATTATGACTAACGCGGGGGGTGCGGGTCTAACGAACAAGACCCGGCAACCCTCCGTCGATCTTCCTTTTTGTGCGGATTTGGCGAGCGACGACAAAAGCGCGACGCAAGGGCCATATGTTGATTCCGCAGTGGAGGACGCGTCCCGGGAGGAGCAACGGCGCAGACGGGAAAGAAATCGGGCCACCGGAGCATCTCCGGCGGCCCGCGGAAGGCGGCGGCGGCGCGGGTCGCCGGCGCGGCGGCGCCGGCGACCGGAGGCGGCGGCGCCCGGCGCGCCGCCGTGGAGAAAGCCCGCCGCGGCTGAAGCCGCGGCGGCAACGGCGGCCGGTTCCGCGGCCGCGCGGAACCGGGACGGACGCGGCGGCCCGGCCGCGTCCGCGTGGCAGGCGGCCCCCCGCGGGGCCGCGTTCGCTTGAGCCGCGGGTCAAGCCCGCGGCGCCCAGCCAGTTCGGCCGCTCGGCCGAAGCCGAGCCGGCCGGTCCGGTCGGCCGGGCCGCGCCCAGGCCGGACCGGACCCGGCCGAGCCGGTTCGGGCCGGTTCGGGTCGGCCCGGTTCGGGCCGACCCGGTTCGGCCAACCCCAGGGGGGGTTCGGGCCGGGTCGCCCCGGGCCCAGTACCCCCGTTTCGGGCCCTCTACGGTCTTTCGCCCATATCTTGGGCCTGGGACCTCCGATTGACGAACCGTCAGCGGCTACGCGATCCTTGGATCGAGACGGTCGTTTCGGTATATTATACTCAAGGTTTCGGAAGACTTTGGGTTCGGCCGGGTTGGTTCGTACACGAAACCAACCGGGCCCTCGGAGCGGAAACGCTCATAACTTGGGCTACGGGCGTCCGAACGACGTACCGTCAGCTGGGTTAGTTTTCTCTAAGTGAGACGGAACTTTTGGCATACTCCGCCCGAGGATCGGATACAGGCGGAGTACGGTCGGGTTGGTTTTGCCCTAAAAACCAACCGGGCCCCTGGGACGAAAATGCCAATAACTCTCAGACCGGGCGTCCGTTTGACGCGCCGTCTGTCGCGTTGAGATCCTGTTGTCGATATGGAACTTTTGGATACATCAACTTCGGACTATGTGTCAGTTGATGTATCAGCCTCTCGGCTCGTGGAGCAGACCCTCCTAAACGAGCTCGCTTTGTGCGGGAACCCTAGCGCTGGCTGTGACTTCAACGACAGAGCAGAGATCCTCCGTGGACTGCGACGACGGCAGAGCAGAGATCCTCCGTGGACTGCGACGACGGCAGAGCAGAGATCCTCCGTGGACTGCGACGACGGCAGAGCAGAGATCCTTCGTGGACTGCGGCGACGACTGTGCAGGGACCTCAGTGGACTGCGTCGACTACTGCACTCAGCGATCCTACGCGGATCAGTGCCCGATCCTGTGTGGGTCCTACTACCGGTTCTGTGTGAGCCACTGCCTACCGGTTCTGTGTGAGCCACTGCCTACAGGTTCTGTGTGAGCCCGATCCTGTGTGGGTCTTCTGCGGGGGTTAGTACCTATCGATCCTTCGTGGGTCCGACGACTTAGATGGATCAGTGATCATCTTTGACGTCATCTGAAAAAGTATACCTGGTTGAGCTGAATCTTATGTTACTCTCCTTTGTGGATTGTGTTGAACTATCCTATGTGGATTTACTATTTACTCTCCTTTGTGGATTGTGTTGAACTATCCTTTGTGGATTTACTGTTTACTCTCCTTGTGGATTTGAGTCTTGCTTTCCTTCGTGGATTGAGTTGTTCTTGAGCTCGTGAGCAGAGCTAGAATTGGGGACTTAGGTATATGTATGGGCATATACCTAAGTCGAGTCAGATGTTACTTCGTGATTGCATCTTTCTTTTGTGCTATATCCTTTGTGGATTTCGGGAGACCTTCGGGGGTCTCGGGGTCCTTACTGAGTAGTTGTACTCACCCCTGCACGGGCTATGCCCGCACCTTGTTGTGTTGGTTGCAGACGACGGACAGCGCTGATCACGGTTGGGGCGTGGAGCAGGACGGTACCTGGAGGTGGACCACTGGTCGGGACGTACTCGGAGCGGACGTGGGACCCGAGGAGCCTGGAGGCTATCTGTACCCACCCTTCAGGTGGGATTGCCAGTGGACGACACGAGACCGCCGTCTTTTCTTCAGTTGCTGTACTTTACATTTCAGTTGTACTTTACAGTTGGGCTTGTATTTCCGGCCCCTTTTCTTTTCTGCACTTTACTTTCCGCTTGCTGACTCTGTGTGGTTGTTACTTATAAAGGCAATGCCTTCCCTGTTTACTGGGATTTTACGCCTTGGTGCTAGTCGCCAGCCCCTGGCCTATGGAAGGCGGGCTTGGGGTAGTCACGGCACGGGCCCCGAGGACGGGTCGTGACAAATTGGTATCAGAGGTGGTCGGTTCTACCGCAGACTCTGATCGTCCTTCCTTTCTATGTGAAGCAATAGTGTTTAGTGTATTGAGTGTGGTTATCAGTTCAGGGAGCCCAGTGTTGGTGCGGCGGCCGACGTATCCGTACACCAGGACCCTGACTCCTGATTTCCGACTTAATGCATGAAAACATTGATTGCGTGTGTGTTTCAAGTTTTTCTTTGTGATTACTTGTGTCAGCTCACCGGGTATACTGATCTACTTTATGAAAGTCTCAAGTTTTCCTTGTGATTTCTTGTGCCAGCTCACCAGGTATACTGTTCTGACTGTGGTGCTCTTGTTCTCCTTTTCAGGATGGCCCCGCGACGACTGCCAGCTAGGGTTCCGAGTGTAGGGCGCGACGGCAGCCCACCGAGCGACGAGGCCTCGGTGCAGGGCCCTTTGCCAGCAGTGGCACCGGCGGTAGCCTTACCCGCCGAGCCACCGATGCTACCAGTACCAGACGCTGACGATGCACGTCGCCTCAGGGCACTGCACGAGTTTCAGAGCCAGCGACCGCCCAGGTTTCGCGGTGAGGCGGACCCCCAGGCCGCCGAGGACTGGCTAGAGGCGGTGGTACGGATCTTCAGGCTAGTGAGGACACCAGCGGATCTCATGGTGATTCTCGCAGCGAGCCTCCTGCAGGCGGCGGCAGGACGATGGTGGAGCCTGATGCTCCAGGTTCACGATGAGGCATCCCTGCTCTGGACGGACTTCGAGAGCCTCTTCCGCTCTGAGTTCGTCCCGGCCACCCTCCGAGCGGTGCGCATCCAGGAGCTTCTCCAGCTGCGCCAGGGCAGCATGACGGTCGCTCAGTACGCGGCGAGGTTCACGGACCTATCTCGCTACTCGACCGACATGGTACGGGACCCCTTCTTCCGGGCCCGGACCTTCGAGCAGGGCTTGCGACAGGAGATTCGGGCGTCGCTGATCTCCCTCAGCATTCCGACCCAGGCGGGAGTGCTGGAGCGAGCCCTCCTGATCGAGAGCTTCCTGGCAGAGCCTTCTTCAGCAGCGAGACCTAGCGCAGGGCGGCAGGTAGCTGAGTCATCGGCAGCAGGCAGCCGACGGATGACTCACGGGTCCAGGAAGACCAGACCCCCTCGCAGACGGCCTCAGGACACCGGCTCAGCGGTGCGGGGCACACAGCGGAGTGCCAGCCTTTCGAGAGGCAGGCTGTGCTACTCTTGCGGCGGGCGGGGTCACATGGCTCGTGACTGCCCGACTCGCCGACCAGAGGAGCAGCAGACGGTGGAGGGGCCACCCAGGCAGAGGCAGAGAGTCGACCGTGGCGGTCCGCAGGGAGGAGGCGGACGAGGCAGAGGAGCTGGCCGAGCAGCGGGTGGTGGGCGACGCTTCCAGGCTCTACCCCCACCACCACCAGGAGGGCCACCTCGACCACAGGAAGCTGGCGGGCAGAGACAGGCCCAGCTCCAGGCAGTGGAGGCCTACGACCCCGACTTTCCAGAGATGATTCGAGGTACGATCTGTGTCTTTTCCACCCTTGCTGCAGTACTTATAGACACAGGAGCGAGTCACTCTTTCATAGCCTCTGCCCTTGTTCGGAGCTCGGAGATTCCGACTGAGCCGTTGGCTCGATCCTTACGGCTAGAGACTCCTACGGGAGCAGACTCGACGATTACGCACTGGTGCCGGCAGTGTGAGCTTACTCTAGGAGGCGAGAGCTTCGGCTGGGATCTCCTTGTAGCGGCGTCGAGGCCTTACGACGTCATCTTGGGCATGGATTTGTTATCCACGGTTCATGCCCAGATCGACTGTTTTAGGCGCAAGGTGCGATGTGTTCGTACCGACGGGAGCAGGTTTACCTTCACCGGCGAGAAGGGAACCTTTGCAGCACAGGATGGACTTCCGCGGAGGAGAGTGCAGCCCATCTCTCATCAGTTGGCTAGCCTCATCCTAGGAGCAGTGGATGTGCGGAGTCCGGCTTTTCCTGCAGTGGTGGACCAGTACGTGGACGTCTTTCCCGACGACGTTCCAGGGCTACCTCCTCGTAGAGAGGTAGACTTTTACATCGACTTGTACCCCGGGACAGCCCCGATATCTACTCCAGCATATCGGATGGCCCCCGCCGAGCTTCGAGAGCTGCGGGTACAGTTGGAGGACTTGCAGAGCAAGGGGTTTATCCGACCCAGTGTTTCACCCTGGGCTTCCCCGATTTTGTTCGCCAAGAAGGCGGACGGGAGCATGCGACTATGTGTCGACTATCGTCGCCTGAACCAGGTGACAGTGAGGAACAAGTATCCGCTGCCACGGATTGATGACCTCTTCGATCAGCTCAAGGGAGCGCGGTGGTTCTCGAAGATAGACCTCCGGTCAGGCTATCATCAGCTCAGAGTTCGAGACGAGGACGTGCAGAAGACGGCCTTCAGGTGTCGGTATGGCCATTATGAGTTCTTGGTTATGCCATTCGGCGTAACCAATGCTCCAGCAGTGTTCATGAGCCTCATGAACAGGATCTTCCAGCCATACCTCAACCGATTTGTCGTTGTCTTCATTGACGACATTTTGGTATACTCGACGACTGAGGAGGAGCATGCATACCACCTGCGGGTTGTGCTAGACACACTCCGAGAGCACCAGCTTTATGGCAAGCTCTCAAAATGCCAGTTCTGGTTACGTGAGGTCCATTTCTTGGGGCACGTCATTTCTGAGGCGGGAGTTGCAGTGGATCCGCGAAGATCGAGGCAGTGCTAGCTTGGGAGCCACCCAGGAGCGTGACAGAGGTGCGGAGCTTCTTGGGCCTAGCGGGATACTATCGGAGATTCGTGCCAGACTTCTCCAGAGTTGCGGCACCACTCTCAGCGTTGACGAAGAAGGGGAAACCCTTCGTGTGGTCAGACAGATGTCAGCAGAGCTTCCAGGAGCTGAGACAGAGATTGACCAGCGCACCTATCTTGAGGTTGCCTGAGGAGGGAGTTGGGTACGTAGTTTACTGCGATGCATCAGGGACTGGACTCGGGTGCGTCCTGATGCAGGAGCGGGCCGTGATCGCCGACGGATCACGTCAGTTGAGGCCGCATGAGCAGAACTACGCCACTCATGACCTGGAGTTAGCAGCAGTGGTCTTCGCTCTGAAGACTTGGCGGCACTATCTGATGGGCGAGCGCTTCACTGTCTTTTCTGACCACCAGAGTCTCAGGTATATCTTCTCTCAGAAGGACCTGAACCTGAGATAGCGGAGATGGCTTGAGTTCCTCCAGGACTATGACTTTGAGATAGTCTATACTCCTGGGAAGGGGAACGTGGTAGCCGATGCCCTCAGCAGGAGGACGGGCATTCAGCTACTTGAGGAGGCGACGGAGCAGCTAGCCTCCTTGCAGATATCCTTCGTGGATAGAGACGGAGCAGCCTTTCTTCAGTCTCTCACAGTTTCTCCTCCACTTCTACAGCGGGTCAGAGAGGCTCAGCGTGGGGACGCTGACTGTGAGACCCGGCGTGCACTGATATCCTCAGGTCAGGCGCCTGATGGTTTCTCCCTTGGAGCAGAGCACGACATCCTTTTTAGAGGACGTACCTTCGTACCAGTCACTTTACGAGAGGAGGTGTTGGGGGAGTTTCACACTTCTCCCTTGGCGGTACATCCTGGAGTGGCGAAGATGTACCAGGATCTCAGGCGACAGCACTGGTGGCCGGGCATGAAGAAAGTTGTGGCAGAGTTCGTTTCGCGATGCCTCACCTGCCAGCAGGTGAAGGCAGAGCATCAGGTACCAGCAGGCTTGGTACAGCCCTTGGAGGTCCCGGAGTGGAAGTGGGACGGCATATCTATGGACTTCGTGACTGGACTTCCACGTACTTCCAGAGGTCACGACTCCATTTGGGTGATTGTCGACCGACTCACCAAGTCGGCACACTTCTTACCCATCAGAGAGCAGGGCTCAGTAGAGAGCTTGGGAAGTCTTTACGTCCAGGAGATCGTACGGCTTCACGGTGTGCCATCGTCTATCGTCTCCGATCGAGATGCTCGTTTCACTTCCCGGCTCTGGAAGGGGTTGCAGGAGGCGTTCGGGACGCGGCTCCATCTGAGCACAGCCTTCCACCCTCAGACGGATGGTCAGACGGAGAGGACCATACAGACACTCGAGGACATGCTCCGTGCATGTGTTCTCGACTTTGGTCGCAGCTGGGAGGACCACCTACCCTTGGTGGAGTTCGCGTACAACAACAGCTACCACTCCACCATCGGGATGGCACCATACGAGGCGTTGTACGGCAGACCCTGCAGATCACCGTTGTGCTGGACAGACCCTGGGGAGTCAGCACTCGTGGGACCAGAGATGGTCCGAGCCACGACAGAGAAGGTCCAGATCATCCAGGAGAGGATGAGGACAGCTCAGAGCCGGCAGAAGTCATATGCTGACAGGAGGCGGAGGCCACTAGAGTTCGAGGATGGCAACCACGTCTTTTTGCGTGTCTCACCTCGACGTGGTTTACGGATATTTGGCCGAGGCGGCAAGTTGTCTCCACGCTTCATCGGGCCTTTCCAGGTCCTCAGCAGGATAGGAGAGGTGGCTTATCGCCTGGCTCTACCACCTCAGTTGCACCGGGTGCACGACGTCTTCCACGTGTCTCAGCTAAGGAGATACGTGCACGACCCGACGCACATCATCGACTTTGGGGAGCTGGACGTGGACGATGGGGCGACTTTTGCGGAGGTCCCAGTGGAGATCGAGGATCGACAGGAGCGGGTCCTACGTGGGCGGTCGATTCCTCTTATGCGCGTCAGATGGCAGCACGGGAACCTCCAGGAGAGCACTTGGGAGCGGGAGGCTCAGATGCGTGCTCAGTACCCCCATTTGTTCCCCTAGTTTTTGATGTATCTTTACGGGGACGTAAAGCCCTGAGGTGGGAGTAATGTAAAGACCCGCAAATTTCAAGGAAATTTTTTTCTTAATTTTCTCTGGAATTTTACAAGAGCGCAGCTTCAGACGGCACCTGATTCCGAGGCCCGGTGTGCCCGGAATCAATTTCCGAAGTTTGGCTCAGGTACGTTCAGTGAACGGACGAGCGGGTTTTTCTATCTTTTGAACCGGTGCCCGGAATCGAATTCTGAGGGCACCGATGAAATCGCAGCGCCGGTATTTGCTTAGAAACGCCTCTTCCGGAGTTGCGTTTTCTCAGACGTGGTTTTTAAATTTTACGGCTTTAAGTCAGAAATAAAATAAAGTTTGTGCGACAACTTTATTTTATTTCACTTAAGCTGCTTGGAAGCCACTTGAAGTCACTTAAAGGTGGCTTGAACTGAGTTGAACTGGATAGGATGCTATCCAGAAATATCCTACCCCTTGGTAGGATATTTGTGAGGCTGGGCCCGCACGAGCCCCGCCGTTTCTTTCGCTAAGTAACGCACCCGCGAAAACCCGTCAAAGTAACTGAAAAGTCAACCGACGCGTTTTCTTTAATTCTTAACAGACCATTTAATTGGGCGGTTTATTTCGTGAATTAAATGGACTGTTTATTCGTGAATTAAATGGGTCGTTTCTTTCGTTGAATTAATTCAACGAATTGATGGATCGTTTCTTAACCGGTTTCGTGTGTTGGCATGTTTATAAAATAAGACCAACCCAAAAATCCTTGGAAAGGATTTGAAAGAATCTTCGTTCCTCCACCCTCTCCGCGAAGAACGCGAAGAACGCGAAGAACGCGAAGAACGCGAAGAACGCCGGCGACCGGAATTCGACGACGCACACCAAGATCTGCGACGTCGACGAGATCTACCCGCGACGTTCTTCGGCGACGCCTCTTCTTCCGCGGCCGATCCTCGTTCGGCAACTAAGGTGAGAATCGGATCTTTTCTTCTCCCTTTTTAATTTCAATATCAACGGATTTAAACTAATTAAATCCGTTTGTTCTTGATCCGGAGTTTGGCGACGCGACGCCGGATACCGCGACGTTTTTCCCCCTTCTTCCGCGACGAGCAATCCCGCGACGATCCCTCGTTCGGCAACGACAGCTGCGAGGTAAGGGTTGTTGGAATTCTTTTTAAAATCCCGTGTTTATTCTTTTGAAATATAGAACCCGATCACGAAACAATTTTAATTTATTTAAAATTGTTGATTGGTTTCTTTCTTGTTTCTCCCGTTTATTATGACTAACGCGGGGGGTGCGGGTCTAACGAACAAGACCCGGCAACCCTCCGTCGATCTTCCTTTTTGTGCGGATTTGGCGAGCGACGGCAAAAGCGCGACGCAAGGGCCATATGTTGATTCCGCAGTGGAGGACGCGTCCCGGGAGGAGCAACGGCGCAGACGGGAAAGAAATCGGGCCACCGGAGCATCTCCGGCGGCCCGCGGAAGGCGGCGGCGGCGCCGGCGACCGGAGGCGGCGGCGCCCGGCGCGCCGCCGTGGAGAAAGCCCGCCGCGGCTGAAGCCGCGGCGGCAACGGCGGCCGGTTCCGCGGCCGCGTGGAACCGGGACGGACGCGGCGGCCCGGCCGCGTCCGCGTGGCAGGCGGCCCCCCGCGGGGCCGCGTTCGCTTGAGCCGCGGGTCAAGCCCGCGGCGCCCAGCCAGTTCGGCCGCTCGGCCGAAGCCGAGCCGGCCGGTCCGGTCGGCCGGGCCGCGCCCAGGCCGGACCGGACCCGGCCGAGCCGGTTCGGGCCGGTTCGGGTCGGCCCGGTTCGGGCCGACCCGGTTCGGCCAACCCCAGGGGGGTTCGGGCCGGGTCGCCCCGGGCCCAGTACCCCCGTTTCGGGCCCTCTACGGTCTTTCGCCCATATCTTGGGCCTGGGACCTCCGATTGACGAACCGTCAGCGGCTACGCGATCCTTGGATCGAGACGGTCGTTTCGGTATATTATACTCAAGGTTTCGGAAGACTTTGGGTTCGGCCGGGTTGGTTCGTACACGAAACCAACCGGGCCCTCGGAGCGGAAACGCTCATAACTTGGGCTACGGGCGTCCGAACGACGTACCGTCAGCTGGGTTAGTTTTCTCTAAGTGAGACGGAACTTTTGGCATACTCCGCCCGAGGATCGGATACAGGAGGAGTACGGTCGGGTTGGTTTTGCCCTAAAAACCAACCGGGCCCCTGGGACGAAAATGCCAATAACTCTCAGACCGGGCGTCCGTTTGACGCGCCGTCTGTCGCGTTGAGATCCTGTTGTCGATACGGAACTTTTGGATACATCAACTTCGGACTACATGTCAGTTGATGTATCAGCCTCTCGGCTCGTGGAGCGGACCCTCCTAAATGAGCTCGCTTTGTGCGGGAACCCTAGCGCTGGCTGTGACTTCAACGACAGAGCAGAGATCCTCCGTGGACTGCGACGACGGCAGAGCAGAGATCCTCCGTGGACTGCGACGACGGCAGAGCAGAGATCCTCCGTGGACTGCGACGACGGCAGAGCAGAGATCCTTCGTGGACTGCGGCGACGACTGTGCAGGGACCTCAGTGGACTGCGTCGACTACTGCACTCAGCGATCCTACGCGGATCAGTGCCCGATCCTATGTGGGTCCTACTACCGGTTCTGTGTGAGCCACTGCCTACCGGTTCTGTGTGAGCCACTGCCTACAGGTTCTGTGTGAGCCCGATCCTGTGTGGGTCTTCTGCGGGGGTTAGTACCTATCGATCCTTCGTGGGTCCGACGACTTAGATGGATCAGTGATCATCTTTGACGTCATCTGAAAAAGTATACCTGGTTGAGCTGAATCTTATGTTACTCTCCTTTGTGGATTGTGTTGAACTATCCTATGTGGATTTACTATTTACTCTCCTTTGTGGATTGTGTTGAACTATCCTTTGTGGATTTACTGTTTACTCTCCTTGTGGATTTGAGTCTTGCTTTCCTTCGTGGATTGAGTTGTTCTTGAGCTCGTGAGCAGAGCTAGAATTGGGGACTTAGGTATATGTATGGGCATATACCTAAGTCGAGTCAGATGTTACTTCGTGATTGCATCTTTCTTTTGTGCTATATCCTTTGTGGATTTCGGGAGACCTTCGGGGGTCTCGGGGTCCTTACTGAGTAGTTGTACTCACCCCTGCACGGGCTATGCCCGCACCTTGTTGTGTTGGTTGCAGACGACGGACAGCGCTGATCACGGTTGGGGCGTGGAGCAGGACGGTACCTGGAGGTGGACCACTGGTCGGGACGTACTCGGAGCGGACGTGGGACCCGAGGAGCCTGGAGGCTATCTGTACCCACCCTTCAGGTGGGATTGCCAGTGGACGACACGAGACCGCCGTCTTTTCTTCAGTTGCTGTACTTTACTTTTCAGTTGTACTTTACAGTTGGGCTTGTATTTCCGGCCCCTTTTCTTTTCTGCACTTTACTTTCCGCTTGCTGACTCTGTGTGGTTGTTACTTATAAAGGCAATGCCTTCCCTGTTTACTGGGATTTTACGCCTTGGTGCTAGTCGCCAGCCCCTGGCCTATGGAAGGCGGGCTTGGGGTAGTCACGGCACGGGCCCCGAGGACGGGTCGTGACATTTTTAATTACCATTTGAAAATCACCTCTTTGGAGGACCCCTTGAGGACCTTGGATTTTGTATTTTTGTGCGACCAGAAGAACTTGGCCTTGGGAAGAGTAAGAATTAGTGGGTTTTATGAGATTTTAGTATCTTTTTTTATTTTTTTTTATTTATAATGGTGAGGGGTGGTATTTATACATAATGAGAGGTGGGTTTAAGTGATTAAATAATCAATATTTTATAATTAAAGTCAACCACATTAAGGTGGAATTAATTTAAATGAATTAGAGTGTTATTTAATGATTTATCGATTTCATAGGGTCTATAAATACATAAAAATAAAATTAAAATGTGTATTTAATAGGTTTTTAATATTTTACATTTTAACATTTACCATTTTCATTATTTTACATATACTACGGCAAATAATTTTTTACAGCGGTAAATTTTTTATGTATAAAATTAAAATTGACCTTAAAAATTAATTTTTAAATTATGATTCATTTTAAGGAATCGATTTTATCTAATTAAATTAAATTAATTGGAATGATTATATTTATAATAAATCCTTCATACACAATGAAAAAATGTGTTTTTAATGTGCAATGTTCAAAAGTACAAAATGGGGGTATATCCGATTTCAATGTGAAATTGATAAAAGTGACATAAATTGATTTTAGTTCTGTATAATTGAACTAATTATACTTTAAATAAAATTAACATATATTTTAACTATATAAATAAATAAGAACAAATACATTCTTTCAATTAAAATTCAATTTTTTCACTATTCATTAAAAAAATGCAGTTTCTCGGAAAAATACCAAAAATTTACCCTTGGAAAATTTTGATATTATTCTCTAAAAAATGAAATTTATTTTTTACAAAAAAAACATATAAAACCATCAAAATTTATATTTAAATTAGTTGATAATCAAAAGGAGAGAACACAACATTTAGAAATATATAACTTTTTTGCTCAAAATTAATTTATTCTTATCTTATGCCTATAAAAATATTGGATAAATTTAAAAACATTTTATTTCATATATAACATATAAGGGCATAAAAAATTGTTTTTTTATAAAAATAAGTCCTTTATGTTCAATTAGTTCTCATTTTTATTTCTATTTAATTATTAACCCATTCATTAATTTTATAAAAATATGTAAAGTATATTTTCATAATTTAGTTTATCTCATTCATTCCATACATTCCAAAGGATAGGTAATAACTGCCATAATTAAATAATAATAGTTAATATTTTATTTAATATTGGTGTTCTACGTAATGTTTGTTATCGAATTGATTAATTTTAATTAAAAGATAAATTACATAAAATATTTAGGTGTTAAATAATACCCTCATTAAATAAATTGTTTCAACTAAATTTGACATTTCACGTCTAAAATAAATGGTCGATAATTTAAAATTCCATTGTGGGAAACCCACTTCATATATATTTTCAATAATATATCCTCTTTAATAATAGAGAAAGGGAAATGAAAATGTCACCATATAATTATCCTTTATAATTGGATAACATTAGTTTGAATTTAGTACATGGAAATGAAATAAAAATATAACTATAATTTTTTTATGTATAATGATATAGGACATGGTCATTAGAAGGTTAATGACATAGAACCACTAAACAAATAGGTCTTAAAAGAGTTATTAATATAATAAAAAGTGTTTGTAATATGAGAAAAAGTTATTTCAAAATAATTTGATAAGATATTATTACATGTTTTAATAATATACGTACAATATAAATCGTTGGTTGTGATTTGAACTATTTTCACTTCATCCATTACGCCAGAAAATCAATGTTCATGATGATTTTTTTTATGCCTAAAGAACATTAATGGATCATAAGATCCACACGACATTCCTTCAGCCTTTACATCTTTACTAAAACCAAAATGTTTAGAAATAGATGTCCAAAGTAATAAATCATACATTAAACTCATACAATAATATCCAATGTTTAACATAATCCATTCCATATATAGTTAAATCAAGAATCCTTCAAAACAAGTCTTTCCAAAATCAAAGATGAAGTATTTATAAGTTTGGTCACTAAATTTTTAAAATCATCAAATTTTAAACATAATGTTTATCTTATTGTCAAATAAAAAATATAAGAATACCTTGATCTCATTTATACATTATTAAAAGCAACTATTATTCCAAAATTAAGATCTCAATTTGTTGAATATATCCCATAAATCCAAACATAGAGTAAACCCAGCAAAGATAACATAAACCATCAAATCGCAAACCACTTTCTTGTTCACTAATATTATCCCATGAATATAAAATTTTCATTATTATCATTATATAAAGAATATATTAAGGGATATCTATAATTAATAATGTGTCTCAAAAATATCATCTTTCCACAGAATAACTTTCAAGGTTTTATGTACCATTCAACATGTTCTTCCAAATCCATAATGAGGAAGTATTATAGTACAATCCTTATATATCCCATTGTTTTTATAACTATAGAATCATTTATAAAATATTTCTTTAATATGAATAAACATGAAAATTATTCTTTATACTTCATTATCAAACCATTATCATACGTTCCACATTTGAAATATTCAACCTTCGATAATACATTAGAGATATTTTTATTCAAAAATTTTCATTTTCCCTTAGAAATCACTTGTTTTGTATCCTTCTTTCCACTCCCAAAAATTCTTCATGTTCACATTCTCAACATATATGAAACTGAGTATTTTATTTCTCCATGATATGAACCAATCGATCTCTAAGAAAATTTATCTCATTCACTTCATTGGTGTGTCCGAGAGTGGGTGATGGTGAATTCCTTTTTTAAATATTGTGATAACTAATTAGGCATAAACACAATTCCTTTACTGTATTCATCATCCCAGTTGGTTTCTCAACCATAAATTGTTTATAAAATTCAATGTTAACCTAGCTCATTCTGGGTCCCACCAATGACTAAATCTTAAAAGTAAATTGTAAGCATCAAACCACACTAATCGAAGTTAGGTAATATTATGAAATTTATATCTAAATAATAATATTCTCTTATCAACACATGAGACTTTAGGTTTAATGTAGGTTATCACATATCTTTCAGAAATATATAGGATATTATCATATACATAAACTTATCATCAAAGTGTATCTTAGGGTTATATTCCCTAATATATGGTTTCCTAAATCTAGTTCCCAAGGATTCTATTAAAATTCTCTGATACCAACTATAATGAACCTGATCCCTATAGACCTGGGTTGGTGCCTTACCTTATTACATTGGCATAAGAAACATGAAATCACATCCTAAAGGACTGAATAGATGTAACACCCCAGGTAAATAAAGAATATGACATTTTCATATTTATCCATATTTTTGAATAAAATATTAATATTACATTAAAGGGAATGCTATGCTCAATGGCGTTCCCAACACGCAACAACGAGTTTCTTTGAAATCTTACGTTGCACTCTAATAATAAAATAATATTATTTTAAATGGTAGTTAATGCCTAGCTATTTTAATGGAAGGAATGAATGGAACTAACTACAAAATGATTATATATGTTTTTCAAATATTTTTACTTTTATCCAATAAATGTTAGAGGCTTAAAATTCAAATGAATCTAATTTTAAGCATAAATCTTCTAATATTATTTAAAATGTCGATTAACCGCATTTTGATGGAGAACCCTTACTAAATATACTTTTGAAAATTTTATATTTTGTATTTGACAAAATAAAATCCTTCTTTAGAATCTGGACATCAAAATTTACTTTGTGTAAATATTAGTAATTTTTCTGATAAAGATCATTTTTAGTGAAAATGTTGCATTTTAATTCAAAACCTCTTTTTAATATAATTTATTTATATGGATATATTATCTTTTTAATTTAAATTAAAGCGTATTTAGAATATATTTTTACCATTTAATCCAATGGTGGTCACTGGAATTAATTTCACTTTGAAATTGGACTTAAACTAGTGTCAATCTTTTAATAGATATTGTTTCTTAAAAACACGCTATTTGTTTTGACAGCAGGAATGAATTATTAAATTAATTATTTCAACTTATATATTTTGAATTTTGTAAAATAGACATCATTTTTTAATTCTAAATATCAAATATATCTTACGGTGAATTTTTGGTATTTTTATGAAAAACTTCAATTTTTGATGAATAGTGAAACCACTAAGTGGTAGTTAAAGAAACTGATTTTTCATTTAAATAAAACTTTACCACTTCTGTGATTTGATTTTCAAAAATCCTACATACATGGTTGTCATTATGAAGTAAAATCTGGTTCAATGAGATTAAAATAATTTTTTGATGAATAGTAACTTTTAAGTTTTATTAATCGCGATTAAAGGTGATTAGTGTAATTTAAGGTAAAGATAATGTTATAATAATATGAAATGACCTTGACACATGTCACAAACTTATTTTATGAGTCATGGCCGACCAATAAAATCCATGGGTAAACTTGGGGACCCCATGAAGCCACTTTGGTTGGAAAATGACATTAATAACTTTTTATTTAAAGTTAAAATTAAAATGACACAAACATGAATTGTTTTACTAAAAAAAATTTACATGGGGTTATAAAAGTCAAATTTTTTACTATAAATATTCATTATAAATATAAAAATATTTCCTAAATCATTAAATTTTTTTATAATTTTTAGACATTAAATAAATTATTTTATTTATGACACCGTGATGATGCAGTGATTACCTCATAAATGAACGATTTAAATAAAATGAGAAGATAGGGTGAAATATAAGTATTAAATTTGTCACAAACCTATTGTATGGGTGTATTTAGAAACCTTACCACCTTATCCTCGAAATATATCCTTTTGGGACCTTTAAAATCCGAAAAGCATTTTATAATAAAGTAATATTTTATAACATTCCAAGATTGCCCCTCCTCTTCTCTTATTAAAGGCCCCCAACTCTACCACCTTACCCACACCTCTCAAGACATTGGCTCGGCCAAACCCTGCCCATTTCATCTTTCCACATACCTCTCTTCATCATTGAAGCCTCACCTTTTTCAGAATTCTCTTCAAGAAACCCTTTTGGTTCAAACAAAGAGGAGTTACCCGATTTAAAAGTAATGTCTTCACTTGTGTTCTTTTGTTTTATTTTGATTCTACAAACCCCTGAACGCTTTTTATTACTTTATTTTGTAACAAAACCAGTATATTAAATTTACTAGAATGTTTTTATGTGATTTATTTTATCTACACACACACACACCTTCGTCTAATGGTTAAGGAACATACTGTTTTTGTGGATGGCGGATCACTGCCTCAGGAAACGATGATTGTTCAATCTTCTCTTAACACCTTTCATGGTGGCCATTATAATGTCATTGTATTTTATATATGATATATATGGTATTTATGTTTTCCATATGCTTCTGTATTTTATATTTAAAACATGCCTTTATGCTTTCCATGTTGTGAAAATGCGATAATTTCATATGAGAAAGTGTGGACTGCCGCCCCCTCAAGTGATGTTACTCATTCATGCAATACATGTAATGTATAAAGAATGAAATTAATGAACATATGTGACCTATAAAGTATATATATTATACTGGAATTATAATATATATATCTCAATTATTTTTAATTCCATTAATATGTCAAAGAAATGAAAGTAGCGTTCATGCGTACGTACGGCCTACCGTCTCCATAAACGGTGCATTTCATTTCTTTATATGTCCAAATGTTATGTAATAGTATAAAATGAATATTTACTGGATATATATGATATTTAAATCATTAATAATATTCTGGAGATGATTTACATATAACTACATAGACAATCATTTTCAAACAAGTTCATTTTTGACTCATGTACCAAACATCGACAAAAACGTCTGATATGAACTCACATTATTAACAAATTATTATAAAATTATAATATGTGATATGAACTGGAAAATAATATTCAAAGGAGGACCTTAAGCAATTATAAATTTACCAAAGTTTATTATTCAGGAATATAAAGATACGAACAAGACAAGTCATCTTGAGGTAAGGGATCCTACCTCTCTCTTTATTTTTAAGTACTCTTTTTTTGTAACTTACTTTAAGCTCCTATTTCTTATGTTGGGGGATGTTATTTCATATTAATCTTTCTGTAAATTTTATTTTAATATGATGAGAGACCCTATTTTATCTCATCAATCCATTTTTGGATGTTTTATGTGGCGCCGTTAGGCTGCTGAATTTTCATAAGGGGATTTTCATCTCACTTTTTATTCCCGTGAGATTCATGCTAAATTGGCCACCACTTCATTTTGTCTGGTGTATGTAATGACCATTATTTTAAAATTTCTATAATATACTCTCATTTTTGGGTAGTTACATTTTCATTGTATGACCCTTCTTTCATGGGGTGAACGTTTCGAAAGTTGCATAAATCGGTAAGGGAACCTTTCACACATCCTCTTTTAAAAAGGCGTATTTTGTTATGTATTTTAATTTTCATATTTTTATGTTAGGATATTTTCTTCTATATCCTTATTGATGTAAATTTTATGTCCAAGTGATGATATACCATTTTTTATATCATCAAATATTTTTATTAATTTTAAAGTGACGTCGTTAGGCTGTCGAATTTTACCATGTGAACTTTTTAACCCAATTTTAATTTCCATGGGTTCAACATGTAGTTATTGAATATGTCATCCTTTGAATATGTGTAAATTACCTTTGATTGTTTTACACTAAATATCCACTTATATTGGGTGTATTTATATTTCTCACACATAATTTTGAGATTGATTTATCCTTAATTTAAGGATACCTTCTTTATAAGGGATTTCATCTCACTTTACATTTCTATTGAGACTTCATTGTTTTTATGCACCAATTCACCCTTATATGGTGTATATAATGTCCTTTGGAATATTATATCCTGAATAAATTTAGTCTCATTATATTATAAATTTCTGATTAAATGTTATTCCTCAATTATTTCATTCAAGTGTCTCTAATTTTCGTAAAAACCCTTTAACTAAAATATCACTTTAAATGTTTTAATGATTTGTTATTATTAATATCCATGTTTTCAAAATGGTTTTAAGGATTTATTTATATGGATATTAATGGTTTAAAATGTTAAAATCTTCAAGGTGTTATGGGACACTTTTATATAAAAATAACTTTATTAAATGTTTTAAATGGTTTTGAAAATGGTTTTTTTGAATGGATTCATTATTTCAATATCTTAAAATGTTATATTGTTATTTCAATGTGGGAATGTTATCTTTCCTTTATGCTTAAGTTATGTTCTAGGATTATGTTTTGTTCCATGGGCATTTTTTATGAAAACGTGTGGTTCCGTGATAAACTAAGGGCGGGTGAGCCCGATATAGCTCTCCAATGCATTGGGTAACATGAAGCGGTTAAACGCTATGGTTTCTCCGAAGAGATTTAGGGAATATACTATGATGGTTATTCCAAACGTAACCATGAGTGTTACTCCCTATGTAAGAATGTTATGAATTCATCAAGTTACCTTTATGTCTTATGATTTCTCTGATTTATTCATGATTTGATGAGGTGTGTTAAAATGCTTATGTTTTATGAGTAAAGTATGATTTCATACATGGACTAATGTTTTCATTTCGTACTTTTATATCCCTTGCTGAGATTTTTATGCTCATCGCATGTTTTTGAAATGTTTTCACAGGACATAAAGTTGAATAGGGTCAAGGATGGGATGAACGAAATGTTAGGTTGTCTAAAACAAGAAACTATACATGACTCTTTTGTTCAAGAGTTTTTATTTTTGTGAAAAAATTGAAGCTGAGTAGTTGTGTCTACATTGTAATCTTTGAGATGTAATAGTTATGTCCTAATTCTCTAAAACTCTAAACCTTAAAAGATCCTCAATGGTAATTAATCATTTAATTCAATAATAAGTAATGTTTAAGGTTGGTTCCTTATAGTTGTTATCAAAGGACGGTTTAGATAACTTTAGAGGTTAGTGTGTTAAGTTACAAGTTGTGTATAACCACAATGGTTATTATATTAGATAGAGTCATTGTTATTTTTTAAGTTTAAAATGAGTTTGAGATAACTTGGATAAGTATATCTTAGTGTTTATCTTTTGCTTTAGTACATAATGATTTTTTTGATATACTCACACTGACATTTCTGGTTTTAGTAAATGGATGGATCTAGCAGACACCAAAGTTACAATGGGTTTGAAGGAAAATGTGGTGGTCCTCTGATTAATAGACTTGATGAAATGGGGGATTCAATGAGAAATATCATGGTTATTCTAAACCAACTATCAGGAGTCATGATCAACCACTTCATCCTTGGTGAGTTCTCTAATGCATCATGTAAGAGAGAACCAACTCGACATGGAAGTCCAGGTAATAATTATAAAGGTAACAATTATGGTTTATATGATCCTTACATTTGAGGTAATTATGGGTTACTATACGTTATGATGGAATATGAACGACATGAGATAAACATGAGGTTAAATTATATTATGATTATTTTTTAAGATTTTATCTCATTTTGGGGAATGTTTTAAGAATTATATAGTTTTGGATAAAGGACAACACACAGACCGTGTGACAACCCGTCGCGTCAGACAAAGCTGCGGGAATCGAACCCACAACCAAAGTGAGACTGGTATTTATCACCTACCACTGTACTACGTGAAGTCCCTGGTTAGTTTGACTAATTGTTTTTTTAGTTAGATGATTTTAGGAATAAAGAGTAAGTTGATTTTGGGTTATCTATGGAAATTATAAACCTATCATGGAGGATATGTGATTAGGTTAATTACTTTTCAGTATGAGACTTTAAGAGTAATTGATGTTATTTGGAGATAAATGTTAAGGTTTATCATGGAAGACTACGTGATTAAATCCTTCAGAGATTTGGGTTTCAGTCTTAGTTGTTATTACTTTGAAGAATTTTATGGATAGATGTCTATTGAATGGTCTTTGTTGAACTTTGGGTATTTTTTGACAAATTTTGGAGATTAACAATAGATTTTTTTAAAGGATTATCCTTTTTGGGTATTATCTGATCTCATACTAACCTTTTTTGTTTAATTTGGGTTAAGGTATAAATACATGGGAAGTATATAATTCTCTTTTGGGGATTAGGTGATGCTCTAGAAGTTGATTATAGTACTCTTAATGCGAACAAGTCTTCCAAAATACTCGTCTTTTGAAGAAAATATGAGTTTGATTAAGGAATCTAGTAAAAGTTGAAATTCTACGTGACAAGTATGTATATTTCATTATGATTTAGTTAAGCTCAAAAATAAATTCCTCAATTAAGAGTAACTTAAAACAAAAATGTTTTCTGTTAACTTTTCCTACTGGGGAATCGAATACCATTTAACCCATCACATGTTTGTGATTTTCTTATGGTTAACTTTCTCCTAGACATGTTTACTATCACTCTCAATTAGAACATGACCCTTTGTTTCTTCCTCCATATCCATATTTTCATACATGGAATCCTAGTATGGGTTAAATCGGGTGACATTTGTACTTCTCTCCCATTCTTTTAAAGTGATAGTTTTACTGACTCTTGTTCTGATGTGGGATTTTCAATGAAGTTTCGAAGCCCAATTTTAAAATTGGGAGGACGCAATTCCCAAATGGGGGGAAGGATGTAACACCCTAGGTAAATAAAAAATATGAAATTTTCATATTTATCCATATTTTTGAATAAAATATTAATATTACTTTAAAGGGAAAGCTATGGTCGATGGCGTACCCAATACGCAACAACGAGTTTCTTTGAAATCTTATGTTGCACTCTAATAATAAAATAGTATTATTTTAAATGTTAGTTAATGCCTAGCCATTGTAATGGTAGGAATGAATGGAACTAACTACAAAATGATTATATATGTTTGTCAAATATTTTTACTTTTATCCAATAAATGTTAGAGGCTTAAAATGCAAATGAATCCAATTTTAAGCATAAATCTTGTAATATTATTTAAAAGGTCGATTAACCGCCTTTTGATGGATAACCATTTTTAAATATATTTTTGAAAATTTTATATGTTTTATTTGATAATATAAAATCCTTATTTAGAATATGGACATCAAAATTTACTTTGTGTAAATTTTTGTTATTTTTCCAATAAAGATCATTTTTAGTGAAAATGTTGCATTTTAATTCAAAACCTCCTTTTAATATGATTTGTTTATATGGATAGATTATCTTTTTAATTGAGATTAAAGTTTATTTATAATATATTTTTACCATTTAATACAATGGTGGTCATTGGAATTAATTTCACTATGAAATTGGACTTGAACTAGTGTCAATATTTTAATAGATATTGTTTCTTAAAAACACACTATTTGTTTTGACAACGGGAATGAATTATTAAATTAATTATTGCAACTTATATATTTTGAATTTTTTTAAAATAGACATCATTTTTGAATTCGGAAAATCAAATATAGCTTAGGGTGAATTTTTTGTATTTTTCTGAAAAACTTCAATTTTGGATGAATAGTGAAACCACTAAGTGGTAGTTAATGAAACTGATTTTTTTCATTTAAATGAAACTTTACCACTTCTGTGATTTGATTTTCAAAAATCCGACATACATGGTTTTCATTAGTAAGTAAAATGTGATTAAATAAGATTAAAATAATTTTTTTGGTGAATAGTAACTTTTACGTTTTATTAATCGCGATTAAAGGTGATTAGTGTAATTTAAGGTAAAGATAATGTTATAATAATATGAAATGACATTGAAACATGTCCTACCCTTATTCGATGAGTCATGGTAGACCAATACAATCCATGGTTCAACTTGGGGACCCCATGGAGACACTTTGGTTGGAAAATGACATTAATAACCTTTAATTTAACGTTAACATTAAAATATCACAAACCTGAATTGTTTTACTAAAACAATTTTTACATGGGGTTATAGAAGTAATATTTTTTACTATAAATATTAATTAGAAACCTAAAAATATTTCCTACATCATGATATTTCTTTATAACTTCTAGACATTAAATAAATTATTATATTTATGACACCGTGATGCTGCAGTGATTACCTCCTAAATGAACTATTTAAATAAAATGAGAAGATAGGGTGAAATATAAGTCTTACACTTTTCAAAAACCTATTGGATGGGTGTATTTAGAAACCTTATCACCTTATCCTCGAAATATATCCTTTTGGGACCTTTAAAATTCGAAAAGCATTTTATAATAAAGTAATAGTTTATAACTTTCCAAGAGTGCCCCTCCTCTTCTCTTATAAAAGGCCCCCACCTCTACCACCTTACCCACACTTCTCAAGCCTTTGGCTCGGCCAACCCCTGCCCATTTCATATCTCCACACCCCTATATTCATCATTTAAGCCTCACATTTGGCAGAATTCTCTTCAAGAAACCCTTTTGGTTCAAACCAAGAGGAGTTACCCGATTTAAATGTAATGTCTTCACTTGTGTTATTTTGTGTTATTTTGTTTCTACAAACCCCTAAAATATTTTTATTCCTTTATTTTGTAACAATACCAGTATATTAAATATACTAGGATGTTTTTATATGAAGGATTAGAGTTATACTTACACACACCTCCGTCTAATGGTTAAAGAACATTATGTTTCTGTGGATGGAGAATCACTACCTCACGAAACGATGATTGTTCAATCTTCTCTTAACACCTTTCATGGTGGCCATTATGATGTCACTGTATTTTATATATGATATATATGTTATTTATGTTTTAAATATTCTTCTGTATTTTATATTTAAGACATACATTTATGCTTTTCATGTTGTGCAAATGCGATAATTTCATACGAGGAAGTGTGGACTACCGCCCCCTCAAGTGATGTGACTCATTCATGAAATACATGGAATGTATAAAAAATGAAACTAATAAACATATGTGACCTATAAAACATATATATTATACTGGAATTATAATATATATATCTCTCAATTATTTTTAATTCCATTAATATGTCAAAGAAATTAATGTAGCGTTCATGCGTACGTACGGTCTACCGTCTCCATGAACGGTGCATTTCATTTCTTTTTATCTCCAAATGTTATTGAATAGTATAAAATGAATATTTAGTGGACATATAGGATATTTAAATAATTAATACTATTAGGGAGATGATTTACTTATAACTACATGGACAATCATTTTCAAAGAGGTTCATCTTTTACTCATGTACCAAACATCGACAACAATGTCTGATATGAACTCACATTATTAACCAATTATTATAACATTATAATATTTGATATGAAATGAATAATAATATTCAAAGGAGGACCTTAAGAAATTATAAATTGGAAAAAGTTTATTATTCAGGAATATAAAGATACGAACAAGAGAAGTCGGACTTGAGGTAAGAGATCCTACCTCTCTCTTTATTTTTAAGTACTCTTTTTATGTAACTTATTTTAAGCTCCTATTTCTTATGTTGGGGGATGTTATTTTATATTACTCTTTATGTAAATTTTATGTTAATATAATTAGAGACCCTATTTTATCTCATCAATCCATTTTTGGAAGTTTTATGTGGCACCGTTAGGCTGCCGAATTTTCATAAGGGTATTTTCATCTCACTTTTTATTCCTGTGAGATTCATGCTACATTGGCCACCATTTCCTTTTGTGTGGTTTATGTACTTCCCATTATTTTAATATTTGTATAATATAATCTCATTTATGGTTAGTTAAATCTTCATTTTTTGACCCTTATTTCATGGGTTGTACGTTTTGAAAGTTGCCTAAATCGATAAGGGAACCTTTCACACTCCTCTTTTAAAAAGACATATTTTGTTATGTCTTTTAATTTACATATTTTTATGTTGGGATATGTTATTATATTTTCTTTATTGATGTAAATTTTATGTCCAAGTTATGAGATACCATTTTCTCTCTCATCAACTAATTTTATGAATTTTAAAGTGACGCTGTTAGGCTGTCGAATTTTACCAAGGGAACTTTTTAACCCAATTTTGATTTCATTGGGTTCAACATGTAGTTATTGAATATGTCATCCTTTGAATATGTGTGAATAAAATTTTATTGTTTTACACTTAATATCCACTTATATTGGGTGTATTTATATTTTTCACACATAATTTTGAGATTGATTAGTCCTTAATTTAAGGATACCATCTTTATAAGGGATTTCGTCTCATTTTACATTTCTATTGAGACTTCATTGTTGTAATGAACCAATTCACTCTTATATGGTGTATATACTGTCCTTTGGAATATTATATCCTGAATCCATTTATTCCCATGATATTATAAAGTTCTGATTAAATTTTATTCCTCAATTATTGTATTCAAGTGTCTCAAATTTTGGTAAAAACCCTTTAACTAAAATATCGCTTTAAATGTTTTAATGATTTGTTCTTATTAATATCCTTGTTTTAAAAATGGTTTTAAGTATTTATTTATATGTATATTAATGTTTTAAAATGCTAAAAGCATCAAAGTGTTATGGGACACTTTGATACAAAAATCTCTTTATTAAATGTTTTAAATGGTTTTGTAAATGGTTTTTTTGAATGGATTCATTATTTCAATATCATAAAATGTTATATTCTTATTGCAATGTGGGAATGTTATCTTTCCTTTATGATTAAGTTATGTGATATGATTATGTTTAGTTTCTTGGGAATAGTTTATGAAAACGGGTGGTTCCGTGATAAACTAAGGGCGGGTGAGCCCGATATAGCTCTCCAATGCATTGGGTAACGCGAAGGGGTTAAACGCTAAGGTTTCTCCAAAGATATTTAGGGAATATACTGTGATGGTTATTCCAAACATGACCATGGGGGTTTCTCCCTATATAAGAATGTTATGAATTCCTCAAGTTACCTTTATGTCTTATGATTTCTATGATTTATTCATGATTTGATGAGGTATGTTAAAATGATTATGTTTTATGAGTAAAGTATGATTTCATACATGGACTAATGTTTTCATTTCATACTTTTATATCCCTTGCTGAGCTTTTTATGCTCATCCCAAGTTTTTGAAATGTTTTCACAGGACATAAAATTGAATAGGGTCAAGGATGAGATCACGGAAATGTCAGGCTGCCTAAAATAAGGAACTAGTAATGAATCTTTTGTTCAAGAGTTTTTATTTTTGTGAAAAAACTGGAAGCTGAGTAGATGTGTCTACATTGTAATATTTGAGATGTAATAGTTATGTCTAATTCTCTAAAACTCTAAACCTGAAAATATCCTCAAAGGGAATTATTCATTTAATTCAATAATAAGTAATGTTTAAGGCTGGTTCCTTACAATAGTTTTGTAGTCTTTGTAAACTAGGTGTATATTTTAAATTCAAATTACCTTTTGGATATAAAATTCAAAAGGTATTTTCTATGAGAACAATATTATTTCCCTTAGCATAAAAATTCATATCAATCATAAAAAATATCATATAATCCTATGAGAAAATAAAAAATAAAAAATGGGTGTGCATAAATTCTCATTAAGGGTTAATTATAATGAAAGAAATAATTAATCAATGAGAATAATAAATATGGAAAGGTAAATAATTAAACATACATGAAATGTAATCAATAAACTGAGAAAAAAACTACATCTATATATTTTTTTCCTAGTGAAAATCTATTGGTTAACAATAAATGGAAGCTAAATTAATGTAATGCTAAATAACTTGTAAATCATTATCTTAGGCCTCATGGTATCTCTAAATTCAAGACTTTTCATAAGACAGTTTAATAATTTTTGGTAAAAATCCATTTAATTTTTTCAACATTGTAATCTCATGAGACTACTAAGGAATCAAGGGTCTATCTATGACAACAACCCACTCATGTTTGTATTTCCAACGCATTCCTCAAATATCAAATAAATTATTTAATAAGATATTTTTAAATAAAACTGTCCCATGCCACTCTGAAACACTTGAATCATAAGTCCCATGATGGAATAGAATTTAAAAAAACATTAAATAACATGATAATTAATAAATTCATAATATGATATGTCAAAGGGTCTATATATACACCTCATAGAAGAATGTGAGACTATAACACAAAAAAGTTCCCTAATGAAAGGGTATTGAGATAAAGACCTTTACAACGATCATTTAATTAATCAAATAAATTGATTATGTGTATTCCTTGAAAATACATATAAAAATATTTTAGAAAAATTAGGTGAAAATTAGAAGTAATTTCACACGTAACCATAGCATGACATAATTGAAAAAATAAAAACTTAACCCAATGAATGAAAATTTAGTTGAAAAATCCCTCAACACTTGTAATTAGTTGAGTCATATACCCCATTAAATTAATAATTTCAAATTAAATATTTAAAACTATAAAGATAATGAGATTCATAATATTATATATATATATATAAGGGAAGTATACATACACCACACATAAGAAATAAGTAGTTAATATTTCATATATCTCACAAAATTAAAAGTGAGACGAGAAAATCATTACCTCAGGATTCCCTTTAGCTTTTCATACATTAACCTCCTTTATAAAGCATAAAAAATGTTTTAATTAATTAAATTAATATATATATATATATATATATATATTAATATATCATGTATGATATTTTTATAACAACTTACTACCCATTAATTTATAATATTTCATGATTCCACTGTTTCGGGGGAGTTTGTTTCATGATTTTCACGGTTGGTTTATTTGTGTATATTTATGGATTTCTATGTAGATTTTAATTAAAATTTAATTTGTATAACTAAATTGTATTATTGATTATATATAAGTTTAAATGAGACCATTTTTCATTTTTATTTCATATATGAATATGATTCATTTGGTAAAATGTTAATTATAATTTGTTTGTTTATTTTGGTTGGTTTTTTGAATACCATATAGTAGTTTCATTTTTTTACTATTATGAGTTTATATTAATTTAAGAACATGAAATAGATTATTATATACTAATTAAAATATTATTTAACCATAATAAAACTTTTATGACTATCAATAAAGGTAGTAATGGAAAATAAACAAAATCATTATTCATGGGGACAGTTAATTGGCATAATCTGTAAAATAGTTGTAATATCCAGGATTTTTACATGAATTATTTTCAAATATTATATGAGTTTAATCAAGACCAAAAAATGAGATAGAATGTGATTATGAAGTCTAATGTTCCCGGGATAAATGTTTGAAATATATTTAATATATTAAATAGCGTGCATTAGGGGTTTTCCTAAAATAGTGAAATAAATTTTAAACAGTTGCCCAAATTAGAAATATGAGGGTACTATTGCATTCAAAGTAGTTACTTTACCTTAGATGAGGCCTAACAGCAGTCGTCATGGGTCGGCTGTGAAAGATAGTTTTTAGACATTTAAAGAATAATATAAATTAACGTTTTATTTTATTTTAATGTTACAATGACACATAGACATGTTTATTTTTAATAAAATTATTAGAAAGAACCCTAGGTTAGAATTCATAATCCAAGAGAAATACCTGGAAGACCTAGAGAAGTGTCTTAGAGAAACATCTCGGTGGAAGACGATGAGATAGAGGATCATGATTGCTCCTGACGGATTTCCATCAGTAATGAATCCTCAATAATGAATGATCTAAACACCAAGTAGGGAATTGTGATTTTGATTCCTTCTATACCATTCTTGGATTTAACAATGAATACAGATTAACCCACGAATAGGTTGACCCTTGATTCGACTGTTCTTGCGGGAGGGTTTTGATTGTGGGCATTGTTTGGGGATGATTATGATTTTCATTTTCTTATTATCTTTATCATTCTTATGGAATGGATCAAGGACAGAAATGAACAATACCTAAGGTTCATTCCTTGGGTTGTTCAATTGTGCTCTTCTCCCCAATATTCTTCATATTATTCATGTTCTTCTCATTCCTCTCATTCTTCATGGATTATGAACAGACGATCCTTGCACCTTTTTTTCTTGGATAAACGGTCTGACATCAATGATCCAACCTCGTGAAGAACAAGAAGAGCTGTGAAGAACACAATGACAAATGGATCATTTTATTTTGGGAGATAACATTCTTCGAGTAACATTCCAGCAGATGATATGAATCAGTTTTTGGAGTCGATTAGTGGCCTGAAACCTACCGATTTTATGTTTCTATAGTGATATAACCTAATATCTATAGTTTAAAGGTGAACAGATCATTGGATCGAACACCGAATAATCAATCGAGGCATGCAGAGTAAGAACCAGTGTTCTAGAAAATTCTTATTTCCACAACATGTATAATGGAATATGTGACATGTGGGACCCATTCAGCCGAAGGTCAGGTTTTGGGTAGCAGAGAAGATTCACATGACATGTGACACCTGTCACATAGTGTGTGGTCCCTTCCATGAGGCCCGATGTGTATCTCCGGAGTAACACGAACATGGGGTGGAGTACATGACTTGCCTACATGGCATGTTCCCCAACACATGGCCAGACCCAGACCAGATACATGGGTTACATCATGTACTGGTACACAGGCATGCGAACATGGGTTGACACCGTGTCATAGCACACAACCATAGTACATGGGTGGACCCTAGATTGTAGGACACGACGTGTGAGCCATTCTATGCATTGTGTATACTACTTCTACATGACATGTTCTGATAAAATAGGCTATTGAAAACGGGAAGAACCCGGAGTCATGGGACACAATGTGTGACCCTAATACACACTATGTACCCATTCTTACATGGATTAAATCTCATCTCAATGATATATCAGAGAACATTCATTATTTGTGGTTCCATTTCTTGTTCCTCTTAAGGTTATTGGGTATCATTTTCTATTCATAAGAGTATGGACCCTTCAGCCGGATTTTACGAGATATAGTTAGGAATCCCATCTAAGAGGCCCAGAGCAAGATGGTATATCCATTATTGTACCCTAAGTAGAATATTTGTATCAGCATGACCAATCTTACTTAATGTGGATCCTCTACTTAATAGGTGAATCCTGATGAGTCGTGGTATCACCCTATGGCCTTAGTGGTGATCCCCATCTATGTATCATGATCTTCCCCACTCATGGACTGAGTACTCAAGGAGAGAGTGTATCATCTATGTCTTCAAATCGATTGGTATATCTCTCTCTTGACGGTTCCCAATTAATATTAGTTTTTGGGAGGATATCATCAGTGTTATCAGACTCAGGAGTGTGTGATCCCAAATGAGTTGCTTTCTGGAATCTTCAAACAGAATCTCTATTGTTATTATGCGGTAGTTGTGACTTACCTCTAGATAATGGGTTAGGGTTTTATTATATCTTTATATGTTCTTCTTATATGTATTTTATACATATAATGTATAGATCTCACTGTACCTCTACTTTGTTTATTTCCTTGTGGTTTCAGGGTGTCCAACTGAGTGTTGTTGTTGGGACCAGTTTGTGTACGAAATTGTATTTATTTCCAATAGTTGTCAATGCTGGAAAAAGGAGATCTAATTTTAATGGAGGTTTTTTGAATTAATTATTCCAAGAGAAATGTTATGGACTCATAGTATTGGATTCCACGCTTGAACAATTCTCCATAATGGAAAATCAGACAATTTTTGCATTGGTCCAATTTTCAAAATACATGTATCAAAGTTGATAAATTGTTTACAATAATGAATATAGTATATCTTTCATCTATTTGGGGATGAATAGTTCTTTGGAATTCACATTCCAAAATTATTAGAAGAAGAGGAGGAGTTCATGTAATATTTCATTATTTCAATAAATCAATGGACCAGCTTGAAGAACTTTTGACTCTGAGTTGCTTGAGAAAAATAAGATGATGCTTTGCTGATTTTTCTTTCACAAATATCATAATTTTTGAGATCTTGGGTTGAAATCATTATGAAGGAAAGGGGGGAAATTTAATTCAAATCATATTCAGTTTTGATTGAAAATAATGGTGTTTCTGGATGACAGGGAATTTGTAGTACTTTCCGTTGCAAATCTGATGATTCTAAAGGTGGTCATTCAAATACTAAATATCACGACATATAAGGATTATGATGAAAGTATCTGATTGTTGAATAAGAAATATGACAGTGAAAAAGCATGGGTGTTCTTGCCGAAGTGGGTTTTTAAAAACTAAACAGTGTGAAAAATAACGAACGAAATCGGGAAAGGAAGAGAAATGTAGAGCACATGACATGGACCGTATACCATTTCTGAGAAGGGTTCTCAATAGCATACCAGGGAACAGGAACAGTATACAGGATAAGTCTATGAATCCAAAAATGGTTCGAAGAAGAAGGTCAAGCGGTATGCGGATGGCTTATCGTTGGCAGAGGAGATCAACCGCAAAGGAGCAGAGGAATTACGCGGACTGGGAAGGAAAAAATGATACGCAGATGGCGTGCGGTTCATGAAAATAGATGGATTATGCAGACCTGTAGGCTTTCCGTATTTGAAGGATAATTTAATGAAATAGACACATAGTATACGATGACGGTCTACAATAGGAGGATCGTAGTACATAGTAGAGGCTCATAGTACGGGGATGGAGTTCAGTATGCGGTGAAGATTGTCCCACATTGAAAATTTGGGTAGAATGAATTAGAGAAATTTTTGGAGTTTATTTCCTATATAAGGTGTGATAATCCAATCCTTGTGTGTGAGATATTATCATTAGTGAACATCTTTCACTTCAAAAAGAAATTTGGTGAAGCCCGAAAGTGGTTCCTGAGGCAAATTCTGTGTAAGAGAAGTGGTTCGTGTGAAATAAATTTTAATGAAAGTTCATTTAGGGATTCATAACCTGAAAAGGAAGTCTAGTATATAGAGGATGAATTCTGGTAAGTGGAGGATGAAGTCTGGTACATGAAGGAAGAAAAAGTATTATGATGAGAAAGCTTGAGTACTCAGAAGCATAGGTAGTCTGCAAATAGAAATAGTTTGCAGACAGAGGGTGGTTCGAAAAAGTAGGGTTGGTATACGGATGCAGAACAGGCACAATATGCGCAAGTAAAGAAGGATTTGTATGTAGTTTCGATATAGTATGTGGAGCAGGCACGATACGCGGTTCCAGCACAGTATGTGGAGTAGGTGTAGGTACGCGGAGTAGGTATTGTATACAGAGAAGTCGCAGTACGCTAAGTAGGTGCAGTAAGTGGAGCAGCTGCGGTACATAGATTATGCACGGTACATGGAGAAGGTGTGTTACATTGAAAAGAATAAGGGACAGTATGTGGAGGAGAGATGATTCATGAAGAGGTGATCTACTAACCATACCCGGTATAAAAATCGCGAAGGAGCAAGGTGGTTCACCTTTAGGAACAAGAGAATAAGATGAATTCTGGCTATTTTAGACATGATTATTCAAGCCATATTAACTATGATGATTCTCAAATGATCTGGTTCTAATTATTTTTACAATCAATAAATGAGGTTCGTTATTCTATAAATAAGTAGAAGAAGTTTTATTGCAGTTGGATTTGCACTGAAGAAGTAAGAGAAGAAGATTGTGCAGTTTTCAAGATTGCTGCTGGGAAATAAGAAGAGGGTTACATGCATGCTGCTAAGAAAGTCGCTATTGAAGAGTAAAAGATCAAGAAGTACTATAAAATCTAATATGTCTAAACAGGTGGAAGACTCTATTGGTTTTCAAAACCCTATTCAACAGGGAGAATATTTTCTTGGGAGGAAGTATAAAGAACTAGTAAGGAGTTGCATGATTTACTAGGTCCTCACCGGTTCAAGGAATAGGTTTTTTTACCTCCCCCCTCCAAAGTGTAGGGACCCACAATGACCATAGTGTTGTTTTCCTAGATAACCCACTGTAACAACATATCTCATTATAGTGGAGAATCCATGAACTATTCATTCCCATGCATGGTAAGGATGTAGGTTCTATTATTAAGTGGTGAACCTTGTAAAAATATTGTATGCATTTTTTTAATACTTAAATATTATTGAATGTGATAGGGAAAATAGAATAAGAGAATCAAGATCCTAACAGGTCAAGAGATACAAGGATAAAAAGTTGGAATTGGTTCAAAAAATTCCCCAACACTAATTATTCCTCCCCCCTAAATTTTAGGAATACCCCAAAATGGTCCTCTCAATTGGTATCAGAGGGATATGTTCACCTATGTTGGATTCTCTACAATATAAGTTATTCTGTTTTAAAGACCTGGGTTTCTTTCCTAAGTTTTCAATAAATTTCACTTTCAATGAAGATTCATATATCTCTGAACAAATGTCCATATCTACCAATACCATGATAAACGTGAAAAATAATGAGAAGATAAAGTGGAAGATAAAGTCCCTCTTATCAAAATAAGAGGAAGTATATGGATCTCCATACCATGCTGAAAAATAAGGCATATCAGACATAGAATGTAATGATAAGGTGGATCAAGTTCCCACCAAAAATATGGACATCCTTCCTACCCCAAGTGACCATGAGGTATGTAATTGTAAATTTGGAAATTATTCCCATGAGAAAAATGTAAGCACAAGTGGTGATGATCAATCTACAAACCCTTAAGAGTTATCAGTTGATATATTAAAAATGATTCTATATAGAATACCAAAAGAAAGTGTCTCGCTTATTTTTGGATTATTTCAATTCATACAAGATGATATCACCCAACTGGTAGAAGAAAATGTTGTTTTGGAGAAGGTACTACAATAAAAAAATTGTGAATGTTTAAATCTCTCAAGACAATTTGGATCTTTTGAAGTAAAAAAGAGAGAATTTAAATTTAGTTCCTCCAAATGGATCAAAGAAGTTGAAGAAAGGAGGGAGTTAATAAGACACTGGAATAAGAGATCCATACACTTGAGAAAAAACTGAAAAAGGGAAATGAAGTCAAGGAGTTATATTGGGAAGAAAACTCCAAGAAGATCAAAGAACATGACTCTTTATTACAAAAAAAGTGAAGATGTTTGAAGATGAAGTTGAAATATTAAATAAGGATTTTTAAGAGAATATGACTATGATTGAAGACCATAAATTCATCCTCAATAAGATATGTCTAGAATTGGAATCTCAGTTGACCAATCTCGGGAAGAAACTTATTGAGTCTCCAAAAAAGAAGCGAACAGTAGCTAAAGGAACTCAATGTTTCGTAGAGTATTATACTATCAAAATACCTCCTACATGTGATAATAATATAATGTATTTACTCAATAATCTATCACAAGCAGCTGAGAATAAGGTACCATCCATACCAACTTGTACTAATGTTTCTAAATTTGTTTCTATAAAAAGTATAGGTTGGAAGAAAAATTATAAACAAGTATTAATGTAGAAAAGAGAGGAGATACCTATCACCATGGCCAGGGTGAATTTGAAGAAGAATATGGATGATATCTCCCCACATAAAATAAAAAATATCAAGAATAAGCCTCAGCAAACTTATAAAGAAGACATCAAGAGGTCAAGGCTTGTTGGTCAATGCTGGTGTTATAATAGATTTGGGAATTATACACTAGAATGTTGGTACAATCCCTTAAATGTAAAATCATAGAAAAATACCATCTCAAGGGGGAGAAATATATTGATAAAGAAGAAACATCCACAAGTCCAGAAGCATCTGTATACCATAATCATATTTGGAATTTCAGATAACATATGTGATGTATGCAATAGGAGTGGTCACATGAATGGTGCATGTTCATCTCAACAAGTACCCAAATCTGATAAGAAAATAAGATCATGGGATCTGGATAAGAATAAAGAATAATCCTTGGGAAGTCATCAGAATAATGTTGTAAAATCCATGTCTCCCAAGAAGACTCCAAGGAGGAAATCTGAGAAGACCTTGGATTCTAAATCCACGAAGGTGAAGGGTGGTGCATCAAAAATAATTACTAAGAAGGATTTCACTCAAAAGAATCTATGTGGAAGATCCAATATTGATTCCTCAATGCCTAATGATGTATTGGTTATCCTTATAGAATATTTGGAAAGGTTGAGAAAAATAGAAGATTCATAGGCTAAGGCTAGTGAAAAAATCAAAAAGAATATTCTACATGAAGACAAAGAATTTATGTGTGTGAGGTGCAACAAGGCTAGACATACTGTTAGAGAATGAATTGAATTCATTCCTTCCCAAGAATAATTCCTCTAGAGGATGAATGTTTCACTAGGAGACTCTACTAATTTAAAAGCTCTTGAAGAAATATTATTCACACACAAAGAGATAGAAGAAATATTGAGGCCCACACAATCACAGTTAGCATTAAATATCAGTTTTGATGGTATATATAATGGAACATTTGGGTTGAGAAAATATTCTCAACATTGTTGTTCACATTGACGAAGCCAGGATGATCCACCTTATTCCCTTAAATATTTTTTGTGTTGTATTTTTTATTTTAATATATGTAATTTAAGGTGAAGTAAGCTCTTAGGGGGAGAAACTGAGAATCAGTGATGAGAATTGTTCCCTTGAGGGGGTTAAAAGATTAAGAATCTACCATAGTTATAATTTCGACTAGTATCAACTTTAGTTGGTGTCAAATTCAATTACTCTGAAGATTGTTTGAAGACCATGTAATTGGAAAAGGTATTTTATTTATCAATATTTTATCCTGGGATACTCAAAATAATGATCATTATACAAAATGAGAGTAACTAAATCAATCTATGACATAAGAAGAATGGAAGTTCCCCAATGTCAATTATCCAGTCTATTGAATTTCAATGTTTTTAATCCATTGGTTGAAGTGAGTGTAGGAGTTTTAGGTTGATTATTTCATATCACACTTATATATAAATCCTGGAATGAAATTGAATGACCCTTAAAGACAAGTACATGATTTCTCATCTCATGAGGTATCATAATCAGTGGGTAATTGACAACTTTTTTTTCTAAATCAAATCCTATTGTTTTCTACATCGAGGATGGTTCAGGTAGACTTAAAGTGAAATAATGGATGGCACATTTCATAAGTTTGGATTGATACCCTTTTCCCATGAACATTGTATTTATTGTAAATAAGGGTGAGGGAAGTGAAATTAATGTTTAAGGGAGATAGAGAAGTGAAGGGGATAGGGAAGACTCACATTGACACATTCATTTGAGAGAACCTGAAGGTATTGAAAAAAAATATAAAGGGGGGGATTTTTTTTGAACACTTTCAGTATGAAGTTGTATTTTTTGTCAACTGTTTTCAATGCTGGTCAAAGGAGATCCAAATTTAATGTAGTTTTGTTGATGTAATGATGCCTGGAGAAAAGTTATGGATTCATAGAATTGGATTCCATACTTGGAAAATTCTCCATGATGGAAAATCAGACGATTGTAGCACTGGTCTTAAGTTCAAAATACATGTTTCAAAGGTAATACATTATATACAACAATGAATATGGTTTAAATTTCATCTATTTTAGGATGAATAGTTCATTGGAATTAATATTCCAGAAATATTAGAAGAAGGTGAGGAGGTCATGAAATATTTCATTGTTTCAAGAAAGTCATGGACGAGCTTGAAGAACATTTGACTTTGAGTTGCGTGAGAAAAATCAGATGATGATTTTATGATTTTTATTTCACAAATATCAGAATTTTTTATAACTTGTAATGATATAATCTTGAAGGAAATGGGGGGATAGTTAATTCCATTCGTATTAATTTTTTATTGAAAGGAATGGTGTTTCTAGAAGACAGGTATGTAGCAGTACTTTCCGTTGCAAATATGACAATGCTAAAGGATATCGTTGAAATACTAAATATAATTATTGATAAGGCTCATGATGAAAGTATCTAATTTTTGAAGAAGAATGATGACCGTGAAGAAGCATGGGTGTTATTTCCGATGCAGGTTTTTAAGGACTAAATAGTGTGAAGAACGATAAATGAAATCGGCATAGGAAGAGAAACACGGAGCCCATGACATGGACCGCATACCATATCGGAGAAGGGTTCATGGCCACATACCAGGAAGTAGGAATGATATGTGGGAGCAGTCCGAAAAACTAAAAATGGTTCACGGTAGAAGGTTAAGTGGTACGCGGATGTCTTGTCGTTGGCGGAGGAGATGGACCATGAAGGAGAAGAGGATGTATGTAGACTGGGAAGGAAAATATGATAAGCAGATGAAGTGTGGTTTATGACAAGAGATGGAGTATGCGAACCATTATAATTTCGGTATGCGGAAGGACAATGGTACGCCACAGACACACGGTATGCGGTGATGGTTCGTGACAGGAGGATTTCAATATGTGGTAGAGTCTCACAGTACACAGATGGAGTTTTGTATGTGGTGAAGATTATCCCACATTGAAAATTTAGGTAAAATGGGTTAGATAAATTTTCGGAGTTTATTTCCTATATAAGGAGTTCTAATCCCATCATTTAGTGTGATAGATTATCATTAGTGAACATCCTTCACTCCAAAATGAAATTCAATGAATCCCAAAAGTGGTTCACAAGGCAGATTACGCGTAAGTGTAGTGGTTCATGTGAATGAAATTTTGTAAAAGGTTCTTGTAGAGATTCATAACCTACAAAGTAATTCCGGTATATGGAGGAGGAATTCTGGTATGTGGAGTAGGATTTCTGGAACACAGAGGAAGAAGATGCAGTATGCTGAGAAAGCTTAGGTATGCAGAAGCGAAGGCATTCCATGAACACAGAACAGTTCACGGATAGAGGGTTTCTTGTAGAAGTAGGGATAAAATGAAAACGCATATCAGGCATAGTATGAAGAAGCAGAGGAGGCACAGAATGAGGTTCTGGTGTAGTATGTGGATAATGCATAGTATGCGGTTCTAGCGCATAACACGGATCAGGTGTAGGTACGCGGAACAAGCGCTATACACGGAGTAGTCGCAGTATGCCGAGAAGGTGCGGTAAGTGGGGTAGCTGCGGTATGCAGAGAATACATAGTACACAGAGAAGGTGTAGTATGTGAAAGTGAATTATGGATGGTACACATAGGGGAGATGATTCGCAAAGAGGTGATCTGCTAACCATACCTACTACACAGTTCACGAAGGATCAAGGTGGTTCACCGTAAGGAATAAGAGAAGAAGTAGAATTGTGGAAAACTTATAAACAATTATTTAGACCATATTAATTGTGATGATGCTAATCTGGGTTGGTACTCATTTTTTTGAAAATCCCAAAATAAGTTTTGAGGTTCTAGGAAGAAGAAGAATAAGTTTCAGTGAAATTGCTTTTTCACTGAAGAAGTAAGAGAAGAAGATTGTGTAGATTTCAGGTTTGATGTTGGGAAAGAAAAATAGGGTTACTTTCATGCTGCTAAGAAATAAATAAGTGAAGTGTATAAGATCAAGTAGCACTGTGACATCCAACAGGTCTTAGTGGGTGGAAGACTCTATTAGTGTTTTAAACCCTATTCAATAGGGAGAATACTATCTTGAGAGGAAGTTTAAGGAACCAGTAAGGAGCTACAAGTTGGACTAGGTTGTCACCGGTTCAGGGAAGAAGATTGTTTCCCTCCCCCCTCCAATGTTTAGGGACCCACACTTACAAGAGGATTATTTTCCTAGTCAACCCAATGTAACATCATATAACATTATTGTGGAGAATCCATGCAATGGTCATTCCTATGCATGGAAAGGACATATATGCTCTTATTGAGTGGTGAACATTGTAAAAATATCATGTACATATTTTAACTTCTTTCAAATTATTTCATGTGATAGGGAAAATAGAATAATAGAACCAAGATCCTAACAGGTCAAGAGGTACATAAATAAAAAGTTGGAATTGGTTTTAAAATTCCCCAACACTAATTCACCCCCCCCCCCCATTGTTAGGAATATCCCAAACTGGTCCTATAAATTGGTATACTCCCCCCTGCAAGAGCTTTACCAGCATGTGTTGTGTCTTGTGCAGAAGAGAGACCATTTGACAGAGTCCAGGGCAGACCATGACCAGACAGAGCTTTGTGAGTTCAGGTAGTTTGAGGTGGTCCTATAGCATCAAGTAGTATCCCTAGTACCTATTTGTGTAAAGGATGTACTTTCTATATTTTAGTTTACTTATTTTGGTGGGCTTGTATTCTAGCCTAGTTTAAATTACTTCACTTTACATTCCTATCATAAATTGTTGGTTTTTTTACTAGAATGCATGAATTTTGTTCCTTGGTGGTTTTTACATCATAGGATTTGTGTCTTGGAGATGTGTACGTGTGTATAGGTACTTAGGAAATTCCACCCATGTTAGTGATATTCTGTAACGACCCAAAGTTTCATTAATGGAAAATCCTTCTTAATCTTATTAAATGTCTCTTTATATAATTTTTTTTTATAAAATGTCAACTTCATTGGTTTTATGATAATAATTGTGACGGTTACTTTTATAGTCGTTGAACAGTGATCACATGATTAGTATAAATATAGGGCTTTAACACATCCAATTTTACTTAGACAAAGGAAGAGATGGTCTCATCCAGTAGAATTTCCCCATACGAAGCACATTTATTGGAGCTCGGAAAAGAGGTGGTGTCCTTGGGCTTCGCTCTGGACCAAACCCAAGCTGGGCTTCACCATGTCAAGCTCGAACGGGACCATCTACGGGAGAACTTGAAGTTGATAGAAATTACCACTCGAGCGATGTTATCCGAGCCACCCCAAGATTCTGTCACCATTGCACACCTTACACTTAGGTATTATGCGGCTATTTTAAGGAGTTATGTAACAAATCGCTAGTACTATGTTCATGTACATTATTGTTTTGTATATAATAATGAATATAATTTGTTTTCATTATTGATACATTGTAAAAAGTTTTTAAAGTACAAATGGTGTTTTTAATTATTATTTAATTAAGAAATCTATTAAGGTATTTTTGAATTAAATAATATTTTAATAAAATATTATTATTATTATTAGATTAATTTTATTATATATAAATTCTCATATAATTGTATGAATGCAATTATAATTTTTATTAAGGTTTGAAATCCTTTTTTGTCAAAACCCGTGAATTTTAGATAAATGTAGGTTTTTATTTTAAAAGTAAAAATTCACATATTTAGAAAATTATTTAGATAAAATAAAAGTTATTTTTGTAATTAGGATGTCGAAATTATCCAACTGTGAATTTTTCATAATTTTCTCAGACAGTCAAATTTTTGAGTAAAAATTAAATACCGTTTAAATATATAATGTGTTTTATAACATCATAATGACCCAATAGTGACGTAATAAAATACAATAGTCTTTATGTTCGCCCAATATATGTTTTAACATTAAAATAGTGTGATTTTTGTTTTTTTGGCTTACGTTTTTAAGCATTAATGGACCCCTCAAGACATATTAAACACCTTGTCTTTTTAAATTAATTTCCATGGGAGTGTGACTCACCTCCACATAAGCAACCCTAATATTTTAAGAATTTCGGACCTTGACCTTATAAAATATTATTTTCCTCTTCCCTTTTCCAAAAACCATGGGAAAAAACCATGGTATGGTTTGTGGTTTGGATTAATTTAATATAAGGGGTCCCAAACCTAAATAATAATGAAATCCCTCACCTTTCCTATATAAACCAACCCAAGCTACCACTTCCTCCTCACTCAAATCCTTTTAAGTTCATCCAACCTCTGCCCTACTCTCTCTAGAATCCTCCCAAGGTGCCCCAATCTCACAAGAAGCCTCTCACGGGCCTCTCTCTAGCCTTTGGAAGCACACTTCCATGTAAGGGTTTTTCTTCCTTTCTCATTTTGTCCAATTTTATTTAAGTTGTTTTGCCCTTTTAATTTCTATTATTAATGTTGGGGTATGGTTTCTCACCTCCCTAATACTGTACTCTTTATTTTTGAATCATGGTAGACCCATTTCTCTCTCATTTAATGCCTCCCATGTACACCCATTACTATGCCGAAATTCTGAAAGGAACTTCTCTCTCCTCATTCACATTCAAGCAATTATTTTGTATCATGAAACTAAATTCCATTAAAATTATTGGGACGTGTATCTATATTAACTCCTTAATGTCCATTACATTTAAATATGATGAGGAACCCCTTTCTCTCTCATCAACATTTTTTTATGAATTCTTACATCTCGTCGTTACGCTGCCGAAATCACACCGATTTTCTAAGCCAATGCCATTGTGTAGTGAATATCATGCCCATTTCTCCATCAAGGGTGTTCACATTTATGAACATTTACATATTGATTATAAAGTTTCATGTATGAATTTCACATTCCTTTATCATTGAATAAATTATTATTTTTTATGAATCCATGTTTTATGATCCATGTGGCACACTTATGCATGAAATGAAATGTCTAAGAAGGGTGCACCCTTACAGCGCTCTAATGCATTGGGTAATGTATAGTATCATGATACGTCATGTGCAATGAGTGTTGACTCATGATAATTCAATTGCAACGAGGGTTTACTCGTGCTTTATGTTCAATGAGTATTTACTCACGCTCTATGTGCAATGAGCCTTGGCTCATGCTAATTCCATGTTAAGTGTTGTTGCCACATTTCAATGTTATGATTATCATGCTTTATCATGCCTTTATGATCATGTTTCTATTATTCTCTATTGATATTCCTATTGCCTGACATGTATTGTACTCCTCATGTTATTCCATGTGTACTCCCTTACTGGGCTTTATAGCTCACCCTTTTCTTATGCATGTCCTCAGGTTATCCCATGCAATTCTAAGTACGAGGGAATGTAGTGGTCTTGTAAAGGAAGTTTTCAATAAAGATGTTGTATTTCATGTTTTAAGTTTTTATTTAATGATCCTAATCCCCAAAGACACTAAACCTATTGATCATATTTGTTTTATCAAGTGAAGTTTTATGTAATAAATCATGTTTATGTTTGTAATAAAAGCAGGGTTGTCATAGTTAGTATCAGAGGATAGGTTTGGTTATTTTTGGGATTAGGATTAGAAAATCCTAGTAAAGCCTTATATACAAGAGTAAGTACAATATAAACATACCATAGTATTGGTGAGTAATGAGTAAGTGTTTTATCAAGGAAATACATCTATGTCTGGATACGATCATGTAGAGGCGGATCTGGCACAGATGTATCCTAGGGTTAAAACCCGAAAACACCACTTTGAGCTAGACTCGAACAGGAACTGGTACACGACAATGGGCCTTACTGCACTCTTGGTTACGACACTCCTGGGGGATATGTTTTGATAAATTCAAAATCTTAGTATGAACCCTTATTAAGGGAATTAAAAAACCGCCCCTAAGAATATATGTTAGAAAGTAGTTCATGAAAAGCCTTGATTGAAGTCTATAGACTCATGAGTTAAGGAAATGAAAGTTTATTTATAAGTCATCAACTTTTTTCTTTGGATTAACCTTTATGTGTTACCCCCTAACATTCCTTTTATTCCAGCCAATGGCCGGTAATAGGAGGACTCGGGCTAATAACTGATGTGAAGATCAATGTGATGATAGTAATAATGAGATGCCCAATCCAATGGGATCGGGAATCACGAACTTTTTCATACTTCTCTCTCAGCTAACTCAAGCATTGAATAGAAACACGGGTCAAGAGGAACGTCCAAACCCCCCTAAGAAAGAACAAGTCGCTATTGAGAGCTTCATGAGACAAAGGCCTCCTACTTTTAGTGGATCATCTGATCCCACAATCGCTGAACAATGGATCACCTCCATTGAAAAGATCTTCTCCATCCTTTAATGTTCTAAACAAGAGAAGGTTCTCCTGGTGGCTTATAATATAGAGGGTGAAGCTGATCAATGGTGTACAGTGATCAAAAATATGAAGCCTGAGGAGGAGATCGAGGCATTGGAATGGAAGGATTTCCGGAAGATGTTTTTCGATAAATATTTTCCATGCACCCTCCGGCTTAAGATGGAAAGGGACTTCCTTTCCCTCAATAAAAAAGATGAATAATCTGTTGGAGTGTACGAGGAAAAAATCACATGGCTTTCATGATACGCTTCCGGCTTTTTCACTACCCCAGAATACAAAGTTTACCGCTACTTTGGTGGGCTTAAGCCTAGCCTATGGAAAGCATTTGCGATCCGTGAATTCGACAGCTATGAGGAAATTGTCTAATGTGCCCTCAATGTCGAAATGGAGATCGGAGAAGCACAGGGGTATCATGGGGATAAGAAAAATAAGTTGGAATTCAATGCTGGTGGGATGATGGATAAATCCAATGGTGCTAAGAAGATCCAGCACCCCACTTTCCAAAAGTGTAGAAAGAAGCACCCTAGAAATTGCCTTAAAGGGATGAGGAAATGCTTCAAGTGTGGAAGGGAAGGTCACCTAGCTGTTAACTATCAGAAAGAAAGACTTGCGGATACGACAGAAGAGAGGAATGCTCCTTTAAAACCTCAACTCATTGTTCAATGCTACAAATTCAAAGAACCGGGTCATTTTGTAAATCAGTTCCCCAATCCAAGGGTTTTCGGAGGCAACCAACAACCTACAAGGCATCAAAGAATAGATTTTTCCATCACTTCATTCGAAGTGAACCACGAAAACGAAGTGGTGATAGGTATTTTAGTTATTCAATCAAGAATTACGAATGTACTTTTTGATTCAGGTTCTACTCATTCTTTTATATCTTGAAATTTTAGTAGAAGAATCCCATCACCACCACAAATCATGGAAGTGAAGATGTCGGTGAGTACAGAAAATGGGGTAATAATTTCATCCCATGAACATAAGTCCTATCCTATAATAATCTGTGGATTGAATATCCCAGCAAACCTCATCATACGCCCTCTAGTGGAATTTGATGCAATTCTTGGCATGGATTGGCTTTCCTTATATAGAGCCAACATAAATTGTCGGGAGAGGGAAATCACACTCCATATGGAGAATCAACCCCCGATTCTTTACATGTGTAGGGAGTAAGATGAATCCCCTTTAGCTCCATCATCCCAAGTATGGATATTACTGCCTTATGAGCATGCGTATCTGGCTTAGATGATTGAGTCCAAGGAAGAAACCATCCTTGAAGAAATTCCTATTGTGAGGGAATTCGCTGAAGTGTTACTCGAGGAACTGCATGGTCTTCCTCCTAGAAGAGATGAGGAATTCTTAATTGAACTTATAATCGGGGCTTTACCAATATCCAAGACTCCATATAGAATGGCCGTTTAAGAGCTTGTAGAGCTGAAGAAACAACTAGAGTAGAATATGGATAAAGGGTTTATACGCCCAAGTGCTTCACCATGGGGTGCACCAGTCCTCTTCGTCAAGAAGAAGGATGGGTCAATGCGGCTTTGCATCAATTATCGTGAACATAAAAAATCATGATAAAGAACAAGTATACTCTCCCAAGAGTTGATGAATTGTTCGATCAGTTGCGTGGAGCACAATTATTCTCCAAGGTAGATTTGCGGTCGAGATATTATCAAGTAATGGTGAAGAAGAAAGATGTCCCCAAGACTACTTTTCGTATAAGATACGGGCACTATGAATTCATAATAATGCCTTTCGAACTCACTAATGCTCCAAAAATCTTCATAGAAATAATGAATAGAGTCTTTAGAGATTACCTACACAAATTTGTAGTATTCTTTATAGATGGTATTCTATTATACTCCAAAACCAAGGAGGATCACGAGGAACATTTAAAAACAGTACTAGAGACTTTGCGCAAGGAGAGGCTCTATGAAAAGTACAGAAAGTGTGAGTTCTGGTAGAAGGAGGTCTCATTAATGGGTCATATCATCACAAGCAATGGGATATCTGTGGATCCCTCCAAAACAGATGCAATTGAGGGATGGAAGAGGCCAACATCGGTAACAGATATCCATAGCTTCTTGGGGTTAGCTGGATATTATCGATGATTTGTGAGAAATTTCTCACGATTTTCCAAACCTCTTACCAAGATAACTCGAAAGGTAGTAAAGATTTCTTGGAGTGATGAATGTGAAGAAAGCTTCAAGGAGTTGAAAAGGAGGCTTATCACTGCACCCGTGCTCACTTTACCCACAAGTGGGGAACTTTTTATGGTATTCAGTGATGCTTAAAAGAATGTATTAGGCTGTGTACTGATGCAGAATGATAAAGTGATATCCTATGCCTCAGGGCAGTTGAAAATCCATGATCCAAACAATCCTACGCATGATCTGTAGTTGGTAGCAGTGATCTTTGCCTTGAAAATCTGGTGGCATTATCTCTATGGGGAGAAATGTGAGATATATACTGACCACAAGAGTCTTAAATATATATTCACACAGAAAGAGAATAATATGTTCCAGAGAAGATGGATAGATCTCATCAACTATTATGAATGTTCAATCCATTACCACCCAGGGAAATCGAACAAGGTGGAAGATGCCCTAAGTAGAAAGGATCTAGCGATTCTATCAATGATGAGAATTGAGAAGGATCCAATCTTCTTAGACTTGATGTAGATGGACATGAGAATCATAGAGAAGGGAACATTATCAGTCCTTTCACAAATGATTTCTCAACCGTCTCTTTTGTAAAGGTTCAAGGATGCTCAAAAGGATGATGTGGTAATTCAAGAAAAAGTTGGAGATATCGAAAAAGGGAAATCCTCGGAGTTTAATGTTAATGAAGAAGTAATTGTGCGGTTTGGGAAAAGAATACGTGTTCCATCAAGTCCGGAGCTGAAGAAATCACTTTTGGATGATGCACATTGTTCAAATTTCTCTATTCACCTAGGGAGAACAAAGATGTATCGAGATATCTGAGAAATCGTTTGGTGGGATAATATGAAGAAGGAGATTGCTGAATTTACATCAAAGTGCCTGGTGTGTCAATAAGTGAAGGCAGAGTGGCAGAAGTCCAAGTGGATGATGTAACAATTGCCCATACCAGAACGGAAATGGGAGAACATCATCATGAACTTGGTCACCGGACTTCCAAGGACATCTAAAGGCAACAATGCAATCTGGGTTGTTGTGGATCGTCTTACAAAGACTGGACACTTCATTGCTATTAGGGAGGATTTCTCATTGGATCAACTGGCACAGATATATATCAGAGAAGTGGTAAGGTTGCATGGAGTACCACTATCTATTGTGTCTGACCGAGATCCAAGATTCACCTCTATGTTTTGGAAGAGTCTTCAACATGCTCTGAATACTGAATTGAACTTCAGTACGGGCTATCATCCTCAAACTGATGGCTAATCTGAGTGGACTATCCAAAAACTTGAGGATATGTTGAGAGCGTGCTCCATGGACATTAAAGGAGGATGATATCAACATCTTCCTCTGGTTGAGCTCTCTTGTAATAACTGTTTCCACTCGAGCATCCAAATGGCACCATATGAAGCCCTATATGGGAAAGTGTGCAAAACATCGACATGTTGGGATGAGGTCGGAGAACGTAAGATGCATGGACCAGAAATGGTTGAGGAAATGGTGGAGAAGATGAAAACCATTTAGCAACATATCAAGGTAGCCCAGACTCGACATACAATTTATGCAGATAATCATCGATGAGACACTTAAGTTTAAAGTTGCAGACATGGTTTTTCTACTCATATCTTCGTGGAAGAAGGTAATGAGGTTTGGAAAGAAAGGGAAGTTAAGTCCATGGTACATTGGACCCTTCAAGATTCATGATCATTTCAGGGATGTGGCCTATTGACTAGCACTTCCACCCATTATTCCCAAAGTACATGATGTCTTTCATGTATCCCTCTTAAGTAAGTACATACCGGACCCTTCACATGTACTCTCTTCTGAGGTGGTACAATTGGAAGATAATCTTTCTTATGAGGAGAAACCAGTGAAGATCTTAGATCATAGATATAAAGATCTACAAAATAAGACAATGCTTCTCGTCAATGTGTTGTAGAGAAACCACATGTTTGAAGAAACAACTTGGGAATCGGAGGAAATGATGAAGATGAGTTACCCACATCTGTTTTAGTGTGGGAAAAAGAAAATTTCTAGGGTGAAATTTCTTTAGGGGGGAATATTGTAACGACCAAAAGGTTCATTAATGGAAAATCCCTCTTAATCTTATTAAATGTCTCTTTATATAAAATGTTTTTATAAAATGTCAACTTCATTGGTTTTATGTTATGAATTGTGACCGTTACTTTTATAGTCGTTGAACAGTGATCACATGATTAGTATAAATATAGGGCTTTAACACATCCAATTTTACTTAGACAAAGGAAGAGATGGTCTCATCCAGAAGAATTGCCCCATACGAAGCCCATTTATTGGAGCTCGGAAAAGAGGTGGTGTCATTGGCCTTCGCTCTAGACCAAACCCAAGCTGAGCTTCACCATGTCAAGCTCGAACGGGACCGTCTACGGGAGAAGTGGAAGTTGATAGAAATTACCACTCAAGCGATGTTATCCGAGCCACCCCAAGAGTCTGTCACCATTGCACACCTTACACATAGGTATTATGCGGCTATTTTAAGGAGTTATGTCAAAAATCGCTTATACTATATTCATGAATATTATTTTTTTTGTATATAATAATTAATATTATTTCTTTTCATTATTGATACATTGTAAATAGTTTTTAAAGTACAAATGGTGTTTTTAGATATTATTTAATTTTGAAATCTATTAAGGTATTTTTGAATTAAGTAATATTATAATAAAATATTATTATTATTATTATTAGATTAATTTTATTATATATAAATGATCAAATAATTGTATGAATGTAATTATAATTTTTATTAAGGGTTGAAAGTCATTTTTGTCAAAACACGTGAATTTTCAATAAATGTCGGTTTTTATTTTAAAATTTAATTTTCACATATTTAGAAAATTATTTAGATAAAATAAATTTTATTTTTGTAATCAGGACTTCAAAATTATCCAACGGTGAATTTTTCATAATTTTCTGAGACAGTCAAATTTTTGAGTAAAAATTAAATACCGTTTAAATATATAATGTGTTTTATGACATCATAATGACCCAATAGTGATGTAATAAAATAAAATAATATTTATTTTCGGAAAATATATGTTTTAAAATGAATATAATGTGATTTTTGTTTTTTTTTATTACTTTTCAAAGCATTAATGGACCCCTCAAGACATATTAAACACCTTGTCTTTTTAAATTAATTTCCATGGGAGTGTGACTCATCTACACATAAGAAATCCTAATATTTTAAGAATTTAGGACCTTGGACTTATATAATATTATTTTCCTCTTCCCTTTTCCAAAAACCATGGGCAAAAACCATGGTATGGTTTGTGGTTTGGATTAATTTAATATAAGGGGTCCCAAACCAAAATAATAAAGAATTCCCTACCTTTCCTATATAAACCCACCCAAGCTCCAACTTCATCCTCACTCAAAGCCTTTGAAGTCCATAAAAACTCTGCCCTACACTCTCTAGAATCCTCCCAAGGTGCCCCAATCTCCCAAAAAGCCTCTCACAATCCCCTCTCTATCCCATGGAAGGACACTTCCAAGTCAGGGTTTTTCTTCCTTTCTCATTTTGTCCAAATTTCTTTAAGTTGTTTTGCCCTTTTAATTTCAATTATGAATGTTGGGGTATGGTTTCACACCTCCCTCATATTTTCCTCTTTATGTTTTAATCATGGGAGACCCCTTTATCTCTCATTTAATGCCTCCCATGTAAACCAGTTACTATGCCGAAATTCCGAATGGAACTTCTCTCTCCTCATTTACATTCAAGCAATACTTTTGTGTCATGAACCTAAATTCCATTAAAATTGTTGGGACATGTATCTATATTACCTCCTTACTGTCCATTACATGTAAATATGATTAGGAATCCCTTTCTCTATCATCATCCTTTTTTATGAATTCTTACGTCCCGCCGTTACGCTGCCGAAATCGCACCGATTTTCTAAGCCAATGTCATTGTGTAGTGAATACCATGCCAATTTCTCCATCAAGGGTGTTCACTTTTATGCACATTTACTTATTGATTATAAAGTTTCATGTATTAATTCCACATTCCTTTATCGTGGAATAAATTATTATGTTTTATTAATCCATGTTATATAATCTATGTGGCACACTTATGCATGAAATGAAATGTTTAAGAAGGGTGCGCCCTTATAGTGCTCCAATGCATTGGGTAAATTATAGTATCATGATATGTCATGTGCAATGAGTGTTTACTCATGATAATTTAATTGCAATGAGGTTTTACTAGTGCTTTATGTGCAATGAGGATTTACTCATTCTCCAGGTGCAATGAGCCTTGGCTCATGCTAATTCCATGTTAAGTGTTGTTACCACATTTTCATGTTATGATTATCATGATTTATCATGACTTTATGTTCATGTTTATCTTATGATATATTGATATTCCTATTTCCTAACATGTATTTTACTCCTCATGATATTCCATGTGTACTCCCTTACTGGGCTTTATAGCTCACCCTTTTCTTATGCATGTCCTCAGGTTATCCCATGCAATGCTAAGTACGAAGGAATGTAGTGTTCATGTAAAGGAAGTTTTCAATAAAGATGTTATATTTCATGTTTTTTGTTTTTATGTAATGATCCTAATACCCAAAGACACTAAACCTCTCAATCTTCTTTGTTGTATCAAGTGAAGTTTTATGTAATAAATCATGTTTATGTTTGTAATAAAAGCAGGGTTGTCATATATTCCTACTCGGTGCTAGTCACCAGCCCCTAGCATATTGGTGGCGGGCTTGGGGAGTAACAGAACGAGTCAAACTAGGACGGGTCTTGATAGGGAGGTATCAAAGGTGTTTAGTTATACCTTAGTACCCAGATTCTATGATATTTGTTTGGGATAAAAGTGTTAAGTGTTTTGAGTTTGGATTTCAGGATAGGGACTCCAGTATTGGTACGAGTGGCCGATATATCCATACACTAGGACTATGATAACATACTTTTCAACTAGGTTCACGAGAACACTGGTTGCAGGGAAAATAATAGTACATGTATCATATAATAATAGATTTTATTTCCATGTTCATATTGATTCAGTTCTCCAGATATATTGATTGATCATGGTACATATTTTTTTCTTTTAGGATGCCTCTGAGATACACACCAGCAAGGATTCAGTGGTTCGATCATGAGGATGACCCCCTCAGTTATGAGACTTCAGTATAGGGATTGGTTTCCTAGATGTTTCCTCTAGGTATTACACCATCTATGCCACCACCGGTGAAGCAGCACATGGTAATTTTAGTACCAAAAAACAAGGATAACATGCTGAGCAAGCTCCATGAATTTCAGATTAACATTCCCCTCATGTTTTGAGGAGAGCCCTACCCTTATGTGGCTGAGGACTGGCTTGAGGTGGTGACCATAGTTTTTCATCTAATGAGGACACCAGTGAACCAGATAGTGATCCTAGAAGCAATCCTTCTTCAAGTTTCAACAGAGAGATGGTAAATCTTGACCACATAGACTCATGAAGATACGACTCTTTCCACAATGGATTTCAAGGGCCTCTTTAAAGATAATTTCTCTCCAGTTACGCTAAGATCAGTGTGTATACATGAAATTATTAGACTCCATAAGTGTATCTTGAAGGTGGTTGACTATTCATCGAGGTTCACCAACCTATCTAGGTACTCAATGGATATGGTCAGGTATCAGTACATCAGGGCTTATAACATTGATCGAGGTATATGTTGGGACATCTAATCCATATTTATACCTTAACGCATTAGGACATATGATATATTTTTTGACCAAGTTTTGGTGTTCGGGAGCTTCTTGGTTGTGAAGATGCAGCCTGGGGCTGTTAGTAGTAGGTAGAAAGGTTTAGAGACCTTGGAAGTGGGGAGATGACATGAGAGACATGTATATTGATGTGGGATACATTACAAGAGGTCCCAGGATAGGGGATATATGGTTTAGGGCTCTCATACTATATCCAGTCAGGCTTGGGAGAGGCACTACTACACATACGAGGATAAGGGACATCTCACTAGAGATTTCTCAACTCGTCGAGCTGATGACAGGGGGATAATGGATGGACCACTGAGGCAGAGTTAATGAGTGGATCAGGAAAATACGCCAGTCGGAGTATGTGGTGGAGGAGCTAAGAGATTTTCATGGGGTGGTATATATTTCGACATAGTACCACCACCCCTAGGAGGTCCACACCAAGCCCATGGATCTGGAGGATAGGTGTGGGGAAAGCTACATGCTATTGAGGCATATGACCTAGGGACTCAAGGCATGATCTAAGGTATGATATGTGTCTTTTATAACTTATATAACATACTTATAGACATAATCACCAATCATTCTTTTCCTTCCACATACATTGTATGAGACATTGTTATTTTGGTAGAACCATTTACTCGATACTTATACTTAGAGATACCTAAAGGAGGAGACTTGATTATCATGCACTTTTATAGATAGTGTGACTGGACCCTTATAGGTGAGAGTTTCATTTGGAACCTCTTATTGGAAATGTCGAGGCCTTACGACATCAATATTGGTGTGGATTGGATATCTTTGGTCCATGCTCATACCAAGTGTTTTAGGGTATCCACAGGGATTGGATGAGGCATTCCTTTGTTGGAGAAAGGGAAACCCAAGAAGCATAGGATGGGATCATTCATAGTAGGGTGTAATAGATCAATCATGAGTTGGATAGACTTACCCTTGGATCAGTATATGTTATGATCTTTCAGTTCAAAATAGTAGTGGCAGATTATGATAGCGTCAATCCAAAATAACTTCCAGGGTCACATCCCCATTAGGAGATCGACTTTTGAATTGACTTAAACCCTGTGATGAAACCAATATCATTACCAGCATATCAGATGACTCCTATAGAGGTTCACGAGCTAATGGTGATCCTAGAGGACTTTTAGAGGAAGGGATTTGTGAGGCTTAGTGTTTCACCATGGGTGGCCCCAATTTTGTTTTTCAAAGAATGAATATCGGAGAATGAGGTTATGTATAGATTACTGGAAATAGAACCAGCTGACTATGATGAATAAGTATCCACTACCGATGATTGATGACCTCTTTGATTAGTTGAGAGGGGCACGATGGTTCCCGAAGGTTGACCATCGATCATGATATCACCAGTTTCAATTATGATATGAGGATATAACTAAGAGGACTTTCCAATGCTGATATGGTCATTATGAGTACTTGGTGATTCCCTTTAGTGTGATGAATTCCCCAGTAGTGTTCATGGGACTAAGGAACTAGATATTTCATCCTTATATCAGTTTGTGTTAGTCATCATCAGTGATATCCTTGTTTACTTGGTGTCCATGGAGGAGCACGCGTGACAAATATGGATGGTTCTAGATGTATACCAAGATCACTATATTTATGGAAAAATCTCAACGATCTAGTTCTGGATTCAGGTGGTCTGCTTTATAGGATATGTTATCTCAGTAGATGGAGTGGTAGTAGAGCCATTCAAGGTAGATGCAGTGTTAGCATGGGATCCACCTTGGATCGTGATAGAGGTATGAAGCTTCCTTGGGCTGGCATGCTATTACCAGAGATTCATACCTAATTTCTCTAAGAGATCGATACCTATGACAACTTCGAACAAAAATGGGAATCCATTGATATGGAAATAGATATTCCAATAGGATTTTTAGTCATTGGGGAAACATTTGATGACTGATCCGATATTGAGATTGCTAGAGGAGGGTGTTGAGTATGTCCTATTATAAGATGCATTAGGGATAAGAATAGGTTGTTTCATAATGCATAGGCAAGTGGTTATTTCCTAAAGTTCACACTAGTTGAGAAAACATGACCATAACTACGTGACCCAAGATCTTGAGTCAACATCGGTCCTTTTGACATTGAACATGTGGTGACACAACTTGATGAGCAATCAGTTTATTATATACTCTGATCACAAGAGTCTCAAGTAAATCTTCTCTCAGAAGGATCTGAACTTGAGATAGATGATATGGGTAGAGTTCCTCTAAGATTATGATTTTGATATTGTCAACACTCTAGGGAAGGGGAAAATTGTGGAAGATAGTATCAGCTGGAGATCTAGTTCATTGTTGTTGAACAATTAGTTGGAGCATTTAGGCTCGTTACAGTTACCCTTCATAGATGGAGATGGGGGATCTTATATATAGTTGATTATTTTCACCCATACACTCTTATAGAGAGTTAGGGAGGCACATATTGGAGATATTGACTGTGAGACCCTGCATGCTGATATGAACACAGGGAATGCGCCTAAAGGATATTCACAAGGTGGGGAGCATGTCTTCCTTTTCAAAGGATTCACAATTTTACTAGTGGTGTTATAGGAGGAGGTTATTGAGGGATTTTCATACATACCCTTTGGAAGTACACCCTGGTGTGGTAAAGATGTTTCAAGACCTCTGACATCAATTTTGGTGGACAGGGATGAAGAAAACAGTCATAGAGTTTGTTTCTGAATGCCTTACATGACATCATGTAAAGGTTGTGGACCATGTTCCAGTAGGTCTTACTCAAGCCCTTGAGGTTCCAAAATGGTAGTGGGATAGGATATCAATGGACTTCATGACAGGTTTACCACGTACATCTAGGGGACATGATACCATCTATGTGATCATTGACCTATTGACCAATTTTTCCCACTTCCAACCTATATGAGAGCATAATTTAGTAGAGAGCATGGGGAAACTCTATGTTCAAGAGATAATTTGACTCCTTGGAGTCCAATCGATGATAGTTTCTAATCATGATGCTTGTTTCACATCTGAGTTGTGGAAGGGATTAGATGAGGTGTTTGGGACTCATTTATTCTTGACCATGACATTTCATCACCAGACAGATGGAAAGATGGAGAGGACTATTTAGGATTTAGAGGGCATGCTATGGGCTTGCATCTTGGACTTCATTCGTAGTTGGGAGGACCACCTACCACTGGTGGAGTTTGTGTACAACAACTACAACCACTCCACCATCGGTATGGTATCATTAGTGGATCTGTATGGGTGACCCTTCATGTCCCCACTCTAATGGGATGACCCAGGATAGTCATTACTCTTGGGCTTGGAATTGGTGAAATCTACTACTGAGAAGGTGTAGGTCATCCCGGAGGAGATTAAGACTGCATAGATCCATCAGAAATCATATATTGATAGAATTTGGAGACCTTTGGAGTTTGAGGAAGGAGACCATGTCTTCATTTAGGTATCACCTCGATGAGGGTTACAAATATTTGGTTGGAGTGGAAACTTACCTCTGAGTATTATCAGAATTTTTCAAATATTGCAAAGATTTGGAAAGGTGATGTATCTTTTATCTCTACCCTCGCAGTTAAACTGGGTACATGATGCCTTCCACGTCTCGTATATGAGGAGTTACATTCATAAACCATTTCATGACATCGAATGGGGAAAGAATTACATTGATGATAGAGAAACTTTTGTCGAGCACCAAGTGGAGATTAGGGATCAACAGGAGAGGATCCTTCATGGGAGATAGATTCATTTAGTTCATGTCCAGTGGCAGTATGGGAATTTCCAAGATTGCATATGGGAGAGGGAGGCTCAGATTAATGCGTAGTACCAACATCATTTTGTATAGCCATTGTTTTTGACTTTTTAGGGATGTAAATCCCTAAGGTGGGTGGAATTTAATGTCCCATGTTTTTTCGTATATTATTTTTAAACAATATATATGATTTATTAGAGACTAGGAACTAAGACGGTGTGTGATTCTGAGGCCCAGTGTGCCTAGAAATTTTTTTTTGAAATATATTGAATATATTAAATAGTGATCATGAGTGGTTTTACTAATATAGTGAAATAAACACTAAATGGGTCCTTGGATTTGAAATAAGATGGCACTGTTCTATTCATAAAATCGACTTAACCTTGGGTGAGGCCCAACATTGTCCGATGCTAGTTTGGTGTGAATGTTAGTTTTTGGACATTTAAAGAATAAAATAAATTAATGTTTTATTTTATTTTTGATGTTAAAACAAAACAAAAATGAAATTATTTTTAATAAATAGCTTGGCTAGGACCCAGGGTTAGAATTCATTACCATAGAGAAATCCCTCTAATCTCTGTCGACAAGTCTTAGAGAAACCTCTCGACGGACGACGATGAGATGATAGATTAGGATTGTTCTTCATAGATTGACATTGGAAAGGAATCCCCAATAGTTAACAATCCAAAAACTAGGTAGGTGATTTTTATTTCAATTACTTCATTCTCATTCCCGGATTTAATGATGATCATGGAGAAACCCATGAACATGATGGCCCGCAGTACGATCTTTCATGAAGGAGGGTTTGGATTACAGGTATTGTTTGGGGATGATTATGATTTTTATTGTTTATTGTCATAATCATTCTTACAGAATTTATCAAGGCTAAAAATTAACAATGGATATGGGGTTTTCCGTAGGTTGTTCAATTTTTCTTTTATCTCCTATTCTCTCTCTGTTCTTCATGTCCTTCACGAAAAATGAATGGATGAGCGTTTCACCTCTATTTCTTGTCGCAATAATCATAAATCAGATATCCAACATTATGATAACTGAGGGGAGGTGTGATGACCATGATAGTTGAAGGATCAATTTATTTTAAGAGGTACCATTCTTCGAGTGAATTTTGATTGGATGATCAAAATCATTTTTTAGAGCCGATTAAAAGCCCAAAACCCATAGATTTGATGTTTTCATGGTGAGACGACCCCAGATAATCATTTTTATGGTGATTCGATCATTTAATGGAACACCGGAGAATCATCCAAGGTGTGTGGAGGAAGAAACAACATTCTATAAAATCATGATGAACATGGCGTGTATCTTGAAATACACGGCATGTGGGACCCATTCATTGGTGGCTAGGGTTTCAGGTAGTAGAGAAGTGTCAAACAGCTTGTGACACCTATCACACAGTGTTTGGCCCCTTCCCCAAGGCTCGGTGTGTATCTCAGGAGTGACAAGGACATAAGGTGGGGTACACGGCTTGCCTACAGGTTGTGTACCCCAACACTTGGCTAGACCTAGACAAGATACATAGGTTACCCCATGTACTGGTGCATGGGAAGGAAAACATGTTTGGAAACCATGTACTGGCACATGTCCAGAGTACACAAGTGGACCCCATATAGTATGAAACGATGTGTGAGCCAATATACATGTCATTTATACCTCATCTATATGACATGTTCTGATTACATGAGTCAATGAACACATGCAGTACCCAGGGACAAGGGACATGGAATATGACCCTACTACACAGCATGTAGCCATTCTAAAATAGATTAAATCTCTTTTTGACCATATCTCAGACATATTTCCTTTGTTTTGGTGTCCATTCTTGTTCCTCTTAAGGATAATTTGTGACATTACTATTCATAGGAGTATGTTCCCGTCAGTGGCATTTTACTGGATAATGTCAAGAATCTCCTACGAGAGGCCAAGAGTATGATCCTATATCAATTTTTATACCCCATGTAGTGTCTTGGTATCTTCATGACTAATCCTACTGTAAAACAATCCTATACTTAGCAGGTGAATCCAGATGCGTCATGGTATTACCCCGTGGCCATAGAAATGATCCTCATATGTGTATCATGATCTTCCCCAATTGTGGAGTGAGTAATATTAGAGTGACTATATCATATCTCTCATCAAATTGATCACTGTATCTCTTTCATGATGTTTCTCGATGAATATTACTTCTCAAGAAGATGTCATTAGTGAAATCAGACTCAAGAGTGTGTTATCCAAGATGAGTTTCATTATGGAATCTTCATATTGAATATATAGTACTTTTATGCGGTAACTGTGACTTACCTCTATGATCTAGTTCGGGTTTTGAGTATATCTGGACATGTTATTGTTATATGTAATGTAGACATATACTATGTAGAGCTGACCATACAATTACATTATGTATTTCTTTGTGGTTTTGGGGTTTCCTACCGAGTATTGTTATACTCACCCTTGTAAGGGCATCACCCTTACATGTAGTGTCTTGTGAAGATAAGTGGACTTTTTATGTATTCCGGGGTGGACCAGGACTGGACAAAACTTTGTGAGTTCAAACAGGACATGGAATTTTTATGGCTTTATGTAGTAGTCCTAGTACATATTTTTTTTCTAGTTGGACTTTTTAGTTTGCAGACTCTTTCTTTTAGTGGGCCTGTATTCTATCAGATTTTACTTTACTTCACTTTACACTCATATAGTACTATATTGGTTGGGTTTAGTGGAGTGCATGAATTTTGTTCCATAGTGGTTGTTTCTTTTCAGAATTTATGGCTTGAAGACATGTTTTTGTGTACAGGTACTAAGGAAATGTCTCCCATGTTAGTGATATGTCCACTCAGTTCTAGTCAATATCCCATATCCTATTAGAGTCATTCTTTTGGAGTCGTGACATGGGCCCCACTATGATGGGTCTTGACATTAGTTTCTCTACTTTTAATAAGAGAAAATAATAACGGGGGCTGATCTAAGATATTACACTAGAAAAATAATATGCAGTATTTACATGATTCTGGAATTATTACTCATTTATGGATGGAATATATGTGGATAATGTTGAAGAAAAAAATAAAATAATAGAGGAGTTTTGGGAAAATCACCTCTTGGATATCAACTCCCTATAGGACCCCTTGAGGACTGTGGATTTTGAATTTTTGTGAGACCAAAAACACTTTTAAATAAATAAAGTGAGGTGGAGAGGGATTGGAAGATATTTGAGGATAATCAAGGTTGTGAGTAGAAATTGGGTGGTGAGGGGTGGTATATATACTTTAGGAGAGGTGGGTTTAAGTGATTAATTAAAGAATATTTTATAATTAAATTCAACAACATTAAGGTTTCATTAATTTCAATGAATTATATTTTTAATTAATGTTTTTTAGACTAGTTAGGTTCTAGAAATAACTCAACCAAATATTAAATGTTTTATTTTTTAGGTATTTTATTATTTTACCTTATAACTTTAAACGTTTTCATTTTGATACCTATACTATGGTAAATAATTTTTTTCCACGGTGATTTTTTTATGTAAAAAAATTAAAATGAAATGAATCCAAATTCGGACCTTTGGATTCAAATATGGAATCCATTTTATCTAATTAAACTCTAATAATTGACAAAATTAGATATAAAATTAATCTCATAGAAAGAATGAAAAAGCAAGGTTTTGAATTGAAAATCTCAAAAGATTGATATTTTTTATATCCAATTTCAATGTTAAATTTATTACAATGACCTTAATTGGATTTAATATTTTATAATTGAACTAATTATACTTAAAAACCAATTTAAAATATAATTTCATAATATAAATAAATTGCAATAAAAGTGGTTTACATGAAAAATTAAATATTTTTCACTATTCCTCAAAAAATGAAACTTCTTTGAAAAATAAACATATCTTACGACAAGATAATTTTTGTATTCCTATTTCAAAAATTAAATTTATTTTAAAAAAAATTAAAAATGTGTAAAAATTTATAATTAAAATTGGTGCTCCATAAAAAGGTGGCAAAAATGAATTTAAAATATATTTCTTTTTAACCTTAAAATTTGATTTATTATTAACATAAGCCTATCAATAATATTGAATTAATATGAAAAAAAAATTATAGAATGTATATAAAATAAATCTAATTATGATCTTTCACGAATAGTGATTAATTTAATTAATTAAGAAAAAATTTCATTGCGAGCATAAAAATGGTTTGTATATAAAATTACATCCTTGATATTCAATTGGTTCTCATTTTTTATATTTAATTAATTGGTAACCAATGAATTAATTTTATAAAAATGTGTAAATTATATCTTCATAATTTATTTAATCTCACTCATTCTCTCCATTTCAACTTCTAGGTGATGAATATCCCAAATAAATAATAACAATTTTTTATTATTTTAATCTCGTTGTTCCTTTTATCATTTTCAATCAAAGTGATTAAATTTTAATGAATGAGACATACTATAAAATAATGGGGGTCTTACAATAGTGTCCAAATATGTTCACTAGGGAGGGATAACCCCAGGTATCCAAGTTCAAGATTCATTCTATCAAGACTATTTTTACCTATCTTGAGAAAATCTTAGATAGGACAATGAACCTTTCCAAAAACATTCCTCATTGACTTATCGAACATTGGTGGGAAATTTTAGAGAAAGTTGGAATGAAATAGGTTTTATCCTTCAAGGAATTTATGGTGATGTTTTTTTGGAAACATAAACTTGGGGATTTTTATAGATGATAAGGATCGTTATTTTATTCACCTAACACAAGAGATCTTGACAGTGATGGTCTATACTGAATGTTTCACCAAATTGTAGCCCATTTCACCAGTTTTTAGCTGTTAATGATATCTATAGGTTTATATTTTTTTATAATGGGATTCTCTATGAGATTAGGTAACATATGAATGTCTTTGTATTGAGTAAATTTTTGGATGTGAAGAATAAGACACTCATCATGAAAGGTAATCTTGGAGAGGCCCTAAGTAGTGGAAAGGATGTTTGAATAGAGCGACCCAAAAGAAATTCTTCTAGTGGTAATAAGCTTTGCTATGATTTTTTCACCAAGGAAACAGTGGAAAGAATAGTTATGGTAGTGAGTATCCATCATAGGATCGTGTTCTATGGAAGTGCTATCAGTGTACCATGTTAGTCTATAAGCATCCTTAATGTATGTACCCTACCATGGAGTCCCATTCTTGTGGTATGATGGGTAACCTAAAAAGGTTTTATAGTGGAATTCAATAGCAGTGTTTTGGGAGGGGATGATGATTGGTACCTGAGTCTAGGAATGACTCAGCTACCCTTATACATATTGGTTTCTAGAGTTCTACATGAAGTTCAGGTTAAGGAAGTGGACATGGTACCCCAGTGTATGAGAAATGGTACTAGGAAGAGGCAACAACATAGGGGTGCTATAATAGAACCTAGGGAAAATGGGAAAGTCAGTTTTACTCTATGAATTCTAATCCATCTCATGTAGATATAATACCTCCTACTATTTAAGGTATTATTCTTTTATCATATACCCTTTATTGTAATTTGTTTCATCAATTGAATTGAATTAATTTTCATGTTCTATTTTTGAAAATATTTTGGGAATTTTAATGTAAATATTCAATTGTGGATTGACCATTGACACATCATTAGGAGTGAATTCCGGTAGTATCAAATGTTTCATGGCATGTTGTCTAAAATTTTGTGTTTACTATTTCATTTGGGAACTTTTAGTGATGGAAATGACCATTTCCAAAATGATTCATCGTATGAATTGGTTAGTTCTATTCCAAGTTCATATCAACTCTTAACAATGGAGAGTTACCATTATATCTTCATAAGATGGTGTAATATTTCTATATGGTGAGTGGAACCTTCATGATTGTTAGGCCGAAATAATTATTTGAATATTTGATTGTTTCATGGGTCAAAAAGTAGGTCTTCCTCTAGATGATTTTGGAACACATTTGGAAACATTTTCACTAGTGGTAGACTATTTGAAGGGTGTGTTTTCTTTGGAGTTTTATGACATACCACCCGATAAAGAGATCGAGTTCATGGTTGATTTAGTGTCGAGAGAAAATGTAGTTTCTCTTCCACCATATAGGATGGTATCAGAAGAAATTCATGATTTGAAGGTTAAGATTGTTGAACTAGAAGCTAAAGGTTTTGAATAGACAATTACGTCTCTATAGGGTTCAACAATTCTTAACTCCAAAAGGCTAATGAGACATAGAACTTATATGTGTAATATTGAATATTAAAAGAAATTGTGGTTAATAAATTGTATCAGATTCCATTAATTGATTATCACTTAGATTATTTTAGAGTTTATAATACATTCTCCGTGATCTACTTGACATAAGGATACCACCGGTTGAGGGTGAGACCATCATAAATAGCTCAAAATTCTTATAGTAGAGGGTATGGATTGTAAGAGTTCATATTTATGCCGTTTGGTTTGATGAATGTAGAATTGATATTATTGTACTTGATGAATTATATATTTAATCCTTTTCTAGATCAGTTTTGGTTATTTTCTAACAACATCATAATGCACTCCCAGTTAGTGAATGATCAGGAATAATATCTTATGATCTTCTTAAGTATATTAGAAGATAATATTATTTACACCAAGCTAACCAAATTAAATTTCTAGATTGATAATTTGATCTTCTTTGGAAATTTCATCTAATATGATGGGTTGTTAGTTGACCCAGAGAAGGTTTCTACTGTTTTATCACTGGTGTGACCCAATAATGTCTTTGATATTTGGATATATCTAGTATTAGTAGGTTATTATTGGTGTTTAATAGAATAAGTATTCCATTTTGAAGAACTGATGTCTGAGAAGACTAGGAATGGGGTAATTGTTTTGTTGTTTGATTCATGTAAGATGGATATTAAGGTTCGGATGAATTTTTTGACAACATCACCTATCCTAAAATTATTTATGTCAGGTATGGAATATAAAATTTATTGTGATGCATCTAAAGTTGGACCCAAAACTGTTCTGATGCAAGAGGGTCAAGTGGTTTCTTATGGCTATAGACAGGTGAGACTGTATGGAGGAATGTTACAACACATTATATGGAGTTATCTTCAGTGGTACATTCCATGAAATGTAAAAGAAACTCTCTTTTGGGTGAGAGGTTTGTGGTTTTCATGAACCACATGAGTCTCAGGTATATATTTTCTCTAGAGGAGTTGATCATTCAACACTGGAAGTGGGTAGAGTATCTAAAGTCTTTTGACTTCAATTTGGATAATACATGGGGAATGGGAAAAAAATTTGATTCCTTGAGCCATAGGATATAGATAGATGTGGTGTGTGAGTCTTTCAATTAGTGATGGTTGATGGCACTCTTTGTATACAAGCATCTAGATGTCCAAGAGTCCCCAAGATGAGTAGATCTAACTTAGAAATTTATCATTCTTGAGCTTCATGACTGGATAAAGAAAGAATAGTTATCAAATTCAAAGGGTGTAGATTTGAGGGACATATTATATGGTGGGGTGGAAATAGTTATATGACCACCTTCCATTGGCAATTTTCTACTAATCTATGGATGAGTATCGATTCCTTTAGGTTTTCATGTAGAGATGATGAGAGTGTTTCATGATTTTAGATGGGATATATATCCAAGTATGAAAAAAATGCATCATGTTATATGTAGAATTTTTTGGTTTCTTGGAATGAAGAAGGATATAGTGGTATTTTATCCTACACGTTTCACTTATTAGTAGTTGAATGATTAGAATCCAATTCCTATTGGTTTTTTCAAGCCTCTACCCATTACAGAAATGAAATGCGATGATGTAACTATGGTTTTTTGTAGTTTAAACTATGGATATTTAGATGAATGATATAGTATGGGATATAATAGATCAACTGATGAAGTTATCACACATATTACATATGAAGGAGACATTAAATTTTGATGATCTTGGTAGTCTTTACAAGAAAGATATAGTTCACTTGCATAGTGTTCAATTGAATGTCATTTCTGATAGAGATACTTGCTACATGTCTTATTTCTGGAAGGTTCTTCTGAAGGATCTAGGATTTTAGGTTCATCTTAGCACATCCTATCATCCTCAAATCTATGACCAATCTAAGTAGACTATTTAGATTCTAGATGATATTTTACCAGCCCATGATTTAAATTTTGTTTTTTATAGGAGAAGCATTTATAACTTGTGGAGTTAGATTATAATAATATATTCTATATATCAATCCAAATGAAACATTTTTGATAATTTTTGTTTTAGTTCATTCTATCTTTCTCTCTATTGGTTATAGGTAGGTGAGTTAGAGATTTTTAGACCTATTCTCTTGAATGAGATGTCTTAGTAGGTTCAGCTGTCCTAGAGGTGGTTAGTGACTATGGAGAGAAGGCATAAATCTTATACAGACCATCAGAGGTGACCTATGAAGTGTGAGTTTGTTCATTATATTACTTTTCAGATATTACCTAGGTTAGTGAAATTTCAAATCAAGAATGTGGGAAATCTAATTCCTTTCTTTGTTAGGATATTTTATTTAGTGGAAAGTGTTGGACCAGTGGCATAGAGATTTATTCTTCCATAGTGCTATATTTCCTTGCAATATGTGTTTCATGTATCATAGATTTGGAGATATCATTATGACCCTTATCATGTGGTATATATTTAGGATGTAGATCATGGTGTAAATGTGTCCATTGTATATTATATTATATAGATTGTGGAGATTAGTGTGAAGTATCTCTCATGTAAGAGAATACCTCTAGTTCGAGTGCAGTGGAAACATGAGTGTTATCATGAGGAGACATTGGAGATTAAATTATATATGAAATAATGTTTTATAGAATTTATTCTTGAGACCCAATAGTGATTCTTAGAGAAGCATAGGGATGAGCTTTTATATGTTGGGATTGTCTGATCCCATCACTTAGTATGTGTATCAATCTTTTAGCTTTGTTTGAGAATCTTTTGTTTATCTCTTCCTTCATCCATAAACCTTATGGTCCTGTTCCTTTTGAGGATAGAGATAATTTAATGGGGAATATTACCTAATTTTCACATATGTATGTCTGTATGAATTAGTGGAGTCGAGTTATAAACATGTGAAATGGGAATATGAGTTTTTTCTATGAGTTTTTAAGGAATTGTAGGTGGTTCATGATATTCTAAAAATTTGGGCTTAAATAATCCTTTGTGAAATTAACACGATGTTTATATTTTACTCGATGAGTAACTATCACCAAGAAGATTCTATGAAATGGTTTTATGATGTGAAATGAATACACATCATGAAAATTGATCATTTCATGTAATACACAAGAAAGTTTATAACTTGAGGTGTCATGTTTTTCAGCAGAACTCATAATTTTATAAATACATGATGTGAAAGGTTTACACATTGTGTATTTCATGGGTTTATGGGGTTTAATTTCATTGTGTGTGAATGATTCAGTATTCATTCAAGGCATTTATTCTCTCACATGGCATAAGAGATTCCATGTGACTTTGATGTTATTTCCTCCCATCCAGGCATCTCGATAAAGCACATGATCACTAGTGAGTTTTTTTTTCTTGGATTTACCCTCTCTTTCATTTCTCTTTGTTATAGCTATTTAAATCTCTTGACCAAGGTTATTTTGGGTGTTGACCATGTTCTTTTTTGTTCTTAGTTTCCCTTATGATCAACTTAGACGTTGTTCTTGGTGGTGTTCCAAAAGAAAGAATTGCATTGATCACTAGATAAAGGTAGGTGGTACAAAAGAAATCCTTATGGCCTACTTCTATTGTTCAAGTATATCCAGTTTTATAAAATATCATAGAAATAACATGAAAATTAATAAACAATTTAGTGGAAAATGATAAATCAAATTTTATATTATTCATTGAATCCATTTGGATTCAATGGTGTTGAGACCTGGCTTGAGGCTACCCATATACTAAGCCTACCCTATAATAATATTGATTTGGTAAATGGATTAAAGTAATTTTTTTTTTGAAATCTTGGACCCTAGTAGCACAAATTCTATGATGTAAATTATTAGATTGGTATAAATACAAGAAAACCATGTCCCAATGGACTGATCAGTTTAGTAGTCTTGATAAACCAGATATATACGTGATTATTGTATTACAAATGAATACACTAATTACAACACAATTTTTTTAAGGATAAAATTATTCTATCTAATGTATCCTTGAATATCTTATATAGTACACATCATGAAAAACTAGGAGGGGAAAAATAAGGGTTACCTCGATTGATTATTAAGGATAAGTACAGTGGAATCAATAATGAATCAATGAGAACAAACCAATATATAAATATGAATAACTGAAAAAACATTCCATTCAAATAACTAGATAATGAAAAAATTGATATAGAATGGTAATAAACTGAAACACATTCCATGTAAATCAATAAACAGAGAATAGAATGCATCTATAAATATAATGACTCAAAATCTCATGGATAAATAATAATTGAGTCTAAATGATGTAGATTCTTAATTATTAGATTCTATGCTTCCTACGTACATTTATCATTTACCATTGAGACCTTTAAAAAGATATTCATGAATATCAGGTAAGAAACAATCTATTTGGTCAATTATTTCATCTGATGAGACTACTGATGCATCGGTTGGCATTCATTACCTGGTCCCTAACCTGTGTCTTACATGTCCAAAGCATTCATCATTTATTGAATTGTCGATTGAAAAATATATTTTTAAATAGAAATGTCTCATACCACTTTGAAATATTTGAATCACAAGACTCATAAAATTTAATAATTATCAAAATAAAAATTGAATACCATGATGGAAAGAGATTCATGATATGATATATCAAAAGGGGAAGTTGACCTGATCATCATTGAAACCATGTATTAGTTCAATTTTTTGTAGTTCCTACTTAATTATGTATAGAGGTGAGTAGGGTCAAATTTATAGGGATGGAAGTGTGATTGATTTTTTTTAAACTAAACACCACTATTGCAAAAAGTGGGTGAAAATAATTTTTGACTTTTTTTTATGTGTACTTTTTATGAAGATGGAATAAAGAAATAAGGTTTGACTAAGAATATAAATCTTAAACATGATTAATGATGAACAGTAAAGATAATAGTGAATTAAAAATAGTAACAAAGACTGAGAAAATTCTAATCAATAGACAAGCCCATGGAATTTAACTTTACTAGTGTCAAATATAACATATTCATTTATTTACACTTGACTCAAAGACATCAAAAATTGATCAAATATTGTCCCTCCTCGTAAGATTAATCACATAGTAAAGTGATCCTCAAAGTTCGACACAACTTGAGTCACTAAATTGTGATGTAAATTGAGTTAAAGATGATTGAATAAATCGCACCGGTTTTGTCATGACCCATCCCATGGGGCCCAGATGTGACTAACACAAGATCGCCTTCCATAGGCCAGGGGTTGGTGACTATCACCTGAAGACTTTTCCCAAATTGGAAAGGCATTGCCTTAGAGATCTGTACACACTCAAAAAGAAAAACTGAAGTAAAAAACCAACAAAAGTAAGGTATAACCACGAGAGTAAAGTAAAACCACAAATAGAAATGTAAAATGAAAACAGTGGACCAGAATACAAGTTCTAGAAATTGAAAAGAAATTAATCATCTATCGCATCTTCCCTGGAGCTCTACCTAGAGGGTAGTAGCTGTAACTATGAAGTCGAAGAAGAGGATCTTGACTGGTCTCAATCCACCAAGCTCCACCAAGTCCCAAACCTCCAAAGTCTTCCTCGAAGCATCAATAGTCTGCACCAGACACACACGTGTGGGTGGAGCCCATGCCGGGGTGAGTATAACAACTCAGTAGGGGACCCCAAGACCCCCAAAGGTCTCTCAGTAATCCACAATGGAAAAAATAACAAGACATACCTCAAATGTAATATCATAAGAATGATCTAAATCATGAAGCACCAAGCAAAAGAGACAGGTCACTCTAACAGTATAACTTCAAGGTTACTGGGATAGGGATGACTAGTCATAAAGCTAGATCATCCTATCCATAGTAACTCAATTGTTGACCTGTATAGGACACTGAATGCTGGCCTATATTGGTCACTAGATGTTGACCCGTATTGGTCGCTGGTATTGACCTGTATTGGAAACTGGTGCTGACCCGTATTGGTCATTGTTTTTGAACCGTATTGGTCGCTGGTACAGAGATAGGGATGATTAGTCGTATAGCTAGATAATCCCACTCTTGAGTTTCTGATGTTGACCCGTATTGGTCTCTCTTCTTCTTCATGTCATAGCCAACCACTGGATTCCTGCACGAAGCACGCCTGATCTCCATAAGGCTCTACTCCTTAAGCCATAAATCATATTTCAACCAGTACGAAGTCCTACAAAAATCATACCCAAGGGACCACCCCATCATAGGTGTTCAAACGTGACAGATGACGCGTCGATCGGACACACGGTCTGTGAGATATGGTGACTTTTGTAAAAAGGGCCTGGTTGGATTCAGGTTTGATCCAACATAGGTCACACATCAAACTCTGTGAAAACTCACATAGAGTATCTCCACAGGAACTCCTTGTCACAAGGGTCCTTCTGCCATAGACGGTACGTCGATCAGACGCCCGGTCTATTATCTATTGGCATTTTAGTGCTGAGGGCCCAGTTGGATTTAGGGTCCATCCAACCCGAACATACTCCAACATTCTCCAAAACTCTCATTGAGTATCTCAAATGGATCGTCTCACTCCAAGGATCCCAGCGCTGTAGATAGTTCATCAAACATGCATCTGGTTCGTATGTTATGGCCTTTTATGTGTTTCTGGGCCCGAGAGGGGTTCGGGTTTGGTCCGACCCGGTCGGACTGGCCTGGCCCGACTCAATCCGGTTTGGGTCGACCCGACCATGTCCGCGTCTGAATCGACCTTGCCTGGTTGGGCTGGGCCGCAGTAGGCCTGGCCCGGTCTGCTGAGTGGTCTGGCCTGCTCACTGGCGTGACCCGCGTAGGGGTCACGTGGTCGCCGACTCCCGAACGGCTCAAAGGAGCCATTCAGATTAATTAAGGGCGGTGCCAGGTGGCGCTAACTTTTCACCTGAGGACCCACAGGGGTTGGTTTCTCTACAGCTCGCCACCATTGTTTCTTTAAGTCACGACCCTTCAACATGGCGCACGACGGCATGCCGTCTCCGTCTCCGCCTCCGCGCTCGGCCGCTGCCAGCCGCCAATCCGACCATCGTGGCATCGCTCTTCCACCACGGCCGACAGTTTTTAGCTGGCCCCCTCGTCCGCCAACACCAATCATCTGCACCGTCATGCCGGTGCCACAACGATGTTTCTTCTGCGGGCCACCAGGTGATCCCCCGTGGTCCGTTCTTCCTTCTGGATGCGCCTGCGTTCCTCTCAGGATGTCGTCTTCGTTTCACGGCCCTCAAAAACGCCTTGCCGCCACATTATTTATTTATCCATGAAGAATGCACCATGAACATGTTTTTTATTTTAAACATGAGGAAAAATTAATAATAAACAAAAGGAAGAATAATCCCCAAATTTGAGATCCGGCAATAACCACCCTCATGATTTGATGAGAAGCGGATCAACCAATTATTCAGTTTGTCCGCGTTTGTTATATTTTTCCAGAATGGGAAGAGAGGTAACATCAAAGAACATAAACCCCCTACCTCAAGATCCATTAGAGGTGTCGCGGATGCGGTGCGAGGAGAATCCATGTTAGATGGAGTCATCGGCGTTCGTCAATCCCAGATCGTTGTCGCCCGTGCTTTGGTCCTTCACCATTGGATGTCATCGCAAGACTTTTCCAGAGTTTCCTTGCTTGAAGAATCCATGCCAAAACCCCACCCCGAGCTCCATTTAAATAGGAGGGGTAAAGGCAATAAATTCCTTGAGGAATTAATAAGGTTAATTAATTGATGTAATTAATGTGCCTCATTAATTGATGTAATTAAAGTGCCTCATTAATTGACACGAGGGGCGGTTACACAACCAAAGTGTAATCGTTCCATTAAAACCCCATTATTAAAGGTCTCGCCACCTTTGTGGTCCCCTCCACTGACGTTCAATAGGTGGTAGTAAAAAGAAAAGAAATAAAATAACTTGTTAAGTTATTTTATTATTTTTCGGTAATGTCCAAAATTTAAATTTTTCTCCCAACCTACTATGGTTGAAGTGAAGCTTCACTTAAGAGAATCTCGGCTCTGCAGATTCAACAGTGCCCTCAGATTTTTAATCTAAGTACCTGTTCAAAATATAGAAAAATCTGTCCACGTGTTTACTAAATGTACCTCTAAAAAAGTTCAAACATTCATTCTGGGCACACCAGGCCTCAGAATCACTCGTCTTTAATTTTGCAGACTCGTAATAATTTTAAATAATATAAATAAATTACATGGAATTTTCCAGGTCTTTAAATTCTCCCACCCTTGGGGATTTATGTCCCCGAAATCCAAATAAGGCTACTCAAACAAATAGGGGTACCAGGCATGCATATGAGCCTCTCGCTCTTATGTGCTCTCTTGGAGATTTCTGTGCTACCACAGAACACGCAGCAGAGGTATCGACTGCCCACGAAGGATCCACTCTTGTCAATCCTCTATCTCCACCGGGTACTCTGCAAAAGTCACCCCATTGTCAATCTCCATATCACCATATTCGATGATGTGAGATGGGTCATGCACGTATCTCCTCAGCTGGCATACATGGAAGATGTCATGCACCCTCTCTAACTATTGTGGTAGTGCCAAGTGGTACGCCACCTTGCCAATCCTCCGAAGTATCAGGAATGGTCTGATAATCCTTGGTGAATGTTTGCTGCATCGGCCAAATATTCCACATCCATGATTCTTTAGATGTAATTTTTCATTTAATTTCCATTCTTGATTTGTTTTGGGTGTTTCCTATGAATTTTGGTAGAAATGGTGGGTTTTGAAGATTTGGGTCAACCATGAGCCCATTTCCAGATTTAAAACCCAATATTGTTTCTTTTATAAATCCATAATTTTTAAACATTTTTCATCTATTCCAATTCATATATGGCCTCCTATGACCTATTAACACTACCATTTCAATTTGGAGCCTTTATAAATCTATAATCATGGTGTATTTAAGTTTTTATTTAAGGTATTGGGCCTTCCCGTAAGCCCATTTCCTGCTTTAAATGTTTTTTTAATTATTTAATATCTCCTTCATTTTCCTTTCGGTGATTAAACCTCCCCCTCAAATCCAATATCCCTAAAATCATCCCCATTATCAGTTTCTAATTTTTGGAGCTCATTTGAACCGTGAAGTAGGGATATCATTCTTAATAATTCTCAAGTCGACCAGATTTGAAGAGATAAAATGATTATTTCATAACTCCTTAAATATTCATTATTTTCCCCCTTTCAGTCCCCAAATGACCTAATATGAATCCTTAGATCCTCCATACCATTTTTGGTCACTTTTAGATTCATATTTTGGTGGATTTAGGGTGATCTCTTCAAGTTTTCTTCAAGTGAGTCTTTCTCTCTTTGATTTCTTCTATTTACTTACGGTTTCTTTCACCCTTTCTTGAGTTCTAAAATGTCCAGAAGTTAATTTTAGTGATTAGGGTTTAACTTCCTTTCTTTTGGATGAAATATTGAGGTTTTAGGTTTCTTTTCACTTTCTTGAGGTGCAACGGTGGTGCGGTTGATGTTTCACACCAATATTTGAGGGTTTCGACACTTTCGGTAGGTGATTCCATGTGTGATCATTTCTAGATGAGTTAGTTTTCTTAAATTACTTATTTTTCATGTTTCTAAATTGATTCTTGTTGGGAAAAACTGTTTATGATGTATTTGGTTAAGCATTTAATTTTATAGTTGCATTTTAGTTTGAAATTTGGTGTTTTTCATGTGTAACCCTTGGTGTATTATTTGGGTGTGTTTTATAAAATATGAAATTGGTGTAATAAATCATGTTGGGTTGTTAATTATGATTTTTTATGGTCTTGGTGTGCCTTTGGGTTTAAAATAGGGTCTTTTAATTGGATTTATGTGTGAAACCATGTAATGCCTCTTGAAAGAGTTTTATGAAAATGTGTGTTTTTCATGTGCATATTTTGTGGTATTATTTGAGGTGATTGTATTGTACTTGAGAGTGGTTAAATAAATACTTCTAGGGCTTTCAATTCTGATTTGGATTCATATTATTGTGATTTTGGATTTTAAAGAGGATTTGGAATTGGGTTTTGTGGGAAAAACATAGTTATACCCCTTAGGTTGGTTTTATGAAAATTGTAAATGATTTAATGATTTGAACAAAGTGTGCAATGGTTGCTTCTGTACAGTTTTGGTGGTAGTATGTTCTTAAAATGTGTTTTTGAAATATAAAGTGGTCAGTTTTTATGTCAAATGTTTTGTTAATGTTTTTTAAATTTTCAAGGTGATTTATGAAATTGTGGTGTGGGCGTGAAACATGTTTTCGGGTTGTTTTGTGTGAGTGTGATGTGAAAAAATGGACTTTGTTTATGAAAATAATATTATGTAACATGTGAGTGGGCTGTTATGTGATGTTTAGCATCTTGGAAAATATTTTTTAATATTTTTAAAGGATTTTTTGAATTGTGAAAGCTGTGAAAAATGTGTTGTGGGCTATTTTGGTCTGAGTTTGATTTCAAAATCAATTTCAATGAAAAAGTGGATTTTGTGACTTCTGTGATGTACATGTGGTCTTTTTGGGGAATGTTTGATGTGGAAGTAATATTTTCTTATGAAAATTATATTTCCTATCTTGTTGAAATTGTTTGAGCACAAGAGGGAAACCGGGGTATCTAGGTGGGTGGACGTGTACTAGTATGCTCGTGAATCCGTGGGGTTTGGCCTTAGTTTCACGTAGCAAGTTTGAGGCTTACAACACTAACTAAACTGTGATGATGATGATTGGGGACCATTAGGTTATGTGTATGTTCCCTACTAGTGACTCGCACACGAGAACAGATATTGTGATGGTTACTCCCACCGTGATACGAGGTACATGGGACCCACAACGAGCTAGTGCCTAGGAGTTATTTCCTATTTTTTAAGCTCATTAGTTACATTGTGCTTACCGTAGGCATACGGTATGGCTGGATATAAAATTAAGTAGTGTTGAAATTATTTTTAAAAGTGTTGATTCTTAATGATAGCCCACTTGAAAACTGTTTTAATTTTTAAGATGCATCTTTTAGAAATTGTAACTAGCATTGCCTATTTATGAAAACTTGAAATATTTTCATGTTTGAATGTTTATCACATGGAATCTCTTAGTGGTGGTATCATACTAGGAATTGGATCACACCCTACTTACAACCTTGGGTGTAAGTATACTTGGTTTTTTTTTGCAGGTTGGGTACAGTTTTTAGTTCCAGTGGTTCGGATTTCTAACAGGTCCTTGGTGGTGAAGTCTTGTGGAGATGGATTGAGGGTGGTGCCCCCTTACATGAGGGTTATTGGGAAATTTATTTTTGGTTTTGAACCTTTTTTATATTCTTGGTTAGTTGTTTTAAACTATTCAATTTATTTCAGAATTTTTTTAAAAGAATGTTTGGTTTGAAAAATCCAGATTCGTTTTATTGGAATCATTTGTTGTTTTATGTTTATAAACTCATGTAAATCATTCCCAATTATCATTTTATTATACCCAGGCACTTGTTTCAGCCCATGGGGATAGGGAATTCCCTTCGGGCCTTGTCACAGGCCGGGTTAGGTTCCGATTTCAGTGGCTATCAGATTTGGTTCGTGACAAAATCATTGTAGTCCCTATTGAGGGTCGACTCGCAAGAATATGTAGTCCCCCTCCTGGAACTCTAATGGTCTCCATCGCCTATCATCATAGGACATTTGTTGGCTTTGTGCAGTCTTCATATGCTCTGGGATTACATGCACTTTCTCAGTGGTATCATGTATCATCTCTGGGCCCATGAGTGATGTCTCTCCTGGATCTGTCCAGCACAAGGGTGATCTGCACAGTCATTCGTACAACACCTCAAAAGGGGGCCATACCAATGGTGGAGTGAGATCTGTTGTTGTACGAGAAGTCCACCAAGGGTATGTGGTCCCCCCCAAATATGACCAAAATCTAAGACACATGCATAAAGCATGTCCTCCATAGTCTAGATGGTCCACTCAGTATGACCATCTGTCTGAGGGTAAAAAGTTATTCCCAAATGAAGTTGAGTCCCAAAAGCCTCCTGCAATCCTTTCCACAATCAGGATATGAGGTGTGTGTCTTGGTCTGAGACTATCTTATAAGGAACCCCATGAATTCGCACAATCTCATGAATGTAGAGACAACCCAAGCTCTCTACTGAACCCTTCTCTCTAATAGAAAGGAATTGGGACGACTTGTTGGGATGGTCAACAATCACCCAGATGGTATCGTGCCCTCTATATGTATGTGGTAACCCCATCACGAAGTCCATCGATATCCCTTCCCACTTACACTCAAGTATATCGAGGGGTTGGGTCAATCCTACTTGTACCTCATGCTCGGCCTTCAATTGTTGGCAAGTGAGGCATCAAGAAACATACTTCGCCACAAATTTCTTCATCCCTGGACACCAGTACTGACACCAAAGGTACATATACATATTCTCATGTCTGGATGTACTCCCAAGGGGGATGTATGGAACTACCTCAGAACCACCTCTCGTACTAACATCCGTACAAATGTACGTCCTCTGAAAAGGATAGCATGATCCCCACCTTCAGAATATCTGTCAGGAGCATGGCCTGAGGATATATGAGCACAAGCAGTCTCGCAGCTACTATCTCCGAGTTGTGCCTCCCTGACTCGTTGAAGGAGTGGAGGGGAAACTACCATCGACTGGAGGTAGACTGTCTCATCTCTATCCAGGTAGGATATCTGAAGCAAGGATAACTGCTCTAAAGCCTCGTTCGGTTGTTGCGAACTCAATCTCCCGCTAAGTGCATCTACCACTACGTTCCCCTTACCATGAGTATATACTATATCAATGTCATAGTCCTGAAGGAACTCCAGCCAACGTCTCTGTCTCAAATTCATATTTTTCTATGTGAATATATATATAAGGCTCTTTTGGTCTGAGTAAACAATTAACCGCTCGCCCATCAAGTAGTGTCGCCACATCTTCATTGCGATGACTACTGCTTCCAACTCCAAGTTGTGAGTCGCATAATTCTTCTCATAAGGACTCAGTTGTCGTGATCCATATGTAATCACTACATCATCCTACATTAGGATGCAATTGATTCTAGTCCTTGATGCATCACAGTAAACCACGTAGTCAATGCCCTCCTCCGGCAACCATGGAATGGGAGCACTGGTCAAGCTCTTCCTCAACTATTGAAAGCTCTTCTGGATTGTCTTTGACCATAGGAATGGTTTCCCATTCTTCGTCAAGGTAGTCTTAGCTTTTTTTACTCTAGAGAAATCGGATAAAAACTTTTGATAGTAGCCTGCTAATCCACGGAAGCTATGCACCTCAGTAACACTCCTGTGTGGCTCCCAAGAAAGTATTACCTTGATCTTCACTAGATCCACTACAAATCCAGACTATGAGATGATGTTTCCTAATAAGTGGATCTTCCGTATCAAGAACTCACACTTCGAGAGCTTCCCATATAACTGGTGCTCCCGGAGTATGTCCAGAACTATCCTCAAGTGTACAGGGTGCCCTTCCTTAGATTGGGATTACACCAAGATGTCGTCGATGGAGACCACCAAAAAGCGATCAAGGTATAAATAAAAGATTATATTCATGATCCCCATGAACACTGCTAGAGCATTGGTTATTCTGAAATGCATCACCAAGAACTCGTAGTGCCCATACCAACATTTGACGGTTTTCTTCGGTACGTCCTTGTCCCATAACCTGAGATGATGATATCATGATCTGAGTTCAATCTTCGAGAACCTCTTTTCTCCTTTCAATTGATCAAATAGATCATCGATCCTCATAAGAGGATACTTGTTCTTCATGGTCACCTGGTTTAGGCACCGTAAGTCCACGTATAGCCTCAAACTTCTATCTTCCTTCTTGGAAAACAACACCAGGGATTCCCATGGAGAAACATTGGGCCTTATGAATCTCTTCCTCTGTAAGTCCTCCAACTGTACCCTCATCTCTCGGAGCTCCACAGGGTCCATCTGATATTCTGGTGTAGATATCGTTGCTATTTCTAGGTACAAGTCAATGCAGAAGTCTGCCTCTCTATAAGGAGGTAGTCCTGGGGAATATTTTTGAAATATGTCCTCATACTCGTCCACCTCCATTCGGAATTGTGGACTCATCTCATGCACCATGTCAAAGGCCATGCAAGCCAGCTGATAAGTAATCGGCTGCACCCTCATGAGCACAAGTCTATCTCGTGTTGCCCTATTTTACTTCTCACCAAAAAAGGAAAATGGCCTCCATCTATGTGCGTACATCGCACTGTACATCCCAAGCAGTCAATCTGTGCATGAAATGTTGATAGAAAATCCGTTCCTAGAATAATGTTGTAGGGCTTCAATGCCGCTATTAGGAGATCTCATCTGAAACTCTCTCCTCCGAGAATAATATCATATTGTCACCACCAGTGTGTGACCGATGAATCTCCTCCTATAGGAGTATCCAAACGCAATGGTTGAGCTAAAAGCTCATTCAGAATCTCAGAGTCCCGAACTAAGTCTGTAGCAAGGACAGAATCGCTAGCACCTATGTCGATAAGCACTTCTGCTAAAGTAGAGAAGATACAGATTATAAATCTTATCATCTCAGGGATGTTAGGATCGTGAGCCTCTGCTTCCTGTAGTTGGGTCTGTCCCCATCCACCCGCTCCCTGAACTCATGGTGGACTGCCTGAGGGTGGTGGTGGTAGTGCCTGGTGACCCCGACCACCTTATGTTGCATGTCCTTCTCCCCAGCCACATCCGTCGTCTGGCTGACTCTCATGCTCCTACCACTGCTGCTGCCTCGCTAGCCCCTCAACCGTCTGCCAATCATCTATGTGGGGAGTCGGACAGTCATGAGCTCTATGGACCTATCCCCCACAGTAATAATAGTTCATGCCTCGTTGGTGGCTCCCTCAGCCTCCCGAGCCTCGTACCTCGGACCCTGCGTCCCCAGGTCACTCTCTGTAAGATCTAGCCTTCTTGGGCTTCTGCGTCGTATGTCTACTGCCAGCTACAGATGACTCTGCTACCTTTAATTTGGTAGGGGATCTCACTGTTGGTGCCTGCTCGGAAAGGAATCTTTCCATCATCAAAGCTCTCTCTAGCACCCCAACATGCGTCGGGATGCTGAGAGAAACTGTTGCAGCTCTAATATCTCGTCAAAGCCCCTGCTCAAAGGTTTGGGTCCTAAAGTAAGGGTCTCATACCATGGAGTTAGAGTATTGGGAGAGGTCAATAAATCTCGCTGAGTACTGTGCCACAGTCTGGCTGCCCTTCTATAGATGCAGCAGCTCCGGAATACGCATAGAGCGTAGAGTCACTGGCACGAACTCCGCTCTGAAAAGGCTCTCAAAGTCTGTCCAGGTGAGGGATGTCTCCTCATTCACCTGGAGTGTCAAGCTCCACTATTCTCCCGACGATCCCTAAAAGAGTCTATCAGCCAAGATCTCTATCTTCTTGGAAGTTGTCTCTACTAAGAGAAAGACCCACGAAACCACCTCAATCCAGTCCTCTGCTACCTGGGGGTCCATCTCGCCTCGAAACCTCAGAGGCCTATGTCTCAGTAACTCATGCAATGAGCTCAGTCGACATGCATGATCCACTAATAGCATCTGCTACTCAATAGGTGGTGGTGATTTTCGTACACCACCCGAAGGTGCCATCACTGTGAGTGGTCTCTGTACCGATGCCTCATTGCTTGGTGGGCCCCTGTCACAATCTCTAACCCGAATCCCGGCGGGTTGTCTTCATGGAGGCATCCTATAAAAAAAGATGTGCCACAGTTAATAAGTTATACCTGGTGAGCTGACTCAAAAAATATCAAGAAAACTTTTCAAAACACTAACAACTGGTGTTTTCATGTACCGAGTCAGAAAACAGAATTCAGGGTCCTAGTGTATGGATACGTCGACCACCACACAAATAGTAGACTCCATGTACTGAAAATTGAACTCAAGACATTTTACACCATTGACTCATTAAAATTAGACTCTTAGTTCTTCTGGTAGAACTGACCACCCTTTGATACCACATTTTCACGACCCGTCCCACAGGCCCAAGACATGACTACCCGAAGCCCGCCTTTCATAGGCTAGGGGTTGGTGACTAGCACCTGAAGGATTTTCTCGGATAGGGAAGGCATTTCCTTAGAGATCTGTATACACTCAAAAAAAGAGAAACTAAAGTAAACAACCAACAAAAGTAAGGTATAACCACGAGAGTAAATTACAACCACAATTACAACTATAAACTGAAAACAGTGGGCCGGAATACAAGCCTTATAAAATGAAAAGAAAGTAAACAGTTGTTTCATCTTCCCTGGAGCTCTACCTAGAGGGTAGTAGCTATATGTCTAAAGTTGAAGAAGATGATCTTGACTTCTCTCGTCGCACCAACCTCCACCAAGTCCCGAACCTCCAAAGTCTTCCTCGGAACGTCAGTAGTTTATACCAGACACACACGTGCAGGTAGAGCTCATGCATGGGTGAGTATAATAACTCAATAGGGGAACCCGAGACCCCCAAAGGTCTCTCGGCAATCCACAAAGGAAAACATCACAAGAAATACCACAAAGGTAATATCAGAAGCATGATCTAAATCATGAAGCTCAAAGCAAAAGAGACAGTTCACTCTAATGGTATAACTTCATGGTTACTGGGATAGGGATGACTATTCGTAAAGCTAGATCATATTATCTGTAGTAATGCTACTGCTAACTCGTATATGTCATTGTATGTTTCCCAGTATTGGCCACTAGATGCTGACCCATATTAGTCGTTGGTGCTGACCCGTATTGGTCGCTGGTGGTGACCCGTATTGGTCACTGGTGATGACACGTATTGGTCCCTAGTGTTGACCCGTATTGGTTGATAGTGCTGACTTGTATTCCCCGCCACCACCGCTCAATAGGTGGTAGGAAAAATAAAAGAAATAAAATAACTTGTTACGTTATTTATTATTTTTCTGTAAAGTTAAAAATTTAACTTTTTCTCTCGACCTACTGTGGTTGAAGTCAAGCTTCCCTTAAGCGAATCTCGGCACTGTGGATTCAACAGTGCCCTTGGTTTTTTAATTCGAGCATTGGTTCAAAAGATAGAAAACTCCATCTGCACATTTACTGAATGTAGCTCTAAAAAAGTTCAGAAATTCATTTCAGGCACACCAGGCCTCGATATCATGCGCCTTAAATTTTTTCAAACTCATAATAATCCCAAATAATTTATAAAAAAAAATTACATGTAATTTTCTTGGGTCTTTATAATTTTAATCTAGTATAAATGAATCTATGTTTTTAAAAGATGAATCCTTGAACATTCCCACAAAAGTTGACTAAATTTTGAAGTTTTATTCCCGAGGCACTAAAAAAATTTAATTTGAAGATTCATATTCAACTTCTCAAGTTGAATACGTTTCTTTTTTTAAAATAAACAAATGAACCTGGGAAATAAAACACTAGTGGGTTTAAATTACAGAACTAGATGTGTTTAGTTTACAATCATGTTGAATTAAAATGAATATGCAATTATAAAAAATGAACACAATAGAGACAAGTAATGATAGGAGATTGAAGATTTTCCTTAAGAAATACATTGGCGTCGCTCTACTTCTTGTCTTCATCTCAGTGTCCACTCGCGCCGCTATTCCTTTGTCTCCCTTCGGGTCTCCTAAAAAATGATGAGAATGTAAATCGTGAATCAATTATCCCATGCCACTACTATATTTTAAATACCCTCCATCATCAGTTTCTTTGTCACCACTGAATTCCAACAACTCAACTTAGTCTCCTTTAAATCATTGACCATCTCACTTCAATTCTGAAAAGCATTTCCTAATAACAAAACCCCAATAACGAACTTCCTCGAGTGGTTGGGCTAAATCTAGACGTGATTCTAAACTCTTCTTGAATCATCATGATGATATCAAGATGTAATAAATTATTTAACATTAAAAATAATGTTTAATGTTTGATAAGTAAAAATAAATTATTAATTTATAATTACTTATGATTATTTGTAATCTAATTGATATTAATTGTTATCTACTGTTTTAATTGATTATTTTATTTTTATTATTTTATTTCCTTTAAAACATTTGTTAATTATTTTTAATTATTATTTCTAATTATTTAATTATTAATACTATTTATATTTTTAAAACTTTTAAAATTTAATTATTATTATTATTTTAAGATTATTAAAATTTATTATTTTATTAATTTATTTATTTATTTATTTTATTAAATATTATATATAAATTTATTAATTCAGTATATAAATTATTTTTATAGTTAAATTAATTTATTGTGATTATTATTCAATAATTATTTAATTGATTAGTTTATTTTATTTTAATAATTAATTTTAATAATTATTTATTATGATATTTAATTAATTTAATTACTCTATTTATGTATTATTATTATTATTATTATATTTTTAATTTTTTTTATATTTTTATATTATTTATTTTTATATTTTTCATTCTCCCCCTATCCATGCGGCGGCCCGATGGGTTCTTTTCTCCTTAACCACAGCTCGGCCAAGCCCTTAGTGGGTCTCCAACGTAGAGACTAGTGGGGACTAGCGGTGTCGACTCTTTATTCCCATGACACCTTTGGTAGACTCTTTAAGGATTGTAATCGCCCATGGCAGCACAGGAGCCCGTTGTGGCAGAACATTCAGGTCTTCAAAATTGCGGAGGCACGGGTATATGTGGTTTGATGACAGGCACCTCTCTTCAACCCGGCATCGGATCGACTACCTCACTTCAATATAGTGACAAAGGGTTTCAGATCTAGAAGCCACATCTCATGTGAAGTGGTTTTAGAACTCGATGAGGGTTGAGCTTCTCCATCAATGGAGGGCGGTGAGGATTCGGGTTGATCTGGTGGACAGTAAGGCCCAGGCGTTGAGGCTTGCTTCGCGAAAGCCTTAAATTCGCGGAATACAATTAATTTTTTATAAAATTTTAAGATCTATATTAAATAAATAAATAAATAAATGTTAAATTAAAAATTGAAAACATTAAAAATAAGAGAAATTAAATAAATTTATTTTAGATCAATAAATTAAATTTGAATATTTAAATTAATTATTTAAAACTAATTAAATAATAAAATTGATTATAAAATAATAAAATTTCGAAAGATTATGTTAATGATTAAGTTAACTAAATGAGTAAATTGACTAATTAATTGTTTATTAACCAGAAACATACCTAAAATTATTTAGTAATATAGAATACAAGATAATAAAATGAAAATAGAAAAATTAATGAACTTGAAAACTAAGTAATATAAAATTAATTATTTTAAAGGCTTTAATTACAAAATGAATTATAAATATTGATTAATTAATAAATTTAATTATAAATCAAAAAATTTAAATTAATTATAAAAAGTGAAAAATTAATTAATTAAATGATTAAAAATCAAAAAAATGATGTGGAATTTCATTAAATTTAAGGTCACATCCCCAGTAGATACACCATACAATAGAAGTAAGTGGTGAACATGAAATTTACCTCATAGATGTAAAAAGTGAGATGAAAATATCTTGCAACATTGTAATAATTTATTTTAAATCCCATGTATTTATAAAAGAAATTATTTTCATTGAAAATAACCTTGTAAACTTTTAAAGGACGCTTCAGAAAAGTAGGGCGTTGTGATAGTGGGAAATTATTTTCATGTAGTATTAGTTAAGAAAACAATACTTTTACTTTTTTTAGAAATGAATAAAAGTACCTCGTTTTGGAAAAAAAATTAAAAAATTTTATATAATAATATCATGGAAGAAAAATATTCCACAATGGAGACATAAACACAAATAATCCCAAATAACAATGAGATTGTGAAAAAATACATATCACTTTACAATCAATAGAATAATATTCCCATGAAAGAATGAAAATTATATAGATATTGAAATACCAAAAATATTCAGAATTATACTCATAAAATACATTCATGGGTGGTATATACACCACACAAAATAAATAATTAGTGTATAAGTCATGTGTCCCATAGAAATAAATGTGAGACAAAGATCTCTTACCTTCCATTTCCTTTTGGGTGAACAACCTTTAACCTATTGTATAACGGTTTTAATATTCTTACTATCTTATACCAAAACCATAATGAAATTTATAATATCTTATATTCTCTACTTATAAGATATCATTACCAATTTTTAAACAATCTTTCATTATTTCCACTATTTAGGGTGTTAATTGCTGAGTTTTTCAAGTATGTTTTGACTTGTTACTTGTTGTTCTTATTAATTAGATCATTATGTCATCATATCCAGAATGTAAACCATGATTAAAATATCATATATATCGAATATATGTGTATTAATAATAATCCATAATATTTGGAGATGTGAAATGAAATGCACCGTTCATGGAGACGGTAGGTCGTACGTATGCATGAACACTATTTCCATTTCTTTGTTATATTAATATAATGATTTATATAATAATTTAGGTGTTATTTTTATTTAATATATTTCACATATTTTTGTTAACAATCATCCTTAATACATTCCATGTGTGATGTGAACGAATCACAATGTTTTGAGGAGGCGATAGTCCACAAGTCCACAAACGAAGTTATCGTATTTACACAAAATAGAAATAATGAAGGTGTGTATTATATATTAGTTCCAAAAGAATAAATAAATCATAAATAAAAAATATATATATATAAATAGAGTTTCCATAATAATTACAACCCTTAATAGGTGGTAAAGAACAAATGAACAACATCATTTCGGGAGGTGGTAGTTCGTTGTAGACAAGAATGATAAGTCCGTTAACCATTAGATGAAAGTGTGTGTCAGTTTAGGTCGAACCCTTAATATTAAAAATATTAGTATTTTGATGATTCTGAGGTTATTATATAAATAATAAATAATAATAAATTAAAGAGTGTGTAAGGATATAAATCTTAATCGGTCGTTAAAGAATGATACGTTGTTTTGGGTAACTCCTTTTGGTTTATACCAAAAGACATTCTTAGTTTGCTTTATGACCAAATGTAGGCTTCAAGGATTAGGGGAGGGATGTTAGTAGAATATTTTGAATGGGATTGACTAAAAAAATAGTTTCTGAAGTGTGAGTAAAAGGGAATAAGGGTTCCATTTTATAAGGGGGTGCACTCTTGGAAATCCTCAAATATTAAATAAATATAAATTAATTTTATAATCCAAATGGCTCCAAACATATTAATTTCAAATATAAGATTATTTTTGGTAAAAATACCATCATAAAATAAAATATATATATATTTGTACTTTTTTTAATCCTTATTATTTTTTCTTCAACAATCATTTAACCTTTTTCATTTTACTGTCATATCAAGTAATTTACATTTTGAGGGTTAATATAATTAATATAAATTTTAAAAACTTCGATTAAATGATTCATTGATGAAATTTTATGATATATCCCAATAATTTGGGTGAATTTTATATTATTATGAAATTCCAAAAGGAATGATCAATTTAGTATTCTTGGTAAACCAGATACATACATGAGTCTTGTATTAATAATGAATACACTAATTACAATACAATTTATTTCATTTGAGGATAAAATTATTCCATATTTTGTATCCTTGAATATCTTTCTTCGTAATCATCTTATATTCCTAGGAAGGAAACAAAACAATGGTGAAATAAAATTCTCAATTAAGGGTATGTACAACGGAAGAAATAATGAATCAATGAGAACAAATCTATATGAAAATGTCAAAAACTCAAAACACTTTCCATTCAAATCACTAAATAATGAAAAATAAATATGGAATGGTATGAAACTAAAACACATTTCATCTAAATCAATTAATTGAGAATATAATGCATCCATAGATATGACGCTACAATATATCATAGAAAAATAATAACTTATTCTAAATCATGTAGATGATTAATTACTGGACACCATGTTTCCTAGGTACATGAAACCCTTACAGTCGAGACCTTTCACAAGAGAGTTTACAATATTGGGTAAAAACCCATCTATTTTTTCCAACTATTTTATCTCATGGGACTACAAATGCATTAAGGGGATTTCATTAACCATTCCCCAACCCATGTCTTACATTTCCAAATCATTCATCATATATTAAATTATCGATTTAAAAAAATATTTCTAAATCAAAGTGTCTCATACCACAATGAAATATTTGTATAATAAGACCCATAAAATTAAATAATGAACAAAATAAAAATTTAATAACATGAATAAAAAGAGATTCATGATATGATATATCAAAAGCGGTAGTAGATACACTACCCAAAAAATGTAACTAGTGAATATGACATTTCTCTCACATATATAAAAAAATTTAAAGGGAAAACCATTACCACTTTGAAATAATTTATATAAAATCCCAATAATTTATAAAAGAAAATAATTTCATTGATAAGAACCTTGTAAACATGTAAAGAAGGCTACAAAATATTAGGGTGTTATCACTGCAGGAAATTCTCTTCACACCATATAAGCTAAAAATCATCCTTTTACTTTTATAGGTGTAGAATAAAGTACCTTGTTTTGGAAAATAGTAGGAAGATTCCTTTTATATCATTTTGTAAGAAGTAAAAAAAGGGTAAATTTCAATATGAAAAATCAATGGATAATATTAAAAAATAATTTTTTTAGAAAACACTGTGATGGAAGAGAAATATTCCTCATTAGAGACATAGACACAAACAACACCGAATAACAATGAGATTATGAAATAAATAATATCAAATTACAGTCAGTAGAATCATATACCTGTCACGACCCGTCCTCAGGGCCCATGTCGTGACTACCCCAAACCCGCCTTCCTTAGGCTAGGGGCTGGAGACTAGCACCAAAGGCGTAAATCCTCATGCTAGGAAGGAATTTCCTTTATGAAAGTAAACAAACACAACAGTGTATGCATGTAAAGCAAGAACTAAGTAAAAATGTATACACAAAGTAAGTACTAAAAGGAAAGGGGGCCAGATATACAAGCCCAACTGAAAGAACAGTATAACTAAAAAGATAGAACAACTACAGGAATGTAAAACAATAACTACTGAGTCGTCCTCCGGGAACCCCACCTGAAGGGTGGGTACAGATGGTCTCCTCGGTACCTTGTGTCTGTCCATCCGCTCAGTGTATTTCCCACCAAGTGGTCCACCTCCGGGCACCATCCAGCTCCACAAGTCTCTATCACGATAAGTGTTTTCCGTCGTCTACATCCAACACAATGTAGTGCGGGCATAGCCCATGCAGGGGTGAGTATAACAATACTCAGTAGGGACCCCGAGACCCCCAAAGATCTCCCAGAATCCACGAAGGATAAACCACAAAGAAAAGATAAAAGCACGAAGTATCATCCAACTCTACTTAGGTATATGCCCATACATATACCTAAGTTAACAATCCCAGTTCGGCTCCAACTCTCAAGCCCAAGCACAACCTGGACCACACAAGAAGTAAAGTCAATCACATCGATGATAATGATTGAAAGTCAAGACTCAGCTCACAAAGGTATACATCTTTCGTAAAGTGATAGAGATGATCAGATGTTGTCACAAATTCGTCTAAGATGTCGGACCCACATAGGATACTAGACCAGCTAAGCTGTCAGACCAACGTAGGATACTAGTCTAGATATTCTTTCATACCCACGTAGGATACAAGTACAGAGGTCAAACTGTCAGACCCACATAGGATACAATAACAGTAGTCAAACTGCCGGACCCACGTAGGATACAAGAACAGTAGTCATCGTCGTCGAACCATCGAAGTATTCCAGTATATTGGCCATCATCTTCAAACCCACGGAGGATTCCAGCATGGTAGTCGTCGTAGTCGCAGCTATCTCTAGGGTTCCCACACATAGCACGATCGATTCCAAGAGGGTCCGCTCCTTGAGTCATAGGGGTTCGATACATCAACTTTCACAAAGTCCAGAGTTTATGTATCCCGAAGTTCCATCTTGTCAAAAAAAACAACACGACAGACAGCGCGTCAATCGGACGCCCGGTCTGAGAGTTATTGGCTTTTCTGTTCCATGGGCCCGGTTGGAAATATTCCCGTTCCAAACCCGGCCATTTTCCAAAGTTGTCCAAAACTCACTTATTGTATCGCAATGGACCGCCTCGTCGAAAGGGTCGCAATGCCATAGACGGCGTGTCGATCAGACGCGTGGTCTTAAAGTTATTCACGTTTAAGTGAAAACGGGCCCGGCCCAGTCCGACACGGCGCGGCCCGGCCGCGGCTCAACCGAGGGGGGGGGGGGGGGTCCCCCAGCAGCGCCAAGTGGCGTCGCCCACCCTAACAGGCTGGACAAAGCCGACCACCATTCTTGGCACAAGCGTCCCGCTCAAGCGGGCCGCGTTCTCTCCAGAGTGGTGCCCTCCTGGCGTCACGGTCTTCCGCAGCGCGGCGCCCCTTATGGCGCAGCAGTCCTCCTTCGGCCTGGACGGCTTTAGCCATCTGGTACTTTGTAGGCCGAGCGCCAAGAGGTTTCGTGCTGCGATTCTTCTGCACGCGGCTGACGCATGGTCGCCGCTTCCATTCGTCTCCACCTTCCTATCATGATCTCCATCGCAATAAAAAAAATTACAGAGGGTCGTTGGGCCGTGTGTGTTCTACCCGCACCCTCCGCATTAGGGGGTAGCAGTTGGCCGAAAATAAAAAATGATTTCCAATGAAGAATATGGTACGAGATAAACCCTTTAAAATGAACAAACCCCTACCTTGAGATAAAGTTTGCGGTAGTCGAGCGTCGCGGAAGACGGCGTCGCGGGGAGACGGTGTCAACTCGTTGACGTCGGGGAAGAAGGGTCGAGGATGGCGTGTCGTCGGGGTTCCTCATGGGTGGCTCCTTCTCCTTTGGTTTGGCCGAAGATCGAAGGTGATGATTGACATTCCTATACAGTTCTTCATTGGAAGGATGGTTTTCTTCATTGATAGAAGAACACCCTTCTCTATTTCTCCAAAGCTCTCTCACAAATCCTCTCAACACAACAAATGACCCAAAATAAAATAATATCTAAAACTATTATTTTTATTCACACATGTAATTCAAAATTCAAACAAATTAGTTAATTAATTGAATAGGATGAATTCATTAATTAAAATGTGTTGGAAAATAATAAAGTGAGAGAGAGGGAGGGAGGTGAATAGATCTCTTAATTAAGGGTGGTTGTCAAAGAATTAAATAAAGTTGAGTTAAATGGGGGTTAAAGGGAGGTTATGGGGAGATGAAATGTTGGGGCTCATGTGGGACCCACCTCACAAATATCCACACATGGGAAGTTATGTGGGTGTGGGCCCCACGAATAACTTCCCCATGTAGGATTAAACTACCAGGATAAATAAAATTGTTCTCACCAAATTTTATTTAACTTTTTTATTAAACCCCAAAAATTAACTTTCAACCCGCATAAAACACAACTGCAGTAAAGGTCCCCTTAAGCGAATACTGGTGCTGCGAGTTCATCGGTGTTTTCATATTTCAATTTCGAGCATCAGTTCAAAATATTGATAACCTGCACATACGTTTATTGAACGTACCCGAACAAAACTTCAGAAATTGATTTCGGGCACACCGGGCCTCAGAATCAGGCATCGTCAGAAACTGCGGACTCATAAAGTTCCAAAGAATGAAGAAAAAAATTCCCTTGAAAATTATGGGCCTGTACATTACTCCCACCTCAGGGATTTACATCCCCGTAATGCTACAACACACACTAGGAAAACAAATAGGGATACTGAGTTCGCATATGTGTCTCCCGCTCCCAAGTGCTCTCCTAGAGGTTCCCGTGCTGCCAATTTGTCACGGCCCGTCCTCGGGACCCGTGCCGTGACTACCCCAAGCCCACCTTCCTTAGGCCAGGGGCTGGCGACTAGCCCCAAAGGCATAAATCCCTATGTTGGGAAGGCATTGCCTTTATGAAAGTAAATAAACACAATAGTGTATGCAAGTAAAGCAAACACTAAGTAAAATTGTATACACAAAGTGCTGAAAGGAAAGGGGGCCGGAAATACAAGCCCAACTGAATGTACAGTATAAATGAAAATCTAGAACAACTACAGGAAATTAAAACAGAAACTACTGAGTTGTCCTCCAGGAACCCCACCTGAAGGGTGGGTACAGATGGTCTCCTCGGTACCTCGGGTCTGTCCATCCGCTCCATGTACATCCCGCCAAGTGGTTCACCTCAGGGTACCGTCCAACTCCACATGTCTCTACCACGATTAGTGTTGTCCATCGTCTGCATCCAACACTACTTAGTGCGGGCATAGCCCGTGCATGGGTAAGTATAACAATATTTAGTAGGGACCCTGAGTCCCCTGAAGGTCTCCCAGAATCCATGAAAGATAAACCACAAAGAAAAGATACAAACACAAAGTATCATCCAACTCTACTTAGGTATACGCCCATACATATACCTAAGTTAAAAATCCCAGTTCGGCTCTATCTCTCGAGCCCAAGCATAACCCGGACCACACAGGAAGTAAAGTCAATCACATTGATGATAATTATTGAAGGTCAAGACCCAGCTCATACAGGTATACATATTTTGTAAAGTGATAGAGATGATCAAATTTTGTCACTGATTCATCTAAACTGTCATACCCACATAGGATACTAGACCAGCTAATTTTTCGGAGCCACGTAGGATACTAGTCTAGCTACTCTGTCGGTCCCATGTAAGATACAAGTACATAGGTCAAAATGTCGGAAACACTTATTATACAAGAACAGTAGTAAAACTGCCAGACCCATGTAGTATACAAGAACAGTAGTCATCGTCGTTGAACCCTCGAAGGATTCCAGTACATTATCCATCATCGTCGAACCCACGGAGGATTCCAACACGGTAGTCATCGCAATAATAGCCAGCTCTAGGGTTCCTGCACACAGCACTCTCGATTCCGGGAGGGTCTTCTCCTCGAGTCATAGGGGGTCGATACATCAACTTTCAAAAATTCCAGAGTTTATGTATCCCGAAGTTCAATCTCATCAAAATAAACCCAACGCGACAGACGACATGTCAATTAGACGCCCGGTCTGAGAGTTATTGGTCTTTTTGTCCCGGGGGCCCGGTTGGTTTCGTGTATGAACCAATCTGACTGTACACCAATCTCATCCGAACCCTGAGTGGAGTATTCCAAAAGGACCGTATCATCAAGAGGAAACCAACATAGTTGATGTCATGTCAATCAGATGTCCGGTCCTTAAGTTATAAGTGTTTCCGCTCCGAGAGTGGGTCACGGTCTTTCCAGCGCGGTGCCCTCATGGCATCACAGTTCTGCTCAGCCCAACCGGCCGCTTGCCGGCCAGTTCGCCTACCGAGTGGCCCATGGAATGTGGGCCGTTGTCTTCCGCAGTGTGGTGCCCCTAGTGGCGCCACTATCCTCCTTCGGCCCTGCCGGCTTTAGCCGGCCGGTTCTTCGTAGGCCGAGCGGCCTGCGGTTGAGGGCCACGGTTCTTCCGCATACAGCCGGCGCACGTCCACCACTTCCGTTTGTATCCACCTTCATATCATGATCACCATCGCAATCAAAATATACTACGGATGGTCGTCAGTTCGTGTGTGTTCGGCATGCGCCCTCCGAGTTAGGTGGTAGAAGTTGGCTGAAAATAAACAATGATTTCAAACGAAGAACAGGGTACGAGATAAACACTTCAAAATGAACAAACCCCTACCTTGAGATAAGGTTCACAGTAGTCAAGCGTTGCGGAAGACGGCATCACGGGGAGATGGCGTCAACTCATTGATGTCGAGGAAGAAGGGCCAAGGATGGCGCATTGTCGGCGTTCCTCACGGGTGGCTCCTTCTCCTTTGTTTTGGCCGAAGATCGAAGGCGATGATTGACGTTCCTCGACAGTTATTCATTGGAAGGATGATGTTCTTCGTTGAGAGAAGAACACCCTTCTCTATTTCTCCAAAGCTCTATCAAAAATCCTCTCAACACAACAAATTCCCCAAAATAAAATAATAGCTAAAGCTATTATTTTTATTCACACATGTAATTCAAAATTAAAACAACTTAATTAATTAATTGAAGAGGATGAATTCATTAATTAAAATTTATTGTCAAATAATAAAGAGAGAGAGAGAGAGGGAGGTTTAGAGATCTCTTAATTAAATGGGTTTGTCAAATAATTAAATAAAGGTGAGTTAAATGGGGGTTAAAGGCTGGTTATGGGGAGTTGAAAGGTTGGGGCTCGTGTGGGCCCCACCTCACAAATATCCACACAATGGAAGTTATGTGGATGTGGGACCCACCAATAACTTCCCCATCTAGGATTAAACTACCAGGAAAAATAAAATTGTTCTCAGCAAATTTAATTTAACTTTTTTATTAAACCCCAAAAATTATCTTTCAACCCGCATAAAACGCAACTACGGTAAATGTCCCCTTAAGAGAATATTGGTGCTGTGAGTTCATCGGTGTCTTTGGATTTCAATTCCGAGCACTGGTAAAAAAGATAGAAAAACCCATACATACGTTTACTGAACGTACCCGAACAAAAATTCGGAAATTGATTCCGGGCACACTGGGCCTCAGAATCAGGTGCCGTCAGAAACTGCGGACTCGTAAAATTCCAATGAATTAAGAAAAAAAATTTCCTTGAAAATTTCATGTCTTTATAATAACCATGAAAGGAATAAAATTATAAAGATATGAAAATACCAACATATTTATAATAATACTCATAAAAGATAGTCATGGGATATATATACACCGCACAAAAGAAATAAGTAGTGTATGAGGCATGTGTCCCACAGAAATAAAAGTAAGACAGAGATCACTTACCTTGAATTTATTTTGGGTGTACACCCTTAATATACCAATATAATGGTTTTAGTCATCTTATTAACTTATACAAGAAAAGTAATTATATTTTTAATATCACATATTATCTTATTATAATATCTAATTATCTATTTGTTAACAATCTAGTATTATTTACAATATTTTGGGTGTAATTGCCTTGTTTTTTATTATATTTTGAATTGTTACTTGTTGTTCAAACTAATTAGATCATTACATCGTCATCTAAAGAATTTTAATTATTATAAAAATATCATTTATATATATATTATATATGTGTTTTTAATAATCTATAATATTTGGAGATATGAAATTAACAACATTGTTCATAGATACGATAGGTTATACGTACGAATGAACACTACATGAATATCATTATCTTGTTAAAATAAAAATTTATATAATAATTTATGTATAATATTTATGTAATATATTGAACTTATTTTTATTAAAAATAATCCTCAATACATTCCATTTATAGTACGAATGAATCACATCATTTTGAGGAGGTGATAGTCCATATGTCCACATACAAAGTTATTATATTTACATAAAATTGAAAGCTTGAAGGTGTGTGTTATATATTAGATCCAAAAGCATAATGAAATATTAAATACCACATATATCATATATAAAAATATATTATATCATAATTCCCAACCATTAGTGGTGGTAAAGTAAAAACAAACAACATCGTTTCGTGAGATGATAGTTCGCCGCACATAAAAATGGTTGAATCTTTACCCATTAGATGGAAGTGTGTTTAAGTATAAATGGAAACCTTAATAAAAAATATCAGTATATTTAGGATACTAATGTTATTATAAAAACATAAAATTATAAGAAATTAAGTAGTGGTGAATTAATGAAAACTAAAGAGATCATTGAAGAACGTTACATCATTTTCAAGTAACTCTTGTTGCTTTATACCAAAAGTCTTCCTTGGTTGAATTTCTGCCAAAAGTAAGGGTTCTATAATAAGGAGAGGGATTTTGTGAGTATATTTTCATAGGGGTGGAAGAACGAAATAGGTTTTTATCTATGAATAAAATAGAATAATATGTTCCATTTTATAAGATATGGGAGGGGAACTCCTGGAAAACCTCAAAATATTAAATTAATATAAATTTATTTCATAATACAATGGTTTAGTGAATCGACCCCAGATATAATAGAGCTGGTTTCTTCTATAAATTAAATTTTAATGATTATATGGAATCAAATCCAAAAGGACTAAATAGTTCAGTAGTCTTGGTAAACCAAATAAATACATGATTTTTGTATTACAAATGAATACACTAATTAAAAGATAATTGTTTTCTAAATAACTTCAAGGATGACTTTATTACATCTTGTATATCCCTTAATATCATACAAAATAAAACTATTGGATTCATGTGAATAGGAATTATTATAATGTTGGGTTTAAATACTCCGTATGGGTAAAATATAGGGGAATAAATAATGAGTCAATGAGAATAATAATTATGCCATAGTAAAAAACTAAACACACAAACCATATAATCATCAAAATATGGTGGAATTGAATAAAAATATGAAAATTTAATAATTGGAAACACATTCCATTCAAATAAAAAGATAAGGAAAAATCAATATGGAAATGTATGAAAATGAAACACATTACATTTAATCAATGAACTGAAATGAAATGTAACCATAGACATGTCGATGAAAGAACTCATGGATAAATTATAAATGAATCATCAAAAATAAAATTATTAATTATTGGTAGATATGTTTCCTAGGTACATGGAACCATTATATTCAATACATTTCAAAATATTTTTTAAAACATACTGGTTAGAAACCAATTTGGTTTGTCTAACCTTAACTCAACTGTCAATACATTTCACAAGACACTTTATACCATACTGGTTACAAACATGAAGGTTTTGTACAACCTAATTTCATCCCATGAGACTAATAATTCATCGATGGGTTTTCATTAAATATTCCCCAACCAATAGGGCTTACCTTAAATGGTACCCAACTCATCTCTTACTTGTCCAAAGCATTCCTTGTGTGGAATAAAAAATACACCTTATCAAATATCTGAATTGAATAAAGAATAAAGATATATCCATATTTCCCCAAATAATCAAATAACTTTAAAAGTAAAAAACATATAAAAATTTGTATACAATTTAAGAAATATTAATATCCATGAAAATGGTATGGATATATATGGTAAATTCAATTCCAAATGATCATATGAAGTCAAATAATTCAAGGGGTCTAAAAGGTATCAATGAATTGATTGTGAATACCATCCTCATCCAAATTAATCATAAACCATCTAGAGTAAGAATGAGTATTGTATCAATAAGATATATCCCAAGTGGATTACAATAATGTATTGTTATCATTGTTGACTAGATATACCATAAAAATATTTCTAAAAATATTCTTGAGGAAAATATCCATTTGTTTTGAAATACCTTTTGAAAAACTTTTTCTTTTAAAATCAATTTTGAAAAAAAAATTCTTTAAAAAGTAACATTTCAAAAATTTAAACGTGCTCTTCAAATTAATGATGATGGGTAAATATATACATTCCATACAAGGTAAAAATAACATCCCTTTTCCATGGTAAAAGGTTAGAAAAATTCCTTGTTTGGAAAGAGACATAAAGATTCCATTGAAAATATTGGTTAAAGGAAAAAAGGGTAATGATTTATTTACTAAATAATTTTGAAAAGGTTAAAACCATTTTTTAAATTATTTTAAAAAAACATTGTTTTATAAAAAAATAGGTTATTTGACTAAATAGAGAAATGAAGTCAGTTATTTTAAAAAACATTTTCAAAATAATTTTGAGTCCCAAAGACTATTAAAATGGTACCAACACATGAAAATATTCATTAATAACCATAGGAGATGAAAATGAAATGTTTTATTGAAAAATGATCATATAAATTCTTCAAATAGAAACACTATTGAAAAATAATTAAAATTATTCTCGAGTAAACTAATCATTAATCATTCCCAAGTGTACTATACCACTTTGAAACTATATAATTCATAATCCTCATGAAGGAATAAAATTATATGAAATATTAAAATAAAATGAAGATAAAATGATTAATTATATAATATATCTCAATGGTAAGTAGATACAAGACACAAAATAAACGAGTGGTTTGTATAAAATTTATCTCACAGATGTAAAAAATGAGATGAAAATCCCTTACCTTATCTTTGCTTTTGTAGTTTGGTCTTTATATTCATGTATGGTGAAATAAAATATATTAATAAATTATAAAATAACCATAATCATGTTTATAATATCACATATAAACTTCTAATAATATCTTATTACCCTTTTGATGACAATCATTTATTATTTTCACTATTTCAGGTGTTAATTGCCCGGTTTTTTAAGTATGTTTTGACTTTTTATTTGTTATTATTATTATATATATAATTAATTAATAATATAAATTATTTAAAACATTATTTAATTATCATATATAGTTATAAAAAATATATATAGAATAATCCATAATATTTGGAGATAATAAATGGAATGCATCATTTCTGGATATTGTAGGCCATACATATGCATGAACACTACATTCATTTATTTATCGTATTAAAGGATTGAAAATTAAATGTTAAATATGTGTAATATAATTTTATTATCATGTATATTTCAAATATTTTATATAATTTTATTAAAACTATCCTTTATATGTTCCATGTGTAGTGTGAATAAGTCACATCACTTTAAGGAGGTGGTAGTCGACACTTCCACAAATAATGTTTTCTTATTTATAAAAAATGTAAAGTATAAAGTTCTATGTGATAATATAATAAAATAATATTAAAGAAATAATAAATATCATATATAACATATATAAATAGAGTTTCCATCATAATGTACAATATGATTGGTTGTAAAGGAAAAATAAACAATCATCATTTCATGAGGCAATAGTTTTCCCTACACGTAAATAGTATGTTCATTAACAATTAGCTGGATGTTTGTGTAATCATATGTATAACACATAAAATAAAAAAATTCCAGTATATTTATTACACTATTTTTCTTATATAATAATGTAATATTTAATGTTTAGGGTGTGGATAATGGAAATAAAACTAAATAACTTGAGCAAAAATATTACCTCTTAATCAAGTAACTACTTTTGGATTTCACCAAAGGGCTTCCTTGTATTGAATTATTCCCAAGTGAAGTCATATAAGATGGGGGTAGATATGTTGAGGAGCTATTTGGGAGGATATTTTTCAAGAAATAATGGCTTGAGATGTTTGAGGAAGTGGACTGTAAGGAGACTTTTTATAGTTTAAGGGGAGTGACAGTCATGCGATTTTTGGGAAATGGAATTAAACCCACTTATTTCCATTTATAGTGGCTCAAATAATGGGTAAATGTAAATAAAATTGGAGATAATATATATATATGGATATTCAATGGATTTTGGGAAAGTTTAAGGGTCATTTGGCCCTTAAAATTAAGGTTTAGTCTCTTATTATGCTTATTGCAATTGAATTGTTGTAATTATTTTTAATTACACTCACTAATAATATTTGGTAAAATACTCAGTTCACCTTATTATAAATTATAAATTATAATTATTCCAAATATGTAATCCATTTTTTCAAATTCCAATCACATAATTGAAAGAATGTAATTTAAATTTAATCCCATAGATGGGACAACAATGTGGGCACACGAGCCTCAAACCAGTTGGTGAGGACTCGCTTGGTGCATCCAAGAGACCCGAGATCAAATCCAGGTGGAGGAATATTTCCAGGGTACTATAGTAGTACTGTAGAAGGTACTGTAGCAGTACTATAATTGTACCATAGAAGGTACTGTAGTAGGTACTATTCGGTACTGTGCAGCCGGAACTATTCATCAATCTGGGCCTTCGGGCCACCGGTTTGGCCCTCGGGTTCTGCAAGGCTTTCAGGCCACCCAAGGCCTTCGGGACAGTTGATTATCAAGGCCTTAGGGCCACATTAAGGCCTTAGGTTCACCCCACAGCCTTCAGGCCACATTAATGCAGGCCCCAGACACACTACAAAAAAGGAGCAGCCCCAGAAGAGGATTCAGAGCAGGTGCACTCACTAGAGCAGAGCCAAATGGATTGTCAGAATGAGAGGGTATGGCTATTCCATCGGTACCAGCCTGTGGTTGCATAATAATTCTTGTCGGATGGTGATTCAATAGTGAAGATCTACTATCAGGATGCAGATGCTAGGGAGGGGCAGTTTCTTGTAGATAGTCTGGTTGAATTCCTTATGACCTTCGGGTCATGTAATATCCTAAGCCTATGGGCCATGTAATATCTGAGCCTACGGGCCTTTTAAGGGTTCCCCCTCATCCCTTGAAAGGGGGGTTATCAAAAATCAATAAAAAAATGAAGGCCTTCGGGCCATTTAGGCAGGACAACAATATGGGGTTTTAATGTAAAAATGTCTGAAAGCTTGCTATGTTTTTATAGTAAATTTCAAATTGAAATTGATTACAATGACCTAAATTTTATTAATTGATAAAAATATGATGTAATTAAACATTAAAACAAAATTATCATGTAATTTATCATTATAAGTAAATTATACGGGAAAGTAGTTTTGAACTAAAATTCATAATTTTTCACTTTCCATTTAAAAATAAAACATAAAAAAAGAAAATAATTTTATTAACCTAATTTTTATGATTAAATTTAAAATATTAAGTTTATTTGGACACATTAAATTCAAAAAAGGTCCAAAAATTGGATTTAAAATAGGTTCTCCATTAAAAGGCTCTATAAGTGTCATTATAAAAATATTGAATTTTTTTGTGTGTTACTGGGTTTGTTCTTATCATATGCCTATCAAGTATATTGAATAGATATAAAAATATTTGACTGAATATATAACAGTGATATTACATTAATATCACTCACTAATTGTAATTAATTTAATTTATTTTGTTAAAATGGATTTGTGAGAATAAATAATATTTTTCTATAAAAATATTCACTTTATATTCAATTGGATCATATATTATTTTATAATTGGATACAAATGAATTAATTTTATAATTTTTGTAAAAAATATATTTTCATAAGTTTTTTATTTACATTCCTAACTACTAGTTTATATTAAATAATAATATTTTAATAATATATTATTGTTTGGTAAAACTCAGTCTCTTGTGTAATGCAAGAGATCTAAGTTTGTTGATTTTTCATGTAACTCACACTATCTCAGTGTTTCATGCATTCCAATATATAGAATGTATTGAATCTATTTAAAATTTTAAAAATTTTAATGTGTTGGGATATTATATTCCCTTATGGGTTTGGTGATGCATTTCATACATGCTATCGAATTCCATGGTTTTCATTAGAATTTTAGGTCGTTAAATTCTCCTAAAATAAAATAAATTCCATACTCGCAATTGATGCTCGGTATAGGTAAAATATATTTTCTTTAAATTTACTATGTTCAAATCCTATTTCATTATAAGGGTTTTTAAAAAATCCTCTAGAAAATGGAGAATGGGATGTAAAAAGGTCACATGGACTAACGTCTAACTAGGCCTCTATATAGGAAAACATTAGTGGGATGTTGAGATACATACATGGAGGGAAAAAATAAATATTTATAGGGGTTATTCAGGTCATAAATCAAAAACTAGTGAATGATAAGTAGAATGTTGAGGGCCAAAAATGCAAAAAAAAATTATGATTTATAAGAAAATCAGTTCAGAAAAAAATAGTATTAGGATAAAATATTATCTCTAGTTCATTTTTCTAATGTTTGGTAATTCTATTAATACATAATGATAGATAGAAAAATACATACATTATATATTTATATAAATAAAATTTCATCCTTTTTATGTATGATTAGTTTCCCAATTCATCCAAAATTTAATTTTGATTCCAGAATTACTAAAATACAATTCTAAAGAATATTAAGGCCCATAAAATATTGAAAATTCTATATGATTATCTATAACTATTTTCAAAAAACTAATACTGTAAGTACATTAATATATAAAACTCAAAATAAAAACTGTTGGTTCATCCCCAATATTTATTTATCAAATTTTTTAACTAAAAACAATTTCATATTAACTAGGACCTTGTGTAGGTCAGTGGTTGGTGTGAAACCCTTATCATCATTTGGTCATAGGTTCAAGTCCCATATCCTTTCCAAATTTAAATTTTTTACCAGAAATTTAGTTTTTAATTTTCTAAAACCAAATTAATTTAATTTCCCAAATAACTATAATTGAAATCATTCAAACAAGGTTCACTAATAAATATCCTTTTAACTAATGTTTTCTATAGAACCATAATACATAAATAATTCATCCATTTATTTCCACAATATTCCTTCCTTGGTCGAGGGTTTATCTATAATATCATTTATAGTATTTTTAAATCATGAAATGTTTTCTTCAATATAAAACACTTTACGTTTAACCTAGTTCATTAATTTCCAAAATCCTTCATAATGGGTTGTAATGAAAATGTTAATTATCTTAAGTTTATCCCCTGGGAGTGTCAAACTAGGTGCACAGTAAGGCTCGTTGTCATATACCAGGTTGGACTGAGTCCTTCCCAACACACCTTATTAGAGTTGTTACTCGAAGGTATATATATACCAAAACTACATCCACTTGTAGTATCTAGAAAAAGATGCATTCCTAGGAAGAACCATATAAAATATACCACACCAAAATTCTAGGTTGTTATTATATACATATCCTCAAATAAAACCTTTGGGTTATGTTCTTCATTCCATGTTTTCTTAAATATAGTTCCAAAGGTTTATACTAAACTTACATTGATACCAACTATATAAAACCAACCCTAGATAGAATGGAACTAGTTTTTGCTATCAATTACATTAGCATGATTATATGGAATCAAATATCGAAGGACAGAAAATTTTATTAGTCTTGGTAAACAAGATACATACACGAGTATTTTATTACAAATAAATACACTAATTATAACATAATTTTTTATATAACTTCTAGGATAACATTATCTCATCCCTTATATCCATATATATAATTAATATTATAATTATTGGATTCGTAGGGAAAGGAAACATAATAAGGGTTAACTCAAATTCTCATTACGGAAAAAATATGGTGGAGGAAATAATGAATCAAGGAGAATAATAATTATGGCATGGTGAATAACTGAACACACAAACCATATAATTAAAAAACTGAAAAGAATGTGTATAACCAAAATATAATGGTTTTAACTGGAAACAGATTCCATTCAAATAACTAGATAAGGAAAAAACCAATATAGAAAGGTAAAAAACTGTTACATATTCCATTTAATCAACAAACTGAAATTAAATGTGTCTAAAGATATTTCGATGAAAAATATCATAGATAAATAATAAATGAAATCTCAAGAAAGGAAATTCTTAATTATTAGACTCCATGTTTCCTAGGTACATGGAATCATTACCATCAATACCTTTTACAAGATGGTTTAAAACAATATGGTTACAAACCAATTTGGTTTTTTTGAACCTAAACTCTAATGCTAGGATGTTTCACAAGATAGATTGTAACATAATTGTTACAAACGCAAAGGGTTTTTCCAAAATAATTTTATCTCATGAGAGTATTGATGAATGAAGGGGATTCCATTAACTGGTCCCTAACCCATAGGGATTTCCATAAATGGTCTCCAACCCATGTCTTACCTATCCAAATCATTCCTTATATCAAATGAACAATATTCCATTTCAAATATCTATACTGAATAAATAAAAAATATCTATATATATTTTCCCAAATAATCAAATAATATTTTACATAAAAACAATATGAAATATTTTAGATAGTTTAAGAAATAATCATATCACTAAAAATGATATTAATTTTTTGGGGATATTCAATGTCTAATGACCAAAGGAAATTGAATATTTCCATGGGAATAAAAGGAACCAAGAAGTGAATATGAATAGTATCCTTGGAAAGATCAATTATAAACCATCCAGAAGAAGAATAAGTATATAATGAATAAAAAATATCATAAGTGGAGTAAAATAAAGGGTTGTTTTCATTGATGACATGAAATATAATAAAAAGAACTTTTAAAAACATTCACGGGGGAAAAAATTAAAACACCCTTTGAAAAACCTTTTCATTGAGAATAAATTTTCAAAAACTTTTCATTAATAACTAACCATTTAAAAATTCCTATGGAAGATTCAATGAAATGACTATGGGTAAATATGTACATGTCGTATGAGGTAAAAAGAACATTCTTTTTTCATAGTAAAAAGGTTAGAAAAATTCCTTGTTTGGAAAGCTATAAGAAGATTCATTTCAAAACATTTTTAATATAAAAAAATGGTAAAAATTTATTTACTAAATCATTTGGAAAATATTAAAAACATTTTTATAACATTTTAATATAAAATTGTTTTTAGAAGAAAATAGGGTTTTCAACTAAAGTGAGAAATGATGTTTGGTTTTCTAAAAATATTCGAAAACATTTTGAGTACCAAAGAGTGGTAAAATGGTACTAATACATGAAAAAGGTCATGAATAACCATAGGAGAGGAAAATTAAATGAATTATTGAGAAATTTTCATTTAATATACTTGAATCGAAATACCATTTAATTATCATTAATATTATTCTGGATGAAAATAATCTTTAAACATCCAATGTGTCACATGCCACTTGGAAACATTTTAGATCATAATCATAAAGAGGTAACAAAATTAAATGAAAGATTTAAATAATATTAATATAAAATTAAAAATGATATAATATATAAAATGTGGTAGTAGATACACCACATAAAATAAGTGATTGTTGAATACGACATTTATCTCATAGATGTAAAAAAGTGAGATGAAAATCCATTTCCTTAACCTTAATTTTGTGTGTGGCTTAATTATAGTGTGTTAAAATATGTTACATAATTATAACATAACCATATTAATTTTTATAATATCATATATCAAATTCTTATAATATATTATAACCTTTTTGTCAACAACTTTTCATTATTTTCAATATTGCGGGTGTTAATTGCCTAGTCTTCCAAAGTATGTTTTGAGTTGTTATTTTTTGTTATTATTACATAGAACATGAATTAATAATCTAAAGAATGAATTTAATTATTAAATAATCATATAAATTCCTTAAAAATTTATTTAGAATAATAAATAATATTTACAGATAAGAACTGGAATGCACTATTCATGGACACATTGTGTTGTACGTACGCATGAAAGCTACATTCATTTCATTTAAATGTTAAAAGAATGGAAAGTAAAGGATAAATATCTATATTATAATTAAATTATAATATATAGGTCATATATTTTACATAAGTTTATTAATAACATTTTATATACGTTCCATGTATAGTCTGAATATGTCATATCTCTTTGAGGAGGCGACAATCCACACTTCCACAAATGATGCTATCACATTCATAAAAAGTGAAAATTATAAAGGTTTGTGTTATAAAATAATTAAATAAGAATTAATACATAATAAATATAATTTATAACATTTATAAATATATTTATCATCATAATGGCCACCATGATAGTTAGTAAAGGATAAATTAACAATCATCGTTTTGTGAGGAGGTAATTTATCATACACATAAACAGTATGTTTATTACCCATTGGATGAAAGTGTGTGTATGTGTATGTACAATACATAGCATAAAAAATCTCAATATATTGATATTACTGGTGTAGTTATATACAAATGGATTATGGAATGTTGAGGGAGTGTAGAATTGAAATAAAACTAAAGAACTTGAGGAAAGATGTTACCTCTTAATCGGGTAACTCCTTTTGGTTTTCATGAAATGGATTTATTAGATTGTTTTATACTCAAGGTTTGGATTTAAGGATGAGGGTATGGATATTTATGAGATATTTTTGTAGATATTGTTTGATCTAATGAGTCTTGAGTGATGTGAGGAAGTGGGAGGAGAGGAGGCTTCTTTATAGTGGAGGAGGAGTGACACTCTTGTAAATTTTTGAAAAGTGAATTCCACCCACATTTGTTCCCATTTAAAGTGGATCCAATAATTTAATAAAGTCACAAAAATATAGATTAGGGATGAAATATGGATATAAAATGGATTTTTTGCAAGTTTCTAGGCCTTTTGAGGCCTTAAGATTAAGGTTTAGTCCCTTATTAAGCAAAATTTTACCTTAATTGTTATAATTAATTTTAAATACATTCACTAATATTTTTTGTAAAAAATGAAGTTGACCTCATTTGAAATTATGAATTATGATTATTAAAAATATGTAATCCATTTTTGCATATTCCAATCACATAAGTGGACGAAATTAATTTATGTTTAATCCCTACACTCTTACAGTAAGGGAGGAACAGCTTGGGGGTACTAACTATGATGCCAGACATTCTCATATATTCACTCGGTATTTGTCTGATTGATATTCACATGGTGGGGATCACATCATCCTTGTCATAGGACACATAGTTGTACCAGTGGGGTTTCGGGATGAGGATCTGATTGGGTTTCATACATCCCCTTTAGTGGAACACCCTAGTGTGTTGAAGATGTACCTAGACCACTAACATTAGTTTTGGTGGACAGGGATGAACATGGTGGTCCATAGTTTGTTTCTCGGTGGATTTAATTCCATAAGGTGATGGCTGAGCACCAGGTTCTAGTTGGTTTGATTAAAACCCTTGAGGTGCCATAATGGATGTGGGATGGGATATCAATGGACTTCATGAATGTTTTACCATGTACATATAGGGGACACAATACCATCTAGGTGATCATTGACTGAATCACCAAGTTGTCCCACATCCTACCAATCCAAGAGCATAGTTCATTTGATAGCTTGGGAAACCTCTATGTTAATGATATAGTTCAACTCAATGGAGTACCATCGTTGATAGTTTTTAATTGTGATGCTTATTTAATATCCCAGTTGTGGAAGTGATTGAAGGAGGAATTTGGGACTCAGTTACACTTGAGCATGGTGTTTCATCCCCAGGAAGATGGTAATATGGAGAGGACCATTCAGGTTCTAGAGGATATGTTGTTGGCTTGAATCTTGGACTTCAATGGTAGTTAGGAGGACCACCTAACACTGGTGGATATGAAGTAAAACAATAGATACAAATCCACCATTAGTATGGAAATATTTGAGGCTCTGTACAGCTGACCCTAAAGGACACCACTGTGTTGGAATTTACATGAAGAGTCAACACTAATGGGAACATAATTGGTGTGAGCTACCACCATGAAGGTGCAGATCATCTAGGAGCATATAGATACTACACTGAGCCTTCATAAATCACATGTTGACAAACTGTGGAGACCACTGAATTTTGAGGAAGGTCACCATGTCTTCCTTTGGGTATCACTTTGATGAGGGTTGTAAAGATTGGCCAGGGTGGTATGTAATCTCCAAGGTTTATCTAGCCTTTTTAGAAACTGAGTAAAGTTGGCGAGGTGGATTATCACTTAGATCTACCCCCACTTTTGAAATGGGTATATAATGTCTTCTAAGTGTCGCAAATGAGGAGGTATGTGCATGACCCATCACACATTATCGAATAAAGAAATATTGACATTGAAAATAGAGATACTTTTGCTGAGTACACAGTGGATATCAAGGATCGAATGGTGATGATTCTTTGTGGGAGAGTGATTCCTTTAGTGTGTGTATTGTAGAAGCATGAAAATCTATAGAAGAGAACATGAGAGTAGGAGACTGAGATTTGCAGTACCCATATCTTTTTGTATATATTTTTTTTGGGTTTTCAAGGACCTAAAGACCAAAGGTGGGGAGAATGTAATATCTCTGATTTTCCATATTTTATTTTTAAATATTACATGGGATTAATTTGAGACCAGGTGATAAGATGTCATGTTATTATGATGAACCGTGTTCCCAGAATAAATGTTTGGAATATATTAAATATATTAAATAGTGCGCATGAGTGGTTTTCCACAATAATTTGAATAAATTCTAAACAGGTTCCTAGATTATAAATCTGATGGCACTGTTGCATTCAGAGTAGTGACTTTATCCTAGGACAGACCTAACATCGACCGGCGTGGGTAAGCCATGAATGATAGTTTTTGGATGCATCAATAAGAAAATATTTTAAATATATATATTTTATTTCTGTGAAATGAGTCGTTTCATTAAATTAACCTTGTAATAAGGGATCCAGTGTTAGGATCGTAACCCTATAACTTCCTAGAGGCTCTATAGGTAACCTGGAGAATTATATCAATGTTAAATGATGATGGATTTTGGATCGATGATCAACTAGATCCATTCTTCACAAATCTCACCAATGGAGATGATGCGATTATCAATCCACTTTAATGAATGATCCATCATTGAGGTAGGGAATTATTATTTTAATTCCTTTTTCCCCATTCTTTTAATTAATGATGAATGATGATCAACCCATGAAATGGTTGACCTGCGGTTCAATCGTTCTTGTGGGAGGGGTTGATTTAATGAATTTGGGGATGATTATTATATTGTTCTATTATCTTGATCATTCTAACAGAATGGATCAAGACCATAATGAACATCAGATGAGGTTTGTTCCTTGTGGTGTTAAATTAGGCCTTTCTCCCGTATGTTCTTCACATTCTTCATGTTTTTTTCAGGATATGAACAGATGATCTTTGTGCCTCTGTGTCTTAGAACAACACCCCAAAATCATGGATCCATCCTCCAGATGGCCTAGAGGAGGTGTGATGAGGATAGAGGTGGATAGATAGATATATTTCAAGAGATACCATTCATCAAGTGAATTTTGTGCAGATGATTAGAACTGATTTTTAGAGCCGATCAGAGGCCTAAAACCCACTGATTTAGAGCTTCCATGGGGTTACAACACAGAATCATTTGTTTCGAGGTGATTTGTTCATTGGATCAAACAGTGGAGGCTCAACTGAGGTGTGTGGATGAAGAACCAATGATATGTAAAATCACTATGAACACGACATGTATTTCAGAATACAATGTGTGTGGGACCCAATCAGTTGCAACTAGGGTTTCAGGAGGCAGTGAAGTGACACACGGCGTGTGACCCCTATCACACAGAATGTGGTCCATTTACTGAGGATCATCATGTATCTCAAGAGATAAATGTACATTGGGTGGAGTACAATAAATGTCTACACAACATGTACCCCACCACACAGCTAGACCCAGACTGGATACACAAGTTTCCCAATGTACTTGTACACGTGCAGGAGATCACGAGTTGACACCTTGTACTGGAACATGACCAAAGTACACGAGGGGGGGTAGATAGTAAGACACAATGTGTTACCCTTTTTATATGTTGTGTATACCTCTTCTACAAGGAATTTTCTAATTACACAGGTCATTGAACACGGGAAGTACTCAGGGTCAAGGGAAATAATGTGTGACCCTACTACACACTATGTACCCCTATCCTACATTGATTGAATCTACTCTCCACCGTATCTCAGAAAAAAAATTAGGGTTGGTTCTTCTTCTTGTTCCTTGGAATGTAAGTTGTTATGGTTTTCTATTCATAGGAGTATATTTCCTTTAAGTAGGAATTTATTGGATATAGTCAGGAATACCATTCGAGAGGCCCTGAGTAGGATCCTATATCCATTCATGTGACCTAAGTAGAGTGTTAGTATCATCATGACCAATCTGACCAAATGTCGATCCTCTACTTAGAAGACGAATCTGGATGAATCATGGTATCACCCCATGGACCTAGAAGTGATTTTCATCTGTGTATCGTGATCTTTCCCACTCGTGGAGTGAGTAATCCATGAGAGAGTGTATCATATATCTCTTCATATTTATTAGTGTATCACTCTCATGATGCTTCCCAACAAAGAATAATTCTTGGAAATACATAATTAGTGCTATTATAATCAAGAGTGTGTGCTCTCAAATGTGTTTTTTTGTGGAATCTTCAAACTGAATCACAAGTGTTGGTATGCAGTAGTTGTGACTTACCTCTATACTACATTTCTATGTTTGAGTTTATTTGGATATTCTTGTTATATGTGTTTTAGATATGTATTGTGTATATCTAACTATATCATTATTTCTTTATTTTTTTTTGTGGTTTCTAGGTGCCATAATGAGTATTATTATACTCCCCCATGCATGGGCTTTACCTGCATGTGTCGTGTGTTGTGCAGACGAGAAAACTTTTGATAGAGTCCAGGGCGGACAAGAACTAGATAAAGCTTTGTGAGTTCATGATGGATAGGTGTTCCTAAGGGTTTAAGAAGTAGTCCCAGTACCTAATTTTTTATAGGTTGTACTTTGTAGTTTAGAGACTCTTTATTTTAGTGGGATCATATTTTGGCCCAGTTTATATTACTATATTTTACATTCCTATCATACTATATTGTTTGGTTTTAGTGGTATGCATTCATTTTTTTCCTTATTGGTTTTTACATTTCAACATTTTTGGCATGGAGACATGTTCGTGTGTATAGTTACTTAGGCAATGCATCATATGTTAGTGATATTCCTACTCAGACTAGTCACCAGCCCCTGGCCAATTAGAGGAGGGATTGGGGTGTCACGGCATGGTCCCACAAGTATGGGTCATGACAAGAGAGGTTTATGCAATTTATAATATTTCACAAAATGATTATGGAGGGTAAATCTAACCTCATAATGGAAATCATTTGTGATTATAAGATAAGTAAAGGGAAAATAGTTAATGAAATTTTATTATCATATGTCTCACTTGTCGATATGTTGAGAAGAATGGATACCTCTAAAGGAATTTTAGAAACCACAAATATGTCACATAAATGAATTATTATGAACCATCAATCTTGATTAACACAATTATAGGAGGAAACAACTTGTTGATCAATGTTTTGGTGGAGTCATGGGTGGTATATTTGAGAATATATTTCAACTTTGGGATAGATAATTGGTTCATTCTGAACTATTTATGTAAAATAATTTTAAAAAAATTATCTAGAAAATGATGAAGCATTGAATGTTATCATGAGGGTTCATGTACATATATATATGAAAAATATTTTTTTTACAATGATTGTAGAAAGTGATACACATTACAGGTCTCCATAAGATTTTCATATCTATAGTATTTTTGGATAATGCTGGATATGGTACTACTTTTAAAAATGGATCTTAGAACATGAATTGGAGATTCATGGTAGTGGAACATAAAACAATATATGGAACACTTTACTTGAATGTAAATTATACTTAAATTTATTTAGATGGAACTATAAACTCATAAGATATGAAGGTTTGGATTTGTAGTCTCAGTCAACTTAGTAGGAATATAATGAATTTTCTAGAAGGGGAATCCATTTAAACATAAAACGTAATAGGATAAAAAAAATTATGGGAGTTTTATTCTAGGAAAAAAGTGGGTTTCATTAAATTTGAATGGATAGAAGCCAAAATACCAGAATATTAAATTATTTTACACAGTCATATGATTTCCAACCCTAGATTGATCACATGTAAGATCACAAAAAAATTTCTTCATTGATGATGAAATGATAATGTTTTATGTTTACTTCCTTAAGATTATGTTTGATGTCTGTAGTGCCATTATAAATAGTAAATATATTGTGGAAAGGGAATCTGGTCAGAATTTGAAGTTCCTCATATCTGATAATTGTGGAACATACATCAATAGAGTCTTTATTTGATTTTATTGAATTAAAGGGATTAGTATATGAATAATACAATCATGAATGAAAAAAATGGTGTGATATAGATAATAGTCCAAACATTGACTGAGAGGGAATGATGCATGTGTCTATACTCTATAATTCCCAATTCCATTTAGGCGGAAATAATTAAAATTGATGAAAACTTATCCAATAGAAGACCATTGGTAACAATGGATATAATTTACCAGAAGAGCTATTTCCTGATTTCTTACCAAATGATGGTAACATTAATCTATTTATATATTTTTAACATATTTATATAGAAGTAAAAACATGAATCCTAGAACAAGTTATTTTTCATTATTGGATATGTGGATAATGATGTTGGTTTCAATCATTGTGATGATTACAAGTACAATATTATTATAATTTTAAAAAAAATCTTCAATGAGAAGGTATTATGGAAGGAATAGATCATTAATGACTCAGATGTTGAGGTAAATATAGTAACTATTTTTTAACATGTTTATCTGTATGGAAAAATATAGAAGGTTTCATATTTTGGTACCCCAGATAACTTAATAAATTCAGAACAATTTAGACCAAACTGTGACATGACATAACATTCATGGTCCACTAAAGTATAGTGGAAACCTCTAATTATTGGAAAATAAACAACTAGGATATTATAAATAGTAACACTATAAAGATTTTAATCTCAACATGAGTTGAGAAGATCTTATATTTTCAGGTTACGAGACTACATATATGGATTTTATTTGAATTTCATACTTTTAATGGATGAAGGGGAACCCAAATACACTTAATATGAAACAAAACTCATTGATTTAAAATAGTGGGTGTAAAAATGAGAGAGGAAATGAACTATTTAATGTTTAATATAAATTTTCTAGGGATAGAACAATCGTAGGGGAAGTGATAACTTAGGAAAATTTGGTGTTTTTGATTGAAGGATAATACTAATAGAAGGACAATATAAAAGGAAAAAGTAGTGGTGAAATACTTTCAATTGAAATAGGAATTTTTCATAAACTATTTCAGTATTAGTAAATCGTAATATCTTCCACATAATGGTGAGATTAGTTTAATCTAATGTCTAAGACATAAATAAAATGGATGTTAGGACTTTCCATCATCATGGTAATATGGAGTGGTGGATTTACATGAATCAACCAAAGGGGTTCTAAAATAATCAGATTGAGGGTCTTGATTATAATTTGATACAAATACTATACCTCTTTAATAATAATGTAAAATAATATCTTGGAGGACTCTATGATATTAATTAATAATAATATATGAAATGAAATATAAAATAAATATTTTATTTTGATTATGTAATGGTAGAATTAATTAAAAACTAATTAACTAATATACCAACGTTCGTTCATAAAAAATCACCAAAACATGATCATATCTGATTTCATCTTTAAATATTATAACCAAAAAATATATTTAATGAAATTATATCATTATAAATAGTTATAAAAAATAAATTCCATTTCCATTTATAATCATGGAATGATTAACTTTTGTAGATGTATGAATAATAAAACATCTATTACAAAACTATTTTAGAATGACCAATATTACTAGCACCAGTTATAAATAATAGATAATAACTAACTAATATACATGTAATGAATATTTATAAATTAATTTTATAGAAGTTTTTATATATAATTAGAATTTTTGAAGTAGATAATTAGGATTTTCATTTTTATTATATGTGATTCAACCACTTTAATGGAATTCAATAATTATGGTAAGGGTTTATTGTATGAAATTCTCACAACATGTATAAGGCCCCAGCCTTAAACCTTACTTAATCTTGAGTTATTACAAGATTACACATTGAGGATATTTTCGGGTTTAGAGTTTTAGAGAATTTGATCATAAAACTTGCATTACATTCCACATATAAACAAAGTGGTTACATAAAGATAGTATTCTTCATTCCCATCAATGGAAACACATTTAAAATAAAACATGGATTATTTCTTGACACATCCTTGACTCTATCATCTTATCATGTACCTTTCCCTTGACCTGTGAAAACATTTCAAAAACTTGGGATGAGCATAAAAACTCAGTATGGGTTATAAAAAAACATGGAAAGGAAACATGAGTTCATATATGCATAAGAATGAAATCATACTTTACCCATAAAACATAGGCACTTTAACATACCTCATAAAATCATGAATAAATCATAGAAATCATAAGACATAAAGGTAACTTGAGGCATTCATAACATTCTTACGTAGGGAGTAACCCTCTTGGTTACGTTTGAAATACCCATCACAGTATATTCCCTAAAATCTCTTCGGATAATCCTTAACGTTTCACTCCTTCGCGTTACCCAATGCATTGGAGAGCTATAACGGGCTCACCCGCCCTTAGTTTATCACGGAACCACCCGTCTTCATAATAATTCCCATGAACCATAACATAATCATATCACATAAAACATGCATAAAGGAAACATAAAATTTCCACATTTCAATCACGAGATATCAATACAACACATTGATATAAAAACATTATGAAAACCATTTTCAATACCAAAAGAAAAGAAAAGTAAAACATGGTATTTATTTTTCTTTTCAAAAGAAGGTATGGCTTGTAGAGGAAGCCGGAACTCAAATAACGATCACGACGGCGGAGAAGTCGTTGTCGCCGCATACGTACGACAAAAACATTCCCTTTTGTCGTTTAGTAAACGATTCGTATAAAAAAAGATTCCTTTTGGAATAAACGTAAATGTCAAAGGGGTTTATACACCGTATAAAAGAAAGTTGTGTATAAAATAAAATATGCCTCAATGAAAGGAGATTGAGACGAAGTCCCATACCTCGTATCCGACTTGACCCGACCGTTCTTTAATCTCCTGAATAATAAACGTGAGTTAATCTATACTTGCTTAAGAACCTTTTTCAAGTTCATTATTCCTTTTATACCATGTTATGGACATCATGTAATCATTTAAGTTAATAATGTTCATTTTGTCGGTATTTGGTTCTTAAGTCGAAAATAGACTTCTTACACTTACATGTTGTTAATTTGGTCAAAGGTTCATTATATCCAGAATGGTATTCATGATGTAGATATCATATATGTCATATATATCCAGTACATACATGCATTTATAATATTACATAATCATTTAGAGGTAAGAAATGAAATGCACCGTTCATGGAGACGGTAAGCCGTACGTACGCATGAACGCTACTTTCATTTCTATTTCATATTTTATAGAATGGAATCATAATGATATAAAGGTATATTATAATTCCAGTATAATATCATATATAATATCATATTTCCATCCTTTATATGTCCCACATATGGTATTTAACGAATCAAATCACTTTGAGGGGGCGGTAGTCCGCACTTCCTAAAATGAAGATATCTTGTTTACCCATAATGGAAACAATAAAGGTATGCCCAAAATGAAAAAACACAGAAGCTTAAGGAAAACATAAACATATTATATATCATATATAAAAATAGTGACATCATAATGGACACCTTTGAAGGTGTTAAATGAGTATTTAACAATCATCGTTTCGGGAGGCAGATTTTCGCCATCCACGGAAAACGTATGTTCTTTAACCATTTGATGCAGTTGTGTGAGAGTGTAGCTCAAATAAATCTTATAAAAACATCCTAGTATATTGAAGATACTGTTTTTGTTACAAAATAATTAAATAAAAAGAGTTTATGGGGTTGGAGAAGCAAAATAAAACAAATGAACATGAGAGAATGAATTACCTTTAAAAGTGTAACTCCTTTTGATTTGAGACTAAAGGCTTCCTTTGAAAGAATTCTGCCCAAAGGTAATCCTCTAAGATGAGGAGAGGGATGTGGAGAGAGTAAATGGGCAGGGTTCGGCCGAGCCAAAGGCTTTGGGAGTGTGTGAAATGAGGTAGAGGTGGGGGCCTTTTATAAGAGGAGAGGAGGGGCACTTTTGGAAAGTAAAGAAATATTACTTTATTTGAAAATGTGTTTCGGTTTCAAAAGGTCCCACATTGATATAATTCGTGGATAAGGTGATAAGGGTTATAAATACCCTCATCCAATTGGTTTTGGACATGTGTAGTTCATAGATTTTACATTATCTTTCCATTTTATTTAAATCGTCAAATAATGATGTCATCGCTGCATCATTATTATGTCATAAATAATTTAATTTATTTAATGTCTAAAAATCATAAACAAATACTATGATGTATGAAATATTTTTAGCTTTCCAATGACTATTTATAATCAAAAATCTGATCTTTATAACCCCATGTAAAAATTGTTTTCGTAAAACATCTCTTGTTTGTGTCATTTTTACTTTTACATTTAATAAAAAGTTATTTATGTCATTTCCAAACCAAAGTGTCTTCATGGGGTCCCCAAGTTGACCCATGGCTTTTCTTGGTCGTCCATGACACAACCAATAAGTTTGGGACATGTTTCTAGGTCATTTCCTATTATTAAAGAATTATTTATACCTTAAACTACCCTAATTACCACTAATCGCGATTAAGAACTTAATAAGTTACTATTCACCAAAAAATTATTATAATCTCATTGAACCACATTTAACATATTAATGACAACCATTTATGTCGGATTTTAAAAATTCAATACACATTAGTGGTAAACATTCATTTAACTGAAAAATCAGTTTGCTTGATTACCACTTAGTGGTTTCACTATTCATCAAAAATTGAAGTTTTTCAGAAAATTACCAAAAATTCACCCTAAGCTATATTTGATATTAAGAATTCAAAAATGAAGTCTATTTTACAAAATTCAATACATATAAGTCAAATTAATTAATTTAATAATTAATTCCCGCTGCCAGAGCAAATAACGTGCTTTTATAAAACAATAAGTATCAAAAGATTGACACCAGTTTATGTCTAATTTCAAAGTGAAATTGATTCCAATGACCACCATTGGATAAAATGGTAAAAATATATTCATATTACACATTAAGAACAATTCAAAAGATAATCTAATCATATAAATAAATTAGATTAAAAAGCAGTTTTAATGTAAAATGCAGTATTTTTCACTATTCATTAAAAAATGAACATTGTCAGAAAAATACTAAAAATTCACACAAAGTAAATTTTGATGTCCCAATCATAAAGAATAAGTTTATTTTGACAAACATAGTTTATAAAATTGTCAAAATATAGATTCAAAAATGGTTTGCCATCAAAAGGCAGTAAAACAATCTTGTAAGAATATTAGTGTATTCCATGCATAAGATTGTATTTATTTTCATTTTAAGCCTCTATAACACTATCTTAATCATTAATAGACATAGATAAAAATATCTATTATTCATTAATTATTTTGGATGTTACATCCTTCCCCCCTTTAGAAAATTGTGTCCCCGCAATTTATTTACTTATCGAATAAATGGGGGTACTTATCCCTCATTACATTTTCAGATTCCCATGTTGCCTCTTCAATCATGTGGTTTTTCCACAAAACCTTTACCTGGTGAATCACCTTATTCCGTAACACCTGCTCCCTGTGGTCAAGAATCTGGACCGGTTGTTCCTCATAACATAGGTTCTCTTCCAGCTGAACTACGTCTGGACTCAAAACATGAGATGGATCTGGCATATACTTTCTCAACATCGAAATGTGAAAAACATTGTGTACCTGAGATAAACTCGGAGGTAAAGCCACTCGGTATGCAACTGATCCAACTCTCTCCAGAATTTCGTATGGTCCAACAAACCTTGGACTCAACTTTCCTTTCTTACCAAATCTCATCACGCTTTTCCAAGGAGAAACCTTGAGAAAAACATGATCACCTACCTCGAAAGATAGATCCTTCCTCCGGTTATCCGCATAACTCTTCTGCCTGCTCTGAGCTGTTCTCATGTGTTTCTGAATCAGCTGAACTTTTTCTGCCATCTCTTCTACCAATTCTGGTCCCATCAACTTCCTTTCACCCACTTCATCCCAGAAAGCTGGAGTTCGACACCGCTTCCCATATAATGCCTGAAATGGTGCCATCTGTATACTGGAATGAAAACTATTATTATATGAAAACTCAACCAAAGAAAGATGTTGGTCCCAACTTCCCTGATAATCCATAGAACAAGCTCGTAGCATATCCTCCAATGTCTGAATTGTTCGTTCTGACTGCCCATCTGATTGAGGATGAAAAGCTGTACTAAAATTTAATTCAGTACCCAACGACTTCTGAAGGCCCTTCCAAAAGTTAGAAGTAAACCTGGGATCACGATCCGATACAATGGAGAGAGGAACTCCATGTAACCTGACTATCTCTTTTAAGATACAAACGGGAAAGTTGATCAAGAGAGAAAGTATCTCGTATAGCAAGGAAATGAGCAGATTTGGTCAAGCGATCAACAATAACCCAGATTTCATTATTACCTCGAGATGTCTTCGGTAATCCAACAACAAAGTCCATGGATATATTCTCCCATTTCCACTCTAGCACTGGTAAAGGCTGAAGCATCCCTTTCGGTAACTGCCGCTCTGCTATAACTTGTTGACATGTCAAACACTTCACAGTAAAATCAGCAATATCTCTTTTCATTTCATCCCACCAGTAATACTCCTGCAGATCTCTATACATCTTAGTACTGCCCGGATGAACTGAAAACGGAGAACTATGAGCTTCACATAACAACTCTCTCTTCAACTGTGAATCACAAGGCACACACAATCTCTTCCCAAATCTCAAAACGCAATCATTATCAATGTTGAATTCAGGCAACTTACCTTTCTGAACGAGATCTACCTTTTTCTGCAACTCACTATCTTGCTTCTGTGCTTGCTTGATTCTATCTGATAGAGATGATCTCACTGATACCTGAAACAAACCAGAATGACTTCCTGCACCAACAACTTCTATGCCATAGTTCATCAAATCTATAACCAAAGGATCACGTTCCAAACGCAACATTGTTAATGAAGCATTACTTTTTCGACTCAAAGCATCAGCCACTTTATTTGCTTTTCCCGGATGGTAATGAATTGTACAATCATAATCCTTGATTAATTACATCCATCTCCTTTGTCTCATGTTTAACTCTTTCTGAGTGAATATATACTTTAAACTTTTGTGATCGGTATATATTTCACACTTTACTCCATAAAAATGATGCCTCCAAATTTTTAAAGCAAAAACAACCGCAGCTAATTCCAAATCATGTGTAGGGTAATTTACCTCATGAGTTTTCAACTATCGTGAAGCATAAGCAATTACCTGGTCATTCTGCATTAGGACGCAACCAAGTCCTTTCAATGAAGCATCATTGTATATAACAAACTCACTATTCCTGGAAGGTAGTTCCAAAACTGGAGCATTCACCAATCTACTTTTCAATTCCTGAAAACAATCATCACATTCTTTTGTCCAGATAAACTTAACACCCTTCCGAGTTAGCTTAGTCATTGGACTAGATAACCGTGAAAAATTTCTAACAAACCTTCGGTAATAGCCCACCAAACCAAGGAAGCTACGAATATCGGTTACATTTGTGGGTCTTGGCCATTCTTCCACAAGTTTTGTTTTTGCAGGATCAACAGTTATTCCATCTTTAGAAACAATGTGACCAAGGAAAGAAATTTGTTGCAACCAAAACTCACACTTGCTGAATTTCCCATACAGTTTCTTTTCTTTTAAGGTTTGCAATATAGCCCTTAAATGTTTTTCATACTCCTCTTTACTTTTAGAAAACACCAAAATATCATCAATGAAAACCACCACAAACTTATCCAAGAACTCATGGAAAATTCTATTCATTAAGTCCATGAATACAGCAGGTGCATTGGTTAGCCCAAAAGGAATTACTACAAATTCATAATGGCCATATCTCGTACGGAACACGGTCTTCGGAATATCTTCCTCCTTTACCTTCAGCTAATGGTACCCCGATCTCAGGTCAATCTTTGAAAAAAACTGAGCTCCCTGGAGCTGATCAAACAAATCATCGATATGAGGGAAAGGATATTTGTTCTTAACAGTGATATTATTCAAGGCTCTATAATCAATGCAAAGTCTCATAGAACCATATTTCTTTTTAACAAATAAAACAGGAGCACCCCATGGTGATGTGCTAGGTCTAATGAAACCTTTCTCTAATAAATCTTGCAATTGCTCCTTCTACTCTAAAAGTTCAATTTGTGCCATTCGATAAGGGGGTTTTGAAATTGTCTTAGCATCAGGAACTAACTCAACAGTAAACTCAACTTCCCGATCTGGTATTATTCCAGGCAACTCATCAGGAAAAACATCAGGATACTCATTTACCACTGGCACATCATTAATCTGAACAGTTCCTTTATTTTCAACGATGTGTGCAAGGTAACATTCATTTCCATCTTTTACAAGTTTCTCGGCCTCTTGATATGTTATCAAAAGTAAGGGTTCATTCTTGTAAACAAACTGAAAGTATTTCTGAAAAGAAACTTCTTTAGCTCTACAGTCAATCTTAGCATGGTAAATAGAGAGTCAATCCATACCCAGGATAACATCAAACTCTACTAGAGGTAGAACAATAAGGTTTGCAAGTAGGTTCTTTCCACAGATAAGGATAGGAAGATTCTTATAAATTCTTTTTGCCTCAACATTTCCCCGAGGTGTTTTTACCAAAAGTTCAGGAGTCATTTCTTGATATGGTATTCCCATTTTACTAGAAAAGGTTTCAGAGATGAAAGAATGTGTAGACCCCGAATCAAACAACACACTGGCATAATCTGAAAAAACAAACAAAGTACCTGATACAACTTCATTTGATAGCCCGACATCTGCTGAAGTAGTTGCAAAGGATTTCACCACCCCTTTCTGCTTGTAGTCTAACTGCTTCCCATCACTCAAGATCCTTGTCGGACACTCGTTTGCATAGTGACCCATCTCATTGCACTTATAACATTTCACTAACTGTAAATAAAATTTGTTCTTACCTTCACCTTGATCCTTTTCAGTGAAATCACGAGCCTTATGTCTCATCTTACCACATCGGTAGCACTTCCTAGAATTCAGAAGACATTCCCCAGCATGCCTTTTTCCACATTTATCACAAACTGAAAACTTAGTTCTCTTACCATCATACTTTTTTTAAGAATTCTTACCTTTCTCCTGCCACCTCGGTCTCTTCTTCTGCTGGTTGTTATAGAACACTTGGTCATCGGAAAACTCCATTTCCACCTTCTCAGCACATCGAACAAGCTTTTCATAACTTTTAAACTCTCGAGAAGCTAATGCCCTTCGATATTTTGGCTTTAATCCTGAGTAAAAACGATTGATTTTACTATCAAGGTCCCGGATAAAATTTAGAGCATACCATGCCAATCGAGTGAACCTTTCTTCATAGGCAGCCACTGAGTCTTCCTCTTGCCTCAATTCCAAGAATTGATTTTCCATCCTAAGTCGAACAGCCTTAGGAAAATTCTTCTCAAGAAACAAACCTTTGAATTCATCCCAGTCAAGAGCATCAATCTCATCGGCGTCCCTGATATTTTTAACCATAGACCACCACTGATCTGCTTCACCCTCCAAACACTAAATTGCAAGACTAACCTTTTGATTGTCTGAACACCCCATGACATCAAAAATCTTCTCTAGTGCTTTAATCCACCCTTCAGCTAGCACAGGGTCAGATGATCCTCTGAATGATGGTGGATGTTGCCTCATGAAATGTTCCACCAATGAAATGTTCCTCTGCGGTTGTTCTGGATGATCTCGTGCATGGATACCACCGCCATTTATCGCTTGAGTCGACTGCGCCATTACTGCAACAAACTGTTCAGTTCCAATTCCGACCATTTCTGGATGCTGATTCGGAAGGTTATTTCCTTCTGTATGCCTTCCTAGCACTGCTTCCCTATTTCCTCTGCGGAAAACCATTCTGAACAAACATATCTTAGATGAAGCAACATGGTAATCTTCAAATGCCATATCATTTCAAAGAAATTTTTTTTTGATAATCATTTAAAAGAATTCTAACTCCTAAAGTTATCTAAACCGACCTCTGATACCAACTATAAGGCCCCAGCCTTAAACCTTACTTAATCTTGAGTTATTACAAGATTACACATTGAGGATCTTTTTGGGTTTAGAGTTTTAGAGAATTAGATCATAAAACTTGCATTACATTCCACATATAAACAAAGTGGTTACATAAAGATAGTATTCTTCATTCCCATCAATAGAAACACATTTAAAATAAAACATGGATTATTTCTTGACACATCCTTGACTCTATCATCTTATCATGTACCTTTCCCTTAACCTGTGAAAACATTTCAAAAACTTGGGATGAGCATAAAAACTCAGTATGGGTTATATAAAAAACATGGAAAGGAAACATGAGTTCATATATACATAAGAATGAAATCATACTTTACCCATAAAACATAGGCACTTTAACATACCTCATAAAATCATGAATAAATCATAGAAATCATAATACATAAAGGTAACCTGAGGCATTAATAACATTCTTACGTAGGGAGTAACCCTCTTGGTTACGTTTGGAATACCCATCACAGTATATTCCCTAAAATCTCTTCGGAGAAACCTTAACGTTTCACTCCTTCGCGTTACCCAATGCATTGGAGAGCTATAACGGGCTCACCCGCCCTTAGTTTATCACGGAACCACCCGTCTTCATAATAATGCCCAAGAACCATAACATAATCATATCACATAAAACATGCATAAAGGAAACATAAAATTTCCACATTTCAATCATGAGATATCAATACAACACATTGATATAAATACATTATGAAAACCATTTTCAATACCAAAATAAAAGAAAAGTAAAACATGGTATTTATTTTTCTTTTAAAAAGAAGGTATGGCTTGTAGAGGAAGCCGAAACTCAAATAACGGTCACGACGGCGGAGAAGTCGTTGTCGCTGCATACGTACGACAAAAACATTCCCTTTTGTCGTTTAGTAAACGCTTCGTATAAAAAAAGATTCCTTTCTGAATAAACGTAAAATTAAAAGGGGTTTATACACTGTATAAAAGAATGTTGTGTATAAAATAAAATATGCCTCAATGAAAGGAGATTGAGACGAAGTCCCATACCTCGTATCCGACTTGACCCAACCGTTCTTTAATCTCCTGAATAATAAACTTGAGTTAATCTATACTTGCTTAAGAACCTTTTTCATGTTCATTATTCCTTTTATACTATGTTATGGACATCATGTAATCATTTAAGTTAATAATGTTCATTTTGTCGGTATTTGGTTCTTAAGTCGAAAATAGACTTCTTACACTTACATGTTGTTAATTTGGTCAAAGGTTAATTATATCCAGAATGGTATTCATGATGTAGATATCATATATGTCATATATATCCAGTACATACATGCATTTATAATATTACATAATCATTTAGAGGTAAGAAATGAAATGCACCGTTCATGGAGACGGTAAGCCGTACGTACGCATGAACGCTACTTTCATTTCTATTTCGTATTTTATAGAATGGAATCATAATTACATAAAGGTATATTATAATTCCAGTATAATATCATATATAATATCATAGTTCCATCCTTTATATGTCCCACATATGTTATTTAACGAATCAAATCACTTTAAGGGGGCGGTAGTCCGCACTTCCTAAAATGAAGATATCGTGTTTACCCATAATGGAAACCATAAAGGTATGCCCAAAATGAAACAAAACAGAAGCTTAAGGAAAACATAAACATATTATATATCATATATAAAAATAGTGACATCATAATGTCCACCTTTGAAGGTGTTAAATGAGTATTGAACAATCATCGTTTCAGGAGGCAGAATTTCGCCATCCACGGAAAACGAATGTTCTTTAACCATTTGATGCAGTTGTGTGAGATTGTAGCTCAAATAAATCTTATAACAACATCCTAGTATATTGAAGATACTGTTTTGGTTACAAAATAAGTAAATAAAAATATTTTAGGGGGTTGGAGAAGAAAAATAAAAAAAATGAACATGAGAGAATGAATTACCTTTAAAAGTGTAACTCCTTTTGATTTGAGACTAAAGGCTTCCTTTGAAAGGATTCTGCCCAAAGGTAATCCTCTAGGATGAGGAGAGGGATGTGGAGAGAGTAAATGGGCAGGGGTTGGCCGAGCCAAAGGCTTTAGGAGTGTGTTAAATGAGGTAGAGGTGGGGGCCTTTTATAAGAGGAGAGGAGGGGCACTTTTGGAAAGTAAAGAAATATTACTTTATTTGAAAATGTGTTTCGGTTTCAAAAGGTCCCACATTGATATAATTCGTGGATAAGGTGATAAGGGTTCTAAATCCACTCATCCAATTGGTTTTGGACATGTGTAGTTCATAGATTTTACATTATCTTTCCATTTTATTTAAATCGTCAAATAATGATGTCATCACTGCATCATTATTATGTCATAAATAATTTAATTTATTTAATGTCTAAAAATCATAAAAAATACTATGATGTAGGAAATCTTTTTATATTTCCAATGACTATTTATAATAAAAAATATGATCTTTATTACCCCATGTAAAAATTGTTTTCGAAAAACATCTCTTGTTTGTGTCATTTTTACTTTTACATTTAATAAAAAGTTATTTATGTCATTTCCAAATCAAAGTGTCTCCATGGGGTCCCCAAGTTGACCCATGGCTGGTCTTGGTCGGCCATGACACAACCAATAAGGTTGGGACATGTGTCTAGGTCATTTCCTATTATTAAATCATTATTTATACCTTAAACTACCCTAATTACCTCTAATCGCGATTAAGAACTTAATAAGTTACTATTCACCAAAAAATTATTATAATCTCATTGAACCACATTTAACTTCTTAATGAAAACCATGTATGTCGGATTTTCAAAATTCAATACACATTAGTGGTAAACATTCATTTAACTGAAAAATCAGTTTGCTTGATTACCACTTAGTGGTTTCACTATTCATCAAAAATTGAAGTTTTTCAGAAAATTACCAAAAATTCACTCTAAGCTATATTTGATATTCCGAATTCAAAAATGAAGTCTAATTTAAAAAATTCAATACATATAAGTCAAATTAATTAATTTAATAATTAATTCCCGCTGCCAGAGCAAATAACGTGCTTTTACAAAACAATAAGTATCAAAAGATTGACACCAGTTTAAGTCTAATTTCAAAGTGAAATTGATTCCAATGACCACCATTGGATAAAATGGTAAAAATATATTCATATTACACATTAAGAAAAATTCAAAAGATAATCTAATCATATAAATAAATTAGATTAAAAAGCAGTTTTAATGTAAAATGCAGTATTTTTCACTATTCATTAAAAAATGAACATTGTCAGAAAAATACCAAAAATTCACACAAAGTAAATTTTGATGTCCCAATCATAAAGAATAAGTTTATTTTGACAAGCATAGTTTATAAAATTGTAAAAATATAGATTCAAAAATGGTTTGCCATCAAAAGGCAATAAAACAATCTTGTAAGAATATTAGTGTATTCCATGCATAAGATTGTATTCATTTTCATTTTAAGCCTCTATAACACTATCTTAATCATTAATATACATAGATAAAAATATATATTATTCATTAATTATTTGGGATGATACAACATGAGAAAAATTTCTAATTATAAACCATATTATCTTTGGACCGGTGATCAAATAACACTTTAATATTTTTATCATTATTCACTTATATTTCATTATATTTAATATTATATTATATGTTCATTAAATCCTTATGTTTTGGTTTGAAATTTTGTAAGGTAATAAGGGGAAATATTAACAAATTTAATATCTTGTGGAAAAATTTATATTTTTCAGCATAACCTATTTAATATGGTGTGATTACTACCTAATGAATTTTTTTTGTATTAATGAAATTATATTTGTTTGAAGGGAAATATTTTTCTCTCTCCCTAAGTTGTATTGTATTCGAAATAAATCATAGTTGAAAGGGGTATTGTATAAAATGTTACTAAAACCATATGTTCTTTGACTGAAAATATTATACACAAATAAATATTTTCCTAAAATTAAAATACATAGGGGGTATTTAATTTTATTTAAAAAACTCACCCTCTTCATTAGATATTCAAGAGTTTTTTCATGTCCCCAAAATATTTTATTTCTCATTGTCTCATCATTTTAACAGATGTCATTCTTTTATGTGAAATTGACACCTTATATTTCTTTTGAGAAAGACCCTTTTACAATGTCCATATTAATTGGATAATTTTGTACATAACCTTATCTATGACTCACTAATTGATTATGTTGATTTTATACTACATTACTCTCTTCAATAGTAATGAATAAATTTTATCATTTTTTGTATGGGTTCTTTTCATCAATGTTTAGAATTATTTTATTTTTAAATTATTTTATATAAAAAAATACTTCCACTTCCTTTGTAATTTAATATGATTATTTCCCTCTAATATTTACTGGTCTATAAGAAGAATGTTTTTTAACCTAGTTTTAAAAATAATTTATTTAAAATTAGTTCAAAAGATCAAGGATATTCGTTATTACATAAGTGATTTTAATGAAACTTTAAAATTATTTTTTCATTTATGTAATTTCATTTTGAAATATATAATTATTGATCAAGGAAATTATTAAAAATTTAACTTCCACCTTATTTCTATAGATGACTTATTTAATGTTAGTTTCTATCAAATATACAATAAAAAATTACCTCTACATTTCCAACCATCCACCCTAAATTCGAACAGCTTTTCTTCCAATGCCTATGATTTTTTATAATTATATATTTACTTAATTTTATTGATGGGTATTCAACTAGATTCTATAAATAGATTTAATAGGATAAATTATTAACATAAATATATACCATTTATCTATATGGTGTAAATAACATATTCTTTATTATCTTGTTTAAATGTTATTTACTTAGAATGTTCATGATTAAATTTATATATTCTTTTATTTTCATCATTTTTAGGTGAGGATTCTGGATTTAGTAATGAATGATTTATTTATGTGAATATATTTTATAATTATATGAAACTCATATTCTATTCATATGTTCATTATGTTATGATGAATGAAACACATTTTCAATGAATGAGTTCTTTATTATGTTTAGAATGAAACCAATTAACTTCCATGGGTAATTTATGATGTGATGAATTATTTCATTCTTATGGAACATGTAATTATGGGTGAATGATATTTGAGTTAAAATATCACCCTCAAATACATTTTTCAAAAGTTTATATCTTATGATGTAAATTATTCTTGGGAACGTTTTGGATTCTTATAACTATGGATATTGATGTCAAGCTTCATAGAAGAAATGTTCCCTATACTATTATATGTTCCACATTTGAATTATGTTATGAAATATAATCTTATGATCTCATACATTGGAACTTTAAATTAATTTTTTAATTAAAAATATTTGTTCCATAGTATTGTACTTTTTTATAACCTCAAGGATCATGTTTGATGATACTTATTTGAACACTATTTTTATTCATACCATATATTATCCCATTCATTATTACAAGTTTTACAATATATGTTTTGGTGTGCTACATTTTCTTATATATATTTATTATACCACATTATGCACTTACTTTCACTAATTATCATTGAATAATACCACTTTTCTTTATAATTATTATACATTTTATCTTACCCTTTATTTTGTTTCCATTTCCTCTGGTTATGATGAAAAGTATTACATAATATTTTTTGACAATAGTAAAATTATTGTATGATTTTTATGAGTCATTGAAGACATGTTTTGAATTATTTAATTTCTTATATAGTAGAAAAATGTCCATTTGATACAAAGAAAGTGGTATCTACTAGTAATTTTTCCTTAATTCTCTAAAACTCTATACATAAAAAAGTCATTGGAATGAAAATTTTATATCATAGGTGAATGATCTTGTAATTGAGTATGTGTATCAATGGATACATGTAATGTATAATCTATTTATCACTAGATCTAATAATTCAAGTCATACACACCTCATTTTGTATCCAATGTGGGTGTGGAAAAATTTATATATTAGGGGGTTATTAGTTAATGATAAATTAATATTTTCAATGGTCATTAAAGATTGATAGATTATGTATGATCATAGTTTCAGAAGTATAAATAATCCATTAAAATGGAAATAATTTTTATTTTTGGTTTTTGGGATGTAGTTGAAAGAAAATTAGTTAAACAAATAATGATCGGTTTATGTATAAAAAAATATTTCAATGTTTTGGTAAAGTTTGTATTAAATCGTTTTACTCTAGATTACATACCATCCTAGATACTAGATAGTGGATATAGTTATGGAATAGATGAAACTATTATTAACCACTCTGAATAAGGTTTGTGTACTATAAATTAAATCAACACTATATTGTATTATGAGTGATCCTAAGACAACCAAATTGGCTAGACACTCCTAAAGGATATGCTTTAGTTAATTATAATTGATGTTATGAAAAAATACGATATATTTCAAAGTCTAGGTTAGAAAACCTAATAAGTAATGACTATGGATAACACAGAGTAAAATGTACATATTCACTTTCTATGTAAATATTAAATTATATCAGATTATATGTGTAATGGGTATGTACAACATTGATATTATAAGTTTCAATGATTTTTAGGATTAGAATTATTTATTAATTTTAATGATAATTTTTGGACTTCTCTATTTGGGATAAGGATAAGAAGAAAAAGGGAAGCTAAATTAATGAAATTTAGATTGAACTGAATATATAAATGGATGAAAAACATGTGTCATTAGAGAATCCACCTTATTATAGAGTTTTAATATTCATATGATCATTAACTATGACTTTACTGACAACCATATTATGTTTTAGTACATTTTTGAAATAGGATCATAGAAGTTAAGCTGATAAAGGAATGCATCAAAAAAATGCAACTTATAACCAAATAAAAGAGTACAATTAATTTTTTTCATTATATAAGGTTTGTGAAATGATAGTGTGGTTTATATAATAAGAGAAATTAACACTTCATGATCTTATCTATTCTAAGTAATGAATGATATTTTTCAATGACATTTTGGTGATTTATAAAATTTATAATGATTACATGAAATATCTATGGTTTTTTCATCAGTATATATTCATTTATGGTTTGGAAACATATATTAAATGATATAAATAACATTTAAAAGTGATTTTAATAAAAGGTTATATTTTTCATAATAACAATAGAACAACACATGATTTAGCTAATGGTAACTCACAAGTTTAAAATAATAATGATGTTGAGGTAATAAAATGGTGATTGATTTTGAGAAAAGTGTGTCACATAGTTTTGATGACCTTGAAATTGATTATTGATCCATAATATTTTCAAGTATTTTTATCTCATTTTTGGAATTATAATATAAATTGAAAAATATTTGCCTTTATAAATTAATGGATAATAAATTTTAAGTTTAATGATATAGTTTTTTTTGTGAAGAATATGTTATTTGTCTATTGTTTAATGTCTGGGAAATTAAAATAGTATTGGGAATAATATGTTATAGGTAATATATAATTATGGTATAGACATGCGTGGGTATAAAATTGTATTAATGATTAATGTGGTTTGATGAATGGTAAGTAACATAATATACCGTAAGAGAGTAAGGTAGATGTCATATTAGATGTTGTGTCACAATTGATAAATATAATAATAATACCATCACTTACTTTAATCTATTATTAATAATAAATATTTTGAGGATGCAATTTATATAAGGGGTGTAGAATGTAAAAAACCAAATATTTTAGTCCCATTAAAATAACAATATATTTAATTTATTTTTTTGGGCATAGTACCCAACTAAAAAAAACCTACAAATATTAAAATTACATGAAGAATATAATAACTTGGATATAATAAATTAATAATCAATTTAAATAATTACACATATAATTTTTCATTAATTAATATTTTAAAAAGAACATAATTCAAAGAACTATATTAAAATAGAATTTCATTTTACCTTAACAATAAAATTTATCAGAGATAAAATATTATTATTGGTAAAATTAATATTTATATAATAACATGTCAATATTAAATTATTTATGAAATTATATGAAATTATATTAATGACACATGAAGTTTAATTTTTTTAATGTAAAATATATTTTTATTTATATTTTTTTATGAAAGTAGATAAATATGTATAATTTGTAACTATTATTTGATAAAATAAAATTATTATATAATTTATAATTTCAATATAATGTTAGGGTGATTTTTTGAGATTTTATTAATATAACTGATATTATTGTGAATACTTAAAAATATTATTTTTAACAAAATCATAGTGTTAATGATTACATAAATGAGTATAACACATAAACATATAAAATACTTTATGAATAAAATAATTATTTATGGTGTAAAACTAATTATTTGAAAATACTATTATAAATTTACAATATTTAAATACATAAGTAATTTTTTCCAATAAAAAATATTTTTGGTATTTTCATTTAATTAAATATTTTTGAAGAAAATATTGTTTATAGATTTATTTCAAATGAGATTTTTTTATTTTTTTTATAATAAATAAATTTATATAAATAAAATAAAATAGATTCATAATTTTACCCAACACATATATTTTATTCTTAAAAATACAGATTTTTTAAAAACATGTTTGACATGTTACATGGACTAATGTTACAATTTATTTTTTATAATAACAGAAATATAATCTGATATAATGGATTTCATGAATGGAATAATGAGGAAAAAATTATTTAATAAATTAAATTTTATTTTTAGGCATTATATGAAAATTAATTTTGTAAAAATTAATCACCATGGTAAATACAATGAATTGTAAAAGTGAAAATTTATTGAGTAATGAATATAAAAACTTACTTAAAAAATGATTTAAAATTCACAGTTGGGGGATTCTCAACCATAAACAATTAATCAGAACACTATTAGCATTTATTAGTTTTCTTGTGTGGGAAACATGTGCTCATTATATATAAATTGGAAATATTTAAAAAAAAATCCATTCTCACCACTTATATTTGGGACCTCTCTCTACTATATTAATATCACCCTAGAAAATTCATTTTCATCTTGAATGTTTTTTCATATTAACTCCCCTATAATACTATTAATATTCATTTAGGATCTTGTAAAAATAAATTAGGGAAATCCCTCCATCTCAAAGTTGTCTTCCTATAGAAATCCCAAGTTCTCAATGTGAGTACTTCATTCCTTACATGATTTATTTTCATTATTACCTTTTTAATAAAAATTATAATTATGATATAATGAAATAATTATTTTTTTATACAAGATATTATTATTCTAATGGATTAAATTTTAACCAAAATTTACATTTCAATTAAGAGTAATGCAATCGTCATTTAGAAGTTGTGCAGACTACTGCATCTATGAAGCAGTGACATCCATTTTTCAACAATACTCTTTTCCCTATTTGTAATGTTGAACTTAAAGAATAAATATGAAATATATAATATACTTATTATCATTAAGATAAAAATTATTTCCCTCATTCTTCCCTATTATTCATTAAAAAGTGGAAATGTTTACTGTGAGATGTGTGAACTATTTCCTCCATGAAGTAATATATCTAATTTTTCATATAGATTCTTTTAATATTTTAGACTCTATTCATATACGATTCACCACATAAATTGTATCTAAATTATATAATTTTAAAATTTAAATAATTATTTTATTACCAAATGAAACGACATTCAAAATCTTAATCATCCATTAATTATGCTATGTTCATGTTTTTGTTAGTCCACAAAACTACATGAACAATTTTATTGAATAATATCATAGATGACTATGATAAATTAATATCTGGTAAATTAAAAAAAATAAGAAAATAATCATTTAATTTTTTTTATATATTGTTAAGTTTATATTTTTCCATGAACCGATGCAGGGTTCTATCTGAATCGACACCTAACTCGGCTCATGGAATAAACCAAAAGAAATTATAGATCCCTATGGTCTGGAAAAAATCTACTAGGTATCAAAAATAAAATCTTGGGAATGATTTCACCCAAGATAAAAAAACATAAAAAAATATCAAAAATATAACAAGATAGAAAGATCTATATCCATAACCCATATAGATTCAACAATTTCAAGTAAACAAATGATAAAAATTTATGAAAAAAATACCAAGAAAACGAGGAAACAAATCTATATTATAACCCCATAATATTTTATGATATGCCTCTTTTTATATTTAACTTCTTTGATAGATTATGTGCTTAACAAATGATTTAAATATTATTATTTATTTTTTATAGTTTTCTCCATGATGTTGGAAATAGTAGTAATTAATGATATTAAGTAAATTGTGAAAATATAAATTAAAAATTCTTATAAAATTAATTAATTGGTTACAAATTAATTAGAATAGAAAACCAATTAAAGATAAAGGACGTATTTTTATAAAAACTATTTGTATGCCCACAATAAAATTTTATATTGATATTTTAAATTAATCACTTTTAGTGAAATATTTTAATGAATTTTATGTATTATATATTCAATAAAATATTTATACATTCATCCAAAATATTTTTGGAGGTATAGGATGAAAATAAATCAATGTTTACACATAAAAGGAAATATTTTTTAAAATGCACTATTACCACCATTTAATGATGCACTTGGTTTAAAATTATATATTGATTTTTTTTAAATTCTATTGAACAAAATACATTTATTTTTAAAATCATGGTGTAAAAATAATCTAAGGATGAAATTTTGGTATTTTTCTGATGATATTTATTTTTTTATTGAATACAGAAAAACCCAGATATTTATAACACTATCATTTTCATTATATTAATAGTATGTTTATGATTTGAATAATAACTTCACCTATGAATGTATAAATAAAATTTTGGTATTATATAAATGAAAATATGATATATTTATATCACGGAATAAGAAAATATATGTTTTAAAAAAAGAAATTATGTGTTGATATTTTTGTGAAATATAATGGATTATTTAATATATTATAATTAAAATAATGAATTAGGATAATATTTATTTTCAAAAAATATATTCATAAATTAATATTTTTTTTGTCTTATGATAATAATATAATATTATGAGACTTTAATTATTTATTCAAATTTTCATAAAAATGTTATAATATTAAAAATTGGTATATTTCACATAAATGATTATTTTAATATAAAATTAATTTTCTAAATATCTAAAATTATTTCAATAAAATATATCTAATCTATGATTTCTAAATGTCACAAAAAGGTTAGGGTAAATTTTATGGATTTTTCTAAAATACATGAATTTGTGGTGAATAGTAAAATTTGGTAATTTAGGGTATAAATACATTATAAGTTCAATACACTATTCCTTGAGTCATTTATGATGTAATCCCTATCATATTGAACCAATCATATTTATTTAAATATATTCTATGGTAATTATCAATATATTGATAGTATGTTTCCATAATAATTTTCAAATGAATAAAATATTCAAATAATAACCCTCTCCTCCCTATAAATACCACCACTCACAACTTCTTCTCTTCACACCTCCCAAGCCTTGATGGCTATCCAATTATGGCCCAATACTATTACCAATTTTCTTTCCCATGTATAGGATACTTTTTTATCACCAAAATACCAATCTTATGTTGTATAATGAGGTTCTGAAAGAGACAAAATCAAGAGGTAAAACCATCTTCTACATTCATTTATTTTTTTCAAGTTATTTTATTTTCTTATATTATCCTCACCAACCTATCCCAAGGTAAAATTATAAAACTATTATGATATATATAATTTAATTTTGTTTTTTTGATCTAATAATCCATCATGAATTCTCTTCTCATATTCCTTTTATTCTAATGATGAAAAAATCATCTGTGAGGTGTCGATTTACTACCTTCATGGACGACGTGTTTTCATTTTTGAATTATGCCTTGAAGGATTATAATAAAACCATTTTTATGTTTAACCAAAAAATTTATAAATGTATGAAATACTCTTTAATTTTATATAACATATATATATATATACACACACACAATATTAATTAATGAAACAAAACTATTTTGTGATGATCGAAAAAACATGAAAATAATCTAAATGATTATCATTAACAAATTACCAAATGATTAATCCAAACCAGAAATAACCAAATGATTTATATATACATTTTTTATTATGTATATTCATTAATTATATATAATTTCATGTATTTATAACTGTTCCCATTTCATGTTATCTTTCACACATGTGTACAAGTGATCCAATCACGAAAACCAAGGAAAAGAACACTCTCGAATGATTAAATTGGATCTTATAATTCATCCAAATGTCCATAAATTAACATTATAAAATTATAACATATCAAATACATGTAAAATAGGTTATAAATTAAATTATTAGTTAATCTAATTTCACTATCCAGGACATTTAGTACAAGTAAATAATTCTTTCAGACATAAGGTATGAGTTTTCTCATCTCACTTTTATTTCTGTGAGACGTGCCTTATTCACCACTATTTTCTATGTGTGGTGTATTTATATTTACCATTTATGTATGATATCATTAATATATTTATATTCATGGTAATAAATTTCTTATTTGATGATAATTATTTTTATGGGGAATATGGTTCGATTATTTGCAATGTGGTAAGGGTTTCTCCCCGAACATTAAGTTTTCATTCGGGTAATGATTTATTTCTCTTTACCCATATGTAATTATTTATTATTAAAATATAATCCTCCAATATTATATTTTAATTTTTCATTTATATTTATATATAATAATTCTTATTTATTTAATGAGGAGTTACATGTTTTATAAGGATCCTTTCTCAAATTCTTCCTGATAAGCAAGCCTAAATAAAAGGAACTTCCCAGGTTTTTAGAAAAATTCAAGTGAACACCATGAAATGTTTTAAGAAAACATTATTTTTATAAAATAACTCAGCTTTTCATGGAAAACTAACTATTTTATTTATGGTTTTATAAAAAAAATTAGTCTATTTTGAAGACTCCAGTATTTTCCCTTAAACCACAACTAAGTGGATAAATTCTATATCTTCTTAAAAGTTTATTTTTACATGTTTTAAATTCAGTTTGATATAATTTATGCATAAAATATAATTTATTTATCCCACCATTTTATTTCCTGGCATATACATTTGATAGTCATACATTATGGAAAATAAAAATGAATTTCCAAAAGAACTCTTCTTTCCAATGTAAAAAAGGGTACTTCACTCTGGAATTCCTCGATGATTTTATTAGATTATTTTTATCTATTTCAAAAAACTATTCTGAATATTATTTTTAATATTTATTGATCATTTATGATTTAATTTACCATATTTTATTAAATAGATTATGCTTATTTTGACTATGGATGTGTTATCTTGGTACCTTTTACCATATTATTCGGAATGGTTAGTGATTATGTTTACTAATTGGGGAAGGTTATTTACATTTCATATTCTAGTTTTAATTTTAATGTATATGTTGATTATTTTTAACACCTTTCATATTAGGAATGAATTGAACTTTTTAATTGATGGGAGGGGCCCTATATAGCCCCCGATGTGTTGGTAGGTCTCATGATACAAACTAGACTTTATTTTTACCCATTATATATAGTTTATTGGCCAAATAATTTATGGTATGTTTATTATGTATGGAATTATGAATTAAATCATTATGATATTAGAAATTTATATCCTATGTGATTATTTGACTAGTAGAATATCCATGGTTATGTTTCATGTGATTCTTTATATGGAAGTGTTTGTTGAACATTTATTCCAGCCATATCTAGCACAAGATTATGTTTTATTTGCATGTGTTTTAGTTATTCACCTTTTCTTATTGATTATGTATATGATAGCCTAAAATATAATGTTTAACTTTACTAAGAATCTCTTCCCACCCATTTCATATGTTCTATTTTCCCCTATATGAAAAGATGTATATTATGAATGAATTGTAGGGATAATCTTGGAGTTTATGAGTGATTCTAATGAATTCTATTTGTTGTTTTTACATTAAAATTGTTATTTAAAACTTATGTTCGTATCTGGTTTTCCAAAAATACTACAATATTCAATCTATTGGGATATAAACACTCATTAATAGCACCAATGTAATAATGTATGATAATGGCCCCTTATTACTGGGGTCAAGGTCTTTATAGACGGTATTAGGGGAAGTTTAGTTAAAACATCATAAACATGATTTCGATAACATTGATTAGGGAATATAACCCTGAGATATAATTTGATGATAAGAATATGATAACATCCTAATTTTTTTAAGGTAGATATTATGTGGTTATTCCTAGAAATAAATCACTGTTTGTATACTACAAGTTGATATGGATCTAGAAAAGATGTACCTAGGGGTAACAACTCGGTCAAGGTGCCATGGGCTTAACTTAGGGTAACCCGGTACATGACAAAAGGCCTTATTGTTCACCTGGATTACACTCTTGGTGGATATTATTAGGAGAATTAACATTTTCTTTATAAACCATTATGAAGGATTTGAATATATAATGTTAATAAATAACCTAGGTAAAATATTAGGTGTTTTAGATTGAAAATAAGGTGTCATGATATTCTAAAAATGATTATAAATTTTTATACCTATGAATATTGTTACTCACACTATGATTTCTAGTTTAGTCAATGGATGGAACCCAAAGGAGTCATGTTAACATTGAACATGATGGAAATGTTTGTGGCGATGAGAAACTCAATGGTGTGTTGATAAAAGTGAAAGATATCATGTTCATTCTAGAAATATTATTAACATCATATAACCTAACAAAATCCAGATCTTACCAAAGAATAGAAGGAGGTAGTTTTCTATGAAATCTAGTGGTGGGGACAATGCAGAAAATATTGCTCGATTTCTATTATGTAATAAATGTTGAATGAGACCCTAAGGAACATGTCTCAATAGAATATATAAATTCATTATGTGTCGGAAAGAAGAAAATAAATCAAAGGATTGCTGATGAAAAATTAAGCTTATGATATTAGAAAATAAAGCACACCAAAGAATACATTGGTAGTTCGTTGCCTTAAATGTGGGGAATCTAGGAATTACTTGATTCAATGCCCACTTATATAGGATAAACACCATACCCATAAAGGATATCTAGAAAATAAATGGATAAAGTATTTATTTATTAGGGTTGTATTGATAAAATTAGTGAATAACTATATTTATTTAATATCCATCAGGTATATTTTCAAAGTTATATTAAAATAGTTTTATAAAAAGGACAACCTGTAGGCCAGGTGACAACCCATCATGCCTGGTAAGGCTGTAGGTTTTGAACTCATAACTAAAGGGTGATAAAGGTGAAATATATCCCACTAGCCTACATGAAGTACTATACAGAATTTCCTTTTTTATTAAATAATTTTATTTTGATTTTAGGGACAATTATTTTATCCAATAGATAACCTTTGGATCAGAAAATGATTTAGAGATTAAGTGATTAATGATATTTTTGAATAAATTCACTATTAAGGTAAATAGATTATTTTTTAGGAATAAAAGTTTAATTTTATTATAGACTTAAAAATTATTTTATTTTAGACTTATGATAATTCATAATTTTTATGGAAATGGTTAGAATATCTTGGAAATGTGGAGACATTGTAGCACTATGAATTTCGATATATGTAATTTGGATGAGTCTTAAGGTTCGAATGGATTATATTGAACATTGGATGTAATTTTTTGAGGATAAGGTATGATTTATTGGATACATTGTGATAAAATTTCTTCTTTTAGAAAACATTTAAAGCATAATGGAATGACCTATGGATCTTAAGAATAATAATAGCGTATTAGGGAAAACAAATTTCTTCAATATTGATATTTTATTTATGAAATGAAGTGGAAATAGATCGAAGTAAAACAAAAGGATGTGATTATTCTTATTACATGGAAATTAAAAATGTAAATTTATCTTCTCAAGTTCCATTAGAAATATTAAATTATTCCCTCAATTATAGGAAATATATTTTGAAACAAAAATATTATCTTTTTTACTTCTCTTTATGAGAAATGAAAGGTCTTTTAATCGATCATAAATTTACAGCTTTAAGATGGCTAAATTTTTAACGACCATGTTATCTATCACTCTCCAACAGAACCTGATGTTTATAATATTATTCCATGTCCAAATTTTCAAATCTCAGTAATTTTATCCCTTTCAAATACATAGTTTTGTGGTAACCTCTGGATTTCCCTTTTCCTCTTATTAGGATGATTTTTTAATAAACCTATTTCCAATGTCGGTTCCCGAAAAAATAATTTTCAAGTGTCAACCTCTAGTATTTATGTACAATTTAAAATTAATGGGATGCAATTAATTGATGGAAGATATAACTTAACACCCCAAAATTTTATAGTATTCCTTTTTTTAAATATAACTTTTTTGATATCTTACTAGCTTAAGAAATGATTTAAATATTAATATTTAATTTATATTTTTATCTCATTATTGTTGGAAATGGCGTGAATGAATGATATTATGTAAATTATAAAAATATATATTAAAAAAGATTATAAAATTAATTCATTGGTAAATAATTAATTTGAAATGATAACCAATTAAACAAAAATGATGTAATTTTATAAAAAAAAATTTATAACCACGATGAAAATTTATATTAATAAATTAAATTAATCACTATTTTTGAAAAATATTCATGAAGTTTACTGGATATATATTTAATCATGTATTTTAATATTCATCCCAAACATTTTTTGAGGCATTAGATAAGAATAAATCTATGTTTACACATAAAAAGATATATTTTTCTAAATGTCAATTTACCACCTTTTAATGATGCGCTTGTTTACAAATTAAATATTTAATCTTTTATAAATTTTATTGAAAAAATAAATTTCATTTTTAAAATTGGAAATCCAAAATTATTATATTGAAATTTTAGTATTTTTTTGAAAATATTTTTTTCTAGTGAATAGTGAAACCCCCTATTTTTTAAAACTATCCCTTTCATTATATTAATAGTGTGTTTATGATTTGAATATTATTTTCAACTATGAAAGTATAAATAAAATTTTTATATCTTATTCATGAAAATATGGTATATTTATATCATGAAATAAGAAAATAAATATTTTTAAAACCACAAATTAAGTGTTGATATTTTTGCGAAACAAAAATGACTATTTACAATTGTATAATTAAAATATTTTTTTAAAATGATAGATATTTTTATAAAATAGATTCATAAATTAATATTTGTCTGATAATTATTATAAAATAATTTTATGATAACTTAATTAATATTTCAAAGTTTCATAAAAACACTTATAATATCAAAATTTTGTATTTTTCAAATAAATGATTATCTTAATTAAAAATTAAATTTATCAAATTTAGAAAATTATTTTCATAAAATAGAGTTGTTTTTTTGAATTCTAAACATCAAAAAAATAATTAGGGTGAATTTTTGGGATTTTCCTTGAATATTTGAGTTTTGGTGAATAGTAAAATATAGTAATTTAGGGTGTAAATACATTATAATCCAAATACACTATTCCATGAGTCATTGATTATGTAATAACCAAAATATAGAACTCCCCTTATTATTTTAAAATATTTTGTGGTAATTCTCAAACTATTCATATTCATTATCCAAAATAATAGACACATAAATAAAATATTCCAAAAACACAAGTCTCATCCACTGTAAATACCACCCCTCACCACCTCTTCTACGCACACCTCATAAGCCTGGAATATTTTATAATTCAGAAAAAATTATCCTACCATTTCCTTACACACATCTAGGATCCTTTTGTCACACCAAAATACCAATCCAAATCCCTTTAAGGAGGTTCTCAAAGAAAAATAGTTTAAGAGGTAAATCTCTCTTCCACTTTCTTTTAATTACTTTTCACATTCTTTTAATTTTTATCTTCTCCTAAACTCTATATATTAATGTGACATGATAAATCTAGTATAATTTATATACTATAATCTCATTGTGTTTAGGGAATAATTCATCACAAATTCACTTTTCCTTTTCCATTTATTCTAAATATGAAAACATCAACTATGAGGTGCCCATTTACCACCTTCGTGGACGACGTCTTTTCATTTTTCAATTTCTCCATAAAAGATATTTATAAAACCATTTTTATTGTTAAAAAATAAATTTTTATATGTATTATATACAATTTAATGTTATGGGACCATTATATATTCAAAATATGAATTAATGAAACAAAACTAGTTCACGATGATCGAAAAAACACCAAAATAATCTAAAAATATATCACTATCATCTTATATAATGATTCATACTCACCCAAAATAACCCAATGAATTGTATAACCATTTAATATTAAAGAATTTAATTAATAATTTATAATTTTAATTCTCGATAACATTTCTCATTTCACATGATATATCATACATTTATACAAGTGAACCAAATATGAAAACCAAGGAAAAGAGCACCTCCAAATGAAAAAATTGAATCATATAACTCATAAAAGTACAAATAATGAACTTTATAAAATAATAATAAATAAATTAAATTTTAAATATTTTATGAATTAAATTATAAATGACTCTAATTTCATTATCAAAGACATTTACTACAAATGCAAAATCCTTCCAGACATTAGCTAAGGGGTTTCTCATCTCACTTTTATTTCTGTAAGATATGCCTTATTCACCACTATATCTTGTGTATAGTGTATTTGTAAATCCAATTGATGTATCATATCATGAATGTATTTATATTATAGGTATTAAATGTATTATTTTTTATCATTAATTTCATGGGGTATATGGTTTGACTGTTTGCAATGTTGTAAGGGTTTCTCCTCAAGCATCCAGTTTTCATTCGGGTTACGCTTTATTTCTATTTAACCAAATTAAATTCATAATTATTATTATTTACTCCTCCTAAATTAATTTATAATATTACATATATATGTATCTATCAAAATTATTCTTTAATTTATGGTGAGTTACATGTTTTATAAGGATCCTTTCTCAAATTATTCCCGATAAGCAAACCCGATTAATGGGAACTTCCTGGTTTCAAATACATTTTTAGGTGAACTCCATAAAATGTTTTAATCCAACATTAGTTAGATAAAATCAATCATTTTATCAATAAAAATATCATTTTTAATTTCTGGTTTTATACAAAAATTATACCTTAGTCTGTTTTAAAGACTCTTTAGTATTTTCCCTTAAAGCGCACATAAACGGTTCATTTCTAAAGGTTCTTAAATACTATTTTTACATGTTTTCACTTCTGTTGGAAGTAATTTTTCCCTCAAATATAGTTCTATTTTCCCTAAATTTTTTATGGGATATACATGTTACAATCTAATTTTATGAAAAATAAAAATCATTTTCCGAAATAACTATTTTTCTCGAAGTCAAAATGGTATTTCTCTCAGGAGTTCCTTGATGATTTTAATCGAGTATTTTCATATATTTCAACACACTTTGTTGAATCATAAGTTTTAATTGGATTGATATTTTATGATATAATTTACCAAATATTATTTAATGGTTTATGATTATTTTGATTGTGGATGTGCTATCTTGATATCATCCACTATATTACTCAGAATGTTTAGTAATTATGTTTACTGATTGGGGAATGTTATTTACATTTTGTATTCTAGTTTTAATATGAAGGTATATGTTGATTATGTTTCACCCCATTCATAATAAGAACGCATTGGACTTAGCATGTGATGGATTCGGTGCACAATATCCCCTCGATGCATCAAAAGTTATCATGAGACAAACTAGAATGTGTTTTCACCCATTATGTATGGTGCCTTGGTCGAAGCCTTGATGGTATGGTTAAGATTTCTGACATTATGAATTCCCTCATTATGATTTTATTAATTCAGAGCCCATGTAAATATTTTACTAGATGAATATCCATGGTTATGTTTCATGGGATTGTTTATATGGAATTATTTATTTTTCTTATATTCCTTCCATATCATGCTCAAGATTATGTTTTATTGGAACGTGTTTCAATTATTCAATGTGCCTTATTGTTTATGTACATGATAGCTTCTACACTATTTTTTACCCTTAATAAGAATATGATCTCACCACTTTGTTATGTTTTATTTATCCCTAGGATGAAAAGATATATATTATGAATGACTTGAAGGGATAATCTGGAAGTTTATGGGTTCATACAATATAATTGAAATGTTTTTTTTTCATTCAAGTTATAATGTAAAACTTATGTTTGAATCAATTTTTCCAATAATAATAAACTATTCTATCATTTGAGATGAAAACACTTGTTTATAGCACCAATGTAATAAGGTAAGTCACTGTCCTTATACTATTAGGTTCGGGGTCTTTACATAGACCACAACCCAAAAACCACATTGGAACAAGGGAGTCATCACCCTAAATCCCCCTCCAGCAACATCTACAATAGAGGGATACTAACAACACGATCCATCATCACGACCACAAAAAATCATTCCCTTACCAATTTTAAACATAACAAGATCTATATACCCCCAAGGGTGTATGTAGGGTTTGATCCTGATCCTGGTATGATGCCACCCAAAATAAGATTCCATGACATAACATTAGAAGAAAATTAAACATACAAGTTGTTAAGTAAAAGAGATTAAAGACATTTTTAATAATGAATTTTGAAGGAATATATTTTGAAAAGAAGATTTTTTTGAAATAAAAACAAAAGTAATATCAACTATATGATGAGGGTAAGAACCATACCATATTATTTTCATAGGAAATCATATAGTTATTAGAACTAGTATAATCCTAGTAACCTCATATATCAGTGATAACGATATATAAACCATGACCCAAAGTGTCCTCATGCATTAGACACTAGAATGGAATCTATCCAAGGTTATAGTGGTCTTTGATAATAATCATAGTTTAGTTAGTGTTTTACCATAAATCATGCTAGAAGAAACTGGGCCTCAGATCTTCTAATCCAAATAGCGTACTCTTCCTAGTCCACCCACCTAGATACATTAGACTTTCTTTGTGCTCTATTTCATTTATCATGTCACATAGATCCCCACATCCACATACACACATCAAGAAATATGAATATAAATGAAAACCCACCAATTTTAAATTGAGAAACCACTTTTGTAACACCCCAAGCTTCCATGGTACGCTTTTCTTTGAATAATACAATATCTTTCACTGTATGTGGCTTCAAGTTTTAGCAGACCACGACCAATCAAACTAGTTGTTTAAAAAAGATGAATGAATAGTAATACCCACTTGTTGAAATTTTATAAATTTTATTTTTTGAAATAGACTTTATTTTTGGATTTGGAATAACAAAATTATCATAAGGTGAATTTTTTGTACTTTTCTTAAAACATTCAATTTTTGATGAATAGTGAAAAACACTACATTATTGTTTAAAACTGACCTTTTATTTCAATAATTATTTTTTAATTTAAATTTATTTTAAAGTAAACATAGATACATAATACCTATATTATTCCAATTTAATTCTTTGGAGTAATTTTATAATAATATTAGATATATAGAATTTTATTGGACTTTTTAACGTCTTTTATCCACCTTCTAGGAAAATTTTCAAATTTTCATAAAATGTAATTTTACCGCTTCTGTGAATTGAATTTTAAAAATTTGACAGACATGGTTGTCATCATTAATTAAATGTGGTTCAATATGATGAAAATAATTTTTGGTGAATATTAATTTTTGATTTTTGTTTACCACAGTTAAAAGTAAATATTGTAATTAAAGGTAAAAATAATATTATAATATTATAAAATTACCCTAACACATGTCCTAATTCTATTGGATAAGTTTTTTAGACAAAAATAAAACTTAGGACAAAGATTAGATCCTTTTCGATCCATTTGGGTCAGATTAGGACATTTATTATATTTTATTTAAAGAAGAGTTAAAAGTGTTAAATTAAAATTTTAATAACTAAACCATTTTAATATAGGGTTATATAGAAGATAAATTCGACTAAAAAAATTCAATAGAAAGATAAAAAAATTCATACTTCATGGTATTTTATTTATAATTTTTAGACATTAAATAATTAAATTTATTTATGACACAATGATGATGCAATAATTACATTATTAATGAAAGATTAAAATAAATGATATTATAAATATTGAAATAAATATAAATTTAAAATTTTCATGCCATGCACACTTTTTATAGGTTAATATGAAATTTTAGGGTTTATTAAATCTATTTTTTTCGAAGGAATAATTTTTTTATGACTTTCACAAAAACCAAATACTAAATAGTGTCAAAAATGGAATAAATGAGTTTTTAAAACAAATACTATTTTATTAAATGATATAATATTCCTAAAAATCTAATATTTGTCAAAATGACTTAGATAATGTTACATATGTCATTAATGAATCACTTTAGGTTCTATTTTCATTTTATAATAACTATATTAACCATGTAGTATAAAAAAAATAAGAAGACATGGTAAAAGTTAAACTATTTAACTAAGGGTTAAGTCTAAAAGATAAGGTTAATATAGTAACCTAAACATGCGTAAAACCAATTATCTGAGAGGATTATAACCCATCCCCACATTATCCTTGAAATAAATCCATTTGTAACTATTAGAAACTGAAAATAATTTTATAATAAATTAATATTTCAATCTTTTCCTAAAGTGCCCCTCACCTCTCTTATAAAAGGGTACCTCCGCTTCTCTTAAATTCACACCTCCAAATCCATTTAGCTCGGCCAAAACCTGCTCAAATATCCTCCCAAATACCATAAATTTACTCTAGAGGAATTAATTTTATTATAAATACAACCTAAGTATCCCTTTTTTCAAATCAATAGGAGGCACTCGTAGAAGAGGTAATTATTTTATCACCTCTTTCAAAGTTCTTTTCTTTCTCCACTTCCTCTTTCTATGTTTTTTACATACTAAAATAATAACTCTATTACCTTATAAATATTGATATTTTATTATAAATATGGTACAACCATATTCAATATGTTATCCTTCCTATTAATGACAAAGCCCTCATACATGTATATGTACAGCTTACCGTCTTCATGTCGTACTGTAGTTTGTTATTCAACACTTCATTATTTTTGATGGGTATAATAATGAGTATAATTTATGTAAATAATAAATATATCATGTTTAATATTCATTATATATAATATATCATCCAATTACGTACTATTTCACCATCAATAGGATGATATTGTGTCTTGTACGTGCGTACGGCTTACCGTCTGCACGACGCGATGAGATTTTGTTCCCCATCGTAACCATTCAAGAATAATTTTCATTTTATGATTAAAAATAATGTCTAAAAACTTAATATAATTCTATATATGAATCCAATACATCCTATACCTAAAAAACATGACTTAAATATAAAAATATATGAAGTAAAATGAATTAGTTAACACCCGAAACAATGATAGTACTAAAATATTATTATCAAAGAAATATTAGAGGATCGTATATGATATCATATTTATATATGTAGTTCTTTTATAATTTAATTACAATATTTTAACCATTATACTGGAGGTCAATGTACCCTCGAATAAGGAAAATTACAAGGTAAGGGTTAATTTTACAATATCTTTATTATCTGAGGTTGTTTATAAATAAGTATCTTCTAGAAATTCTTTATTATCCACATCCAAGTTCCTTGAAAATGTATTTCATTTTTTTTTACAATTTCCTATACTATTGGTTAAATTCATTTATAACCTTGGTTTAATTTTTATAATTTTTTTGAAATTTCATCTTTCCTTAGTTTTACAAACAAGGTACTTTATGACCTTTTCAAAAAATTAAGGAATGAATGTTTTTTTAACTTATACAGTGGGTGCAACTATTTTATGCCATTATAACACCTTCAAAGCTTCCCTTACAAGATTATATGAATATTTTAAAAATAATATTTTTCTTATATTATTATGTGACTTTTAAATGATTTCAATTTAGAAATAGATATTTCTCTCAAATAGTTTTTGTATTGATTTCATCTATGTCAACATCTATTGTTGGATTTTATGTTTAATTGAAGTTGATTTATTATGATATAATATTCCATATTTTATTGATAGTATTATGATATGTATGAATGTAGATGTTCTATTTTATGCCATTCATGGTTTATGGTTAAAGTATTAAAATTTCTATGTTTTTTTAATACGAATGTTTATGTTATGTTTCACCCTTTTCATATGAGAAACGCATTGGAAGTAGTAAGTGATGGGCGGGGCTCACTATAGCCCCTAGATGCATCGGTAGGTCTGATTAGACAAAATAGTGTCCTGGTACAGGTCCTTGACAATATTTTTGTTTATAGTCCTAGCATGAGGCCTTGACTATGTGGTTATGTTGTTCTTCATTATGAATTCCATCATTATGAGATTAACTATTAATATCAAATGTGATTATCCAACTAGTAGAATTTCCATGTGAATAAGTAAATGGAATTAATTGATTTATCTTTTCCATACTATGCTGAAGTTTAAGTTTAAAAGGATTTTGTTTTAGTATTATATGTCAACTTAAATGTTTGTTCTTATTTCTGAAATTTCCACTATATTTTTATCCTTACTGAGCATCTGAGCTCTCCCCTTTCTTATGTTTTCATTTTTCCCAGGATGCTATGAAGTATATTATGACTAACCTATAGGGATAGGATAAGTAATATGAGTGTGTTCAATGGAGTCACAATGTTTTTTTTCATTTCATAATGTAAAAATTATGTATGTGTCTAGTAATTCCACAGATACTAAACTGATCGGTCATTTGGGACTTGATCTCTTATGATCATGAAAATGTTATGTAATAATGCGCTGAATCTGGGTAACTAGGGTCAGGGCCTTACAGTTGGTATTTGAGGAAGTTTATTACAAACCATGTAAACTATATTTATAAAAACTCTGATTAGAGAACATTACCCTAAGATATACTTTGAGGATTAGTATAGAAGAACATAATTTTTTTTTGGTAATGTATATATTATGTGGCATTTCCAAGAAATAAATCTCTATATGGATACTAAAGGTGGATGTGGTTCTGGACCAGATGTACCTAGGAGTGAAAAATCCAACAAGGAGTTTTGGGATTGACACGTGGTATCCTGGTACACAATAAGGGGCCTTACTACACACCTAGTTTGACACTCTTAGGGGATATATTTAGGATAATTCACATTTTATTTATAAACCATTATGAAGGATTTATCAGTAAATACTTACCCAAAGAACGTTTTCTATGATTAGGGATTATATTTATAAACTGTTCAATTTATGTTAAGTATTTTACAAGTTTGGAATTATGAATTTCGATTCATAAACTAATATAGTTTATTCCATTGCTTAGAAATGGTTCCTAGTAGAAGGAATTGAAACCGTATCAATGTACATAATCGATGTAGGGACTTCCCTCCTATTCAAGATGATTATAGTGGAGACAGTGATGCAACTGGTGTTGAATTGATTATAACCATACTGGGAAAAATCACTCATGTTATGAATAATAACCTTACCCGTATGAATCACCCTGATCCAAAATGTGGAGGATCAATGTAAGACCGCTTCATAAGGCAGAAACCACCAACATTCAATGGGAATGTAAATCCATTTGTAACTGATAAATGGATAAGTTCCTTAGAGAAAATATTTCATTCTTTGGGTAGTAGAGAAAGGGAAAAAATTTTCATGATAGTTTATTGCCTCTCAGGAGATGTTGGTCAGTGGTGGTAGTTAATTCAAAACACAAAGGAGTATAAAGAAGTATCTAATATAGAATGGAGGGAGTTTAATGGGATTTTCATAGAAAAATAATTTCCTCAAGAACATCGAGCAGATATAGAAAGGAAATTTCTGAGTCTGAGGAAAAAGGAGGATGAGAATGTCACAATGTATGAGGCTAACTTTACAAGGTTATGAAGACATGATGAATGTTATATGAGTAACCCAAGAAGTAAGATTGACCGATTCTTTGATGGGTTAAAACCATTTCTCCGATGACCATTAGTCTCACGATCCTTCTCATTGTATGAAAATATAGTATCATGTGATATCAAGATATAAAAGGAATGATCTATGTCTTATGAACTTAAAGTAAAGAAATAGAAGAAGAGATCTGCTGAACACTGTGGAAATGGAAATAAGGGGAAGAAGGGAAAAGTTGACTTTCCATCCTATGATAATTGTGGAGAGAAACACCCTAGTACACACCTAAAGGGGATGGGATTTTGTTACAAGTGTGGAGAAAAAGTCCTCCAAACTCGTGATTTCAATGGGAAGAAAGAGGATATCTATTTTCAATGATAAAATTGTAAAGAAATGGTGAATTATGCAAATTAATTTCCTAAGCTTCAAGGAAACTTACCTTAGAAAAGGCCAGGGGAGAAAGACCAAGCTTATGTGATTACAACTGCTGAGGTTGAAGTTTCCAATGAGGTGGTGGTAGGTACTTTAATCATTTTATCAAAAATTAGAAAATGATTTATTTGATTATAGATCAACGCATTCTTTCAAATCTTCCCAGTTTTCCAAGAAAATTAGATATTTCCAATTTGACTTAACAAGGGAGTTTTCAGTCAAAACTCCTAAGGGAAGTATCATATCAACAATGTTTTGTCCATAAGTTACAATTATGGCATATAAATGATCTTTATCTACTGATCTTATTTTTATATCCATGATTGAATTTGATATAATCCTTGATATGGATTGGCATTTATACTATGGTGCGAAAATCCATTATAAGAAGAAGGAGGTTACAATTTTTAATGATGATAAGGAATCCCATATCTTTAGAGAAGAAATATCACCATATGATTCTCATCTAGATCCGACATCTATAGCTCTAATAAATTCAATTATCGTGGAAGAAGGGAGTGAAATAAATATGGGCAAGGAAAGGAATGTTCAAATAGAGGATGTACCTATTTTGAAAGCCCATGTTGTTGTATTTACATAGGATTTACCTGGATATCCTCTAAAATGAGAAATTGAGTTTTCCATTGACTAAATTCTTGGTTCAAGGACCATATTAAATACCCCTTATAGAATGGACACTGTGGGATTAGTATAACTAAATAAACAAATTGGGGAATTGAGTAATAAAGGATTTATTCACCCTAGTGTTTCTCCTTGGGGAGCCCCTATTCTTTTTGTTAATAAGAAATATGGATCTGTGAGGTTGTGAATTGACTACAGGGAGATCAATGCTATAACAATAAAGAACAAGTATCCCCTACCTCACTTTAATGATTTATTTGATCAACATCTTAGAGGTAAGTATTTTTCAATGATTGACCTTCTATATGGATATCATCAGTTGTGTGTGAATAAGGAATACATTCCAAAGACAACATTTCGAACCAGGTATGGTCATTATTAGTTTACAGTAATGCCTTTTGTACTGACTAATACACCCTCTATTTTCATGGATCTAATGAATAGAATTTTTAAGTAGTATCTTGATTAATTTTTACTGGTATTTATTAATGATATCTTGGTATACTCCAAAAGCTATGTAGTTAATGAAAATAACTTGTGCACTATTTTGAAAACTCATAGAATAAATGAATAATATGGGAAGCTTAGAAAGTGTGAATTCTGTATTCAAGAGACTTCTTTTATTGGCCATATTTTCTATAAGGATGGAATCTCAATTGATCCTTCAAATACAATGTAAATCCAAGAATGGCCAGCACTGATGAGTATAACTAAGGTATGCAGTTTTATTGTTTTAACAGGTTAATATCGGCATTTTATCCAAAATTTTTCTTGATTGGATAACCCATTAACCAAGCTCACATGTAAAGGGGTTAAATTTGTTTGGAAAAAATTGTATAAATAATATTTTGAATAATTAAAGAGAATATTAGTCAATTCTCTTATCTTGACTCTACTATCGGGGAATGATGGGTTTTTTATATATAGAGATGCTTCAAAGAAAGGACTTTGTTGTGTCTTTATGAAGAATGATAGATTTATTGCCTATTCATCATGGTAGTTAAAAATTATGAAAAAACTATACTACTCCTGATATTGAGTTAGCAGCTGCAATCTTTTCTCTGATGATATAGAGACACTATCATTATGGTTAAAATGTGAGATATATAATAATAATAAGATTTTTAAGTATGTTTTCTCACAGAAAGAACTCAACATGAAGCAAAGGAAATGACTTTAACTACTCAGGGATTATGATTTCACAATATACTACCACCTAGGGATGTAAAATAAGGTGGCAGATGCTTTCAGTAGAAATGATCACAAAGTTATGAAGAAGATGAGAGTTGAAAGAGATCCTGTGTCCATGGATCTAGTAAAGATGGATATGGGAACAATCATGGAAGGTGAAACATCATTGCTTTTTCAAATGGTTTCCAAACCATCTTTACTAGAAAGGATAAAAATTTCTCAGATTGATGCTGAGGAGTTTCAAAAGAAAATTAAAGATGTGAATGATGGGAGATTGATTGACTTCATATATGAAGATGTAATTTTAAAATTTAGGAAGAGGATTTGTGTTTCCGACATACCTGACCTAAAAAGGTAATTGCTGTATGATTCTCATAGCTCTAATTTCTCTATACACCATGCTATCACTAAGATGTATAGAGATTTGAAGGAACATTTTTGGTGGGACAACATGAAGATGGAGATTTCTGATTATGTGTCAAGATGTATGGTTTGTCAATAGGTAAATACTAGAAGACAACATCTTAGAGTAGTCATAAAAATTCTTCCCATAACTGAATAGAAATGTGATGATATTACGATGGAATTTTTCATGGGGCTACCAAAGACTCCTAGAAGGAATGATGCAATATGGGTCATTGTTGATCGTCTTACCAAGTCATCAAATTTTCTTGCTATAAGATATGATTTACCACTTTAACATTTATAATGAATATATATTAATGAATTTGTAAGAATTCATGGTGTACCCATATCAACTGTTTCTGATGGTGATCCCTGTTTTACATCACAATTTTAGAAAAGTCTTCAGAAATCCCTGGATAATGATATTTGTTTGAGCACTACCTACCACCCTCAAACTGATGGACAATCATAATGGACTATTTACACCTTAGAATACATGTTTATATCTTTCTCACTTTACATTCAAGGTATGTGGGATCATTATTTACCTATGGTAGAATTTTTCTATAACAATAGCTTCCATTCGAGTGTTCAGATGGAACCATATGAAGCATTATATGGAAGGATATGTTGCACACCAACTTGTTGGGGCGATGTTCGTGAAAGAAAACTCAAAGAACAAGAACTTGTTGATGAAAAAATAGAAAAGTTGAAGATTATCCAAACCCACCTTAAAGCAGATCAAAGTAGAGAAAAGAGGTATGTCGATAACCGAAGTAAGGATTTGGAATTTCAAGTAGGTGATCATGTTTTCTTAAAGCTATCTCTATGGAAGGGTGTTATACGATTTGGTAAGATGGGTAAATTAATTCCCAGGTACATCATACCTTTTGAAATTTTAGAATGAATTGGATTTATAGATTACCGTTTAGAAATTCCACCAAGTCTCTCCAAAGTTCATGATGTGTTCCATGTATCACTGTTGAGAAAATAAATGGCTGACCCAACGCATGTACTCACTGATGAAGAAATAGAACTGGAACCTGATCTTTCTTATTGTGAAGAGCCTATTAGAATTATTGATAACAAAGAACAGGTGTTGAAAAACCGGAAAACTCATCTGGTAAAAGTTATTTGGACAAATCATAAAATGGAAGAGGCAATTGGGAACCTGAGGAACTTATAATGAAGAACCACCCGAATCTTTTTATGAAGTAATATTCTATAAATTTCTAGGACAAAATTATTTGAAGGAGGTAAGAATATAAAACCCAAAGGTTCCATGATATGCTTCTCTTTGAATAATATAATATTTTGTGTTGTATGCAGCTTCGAGTTTTAGCACACAACAATCAATAAAACTAGCAGTTTAAAAAAAATAGTTATTAATAGTAATAGCCACTTTTGGAAATTATATAATTTTTTTCAAAATGGACTTCGTTTTTTAATTCCGAAAATCAAAATTAGCTTAGGGTGAATTTTTGGTATTTTTTTAAAAACATTGAATTTTTTATGAATAGTGAAAAACACTGCATTATTGTTCAAAACCGACTTTTTATTTAAATAATTATTTTTAAATTTAAAATTATTTTAAAGTAAAAATAGAAACATAATACTTATATTATTCCAATGTAATTATTTGGAGCCATTTAATAATAATATTAGATATATAAAATTTTAGTGAACTTTCTAACGTCTTTTACACATCTTTTAAGCACAATTACAAACTGGCGTAAAACATAATTTTACCGCTTCTATAAATTTAATTTTAAAAATATGTCAGACACAGTTTTCATTAGAAAGTAAAATGTGGTTCAATAGGATGAAAATAATTTTTGGCAAATAGTAACTTTTGATTTATATTTACCATGGTTAAAAGTAAATAGGGCAATTAAAGGTAAAAATAATATTATAATGTTATAAAATTACCCCAAAACATATTATAATTCTATTAGATAGGTTTTTTTCGACCAAAATAAACCTTAGGAAAAACATAAGATCCTTTTTTCTATTTGGGTTAGATTGTGACATTTATTATATTTTATTTAAATATGAGTTAAAAGTGTCAAATTCAAATATTAATAACTAAAAAATTTTTAATATAGGGTTATACATAAGAAAAAATCAACTATAAATATTTATTAGAAATATAAAAATATTTCCTACATCATGGTATTTTATTAATAATTTTTAGACATTAAATAATTAAATTTATTTATGACACAATGATGAAGAAATAATTACCTTATTAATGAAAGATTAAAATAAATGATATTATAAATATTAAAATAAATGTAAACAGAAACATTTGATTCCATACATGAATTTTCTATGTTAATATGACATTTTGGGGTTTATTCAATGTATTTTTTCTATGGAATAAAGTTTTTATGACTTTCACAAAAACAAAATACTATATAGTGTCAAAATTGACATAAATGGGTTTTAAAAAAAATACTATTTTATTAAATGATATAATAGTCCTAAAAATCTAAGATTTGGAAAATTACTTAGATAATGTTACATATTTCACTAATTAACCACATGAGGTTATCTAGTCATTTTATAGTAACTATATTAACCATGTAGTATAAAAATACAAGAAAACATGGTAAAAGTTAAAATATATAACTAATGGTTAAGTCTAAAAGATAAAGTTAATATGGTGACCTGAACATGTCTAAAACCTATTGGTTGAGAGGATTTAGACCCATATAAAGCATATCCTTGAAATAGATCCATTTTTAGATATTATAAACCGAAAATAATTTTATAATAAATTAATTTTTCAAGTTTTTTCTAAAGTGCCCCTCACCTCTCTTATAAAAGGGTACTTCCCCTTCTCTTAAATTCACACCTCCAATGCCATTTGGCTCAGCCAAAACCTAATCAAATTTCCTCCCAACTACCCTCACTTAAACCTAGAGTCCTTAATTTTTTCATATTTCCAAACTTAAGGAGCCCTTTTGTTCAAATCAATAAGAAGCACCCGAAGAAGACGTAATTATTTTATCACCTCTTTCAAAGTTATTTTCATCTTCTACTTCCTCTTCCTATGTTGTTTCCAAACTAAAATAATAACTCCAGTACCTTATACATAATAAGATGTTATTATAAATAAGGTACAACCATATTAATTATTCTACCCATCCTATGAATGATGATGTCACCATATGTACGTATGTATGGCTTACCGTCTCCATATCGTGGTGGAATTTTTCATTCAACCCTTCATTATTTGAATGGTTTTAATAATGAGTATAATTGATGTAAATAGTAAATATAACATGTTAATTATTCTATATATATATAATATACCATCCAATTACATACTATTTCACCATCAATAGGATGAAATTTTCACTCATGTGTACGTACAACTTACCGTCTCCACAACACGATGTGATTTCATTCCATATCATAACCATTCAAGAATAATTTTCATTTGATTATAAAAAATAATGTTTAAAAACTTAATATAATTCTGTATATGAATCAAATACATAAAATCAATAACAAAAATGACTTACATAAGAAAACATATGACAGAAAATGAATAAGTTAACACCCGAAACAATGATAATACGGAAATATTATTAACAAATAAATATTAGAGGATCTTATATGATATAATATTTATACTTATTGTTATTATATAATTTAATAAAAATGTTTTAACTATTATATAAGAGGTTATAATTCCATTGACTAAGGAAAAGTACAAGGTAAGGGTTAATTTTACAATCTCTTTATTATCGGAGGTTGGTTATACGTAAGTATCTACTGGGACTTCCTTATCATTCACATCCATGTTTCATAAAATTGCATTTCAAAAAAATTTACTATTTTCTAGAATATGGGTTAAATTAATTTATACCCTTGTTTTATTTTTTATAAAAAAAATTTAAAGGAATATTTTTTACGTTTTCTAAACAAGGTGATTTATGACCTTTTTGACAAATTAAGGAATGAATGTTTTTTAACTTATACGGTGGGTGCAGATATTTTCCACCATTATAACACCTTTTAAGATTTACTTAAAAGATTTTATGAATACTTTCAAAAATAAATGTTTTCTTTTATAATTATGTGACTTTTAAATTATTTCAAAGTATAAAGAGATATTTCTCTCAAATATTTTTTTTATTGATTTCATCTATGTAAACATCTATTGTTGAATTTTATTTTTAATGGAAATTGATTTATTATGATACAATATTCTATATTGTATTGATAGTTTTAAGATATGTTTTACTATGGATGTTCTATTTTTATTTCATTCACAGTTTGTGGTTAAATTATTAACATTTTGAATGTTAGTTTAATATGAATGTTTATGTTATGATTCTCCCTTTTCATATGAGGAATTCATTGCACATAGTTAGTGATGGGTGGAGCCCTCTATAGCCCTTCGATGCATCATTTGGTCTAATGAGACAAACTAGTGTCTTGGAACAAGGACTGACAATATTTTTCTTTATAGTCTTGGAACACAGCCTTGACTATATGGTTACGATGTCCGACATTATGCAATCTATCATTATGAGATGAGCTATTGATATTACATGTGATTATTCGACTAGTATAATATCAATGTGAATAAGTAAATGGAATTATTGGATTTATCTTTTCTATACTATGATGAAGTTTAAGTTTAAAAGTCTTGTGTTTCAGTCTTATTCATTGCCTTAAATGTTTATTCTTATTTATAATATTTTGCGCTATATTGTTATCCATACTGAGCATCTGAGCTCACCCCTTATGTTTTAATTTTTCCCAAGATGCGAAGAAGTATATAATGACTGACCTGTAGGGATAGGATAAGGAATATGAGTGTGTTCAAGGGATACAAAATGTTTTTTATTTCATAATTTAAAACTTATGTGTGTATCTATTACTTCCAAGGCCACTAAACTGGTCGGTCTTTCAGGTCTTGATCTCTTGTGATCATGCTAATGTTATGTAATAATGCGCTGAATCTAGGTAACTAGGGTTAGGGCATTGAACCTTTTAAATCCACATTCACTACAATTATATTTTAAAATGTGTTCCACACCACTTACATAATTTATGGAACACATTTAAGAAGTACACAAAGGAATAACACATGAAACCCAACCAATTTCATTTATAAAACCATCTTTCAACACATACACGCCTCAAATACTTTTGAAAATAGATTTTACACAATTCACACAATCCATATAACATATTGAAGGAACAAATAAAGAACACTAAAATTCTCTTATAATGTCAAAACATTGAATTACTTTCCTCACGCTTAGAAACTTTCAGAATCTAGTGGGAACCCACAACCACCCCACAAGGGGACCACGTTGATTCGTTGAAGATCTGATACCAAATCCACCAAAGAGAGGGGATAAGAGGGAGACAACAGTGATTGGAGGAGGCTCCTAGGGTTGTAAAGATCAAATGGGGTGAGAAAGGGTGCATTAGGGGTAAAATTTGAAGAGGGAAAAGGGTAAATTACACATTTTTAATGACTTGGACAGACCGCATGGTCAACCCGCATTGTTTTCTAAAACATGTTGAAATCATGTTGTATCCTCAGTTTATGGGAAAACTGGAAACATGGTTTTCCTCAAGAGTGTACATGGATGTTCGATAGGCTATGCGGCATGGAAAGTTCCACTGTCCAAGGTGCACAGTTTCTCCATGTCTAGAGCACAATTTCCCCTAACCGTGTCCCGATCATACGCCACCTACTATTTTGTATAAAAATTCTATTTTTTTCTAAAATATAGGAAGAATAAAGGATCAATATAATTCCAAAAAAAACAAAGAAATACATAAAAATAAAATCGCTGATATGATAATTATCCCCACTATGAAACCATTTCTCCCTTAAAAACTCATCCCAAAGGTTGATCAGAGACCAAAAGCATATTCTACTACAAAAATCAAGATATTATATCCCATGTCTCATGTTTAGTATTACCATTGTTCCAATGAACTGGGACAAAAAATATGGAATTCACCGGAAGAAATTTCTCTCAGGAATCTACAATCCACATTCACCACTCAAACATAGTTTGATCTCTAACTCTTCATAATTCATCACATGATACATATCAATATTATAATTCATTATCTATGATACAAGGACCACCTTATTAATGGATTCCAATTGAGATAGAAAAGATAACTAGTATTCCACTGTACCAACTCTCTCTATAACCTCAAAAGGGCCAACATACAACAGAATTAACATTTTTGATACCTAAATGATGGGGACACAAGAGAGGTTCCACCTTTATAAAAAACCGGTCACCAATACATAATTAGAAATATCAACACCTCAGATCGACATAAGACTTATGGAAACTCAAATTTGTTAACAATAAATGTATCCTAAGACATACATTCCCAAAAATATTCTACAAGAGACTTGGTCCCCCCAACAAGGTCTCACCCACCTCATCCAAAAAATAATGGTGATTAGAATGACTGAATGTAAAACACTCTATAGTGTACCATTTCTATCAAGTATTTTTGACTATTATTATAGGAAATTACACCAATGAAAAAAATTCATCCCATGAGCCACTAAAATCCAACACACATTCCCAAATAATGTCTTATTGGATTTGATTCACCCACTCCGTAAGACCATCCATTTGAGGTACTCAACATGACATGAGATTCCATTTCCTAATGGAGGTCTTCCCAAAACAACAAAGTAAAATTTGTGTCGCTATCTAAAACAATTACTGATGGAACACCATGAATCATCACTATATATTAAATATATAACCGAACCAATTACGTAACTTTTTATAATTCCCTAATTTAAATGAAATTTGATGATTTGGTCAGATGGTCAACCCCAAGTCATATTGTGTTGCATCCTTAGGGTGTACAAGGTAATATGATTATGAAATCCATGTAGATATCATCCAAATTATAAGTAGGAATAGGTAATGGTTGAATCAAATCGGAGGGCCTCTTATTCTATTCTTTATCCTGGTGTAATGTATAACACCTTAATACAAAGTTATCTATATCTTATCTCATACCCAACCACCATAATTGACATCACACATCACAAAACAAATTGGTGGTACTAGGATGAATGGACCACTGAATCTAGTGGCTATCCTACATCACCACCTTACGTAACGATAATAGAACCATGAAACCACCCCAAAATCAAAAATCTCCCTCCAGATAAAATGACCACTCATAGGGAACCTCCCCACCATTTAACAAAATTATAAAATGTTGTCATAACACATCACTAGCCTTTCATTTAAAAATCAACATCAGAAGAGATATTTTGAACATAACACTGGCCAATAATGAACCGAAAATATAACCCTTGGTCTATAGATTTATTTAGGAAAAAGGGTCATTCAATTGATACTCATAACTAGAATCTTTTAGTGATTACACTAAAACATTCCCTCTCAAGGCATCTTCTACCACATTACCTTTTCTAGGGGTAAATTTGATATCAAAGTCCAAACCCTGATGGAACTTCACCCAACAATTCTATCTTCAATTTAGATATCTATGATGGTAAATATAGGCAAAAGTCTTATGATCAGATTAGACAACAAACTTCTACTCGATGAGGTAAGGACACCATGACTTAAAGGAAATCATCACTATTGTTAATTCCAATTCATGGGTGGGGATGTTATTTTTGTTTTTTTAGAGTTGACGGTAATAATATGCCCCCACATTCTCATCCTACATTTGAACACACCCAATACCCATATTTAAATAATTTCACTAGACAACATATCTCTTTCCATATGTTGGTAAGGTCAATATAGGGGATTTGGTCAACCACTGTATATGTTCTTTGAAAGACACCTGTCACTATGGGCTTAATTCAATTTTTACCCCCATTTAGGTGAGCACTATCATGGGTTATTAAATCTATTATAAATCCCATAAAACAGCCTATAATATGCTTCCAGGCCCCAAAACCTCCCAATTTCAAAAATATTTTATGGCTTCTCCTATGACATCACTAAACTAATCTTCTTGGGGTCCACTGAGACCCCTTGTTCTAAGATCGCATTACCAAAAACATCATTTTTTTAATCCAGAAGGTTCATGTAGAAAACATAGCACAAAGGCAGTGGTCTCTAAGAGTTCCCAAAACAATCCTCAAATTCCACTCATACTCCTTCTCAGTCCAAGAATTGACAGGGATGGCATCCATGAATACCCTAACAAAGTAAAAGAAATTATTATGGAACAACCTTTTCATGAGATCCATAAACACCACCATAGAATTTTTCAACCTAAAAGGCATGAAAAAGTAATCCAAATGGAGATACTTTCTTTAAAAAGATATCATGGTAACATTTACCTCTCTAACTCTAACATGGTGATCCCTAGAACACAAATCAATTATGGAGAACCACCTCCCCCTTTAAGTAGATCAAAAAGGTCATCAGTATGGGTAAAATGGTATTTATTATGACCATAAACTTACTCATCTTCTGGTAATCGATACAAAACTAGTGAGATTCATCATCCTTCATAGAAAATAGTACTAGATTGGGCCATGTTCAGATGATCAAGTGAATGAATCCTTTGTATTATAAATCATCCAAATACATATTTAATTTCATCAAATCTATAGGGTCCATACAATATGAGGGAATAGATATCAGTTGTGTAATTGATGACAAATATATCATGAACTCCACATCCCAAACTAGTCTAAACATGATAAGTAATCTGGAAATACCTCTAAAATATCATCCACCATAGGAAGTAATAAACCCTCAGGAATCGTATCATCATCGTCCAATGTGAGTGATGAGATATGAAAAATGAGACACCCAATTATAGAAGTAGATGTCCATAATTTTGTAACTGAGGATCCCGTCCACCATGAAAAACCTAGGATCTTCCATCTGGTGCAACAAAACTCACTCGACACTAATAAAAATTGATGTACACCTGAAAAAACGCCATCTAATCCATAATGTGGATCATTTTAATGAGGTAAATATCCAAATCCATAAAATCCCATTCCAAATCCACTAATGATATGATGATTGAACATGATGGACACTTGGAACCCTACTCTTTCTTATTAAAAAATGACATCACTTGATCTATTGCATACGACATTAGCCTAGTGGAAAATTTTAGAAAATCCATTGAACAGGTCGAGATAAAATAAACATAGGAACCAATATAAAAAACAATTGATGATGATGATGAAATAAAAATTGTGCCTAAAACTATCACATGACCAATATTTAATTCTACTGGTGGTAGGTCCATGACATTAAGATTTATATTTTATTCTTGATCCTGAGAAATACCACATACCTATTTCTCTTCTTTAAGACAACCTTTACAAAAATAAAAACTAGACCTTACACCATGACCACTATTCCAAGAACCAACTATCATGGATGCCTCTGACTGGGCTGATATCCCTCTAGAGGAACCAAAACCTTCTCCCCATTTTTATGGAACCATATCCCTAAAAAACCTCTATAAGTGCCCCATATGCCCACATTGATGGAAAGGTCTAGGTGGTGCTGGAAATGCCAACTGCATGTTCGCTACCTTTCTACACTAATGTCATATATATGACCCAACATATAATGTTATAGATGAAGATAGTCGGGATTTCTAACCTAAACATCCACCCTCCTTCTTCTTAAGATTCCCCCTCTTCTTCTTATTCTTAGAAGAACTTCTAATTCCCTAGCTAACTGCTGATATTGCCCCATAAAATATAAAATTTCCACTACATTTGATCTATACCATCAAAGAATGATCCAAGACCATTTAATAAGTCAATAATATGAACAACAATACTTTGGATCATATATTCAGCCACAACCTCATCTCAAACTATTGATTTGTTAACTTCTCATTATAAACTACCTAGGGTGTGGATCAGACTTACTCAGTGAAATGATTGTCATGCTCCAATAGGTTTTGATCTCTGCTGTGGAGATATAATAACTCCAAGGACATAGTGAATTCCAAGGTATACTGGTAATACTTCTCATTGAATATGACATTGAATTCCTTCCAAACCTTCTACTCATGCTTCCCTTATTGGACCACAGAGTCCCACCACCTCCAACTTGGACCTTTTGATAAGAACAAAACACATTTCCCCTTCACTTTATATAGAGTGTTAATGAACCCAAAAACCCTCTCTATTTTATCAATCAACTCTTTTTCCTCTTGAGGATCTGTGGAACCCAGTAGAGATGAGATTTATCCTTGTGAATAAAATGATATTTTTCTTTTCCATGGCCTTATTTGATATCCCTTGTGTGGGAAGGATAAAAGATTGATCCCAGACCTAATGTTTAGAATGCCCAGACCACTACTTCAACTAGTCTCTGATCAATTAGATAGGGAAAAATCTCTAAGGAATATTCCAATTTTTTTAGAAGAAGTATTCTGGGAGTCATCTTACTGCATCAAGAAATAATCACAATGAAAAAAATATCAATACAATATTTTGAAAATTTTCTATAACTACCAAAAAATTATAAATACATCCATATTTCAAAACAAAACCACATCCATTGAATTTAAAATCCAATCCACTTAAACCCCACCCAGGTTCCATTAACACTCTACAGCTTGTTCATCTCAACTAATAGAGAAGTAAAACCAAATCCATATATCCCTTGGAAAAACGAGCCCTATGACAAAGTGTGTTGGCATGATATTCCACTCGTAACCCGAAACAAATTACCTGAAAATACAAGATTGGATCTATCAATACATTTCCAAATATCATGACCTAATGAAAGGGTGTAAAGCTGATTTGAAACCATTTTTTCACAAATTGGCCAGGGGTGCCATCCAACCTTACACCTAACATAGGTTGGGTCATGGTATTAACGTTGTTCCCGATCCCCATAGGCTGGAAACTAGTTATTGGGAAACAATAATACTATTTTGTGAATGATTTCACCATTTCTTAACAACCTTGATCATCTCAAAAAAAATAAAAAATCATAGCAAGATAAATATCCACAAAAATATAAATAGAAACATTTAAAGTAAAAAATTATACAACATTAACCAAAAAAATTGAAAAAAAAATGAGAATAAACAACTAGAAAAGAAACCAAAAATCTATATGAAATAAGATGTTCATCGCCCTCAAGCCACCTCCACCAACATCTATAAGAGAGGAACACTCGCAACTAGATCCATAATCACTACCACAACACATATTTCCTTTACCTAGGTTTAAAAAAAGTTCTTTGTATAACCATGGGTGAATTGTGGGTGTGAGAGAAAGAACAGTAGAATTATTCTATAAATATATATTCCATGACATAAAATTATAAAAACATTAACATTCATGTTTTTATAAAAAATAAATTGTTCATTTTAAATAAATTAATTTTTTTCTGTAAACATTTTGTGAAGAATCTTTCATAGAAATTAAAATAAAATTAAGACTCACCATATTCCATCATTAATCAACATTTTAAAAAGTGTGTTACGGGAAATTACTATAGTTAATATAATTGGTGGGAAACTAGGAACCTCATTTATCGGTAATAATGGTATAAAAACCATGACCCTTATTTTCATCATGTACAAGACACTAGAGATTAGTCTATCCAAAGTTCTAGTTGTCCCCAATCATCATCATTGTTTAACTAGTATTGTTGCGCCAATCCCGCTAGATAAAACTAGGCATTTCCCCTATCAATACAACTAAAATTCTAGTCTTAGTATTCCCACATAGATTCCTATAAAACCCTTTGCGCTTAATTTCATTTCTCATGTCACATAGATCACCACTTCAACATTAACACATCACAAAAATATGAATACATATTGAAAACCACCAATTTTCAAAATAGATCTCAAATTAAAATTAACATGCATAGAAAATAAATTTTAAAATGTGTTTTTCCACAAAATAAATAATTTATAGGACACATTTAACATGCACAAAATTTAAGAACACGTGAAACAAAAAAAATATTTTATAAAATAGTCTTTCAACACATACGCACACGAAATACTTTTGAGAACACATTTCACATCATTCACACAATCCATATAACATATTCAATGAAAAAATAAATCATACTAAAATCGTAAAATAATTCTAAAACATGTAATCATTGACCTCAAGCATGGAATCTTATGAAATCTGGTAGAAAACCACAACCACAACACAAGTTGACCTCGATTATTAATTGAAGATCTCACACTAAATCCAGTAATGGAATGAGGTCCAAGTTGTATAAGAGAGAGATGAGGAGGTGATTTGTGCTTAAAATCATTAATGGGGATAGTAAATATGGATTTGGGGTTAAATTTGAAGAGGAAAATGGTAAATTTTACATTTTTAATGACTAGGACTGACTGCATGGTTTACCCACATGGGTTTCAAAATCATGTGGAAACCATGAAATATCCTATGTCTAAGGGAAAACCAGAAAAAAAAATTTCCTAGGGAGGGAACTTGAATATGTATCTTGGATTGTGACACCATATAGGGTGCATAGTTTCTTTGTGGATGGTGAATGGTTTCCCCTAACCACAGTCCAACCATGAACTGCATTTTGTTTAGTCCAAAAACTCCAATTCTCTCTAAAAAATCTCATGAATTATAAGGGAAAAATATAATACAAAAATCAATCAAATGAATACATCAAAATAAAATAATTGATGTGATATTTTTAAAAACATTATCTAAAATACCATCATCTATTCATGAACAATCCCCAAAATGAGCTCATTAACGACTTCATCATTTAGAAACATAATCAAAAATCACATATAATGAAATTATAAAATTATAAATAATTATGAAACATGAATTTGAGTACGTTTTATGATATAGGAATGATTAACATTATGAGAATAATGGATAACAACACTGTTATAAAATACTAGTTAAAAATGATCAAGATTACTCACACCTGATATCAAAAATTGATAATAAATAAATAATATAATAGTAGAGAATATTTATAAATTAATATTATAAAATGTTTTAGATATTATTTTTTTATGAAATATATGACTATGATATTTTCTTTAAAATGGAGATTCATGTGATTTAGTGAAATATAAGAATTAATGTAAGGGTTTTCTGCCTCAAGTTTTATCCCCTTAAGACATGTTTTTAATTATAAAACATGTTTTCATTAGATTGGTGTATATATTAAAACCATAATATTTTATGTCGATATTATGTTACATGTCATTATATTGAATGTTCTATTGCTACATCATTATCGAAATGGGTTTGACTTGACTGTAGCTAAGGTTGTAATGGGTTTATGTGGAAAATTTAATTCCTTGATATATACTTCTTATTTTACTCCATGATCACATTAATATGGTGATATTACTACATAAATAAGAAATTTTTATATATTATTTTAATTAATGGGGGTTTAAGAGATATACCATTTTATTTCAGTAAATGTAACTTGATTAAAAAGATATCAATGTTGTAAGGGGATTTGAATAAAATGGTTCATAGACTATAAGGTTTTCAATTAAAAATATTATAATTTAATCTATATTTTTCTAAAATAAAATAAATCTATATAATTTTATTCTAAAGAAAAAACCTTATAATTTTATTTGGATATTCTGGGGGTTTTACATTGCTGGTCAATATTTCAATTCCACATGTCTCATATTTTTGACCTTTTTCAAAATATTTAATTTAATTTATATTGTTTTTCATGTGGGATGTTTTCATCAATATGTGGAAAACAAATTTTTTTAATGTTTTCTATGTAAATAAATATTTCAAATTTTTTTTCATGTTATATACTAAACATTACTCTATATATTCTAAAATATTTTATTATCTTATAATTTTTATAGAATATTTCTTTTCAAATTCTTTCAAAAGATCAATGTTATTTCCTGTTTCCAAAGTGATTTTAATAAAAGGTCCAAAAAAGTGTTTTTATACAAGTAATTATCAATTGATATATATTATGATTCATCAAGGATATTATTTAAATTTTACACTCCAATTTGTATATATATATCGATTATTTAACATTTATTTAAATTGAAGTTATGATCTGTCTTTTCCCATGTCTTGTCTAACCATCCATCATGAATAGTCATAAATTTTCATCCAACACCTTTACTATGTAAAAAGATCATATTTAATTCCTTTGATTGATTAAGGGTCACCTAGATTCCCTACATCTATTGATTTGGTAAAGTACTAACAAAAAAATATCCTTTATCCATATGATGTAAATACAATTTTCTTTATTACCTTGAATAAATTGTATTTAACTCAAATGTTACTGATTATCTTAGGATAAAATGTTTTTTCCATGAAATTAAGATCTTATGATCATTAATGTATTTATGAATGATTTAATAATGTTAATAAGTATGAAAGGGATATGAAAATAAACTTCTTCTGTATCTTCTTTATAATGTTATTATTGAAACCCATTTTATTCCCATGAGTTATCTGTGATGTTTTTTATGGATATAATTTCCTTTCCATGAGTTATTTATGATATTATGAAAGACTAGTTTATTATCGAACTTGTATTTATGAATGAATTTTGGGTGTGGTCTTATATCTCCCTCTATTTTTTTGAAATCTTCCTTGACAAAAAAGTGGCCAGGAAATTTATTATAGGTTTGTCTAATAAAAGAACGTCTCTCTATAAAAATTAATGATCCACATTTAATAGATGTTATAGATTATTATCATATGATATCAAGATGTGGAACTTGAATGTAATATTCCATGTACTAATATTTGTTCTATATTCTTATGATTATGTTATTTTCTCATTGATTATGTTTATTAATTTATATTTCCATACTCTTTTGATTCATGCCTTATGTTATTCCATTCCTCACACAAAATTTTATGAGCTATGTATTCCAGGTTTTGATTTTATTGTATGAAATAATTATAGTTGTATTAAAACATTATTCTCACTTATGATCACTAAAAATTATCACTTATGACTACACTTACTAAGAATTTGGGCTCACCCGTTCTTATGTTTCAATTTACACTGTTTATGAAGATAAGTAATTATATAATTTTAGTGTAGAAGAGAATATTATGATAAGTATTTGTGTGAGATATTGAAGAAATTTTTTTATTAAGTAGTTTCATATATATTAGATAAAATTCCCATCTGATACAAATAATATGGGTTTACTTGTAAAATAAATTTCCTAATTATTTAATACACTAAACCTAAAAAGTCATTTCTAATGTAAATGTCACATTATCCTTGGAAAATATATTAACATAGAATGTGTTTAAATGATAGTGTGTAATATATGTTTTTTGGCATCGAATCAAGACATGTTGGTGTGGGGTACCATATCGGAATTGTTCTTTCATTAAAATTGGATGAAATTCTAAACCATGTAATATTTTTGAACAGTATTTTGTTTTCCTATCATTTCCTTACATTAATGTCTATGTTAGATTTATTATGAATAATGTGTTAGTAGTGTGACTTAGTTATTATAATTATAGTGTATCATAATTCTTAATTATGATTATCCGAGTTAGGTAGGGTTGTAGTGGTTTTAATTCCATATGATATAACCACTGCTATGTGACATCATCTGATAAAATCAAGTTTGTCCTTCTGGTGACTACGTGATAGTATCTTCTAGTAACACCACAAAAATTTTCAACTTAGATTATTTTTATTTAAAAAAATTATTAAATGGATTAATTTATACACTAAGATGATTTTTAATATACAAACTATTTCTTAGCAGCATGAATTTAACATTAGTTCAGCATAATAATTAATAATATTAATAAAAAAAGTATAATAAATAATAAATAAAAAATTTATAATGTAAATAAATAAATGAAAAATTTTAATGATACTCTTAAAATGGATTAATTAATTTCACAAAAAAATATGTTATTAATATTTCGAATATTTTATCTACTAATTTAACCTTATTACTACATGAATAAATGAGTATTACTATAAAATGAAATTTATACTAATTAATAACAAAGGTTACTTGAAAAGTAATATAATTTAATATAATTATATAAAATTGATATCTTGATTATGTTGATTATAAATTTATTTTTCTTAAATGAAAAATGAGTTAATATAAAATTATCAAGTATACATTTTTAATGTAATATATGAATATATATATTTTAAAATTTATAATTTTATGGTATGGAATAATATTCCCTTATTTGAAATGTGATTAATCATATTTTGATTATTAAATATAACTATTATTTTTTAAAAAACAATGAGTATTAAAGTTAATTATAAAATATTTTAAATAAATAAAATTTCAAACATTAAAAAATGAATTTTGTCATTTATAATTTTATAAAATTTTATGCATATATTTAAAATAATTTTTTTAAATATTAATTTTTTGAAAAATGAATTATGAATATTATTTTTATTATAAATGAAAATGAAAAAATGATAAAGTGGGGTGAAAATCATATATAGCGATGTTGAGTAGTGTGAATTGAAGAAATATTTGGGGTATGTTCTGGGATGCTCAGCGGGGAGGAACCAAGAGCGATGGATTCAACCCTTAATGAATTATTGAGCATAGATCGAGCATAGAAATAGTAGATCTGAGAGTAGTTTAACTTTAAAAAGGATTCGAGGACCAATAGAATGATGAGGGTTTAGCGGAAAGGTCAATCACTAAAATAGTTTAGATCTTAAAAGGGATTTTAGAAAAGGAAGGAGGAAATCAAGTGTGTTATGATCATCATCATCATTGTCCTCATACATAGAATTTTGATGATTGTTAGGTGTTTCAAAATTTATCCTTGATTTTTTGAATCTTTGGATTTTCAATATCAATTAATGTTCTGTTTTAGTTTTTTCTTCTTTGAGCATATTTTATCCATATAGGAAAATGTCCTAGATTTTATTTGACCTATTTCCTTTTTAGCTACATTAAATACTTGTTTAAAATATAAATCCTAGTATTCAACGTTTATGGGTCCATCATGTAAAATTAAACAAAGATTCACAATGATGTTTTTATAATAATTTCAAAATTTATGTGATTTTTTCAATGTACCATTTTTTTTTATTTGGATGTGGAAGGGAAATGAATTTAATTTATTTTGTTGCATTTGTGGATTAATCAGTCACTAATTTTCATTGGATTAATATGGTTTTCTCTTATAAATTACTGATGAGTGATCAAAGATATATTGTGTAATGTTTGTTGAGTGATGGCTTGTTTATAAATTATAGCTTATTCTTTGGTGGAATAAATAAATATATTTCTATCTACACAATTTGTTTATTTATTTATTATATATACAATTGTTTTCAAAGAGGATGGTGAGGGAGCTTGAAAGAAGTCAGAATGAAAATGTAGTGGATCCAAGATTTACATTTCTCTCTCTCTCTCTTTGTGTCTAGGAATTATAAGAGTTATAGAGAGTAAGCCTTTTTCCAAAAAAAGAGTAAGAAGAAAAAGAATTTCGTAAAAAAATATACAAGGGGAATATTTTGGAATTAAATTTTTATAAAACATTTTATATTTCCAAGAAAAGTATTTAATTATAAAAAAATTATTTATTTTTCTGGAAATTTATTTTTTAAAAACACCCTTATATGTAAGGGATTTATTTTAAAAAACATTATATTTTTTTCAAAATTTATGTATATATTTTTTAATAGGATATTATTATTTTCAATACATATTTATATGAAAATTATGTTATAATTAAAAAATATGTATATAAATGTTCTTTAATTTATATTTCTTATATTAAAATGTTCTTTTTAATTATTTGAAAAATAAAAGATATTAATTAGTTAAATTCAATTTTTCATTTCATAATTTTAAACATTAAAAAAATTCTATTTTCTAATTTTAAATCCATTTTTCAAGGAATTTGATTTATTAAATTCTTTATGTAATTTTTAATGATAAAAGCTATCATTTTCCATATATAAAGAATTTTAATTTTTTGTAAATGTGAGGAATATTGGATGAAATGTCCATATTTAGTAATTATTCATGAAATTTCATGAATTTGAATTCAATATATTTTTTGGTTTTAACGTGTTTATGTTTATTTTTGTTAAATGTTTGTATCATTTTAGGAATATATATTTCTCTAACGTATTTTGCGAAAAGTGATTTATCAAATCATAGAAGTCATAAAAATTATTTTATTTGAAAATAATTACATTATTTATATTTTGGAAAAACATTTATTGGGTTATAAATGTCAACGATGGATATAAGTAAAAATGTTATCTAAAAATTTAACCCACACATTCAAATAATTATAGATGACATAGATAAATGGAGAGTGAAACTATGACCTTAATGGAATGATTTCCCCATAGTTATACAACTATGTGGCCATAAGGGTTGTATAAGATATTTCAAGTATCATTTTAATCCATAAATGTATTATTATTTGAAAATTATTTTCAAGGATAAGTCTAATTGTTTTTCAAATAATATATTTGAATTGAATTTCAAAAATTATAGTAATTTTCAAATATTTATTTTGTAATTTATTTTCGAAAATGAAAATCTAATCAAAAAGTTTAGAAAGAATTTTATATATCTAATATATTTATATTAGATATAATTATTCTAATATATTTTTAAAAATGTATGTGAAAAGAATTTTCCACTAGTTTTAAAAAACCTTACTATAAAGTTATATACTCATCCCATGTTTTTCTAAAAAAATCACATATATCTTAGAAGATTTAATACATATGGAATAATTTAAGGAGTTAACACAATAAATTGAATGCAAAACACACAAATCGAGAATAAGTTATTTTATTTTATTTTTTTACAAATATAATAAATCTTGATGTTATTTTCAATTATCTAGAATCTAGACTAGAATGGGTCCTCTATTTTGTAATGGACTACGTATTTTTATTGTATCTTTTATAAAACAAATTGAAAAAAAATTTTTTTGCACTAAATTCAGAACTGTGGGTTTGGGTTTGTACTTTGGGTATGAGTGGAAGGATCTAAAAAAAATTGGTTATTAGGTGTTGTCTTTAAGAAAAACTGTACAATAGTATTTTCTTCAAAACATCTATACAATTACATAACCCTATAAGTTCTAGTTTTTCTTAATTTTGAAGATGGAAATTCATAATTTTCTTAAGTACGATGAATGAATTGCAAAGATAGAATTTATTTAAGGTGGGGAGAATGTAAAAACCATGACATTATAATCTTACTTTCTTGTTATTTAATTTTTTTATTAAATGTATTAAAATAGAAACTATGATTTTCTTTAAAATAATTATTATTTCTTAGTAACATGACTTTACCATTAGTTCTTGATGAATAATAATATTATGAAAAAACAAAAAGATCATAAATATTAAATTATAAATTTGGAAAGTAAATAAATAAATGATGAAATTATAATGAAAATAATAAAATGAATCAATTAATTTCATTCCAAAAATGATATTAACATTTCAAATATTTTCTGTACTAATTTAACCACACTACAATATAAATAAATTAGTATTTATGTAAAATGAAATTTACATTGATTAATATAAAAGGTTACCCTAAAAGTAAAATTATTAAAATTAATTATATCAAATTGAAATTTTAATTATGATGATTATAAATTATTATGTTTTTAAATATAAATGAGTTAATACGTAAATACATAAATATATAAATGAATTTTTCACTTTTAATATAATAAATGAATATACATATTTTAAAATTTATAATTTAATGGTAAAGAATAATATTACTATAAATAAAATGTGAATAATCATATTCTGAATGTTAAAAATATTAATAGTAATAAAACTTTTTTTAAAATGTATTTGTATTAAAGATAATTATAAAGCATTTGAAATTACTGGAATTTAAAACATTAATGGATATCTATTTTTCATTTATAAATTTATAATGTTTTGTGTATTTATTAAAAATAAAATATTATATGATTATTTTTATTTTGAATTATGAAATAAGAATATTATTCTTATTATAATTGAAAATGAAAAAAGAAATAGATAAAGTGGAGTGAAAATCTGATTTTGGGATACTAAGTGTTTTGAACCGTAGTTAAATAGAGGGTCTGTTAGAGGTGGCTGAGTGAGGAGGAACCATTATTGATGAATTAGGCACTAGATTAAATTTTGAGTATAGATCGATCATGGAAGGGGGATATCTGAGCATGGTTCAACTAGAAAAAAGGATTCAATCATAGATGAACCACCAAGGGTTCGAATGTGATTTCGATCAATGAAAGGGTTTCACTCATGAAAGGGGTTTCATAAATAGAAGGGGAAATCAAGTGTGTGATGATTATCAAAATCATTTTCCTCCTACTTATTAATTTGGAGATATATAGGGGTTTTTGAATTTATCTTTGGTTTTTGGTATCATCAACTTAGAAATATCCATTGATGTTCTATTTTTTTCTTCTACGAACATTAGCATTCCCTATATGACGTTGTTTTGGATTTTTATTCACCTAATGTATTTTTTTGGATACATTAAATTATTGTTTTAAATATAAGTTGTTGTTATCTAGGTTTTTTGTTCGATCTTGTGTCATTCAAAAAATCATGACAAAGAGATTTTGATATATAATTTATAAATTTAAATGATTCTTTAAATCTACTGAATATTTTGGGTTGGATGTAGATCATAAATAATATTCATTTAGTCATTGTATCCATGTCTTAATCAGTCACTAATTTTCATTTTCTTACTCTACTTTAGGTCTTATAAATTAATTATGAAAGATCAATGCTACATTTTTTAATGGATTTTGAGCATTGAATTACATATAAATTCTCTCTCCTTCTCTTTTGGACTCAATAATTATATATATCTATCTACGCCATTTATTCATTTTTTTAGTATTTACATATGTGTGTGCGAAGAGGATGCTGAGGGATTCTGGAGTTCGCCCAAAAGGATGGCCAGTGGTTCCAGGTCTTCCTTTATCTCTCTCTCTCTTTATATATATATATATATATATCTATTTTATTGTCTGAGAAGTATGAGAGTTAGATAGAGCGATTCTTCTAGAAAAAAATAGAAGAAGAAGTCTACTACAAATAAAATCTATAAGGAGAATATTATGTAATTAAAATTTTATATAAGATTTTAGACTATCAAGAAAAATATTTTTTATCAAACATTTAGTAATATTTCATGAAATTTATTTCTCTCAAATCACCTTATATTTAAGGGATTTTTTTAAAAAATTATTTTTATCCAAAATGATGTATATATTTTATTATAGGATATTATTATTTTCAATTCACAGTTATATTAAAATTGTGTTCTAATTAAAAATAATGTATATACATGTTCTATTATTTATAATGATTTATTTATAAATGAACTTATTAATTTAAAAAAAAAAATTTAGTCAAATACTAGGTTTGATTTTATATAATTTTTTTAAAAAAAAAATTAAAATTTTAAATCCATCGTTTTTAAGGATTTATAATTTATTAAATTCTACATGAAATTCTATATGATAAAAATTTTAATTTTATGTGTATCAAGAATTTTAATTTCATAAAATGTTATGTATATTAGAAAGAAAATTCCATATACGATAATTAAACAGAGAATTTCATGGATTTAAAATTAAGAAATTGTTTTAATTTTAATGTGTTTATGTTTATCTAAGTTAAATATTTTTATCATTTTAGAAATATTCATTTCTCCAACTAATTTTGTGAATGGTGACTTAACAAATCTTGGAAGTTCTGAAAAATATATTTCGCATTGAAAATAGTTCAAGTATTTATATTTTGGAAAATTATTTAGTGGGTTATTTATAATAAATATGAAACCTCTATAAAAATATTTTCTCATATTTGTATAATCATTTGAATAAAAATAGAGATGAAGAGAAGGAATGGGGATTGAAGCCATGACATCAACTGGAAGCTATCCCAATAGTGATATTGCGAACTGGCCATATGTGCATTATATGACATGTCATGTTTTATTTTAATCCATAAATGTATTATTGTTTTCATATGATTCTCAAGGAGAAATATGATTATTTTTCATAATTTTTTTTGAATTTAATTTTCAAAATGGTAGTATATTTCCAGAATTACTTTTGAAATGAATTTTTCATAATGTTAAAATTTTATTAATATTTTCAATGTCTTTTATAAATAAAATATATTTATATTTGATATGAAATGTTTCTAAAGTGTTTCAATAAATGTATGTATAAAAATATTTTTCCTTTGTTTTTAAAAACCCATATTTGATACTTTTATTATCAACCAATGTTTTTATAAATATTTTGGTCGATATACTATAAGGTCTAAGGTATATGGATTCATAGAAGGTGTCATAAAACGTGAATTTCACTCAAAGAGAATTAATCATTTTATTTTAAATGTGCATACCTGTGATAAATTGTAATTTATTTCTAAGTTTCTAGAACCCAGACCACAAAAGCTCTTCGATTGTATAAATCACCTTTTATTTTTCAGTTATCATTAAAAAAATACAAAAAATTTGTTTATAACTGAATCTAGGATGGTAGGTTTGTGTATTTAAGATTTCCATTTGAATATATGGAATGGGTACTTAGTGAACATAGTGGAATATGTCTTCCCCTTATATAAATTTATAGTTCCCCCATATATTGAGTAGGTATCCTCCCCTCTGACGATGCACATTCCAAAAAAATTGTAATGCCCTGACCCCAATTACATAGAATCAGTGAAATATTACATAACTTTGGCATGATACAAGGAATCATCTCCTAAAAGACCGATCAGTTTAGTAGCCTTATAAGTACTAGATACAAACATAATTTGCACATTACATCATGAAACAAAAAAACAACATTGTATCCCCTTTGAACACTCTTATATCCCTTAGCCTATTCCTGCAGGTTAATCAAAATATACTTCTTTGCATCCTAGAAAAAATAAAACATAATAAAGGGGTGATCTCAAACAATCAGTAAGGATAAGAATATAGTGGAAACTTTCACAAATAAGCATAAACATTTAAGGTAATGTATAAAACTAAAACAGAAACCTTTTAAACATAAACTTCAACATAATATGAAAAATATAAAATCAAATAATTCTATTTACTTATTCACATGGAAATTCTACTAGTCGAATAATAATATGCAATATCAATAGCCAATTTCATAATGATGGAATGCATAATGACAGACTTTATAACCACATAGTCAAGGCCTTGTGCCACAACTATAAATAAGATTCTGTCAAGGCCTTGTAACAAGACGCTAGTTTGCCTCATGAGACCTACCAATGCATCGAGGAGCTATAGCGGGCTCCACCCGTCTAATACTAAGTCCAATTCATTCCTCATATGAAAGGGTGAAACATAATCTAAACATTCTTCTTAAGACTAGTATACAAAATGTCAATATTTTAACCACAAACCATGAATGGCATAAAAATAGCACATCCACAGTCAAACATAACTCATTCAATACAATATGGATGCTTTTATTATGATAAACCAACCTCAATCAAGAATAAAATAAACTAAAGGATATTGACATAGATGAAAATAGTCAGTAAAACTATTTGCAAGAAATATCCCCTTTTTCTTGAAAACATTTAAATGTGGAACTATTTATCAAAGAAGTCGTTTAAAATATATTTTTGAATCAAAGTGTCCCATAACACTTTGAAACTTTTAAAAGGAATTTTAATTTAAAAACATTTATGTCTATATAAATAAACACTTAAAAAAAATTTAATACATGGGCATTAATGAGAAATATTTAAAAGAATAAATATTTAAAACATTTAAAACAATATTTTAGTTAAAGATTTCTTAACCAAAAAAGAGATGCTTGAATACAAGTAATTCAAGAATAAAATTAATAAAAACATTATTATATCATGAGAATAAATTTATTCATGATATGATATGTTAAAGGATAGTATATATACTATATAAAAGTGAATTGGTGTATAAAGACAACGAGGTCTCAAAGGAATGTAAATTGAGATGAAATACCTTATAAAGATCGTATCCTTAGATTAAGGATGAATAAATGAACTAATTATGTGTGAAAAATATAAATACACTCAATATAATTGGATATTCATTGTAAATAAATCATATTACATTCACACGTATTCTTGTAAAAACAAAACCAATGACTTGGATGTTTAACTCAATGAATGGAAATTGAGTTAAGATTTCCCTTAAAAGTTCATATCAATGGAATGTGAATTTATCAATGGAGCGATTATGTTTATCAAAATTATATCCACACAAATAGGAGCCTAAAATACTACATAAGTAAATAAATAGTGATTTCACATATAATCTTGGAGTAATGTAATCGATGAAGTTTGTGTAAAACCGAATGAGTGGAAATTGAAATTTGAAATTACTTTACCTATTTGGTAACTTAATAAACATACACCCCGTGGAAGAAGGTTCATCCATTGATGATGTAAATACCCATAACTTAAATTATATTACTCAAACAATACAATCTTCGGTAGTACATACACCACATAAAATGTAATAGTGGAAAATGTAGCATGAATCTCACAGAAATAAAAGTGAGATGAAAACCCCTTACCACATTGTAACCAATAAATTCCTATGACCAAGAGTTAATAAATACCAAATTAATCACAAAATACCATGAATATAAATAGAATCATGATAATATATATCAAATGGAAGAAGATGATACACCACATGCAATAAATAAGTGGCGAACAATGGAAATCTCACGGAATTAAAAGTGAGATAAGAAACCCCTTACCTTGTAATTTTCTTTAGTATAGGGTAGGTTAACCTCATATATAACGGTGAAATAATTGTTATTAAATTTTAAAAGAAAAAAATACATAAATATGATATCATATATGATCTTATAAGATTGCTTTGATAATGATATTTGAGTAGTATCATTGTTTTGGTTATTAACTGTTTCATTTTCCTTTATATGTTTTGTTATGTAAGTCATGTTTGTTATGTATAGGATGTATTTGATTCATATCCAGAATTATATTATGTTCTTAAACATTATTTTTAATCATAAAATGAAAATTATTCTTGATTGATTATGATGGGGAATGAATCTCATCACGTTCGTGGAGACGGTAACCCGTATGTAGCCACGAGTGACAATATCATTATATTGATGGTGAAATAGTATGTAATTGGATGGTATATCATATATACATAATCATTAAAATATTAAATTAATTATTTAAAATATTTATACTCATTATTATATCCATCCAAATAGTGGAATGTTTGAATAACTAACTACACCACGACGTGGAGACGGTAAGCCGTACGTACGCACGTATGATGAGTTTGTCATTTATATGATGGATAGAATAAAGAATATGGTTTTACCATATTTATAATAACATCACAGTATGTATAAGGTTCTGGATTTATTATTTTATTATGGAAACAAAAAAATAAAGAAGAAGTAGAAGAAGAAAAGAACTTGAAAGAGGGTGGTAAAATTATTACCTCTTCTTTGGTTGTTTCCTTTTGAGATGATCAAAAGGGATCCTTAGTTTATCTTTATGATCAAAGTAATCACTCTAGGTTGATGTGAGGGAATTTGGGAGGATATTTGGGTAGGTTTTGTCCTAGAAAAAAGGATTTTGAGGTGTTATTTTGAGATAAGGGGAAGTTTTCTTTTATAAGAGGGGTGAGAGGCACTTTTGGAAAAGCTTGAAATATTATTTTATAATAAAATCATTTTCGGTTTATAATGGCTCCAAAATGATTTATTTCGAGGATAATGTTGGTATGGGTCGAAAAAAGCTCAACCAATAGGTTTTAGACAGGTTTAGTTCACCATATTGACCTTATCTTTTAGATTTTACTCTTAGTTAAATAGTTTGACATTTACCATGTCTCTTTGTATTTTTATATTTATTGGTTAATAAAATTAATATAATAGGACAAGAGAATCCAAAGTAATTCATTATTAATATATATAACCTTATATAAGTCCTTTTGCTGAAAATTATATTTTTAGGAATGTTATATCAATGAATAATATAGTATTTGTTTTAAAAACTCAATTATATCAATTTTGACACTATTTAGTATTTGATTTTTTTTAAAATCCATAAAAACTTTATCACTCAAAATAAAATTAATTTAATCAACCATAAAAATTCATATTAACCTAGAAAGTTAGTTTAATTCGTCATAAGCTTCAATTTACATTTATTTGATTATTTATAATATCATTTATTTTAATATTTGATTAATATGGTAATTACTACATCATCATTGTGTCATAAATAAATTAAATTATTTAATTTATAAAATTATAATTAAAAAAATCATGTAGGAAGTATTTTTAGATTTCTAATGAATATTTATAATCTAATTTATCTTATGTGTAACCCTATATTAAAAATGGTTTAGTTATTAAACTTTGAATTTAACACTTCAAACTCTTCTTTAAATAAAATAATAATAAATGTCCAAATCTAATCCAAGTGGACCAAAGAGGATAATATTTTATTCCTAAGGTAGTTCTTGGTCTAATTACACTTATCCAATAGAATTACGACATGTGTTAGAGTAATTATAATATCATTTTTAACCTTAATTACCCTATTTATTTTTAAATGTGGTAAGTAAAAGTCAAAACATACTATTCACTAAAAATTATTTTCATCTTATTGAACCACATTTTACATACTGATATTAACTATGTCTCTTGTATGTTTGAAATTCAACTCATAGAAGCGGTAAAATTATGTTTTATGCAAATTTTCAAATGCTTCTAAAAGGTGCGTAAAAGACTATAATAAGTTCAAAAAACTTATATATATCTACACTTATTATAAAATGACTCCAATGCATTAAATTGAACATATATAGGTCTTATGTATCTATATTTACATAAAAGAAATAATTATTTAAATAAAATGTTAGTTTTAAACAATAACGTAGTGTTTTTCACTATTCATCAAAAATTGAATTTTTTATGAAAAATACCGAAAATTCAACCTAAGATAATTTTGATACACTGAATTCAAAAATTATTTCTATTTTACCAAATTAAAAACAAATAAGTTGCCTTAATTAATTAAAAATCAATTTCCATTGTCAAAACCCAAAAGCGTGTTTTTTAAAAAGTAAAAACTATCAAAATATTAACACGTGTTTATGTCAAATTTAAATGTGAAAGTACTTATAATGACCTATATTGTATTAAATGATAAAACTATAATCTAATTATACTTCCAAACCATTAAAATTTATAATTTAACACTATAAATTATTTTTATTAAAAAAGTTGTTTTCAATTAAAATTTAGTATTTTTCTATATTCATCAAAATTTGAAAGTTATCAGAAAATACCAAAAATTTATCAAAAATAAATTTTTATGTCCCGATTCTAAAGAAGAATTTAATTTCATTAAATTGAATATAAAAAAGTGTCAAATATTGGTTTTAAAGAGGTTTTTCCATTAAAATGTGGTAAAATTGTATTTTTTAAAAATACTTATTTTATCTAAAAAATGAATTTGTTCTTATATGATGTCTAAGAAAAAAATAAAATGGATTATAAAATTATTTTGATTATATAAAATTTAAAATTCAGTTAATACTATTCATAACCACTTTTTGAATGGCTAGTTTGGTAAGTTGTGGTGCACTCGAACTCGGTGTTGCGTGTAGCGCAAGCTATTGAATTACTTTAAAGAAAATAACTTTCTAAGAAATCTTTGGGTGTTACATTCTTCCCCCTTTATAAAATTTCACCCTCTCAATTTTAAAATTGGGTGTGGGAACTTTATTGTATATCCTACATCGAAAAAAGAGTCAATAAAACAATCACTTTAAAATAAAGAAATAGAAGTACAAATGTTACCTGAGATAACCCATACTAGGATTCCATGTTGTAAAACATGGATATGGAAGATAAAATAAGGGTTATGTTCTGATGGAGAGTGATAGAAAACATGATCAGGAGAAAGTTAACAAAAAGAAAACCACAAACTTGTAATGGGATAAAAAGTCATCAGTTTCCGAGTAGGAAAAGTAAACGGAAAACGTTTTTTGTGTTAAGTTCCATTTCATAAAGTTGAGAAATTTATTTATGATATTTACTAAGAAAATAATGATATATACTTACTTTTTAAGTAGATTTTCATCCTTTAATAAATTTCTATGACTAACTCATCTTTTTTTCAAACGATGAGTATTCAAGATGACTTGGTCACACCTGAAGCGCTAGAATCAAATTTTTGAGAATCACATAATCCACAAAGGATAAACTATATATTTACCTTGTATTTAGAGATTAACCAAAACCAAAGTTGTTAGTACAGGATCAGATGATCCCCAAAGAGGATAATCCTTTAGAGAAAGAAATACTAATCTCAATTTCTAAAATTAAACCAACAATTCCCAAAGTTCAATAAATATCATTCAATAAACAATTTTCCTTAAAATCCTTCAATATAATACAAACTAATATTGAAACCCAAAACTTAGAAGAATTTGATCACATAGCCTTCCACATTAAATTGTATCTCCAAATAACATCAAATACTATTAAAGTCACATACTTAAAAGTAATTAACATAATCACATATTCCCTATGATAGGTTAATAATTTCCATAAATAACCCAAATCTCTATAAATCCACAATAAAAAACCTTTATAGAAATCCACCATTACTCTTCAAATGAAATCCCATAGTATTCTATTTTCCTTAGCCATATAGTGTTCCCAACAGAGTGAACATCTTCCAAAATAACATTTATCACTTAATCACCAAATCATTTTCCTATACTAAGTATATCCATTTGATAAGATATAATATCCCAAATCAACATATTATTGATCAATAAAATCATTTAATTTAAAAGAATTAGTCACACTAACCAAGGACTTCATGCAGTCTAGTGGTAGGTGATAAATCCCAATCGCACTCTGGTTGTGAGTTTGATTCCCACAACTTTGTCCGATGCGATGGGTTGTCACATGGTCTGTGTGTTGTCATTTTTCAAAAAATATATTTTATAAAAATCTCAAAATGAGATAAAGTCCTCAAAATAACCATAAAATAATTTCACCATAGATGTTATCTTATACCTCGCATTTTCATCCTAAAATTTAATAACTTGTAATTGCCTCAAATTCAAGGATCATATAAACCCAAATTGTTGTTTATAAGTATATCAACAATAGAAAAGAAAATTATTCTCAAAATAGAATTTTCATATAAAAAACTGCAGGGTTACACATAAAAGGGAAAAGGTTTCTAAAGTAATCCCATAAAAAAGATCACTAATACTTTTAAACATTTCACCGTTCATTTATTTCTATATAGGTTCTTCCTTGACTAAGAGGTTGTCCTATTAAATAGAGAATTCACTCAGGTAATGCACAGGTCCCCTATATTTATGGTAAACAAATATACATGGATTCTTGGGATCATTTTTATTTTCTTCCATAGTACACTTCATTTTTCCTTCTCAATTATTTACATTATGTCCTTAATTCCAACACATAAGTCATTTCTTTGTTCCATTGAGACACTTAACTAGGTGTCTCCATCCACATTTCCTGTATGATGGAAATTGTGTGTTCTTTTCTCCATGGTCTCCACTGTTGGAGATCTTATCATTCACTACCTTTATCTTATTTTTTGAGTCTGAGAGTTGGTTAATATATATTTTTTTGATCATATTTTTGGAAAAATGATTCTAAATGAACACGAAATCTTTTAAACCTATAAAAATTCCATTTCGTTGCTCATTTCCACCATTGTTCCCACCTTGTACAACATGTTCAATGTTACTATGACTTCCTTGGAATCCATCCATTGACTAACACAAGAAATCATGGTGTGAGTAATAAAATAATTTAGAGAATATCATAACACCATATTTTAAATCTAAAACACCTTAGGATTAACCAAGGTTATTTATTCTCATATTATATTAAAATCCTTCAAATCGGTTTGTAAAGAAAATGTGAATTATCCTAACCATATCCCCCAGGAGTGTCGTAACAAAGAGTTTAGCAAGCCCCATTTTTATGTACCATGATACCTCAGGTCAAGCCTGAAACTCCTTGTCAGATTTTTCACTCCTAGGTACATCTTTTCTAGAGTCGCCTCTACCAGCTCGTATCCAGACATGGATGAATTTATTGAAAAAATCACAAAATATTTACATTAGAAAAATTTTTGGATGATCTTCTATATTAATCCTCAATGTCTTTCTTAGGGTAGTGCTTCCTAATCAGTGTTTTTTCTAAATATAGATTCCATGGTTTGTACTAAACCTCCATCTGATACCAACTATAATGCCCTGACCCTAGTTACCTAGAATTGGAACATTATTAAATAGCATTAGCATGATATAAGGAATCATGTCCCGAAATACCGATCATTTTAGTGGGCTTAAAATTACTAGATATAGATATAAGTTTTACATTACATCATGAAATAAAAAAACAACATTGTGTACCCTTTGAACACTCTTATTTCCCATAGCCTATTCATGTAGGTTAATAGAAATATACTTCTTTGCATCCTGGGAAAAATAAAACATAAGAAAGTCTTGAGCTAAAATTCTTGGTAAAGATAACAATATAGTGGAAACTTTCACAAATAAGCATAAACATTTAAGGCAATGTATAAAACTAAAACAAAATCCTTTTAAACATAAACTTCAGCATAATATGCAAAAGATAAAATCAAATAATGCCATTTAATTATTCACATGGATATTCTACTAGTCAAATAATAACATGCAATATCAATAGCCAATTTAATAATGATGGAATGCATAATGTCATACTTCATGATCACATAGTTAAGGCCTTGTGCCAAGACTACAAATAAGATTTTGTCAAGGCCTTGTCTTAAGACACTAGTTTGTCTCATGAGACATACCGATGTATCGAGGATCTATTACAGGCTCCATCCATCACATAATTAGTCCAATTCATTCCTCATATGAAAGGGTGAAACATAACCAAAATATTCTTATTAAAACTAGCATATGAAATGTCAAAATTTTAACCACCAACCATGAATAGCATAAAAATAGCACATCCACAGTCAAACATAACTCATTCAATACAATATGGATGATTGTATTATGATAAATCAACCTAAATCAAAAATAAAATACACTGAAGGATATTGACATATATGAAAATATTCATTAAAAATATTTGAGAGAAATATCCCCTTTTTCTTGAAAATATTTAAATGCCGCACTATTTATCAAAGAAGTCATTTAAAAGATATTTTTGAATAAAAGTGTCCCATGCCACTTTGAAAATTTTAAAAGGAATTTTAATTTAAAATAGTTATGTCCATATAAATAAATACTTAAAACCATTTTTAAAACATGTACATTAATGAGAAATATTTAGAAGAATAAATATTTAAAACATTTAAAACAATATTTTAGTTAAATATTTCCTAACCAAATAATAGGTGCTTGAATAAAAGTAAATGAGGAATAAAATAAATCAAAACATTATAATATCATGAGAATAATTGTATTCATGATATAATATGTCAAAGGATAGTATATAAACTATATAAAAGTGAATTGGTGCATACCGACAAAGAGGTCTCAAAGGAATGTAAATTGAGATAAAATACCTTATAAAGACCATATACTTATATTAAGGATGAATCAATGAAATAATTATGTGTGAAAAATATAAATAAACTTAATATAATTTGATATTAAGTGTAAATAAATCATATTACATTCAAACATATTCTTGTAAAAACAAAACCAATGACTTGGAAGTTTAACTCAATGAATGGAAATTGAGTTCAGATTACCCCTAAAATTTCATATCAAGGGAATGTGAATTTATCAATTGGGTGACTATGTGTATCAAAATAATATCCAAACAAAGGGAGTGAAAATTACTAAATACATTAATAAATAGTGATTTCACACATAATCTTGGAGTAATGTAATCAATGATGTTTGCATAAAACCGAATGAGTGGAAATTGAAATTTGAAATTCCCTTACCAAATTGGTAACTTATGAAACATACACCCCATGGAAGAAGGATCATCCAATTATGATGTAAATATCCATAAATTAATTATATTTGGCAAACAATACAATCATGGGCAGCACATACCCCACACAAAAGGTAATAGTGGAAAATATAGCATGAATCTCATTGGAATAAAAGTGAGATGAAAACCCCTTACCACATTTTAATCAATAGAGTCGTATGAAAAAAAGTTAACAACCACCAAATTAATCATAGAATAGAATTAATATTAATAAAATCATTATAATATATATCAAATGGAGGTACACGATGCACCACATTCAATAAATAAGTGGCGAACAATGGAAATCTCACAGAATTAAAAGTGAGATAAGAAACCCCTTACCTTGTAGTTTTCCTTAGTATAGGGTAGGTTAACCTCCTGTATAATAGTGAAATATTTGTTATTAAATTATGAAAGAACCATATACATAAATATGATATCATATATGCTCTTTTAATATTGCTTTGTTAATGATATTTCAGTTGTATCATTATTTTGGTTATTAACTGATTCGCTTTCCTTTAAATGTTTTGTTAAGTAAGTCATGTTTTCTATGTATAGGATGTATTTTATTCGTATCCAAAATTATATTATGTTCTTAATCATTATTTTTAATCAAAAAATGAAAATTATTCTTGAATGATTACGATGGGGAACAAATCTCATCGCGTTCGTGGAGACGGTAATCCGTACGTACACACGAGCAACAATATCATTATATTGATGGTGAAATCGTATGTAATTGGATAGTATTTCATATATATAGAATCATTAAAATTATATATTTATAATTTACATAAGTTATACTCATTATTATATCCATCCAAATAATGAAGTGTTTGAATAACAAACTACACCACGGCGTGGAGACGGTAAGCCGTAAGTACGCACGTATGGTGACTTTGTCATTTATAAGATGGATAAAATAATGAATATGGTTGTACAATATTTATAATAACATCACAGTATGTATAAGGTATGGGATTTATTATTTTTTAATGAATAGAAATAGAAAGAGGAAGTGGAAGAAGAAAAGAACTTGAAAGAGGGTGGTGAAATTATTACCTCTTCTTTGGGTGTTTCCTTTTGAGTTGATCAAAAGGGATACTAAGGTTGGTTTTCTGATCAAAGTAAGTACTCTAGGTTGATGTGAGGGATGTTTGGAGGATATTTAGGCCACGGATTGTTGATCCAAATGGATTTGGAGGTGTGATTTTTAGAGAAGGGGAAGTGCGTTTTTATAAGAGGGGTGAGGGGCACTTTAGGAAAATCTTGAAATATTATTTTATAATAAAATCATTTTCTATTTTTAAAGGATCCAAAATGATTTATTTCAAGGCTAAGGTAGGTATGGATCTAAAAAATCTCAAACAATATGTTTTAGATAGGTTTAGGTCACCATATTAACCTTATCTTTTATATTTTACTCTAAGTTAAATAGTTTGACATTAACCATGTCTCTTTGTATTTTTATATTATGTGGTTAATAAACTTACTATAACAATCCAAGAGAACCAAAAATGGTTCATTATTAATATATATAACCTTAACTAAGTCCTTTGGATGAACCTTATATTTTTAGGAATATTATATCAATTAATAATATAGTATTTGTTTTAAAAACTCAGTTATATCAATTTTGACCCTATTTAGTATTTGATTTTTTTGAAAGCCATAAAAACTTTATCACTTCGAATATAATTTATTTAATCAACTATAACATGTCATAATAACCTATAAAATTATTTTAATTTGTCATAAGTCTCAATTTACAATTATTTGGACATTTATAATATCAATTATTTTAATATTTCATTAATAAAGTAATTACTCCATCATCATTGTATCATAAATAAATTAAAATATATAATAATTAATAAATTATAAATAAAACACCATTATGTAGGAAATATTTTTATCTTTATAATTAATATTTATAGTCAAATTTATCTTATGTGTAACCCTATATAAAAAATTGTTTAGTTATTAGACTTTAAATTTATAACTTTTAACTCTTCTTTAAATAAAATAATAATAACTATCCTAATTTAATCCAAGTGGACCAAATAGGAACATATTTTATTCCTAAGGTTGTTTTTGGTCAAATTATAATTATTCAATATAATTAGGACATGTGTTAGGGTAATTATAATATCATTTTACCCTTAATTGCCCACTTTACTTTTAACCGTGGTAAATAAATTTCAAAATTACTATTCACAAAAAATTATTTTCATCTTATTGAACCATATTTTACTTACTAATGTTAATCGTGTATCTCAGATTTTTGAAATTCAACTCACAGAAGCGGTAAAATTATGTTTCATGCAAATTTTCAAACGCTCCTAGAAGGTGGGTAAAAGACGGTAAAAATATCAACATAATTTTATATATCTAAACTTATTTTAAAATGACTCCAATGAATCAAATTGAACATATATAGGTATTATGTATATATTTAGACTTAAAATAAATAAAATAAAAAATTATTTAAATAAAAAGTCGATTTTAAACAATAATGCAGTGTTTTTCACTATTTATCCAAAATTTAATGTTTTCTCAAAAATACCAAAAATCCACCCTAAGATAAATTATATATTCTGAATTAAAAAATTAATTCTATTTTACCAAATTAAAAACATAGAATTTTCATTAATTAATTTAAAATTAATTCTCATTGTCAAAACCAAAAAGTGGGTTTTTTAAATGTAAAAACTATCAAAAGATTGACATGTGTTTATGTCAAATTTAAACGTGAAATTACTTATAATGACCTAGGTTGTATTAAATGATAAAAATATAATCTAATTATAATTCCAAACCATTAAAATGCATAATTTAACACTATAAATTATTTCTATTAAAAAAGTTGTTTTCAATTAAAATTTAGTATTTTTCAGCATTCATCAAAATATGAAAGTTATCAAAAAAGTAAGAAAAATTTATACAAAATAAAATTTTATGCCCTTATTCTAAAGAAGAATTTAATTTCATTAAATTAAATATATAAAAGTGTCAAATATTGGTTTTAAGAAGGGTTTCCCATAAAAATGTGGTAAAATTGTATTTTTTGAAACACACTTCTTTTATCTGAAAAAATGAATTTGTTCTTATATTATATCTAAGAAACACATAATATGGATTCTAAAATTATATGGAGTATATAAAATTTAAAATTCTGTTAATACTATTCATAACCACTATTTGAACGTCTAGTTTGGTAAGTCGTGGTGCGCTCGAACTCGGTGTTGTGTGTAGTTCAAACTATTGAATTATTTTAAAGAAAATAACATACTATGAAATCTTGGGGTGTTAAAAAATTGTCCATGATTCCTCCTCAAGGGTTTTTATACCCTCAATAGATGTCCATTCCTCAATGAGGAATGGGTTACCAAATATAATAAAATTATTTTGATGCAGTTTTTATGGGATTTGGGTGTGTAGTTAATTGGGCATGTTACATCATGATATGTTATGTTAATTTCTTGTTCACCTTTATAAACTCTTTGGAGTAATCAAGTATTGACTATATTGAAACTATGTTCTTCGTTGACATATTCCCTCGTGTTTCATGTCTGAGACTGTCTATAGGTTCTTTCATATTATTTTACTCAAATGTTTTATTTTTTAGATTTCATACTAGATATTTTTATACTCACCCATATGTGGGCCTCATTCCCATTAATGTTATATTTTTTTAAATAATGAACAATTAATAAGTGGATTTTGTGGATATAGAGTTGATGATTATATAGGTTAGAAAAATTTAGTAGTTATTTTTACTAATGATAATTGTTTTTGGTCTTGTTTAAATTTGGTGTCCTCTAAATCATGTTGTTGAGGTTTGTATTTATTTTGACAATGATGGGCCCTTGTAAATAACCATTATTTTAGATGTTGTATTTTTTGTATGGTTTGGATATTTAGCATGTTCTACATGATTTATAATTTATTTTATATATTTATATTAATAATTAATATTTATGTATTTTTTTAAGGATATGTGGTTGTGCATGGGTGTACTAGGATAAGAAATCTCATTAGATTGATATGTAATATTGGTTAAAATCTACTGTAACATACCTGGTAAATAAAGAATATGAAATTTTCATATTTAAAAATATTTTTAATTAAATATTAATTTTTCTTTAAATGGGATTCTATGTTCTATGGCATACCCGACACGCAATAATGGTGTTTTCTGAAATCTTATGTTGAACACAATGTTGGGTCATACTGAAAAAACATAATATTATTATTTTAAATGGTAGTTAATTCCTAAATATTGTATTGGAAGGAATGAACATAAATAATTATATTATGATTAAACATGTTTGTTAAATGTTTTTAAATTCATTCAATAAAATTTAGAGGCTTAAAATGAGAATGAATCCAGTTTTAAGCATAAATGCTCTAATATTTTTAAAAGGTAGTTTTACGTACTTTTGAGGGAGAGCCCTATTTAAATATAATTTTTTTCATTTTAAAAGATTGAATTTGAAAAAATAAAATTCTTATTTAGAATCTGTACATGAAAATTTACTTTGGGTAATTTTTTGGTATTTTTTTGATAATGTTCATTTTTAATGAATAGTGAAAAATACTACATTTTAAGTGAAAACTGTCTTTCCATATATTTAATTTATATGGTTATATTTTATTTTTAATTGGTTTTAATGTGTAATTATATTATGTTTTTTATAATTTAATTAAATTTTGGTAATTAAAAGTTATTTAGCTTTTTAATTGGACATAAACACATGTCAATCTTTTGGTAGTTTTTACTTCATAAAAACACGCTATTGGTTTTGACAACGTGAATTAATTTTAAAATAATTTATGCAATCTCTAGGTTTTTAATTTAGAAAAATTTATTTCATATTTGGAATGATGAGATCCAAATTATATTAATATGTGCCTTTTATTTTTAGAAATTATCGATAGTTACTACAGCAAATATTTTGTTTACCTTGGTTATAGGGTAAATCTGGTAAATAAGGGTAACAAATAATATTATAATAATATAAAACTCCCTTAACACATATACAAACCCTATTTTATGAGATATTTACGACCATGGGCATAATTAGATTGATTTTAGGACCCCATGGAGCCAAAAAAAAATTTTGAAATTACATTTAATTACTTTTATTTTAAAGTTAAGGAAAATATAACATAAACATATATCTTTTACTAAAACAATTTTTATATGGGGTTATATGAGTGATATTTTAGACTAAAAATATTCATTATAAATATAAAAATATTTCCTACATCATGGTATTTTATTTATAATTTTTAGACATAAAAAAATAAATATATTTATAATATAATGGTGATGTAGTGATTACCTTATTAATGAATGATTTAGATAAATGAGATTATAAATTTTAAAATAAATTTATTTTAAAACTTTTTATCTCATCCACGAATTTTATAGATTCTTATGTCTTTTTATATTTGAATTAAAGAAGTTTCTTCGAAATAATAAAAATTTTATGGATTTTTAAAAAGTCAGGATATGAATAGTATAAAAATTTACATAAATGAGTTTTTAAAACAAAAAAATATTTTATTAAATTATATAATTGTCCTAAAAATATAATATTCATACAAATGACTTAAATAATGTTTAAAATGTCATAAATAAACCACTTTATCTTATATTGGAATTTTATTGTAACTATATTAACCATATAGTATGAATATACAAGAAGACATGGTAAGATTCAAATAAGATAACTAAGGATTTGAGCTAAACAAATAATGTTAAATTTTTGACCTAGACTTGTCTAAAACCTATTGGTTGAGAGGTTTTCAACCTAGAAGAATCTTGTATCTAAAATCTGACCAAATAAAATCTCAAAATCTCTATCTTCTTCCTATAAGACTTACCTTAAGAATAAGGAAATTCAAGAAGGCCGTTTAGCTTAAATCAAAAGGAGTTACCCGATTTTATGTAATATCTTCTCTCAAGATTCTTTCATTTATCTTCCCTTCTAAAACCACCAAAACACTATTTATTCAATTATTTTATAACAAAAAATTTATATTAAATATACTAGTATGTTTATATTCCAAGGATTTTGCCTACACTCACACACACCTCCATCAAATGGATTTAGAACATATTGTTTCTATAGACGATGAACTACTGCCTCACAAAATAATGGTTATTAAATTATCTCCTACCGCCTCTCATGGTAGAAAATATTATGGCACTGTATTTATATATAAGATTTATATTTTATATTATATTTTATCTATTATTATTTATTTTTCATTTAAATAATACCTTTATGCTTTCTATAATGCGTAAATACGATAATTTCATTTGAGTATGTGCGGACTACCGCCCCCTCAATGTGATATGACTCATTCATTCCATACATTGAACATATAAATTATGGTGTTAATTAACTTATGTAAGATATATAAAAAATTATATTATACTAGAATTTTAATATACATATGTATCATTAGGTTTTAATTACTTGAAATATGAAATATAAATGAAATTAACATTCATGCGTACGTACGATTTATTGTCTCCATAAATGATGGATTTTATTTCTTATCTATAAATGTTATGGAATATTATAAATACATATATACTGGATATATATGATATATATGATATGTAAATCTTGAATATCATTCTTGAGATAATGTACTTTTGACCACATGGACAAATTGTAATTATAACAAGATCATTTTTGACATAGGTACTGAATATCGACAAAACGTCTGATATGAACATAAAAATTTTGTAATTTTTATAAAATTGTATTAAGTGATATAAAAAGAATAATAAAATTGAAAAATGTTCTGAATCATGTATAAATTAACTTATGTTTATTATTTATAAATAATAAGTAACATACGTGGTGAGTCAGATGCAAGGTTAGGGACTTCGTCTCAATCTCCTTTCATTGAGGCATATTTTTTATTTATACATGACTTTATTTTATATGGTGTATAATCCCCTTTGAATTTTCATTTCATTAAAAGGGGATATTTTTTCTATGTAGCATTTTAATAATGAAAAAAAAAAAAGAATGTTTCTTTTTAATGTAAATGGTGACAACGATCTTTCTACCACCATGAGCATTATTTGATATTTGACTTCCTCTATAAGCATTAGTGTTTTTAAAAGGAAAATAAATACCTTATACCCTTTTTACATATTTTGGTATTGTAAATGGTTTTGAGAAACAATGTATTTTTTCCAATATCTTAAAATGATATATTGTGATTGCAATATGGAAATATTATATTTCCTTTGTACTTTTTTATATGTTATTAATATGTTATGATTCTTCTAAATTATTTACGTATATGGTTGGTTCTGTGATAAACCAAGGCCGAGTGAGCCCAAGATAGCTCTCCAATGAATTGGGTATCATGATGGAGGTAAAAGTCAATGTATCTCTTAAGATATTTATGGAATATATTGTGATGGGTATTCTGAACATAACTCCCTATGTAGTTGTGAAAGCTATAATATAAGTATGTTATGGATGACACAAATTACCGTTATGATTTCTATGTGTTATTAAAAAATCATATGATTTCATGAGGTATGTTAAAGAGATTATTTTATATGAGTAAAAATTATTATTTCCTTGATTTAATGAATTGATGGAATAATTTTTTCTTTTCTTATTTTATAACCCTTAATGATTTTTTATGTTAATCCCAAGTTATTGAAATGTTTTTCACTAGGTATAAGGAAATTAAATAGAAAGGAAGAATTCAAGAGTATTTACATCAAGAAACTAATTCTTGTTTTATTTAATGAGTTTTATTATTGTAAAAAATATTGGATAGAGTAGAAGTGCCTACTTTGTAATCTTTTGAGATGTAATGTAATTGTTATGAACTAATTATATAAAAATCTATACCTAAAAAAATCCTATATTTTAATTATTGACATAACTCAAGATTATGTAATTTTTAAGGTTGGGGCCTTCTAGTTTGTATCAGAGTTGGGTTTAGCAAACTTTAGGATTTAGGATATTTTTAAATTAATATCCATAAATTAATTTATTGTAAAATTTAAATAATATATCATTTAAAGATTATTATGTTGCTTCACCTAATATATTTATGTGTTCTGAATGTTTTTCCATATAGGAAATATGGAAACTATGATGGGGAAACATCAAGAGGAAAACAACCTTCCAAATCAGCAACCTGAGATGGTCAGAATTAGAATTGAATAGTTTGTTGCTGTGGTGGAACTGTTGACTCAGGCCTTAAATGGTGGTGGTATCCATGAACGAGATCAGCTAGATCAACCACATAGGAACATTTCAGTAGTGGAGAATTTCATAAGGCAACATCCCCCATCATTCAGAGGATCATCTGACCCTATGCTAGTTGAAGGGTGGATTAAAGTATTGGAAAATATTTTCAATGTCATTGGGTGTTCATAGCATCAAAAGGTTAGTCTTTATATTTATCTTTTTGAAGGTGAATCCGATCAGTGGAATTCAATGGTTAAAAATATCATTGATAGTTAGAATATTTATGTCATGACTCGATTTTTTTCTATGTATTTATTTTTAATTAAATAGAAATATTACAAGTCTGCGAAAAATTACGGTGCATGATTTTGAGTCCTGGTGTGCCCTGAATGAATCTTTGAACTTATTTCGGGTACATTCAGTAAACGCAAGAGTGATATTTTTAAAATTTTAAATCGGTGCTCGAAATTGAAATCCAAGTGCACTGTTGAACTCAAATCGCCGATATTTTCTTAAGGAGACCTTCACCTCGACCACAGTAGGTCGAGGGTGGAAATTAGTTTTTGGACATTTCAGGGGAGAAAATAAAATAAATATTATTTATTCTATTTTTGTAATTGAAACCTCCCATTTTAAATTTGGTGGGGGGACCACCCAAACCCCTATTAATATGAAGATAAACCTTGTAATTCCCTCTAATTAATGTGCCAACGTCAATTCAATTAATGTTCCAACCCTTTTGGTTTAATTAATAAACTTAATATTATTAGTTTGGCACCACCCATTTAGTGGGAGAAATCATTGGAAAATGAAAGGAGTGCGTGGGAGAACCTTTGGATAAATATACTCCGATGAAGAATGACTTCCGAACGAAGAATGAGGAACCGACATCGGAAGTTTCTTGCGGGAGCGACGTATGCACGTCCCTTTCATCGACTTCATCTTCTTCCTCGCGACATCTCCAACGAACATAAAGGTAGGGGCTTTACTTTGAATTATGACTTAATTTATTTGATAATGCATCATATTCTTGATTCATAATGATGATGGTCAAACTAACATGGCCATCATCCTGCACATATACCTTGCCCCTTTATCTTTTGTTCTTCGCACATTCTTCATGCGTTCCTCAATGCCAAATAATTAATGATGCTGGAAACATAAATTTTTGTTGAGCGCGACATATGGATACATAGACCTCAACCCGAGAATAGCCAATATGCAGTCATCAAATTTTTTAGGCTTGGAACGAAGCCGTGATGGATCGCGGAAGAAGGCGATGGCCGGAACCTGGCCGACTGCAAAGAAGGGGAGGCACGCATTTGCGACACCGGTTGAGCAGGAGGTCGGGGCCTGTCAGTCGCGACAGAGTAGGGTGGTAGCCGGCGTCCGTCCGGCCGTGTGGTGGAGCGGCGGTGCACTTTCATGCCACCGGTGGAGCAGAAGGCCATGACCGGTTGGCCGCGGCAGAGGCTGAAGGACTGCCGGCACCCAACCTGCTACAGAGGACAACAGCATTGTTGCACCGCTGAGAGGAGGAGGACCGGCCGGCGAACTGACCGACTGTGGTGCACCGAGCAGGACCCGCTCCAGCGGGTCCCACTTCCAAAAAATATGAACAATCCTTTGGCCATTCGGGTGGCCTGGGAGAAACCTCCCTCCGGAGCATCGGCTAGGGCGGACCCCACCATGGCTGTCCACCCGACCACGGGCCTCGCCACCGGGCTGCGTGCAGCAGGCCTCACCCTGCGGGCCAGGCCAGGTCGCCCCCTTCGCGGTCTGGGCTGGACCATGGCCCAGCGGTCTAGGCCCACCACGGCCCTGGCCAACTGCGTCGGACTGACCTGGGCCCATCTAGACCTAGATATGCCTTTATGGACATATCTTGAGAACTGGGAGTTGGTTTGATGAACCATATGTGACTCTGAAATCCTTAGATCGAGATGATCCTTTTGTTATACTCCACTGGTGTTTTGTGTAATGTTGGAGTATGTTCGAGTTGGATCGAACCCCGAATCCAACTGGGCCCTCAGAGCGGAAACGCTAATAACCTACAGATCGTGCGTCTGATTGGCGCGTCGTCTGTTTCGTTGGGTCCCTTATGACAAGAAAGACCTTTGAGATACTTCTCTATGGGACTTCATGGTGTTCGAGGTACGACCGATATCTCAAGGGACAGATTCTACGGAACTCGAGCGCACCGGATGCGAGTAATCCAGTGTGTGGTAGAGAGGCATAGGTTGGAGATGGATAATATGGAGATTAGTTACCTATCTACTCTGGGGGGGTCAGATCCTATGTGGGTCATTATGGGGATTGGTACCTCTCGATACTGTGTGGGTCAGTGCTTCGCGAACCTATATGGGTCAACGCATACTGATACTGTGTGGGTCGGATCCAGTGTGGGTTAGCGCTCATCGATCCTGTATGGGTCAGCGCATACCGATCCTATGTGGGTCAGATCCTGTCTGGGCCAGTGCTCAACAATTCTGTGTAAGTCAACACATACTAATATTGTGTGGGTTAGATCCTATGTGGGTCATTGTGGGGGTTATTACCTATCAATCCTCTGTGGGTCAAACTTTGTATAATCAGCAACAGTGTCTCTTGATAGAATAAGATGATCTAGAATCACAACTAGTCATCTATACTTATATACTTCAATTATACCTATTTCAGGTGAGTCATATATCATCATGGTGTACCTGTGTGGTACTATATGTTTGTTGTGTTACCTTTTTGGTACTCCTAACTTCGTGGTGTTATCTATGTGGTACGTGTACCTTCGTGGTGTTACCTTTGTGGTATTCTTTCCTCCTATGTGAGAAGAGTATATCTTGATAACTTACGTATATGTATGGGCATATACCTAAGTAGGGTTGACTGTTTTTCCATATTTTGTGGTTTATCCTTTGTGGATTTGAGAGACCTTCCGGGTTCTCAAAGTCCCTACTGAGTATTGTTATACTCACCCCTACACGGGTTATTCCTGCACCTTGTTGTGTCTTGTGCAGACGACAAACAACGCTAATTGAGGATGAGGGTACCTAGACTAGAGATCGCTCAGAGGTGGACCATAGACAAGGCGTAACGCAGAGACAACCATTGGAGATATGTGCCTACCCTTCAAGTAAGATCCTTGGTGGGTGTTCATAGGAAATATTTTCATTTTTACTTGTACTTTCCAGTTTTACTTGTACTTTATAGTTGTTCTTGAATTCCAGACCCATTACTTTCTTTACACACCATGTTTACTATATAGTTTAATTTTTTATTGTATCTTTCTGTGTGCTTGGTTTGTGTGAGTTTATTGTTATTAAAGTCAATTCCTTCCCGTTCTAGGGAATACTCCTTTCGGTGCATGTCGTTAGCCCCTAGCCTATAGAAGGTGGGCTTGGGGTAGTCTGGACACGGGCCTTGGGGGACGGGTCGTGAAAACTGATGCTCTTGATTGGTATGAATTCAATGGAATATTTATTGAGAAATATTTTCCTAAGGTGGTTTTACTTTGGATGGAAAAACAATTATTGGAATTGAGGCAGGAGGATGACTCAGTGGCTTCTTATGAAGAAAAATTCACTCGACTGGAAATGTATGCTCCAAATTTCATATGAGATATTAATAGTACAATCAAAAGTTTTTTCTCAAGATTAAATCCAAAGTATCAAAGGGATTTACCTATACATGAGTTCAAAAGATATGAAAAACTTTTTCGATGTGCGAAGAAGGTGGGAATAGAGTTTTCTGATGATCAGGTGTTCTTCGGAAAAAAAAAATAAGAGGTCGAGGTGGCAGAAAAAAGGGAATAACTCTTCAAAAAAGTATTATGGTATGAAACATAATTTTATAGTTGGTAAAAACTATAGAAAAAATCACACTGTAGAATTCCTTTTGAATTCTGGTAAGTGCTACCAATATGGAAAATGGGACATAAGGCTTGTAATTTCACTGAAAAAGATCAGGGTAGTGGTAAGACAAAATCTGATTTAAATTCAGTAAAAAGTTTTTATGTGTAATGAAATGAGTTATTATGGAAATGAGTATCCAAAGAAGAACTCAAATGATGGAAAGTAGTCAGACTACAAGTAGAAATAGGTGGTGAACCCTTTACAACTACTTCAGAAGATGTTGGGCCATAAAATAAAGTAGTATCAGGTACACTATTTGTTTATTCAGATTATGCCAATGTGTTTTTTGATTTATGGTCTAAAAATTCTTCCATTTCTGAGATATTTTCTAGTAAATTGGGAATTCCATCTCAATATATGAATCATGAACTTGTGCAAAACACCTTGAGAAAATGTTAAGACAAAAAGAAATTATAATAACCTTCTTGTACTTGTTTGTGGAAATAATATACCTAAAAACCTTATTGTTTTTCTCTAGTAGAGTTTGATGTTATTTTGGGCATGGATTGGTTTTTGGTTTATCATGATATGATTGAATGCATAGATAAAGAGGATTCTTTTTATAAATAATTTCAATTTTTGTATAAGAATAATCCCTTACTTTTGATAACATATCAGGAAGATGAGAAACTTTTAAAAATCAAAATGAATGTTACCTTGTACAAATTTTTGAAAACAAAGGAACTGTTTAGATTAGTGATGTTATATTGGTAAATAAGTATCTTGATGTTTTTACTAATGAGTTTTCTGGTATAATACATGATCAGGAAGATAGATTTACAGTTTACTTAGTTCATGATGTTGTTCTAATTTCAGTACCCCCTTATCAAATGAATCAAATTGAACTTTTAGAGTTATCGAAGCAATTACTAGATTTATTAGTTAAATGTTTTATTCGACCTAGCACATCACCATGGGGTGCTCCAATCTTTTTTGTTAAAAAATATTATTCAATGAGACTTCGCATTAATTATAGAGCCTTGAATAACATAAATATTAAGAAAAATATCCTTTTCCTCATATCGATGATTTTTTTGATCAGATCCTGGGAGTATAGTATTTTTCGAAGATTGAATTGAGGTCGGGGTACCATGTGTTGAAATTAAAGGAAGCATACATTATGAATACCGTTTTTCATACTAGATATGTCCATTATGAATTTTTAGTTATGCCTTTTTTTAACCAATACACCTGATGTATTCATGGATCTTATGAATTGAATTTCCGTGAGTTCTTGGATATGTTTTTGGATGTGTTTATTGATGATATTTTGGTTTATTATAAAAGTAAAGAGGAGCATGAAAGTAATTTAAGGGTTGTCTTGAAAACCTTAATAGAAAAGAAACTATGCGGGGAATTCAAAAAGTGTGAGTTTTGGTTATAAAAAATTTCATTCCTTGGTCATATTGTTACTAAATATGGCATAACTATTATTCCTAATAAAACAAAATTTGTTAAAGAATGGACAATACCCAAAAATATAACTAATATTTGTAGTTTTTATTGGATTAGTAGGTTATTATAATAGGTTTGTTGAAACCTTTTTACAGTTATCTAGCCTATTGACTATGTTAAATCTAAAAGGTGTTAAATTTATCTAGACAAAAGAATGTGATGATTGTTTTCATGAATTGGAAAGAATATTGGTGAATGCTCTAGTATTATCATTACCTTCTAGAAATGGTAAGTTTGTTATCTATAGTTATTTTTCATTGAAAGGACTTGGTTGTGTCCTTATACTGAATGATCAGGTAATTTCTTATGCTTCTTTTTAGTTGAAACTTCATGAGTTAAATTACCCTACACATGATTTGGAATTAGTTGCTGTTGTTTTTGCTTTAATAATTTGGAGGCATCATTTGTATGGAGTAAAGTGTGAAATATATACAGATCACAAATGTTTTAAGTATATATTCACTTAGAAAGAATTAAACATGATATATAGGAGATGGTTATAATTAATCAAGTATTATGATTACCTGATCCATTACCATCTGAGAAAGGAAAATAAAGTGGCTGAGACTTTGAGTCGAAAGAGTAATGGTACATTAACCATGCTACATTTGTAAATAGATACTTTGTTTTTTGATTTAATTTATTTTGGATTAGAAGTTTTTGGTTGATGGAATTACTTTGTTTTGTTTCTAGTGGCAGCGAAATCATCTCTAGAAGATAAAATAAACCAAGCGCATAAATAAGATATTGAGTTGCAGAAAAAGGTTTATTTGGTTGAGAAGGGTATGTTACTTGAATTTATCATTGATAAAGAATTTGTTTTGAGGTTTCTAAAGAGATTGTGTGTGCCTTATGATTCCCAGCTGAATAAAGAGTTATTATGTGAAGCTCATAGTTCTCCATTTTCAGTTCATCCTAGTAGTAATTAGATATATAGAGATAATTAAGAGTATTACTGGTGAGATGGAATGAAAAGAGATATTGATGTCTTTACTATGAAGTGTTTAATTTGTCAAAAATTTAAAGAAGAATAGAAGTTATGGAAATTGATTCTGCAGCCTTTACTAGTGCCAGAGTGGAAATGGGAAAATATGTCCATGCATTTTGTAGTGGGATTACCAAAGACTTCTTGAGGTAACAATGCAATTTGGGTTATTCTTTATCAATTGACTAAATCTTCTCATTTTATTCCAATTCGAGACACTCTATCTCTAGATCAACTTTCTTGATTGTATATTAAAGATATATTCAAGTTACCTGGAGTTCCCCTTGACATTATATCTGATCGTGATCCTAGGTTCACTTCTAACTTTTGGAAGGGCCTTCCGATGTTGTTGGGTGCTGAATTAAATTTTAGTACAAATTTTCATCCTCAATAAAATGGGAAGTCAGAATGAACAATTTATACCTTGGAGGATATTCTAAGTGATTGATCACTAGATTACCTGGGATTTTGGGACAATCATATTTATTTGGTTGAGTTTTCTTGTAAAAACAGTTTTCATTCTAGTATACAGATGACACCATTTTAATAATTATATAGAAACCAGTGTCGAACTCTACCTTTTAGGATAAAGTAGGTGAATGGATGTTTATTGGAATAGAATTTTTAGAATAGTTGGAAGAAAAAATTTAGTTGATTCAAAATCACATAATAATTTCTCAAAGTAAGGATAAAAGTTCTGTGGATAACCTGAGGAAGAATATTTCTTTCGAGGTAGGCGATCATGTCTTTCTCAATGTTTTTTCATAGAAAAGTGTGTTGCATTTTGGTAAGAATGGAAAGCTGAGTCTGAGGTTCATTGGACCCTATGAAATCCTTGAGAAAGTTGGATCAGTTTCCTATAGAGTGGATTTACCTCCATTTTTATCCCAAGTACACAGTGTTTTTCATGTTTCAATTTTGAGAAAGTATATGACTAATCCATGTCATGTTTTTAGTCTAGAGGTATTTCAGTTGGAAGAGAATCTTTCTTATAAGGAACAATCAGTCTAGATTCTTGACCATAGATAGTAAGTGTTGTGGAATAATGTAATTCATCAGGTAAAGATTTTTTTGGAAAGACCATTTGGTTGAAGAGGAAACATGGGAATATGAAAATTCTATGAAGGATAAATATCCCCACTTATTTGATAAGTGAATAAAATTTCAAAGATGAAATTTCCAAAAGGGAGGAAGGATGTGACATCCTAGGTAAATAAAGAATATGAAATTTTCATATTTTTTAATATTTGTGAATTAAATATTAATTTTTCTTTAAATGGGATTATATGTTTGATGGCATACCTAACACACAACAATGGGTATCTCTAAAATCTTATGTTGCACACAATGCTTAGTTATACTAAAAAAATATTAATATAATATTATTATTTTAAATGGTTTTTAATTCCTAGACGTTGTATTAGAAAAAATGAACAGAAATAACTATATTATAATTAAAAATGTTTGTTAAATGCTTTTACAGTTATCCAATAAAATTTAGAGTCATGAAATGAGAATGAACCCAATTTTAAGCACAAATATTCTAATATTTTTAAAAGTTAGTTTTACCAAATTTTGGTGGAGAACCCTTTTTAAATATAGTTTTTGTCACCTTTATATATTAAATTTAACAAAATAAAATTCTTCTTTACAAGTGGGACATCAAAATTTACTTTAGGTAAATTTTTGGTATTTTTCTGATAAAGTTCATTTTTAATGAATAGTTAAAAATACTGCATTTTAAGTCAAAACTGTCTTTTCATCTAGTTTATTTATATGGTTATATTTTATTTTTATTTTTTTCAAAGTTTAATTAGATTGTTTTTTTTTAATTTAATCAAATTTTGGTCATTGTATGTGATTTAACTTTTTAATTATCCATAAACACATGTTAATATTTTGGTAGTTTTTACTTCTTAAAAACATGCTTTTGTTTTTGACAATGGGAATTAATTTTAAATTAATTTCATCAATTTTTGTGTTTGGAATTTGGAAAAATTATTTCCATATTAGGAATCAGAAGTTTCAAATTATGTAACAGATTACTTTTTTTGGACATTATGAACAACAATTTCAGTAAATATTTTATTTACCATGGTTAAATGGTAAATCTAGTAAATAAGGGTAAAAAATAACATTATAATAATATTAAACTACCTAAACACATTTCCTAACCCTATTGGATGAGATATTTCTGACCGTGGTAATCCTTGGACCGATTTCAAGACCCCATGGAGCCACTTATGTGTGAAAATGACATTTAATTACTTTTAATTTAACGTTAAAAAATAACATAAACATATATCTTTTAATAAATAAATTATTATACAGGATTATATAAGTGCTATTTTCGACTAAAAATAGTCATCAAAATGATACAAAGATTTCATACATCATGGTATTTTATTTTAAATTTTTGTACATAATATAAATAAATATATTTATGACACAATGGTGATGTAGTGATTACCTTATTAATGAATGATTTAAATAAATGTGATTATAAATATTAAAATAAATTTATTTTAAACCTTTTTATTCCACCCACGAATTTTAGGGATTATTATGACTTTTTATATTTTAATTAATGAAGTTTTTTCAAAATAATCAAGTTTTTATGGATTTTTTAAAAGTCATGATTTTAATAGTATAAAAATTGACATAAATGAGTTTTTAAAACAAATAATATTTTATTAAATGATGTAATAGTCCTAAAAATATAATAATAATACAAATAACTTATATAATGTTTAAAATTTCATTAATTAACCACTTTAGTTTCTATTGGAATTTTATAGTAACAATATTAACAGTATTGTATGAATATACATGAAGACATGGTAGGAGTCAAATAAGTTAACTAAGGGTTACAACTAAAAGATAAGGTTAAATTTGTGACCTAGACTTGTATAAAACCTATTAGTTTAGATTTTTTCGACCCAAAAGCATATTATCTATGAAATAAATGACTTTTGGACATTTTTAAATAGAAAATCATGATATAATAAAATAATACTTTCAAACTTTCCTAAAGTGCCCCTCCTCCCTCTTATAAAAGGGAATCACCTCTATCCCTTACCCACACCTCTCAATCCCACTTGGATTATCCAGAATCTGCAAAAATAAGCTCCTAAAATCCCTTTCTTCCTCATAGAAGCCTTAACTTAGGCATAAGGCAATTTAAGAAGGCCTTTTATCTTAAATCAAAAAGAGTTACACGATTTTAGGTAATGTATTCTCTCAAGTTTCTTTCATTTATTTTCCTTTATCCAACCCCTAATATCTCTTTATTCAATTATTTTATAACAAAAATAGTATTTTAAATATACTAGTATGTTGTTATTCCAAATATTCTACCCACAATCACACACACCTCCATCTATTGGATTTTGAACATACTATTTCCTTGGATGGAAAACTACTACCTAACGAAACGATGATTGTTCGATTATCTCATACCACTTCTCATGGTGGCCATTTTGATAAAACTATATTTATATATAAGATATATATTATATTTATATTTTCTCTATTATTATTTAATTTTCATTGAAAACATATCTTTATGCTTTCTATAACGTGTAAATACGACAATTTCATTTGAGGAAGTGCAGACTATCTCCCCCTCAAAGTGATATGACTCATTCATGCCATACATGGAATATATAAAGGATGAAATTAATGAAATAATGTAATTTATATAAAAAATTATATTATAATGGAATTATAATATACCTAGGTATCATTATGTTTTCATTTCTTTAAATATGAAATAGAAATGAAAGTAGCGTTCATGCGTACGTACGACTTAACGTCTCCATGAAAAGTGCATTTCATTTCATATCTCAAAATGTTATGGACTATTATTAATACATATATACTGGATATATATGATATATATGATATCGAAATCATTTATATCATTTTGTAGATAATTTACTTTTGACTACAAAGACAAATTGTAATTATCACAAGATCATTTTTGACTCAGGTACTGAATATCGACAAAATGTCCGATATGAACATAAAAAATTATGTGATTTTTATAACATGGTATTAAGTGATATATAAGGAATAATAAACGTTAAAAAGTTTTTGTATCAAGTAGAAATTAACTTAAGTTTATTATTCAAGAAGCACAAGGAACTTACGTTACGAGTCAGATGCAAGGTAAGGGACTCCATCTCAATCTCCTTTTATTGAAGAATATTTCTATTTATACATGACATTATTTTATATGGTGTATAAACCCATTTGAATTTTCATTTAATTAATATATAATATTTTTTCTAAAAAGAGTTTCACTAAATTAAAAAAAATAATGTTTCTTTTTAAAGTATGCAGTGACAATGACCTTTCTATCACCACGAGCATTATTTGTCATTTGGATTCCTCTCCAAGAAGTAGTGTTTTTAAAAGGAAAATAAATACCACATACCCTTTTTACATATTTTGGTATTTGAAATGGTTTTTTTAAATCATTTGTTGTGTTAGTATCTTGAAATGATATATTGTGATTGCAATGTAGAAATGTTATCTTTCGTTTATGCTTTTTTATGTGTTATAAATATGTTATGGTTCATGGGCATTGTTTACGTATACGGGTGGTTCCATGATAATAAAAGGGAGGGTGAGCCTGATAAATCTCTCCAATGCAATGGGTAACGTGATTGAGGTAAATTTTAATGTTTCTCCTATGATATTTAGTGAATATATGGTGATGGTTATTCCTAATGTAACTCCCTATACAGCTGTGAAAGATACAATGTAAGTATGTTGCGGATGCCAAAAGTTACCTTTATGATTTATGATTACTATTTTTTATTCATAGATCTTATGATTTCATGAGTTATGTTAAAGAGATTTTTTTATACTAGTGAAAAGTATTATTTCATTGATTTAATGAATTGATGGACTAATGTTTTTTTTCTTATTTTATAAACCTTACTGAGATTTTTTATGCTCATCCAATGTTTTTGAATTTTTTTCATAAGGTTTAATTAATGGAAAGAGAAAGGAATAATTCAAGAATATTCACCTCAAGAAAAGAATTATTTTTTTACTTAAGGAGTTCTATTATTGTGAAAAAAATTGGATAGAGTAGAAGTGTCTACTTTTTAATCTTTGGAGATGTAATGTAATAGTTACGACATAATTTTCTAAAACTCTAAAACTAAAAATATCCTCAATGTAAATTCTTGATTTAACTCAAGATTGTGTAATGTTTGTGGTTAGGGCCTTATATCTACAACTCCTATCCTATTGCTGGAAAGTTTAGGGCGGACCACTCATCTTACTGACAACCTAGGTGGGGTCTTAAAGGGTTGGGTTTTTCTATTACATACATAAATCCTAAATGATTAGATATCAGTTACCAATAGTATAACACTAAATAATAGAATTCATATGAGTTTGTTGTTTTGATTATTAACTTTCATTTATGGGGCCTATAATGCGTTACTAGATACCACTATTGATTTATGAGTTTTAATTATTTCCATTATGAATAGATCCTAGAGGGACACACACAATATGTGTATAGTATCTTATTAGAATCACATGAATATAATGTTCAAGAATAAATTTATTCCATGGTTGGAGAGTGAAATTTATTCAAGTTATATTGATCGTAAATTAAACGATAAAATTAATTAGTGTAAGAATAAATTATCTGAATTTTTTTCTATTATTTAGTCTTCAAATAAATATATAAAATATTTATTCAAGTGATAAGAGAATAAAATATGTATGGATTTATTTGTAATTTATGTTAAAAAATAATATCCATTCATAAGTTATGTGAATATAATTCTCTTATAAAATTTCTATAATATTATTATTCATGTTTTGATAATATTTATGGGAGGATTTGGTATGAGTTAATGATTTGATAATACATTTTAATATAAATTATAAAAATATTTATTTATTTATATATGATATTTTATTTGAATAATACATGTCACAAAAAAATAATTTTATTATTTTTATTTTAAGAGACAACCGAGGTGGGGATTTTTATAATCAAATTAAAATAACACATAAAAATTAAACCCCTTTCATTATTGACCTATGTATAAAATATATTCAATGTAATTTTATTTTATCATAGGAATATCATTTCTTTTAATTATAATTATAGTAATAAGAGAGTGATGTTGAGAAAATCCTACATGTACAATTTCCACTGTCAACAACTTCTTCACATTTCCCATAGACATATTGGTTTTTATTCTAACTCTCTCTAAAGTGGGAATAATACACATATTGATGGATACATCATACCTAGGAAAGGATTTAAATATTCACTATATCCCCAGGGAACCTAAGCATCAGTATAAAATGTGGTGATCAATAATCTACTCATAACCTACCTCTTGAGTTCTAACAGTCCTTTCTAACGTCGACCTTGATTCCCCGAATAACATCAATAAAAATCAGGCTCTAATACCATTTTTAATAACTTGACCTACTAGATCCATGAAGCTGATCGTCTTACCAAATGGGTCTCCTATAATACCTATTTTCAATTCCCAACACACCACATGATCTTACCCACTATGTCACTTATAAGAAAAATGAATCTCCACATTTTCCAACACATGTTAATTAAATGTGTTTTTTCATCACTTAGACACACCCTGTGAAACATCATGATAATAAACCATGCTAAGAATTAATAATTGAGGAGTTATTATGATAAAATATCATGAAAATAATGGTTATACTTGTTGAAATGGGTATTAAGATTTATCCTTTTACGTTTAACATTGTTAGGAACCTTTAATTCCATTAGTCTGACTTATAAAGAACTCCACATTTATTTATGATTTTTATAGAGAAAAATAAGGATGGGTGACCACCAAGAAAGTTTCATGGGGTATGATTGAGTGAGGAAAACATCTCTTAGGTAGTTATAATTATAAAAAACATAAATTTGTTTTTATACCATTTTCTTTTGATGGATTTTATAATTTTTATTACAACACAAGATTTTATATTTTATTTTATTTTATTTAATTAATGAATTTGATATCATGTTTTACACACATTACGAAACATAAAATGAGCATCCTTACACTATTAAAATATTATTTATTATATATAACAATTATAAACTAAATATTTGTTTGGCATGTATATATTGGAATATCTATACTATAAACTATTTTTTAAACATTTTACATATGAAAATTAATTATTAATTATTAATTTATTAATAGTTTTCTGGAAATAAAAATGACATATTTTGGAGGTAAAATATATGTGTTTCATGAAACTATTCTTTATGGTCAATGTATTCTTATTATTATAGATTAAATTAATCACTACTAATAAATGATTTATTTAAATATGTCTATTCCATAATTAATTTATGGAATTAATATTCATTTAAATATGATTTTTATGAATTTATTTAGAATAAGGTCATTTAATTCTTCAAAAAAAAATTTACTTCAAAAATGGGTTTTATTGCATTTTATGTGCGGATATTATAATTATTTTTAACCACTTTTTGAAACTGCATTTTTTAAAAGGGGTATTATTTTTTAAATCATAATTTAATAATAATATCATAATAAATTTTTCTTATTTTTATAAAAACCTTTATTTTCAAGTGAATACTAGAAACTACCAATTTTTTAGAAAAATATCATTTATTTTCATGGATTTAAAAATTTTAATTTTATAAATAACTTATTTTATTGTTTAATATGTTAATTTTTATTTTAAATAGAATTATTAATTTATTTGTGGTCATTATTATTTTTAATTATGGTATAAATACATTTTTCAACTTAAAAAGGATTGTTCTAAATAACAAATTTTCATCGCATTTTGCGGTTTTATTTTAAAAGTGATATCAACCAATTATTGAAATTTAGGTTTATAAAATGAAATATATATTATTGATCATTATTCTAAAATTAGGTAATGAATAAACATTTATTGTTGGTCATTTTTAATAGTTACCTTGGTGAAAAAATTCTATTACTATGGTGAGAGTTATAACATGTTAAAAGGGTTAAAATTAAAATGATTATTGTTAATATGACTTAAAAAAGACTAAATTAATTCATAAGGTCAAATTTAGACCCTATATCATATACTATTATAATATGATTCATTTTTGAGGAATTTGAGAGTAACGTTGCAAACCCAGGAGCCAATAAACTAGTGCCCTGAGCCAAGTCATCACATGAACTCAAGCGCACCTCCCAGTATGCCAACGGTTTCTGACAAGATGTGAGGGTATAATATGCTATTTGGGAAAACTACGCACTCTTTTCCAATTTAATCCACAATAGAACAAAGTATAAATAGGTTAAATAAACTCAAACAACAAATAAACATTTATAGAAAAACATCACCCTAAGCTGGCTACAAACCTCAAATAAACATTAAACATGTCATGCCATGCTAATAGTGACAAAGGTAAATAAACCCAAAAAAACTACTAAATACCCATTTTAGGTCCCAACTCCAAGTATGGATCCTCATATGTACATATCATAAGCCCAACTCAATATCCTATCATAAGGCCTTATCTCTTGTCCAGACTTGCAGCCCTGAAATATGCCCAGGTACCCAATGACGGCCTGAGTAGGGTGTGCATACAAAAATCAACAGGACACCAACAATGGTGTCCAAAAAATATGTATTCTACTAGATATTACATGAATATATAAATCAATAATATGATAAACCAGAAATAAACTACTCATTATCCTTTAGTTAATGATATTTATCCTAACAATTTATATCATTATTACTATTTCCACCACTCATCCATATACTTTTCCTAATCCACTGTCTTCTTGCGTTGCTAAGGTTAGGAAAAAACATCATCTACACATCGGTATAAGGCAATAAATCACAATGTATTAGGGAATAAATCGAGTCCCTATCTCACTAGGGATAAACACATCACATCAACACATTATCCTAACTATAAAACCTTAGTCCAGGTGGAATAAAACCCTTAGGGGAATAGATCCTTTGTCTCATTCCCTAACTCATGCATTTTGGGGTGGATTTTAGAGCCTTAGTCTAACTCGACCCATGACCATAGAACCTCGTGTCAATACCCCACTCTTCTAAGCCATGTACACATGTTTATTTATCCATTTACCACACACATACCCTATCACAACAAAACACCATCAATAAAAATAAAAATTATATTCTATAACCATCAATATGAGAATTAATACTATTACATAACCCAATAACACACATTTCATTAAATTACATATCCATTTATCCTAATTACCATTCGAATTCCCTAACCCATTATGGTTCTTTAAAAATTCTCTAAGATTATCCAATTTTCATCAATTACCTTACATTATCCTATTTACCCCATTTATCATTTTATAAGCATTTTTAGACTTATTCTTTTTATGTATAACTCTTATATAATATATCATTACCACTCTATTAAATTCATCCTTTTAGGTATACCCCATATTTTTCATATACTAACCCATTCAACATATTCATCATTTCCTTTATTACATCACTTTTAACATATTCCCCACTTTCCCATACCATTACCATTTGAAATTTCACCATTTCGCATGCACTAATCCTATTAGGGAATTCTAACAAAATTCATTAAGAATTCGACATAATCTCATTCAACCCATTTTGACCATTTAGTTTCATTATAAATAACCCCTTATTCCATTATCACCATAGTAAAAACTATCATTATTCCATTTTTAACTTAATCAACCAATAAAACAAATTCTTCATGGAATCCACATTATCACTTGGTAACCCCTCACATAACTCTATCATTCTCTACGTATGGGAATGTTGGAGCACCCCATGGTTGGAACTAAAATGGTCAAGTCATCCTCCATTAATCCAATGGGGACCATGATGGGTTAAATTTATCATTTAGAAACCCATTTTACCAAATGTCAGGAAAGATGCCAAGAGTACAACAATAGGGACATAAGAACACAATTTCATATGGACAACTATATATAAAAATCATGGGATATAACCTATAGACCACCTACCTCAAATTAAATGATGAACTCACTCCTAATCATGTACATAGACCTAAATTCAAGAAAATATTGATTCCCAAACCATGATTCCACTAAAAAAGGGTTTTAGGGCTTCGAAAGAATATGAGAGAAATTAAAAACCCTAATCCAGAAAAGAGATGCAAGAGGAACATTCAACCTACTCGAGGATTCTATCCCCATAAAATGGTAATAAAAATGGCCATGAATCTAAGTAGAACCAACCTTGAGAAGATTGGGTCAATTTTATTCATCTTTATGGTTGAGAGGGGGAGAAATGAGGGCGATAACAGGTGGAATATAAAAATCTCGCAATGAAAGTTTGGTAAATTTTTCCAAATTTACGGGGCTGCACAGTTTACAAGCATGGTTTTCCAAACCATGTGAAAACCATGAAAAAGAAAATCCCCAAGTAATGATGGGTTTTGTGGTTACCTTTTCAGGTCGTAATGTTTGATAAACCATGTTTCAACCATGTTACTTTCCATATCCTAAGGTTGCATGATTTTCCTCAGCATGCCACACGGTTTACCTAACCATCTTCCAACCACACGTCTTGCACAAGTGGGCCAGTTTTCTCATTTCATTCATGTTTCAAACTACTGAAACACCCATGAGGCCCCTCATACTCTCAGGAAACATTTAATTAACCCTAAAGAAGATGTTTAAAAAAATTATACAAGGACCTACATTCATGGAATACGGGATCCTAAATCCTCTTTAACTTATAATGGTTCATTTTTCAAACACATTCCCCAGCATTATTAGCTTCCAAAACAAGAAGATGAAGCCAATAGGACTTCTTATTCATTACCAATAATGATGATTCCTTTATAACATTACAATGATATCATAAAACCTAAACCCAAGCCACAATCTTACATGACATAACCTTCTCACTATGAACCACCACATGATCTATATACTCCTCAAAGGATTTATCAACTTTAAACACACCTCAAACCATTAGTAAGTCATATGGAAAACATTGGAAATGGTTCTTCACTCATAGAACATAGAAACTTGGTACACAACATATTATTATAATGGAGGAGACAATCAAAAACCCCATCATTTCGATCCTTTTTTTTCAAATCAGGACCCAAATCACATTCCGCCATTTTCCTGTGTTTTTAAAACTATAATGGTGACAAAAAACCAATATCATATAGAGGAAAACACAAAACCCTTACATCCACATTTCTCGACTTATGTCGATCCACCACTCGTATCCCACTGATCCCATCCCAGAACCATACATCCAAACTCAACCAAAACTCTCAGTAACTCAATTGCTTTGACTTGCTCCAATACTCTTTATCAACACCAACTCACCCAAACGGTGATCACTTGATTACCGCCAACCCAAAGCTCTAATCACTTCATCAACTAGATACACATACATTATGGTTCTCTATACCATCTTTCATTATCTGGAACCCCCACAACTAAAGGAGGACCATCATAAGATTAACTCAACATTCACAACATACTAGAAATGTTCCAATTCACTGTGACTAAACATCCATATGAACATCACCCTATATTTGAATCTAGTCTCGCCGTTGAATATACTTGATATGAAATTTCTTCTCATTCCATTCATGTACTATGATCAAATCGAGATCACTCAAGCATGACATACATTTTGAATTCCACATTCCATTAAAATATAAAACCGTAGTTGGGTTAGTCTCACCACATGCATTCTTTTTTACCATCCCATGTCAGACCGCCCCTGATTATTTTGTCACAGAACACCCATCTCACACTGCTGGTCCTCTACCCCCTTTGATGGATAGACATATAAGACTCAGATTTCATATGGAACCACCCTCCGACTAATGATGAAGCTCGGCTCAAACAACCACCATAATCAAGGACCACCTAGCCTCCTTGAGAGATCTAATGTACATATCATAGGTTCCTCATTGGCATCCCGATGTCACTACATCAAATCATAAATCTCTTCTCCACATCCACGAAAGATTGATCACTCCCCACCTTGGGGGTTTAATTACCATTTCCCTCCATGATGGATTCCAACCACCAGGGCTTAGACTCGATCAGAAGACAAGCCCAAAAACATTGACATGGTTGTCTCGATTCTCCCAAAATATGAAAACTAATATCACCCAAGTCTCATTAATTAATTTTTTGAACTAAACCTACAACATTTTTCACCACTTGTTCCATCCTAAGGACTTCACCTGAAACCATCGATGGTGTACATCCCATCACCCAGCTCCACATATACTACCCCTACGCGTTTAAATTCCATGACATACCTCTTCCAACCAAAAGAACATCACATTTCTTGGCATAAAGCCAAAGATTCTCAACATATCTGGTAAAATGTAAAAATATTGGGCATGTCATCAGAAGATGAAAAATTCTAAGAAGTTATCAAATAACACCACTACTAATATTCCATTACTAATTCCACCTTATACTATGGGTAACCATGAAAAGCCAAGGATCTCATGATTCCATATGGCACACATCTCATCTGAACTTAACCACTAATTCTCTATGAAAATCCACCATGAAGTGATGAAAAATGTTTTTTTGGAGCTTCATTCCCCACACTACTCAAATTCATTTGTTTCTCACCTGACAATTAATCAACCAACCCAAAATGATTTCTCACAATCCAACCATTACCTGAGAATTCACCAATGTCAACTTACTCACCTAACCATGCATCTTGTTTAGTCAGCCTCATCATCTTGGATTCATCATCTATATCTCACCCAAAAACCAAACCATTCAAACAACATGCTCATCTATGTGACCACCCACTCATCGATGTCACTGTAAAAAAGAATCTTTCTGTTCTTCAAACACCCATGTCTCTTCAACTCGAAATGAACATTAAGATCACCACTAATATTCATCCAAATAGATGGGCCAGGAATATATACAATAAAACCTTTAAAATAAACCATAAAAACTACTACAAGTACTCAGGTTCCTTTTTGGGAAAACTAGGGAAAACTACACCACTTAGTGAAACTGGATGGTATTCATTATGAATCAGTTACACCTATGATACACCTCTCATGTAACATCCCATATAAATAAAGAATATGAATTTTTCATATTTTTTAATTTTATAATTAAATATTAATTTTAATTTAAGAGGGTTGCTATGTTCAATAGTGTACCCAATACGCAACAACGAGTTTCTTTGAAATATTACGTTGCACACAAATAATATATTATTATTTTAAACGGTAGTTAACTCCTAGCCATCGTATTGGTGTGAATGAACAAAACTAACTAAAATATGATTATTCATATATTTTAAATGTATTTACATTTTTCCAATACAAGTTAGAGGCTTAAAATGTGAAAGAATCTAATTTTAAGCATAATTTACATTAAAAGACCAATTTATCGCCTTTTAATTGAGAACCCTTTTTAAATCTAGTTTTGGTCACTTTAATACATTCTATATGACCAAATAAAATCCTTATTGAGAAATGGGACATTAAAATTTACTTTTTGTAAATTTTTGGAAATTTTCCTATAAAGTTCATTTTTTAATGAATAGTGAAAAATATTGTATTTTAATTCAAAAGTGCCTTTTAATCTAATTTATTTATATGCTTAGATTATATTTTTAATTGGTTTTAAAGAGAAATTAAAACATATTTTTACCATTTAATCCAATTTTGGTCATTGTAATTAATTTCACTTTGAAATTGGACATAAACAAGTATCAATTTTTTGATAGTTTTTGTTTTTTAAAAACATGCTATTTATTTTGATAACGGGAATTAATTTTAAAATTAATTAATACCACTTTTATGTTTTGAATTTAGAAAAATAGACATAATTTTTGAATTCGAAATATCAAATATATCTTAGGCTGAGTTTTTGTATTTTTCTGAAAAACGTCAATTTTTGATGAATAGTGAAACCACTTAGTGGTAGTTAAAAAAACTGACTTTTTCATTTAAATGAAATTTTACCACTTCTTCGAATTGAATTTTGAAAATCCAATATACATGTTTGTTATCAAGAAGTAAAATTTGGTTCAATAAGATGAAAATAATTTTTGGTGAATAGTAACTTTTTACTTTTATTTATGGCGGTTAAAGGTAAATAGGGTAATTCAAGGTAAAAAAATGTTATAATAATTCAAAATTACCTTAACACATTCTCAAACCTTATTGGTTGAGTCATTAACGACCATGAGAATCTTTGGGTCGATTTTGGGACCCCATTGATCCACTTGGGAGTTAAAATGACAATGTAGATTAATTAATTTAATGTGAAGGAAAAATTGACATTAACAAATATCTTTTAGTAATTCATTTTTTATGGTGTTATATATGTCCTATTTTCAACTATAAATATTAATTGGAAATCTAAAAATATTTACTATATCATGGTATTTTTTTATAATTTTTATACATCAAATAAATTAAATTATTTATGGCATAATAAGGGTGTAGTGTTTACCTCATTAATAAATCATTTAAATAAATGAGATTAAAATGATTAAAATATTATCCAAAACCTGTCCAATTCCTATTGTATTATTTTATTTAGACTATTAGTCATCTTATATTCATCTTTAATGATTTTTGGACCATTAGAAATCTAATATCATTATATAATAAAATAATATTTTCACACTTTCCTAAAGAGCCACTCCCCCCTTATAAAAAAAGACCATTTCTATCAAATTCTTCACACCTCTCAAGAAATTTGGCTAATCCAAACTCTAGAAAATTAAGCTCCCTACATACCTCTCCTCATCCTATAATCCTTACCTTATGAATAAGGCACTTCAAGATGTTCTTTGGTTCAAACCAAAGAGAGTTACCCAAATTAAAGGTAACGGTTTCTCTTAAATTGTTTTCTTTTATTTTACTTCTCCAACCCCTAAACTATTTTTATTTCCTTTCTTTTGTAACAACACCAATATCCTCAATATACTAGGATGTTGTTTTGAGAAATATTCTAACTAAAATTACACACACCTCCATCTAATGGATAAAGAACATAATGTTTCCGTGGATGGAAAACTAACTCCTCACGAAATGATGATTGTTCAATTACATCTTACTGCCTCTCATGGTGGCTATTATGATAAAACTATATTTATATAGGATATATATTATGTTTATTATTTCCTTATGCTTCTTTACTACCCAATTATATCAAGACTTTATGGTTTCCATAGTGGGTAAATACGATAATCTCATTTGAGGAAGTGCGGACTACCGCCCCCTCAAAGTGATGTGACTCTTTAATGCCTTATGTTTGATGTATAAAGGATAGAGTTAATGATATTATATATGATATTATACTGTAATTTTAATATACCTATGTATAATTATGTTTTAATTCCATTCAAATAATAAATAGAAATGAAAGTTGTGTTCATGCGTACGTACGACTTACCGTCTCCATGAACAATGCATTTCATTTCTTAACTCTAAATGTTATGTAAATACATGTATATACTGTATATATATGATATATATGATATCTAAATCATGAATATCATTCGGGATATAATGAACCTTTGGCCACATGAACAACATGTAATTATAAGAAGTCCGTTTTTTGACTCAAGTACCAAATATCGACAAAATGAACATTATCAACTTAAATGATTACATAATTTTTATAACATGGAAATAAGTGATATAAAAGGAATAATAAACTTGAAAAAGGTTCTTAAGAAAGTATAAATTAACTTCAGTTTATTATTCAGGAAATTAAGGAACGATCACATCAATTCGGACACGAGGTAAGGGATTTCTTATCTCACTTTTAATTTTGTGAGATTTCCATTGTTCGCCACTTATTTATTACATGTGGTGTAATGTGTGATACCATTGATATATATTATAATTATTATCATTATATTCATGGTATTATGTGATTCATTTGGTGTTTATTAACTTTTTGTCATACGACTCAGTTGATTACAACGTGGTAAAGGGTTTCGTCTCACTTTTTATTCCCGTGAGATTCATGCAATATTTTCCACTATTTCATTTTTGTGCTGTGTGTACTGCACTTTATTGTACTATTTATGTAATATAATTTCATTTATGAGTATTTACATATTCATTTTATGATCCTTCTTCATGTGGCATATGTTTCGTACGTTACCAAATCAGTAAGGGAACCTTTCACCCTCCTCTATTTAAAAGAATTTGTTTTATTATGTCTTTTAATTTACATATTATTATGTTGGTATATGTTCTTTTATATCCCCATTTATGTAAAAATTATTTCCAAGTGATGAGATACCCTTTTTATCTTATCAACTCATTTTCTGAATTTTAATGTGATGTCGTTAAGCTGTCAAATATTTACAAGGGAACTTCTTAACCCAATTTCAATTCTTTGGGTTCAACTTGTACTTAATGAATATGTCATCCAATGAATATTTGTGAATGAACTATAATTGTTTTACACTTAATATTCACTTATATATGGTGTAATTATATTTTTCACACATAATTATGTGATTTATTTATCCTTAATTTTAGGATACCATCTTTATAAGGGATTTCATCTCAATTTACATTTCCATTGAGACTTCATTGTTATTATGCACCAATTCACTCTTATATGGTGTATATACTATACTTTGACATATTATATCATGAATCCCTTTAATCTCATGATATTATAAAATTATTATTATATTTTCTTCCTCAATTATTTGTATTCAAGTGTCTATATTTTTGTTAAAAAAACTATTTAACTAAAATATCGTTTTAAATGTTTTAAATATTTATTCGTCTAAATATTTCTCATTAATGTCCATGTTTTCAAAATGGGTTTTAGGATTTATATATATGGACATTAATGTTTTCAAATGAGAATTCATTTAAAATCTTCAAAGTGGTATGGGACACTTTGATTCAAAAATCTTTTTCTAAAAGGTTTTTAAAATGATTTGATAAAACATTGTTTATTTCAATATCTTGATTTGATATTTTGGAATGTGAAAATGTTATATTTCTTTTATACATGTGTTATATTTTATTATTATGATGTTGTTATTGGGAATTTTTTACGTATACGGGTGGTTTCGGGAAAAACCTAGGGCGGGTGAGCCCGAGATAGCTCTCTAATGCATTGGGTAACGTGACGGAGGTGAACGTGATGTTTCTCCTAAGAGTTTTTGGGAATATACCGTGAAGGGTATTCCAAGTGTAACTCTACATGTAGATGTGATAAGTACAATGTATGTTTGATATGGATTCCATAAGTAACCTTTATGATTTATGATTTGTGTGTGTTATTCATAAATCTTATGATTTCACAAGGTATGTTATGATTGAAAAGTATGTTTTCATTATTTTGTATTTATTGATGGGCTAATGTTTTCAGTCCTTATTTTATAAAATTTAATGTGATTTTTATGATCATCCCATGTTTTCAAAATTTTTTCCACATGACATAAAGATGAATAGGGTCAAGGATGGGATCAAGGAAAATTCATGCTATCTAAAACATAGAACAAGACATGTTTCTTTTTAAGAGTTTTTATTTTATGAAAAAAATGGATACTGAGTAGTAGTGTATACATGTAATATTAAAGTTCTAATATAATATTTATGGCCTAATTCTCCAAAACTTTAAACCTGAAAATATCCTCAATGTTAATTATTTATTTAATTCAATATTATGAAATTTTTAAGGTCGGGTACTTATTTTTGGTATCAGATGTTGGTTTAGATAACTTTAGAGGTTAGGGAATTCTTTAAGCATAAATGACATTACCATAATGGTTAGGATTTCAGAAAGAGTCATAGTTTTTTTAGATAAAGTGAATGAGTTTAAGATAACATGAAAAAGTGTATCTTAGTTTTTACCCTCCTCATAAGATATTATATGATGGTTTTACTAATATAATCACACTGACCTTTTTGGTTTTAGTAAATGGCTAGATCTAGCAGGCACCAATGTAACAATGGATGTGACGAAAACTGTTATGGATTTCTGAATGAGAAACTGAATGAAATGGGAGTTGTAATGAGAACTCTTGTGGTTATTCTCAACCAACTATCTGGAGTCATGATTGACCACATGAACCTTAATGATCTTTATAAGGCATCATATATGCGAGAAAAACTCCCAATAGAAGTTTAGGTAATAACTATAAAGGTAAGTGTGTTCAAAAACCTATGTGTCAAATATGTGGAAAGAAATGCCAAGGAAAATGTTTCAAAGGGACAGAAAGATTCTATAGATGTGGAAATAAAGGTCATAAAGCAAGAACATACCATAGAAAAAGGAAGCATCTAGTTGACTCTAGGAAAGGGAAGGAAGTCCTTTCCGAGAGATCGATTGAATGTTTTAAATGTGGTGTGCATGGTAATTATGCAAACACATGTCCTAAGAATAATTTTTGGGAATGGGATCACTAGGATCATACAATTATTCGTTTACCAATACCTAATTTCATTCCGATTGAGGATGAAGAAACTGACAATGACCAATGAAAGGCATGGATTATTTCTTAACATATGTTTTCCTATTATTGAAATCTTAGGATATGATTCATGATTTTGTTTGTAGGAAAGAAGTATTTCAGAATAATTTGGAAAGGAATGGTTAATTGATCATGAAGAATGTTTAATTAGTAAGAAGTCAACATATAAGGGATTCAAGAGTTATTGTAGAATTTAGGATAGTGAAATGCTTAAAAGTATTAAGGATCTTCTAATTATGGTATTACATTAGAAGAATTTTTATTGTATGTGTAACCTTGATGTTTGATATATGAAAATTTTATTCAAGGAATAATTATCTTCTCCTTTGTGGATATAGTTATAAAGAACCATTTGGGTTTATATGATCCTTGAATTTGAGTCAATTGCTAGTTAATACATTTTGGGATGAAAAACAGAAGATATTAGATAACCCTTGTGGTTAAAATATGTTATGGTTATTTTTGATGAATTTATCTCTTTTTTGGAATGTTATAAAATTATGTAGTTTTTGAAAAGGGATAACACACAAATCATGTTACAACCCATCGCGTCGGATGAGGCTGTGGGAATCAAACCCACAACCAAATTGCGACTACTATTTATCACCTACCACTAAACTACGTGAAGTCCCTGGTTAGTATGACTAATTAATTTTAGTTATATGATCTTATGAATCAGGAATAAGTTGATTTTTTGTTATCTATGGAAATTATTAACCTATCATGGAGGATGTGTGATTAGGTTAATTACTTTTCAGTATGAGACTTTAAGAGTAACTGACGTTATTTGGAGATAAATGTTAAGATTTACCTTGGAAGACTTTGTGATTTAATCCTTTAGAGATTTGGGTTTCAATCTTAGTTTTAATTACTTTGAATATTTTTAAGGATAACTATTTATTTAATGGTCTTTCTTGAACCTTGGGTTCTTTTTGTGGATTTTTAGAGATTAAGAGTAGTATTTATTTTTATAAAGGATTATCCTTTTGTGATTATCTGATCTTGTACTAACAATTTTGGTTTATGTCTAAATTCAAGGGAAATAGATAGTTCTCCTTTTGTGGATTATGTGATTCTCTAGAAGATGATTCTTGTGATTTTTATGTGACCAAGTCTTTTTGAATGCTCATCGATTAGAGAAATGATTTGTTTTGGTAGAAACTTATTAAAAGATGAAACTCTACTTGAAGGTAAGTATATTTCCTTATGTTTTTATTCTATGTAGAAGATGAATTCCTCAAAATTATGAAAAGGAACATAAAACAAAAACATTGTTGGTTTACGTTTCCTACTGGGTAATCAATGACCATTTACACATATCATAAGTTTGTGATTTTCTTGTGGTTAACTTTCTCCTAATCATGTTCCCTATCACTGTCCATTAGAACTTGACCCTTTTTTTTCTCCTCCATATCCATGTTTTCATGGAATCTTAGTATGAGTTAACTCGGGTGACCATTGTACTTCTCTTTCTTTCTTTTAATGTGATGGTTTTACAGACTCTTTTTTCCGATATGGGACTTTCAATAAAGTTTCCGAGCATAAATTTGAAAATTACGAGGACGCAATTCCTAAAAGGGGGGGAGGATGTAAAATCCCAGGTAAATAAAGAATAAAATTTTTTCATATATATTAATTTTTGATTTAATTATTAATTTTACTTTAAAACGGTTTCTATGTTCGGTAGCGTACCCGATACGCAACAACGAGTTTCTTCGAAATCTTACGTTGCACACTAAAAAAATATTATTATTTTAAAAGGTAGTTAACTCCTAGCCGTTGTATTGGTGGGAATGAACGAAACTAACTATAATATGATTATACAAGTTTTTTAAATGTATTTACATTTATCTAATAAAAGTTAGAGGCTTAAAATGTGAGTGAATCTAATTTTAAACACAATTTACATTAAAAAGCTGATTTATCGCCTTTTAATGGAGAACCATTTTTAAATCTAGTTTTGGTCACTTTAATAAATTCTATATGATCAAATAAAATCCTTCTTTAGAATGGGGACATCAAAATTTACATTGTGTAAATTTTTGGAATTTTCCCGATAAAGTTCATTTTTTAATGAATAGTGAAAAATATTGTAATTTAATTCAAAAGTGCCTTTTAATATCATTTATTTATATGGTTAGATTATATTTTTAATTGGTTTTAAAGTGAAATTAAAATATATATTTACCATTTAATCCAATTTTGGTCATTGGAATTAATTTCACTTTGAAATTGGACATAAACAAGTATCAATCTTTTGATAGTTATTGTTTCTTAAAAACATGCTATATGTTTTGATAATGGGAATTAATTTTAAAATTAATTAATTCCACTTATATGTTTTGAATTTGGAAAAATAGACATCATTTTTGAATTCAGAATATCAAATATAGCTCAGGCTGAATTTTTTGTTTTTTTCTGAAAAACTTCAATTTTTGATGAAGAGTGAAACCACTTAGTGGTAGTTAAAAAAACTGAATTTTTCATTTAAATGAAATTTTACAACTTCTGATAATTGAATTTTGAAAATCCAACATACGTGGTTGTTATTGAGAAGTAAAATTTGGTTCAATAAGATTAAAATAATTTTTGGTGATAGTAACTTTTGACTTTTATTTACCGCGGTTAAAGGTAAATAGGGTAATTCAAGGTAAAAAGAATATTATAATTATTCATAATTACCTTAACACTTGTCCAAACATTATTTGTTGAGCCATTAACGACCATGGTCATCTTTGGGTCGATTTTGGGACCCCATTAAGACATTTGGGAGTGAAAATGACAATTTAGATTAATTAATTTAATGTGAAGACAAAATTGACATTAACAAAAATCTATTAGTAATTAATTTTTTTATATGGTGTTATATAAATCCAATTTTTGACTATAAATATTAATTTTATATCTAAAAATATTTCATATATCTTGGTATTGTTTTTATAGTTTTTAAACATCACATAAATTAATTTATTTATGACCCAATAATGATGCAGTGTTTACCTCATTAATAAATCATTTAAGTAAATGAGATTATAATGATTAAAATATTATCCAAAACCTATCCAATTCCTATTGGATGATTTTATTTCGACCATGAGTCTTATTATATTCATATTTAATGATTTTCGGTCGATTAGAAACCGAATATTATTATATAATAAAATAATATTGTCACACTTTCCTAAAGAACCCCTCCTCCCCCTTACGAAAGAATACCATTTCTATCCAATTCCTCACACCTCTCAAGCAATTTGGAGCGTCAAAAATCTACCCAATTAAGCTCCCTACATCCCTATCCTACTCCTAGAATCCTTACCTTAGGAAGATGGAACTTCAAGAAGTCCTTTGGTTCAAAACAAAGGGATTTACCCAAATTAAAGGTAACAGTTTGTCTTAAAATTGTTTTCTTTTATTTTACTTCTCCAACCCCTAAACTATTTTTATTTTTTTTTCTTTTGTAACAACACAAGTATCCTCAATATACTAGTATGTTGTTTTGAGAAATATTATAACTACACTTACACAAACCTCCATCTAATGGATAATGAACATAATGTTTCCGTGGATGGAAAACTAACTTTTCACGAAACAATGATTGTTCAATTACATCTTACTGCCTCTCATGGTGGCCACTATGATGGAACTGTATTTATATATGATATATATTATGTTTATGATTTACTTATGCTTCTGTACTACCCAATTATATCAATCCTTTATGGTTTCCATAGTGGGTAAATACGATAATCTCATTTGAGGAAGTGCGGACTACCACCCCCTCAAAGTGATGTGACTCATTAATGCCTTATGTGGGATGTATAAAGGATAGATTTAATGATATTATATATTATATTATATTTTAATTTTAATATGCCTTTGTATCATTATGTTTTAATTCCATTAAAATAAGAAATAGAAATGAAAGTAGCATTCATGCGTACGTACGGCTTACTGTCTCCATGAGCGGTGCATTTCATTTCTTACCTCAAAATGTTATGTAAATACATGTATATACAGGATATATATGATATATATGATATCTAAATCATTAATATCATTCTGTATATAATTAACCTTTGACCACATGAACAACATGTAATTATAAAAAGTCTATTTTTGACTCAAGTACCAAATATCGACAAAACGTACATTATTAACATAAACGATTACATAATTTTTATAACATGGAAATAAGTGATATAAAAGAAATAATAAACTTGAAAAACGTTCTTAAGAAATTATAAATTAACCTTAGTTTATTATTTAGGAGATTAAAAAACGATCAAGTCAAGTCGTAAACGAGGTAAGGGATTTCTTATCTCACTTGTAATTCCATGAGATTTCCATTGTTGAACACTTATTTATTGCATGTGGTGTAATGTGTACTGCCATTGATATATATAATCATGATTCTCATTATATTCATGGTATTATGTGATTAATTTGGTGGTTATTAACTTTTGGTCACATGACTCAGTTGACTACAACGTGGTAAAGGGTTTCGTCTCACTTTTTATTCCCATGAGGTTCAGGAAATATTTGCCACTATTTCCTTTTGTGTGGTTTCTGTACTGCCCATGATTGTACTCTTTATGTAATATACTTTAATTTATGAGTATTTAAATCTTCATTTTATGATCCTTCTTCATGTGGCATATGTTTCGTACGTTACCAAATCAGTAAGGGAACCTTTCACCCTCCCCTATTTAAAAGACTTATTTTTTATTATGTCTTTTAATTTACATCTTAATTATGTTGGTATATGTTCTTTTATATCCACATTGATGTAAACTTTATGTCCAAGTTATGAGATACCCTTTTTATCTTATCAACTAATTTTTTGTATTTTAAAGTGACGTCGTTAGGCTGTCAAATTTTTACAAGGGAACTTCTTAACCCAATTTCAATTCCTTCGGTCCAACATGTACTTATTGAATATTTCATCCAATTAATATGTGTGAATGACCTCTAATTTTTTTACACTTAATATCCACTTATATTGGGTGTAATTATATTTTTCACACATAATTATGTGATTGATTTATCCTTAATTTAAGGATACCATCTTTATATGAGATTTCATCGCAATTTACATTTCCAATGACACTTCACTATTGTTATGAACCAATTAACTCTTATATGGTGTATATACTGTACATTGACATATTATATCATGAATCCCTTTATTCTCATGATATTATATAGTTCTAATTAAATGTTATTCTTCAATTATTTGTATTCAAGTGTCTCTATTGTTGTTAAAAAACTCTTTAACAAAAATATCATTTTAAATGTTATAAATATTTGTTCTTATAAATATTTCTCATTAATGTCCATGTTTTCAAAATGGGTTTTAGGATTTATTTATATAGACATTAATGTTTTCAAATGATAATTTACTTAAAATCTTCAAAGTGGTATGGGACACTTTTATTCAAAAAACTCTTTTTAAAAGGTTTTGAAAATGATTTGATAAAACATTGTTTATTTCAATATCATGATTTGATATATTGGAATGTGTAAAAGTTATATTTACTTTATAAATGTGTTATATGTTATGATAATGTTATGGTTATTGGGAATTTTTTACTTATACGGGTGGTTTCGTGATAAACCTAAGGCGGGTGAGCCCGAGATAGCTCTCCAACGCATTGGGTAACGTGACGGAGGTGAACGTGATGTTTCTCCTAAGAGATTTAGGGAATATACTGTGATGGGTATTCCAAGTTTAACTCCCAATGTAGATGTGATAGATACAATGTAAGTTTGACATGGATTCCGTAAGTAAACTTTATGATTTATGATTTGTGTGTGTTATTCATAAATCCTATGATTTCACAAGGTATGTTATGATTGAAAAGTATGTTTTCATTAATTTGTATTTATTGATGGGCTAATGTTTTACTTCCTTATTTTATAACCCTTATTGAGATTTTTATGCTCATCCCATGTTTTTGAAATTTTTTCCACAGGACATAAAGATGAATAGGGTCAAGGATGGGATCAAGGAAAAGTAATGCCCTCTAAAACATGGAACAAGACATGTTTCTTTTTAAGAGTTTTTATTTTATGAAAAAAATGGATACTGAGTAGTAGTGTCACGACTCTTCCTCGGGGATCGTGCTTTGACTATCCCAAGCCTTCCTTCCATAGGCCAGGGGCTGGCAACTAGCACCGAAGGAGTAAATCCCGAAAAAAGGGAAGGCATTGTCTTTATATAAGAAAACAAACACCACAGAGTACACAAGCTAAAGTAAAGATTAAGTAAACTGAGTACAAAAGTATGTGTTGGAATGTAAATGGGCCAGAATACAAACCCAACTGAAAGTACAGTACAACATAGAAAAGAAAATACAATAGTAGAAAAGTAAAGCAGGAACCACCAAGTCGTCCTCCGGAATTCCCACCTGAAGGGTGGGTACCGATAGTCTCGTCGGCTCCTCGAGTCTGTCTATCCGCTCCGTGTTCATCCCGCATGTTAGTCCACCTCCGGGTACCGTTCCACTCCACAAGCCTCAACCACGATCAGTGTTGTCCGTTGTCTGCAACCAACACAACGTAGTGCAGGCATAGCTCCTGCAGGGGAGAGTATACGATACTCAGTAGGGACCTTGAGACCCCCGAAGGTCTCCCAGAATCCACAAAGGACAGACCACAAAAGAAAGATACAAACACGTAGTATCAACCAACTCTACTTAGGTATATTCCCATACATATACCTAAGTCATCAATTCCAGTTCTTCTTCAATTCATGAGCCCATGTTCAACCCAGTCCACACAAGAAAGTACAACCCAATCCACACAGGAAAGCACAACCCAATCCACACCGTATAGAAATTAAATCATATCGAAGATAATGATTGAAATTCAAGACTCAACTCACACAGGTATACTACTCATGAAGAGAGGTGGAGATGATTGATGTAGCCTCTGAATCATCTCATCTGTCGAACCGACGTAGGATCCAAGTACAGATGGCATCGATGCCGAACCCACGTAGGATCCATGTACAATAACCATCGTTGTCGAACCCACGTAGGATCCAAGTACAGATGTCATCGCTGCCGAACCCACGTAGGATCCAAGTACATTCATCATTGCTGCCGAATCCTTGAAGGATCCAAGTACAGTCGTCCTCACTGCTGAACCCACGTAGGATCCAGGTACAGTCGCCATTGTCGTCGTAGTCGCAGCCAGCTTTAGGGTTCCCGCACATAGCATTCTCGATTCCGAGAGGGTCCGCTCCACGATCCAAGGGGTCGATACATCAACTGTCACGAAGTCCGAAGTTTATGTATCACGAAGTTCTGTCTCGTCAATAGGAATTCAGCGCGACAGACGACGCATCAATCGGACACCGAGTCTGAGAGTTATTAGCTTTTTCATCTCAGGGGCCCGGTTGGTTTTTAAGATAAAACCAACACGACCGTACTCCAGCTATGTCCAAACCTCGAGTGGAGTAATCCAAAATAACCATCTCACTAAGAGGAATTCAATGAAGTCGACGGCACATCAATCGGACGTCCGGAGCTCAAGTTATAACTGTTTCCGCTCCGAGGGCCTGGTTGGTTTCGTGTTCGAACTGACCCGTCCATACCCAAAGTTGACCTAAACCATGAGTGTAATATACCAAAACGACAGTCTCGATCCAAGGATCAATACGCAGCTAACGGTGCATCGATCGGAGGTCCGTAGACCAAGATATGGGCGTTAGAACGAACCTGCTCTGAAAATAGCGGGTTTGCGCCCGATCCGACCCGGCCCGGCGTGGGTGGCCCGGCCCGGCGCGGGTGGCCCGGCATGCGTGGCCTGCGGCCCGGCTCGGAAGCTGGCCGCAGTTCGGCTCGGCTCTCGGCCGAGCGGAGTTCGAAGTGGGGGGGGGGGGGGGGCAGCCCCCCTGTTTTCCGAAATGGCCGGACTTTATAACTGCGGGACCCTTTGTGTCCTGCCTCCATATGGCGCTGGCGGCCGGCTCATCCGGCATCCCCTTGCTGAACCGCCGCGGCCTAAGGCCACGGCTCTTCCCTGACCGGCGCGGAGCGACAGCGCCACACACCTCCGTCGTGGCCCACCCCGGCCGCGGCCTCCCTCGGTTTCTCTGGCACCCTGCACTGCCACCGCGGCCCGCTTCGGTCGCAGTTCCTTTGGCTTCACCGGTGTGGCACGATGACGCCACACTCCCCCACTGCAGCCCACTCCGGTCGTGGTTCTCTTCCTCCCCGCGCGGTGAAACGACACCGCACCACCTTCACTTCGATCGTCAACATAAATCAACAAGGAAACGGGGAGGAGAATTAAGCCATGTTTGTGTAGTCCGATATCCTCCCGTTATGTTGGTAACATTCGGCCAAAAATAATCAACGAAGAAGATTAAATTAAATACAAAGAAAGATAACCCCTACCTCAACACAAGTAGTCAGACGCTGAGCATCGTGGAAAACGGCGTCGCGGGGTGAGGTTTCGTAAACGTCGACAAAGAGCGTCCGAGGAGGAAGCGGCATCTCCCTTCCTTTGTCGCGGAGAGAAGATTATATGGCGTGATGTCGTTGGCGAGTTTCCACGTCGGTGCCTCCTCCTTTGTCGTGGAGGAAGAAGATGACGGAAGAAATCGGGTTTCCAAGTCGATGATCCTTGACGAAGTGTTGTCGTTCTTCTTTGGGGATGAAGTTCTTCAAGAGAATAGATCTATCCCCAAATTCTCACTCAACTAGCCAACCCAAAAAAATAAGACTCCTCTTATTTTATTATTTCAAGCCATGCCTTTAAAATTAAAAAAATTAAAATTTTAATTCAATTAATTAATTAAACCTTATAAATCACTTAATTGATTAAGTGTGATGGCATGATTAAAGAGGAGAGAGGGGAGAGTTACACAATTAAAGGATACCAAATTTAATGGGGAGTTTCCAACATGAAGAGGGGGTTTAGAGGAGTTAAAGGAATGTGAAGGGCTGGGGCTCGTGTAGGCCCCACCTCACAAATATCCTAGCATGGGTATTTATGGGCTTGTGGGTCCCACCACTACTGCCCCATGTAGGATATAACCATTAGATAAAGAAAATAAAATTTGTACCAAAATTTTATTTACTTCACATTTAATCCTCAATTTTTAACATCTCCTCCCGAGCAAACGCACCTTCATGAAATGTCATCTTAAGAAAATACCGGCGATGAGGTTACATCGATGCTCTCGGATTTCAATTCTGAGCTCTGGTTCAAAAGATAGAAAATCCCGCTCATTCGTTCATTGAACGTACCTGAGCTAAACTTCGGAAATTAATTTCGAGTACATCGGGCCTCGGAATCAAGTGCCGTCAGAAACAGCGTACTCGTAAAATCCCAAATAATTTAAGAAAAAAAATTCCTTGAAATTTATGGGTCTTTACATTACTCCCACCTCAGGGCTTTACATCCCCGTAAAGATACAACATAAACTAGGGAAACAAATGAGCGTACTGAGCACGCATCAGAGCCTCCGGCTCCCATGTGCTCCCCTGGAGGTTCCCGTGCTGCCACCTGATGCGCACTAGAGGAATCGACCGTCCATGTAGGACCCGCTCCTTTCGATCCTAGGTCTCTAATGGGAACACTGAAAAAGTCACCCCGTCATCGATGTCCAGCTCCCAATGATCAATGATATGTGTCGGGTCGTGCATGTATCTCCTCAGCTAAGATATGTGGAAGACGTCGTGCACTCGGTGCAACTGAGGTGGAAGATCCAGGCGATAAGCCACCTCTCCTATCCTGCTGAGAACCAGGAATGGTCCAATGAAGCACGGAGATAACTTGCTGCCCCGGCCAAATCTCCATAATCCACGTCGCGGTGAGACCCGTAAGAAAACATGGTCTCCATCCTCTAACTCTAGTGGTCTTCGCCTCCTTTCAGCATAGGACTTCTGTCGGCTCTAAGAAGTCCTCATCCTCTCTTGAATGATCTGTACTTTCTCCGTCGTGGCCTGGACCATCTCTGGTCCTACAAGTGCTGACTCCCCAGGGTCTGTCCTGCATAGAGGTGATCTGCAAGGTCAGTTGTACAATTCCTCTTATAGTGTCATCCCGATGGTGGAGTGGAAACTATTGTTGTACGCAGACTCCACCAAGAGTAGGTGATCCTCCCAACTGTGACCAAAGTTAAAGACAAATGCACCGAGCATGTCCTCGAGAGTTTAAATAGTCCTCTCCATCTGACCATCCGTCTGAGGGAGAAATGCAGTGAACAGGCATAGCCGCATCCCAAATTCCTCCTGCAACCCCTTCCAAAGCTGGTAAGTAAAGAAAGCGTCTCGATCGGAGACGTTAGACGATGGTACACCATGAAGTCATACAATCTCCTGAACGTAGAGGCATCCCAAGCTCTCCACTGAGCCCTACTCTCTAGTAGGTAGGAAGTGGGCCGACTTGTTGAGGCAGTCGACAATCACCCAAATGGAGTCATGTCCTCTAGAAGTATGTGGAAGTCCCGTCACGAAATCCATGGATATCCCATCCCACTTCCATTCCGGGACCTCTAAGAGTTGTACCAAGCCTTCTGTTACCTGGTGCCCCGCCTTCACCTACTGACAGGTGAGGCATCGTGAAATGAACTCTGCCACAACCATCTTCATACCCGGCCACCAGTACTGTTGTCTGAGATCCTGGTATATCTTCGCTACTCCTGGATGTACTGCCAATGGGGAAGTGTGAAACTATCTCAGCACCTCCTCCTATAATGCAACTGGTACCATGGTACATCCTCTGAAAAGGATGACGTTCTCTCCTCCTATAGAAAATCCATCATGTTCTTATCCTGTGGAAATCTGTCCATGTCACATATCACAGTCAAAATACCCACGATGTGCCTCTCTGACCCACTGAAGTAGTGGAGGAGTGACTGTGAGTGACTAAAGAAAGGTTGCCCCATCTCTATCCACGAAGGATTTCTGCAACGTGGCTAGATGCTCTGTCGCCTCTCCAAGTAGCTGGATGCCCGACCTCCTGCTGATTGCATCAGCTACTATGTTCCCCTTCCAAGGAGTATAGAATATCTCAAAGTCATAGTCCAAAAGTAACTCGAGCCGTCGCCGATGTCTCAGGTTCAGGTCCTTCCGCGAGAAGATGTGTAACAACCCGAGATTTTATAAGATACATTCTTTTTAATTTCATTCATATCTTCTAATTGTATGACACACCAAGATTGTCTTGCGCTATACGCAACACTGTATTAGCTTGCAGTATACGCAACACTTTTCTTGGCTCTTGTTACACACAATTTCAAGTTCGCTTGATAGAAGTTATTCTACACAACATTGAGTGAATATATATATATATATATATATATTCAATGTATAAATAAAATATGGTTGGATTCTGTTATACGCAACAACAAAGGAGTTGTGCACTACATGCAACCCTGACTTGGCTTTCTTTACACGCAATCGCGACCTTCCTCGATAGCGTGTGTTGTACGCAATACCGGGTTTTACTAAACAACGATATATTATTATAATATTGTTATGAACAAGCCGTTATGAATAGTGTTAACTAAATTTTGAATATTATAACATTATTATTCATCTTACACATTTCTAGAACATGGTATAAGAACAAAATAAATTTTTCAGGTAAAATAAGTATTTTTTTAAAAATGCAGTTTTGCCGCCTTTTGATGGCACACCCACTTTAAATCAAGTTTTTGACATGTTTATAAGTTAAATTTAACAAAATAAAATTCTTCTTTTAAATCAGGATATAAAAATTTACATTAGATAAAGATTTGATATTTTTCCGATAACTTTCATATTTTAATGAATAGTAAAAACACGCTACATTTTAATTAAAAACAAATTTTTTCATCGTAATATATTATGTGGTTAAATTATAATATTGAATGGTTTTAAATTATAAATAGAATATATTTTTACCATTTAATATAATTTATGTCATTATCATTGATTTTACCTTCAATTCGTAGGTCAAATCAATTCAATCTTTTGCAATGTTTTAAAGAAAACCCCGTTTTCTTTCGACAACGGGATTAATTTTAATTTAATTTCTAAATCTTTTCTGTATTGAATTTGTAAAAATGGATTCCATATTTGGAATCAGTGGGTCCAAATTATGTTAATAAGCTACTTTTTATTTTTGGGCAGTGTGAATAGTAACTACGGTAAATTTTATTTACTATAGTTAAGGGTAAATCGGGTAATTAAGGGTAAATATAAGATTATGAAATTACCCTAACACTTGGAAAAATCCTATTGGATGGATAAAAGTAGACCCGTATAACCTAAGGGTCGGATTAGATTCATTTTATGTACTTTGTTCCATGAAAATAATTTAATTATTATTAAAACCAAAGAATGTGACAACATGTCACTTTCTTAAATCTTATAAGTATAATAATTTTAGTTAATTGATAAACATCATGAAACTTAGAACATGAATAGTCTCCAGAAAGCTAAAACAATTATCTACATCATAGAAATTTATTTATAATTATTAAAGATTAAATAATTATCATTTATTATGACACAATGATGATGCCGTAATTGTCTTATTAATGAAATATTGACATAATTGATGTTATAAATGCCCAAATAAATGTAATTTGAGACTTTTTATGACTTAAATTAATTTTCTAGGTTAATATGACATGTTATGGTTTATATAAGTAATTTGTTTTGAACTTATAATTCTGTTATGATTTTCACAAAAATCAATTACTAAATAGTGTCAAAATTGACAGAAAATAGTTTTTAAAACAAATATTATATTATTAATTGTTATTTTATTCCTAAAAATCTAAGGTTCGGCCAAATGACTTAGATAAGGTTATATATATTAATAATAAACAACTTGGGGTTCGTTTGGCTTCTTATAGTAAGTTTATTAACCTTATAGTATAAGAACACAAGAAGACACGGTAAAAGTAAAATTATTTAACTTAATGTTAAATCTAAATGATAAGGTTAAAATAGGAACCTAAACTTGTCTAAATTCTATTGGATGAGATTATTTCGACCCATACCCACCTTAGCCTGGAAATAAATTAATTTGGATCTATTTAAAACTGAACATGACTTTATAATAAAATAATATTTTTGGTTTTCCAAAGGAGCCCCTCTCCTCCCTTATAAAAGGGCACCTCCTCCCTCTCTTCCTCACAAAACTTTGAGCCTTCAAGCTCGGCCAACCCCTGACAAATTCTCTTCTCCACTTCCCTAGAAACATCCTAGAGGTTCGGGTCTTCCTCAAAGACCAATTTTAGTGCCCTAAGGGGAGGTCTCAAAGAGGCGCTTCAAAGAAGAGGTAATTTCCGTTACCGATTCTTTCACCTTTATTTCTTCTTCCACTTCTTCTTCTTAGGTTATTTAATTATGAAGTAATAAAATCAGTATCACTCATATACTGATATGTTATTATAAGTATGAAACAATCCTATCTCACCATCTATCCATCCTATGGAAAATGAAATCACCGCGCGTGCGTACGTACGGAATACCGTCTCCACGCCATGGTGAAATCTATTTTCCTCCACCATCTTACTTGGATGGGTATACTGGTGTAAATAATAACTATATATTATTATTTTAAAGTGATATTGATTCTTAAATAGTATACATACACTCCAATACAGTCCCACGATCATGAGAACGATATCATCGCTCGTGCGTACGTACGAACTACCGTCTCCACGACGCGATGAGATTCATTCTCCACTTTAAACCATTCATGAATGATTATAAAGTATATATAACAAGTAATCATGAAATATATGACATAATAATGATACTGGATTTATGTGTATATATATGAATTTCATCTACTTAATTTTGTTCAACTCAATAAGGAAACGAAAACAGCGTTCATGTGTATGTACGGCCTACCGTCTCCATGAACGGTGTATTTCTTTCCATTTACTGATTTATTATATATATGTATATTCTGAATATATATATATATATATATCATGTTTTATATTATGTAATTAAGTAATCATGATCTATGTAATCATATGAATAATTACAAGTCAAAACACGGACGACAAATGAAACAATTTTACCCAAAACGCTTTTTAACATGAAATTTACAAAAGAACGGGTAATATAAATTCATAAGTGAACCATATATGATATAATAACAATGAATATGATTCTGTAATAAGTCAATGACATTATTTAAATAATTATAAAGGAGGTTCGGACACTTACGAAGCAAATCAGACCTAAGGTAAGGGAATTATCACAATCTCATTTTTATCTAAGATTGTTTATACTTTAGTATTTACTGGGGTGTATTTTATCATCCACATCAATGTTTACTCAATATGTAATATTATTTCCATTCACCTACAATTGTTTAAATACTATTTTACCCTTCGGTGAGGTTTTAGTAAAATATACGAAAGGAATCTTTTGTCGTTTTTCATACGATGTACTTTTTGACTTTTCCGACAAAAGTACGAAGAATGTTTTTTTAACATATACGACATGAATGGATTTTTAAAATATTTTTTCCTAGAAGATTCCTTTACAAATTTTTAAGTTTATTTTTAATCATCTTCTTTTATAATTGTATGACATGTTAAGAAAGGAAAAGTGTTTTTGAAGTAGAAACGATATTTTCCTCAAGAATGGAGTTCAAGTGTTTTATCAAAATTATTTTCCATCTAAGATAATAAAGGGTTCTGTTTCTATCCCTATTATTAAATTTATTTTATTATGTTGTGATGGAATTATTTTTATGAATCCCTTTATCTTATATGAATTGTTTTATGATGTCATGATGTTTAAGATTCCCATTTTTATTACATGGGTTATGATATGATATATGGTTTATGATTTTGTGGCACACATAAGAATATTATCATTATGAGATGGGTGGGACATATATCTCCCTCCAATGCATTGGGTAAAGATTTTATATCTCATGAGATAGACATGGCTGGAATGGTAGGTTATACCGGTTCAGTGAAACTGGACTGAAACGAGGGTGACTCGGTTCGGAAATGGACATTGTCCACTAAGATAGTCTTGGCAATGAGTCTTGACTAATAAGATATGATTCTCTATGATTATGTGTTTATGCCACAAAGTTTCATGTTTTGTGTTATGATTATTGGGATTCCATTTCACTACTATGATTTATCCCATGTTATGAAATTATGCTCTCTTTTGCAGGTTAAGATTTCCAAAAGTTATGTTCTTGTGAATATGATGTGATTGATTTTTCTTTTTTTACCCTTACTGAGCATTTGATCTCACCCTTTTATGTTTTCCTTTCCTTAGGATATAAAGAAAGGTTTTAGGTAAGAAAAAAAGGGAAGATCTTTATGGGATATGTTGAAGATATTTCACCACGATTAGAAGATTATATTCCGAGTTTCCAAAGACACTAAACTATTACGATCCTTGTGTGTGTGTGTTTTTTGTGTACTAAGTATTCCTCAAAAGTAATGTAATGTCTATGTACATCAAGCTTCGGGTCTCTACAGTTGGTATCAGAAGAAAGGTTTAGTCAACCTTTGGAAACTAGGATGCGTGAACGTTAGTGAGATCCCTAGAGATATTTCTAAGGTGTGTCTAGGGATGTCCCTAAGGATATGTATACGTTAATGATATAGTCCTAGAACTATGGTAACGATATTAGATTAAACCAAAGATGTTATATATTGAAGTTACTCCCCCTTTATTAGGATTTTGCCTCACACACTATTCTTTTTGGGTTTTAGAAAATGGCTGGAAACAATATGATTCACGATAATGGAGGATATGATGGACAATGGAATGATGAGAAACCAAATGAAATGGGATTTGGAAGTCCAAAAATCATTATTATGCCGAATAAGCAATCTCATAATATGATCAACAAAGTAAAATTTGGTAAGTTTCCTGACTCGGCTAATAAGAGAAAGATGGAGTTTCATGATGATCATAGAGGAAAGAAAGTTCAATTTCCCCTATGCAAATCATGTGGGAAGAGGCATCAAGGAGAATGTTTCAAAGGAACTGGAAGATGCTTTGGGTGTGGAAAAGAAGGACACAAATCCAGTAAGTGCAAAGGAAAAGGTTCAGTTAACACCAGGGATGAGGATAATGATATTGCTACGACATCAACAACGGTTAAATGTTTTAAATGTGGAATGTACGGGCATTATTCAAACCAATGCCCTAAGGGAAAGTCTCCTGAAGAGAATCAGTATGGTCGTATGGTTAGTATTTATGTTGATGATTATGAAGAGACTACAAATGATATGTGAGATGAAAGAATTGTTGAAGCTCGGTCAATGGTTAAAGAATGTAGTGGAATGATTACAAGTTTATCATGTGTAATGTTGTATAAGTAATCTCATGGTACTATGGAATAAAGAGACATCTAAGGATTGTTACACTGTTGCCTTTCCTTGAGTTTTGAAAGTGTATGATTAATGGTACCAATATCCATGAAAGGTTATTCATATATTTTTGGAATGTAGATTATATGCGCATAATGAAGGGATAAGGAGAAAATTAAATGTTTGATAGTATTCATGAGCTCATGACTGGTATAAGGAGAAGGTTATGTAATGGATTGAGTATATAGAATTTTTGGATTTTGGTATGTGGAAAGAGTAAACTTTTTACAGCATTCATGTTTTCACTAAGGTTTAATGGGTATTCATTTTTCAAGAGAATACATAATTAAGGTATTCACATTATTGGAATGTGTCCAACAAGATATATGGGGGATAAATGATGGTATTCACATGATTAGTTGATGACATTTGAAGTAATCATTTTCTTTATATTATGAGCATGGACCGAAGTATTTTAGATAAGCCTAATGATTGGAATGGATTATGTTGGACATAAGTTAGTATTATTTAAGGATAGAACTTTTGATATTATTTAGTTTTGGAAAAAGGACAACCCGCAGGACGGGTGACAGCCCATCGCGTCGGACAAGGCCGTGGGAATCGAACCCACAACTGAAGTGCGACTGGCCTTTATCGCCTACCACTAGCCTACAAGAATTCCCTGTTTAGTAGAAACTAGTTTTATTTTGTTAAGCGGTATGATATATGAAGTATAAGTTCATTTTAGGAACCATATATCATTAATCTCACTATATATGGACTTACGTATTTTTTTTTGATAACTTTTCTAACCTATTGTTTGAGACAGATGGAATGACCCCTCATTCTATCACATGATATGATAACACATCACGAATGACAAAATCAACTTCATTTCTTTACGAGATGAAGTGGAAATTGTCCAAAGAACGACTAACAGTGAGACTATACCAAAATCACGAAAGTATTTCTTCTAATTCCAATTTCATCAAGTTTAGGAAAAATAATCATGAAAACCAAAAAAAAATTCCTAGTTCTCTTATATCTAATGAATCAGATAGTACCTTAGATCGTCACAAATTTATGGCTTTGTGATGGCTGGCTTTTCCATAGCCATGTTCTCTACCACTCTCCATCAGAACTTGATGGTTAGATTTTTCTTCCATATCCATATTTTCACCCATGTTCTCCTACGTGGAAACCCAGTGATTAGTTTATTTGGGTAACTGTTACGATTCATACTTTTGATTTTAATGATTGGTTTTGGTATTCCTTTTTACGATGTGGGTTTCTATTCAAGAATCTTTTGAATAGTAAACCATTTATAACCCCGACGAATTTCGAGGGCGAAATTCATTTTAAGGGGGGTAGAATGTAACAACCCAAGATTTTATAAGATACATTCTTTTTAATTTCATTCATATCTTCTAATTGTATGACACACCAAGATTATCTTGCACTATATGCAACACTGTATTATCTTTCAGTATACGCAACACTTTTCTTGGCTCTTGTTACACACAATTTCAAGTTCGCTTGATAGAAGTTATTCTACACAACATTGAGTGTATATATATATATATATATTCAATGTATAAATAAAATATGGTTGTATTCTGTTATACACAACAACAAAGGATTTGTACACTACACGCAACCCTGACTTGCCTTGCATTACACGCAATCGCGACCTTCCTCGATAGCTTGTGTTGTACGCAATACCGGGTTTTACTAAACAACGATATATTATTATAATATTGTTATGAACTAGCCGTTATGAATTGTTTTAACTAAATTTTGAATTTTATAACATTATTATTCATTTTACACATTTCTAGAACATGGTATAAGAACAAAATAAATTTTTCGGGTAAAATAAGTATTTTTCAAAAAATGCAGTTTTGCCGCCTTTTGATGGCGCACCCACTTTAAATCTAGTTTTTTAAATGTTTATAAGTTCAATTTGACAAAATAAAATTCTTATTTTAAATCAGGATATAAAAATTTACATTAGATAATGTTTTGATATTTTTTCGATAACTTTCATATTTTAATGAATAGTAAAAACACGCTACATTTTAATTAAAAACAACTTTTTTCATCGTAATATCTTATGTGGTTAAATTATAATATTGAATGGTTTTAAAGTATAAATAGAATAAATTTTTACCATTTAATATAATTTATGTCATTATCATTGATTTTACCTTGAATTCGTAGGTTAAACCAATTCAATCTTTTGCAATGTTTTAAAGAAAAACCCGTTTTCTTCCGACAACGGGATTAATTTTAATTTAATTTTTGCATCTTTTATGTATTGAATTCGGAAAAATGGATTCCATATTTGGAATCATTAGGTCCAAATTATGTTAATAAGCAACTATTTATTTTTGGGCAGTGTGAATAGTAACTACGGTAAATTTTATTTACTATAGTTAAATGTAAATCGGGTAATTAAGGGTAAATATAAGATTATGAAATTACCCTAACACTTGGAAAAATCCTATTGGATGGATAAAATTAGACCCGTATAACCTAAGGGTCGGATTAGATTTATTTTATGTACTTTTTTCCATGAAAATAATTTAATTATTATTAAAACCAAAGAATGTGACAACATGTCACTTTCTTAAATCTTATAAGTATAATAATTTTAGTTAATTGATAAACATCATGAAACTTAGAACATGAATAGTCTACAGAAATCTAATACAATTATCTACATCATAGAAATTTATTTAGAATTATTAAAGATTAAATAATTATCATTTATTATGACACAATGATGATGCAGTAATTGTCTTATTAATGAAATATTGACATAATTGATGTTATAAATGCCCAAATAAATGTAATTTGAGACTTTTTATGACTTACATTAATTTTCTAGGTTAATATGACATGTTATTGTTGATATAAGTAACTTGGTTTGAACTTATCATTCTGTTATGATTTTCACAAAAATCAATTACTAAATAGTGTCAAAATTGACATAAAATAGTTTTTAAAAAAAATATTATATTATTAATTGTTATTTTATTCCTAAAAATCTATGTTTCGGCCAAATGACTTATATAAGGTTATATATATTAATAATAAACAACTTGGGGTTTGTTTGGCTTCTTATAGTAAGTTTATTAACCTTATAGTATAAGAACACAAGAAGACATGGTAAAAGTAAAATTATTTAACTTAATGTTAAATCTAAATGATAAGGTTACAATAGGAACCTAAACTTGTATAAATTATATTGGATGAGATTATTTAGACCCATCCCCACCTTAGTCTCGAAATAAATCAATTTGGAGCTATTTAAAACCGAATATGACTTTATAATAAAATAATATTTTTAGTTTTCCAAAGGAGCCACTCTCCTCCCTTATAAAAGGGAACCTCCTCCCTCTCTTCCTCACACAACTTTGAGCCTTCAATCTCTGCCAAAACCTGACAAATTCTCTTCTCCACTTCCCTAGAAACATACTAGAGGTTCTGGTCTTCCTCAGAGACCAATTTTAGTGCCCTAAGAGGAGGTCTCAAAGAGGCGCTTCAAAGAAGAGGTAATTTCCATTACCGATTCTTTCACCTTTATTTATTCTTCCACTTCTTCTTCTTAGGTTGTTTCATTATGAAGTAATAACATCAGTATCACTCATATACTGATATGTTATTATAATTATGAAAAAATCCTATCTCACCATCTATCCATCCTACGGAAAACGAAATCACCGCGCGTGCGTACGTACGGAATACCGTCTCCACGCCGTGGTGAAATCTATTTTCCACCACCACCTTACTTGGATGGGTATAATGGTGTACATAATAACTATATATTATTATTTTAAAGTGATATTGATTCTCAAATAGTATACATACACTCCAATACAGTCCCACGATCTTGAGAACGATATCATCGCTCGTGCGTACGGACGGACTACCGTCTCCACAACGCGATGAGATTCATTCTCCACTTTAAACCATTCATGAATGATTATAAAGTATATATAATAAGTAATAATGAAATATATGACATAATAATGATACTGGATTTATGTGTATATATATTAATTTCATCTACTTAATTCATTTCAACTCAATAAGGAAACGAAAACAGTGTTCATGCGCACGTACGGCCTACCGTCTCCATGAACGGTGTATTTCTTTCCATTTACTGATTTATTATATATATGTATATTCTGAATATATATATATATATAACATGTTTTATATTCTGTAATTAAGTAATCATGATATAAGTAATCATATGAATAATTACAAGTCAAAACACGGACGACAAACGAAACAATTTTACCCAAAACGCTCTTTAACATTGAATTTACAAAAGAACGGGTAATATAAAGTAATAAGTGAACCATATATGATATCATAACAATGAATATGATTCTTTAATAATTCAATTACATTATTTAAATCATTATAAAGGAGGTTCGGACACTTACGAAGCAAATCGGACCTAAGGTAAGGGAAATATCACAATCTCATTTTTATCTGAGATTGTTTATACTTTAGTATTTACTGGGGTGTATTTTATCATCCACATCCATGTTTCCTCAATATGTAATATTATTTCCATTCACCTACAATTGTTTAAAACCTATTTTACCCTTCGGTGAGTTTTTAGTAAAAGATATGAAAGGAATCTTTTGTCGTTTTTCGTACGAGGTACTTTTTGACTTTTCCGACAAAAGTACGAAGAATGTTTTTTTTAACTTATACGACATGAATGGATTTTTAAAATATTTTTTCCTAGAAACTTCCTTTACAAATTTTCAAGTTTATTTTTAATCAAATTCTTTTAGAATTGTATGACATGTTAAGAAAGGAAAAGTGTTTTTGAAGTAGAAAGGATATTTTCCTCAAGAATGGAGTTCAAGTGTTTTATCAAAATTATTTTCCATCTAAGATAATAAAGGGTGTTGTTTCTATCCCTATTATTACATTGATTTGATTATGTTGTGATGGAATTATTTTTATGAATTCCTTTATCTTATATTAATTGTTTTATGATGTCATGATGTTTAAGATTCCCATTTTTATTACATGGGTTATGCTATGATGTATGGTTTATGATTTTGTGGCACACATAAGAATGGTATCATTATGAGATGGGTGGGACCTATATCTCACTCAAATGCATTGGGTAAAGATTTTATATCTCATGAGATAGACATGGCTGGAATGGTAGGTTATACCGGTTCAGTGAAACAGAACTGAAACGAGGGTGAATCGGTTCAGAAATGGAATTTGTCAGCTAAGATAGTCTTGGAAATGAGTCTTGACTAATAAGATATGATTCTCTATGATTATGTGTGTATTCCACAAAGTTTCATGTTTTATGTTATGATTATTGGGATTCCATTTCACTACTATGATTTATCCCATGTTATGAAATTATGCTCTCTTTTGCAGGTTAAGATTTCCAAAAGTTATGTTCTTATGAATATGATGTGATTGATTTTTCTTTTTTTACCCTTACTGAGCATTTGATCTCACCCTTTTATGTTTTCTTTTCCTCAGGATATAAAGAAAGGTTTTAGGTAAGAAAAAAAAGGGAAGATATTTATGGGAGATGTTGAAGATCTTTCACCACGATTAGAAGATTATATTCCGAGTTTCCAAAGACACTAAACTATTACGATCCTTGTGTGTGTGTTTTTGTTATGTACTAAGTATTCCTCAAAAGTATTTTAATGTCTATGTACATTAAGCTTCGGGTCTCTACAAGATGTACCTGAGACTCTGGTGGTCAGAAAAGACTGTAAAGCGCTCTCCCATCTGATAGTGCCACCACATCTTCAAGGTGAAGACCACTAATGCTAACTCCTGGTCATGGGTAGCGTATTTCTACCCATGATGTCTAAACTGTCGTGATCCATAAGCGATCACTGCCCGCTCCTACATCAGGACACACCTGAGTCTGGTCCCTGATGAATCACTGTAAACTACATACCCTACTCCCTCCTCTGGTAGCCTCAAAATGGGTGCACTGGTCAATCTCTGTCTCTGCTATTGGAAGCTCTGTTGACATCTGTCTGACCACACAAAGGGTTGTTCCTTCTTCATTAACATTCTGCAAAGCTGCAAAGATTTCTCCTTTTCCAAAAATAGAAATCCGGTCTCATACCCTAGATGAACCACGTTCCATGCCTAATACAGTCAATCCTGACATGAACAGTTGAAATTCATGCCTTGGATGACGTCGTAAGGCCTCGACGCTGCTACCAAGAGATCGAACTGTTACTCTCGCCTCCAAGGGTTGAGTCACACTGTCGGCATCAGTTTGTGGTCACTAGGTCTCCTCCAATAGGAATCTCGTATGTGAGGGTCAAGTCAACGGTTTTTAACCGGAACCTATTAGTATTATCATAAAAAAGACAATAAAGAAAACGTCACTATTGCAGGTGTCTTTTATTTCTGCAACTCAAAGTAAAAATTCTCAAAGAAACACAAACAATGATGTCAACGAAGCTAGAAGAATTATGGAAAAAGGCCTCCATGCCTGGAGCTTGTCCCGCTCTTGTCTACCCTCTTCCGGAGCTCCATGATTGTAAGCTTCAGCTGCCTAAAGCTGTGCTCTCCCTTGTCCACCTATTCCCGTTGTTCGGGGTGGACCTCCTGGTGGTGGTGGTGGTGGTGGTGGTAGAACCACGAAACGTCGCCCACCACCCGCTGCTCGTCCAGCTCCTCTGCCACGTCTGCATGCTCCCGGCGGACCACCATGGTCAAACCTCTTCCCCTGCCTCGGATGTTCCTCTATGGTCTGTTTCTCATCTACGGGGCGGGTCGGGAAGTCACGAGCCATGTGGCCCTTCTCGCCGCATGCATAGAACTTCCTGCCTCTCGTATGACTGGCTCTGATGTGTGTTCCCCACCCCTCTGATCCAGTATCTTGAGGATTCCCACCTGATGGTCTGGTCCGCTTGGACCCCTGTGACATCCGTCGAATGTCAGCTACAAAAGGCTCCGCTACGTGCTGCCCTACGGTAGGTTTCGCTGCTATCGTAGGCTCTATAATAAAGCTCTCTACAAAAAGGGCTCACTCCAGTCCTCCTGTCTGTGTCGGAATGCTGAGGGAGATCATCGAAGCCCTGATCTCATGCCTCAATCCCTGCTCAAATGTTCGGGCCCAGATGAATTGGTCTCGTACCATGTCTGTGGAGTAGCGCGAGAGATCAGTAAATATCGTCGAGTATTGGGCTACTGACGTGCTGCCCTACCGCAGCTGTAGTAACTTATAGATCTGCACCGCACGGAGGGTGGCTGAAAGGAACTCCGAGCGAAAGAGGTTCTTGAATTCCATCCAAAGTAGAGATGCCTCTTCGTGAACCTGGCGCATCATGCTCCACCATCTACCTTCTACTGTGTGCAGGAGACTCGTCGCAAGGATCTCCATGAAGTCTGCTAGTGTCCCTACCAATCTGAAGACTCGAACAACAGCCTCCATCCAATCCTCGGCTGCCTGAGGATCTGTCTCTCCACAGAACCTGGGCTGCCTCTGACACTAAAACTTGTGCAGTGCACTCAGGCAATGTGCACTCTCAGCTGTTGTGGCTGGTGGCATCGGTGGATCGGTAGGTAGAGGTACTGCCGGTGCCTCCACTGTAATAGGGCCCTACACCGAGGCCTCGTCGCTCGGTGGGCTGCAATCTCACACAAAGCTCAAAACCCTAGGGGGATACCGTCATGGGGCCATCCTGGAAAGAAACAGGTGTGCCACGGTTAATACAGTATACCTGGTGAGCTGACATAAAGTAATCACAAAGAAAACTTTTGAAACACACATGCAATCAATGTCTTCGTGCACTAAGTTAGAAATCACAAGTTAGGGTCCTGGTGTATGGATACGTCGGCCGCCGCGCCAACACTGGTCTCCCTAGACTGATAACCACACTCAATACCCTTAACACTACTGTTTCACACAGAAGAAATTATTAGAGTCCTGAGTTATACGGTAGAACCGACCTCCTCTGATACCAATTTGTCATGACCCGTCCTCGGGGCCTGTGCCATGACTACCTCAAGCCCGCCTTCCATAGGCCAGGGGCTGGCGACTAGCACCAAAGACATAAATCCCGATAAAAGGGAAGGAATTGCCTTTATATAGGAAAACAAACACCATAGAGTATGCAAGCTAAAGTAAACACTAAGTAAACTGAGTACAAAAGTAAGTGCTGGAAAGTAAATGGGCCAGAATACAAACCCAACTGAAAGTACAGTACAACTGAGAAAAGAAAGTACAACAGCTGAAAACTAAAGCAGGAACCACCAAGTCATCCTCCGGAATTCCCACCTGAAGGGTGGGTACAAATAGTCTTGTCAGCTCCTCGGGTCCGTCCATCTGCTCCGTGTTCATCCCACCTGTTAGTCCTCCTCCAGGTACCGTCCCGCTCCACAAGACTCAACCACGATCAGTGTTGTCCATCGTCTGCAACCAATACAACGTAGTGCGGGCATATCCCGTGTAGGGGTGAGTATAAGATACTCAGTAGGGACCCTGAGACCCTCGAAGGTCTCCTAGAATCCACAAAGGATAGACCACAAAGGAAAGATACAAACACGTAGTATCAACCAACTCTACTTAGGTATATGACCATACATATACCTATGTCATCTATTCCAATTATGCTCCAATTCACGAGCCCAAGTTCAGCCCAGTCCATAAAGTAAAGTACAACCCAATCCACACAGGAAAGCACAACCCAATCCACACAGGATAGCAATTCAATCTTATCAAAGATAATGATTGAAAATCAAGACTCATATCACACAGGTATACTACTCACGAAGAGAGGTGGAGATGATTGATGAAGCCTCTAAATCTTCTCCTCTACCAAACCCACGTAGGATCCAAGTACAGATGTCGTCGCTGCCGGACCCACGTAGGATCCAAGTACAGTAATCATTGCTATCGAACCCACGTAGGATCCAAGTACAGTAACCATCGCTGCCAAACACACATAAGATCCAAGTACATTATTCATCACTACCGAACCCACGGAGGATCCATGTAAGGTCATCCTTGCTACCGAACCCACGTAGGATCCAAGTATAGTCGTCATCGTCGTCGCAGTCGCAGCCAGCTCTAGGGTTCCCGCACATAGCATGCTCGATTTCGGGAGGGTCCGCTCCATGAGCCAAGGGGTTGATACATCAACTGTCATGAAGTCCGTAGTTGATGTATCACAAAGTTCCGTCTCATCAATACGAACTCAACGTGACAGATGGCGCGTCAATCGGACGCCCGGTCTGGGAGTTATTGGCTTTTTCGTCTCAGGGGCCCGGTTGATTTTTAAGCTAAAAACAACCCGACCATACTCCAGCTGCATCAAATCCTCGAGTGGAGTAATCCAAAAGAACCGTCTCACTAATAATAATTCAATGAAGTCGACGACATACTAATCGGACGTACGGATCTCAAGTTATAAGCATTTCTCCTCCGAGGGCCCGGTTGGTTTCGTGTTCGAACCAACCTGGTTGTACCCTAAGTTCACCGAAACCTTGAGTGTAATATACCGAAACGACCGCCTCGATCCAAGGATCCCTACTCAACTGACGGTTCATCAATCGGAAGTCCATAGCGCATGATATGGGAATTAGAATGAACCTACTCCGAAAATAGGGGGTTTGGGCCCGGTCCGACCTGTCCCAATACACATTGGGTCGGCCCGACCCGGGTCCGGGTCCGGCCCGGCCCGGCGCGGCCTGCGACCCGGATCAGAAGTCGGCCGCAGTTCGGCTCGGCTCTCGGTCGAGCGGAGTGCGAAGGGGGGGGGGCGCTGCACCCCTGTTTTCCAAAACTTCCGGCCTTTGTAACTGCGAGACCCATCGTGTCCCGCCTCCATGTGGCGCTGGCAGCCGGCTCAGCCGGCCGCCCCATTTAGAACCGCCGCGGCTCTTCCCAAACCGGTGCGGGGTGACGGCACCGTGCCCCTCTTTCGTGGCCTGCCCCAACCGTAGCCTCCCTCGGGTTCTCCGGTGCGGCGCGATGGCGCCGCACACCACCACCGCGGCCCGCTCCGGCCGCGGTTTCTTCAGCTTCACCGGCGCGGCGTGACGGCGCCATGCTCCACTGTTGCGGACCGCTTCGGTCGTGGTTATCTTCATCGTCGTGCGGTGCAACAGCACCACCCCGCCTTCGATTCGATCGTCAACGTAAATCAACAACAAAACGGGGAGGAGAATTCGGTCGTGTTTGTGCGGTCTGATCTCCTCCCGTTACGTTGGTGACATTCGGCCAAAAATAATGAACGAAGAAGAATAAATTAAACAAGAACGAAGATAACCCCTACCTCAACACAAGTAGTCGAACGATGAGCGTTGCAGAAAATGGAGTCGCGGGGTGAGGTTCCGTAAACGTCGACAGAGAGCGTCCGAGGAGGAAGCGATGTCTCCCTTCCTTTGTCGCAAAGAGAAGATTATATGGCATGACGTCGTTGGCAAGTTTCCGCATCGGTGCCTCCTCCTTTGTTGTGGAGGAAGAAGAGGATGGATGAAACTGGTTCATCGAGTCGATGATCCTTGACGAAGTGTTGTCGTTTTTCATTGAGGATGAAGTTCTTCAAGAGAATAGAGCTCTCCCCAAATTCTCACTCAGCAAGCCAACCCAATAAAATAAGACTCCTCTTATTTTATTATTTCAATCCATGCATTTCAAATTACAAAAATTCAAAAGTCAATTCACTTAATTAATTAAACCATATAACTCACTTAATTGATTAAGTGTGTTAGCATGATTATAGAGGAGAGAGGGGAGAGTTACAAAATTAAAGGATACCAAATTTAATGGGGAGTTGCCAACTTTAAGAGGGGGGTTTAGAGGAGTTAAAGGAATGTGAAGGGGTGGGGATAGTGTGGTCCCACCTCAGAAATGTCCTAAAATGGGTAATTAGGGGCTTGTGGGTCCCACCCCAACTACCCCATGTAGGATATAACCATGAGATAAAGAAAATAAAATTTGTACCAAAATGTTATTTACTTCACATTTAATCCTCAATTTTTAACAACTCCTCCCAAGCAAACACACCTTTGGGAAAGGTCATCTTAAGAAAATATCGGCATTGCGGTTCCATTGGTGCCCTCGGATTTCAATTCCGAGCTCCGGTTCAAAATATATAAAAACGCGCTCGTTCGTTCACTGAACGTACCCGAGCTAAACTTCGGAAATTGATTCTGGACACACCGGGCCTCGGAATCAAGTTCTGTCAGAAACTGCGTACTCGTAAAATCCCAAAGAATTTAAGAAAAAAAAATCCTTTCTATTTACGGGTCTTTACAAGTAGTGTCTACTTGTAATATTCAAGTTGTAATGTAATAGTTATGGCCTAATTCTCTAAAACTCTAAACCTGAAAAGATCCTCAATTTGAATTATTCATTTAATTCATGATTATGAAATGTTAAAGGCTGGGTCCTTATATCTCGTGCATACTATTCCAAATAACCCACAACACTAAACCATAAATCCTCCACTTATCCCCCTAGTACAAACCTGCACTATGTAATACTCTTAGTGTCCAATTGGAGAGGTTTAGAACATCCACCTGTGTGACACACACACAAAATAATTGGGAACCCCATCCAACCTCTCTCATAGGTCACCTTGAAGGATTAAATAGTCCACCCCTAAACTGGAGTCATAACACGTTAAATCCACTGGTCCTCTTTTCAGACATTACACATCGATCCATAGGTAAATCAATGTTTGTGAATGGAACTCTCACCAGACTTTTGATACACATTGTGACTTGTGAACTAAGTGACCATTCACTTAGTGAAACTTGATGGTACTCATTATGCATTAGTTACACCTCTGATACACCTCTCATGCTTCCTATTCCAAGGAACCCACAACACCAAACCATCAATCCTCCACATAGCCTCCTAGTATAAACCTAAACCATGTAATACTCTCCATGTACAATTGGAGAGGTCTATAACATCCACCAATGTGACACACACACACAAAATAATTGGGAAACCATACAACCTCTATAAAAGTTCACCTTGAAGGTTTAAATATTCCACCCCCTAAATTGGAGTCACAACAAGTTAAATCCACTGGTCCTCTTTCCAAACATTACATATCAATCCAGAGGTAAATCAATGTTCGTGAATGGAACTCTCGTCCAACTTTTGATACACACTGTGCCTTGTGCACAAAGTAAACATTCAATATTTTCCATACACCAAGGATAATTTTAGACATACATTAGCACTAAAGGCCAAACACCCTCTCCGAGATCCAAAACACAATTCTCTAGGGTTCCTATTGGAAAGGTCACAGAAACCCAGGACCCATGAATAAGGTCTAACAAACACTCCTCCTTACTATCATGACTCACAAGAGTTTCCACACCCACATTACCAAACAATGTATCGCGATCCAAAGCCCACAACCCTACCAAGGGAACTCTAAACACATCTCTTTTGTCATATTGTAACTGCCAATGTCTTATAACCCAAATCCACGATCTCAAACTAGGGAATTCTCACTAACTCAAACCACTCAAACAATGGTTGAATTGAAAAAATAAGGAATACCCACAACCTAGATATACCATGGGTTTCATCATTACATATCATTTTTATAATTAAATTCACCATTTTTGAACTCAGGAATTGAAATTTTAAACTCCCATTCACCCAATGTTTCAAAGGTCCTTACCCTATTCATGACCATAATGCCAAACATTCTCCACAAAAAACACTCTGATGAATGATCAAAATGGTTAAACTGAATATGGAAAGGATCTTACACTATTAACCTCAAATAACCCATTTTGGATACACTATCCAAATAGTCATCATCACACATAGAACACTAACCTATACCATACCTACCATGGGTCATGCTAAACATGGGGTAAATAATTTAAATGGTCATAAGACTTTCATCAAACTACCCTTTTTAAAACCTTATCTCTTTCACAACACATATATTTTATCTTAAGAAAATTATAAATTTGAAAACTCATTACAATCCTCATTTTAACTCATTCACACCTTCCATTAGGCTAAATTCATTAATTATTTTACTATCACTATGTAATCATCCCCATTTATACACTACTCATCCTTTACAATTTATCATGACCCAAATTTTAACCCATTCAAAAAAAAATTACACACACTATTCATTGACTATTCATTTTACATTATTTTAATTTATCCACTTGAATTACCAATAATAGACACCAATTTGATCAATATTTTCAAGGAAATAAAATTAATTCCACTACATATACCCCACACACCCATCCTGTGTATGCATGTCATGATTCTTTCCACCCATATCATTACATGAATAGAATGATGCATGGATTCACAACCTAATTATATTTCATTCAGGAGGATAATATCAAAAATCACTAACATAACAAAATATATGTATCAAAAAATGGTGAAATATCATTCAACTAGAATAACACACATAAAAAACAATTTTTACCCTGGGTAACATGGGGTTTCCCCCATACATGGTTTAACTACTCCCAAGCATGAGCTCATTACCAAAGCACGAATCTTCCAATTATCCAATATATCATTCCCAAACAGTAATACAAAATAAAGGGAAAGGAAACTACTATGATAACAATTTGTAATGTCCCCGACCCCAAAGACACTAAACCACTGCCTCGATCCAAGTTATCACATGACCTCAAGCGTACCTCCCTGTATGCAAGAGGTTTCGGACTAACGATGAGGGTCTAATAAATCACATGGGGAGACTATTCCCTCTTTAATATAGTAAGACACACTATAACAAAATATAAATATGGGAAGAAAATATGAAACAACCAATAAACATTAATAGACAATCATCTCGTAAGGCTAGATACAAACCACAAATCAACATTAACCATTTCCTGAATTTCTAACAGTTCCAAAGGTAAATAAAACCCAAAATAAAAAAATGGCTAAATTCCTAGATTGGGTCCTGAAACAAAGTCCAGAACCTCATCTGTTCATATCCTAATCCCATCTCAATATCATATAATAATACATTTTCTCTTGTATTGATCTACAACCATGAAATCTACTCGGGTACCCAATGGTGGCCTAAATGGGGTGTGAGTAAAAAAACACAGTAGGCCACCACCAATAGTGTCTACAAAATATCTAGTATACCAGATATTTCATTGAAATATGAATCAATGACAATGTAAACCAAAACTAAACAACTCTATATCCTTTAGTTAATAATGTGTATCCTAACAATTTCTATCATTATTATTATATCCACCACTCATCCATCTCATTTTCTTAATCCCCTATATTCACGTGTTTCATGGGTTAGGCATATACATCATCTATAAGTGGGTATAAGGAAGGAAATCACAATGCATAAGGGAATAAAAAAGTCCATATCTCACTGGGGATAAACCCATCAAATCAACACATTACACTCACCTAGAAGCCTTAGTCTGTGTGGAATACAACCATTATGGTAAAAAGTCCTTTGTCTCCTTCCCTAACCTGTGTATTTTGGGGTGTAGTTTAGAGCATTAGTCTAACTTGATGAGTGGTAATATAACCACATGTCAACACCCCACTCTAAAAATCCATGTGAACATGATTATTTATCCATTTACCACACATATACCATATCACAACCAAACAAAATGAATACAAATCACAATCATATTATATAACCATCAATATGATAATTAATACAATTCCATAACCCATTAGCACATTATTCGTTACATTAAATAGATATTTATCCCAATTCCCTTTCTCATTACCTAACCCATTAAGTATATTCAACAATTCCCATACATTAGACAATTTTCATTAATTACCTTTCATTAGACCGTTTATCCCATTTATCATTTCACAAGCCTTTGTCCACTTATTATTTTAAAGTAAAACTCTTATATCCTATATAACAACCAATCTATTGCATTCATCCCTTATGTTATACCCCATACATATCATAAACTAACCCATTCAACATATTAATCAATTCCCTTATTACTTCCCATTTAATATATTCCTAACTTTCCAATACCATTACCATTTACCAGTTTACCATTTCACATGTACAAATCCTCTTAGTCATTTCTAACATAATTAATTAAGTATTCAACATATTCTCATTCAACTAATTTTCCCATTTTTTAAATAACAAATAACCCCTTATTCCATTATCACCCTAAGAACCACTATCATTATTCCATTTTTAGGATTGAAATTGAATATGTAGATTCTAAAATACAAGAGGGGTGAATTGTGAGTTTAAAAATGTTCCCTTTTAACCTTAAGAAAATATATGTTTAACAAAGTTAAAAAAGGTAAATTCACAAACCCTATTTGGTTGTTACTTAAATGGATAATTGGAAGGGCCCGAGTACAATTATAAGAAACCTAAAATTAATCATGTTACAAAAAGTAAAAACAAGAAAGTTTACCTTTAGGGAAGGTTATACCTTAAAGCATATATAATCTTATTTATCAGAGTAAGTATTATTAAAATAATTTATAAGACAGTTATACTTTATTTATTTAATAAACTATAGTAGAAATAAAACTTTTTACAAATCATGTAAACAAGTTGGAATTATTCTAACCCAAATAGAAGGGTAACCAAAAACCTTGGATAAAGGTCCCTTGATTTATACTTTCCATAAAGTCTCTCTTACCCACACCAAGGTAATACCTAGATAAGAATATCATAGTCTATATTGCTATCCCCACAAGCCCTCAAACATTAAGGTAGTCAGAACCTCTGTCTTTCTGTCCACAAAAGTCCTCGATTTTACACATCAACAATCAGTGTCAAACAAAGCAAGCTGAACAAGATATTCACGATTTAACAAGATGTTCATAAATCTCATAATGAATGAGGGTATTTATCTCTCTAGAAATCACTTAATAGCATGTAATATCTAGGATCATAAATCAATTGATAATGATATCATTCAAATGAGCTTCTATTTATAGGCAAAACTTCAATGGTCAGCTCTCTCCTTCAATGGTCGTATTATTCCTTGAATCTCGGAGGGACCTGCATAATTATCACTCAACAAGTTGTTATTTAGAAACAAATTGTACAACATTGTTTTATATTGGAAAAAAAGGGAAACATTATCATGATTAAGAATAAATAATATATAAAGAAAATAAAGTATCTTAAAATATAGTGAATAATCAAAATCTTGGAAATATAGAATTCAGAGTTTAAATATACAAACAATGGGATTCCAGAAAAATGAATATTGAGATTCTGAATTATGAGGAATTAAGAGTCTGAATTTAGATTCTAAATTATTAGGAATTCAGAGGCTTAATTATAAGTAATTATGAGCCTTAATTTCAGAGAATTCAGATTCCAAATTTCATGGAATTTAGGGTCAGAATTTCATAGAATTTAGAGTTTGAATTTCAAAGAATTTGGGGTCTGAATTTTAGATAATTCGGAGTATGAATTTCATAGAATTCTAGGATTGAATTTATGAATGACTCGATATCAAAGTAATTATAAAATTTTGAGGTTTTTGATAAGGATCCAATTTTTTATCTTTAATAAAACATAGTTAGACTTAGTTTTGAGAAGACATTGAATAAGGCATTGAAATTTGAGGTAAGGATACAACTTTTCTTAGATAAAGAATACGTTCCTTAGGAAAATAATTATTAGAGAATGAAAATTTTCCTTCAGAAAATGTTTTTGTGATTTTTAAAGCATAATGTTATGAAAAAGTATTCAGGAGACCTTATTGACGTAACAATATCCCCATTTTTGGAAAGCACAAACAACCTTTCGAAAAAAATATAAGGACTAAGAATTTTTTTTTTGAATTTTAAAAGTAAAACTTATATACCATTACATATGACTTATGATGAATATTAATAACTCTCCCTTAGATTTTGAAATAACTAAGGATCATATTGTGGTCTTTCACAGAGAAGTTACTTTTTCTTTCTTAAGAAAATATTCTTTAAGTAGACTACCCCATACATAAGACATTATTTTCTTTTTAATTAATATTTTTTGATCATTATGTTCTGCCCATTCGGGATTTTCAAAAAAGAATGGAGGGAATAAAAAAATTGTACCTAAGAGGATAGTGATATATGATAGAAAAAAATTAAAGGATAATATTTTTTCATTATAATAGGAAAAAAATTATTATAGGGAAAATAAAACAAATGATCAGATTGTTAGGAAAATCATTCATCATTCCTTTCCTTTACCATGAGCTTTCTCAAGGTAGCATTTAATTTCATCAGCTCTTTATGATCATCCTCAATCCTTTTGAGCAACTAATCCTAATCACGATTCTTCTTTTCGATAGCCACAAATCTTTCTTCTTGAGACTTTATAACTTCTTCCTGATCCTTTAATACCTCTACATGGTGTTTGAACTTTTCTTCCAACACTTACCTGAGTTCCCTTTCTCTATTTAAATTTAGAGCAACTGCATTCAACCTTACATTCAGATCTCTATCGTCAAGAATCCGGGACACTTTCATGAGATTCTTCTTTTATAAAAAACATGTTGTAATGTTTTTGTTTAAATTATCCAACTTATCAAAAAAATATTTTACTGAATCTTGATATTTATGCATGATATTCATATCATAATTAATTCTCTATTACCATTTGGTTATTTCCTTACATGATTTTTTATGAGCATCATAACCAATATGGAAAGTCGTGAACTCTGTTTCAATTTTGATAAAAGTTTCCATGATCATGCTTCTATATTTTGTCTTCTGATTGAAATAATTATGAAGCAAATGAAATATTGAATTGATTATTGGGAATAAGGGTATTGTGTTCACTAACTTCTTTAAATACTGAACAAAAAAATCCTGACCCATCGAAGACGAAGATTTGGAAGCGGATTCTTTTGGTGGCGAGGTATCATTATCTAACTCTTTAGATTTCCTCTTGGATATTCCACCAACATCTTTCTTGGAATTCACAACCAAAACCTTTCTAGGGAATTCATCAACCACTTACCTTCCTTTATGAGATCTAGAGATTTCTTTCCCAAATTTTGGAGGCTCATGTTCATTATCCGAGACATGTACTATCTTTTATTCATTAAAATATTATTTCTCTACATATTTTTTAATATCATCAGGATAAATGAAATCATGATTTCTAATCTCATAATCACTAGGTTTATTAACCTCATCCTATCCATCATCAATTTCCCATGAGAGATTATTTTAGTTGATTCAACATGGGAGGTTTTGATCGATAGATTTTCTGAAGGAATTTCTCTCTAATGATATTCTTTTACTTGTTTGATCACATCATCACTTTCTTCTTCTTTTTACTCAACTACTTCTTGATAATATATCTCTTCTTCTCCAATAGGTTCTGGTATAGAAATGTTCTTTACCAGAGTTTCTACTAGAAATTTCTCTTTAAGTAAGGATTCTAGTACTTAGATCTGTTCAAAAGATTTCTCAATATCCTTAAGAATGGGTTAGAAAATATCAGCTTCTAAAATTTTCTTCACCTACTTATTTTCTTTTTCTTTCCTTTGGATTTCTTCAGCAGCTTTAATCTTCACTGATTTTTCCTAAGTAGGTTCTAAAAAAAAGATTACATCTCCCTCTTCCTTCTTCTTTTTCTTCTGTCATCATTTTTCTACTACTTTATCAGAAAATGTTTTTTGCTTTTTCATCTTTAGTGGAGCTAACTAGGTTTCCGGAATGGTTTATTTTTCTTTGAATTCTTTTTATTTATCTTTTCTCTTATTCTGAGTTTTCATGGAAGTTTATCCTAATTCCCCTTTCTTGATTAAAACATTCACCTCACTTTCAGAAAGATTATAAAACCCTTCTAATTTGGTACTGAAACCAACATTCATCCTCCTAAGAGTGTCATCACTCAATAACATAATCTTGAAAGTTCTAAGTATTGAAATGTACGGAATTTTAAAGTATTATAAATAGAGAACAATGATCTTTGACAAGATTGCTAGATACATGATAATCTAAGACTTAAGTGTGCCATTCTTGATATTACTGATTATAAGGAGAATATACTTTATATGGTTTACCTTTCTCAGATTCACCAAAAATTCCATCATAAAATATCACTTTTCTTAAGATATTCTTTGTCTCCCTTTCTTAGAATAAGAAATCCATGCATCCAGAAATATAACAACCTAATGTTTGTTGTAAGATGATTAATCTTTTGTGACTTTACTCCCTTGAGTCCAAGGCACTCAGTTTACTTTACCTCCTCAAAATTTCTTACTTTATCTGGAAAATTTCAATAGAAAAGATTGATTCACCTTCAAAAGTAATACCATAAACTTTTGCAGCCATATTGAAGAATAATGAATATGTTTTTTCATATCTCTTGGAGGAAATTTTTTACCTTCGTCCTTCATAAAAACTAACTGAATCACAAAATTCTATGAGAAGGTCAGGATAAAGCAGATCCTAAATCATTGTCTTCCAAACACATAAACATTCACATCCATTCAGCTTTATATTCTTCGTAATCAAAGAATTATACTTTTAAAAAAAGTTTGGGTTAACCAACCATTTTATATAAATTTACAAATACTTTATTTCCTTGTTTTAAGCCATATAATTATATGAGGAAACATCTAGAGACATCTAGAATGCAAGTAAACATAGAAAACTGAACAAAAAATTTGTAGAGGGACATATATTAGGCACAAAAACTATTAAAAACCCGATGTGGGACATAGATTAGTGATGCCTTTATATAGGCTTCGCAATGACAGTTCAAATTCCAAAAACAATCCAATAGTTTATAAAATCTTGATCTGATCTAATGGTTGATATTAATACCGAAGAAGGATTTGGTAGGTTTATATCTTTTGAGGTATTAAGGAAAATTACATTTAATAAAAGTGAATCCGATAGAGTTTTATTAAAACAACATAGAAATACCAATAATTGAAGGGGAATCACCGTTGGGATGATTGGGTCAATTTTGATCATCCCCATGGTTTATAGGAGGAGAAATTATGGAGAAATTGGGAGGAAGATAATGATATCAAAATGTGATTTTTTATTTTTTCCCAAATTTATAAGGCCACATGATTTAATCACAAGGCTTTCCAAACGATGCCTAAACCATGTGCAAGACACTACATAAGGAAAGATGGGGAACATAGTTTCCTTGCTAGGTCTCCTAGTTCAATAAACCACGTTCTATCCTTTCAATATTCCACTACCTCAGGTTGCATGGTTTTCCTAGGAAGGCCACATAGTTTACCTAACCATGTTCCAACTATGGGACTTGCACAGATTTGACTGGTTTCCCCTTCCTTTCATGTTCTGAACCCCTGAAACACTCTTGGGGTCTCTCATACACCTTGGAAAAATTTATTTAACCATATACAATGTGTTAAAACCAAAAATTTATATTGGGATGCACATTAATGAAATTCATGATCTTACATTGATGTTAGTAATATAATATTATTTTTTAATCTTCTAAAAAATTTGAATTGTGTCATATCCCTCACTTATAAAATGACCCCAAAAATCCTCTATTTTCTACATTTTAATATCTTATTATATTATAATATGACTATATAAATACATTCAAAAAATCCATGATAATGACAAAGAGTTCCTATTTGGATAATAATAACATCCTATAAAGGATTTCGGTACAAACATAATAAGGATCTCTGAAGAAGAGGTGTAATCCTTATACAAGGGTTTATTTCTTATTTTATACCTTGAACCCTATAAAAAAATTGGGATATAATAACATCATTATATATGAATACAAAAATGTCAATTATTTAATATTTTAACCTTTTCATATATATAACCATCAAATTAAAAATAAAAAAATTGTACCTTTGTACGTGTGGACTACCACTTTATAAGATGATGTTTTTAAATTTTCATCACTAACCATTATGGTTTGTTAGACTGATGAATAAATAAAAAATAATCTGATATATATGATATAAATTTCATTCTTTAATGGTAAATAAAAAAAATCCAATTCTTTCATTACTATTCAATCTGAAATAATGAAATCATCCATTTGTACATAAGGACTACCACCTCACGAATCGATTTATTTCATTGTTTATCACAACCTGACATTTTATTTATATATAAGAGTATTTTAAGAAATAATATTATTTTTTTTATATGGTTATCATTATTGGAATTGAAAATAACACTTACCTCCTTTCATTAATGTTCATTGAAAATTGGAAATGTTACTTTTTAGTACACATGGACTACTGCCTCTATGTTGTAACGTAATTCATTTTTCATCACCATAATGAAATGGTTGGTTCTAAAAGTATAATAAATATGAAAAAATGATAAGTATAAAAAAATTTATATTCTTGAAATGACAAAATAATGAACCAATTTACCAGAATCAACTGACCAAAATGAACTTGAAAAGATTCTAGGAAATATAATAATTTACATAATGTTTTTATTCATGAATTTAAATAAAATATATGAAAATTAATACGTGAGGTAAGGTATTTCTAGTTTCAATTCCCCTTTTTTATACATAATCCATTTACACTACATGATTTATTTTTATGGTATATATAATTACATATAGATTTATTTTATCAATCAAATTAGAAAATTAAGGTTTTAATTAATAAATTAAATATATTTTCAATCAATTATTCATTAGTTAAAAATTTATAATGTCATATGGGATCTTTCACTAAAACAATAATGATAATATTTTAATGTTTTAATCTATCTTTCATCAGTATCCAAGTTCTTTAAAATCTTTCTAGTATGTTATTAATAGACTAAAATTATTGTTAAATTTAATTTCATTCATCATGACAATTACTCTTTATGAACTCTCTCTTCACTGTTTAGTGGTTTTTAAAAATATTATCCCATTTCCCAATGGTTTCGGTATTTTTAATGATTTATCAAATAAAAAATATTGTTATCCATTTTTTATATGAATCTTTAATGTTATTTTTCATATGTGTTAAATGGAATATTTTATGAGATTTTATAATGGAATTAAAGCTTCTACATGTTTCGGTTATGTTATGGTCCTTGTAAATTGTTAATAAGAATAAGTAATCCTGATATTAATCTTAAATAATTTGGGTAACTATAATGTTCTCTAAATAATCATGTAGGAATTAATTAAGTTGGATTCTCTATTTTAAGGGTTTTTATAAGGGTTCTATGAAGATGATTTCCCCAGGAACCTACATGAATTTTCTATTACAATAAACTTCCTTTAATAGATTCCTTTTTATTTTATAGGTTATGATACTGATCTTTTTTATAATATAATGATTATCCCCAGTAAGGTAAAAAGGTATATTATTTATTTTTTTATAAATTCTCATGTTTTTTAAGAAACCATCTTGATTATGATTTCTCTTTTATGATTTCCTATTAATTTTTTATGAAAAAACTATTGGAAATAAATCATATTTCATGTTTAAAAAAATCATTAATGATCAGAAATTTAATTATATTTAAGGAAAAATGTATTATTTGATCTCATGGTTTTATAATTTACTAATGAGACTATTATTCTTGGTATATTTCCATTAGAGAGTGTTTTTTCCTTATATCTCTATTTTCAAATTCATTTTCAAAGGGATTAAGGATAAATATAGAAGTTAATAAATTCAATGTTTTGGAAATTAGAGTTACTTTAAACAAATAAAATCTATCATTATAAATAACATGATTTATGGGAAAATGAATACTATATGGAAATTCCCACTTTAAGATTTTTTCATAATCCTCCAAAAATCTAATCCTAAAAGGTCCAAATGTGTGCGAGTAAGATATTATTTTTTTAATGATATATGTTTTGGAAAGATAAAATATGATCATAATTATTTGGATCAATTATATAAATGTAGGGATTATATTTCTTGTAAATTATTAGGGATTTATGGTTTGTCGATGTTATAAATTTTATTTTAGAAACCTTTTCATGAAGATGTTGGACCAAGTAGTGGGATCAAATGGAAAATGGATGACCATTTTTAATTCAAACCGCTTATATATGTCAGTTCCATCCCATTAAGAGTTGGATAATATCTAGGTTCTTTCTAGGTGTTACCAGCTAGCTGGTGGCACTCACTAGTTATTCAGTGGCATATATAAAGACACAAAAACTATCCCTTTTTGGAGTTTCCAATATGCCTTAATTATACCCCCAATGGAACTATTTGATCATCCAAGGGTCAAGCATGCTTATTAAGTCATTAGAGGTAATAAATAAAACTTTAAAGGTCCTTTAATAGTACCATATTCATTGAATATTATTTCATATCATCATTATCTAATTTCTCTTTCAGTATCTCTCCCTCTTATAGTCTCATCACATACACCCCCTCAATATTATTATAAATACTTATTTGAGTGATTTTTATTGGATTTAAAGGTATTTTCATAAAAAAATATCATCCTTTTATTTTCTTCGATGCTGACTAACATTGAGTGTGAGGATTTGGGTATTCACAACCATCGACTATGAGAGGGTTAATTCACATTACCATTAATGTTTGGGAAATTTGTGTTTTTAATCACAATCACCAAAACAATAGTGATGTAATTTGGTTTCATTCTATATAATTTAAAATAATGGGTTTTACTTCTTATAATGGGATTCACAACTACTACTAATATGAAAGATTTAAACCAAATTCATTAAAGTATCTTGATGGGTGGAGATGTAAGAATTTCTTTTGTGGATTATTTTATAATTCCATTACTAATATATTTTGTCTAGATGTTCTTATTAAATATTCTATTATTCTCAAATATTTTAAATTTAATGATCACAATTTTTTTGTTTAATAAATATTATATTTAATTTAAAAAAGTTTTTAAATTGAAATTCAACTCAACATTCATTTGTTACATGGAACAATAAATGGAATCAGATCTAACCTTGATTTTCAAAGCCACAAGTGGTATCAAGGACTGATCATTTAAATATGGCCTCTAACTCAAATGTATAAGGTGTTAAATGGGGACACTCAATGGATAAAGCTATATAATTTTATGGATTAGACAATGGATATTGAAAAATGAGGTGTCTACTTTTCTAAGATTCATTGGATATCTAGTTTGGATAATAGTTTTGCATGGATATTACCCCACCTATGAAAAAGAAGAAAAATGGAAACCTAATGATATTTAGTCTTTTTATCATTATAAAAAAAATCCATGGTTGGTATACATTGAATTCTAAATAATATAAATTTTAAATTAATAACAATGAATACAATTTTTCATGAAATTTAGAAATTATTAGATGTGATGAATAATGTTTCCAATAAAGTAAAGGATACTTGGATTCATGTATATAGATAATATTTTGATGGAATTAGTATGCATACTAATGAATATATAAAATTTCTTTTTATCATTTTTATTATCATTTGTATTATAATAATTTCATTAGGGGATGTGGTTTTAATGGTTACACCAGTAAATAATATCCTTTAGGTCATACCAAGAAATAAATAACCAAAAGTGTTCATTGTATAAAAATTTAAGGGCACAAAAAATATTCCAGTTGAAGATATTATTGGGTATATCATGAGTATTTTTGTTACATTTTAGATCCAATATTAGAATTAATACATATAGGTCATGTATAAGAAGAAAATTTCCTTCAAATACAACAGGGATGATTCTTCTAGATATAATCTGGAGATTTTTCATGTTCCAAAATAGATGAACAATTTCATTGAGAATAATAATACATACCAATGTGATAGTAAAGAGAAGAAACAAACGAAAAGGTAATATACCATGAGTGAAATAAAATAGGACACCAAATTATGGAGTGACCTGCAAAAACAATTAAAAAATGTCAATAATGAAAACAATAAGGCTATAAAAATATCAATGTGGAGTGAATATAACATCTCCATATCCACATGTAGCACATGTGATGGAAGTGAAAAGTGTCTCATGGTTGTTATTTTGGTGAGTCAAGATGAAAATTAATCCCCTAAATATTTCCTATATTTTCATTTAAATTATGAAAATCTATTATATGATATAATTCAATTATAAGAATAATTTTTTTAAATTACGTTGAAATATAAAATATCTTAAAAAGAAATAAAATCATGTCATTTTTGGAATATTAAAAATTATTAGTGAGAATGTGAAACTAAATGGGGAATATGAAATTACCATATTTTTTAACTAAAAAAATGATGAAGATAAAGATAAATGATTCAATTTATTATTGGAGGAAAATGGTTTTGGTAAAATTAATTAAATAATTTTAATATAAAAAGGTTGGTTTAATGAACCATCCAATTTTGAATAATTAGAATATATAATAAAAAAATAAAGAATCTCTTTCAAAATTTAACAAAGGTATAAGGAATTTAAAAACTATTTTTTGTTCACAACATGATTAGAATTTTACCTATGGGGGTGGTTTCTTTAATCATGAAACCACCTCTAGAAATTAAAAATGAAAAAAATTTGTTAAAGGTTTATACCAATATAGTTTTTTTTATTTTAGAAATATATTTAACATTATTTGTAAATTAAATTTATATAATTATAATTATGAAAGGCCCAAATCCATTAATATCTCGACAAACGATTAATCTATAAAAAAATTTACAAATAAAATGTAGGTTCCAAATTCTATTTTGGATAATATGTGTCGACCCAAATTTCTTATTCCCAAATCATTAGTTTCATAGTTATTTTTTTAAGAAAACTTTCCCAAGAAATTTTTTTAAGGAGGTGCATGATACATGGGTAGATGGTGATTGCGGGATTTTTGTGGTGGCTACACTGAGTACAAACACCTCGAGGATATTGATGTTGGGAATGTAACATTTGGTGACAACTCTAGAAGCCATACCATCAGTATTGGTACCATTGACTTTTAAAACTCCACTATTATAAATTTTGTTTTATATGATAATTTTTTTAAGAATATTATTTAGAGAATAAATCAATTATTTTATTGTGGTTGTAATGTTTCATTTTACAATGATGTTTGTAATGTTTTTTATATGCATGGAATTTTTTTCTATCTTTGATATTAATATTTTTATTTTAATAATTCCAAATACCATGGAAGAATATTTTTTTAATTTAATTTGTTGACAATATAGTGATTCATGGCTATACCATAGATTACTTGGTCACTATAGCAGACATGCACTTGTAAAACATAACCAGAAACATCTATTATAATATATACTAAAATTACTTATCTAAAATGATATTTTATATGAACCCTGCCATCATGGTAAAAAATACAAGTCATCATTTAAAAATAAAAATGATGTGTAATCCTTGATGTAATTTGAAATTATGCACTAATACCTTTTCTCTTCAAATGAGGTTGTTAGTATATGGTGTAAATAAAATAAATTTATAATTGATGACAATTATCCATGATTTTATTAGGTTTATTTATTGGCATATAAACATGAGGTTTGTAAGGTATTCAATAAATATAACAGGATGAAAGAAAACAAAAAAGGGTATAAGATTATTTTCCCTTAGAGTGATCATGGGGGGGGGTTGAAAATAAGGATTTATTTGATTCTTTACCTCACAAGGTTATCATATTACTTTTTATGATCTAAGATCTCCTAAAAGAATAGGTATTTTGAATGATTGAATAAAAAATTTCAATAAATTTTTCAAACTCTCCTTAATTAATTAAATCTCCCTCAATATGTCTAGGTCAAAGTGGTCAACATGAAAAACTATATAATTAACTATGTTCTCAAAATACCCAATCCTAGAAATACCACTTATTAATATTGTAATGTTAAATCATCTAATGTTATTAATGTTAAGATTTTTGATTATATGTTTTTTATTGTCAACAACAATGATGAAATTATTAAATTTTATCCTATATATGATGAAGTTATCTTTCTTAGGTAGTAAAAGATAGATGGATCATATCGGGTTTTCAATAAAAGGACCAACAATTTTTATGAGACAATTAACATCAAATTTGATAAAAATATTTCCAAACCTCATATAACAAATTTTATGGTGAGGTTGACCAAGATAATTTAACCTTAATTATTCCTCAGCCTCTTAAAAATTGATGTTGAAAATAAATGCATCCATTTACCTAATTAATGGGTTAAATCTAAATTCAATCCTCCTAATAATATTAGCTTTGATTTTAAAATTGATAAATGTTATATAAGGTCCATTTTAAAGGAAGAAGAATATAATGCTTTTATGTAGCACCTAGTGCCCCAAAATCATAATTATTTTATTAATGAATAATATTTGGGCTTTCCATGATGGGGGAATTAAATAAATTTGCACATAAAAATATTTAAAATCTTATGAAAAGTCCCAATATTCATCAAAGTATTTACATCAAAAGGGAATTTGGAAATAAATATAATGATAAAAGATATATAATCAGTAAAAGGACAGAATTTTAGATAAAAGATATAATAAAAATGAATTCATTGACAATAATTAATATTTTTCACTAGTCACTAGAATAAAATTAATTATAATCTCCTTAAAATTCACCTATCATTTTAATATTAACCTTTTTAAAATTGATTTTAAATGTTGATTTTTAAATTAATTTACATCTTAAAAATATTTTTGGAAAAAATACACCAAATAGAGAATTATAATTTTATATATTATGTTTTCATGTTTACCAAATAACTTTATGAATCAAAATAATCCACTTTTTCATTGTTTGAGAGGTTAAATATTTTTTTTGTAAATAGTTTTTAAGTAGGGAAGGCTAATTCAGCTTTATGTTTATAAAATTAGATCTATCAATCATTAAAATATATGTTGAAGATTCCATTTCTGGTTTGGATATAGAATATCTTAGTAATAAATTTTCCAATTTAATGAGAAAACAAATTTAAATGAGATTTATGGGAGAAGAATAGAATTTCCTTGGCATTAAAAATTATCAAAATACGGATGTCATTTTTATTTTCCAAATAAAATACACCTATGATCCTATAAATAGTTTTTGAATTGATAAATTTAATAAGATTAATAATCTAATGAGTACTTCATGTAATATTTATTTTGAAGAAGCTGGTAAACCAGTGGATAATTTGATTTATAGATGTAAGATGGGGAGACTTCTCTATCTTTCCACGGCTGAGATGTATATCATGTTTTGTGTATCACATTGTTCCCAATTTTAAGCCAATACAAATGGATCTGAGTTAAAATATCTAAAATTAATTTTTATGTATTTAGAACTAACTAAAAATCTCAGTTTTTATATCTAGGATATACTAAAATTTAAATATATGATTTTCCATTACATACTTTGGAGAGTTATAACTATATAGGAAATATAAATGTGGGTCTTTCCTCCTTCTTGTTAAATTCCTTGTCTAATGGAATAATAAGAAGAAAATTTGTGGTTCTCTTTCTAAAGCCTAATCTGAATATGATATCACATGATTTTGTTCTCCCAAATCCATAAGATGAAGAATAATCTCCTAGATTATTTCTTAAATTATTACAATGTTCTTATTATGTGAGACAACACAATTCCAATCTATCTTCCTAAAAATATAATTCAACACTCTCACATAATTAAGATTTACCTTAGGCACTATTTTATCTAAGATAATTTCTAAAATAGTGAAATCAAGCTTGATTTTGTTTTCAGTAATCTTTAATTAGCTCATATATTCACTAAACCTATTAAAAATTAATATTTTGATTTTATTATGGTATAGTTAGAAATGTATCACTTGTAATTGTTTCATTTTACATTATAATGAAAAATTATTTTCAATTATTTCTAAACATGATATATTTTATATTATATGATTTAAAGTAAAAAGTAAAATATATTTATTAATTTATTTGTTCGAAATAATTTGATCAATTTATAGTATTTATTTAAAATATTAATTTATTGATCTCTTTATTTCACTCTTATATATTTTTTTATAATTCATTTTCATTTAAATATTTATTTACCTATCTTTAGAAGCTAAATAAACTCATAACATTATGGATCAATTTATAGGTAGCCATCATTTTTTAAAATATAAAATTCTCAAGGAGGGAGAAGTGGTTTAAATTTGGATTTTCTATTTCTGAAGTTAAAATATATATCATTAATAGAATATATATGTGGTATATCATTCTTAGTATTAAAAATCTTTTTTGAAATTTTCAAATAACTTATGTTTTTAATTTTTTAAAAAATATTTAATTAAATAAAATATTGTTATTATATTTCTAATGAAATGAAAATTTTAACTATCTTGAATAAACATCAAAGATGGTAAATTTTAAATTACTAAATTCCTTTTGTATCTAATGTATATATTTATCCATTGAACCATATTTCTCTTACCCTTACATATGATCCTTTTAAGACAAAAAGGGAGAGGATAAATTTATTGTAATGATATAAAAAAATTCTAAATATAAAAGAAGTGATTTAAATGATATTGTGATTTTAAATAGTTAGGAATTTTTTATAATCATAATGGGGGAGAAGATCATGGTAATGGAATTAAAGTAACAATAACATGGTTTATAAGGAATATAGGTGTTTTAATTATAAAAAACACCACATTCTATTTCTAAATTTTTATTTCGAAGAATTTCATTATTTTAAATTTAGGAAATTAATCATGATGTTTTCATATCAAACAGAGGGCTAAATAAGAATATAGAGGACCATTTTGATGTCCTATGCCTAAATGTTCTATAAAATAGTAAGTGGTAGTAAAATAGAACATGAATCCCTTATAGGTACCATTATCTATCTTGTAAAACCCCTAACTATATCATGGTATCTAGATAATCTAAAAACTATCTATTTTTATTGGTCCCTACATGACCTAGTTTAACCCAAAATGCCTCCATTCAACCCACATAGGCTAAATAAAATTAATTAATCTATTAGAGGCTCGTAATACACCCTCAAGTATCCATGAATTATAGGAGTTAACTTTAAGATAATTTTAAAGCTCCACTATGTCATTTCTTCCTCTTTCTCATTTTATCTTTCCACTATCTAACATTCTCTCTCTCTTTCATGTTCCATGTTCATGTTGGAGGATTATGAGTAGGCTTCAAAATAATTACATAAGAAAAAATATTCTTTTTATTTAATTGGATTCTCACAACCATTGTATGTGATGGTTTGGGTTCTCAATACTAATGATTTTATGGGGTATGTTCACACTACAATATAAACTTTGGGGATTTTGATTTTTAACCATAACTACTAAATGTTTATCTAAATAATTAATTTTATTTCTATAGTAAATAAAAATAAAAATTATACATTTTTTTAATGGGTTAAGTACATACAAAAAAATTCAAGGTTTTATACCAGATCCTCACTAGTATTCTGAGTGTTGGATATTTAGAGATCACTTTGTTAATTATTCCCAATCTCCTTTATTACAAACTTGTTCCTCAAGTTTTATATTTTTTATTCCACTATGTTCAACACTTTTAATTTTAATTATCACTATAAATGATTCAATTTCATAAAATTAAATTTCAATTTTCAAAATGTTTTCAAAATTCAATTCACCCCTCTTTCCACCCTTACACATACCAACACAAATCACACTGAAAGAAAATTGGATTGATTGTGGTGAAATTTATTAGTTTGTGAAGTGACCCTTGTGGGTAATTTAATTTGGTGTGATGGTTTTGAAACTAAGATATTCCAAGATACCCATATGGTTAGATGACCTGGTTCATTGATCAGTGAGGATAGGTAATGACAAATGGTATCAGTTTTAATACTTAAAAAAACTGAAATGATAGTTCTAGGGTTTTAGTGTGGGGTCTCAAATGAGGAAATTATTATTTTTATGGGTGGATGAGTGTAACACCATTAAATAAGTAGTAATTATAGCGATATGTTTTAGTACCCATGTGAAAATTGTGGAATTATTGTTTTTAGATCTTTTTTTATATGAAATCCATAATTAAGGGTTCTAGGTTTGGTGTAGTGTTTGGATTGGAAACCTTATGGGATGTTTTCCAGGTTGTGTGTGAGTGTGGAAAAATAATATTGAAAGAACATGTTTTTTTCAGTGTCGATAATAATTAATCTTATATGTGACTCTTGTGTGTAATGTCTCATGGTGTGATGAAAATTAATCCAACATATTATAGGAGATCCATGTGGTCAGATGCCTAGGTTTATGTACCAAATAGGTTATATCATTATAGATGTCAAGTTATCATGAAATTAAAAAAGGAGAAAATTTATATGCTCCATGTTTTCTCATATCAATGATATTTACTAGGAGAGAGATACAAAATATAGAAATGAAATATCCAAATAATTTTTTACATATAAATTTTTATATGGATTCCATTTTTAACCTCATGTACTCAATATAGTAAAATTCATTGAGTGTTTAGTAAATTTATGATTATTGTTAGAAAAATATTATTCAACTTGTCTCAATATATATTCTATTGAATAATTCTATACTAAGATTTATCGTTAATATTAACATGAAAAATAATGATAAATTTTTTGGTATCTTTTGAAAATGATTCTTCAAACCGATAATACATGTAAAATGATAATTCTTTTGTACTTACGTTGACCAAGAATAAGGGAACTGCTAAGATACTCATGAAAAATTAAATGTAAAATAGTTTAAATAAATATTAATATAAATAGAAAAAAATTCTGTGGGAGAGAATAAATAAGTGGATATTTTTATTCATTTGGAATGTGATTATATCTAAAAATGAACTAAAATGAATTGAATAGGTTATGAGAAGATTCATGTGTATTCTTAATTACACATTTTTTTAATTATATATATTTTATATTAGTTATAGTTTAGTTCCCATATTATATTATTTATATATTAGAACCATAAATATAATGAAATATTGAAAGAAGTGATTTTTGTCTTCAATATATTAATAAATAATAGATTATTTTATTAATTTTGGAAGACTAAAATTTCATATCTCTATGTGGAATAATTACTATATTTTTAAGCATTTATTATATGTTTTTTATTAATATAACATTATTTATAGGATGAGTTTAGTCACAAGTTTCTTTATTTCATGTTTTGAAATAAATGATAATCTTATGTTATGGTAAAAAAATTTAAATAATGGTTCTAATATATAGTTTTATTTGTAAAACCTATATCAATAAAAAACGATGAATTAATTTAAATGAAACTCATGGAGGATTTTTTACACTTTTTATTTTTTTTCTGATGAAATTAATATTATATATTTTTCTATTTGATGAAGTATAAATTAGATTCCATTAGGATTTTATGGAATATAAAAGTGATAAAGAGAATAAATCTGATATGAATATAAGTAATAATTGATTAGAGTAATGTATAGAATATCATAACCCAGAAATTTTTTATCCCGAGTTATAAAATTCTTCCAATAATATTTGTAAAACATCGAAATCAAAAAATGGTATAAAAACATAACCTATTATGCCTAAGAATTTGGTAATGGAAGAAAATATAAATTAGAGTTTTATAATGAAACATAGTCTCTAATATATATTTTAAGGGATATAAATAATTTTTCAAGGTAATACAAGATAAAAACTTGCATCATGATGAAAAACACCTATCTTTTTATGATAAAATCAGGATATAAAATTAATTTACTTACATATTCGAATTGATATAAAGTTAACAGTAAAAATAGGTCCATATTGATAGAAAAGGAACACATCTTAAATTGATAAAGTTAGATGAAAATAAATGTTAATGAATTTAATGAACTTGTTTGAGAAGAGTTTTCCTAAGAAACAAAACTCTACAAGATTCAGTGGGAGGAGTTTATATAGACAAAAAATATATATTTTAAAGGTTAATAATAAAAATTATGTAACCATATGTATTTTATATTATAATTACCGAGGAATCTCATACATTATTCACTATGAATAAAAACTCATATATTATAAGAATGTAGTGTATGTTTGTGTCTATATATCATTAGGGGTATTGTTATATGTTTTATTTTAATAAATATCAAGGAAATATTCTTAATGGAAGAAGGATACTGGTCTTATAGCTAGTTATGTTTTGGATGAAAAAATGGTTCTCTAAAAAATATTTTGATAAAGTAATATATATTACAATGATCAATATATGAAGATATAAATCCACATTTTCATTTAAAATATTTCAATATATATACATTATTTGGGTTTTGAAAGTAAATCAAGTGAAGGTTGCTACCTATGTCATGTGATATAATTAATAAGAGGATTAACTAGAACTTGGATAATTAGATATTTCATTTATTTCTTGTGATAGAATAGTAAGTATTGGATATCCACATTATGAATGCGTTAAATCGAATCAAAAGTAATAGAGTTATTGAGAAAAAATGTTTCTACTACATAGAGAAGATAAGATACTAGTTGTTAGGGTATATATAAATGATTTAATAATGATCAATTTGACATGATATCTCAATTATCGTAATGTTAGTACAATGAGAAAGATAATCTATAAGTAAATCATGGTCTCTGATTCTTCAAAAAAATATAAATAGAAGATTATAATTAAGATAATAAATAATTATGCTAATATTTTTGAAATATATTCAATTATCTAGTTTTACCCAAGGAGATAAAGTCACTATAACCATATTAAACAAAATTTTATATCTATATGTGCAAATTAATAATTACATACCACCAAAGAATCAAGAATATCATGTCAGAGATACTGGGATAAAAATTGTTGGCACTTATGAAATATTATATGATTTCATCTATGAATTATTTTAACTATAATTAGAATTAAATTCCAATATTAATTTCATATTTTTAATTAATATAAAATTAAAATTAATTAAGTATTTTATGTGTCTTAGTCAAATAAATAAAATTTATAATAAATTATTTTTTTTCGTTAAAAGTGTAAAATTTTAGTTTGTTAATTAATAGAATGTGGGAGTGATAAATAATTTTTTTATTAATCCTAGATAGTGTGTTTCCTTTGGGACAATATTTTAGTAATTATTAGAAGTTGTTAAAATAGGGAATAATCAGTGGTAAGTAATTTTATAGGATAAATAATATTTATATTATTTTTTTGATAAATACTACTTTTAAATATATTTTAGTTAAATGGAGAAAGATTATAGGTATGGAATTATTTTATTAAATATTGGATTCCACTAAATTTTGGATATTAACTAAGGAATAATGGAATATCATAACCATGGTATAGTTATTTGATTTTGATGTTTCTTATTTCAAAAAACCTATTTCCTTGAATTTTCTCATCATGTTATATTATGTCGTACTTGAATTTTTCAATGAAATTTAATTATGAAATTAGTCACTTAAATATGGTAATAATATTCTAATAATAATGTAAATTAAATTCATGAATCAAGAGATATTATGAAGAGTTTTGGGTTAAAAAAGTCTCCCTTCAGTTGAATTAAATTTCAATTTAAATTATGAAAAATAATTTTAGACACAAGTTATACATGATGAATTGAACCAAATTTATTTTGATTCATCAAAATCCAATTCATGGATTTTGAGAAAATATAGAGATATGTTTTATGGTTGTTTTTTTAAAATTTATTGATATATTTTTAAATAGATAAATCAAGAAGCATATAATATATAAACATATACTGCATTTAATATCACATCGATTTGACTTATCATTTATGTAAAAATATAGAGAGATGTTTTAATTATTCTAATAATATTTTAGAATTAACCTACTAATTTAATAAATTTAGAAAAATATTTACCAGTTTTTGTAGAATAAGAATCATGAAGATGTTATTGGAAATTTTTTCTGTCAATATGAAATAATCTCTCTAATCCTCCACTCTGGATGACGATGAATGGTAGTGGTCTGATGTGGTGATAATGATATTGTGAGAATTTTATGATAATTAAATTGATGTTGGTGAGTCGTTCTCTATGAAACTACTTAGGGTTCAAGCCAAAATATAGTGCAATGTAGTGTAGAAGGAACTAGACATCTGATCAATTTAATAAAATTACATCGTTTATGTCCACATTATCTATGTGGGGGGAATACCCCTTCCAAAAAGACCATTAAATCTATCTCATGGATCATTTATGATATGATTAAATTATCTACATATTTATATTATCCACAATTAAAGAGGCATTGTTTGATCATTTCATTTTAACAGAAATCCAAGTGGCCACATCTCTACATAGTGAGGTAGATTAGATCGAGCCGAGCCAATTACTTAGGGCCTTAGGATCATTTATTAGACACCAAATAGTTTTTATGACTATAGGGTGGTTCAACATGGGTGTAGGTGTATGTTAGGTGACCCATATCACCCATTTTTGTCTCTTGTATGGGTGTGTTTCGGTTCATGTAAGGGGTGTATTGAATAGTAAAACATACATTGGATTCAAAAAAAAGTCCATAATCATAAGGGACTACCATTTTAGTTAAATTAATTATTCTTGAATGATTATTTTTATTATCATTTCTAAACTATAATGAAATTATTATTAGAAAAAAATATTAGCATTTCATCAATAAAATTATTATTTTTGATGAAAATATTATAATCAAACACATTGCTTTAATTAATAATGGATATGTGATCAATTTTGGAATTTAAATTAAAAAATATGGGGTTCTACATATTTTTTAATGGTTATGTTAAACACTAACATGAAAATTTAATAATATTTCATAATGAGATGACATGAAATATTGTACTACATAATTTAAAGAGATATTATAGAAACAAAGTAACGAGTATGAAATAATAATTATGTTGATTTACTTACATAAAAAATAATTTGAATTATTCTAGTATAATTATTATAAGGACTTTTATGCAATAATTTAAATTGATATATGATAAAGGAGATGAAAACACTATGATTATTAATTTATTTCTCAAGGGTTATCATGAAAATACTAAATTATTTTATAAAATTTAACTATTATTAAATGAATTTTCAAACATATAGATTTTATAAAATGTAAAATTTATCTATAAAAATGAATTAAAAATGATTATTATTTCATTGATTAAGAAGAAAGATACTTATCATAAAATTTATGATTTTGGTAAGTAATATAATATTGATGTTAACCAATTATATAAATTTAAATGAAATTATAAAGAAGAAACCAGTGAATATTTTATTTTTATTTCATGGTTGGAAACTATGTAAACATAACTAGTTAGAATATATATATATAATGGCATACCATCTATTGAAACCAATAAATTTAATTAATTAATTTGAATAATAAAATACAGGTATGGTTGGATAATGATGTGATGTATTAAGGGAAATAGAATATTGGTCTTATCAATGATAGATGAATATCCTCTTGGTGATGAAAAATATATTTAATAGAGTTATTGAGAATACATTTGTTATACATTTTTAATTTGAATGATAATGAGGAATTATGAAGATAACACTAAATACTATGTAGTTCATTTATTTTGATGAATATTCAAATATTCTATGATAATGATTGAGATATTAACACAATTAATTTTTTTACTCTTTATTTTATAAATATTTATTTTAACTTGGATGTTGATATTAAATATTATTTGATGTGGCTACAAGGAAAATTTAGTAAATATTTATTATCTATTATGGAATAATTATTATTTTGTTCATGAGATTTGAGATAGAATAAAATATTCAGGGATGGTATGATAACTTTAGATTAATATTAATATTGTATGATGTGGATGATAAAGAGATCCATGAATTGACTGTAGTGTTATATTTTTTTTCTTATCAACTATGGGATGTCATTTAGTTATGTGACAGGTGGATATTAATGGCCACAAAGTACTATTCCAAATCCCCCTACACTCACCAGTTGGATAGGGTTAGAGTGAGATTTCAAAAACCATTATCCTTATCACCCAATGATATTGATATATATTTATGATTTCTCATACATGTATGTATTACTAATAAATGAATATTCTTGGATTTGGTAGACTATATATTCACTAGTAGATCAGTGGATATAGGTATTTTTTTTTATCTTCAGAATGGGATAAGTGGAGATGGTTAATCCACCAATTATGTTAGATATGAGATTTTGATATCATATAATTAACATATATGTTTACCCTCCATAAATCCAACATCTCTCAGATCAAGGTAGATGATGATTCACATGATATTATCTCTTCTCCCACTAACAACACACAGATCGGGAGAACCTGATAAATAGTTTCATATAAGGAGACATGTATTTTCTCTATAATTTAGATATATATATTTCTATATACATATAGATGTGTATTTCCAACTAAATTAATAGATAGGTGGAGTTCTTTATTTCCTCTATCATACATATTGGCAAATATATCATGAAATATTGGTGGGGGAAACATTAAAAATATTTTAGATAATTATATTAAATTTGGATGTTATTTTTATTTTATGATGACCATTCAAATATGGGGTGGATTTCTTCCATAATATAATATGTTGTGGGAATTATTCGATAAGGTTGAATCATGTTATTCTCTCTATTGAGAGGGATATCAGATTAATCTTTGAGACTCTTGCTACACCCTAGTAGGATATAGACTTCATTGTCCCTTTATATTATTCTAATAATTTTTTTGATGAATATATGCTTATGTAATATTGTTATTTGGTGGGTGTAAAGGTAGTGAGTTATATGTATCTTGATAGGATGTGATGATGAATATTTTTAATAATTATTATTTTAGGTAATTTTGGTTGTCAACACTTTAATTATTATTAATTCACTTAGACACTAGTCATTCATGGAGATGGCTCATTTCTTAGGATGAATATACTAAGTAATATTGACCAACACATCATGTGAATTTTCATAGTGTTTAAATTTTGTCTATATATATTAGTATATAAATTGGGTTGATGATCATGTATTTCGGATATTGATATTAGATGTGGTAGTTATTGTAAAGGAGGTTTTATTACGTTGAACACAATTTAGAAATCCAAAAACATACTTACATCTATTTAGGATATACTATCTATACCTCATGAATAATTCACTATTTATGTTTTATATTTTGAATATATTTTTCATATACATGAATGGGTTATATTTAATGGTTTTAATTCATTCCTATAACGGTTGATGATTTTTGTTGATAGAAAGTGATATTTTCTATTTAGAGGTAATTCCTTACATCATTTTAGGGGATTAATTAGATTTTATTTGCATGCCTTGTCCTATAAGAAGTAATATTGGGGGGTTAACTGACAAATATTTCAAGAAATGGAAGATATGTATTAGAGCTTCATGTTTAATTTTTTTATTACATACATATTTATATTTTATGGGAAACAAATATTTATTTTTAATATGGAATTCTAGTTCTTTTATTAAATAATGTGGACATTTTAACTGTTTTGGGTGACTGATATTTTATTAAAAATGAATTCAATTTATGACACACCATTAAGAACATAGTATGAATATGAGTATTTAAATGGAGAGGAACAATAATCATATATAGTTGGGTGATGATTATACAATTTTTTATTGATTTTAATGAATTCATTGATAATCTATGTGGGACTAAATGGAAGGAGACTTATGGGTATCCAAATAGTCTAATATGATCTCAAGATGAAGAAAATTTCTTCTATATAGTAGGAAATAATTTTCAACGTTGATATGATTCATTTTATATATACATTTATGATAAAAAGGTGAGGTAGAGACAATTGATATGGTATTGTGCTGCGCATGTTAAAAAATTATAGAGTTACCCAGAAATCTAAAATTGTATTCTTACTACTTAGGGGCATCGATTTCTTACAAAATGATATATAAATTTGTTAATTTCTTCCAAATTTCTCATTATTCCTATGTGTTCAAATAGTTTTTTGAATTATTCATTATTAGATATTTCCGAATTTATAGACTTTTGACTGAAGTCAAGAGTTATACCACTATTCTTCATTGATTAGAGTTCGTTATATGGTTGATTTCTTTCTGATAGATCTTTTTCAATTAGGGTTTTGTATAATTTATAGTGTAATATAGAATATTTTTGATAATTATATATTTGGTTTTTTGAAATTACACTTATAATAGAATTCCACACGGTAAACAAACTTGAAAAATTATATAAAAGAGAAGTACACAATATATTTTTTCTTAGATTCCATTTGAGGATTACCCCCATTGGTAAGTTATATAAAATTTATAATTTTTTTATATAATATCTTTTAATTTTGGGTTTGATAAATTATTAAAAATACACTATGAATATTAGTGATGGGATCAAAATGAAATGATTTTAGGGTCTTTTAATAAAATTTTAATTGTCATTATACTCTATTGAAGTGATATTCCAGGGTATTAATAACATCTATTATGATATTCTATATGTATTATGGGATATACAGATTATTGATGGTGATGCATATGTATATGAAATTCATAACCATTTTATACAATGGTTGGAGGAGTTAATATTCATATAAAGATCTCATTATTGATAGATGCTATAAAAGACTAAAATTTAGGGAAATGAGTCATTTTCACATTTCATAGGACATTTCAACTAATTAAATTATATAAATATTAATTTTTAATTGAATTAAAAATATATGAAGTGGAAGTGAGATCGTGGTCTTCAAGTATTAGTGTGACGATAGCAGGAAGAGCGGTGGTTGTGTTTTATCATTACTGAAATCTTGGAAGGGAGTTTAGGAAATATACTCTTTTGATATGTAAATGGCTATAAAAACCCAAAAGTGAAATTATATTTCATTGAGTATTTAATTTTCATTAATAACATAGGGTAATTCTAAGAGATTAATAATAACTTCTATGTAGATTATTCTCTTATATGAACACTAGTATTCAAAATTCTATTTTAATCATGAGTATTAACCCCATGAATAAGAAAATACTACTTGAAGTGGATAGATAATCATGGAATAATCATATTGGATGTCCATAAGTATTTCATTAATCATTACTAACTAGATCAGAATTAATTTTTTTGAAATTTATTATTTTTTTGTGGAACACTCTATGGAATCCTCTATAAATCATTGTTCTATATTCCCATTATAATGGTATAAAATACCTTTTTTTATAACAAGGTTATTACCATTGGATTTGGTGGATATTAATGGGAATGAAAATTTTACTTGAGGATTTTAATGTGAACTTATATAATTCTATCCCATGATTAGGAAACTTATGAAACTAATTAGTGGGGAATATATCTAAAATGAGAAAATGAATTATTATGTGATATCGTAATTCTTTATTGGATCATTTTTTGTGGATAAGAGAGTGTGATAGTGATGAGTTTCAATTGATCATGTATTGGTGAACATGAGTTGTTTTACAATCATTAGGAAATTAATGATTGAAAGATTATTTTTAATTATATGTATTTGAGTGTTAATCATTTGTTATTACTTAAAGGTGGGGAGCCTGATGCTCTTTATAGGGTTATATTGTAAATTTATTAAAGATATGATAGAATTAACTAAGAAAGTATCACACCATTAAATGGAGATTTCATAAATTCAATGTGAATAGATACCATGGGTTATAAAGTTTAATAGTTTATAAATAGTTTCCATGAGCTTATTATGTGAGAGTACCAAAAAAATTAATCCATGTAATTATTATCCTAGTGAGGAAAATAATTTTTTTAATATATTTCTTTTAAATTTTTCGATGTTTGGAAGTTTGTTCTAGAACATAATAATTATTTATAATTGTTTTCTATTTATCAGTGAATACATTTATATAATTTTTATTCTCCTTCAAATCCATGTTTAGGGGAATTAATGGTTATATTTGGGTTTCTAAGGTTCATTTTCTTTTAAATAAAGAAAATTTTAAAGGTGGGGAGAATGTAATTGTATGGGTTTTCATCCCCTAATTTTGTTGAATGTACATGAAATTCAATTCCCATTTTATTTTTATTGATATTAGTAAAGTTGAATTTAAATAAAAGATTTATATTTGTGTATTACATGTATTCCATAGTAAATATTTGAAGAAACTTTTAATTTTATGTTAAATATGGTAAAGAATAAATTTTCTCGTTAATATAATTTTTTTTCAATTGTTATTGATATTGAGTCTGGAATGATGCTTTTCCTTTGGGATAATATTTTGGTAATTTTTGGACATTGTGAGAATGGTTTGAAGTCATTGGAGTGGTTTTATTGTTGATAAATAATGTTTACATAAATATTATTTTGACTTATATTTCTTCTGTATATTCATTTTTATGTGAATGTATAATATGATTGGGGTTGGGATGTTCTCTCAATGAGTCTTCCATTAGAGGTTGGATTTTAACTAGAGAATTACGAATTTCTATGTACAAGGTGTTATTTGTGGATTTCAACCTTGCATTTTTTTTAAAAATAGAGCATTAAATTATATCTCCATGTTCTGTTTCTTAGTCATCAAAAACTTTTGTGAAAATTTTCAATGTTATTATAGAATTCCATATGGTTCAAATGGTTTAATAATATCATAAATTAGATTGATAATATAATAAATATTTTATAGAAACACATTAGGTTTTATAAATTCTCTATTCAATTCCTTGGATTCTCTTATTGAATTAAGGGAAATACTCTTAGATGCATATTTTATACAATGAAAGAAATATAATAACTATGGAATAATCAAATTATTATTCATAGATTTTTCAAAATCATTTTTAATAGTTTTAGGGTAATTTTATATATATTTTTGAAAAAAATATATGTGGGCGAATTTTATATACTAATATATATAATTATAACACCATGTAAGGGAATCATCTATTTGTTTTTGAATTATATTGATCATAATTTTTTTTATTTGTGAGAAAATATTGGGAGAATTATAAATCACTATCAATTTCTCTCCTATAATAAACCTAAAAATTAATAGTTTTTACTAAATTTAATCATATATGTAATCCTTGAATATGAAGGATACATATGTTAAATTGTTATGCCAATTATACATAATATCTATCTTGACCTCAAATATGGATGATAATGATCAACAATGACCAAACAAGGAGTTGAAAATATGATTATGAATATATGATGAAATCATATATAGAAAGGATTTATCATCACAATAATTAGTATGGAAATTAATCATGACACTCAGTACAATGGGGTAGGAGGTGTGAGGTTATCTAATTAATATGATCAAATAAAATCCTATGTGGTTATATCATCCTTTTGGGGTACAAAACCCTATGTGTGAAGGATTTTCTAATCAATATAATGATGGACCGCCATGTTTGGACACACAGAAAACATGGTCATGAGTTTCACATGGAAATATAGTTGTTTAATCATTTTTTTCGAAAATAGATCACATGGCTAATTCACCAGAAAGGGAGGAATCTTCTCCCAACCCAAGGTGATGACCATGGGTAGTATATTCCCGTGGTTCATGGTGCCATGTAGATGGGGAATTTTAGAGAATGAATATTTTGATAGATTTTTATTGACACCAAATACCTAATGTAATAATTTTTTAGTTAAATTATATTTTTCTCCTTTATGAATTAATTATTTTTTCATTGAATGATAATAATTTTTTTATAAGAATAAAAATAATTATTATTTAGTAACATTTAGTAATGATGTGAGTAAAATTATTTTCAAACATTGTGAATAAATTAATTAAGGATGTGAGATATATTATGGACCGTAATGAACTAAAAATTGGGGGAAGCATAATTTTTATTATTATTATGTAAACATTTATCATAAATGGAAAATAATATTTCATAAAGACATAACAAGTAGTATTGAAATCTATATTTCAAATAGTTTTTTGAGAAATTGAGTATGGAGTACTAGGTAGTAAAGATAGTGTTTTTTTACTAAAGTAAAAAAATGTGAATTAATAAGTTATGAATAAGTAAAATATATTAACATGGTCAATGAATTTTAAATTATATAAAGGTGATAAACTTTTATAATTTATTATCTTTCAATGTGTATTTTTAAAAAACGAAAATTATTTTAAAAATTTTCATTATAATTAAATAAATTTTTATATAGATGGATGTGAAAATTAGTAGTAATTAAAGAATTTTAAAATATTCTGTTCATATTAATATATATGATTTAGAATTATCATAAACATTATGATAATAAGAAATATTGTTAGATTGGTGATATAAAATACATATATGAAAAGAAAATTATAAGGAAGAACTTGATGAATACCTAATTGTGTTGTTATGAATAGAAACACAAGAAATTTTAGGTGATATTATATATATACATATATTTATAACACCAGATATGAAATGTCCCTATGGTACCTATATATATATATATATATATATATCTTTATCAAAAAATATATATTTCCTTAAACATTTGAATATATATATATATATATATATATTATAGCTATGGAGATGCGTGTTTACTTAAAAAATTCAATGATAGAAAGAGATTATTATTTTCTCTGGAATCTTAATCGGTCCACCTATGATGAATTATCATGTAGGAATGCTATAATACCCAGAGATTTGAAAATAAGGATATTATGTACAATAGAATATATGATATGATACACCAAGCTCAAACGAACCCCAATTTTTTTAAATGTGACTATTATTACCTATATATAGAATTGGGGGATAATAACTAGATAGACCACATTAACAATATATATATATATATTATGGTCATAATTAATAAAATATAATTCATTAACTCTTAATGAATAATCACAAAAAATTTATTAAAGTAGTTTTATGATTCAAAAATATATTTTATTCAAAAATAATTTTTTTGCTTCATATGAGTGGATAATATAATGAGTTTCTCCCAATTTTGGAAATGGTATTTTATAAGAATATTACAATTATTATATCATCATTTATGAATTATCTTATGGTGGAATTTTATGATATTTCTAATATTATTGACTTTTAAATGAATAGTGAATACAAAGAATTTTATTTGAAAATGTATTTTATATAATGAATTTAAAAATAAATAAACTATTTTTAATTAAAAATAAATATAATTAGTTCTTTTTTATTTTAAAAAGTCCTATTATAGTATTTTTTATTTATTTTATACATCAATTTTTCATAAAAATCTTTTAAACATAAAAAAGGGATTTTCTGGAGAGAAACTAGTTCAACATGTTTTATAGGTTTTATTATAAATTAAATAAAAAAATTATGCATTCTAAATCATAAAAAAAATTATAATTTTTAATTATGATGTATTAATTTTATAAGTATGACACTTTTATTTTTACCAATTATAAATTATAATTGTTGTAAATATGTGCTACAACATTAAAAGTAAAATAAGACAATTTAGTGTAAAAATTAATTTTTTGGATTAAAAATTAATCCCCACACATTAAATAGTTTTATAATATATGTAAATTTATTCTATAATCATTCAAAATTTAAATATATGGCCTTTTATTATCATATAACTATGATTGTGATCATTACAATACTTTATGTAATGAAAATATAAAAATTTCATTTTATTTTTTAATAACATTAATATTTTTTGATTGTGATAAAAGCAACCCATATATGGATATAAATAGTCATTTAAAATATAAATGATTTTTTATCAATTTAATTTTATTTCTAATTTTATGAAATGAATTAATTACCTTAAATTCTTATGAAACATCGCCACATTAAATATTTTATTAAAAGGGATATAAAATAAACAATTTTAAAAAATTTATATATTCTATAATTTGAATGAATTATTGTGTTTCATGATATTTATAAATAAATATACCACATTAGTGATGTTTTAAAGTTATATATTTTAATTCCATTTTTTATCTTGATGTTTTTAATGTCATATTCAATGAATAGTGTCAAAATTTATATTAATGATATTTTATGAAAAATACAATTTTATTAAAAGATTATGAATTCCTAAAAACACTATAATAATTTAATTGATTTAAATTTGTTTAAAATTAACATATATGGTTCACTTATGGACCAATTTTACTTTTATAGTAACCATACTTACCCCTAATGAGAAAATACTTTGTTATCTTTGTAATTGTCGAATAGGGGTAACACGGGATAAAACGAATGATAACGATGAATAAAAAACTAAATTTTTTTATTTTTTTATTTTATTAGATTATTTATAATAAAAAATATATAAAATTTAATATTATGAATTATATACATTAGTTTTTTAAAATAAATTTATATTAGTTTAATTATTTAATAAATTCCAATAGTGCCCCTCCCCTATAAAATATCAGGGAACCTCATATACTCTTTTTTCTAAACAAAAAGATACATTTTTTAACCAATAAATTCTTAAATCATTTATTATCATCATACATATTTCTTTAAGGAAATGTTTTTATCATAAAACCATCTTAATAATTCCATTTATGTAAAATATTAGAGGTTGTCTAGGGAAGTGGCATAGTTATTAATAAATCATTATCATTTTATTTCTACCTATACCCCTGAATATCTTCTTAAACCCTAAAAAAATAATAAAAACATTATCATAGTTATACTTAGTTGTTATTATTTTTATGGAATAAATTATATCGATATCCTCATCCATTAAATGTAAAAAAACCATTATTCATGTGTATGAGGACTATGCACTCATGAACCGATGTAATTTATTTTCCATTACCTCCACTTAAAGTGGGTCTAAATGAATGATTTAATATATATATATATATATATAATACTTACATATTTATCATTTTTAAAATATAATATATGAGTTAATTTTTTATCTTTATTTTCCCTAAAACCATATAATGTCACTCGTGTGTACGTGTTAACAACCATCTCAAAAAAGTGATGTGAATATCTCTTCATCACAACATTATATGGATGATATATATTAGTATATTTATAGAAATAATAATTTAATATTTATATTAAAATAATTTTGTAAATATAAAATAAACTTACCTTCTTTCCATAATGATCGTTGAACAATGGAAACATTACCCATACATTCATACGGCCAATTGTCACCTAGATTGTAACATAGATCATTTATTATTACTAGATAACATGATTCTTTTTAAAATTATAGTTGATATATAAAAATTATAATAATTTCATGATTATTATCCTAATGATGATGAACTATTTGACCATAGTCATCCACCAAAAGTCAGTTTGGAAAAATATACCTAATATTGTCAAACATCCCGTGTGAACTTAATTGATTATGTAATTAATAATAATAAGATAATTTGAATAATGAACATGAAATAAGTTTTGAAACATGTAAATAAATAATATTATTTCATTATTATGGAATATAATGAACTTATTTGAGGATTTGGGCACAAGGTAAGGGACTATAAGAAAAATTGTTTTAAAGCATCCATTATAACTATTTTTATTCCATACCTATATTCTTATACATGTTTATAGAAAATATTTATTTATTCATCAATGGATGATAAGGTCATATTTTCATCATTTCTCCCAAATTTATAATTTTTTAAAATGAAATATTTCAATGGGTTTACAAACGAAACACCTTACTTTAAAAAAATCATTTTAAATGTTTTTAATAATTATATTCTTAATATTTATCTTCCCTATCCATATTCATAAAATTATATTATAGGTTTTTTATATAGAAATAAATGAATCACCAATGGAATTATTATTTCTATTTTATAATAAATTATTATTATTCTCAAATTGAATATTTTTAAGTATTATAAATGAGAAATTTTGAATTTCCATAAAAATGTAAAAGGAATGAACTATTTTAACGTATACGATGTAAGTATCATTTCCGGCAGCTATAACCACTATTTGATGTTTAAGTTAATTTACAATATTTACTGTATTATTTTAAGAAAAATCCCTCCTTCTATTCATTTTATGTATTTTAGTTTTGATAAAGGTTTTTTTAAAGGAAATGGTATTTCAATTTCAAAAAATTCATTGCATATGGGTTGAAAATATTTTTACAGTGGCCATATTATAAAACATTCAAGAAAAAAGGTTTTATTCATGATATGGTACATGGTTATTATAGATGATGATGGGTGACCCATAAAAAAGTATATTATAGGTGGTCTTGATATAACTTATATGAGAGGCGAGACATATAAGGATTATATGATCGATTCTTCTAGATAGTTCTCAGATGCATTGGTTAATGTTCCTTGTATTTGAAGGAAAAAATAAAGGAGTTAATCTGATTGATTTATCCTATGGATTTAAATAAGATCAAATAATTTCATATTAAACATATTAATATAATTTTATATGATTAAAAAAGGGTTTATATATTCTTATTATGGATTTTATTTGAGAAATTGTTTTGAGTTTATCATGTGGAAATGATTGACTTCACATGATCAAATAATATTTCGACAATGGTAAAAATTAAATGGTGTTTCATGTTTTTCACTAAACTAAAATATTTCTTCAATTTATGTCCCTTATTTATATTTTTGTGCTCATCAACATTTTATAAATATATTTTATAGAGTTTATCTATGGATAATAAAAGAAAATAATTAAAGTTGAAATTTATGATGATTTTCTATGTAATGATTTTTTTGAAAGTTTTATATTATGAAAAAATGGAAACCAAAAAAATGTGTCCACTCTATATGAAATTTTATCTATCATGCATGAGTTCTATATTAATTTTCAAAATCTCTGAAATATAATATTCTTTGGGAATGTATGAAAATGAATAACTATCTAAAAAATAAAGGATTATGTAATGTTTATGGCTTAGTTTTAACTGTTGGTATTATTGTAGGTTTTTGGTAACATTGGATATTATGATGTTTTTATGTGATATTAAATTATGATTTTTGGATATCATATTTAGTTAATAAATATATTTTTCTTGCTAAGATAAAACTAATATACATATTTTTGAGGTTTTATGTGATGGTATCATAATGTGATTAATGATATTTTTAGAGACGTTTTATTGGGTAGAGGCTTATGTAACCCTTATGATAAACATAGAGTATTATTTGATAGGAATTATATTACTTTTTAGTGCATGTAAGAGGAAATTTATAAAATAACCTATGAGTTTAAACATTATTTAATGTTGATGTTATTATGGTTATTTTTTGAGAATTTGAAGGTTTCAATATATAATAATTTCTATGGGTATTTTATTTACAATGTAAATATTAAATTTAACATTTAATAATTTATTTCATATTTCAATGATGGATTTTATTCAGATTAATGATCAGTAATCATGAAGAAAGGAAAATGATCTCATAATACCTTCTTATCCCATCTATATGATTTAATCATCAGTATCTTTAAAAGATTGTTGAAATGATTTTGAAGGCTTTCTCAACATAGAAATAACCTTCAAGAAACCATTTCATATATCCAACATCATTTAATTTTTCCTAAATATCTATGGATTTTGGTATTTATTTAAATTTAATTTATGATCTCAAGTAATCCATCTTATTCAAAAATGGGAATACCCTAATGGACTTGACTATTTTATTTTTTTGGAGATATGGATTCATGATAAATGGTAAAGGTGATATCAAAAGAATAAAGTAAGACCTTTATGTCTAGATTTATGATATGAATTAACTCTTCATGTATATATAATTAATCATTATTTAGTTAATATTGACAATTCATAATGACATATTTCATATCATTGAATAAGATGATATATCATGGTTAATGGTTTAAGAATGATATTGAAGGTAGGAATATTTATCAATGATAATTTGATATATTCTAAATATGATTAGAATTTTGAAACATTCCATAGTATATATATATTTTCAAAATTTGGAAATGTAATTTAGATGGAATTGATTCTATTTCAAAGTTTCGTAGATAAAAGGTGATTATTTTTATAGAAACTCATATAAGTACATGTGAAAAGGGGATAAATAAACTTTTTGGTTAAAATGTTCATATGTTAATGGAGTGATAGTCAATTAAGATTATTTGAATTTTTGAAAGACGAGTTGTACAGAAAACCATTGATTTTAAAAAGTGATTTTATTATTATAGATATTTATTTTGATTTTTACTATATTTTTGGGAATGTTATAGGAATTATATTCATATTTTTCTAGTAAAAATGAAAAATTTTCACATATTGAAATTCCAGGAGGCGTAAAACCACATAAAAATGGAAATAACAGTGCATTATCTACCACTTGGATACATGATTTCCTTGTTAGTATGAATTTTTAAATAAATATCATATTGATTTTTGGAGTGTGTATTTTTTATACAGACAAACCTGGAATCAAAAATAGATTTGGGGATTATGTGATTTTTTTTATTTTAGAATATATTCTCTATTTTTTTAACATTATATGATAAGGGTAAATGTAAATATTTTTTATAATATAGTTTTTTATTTGAAGAATAAAGATGAATTTCCTATTTAAAGAATTATGGGTATAATTTGTCTTTATAGTGATTCATTTTATTTAATGAAAATGATAGCATATTTTAAAGATTATATGCTCTAATAATTTGAAATTTGGGTATTTGAATTATGAATGACTAATATTGATGGGATAAAAAATGATAAATTTATATTCAATGAATAAGTGATCAACTCTTTATCATTTTTTGGTTTAGAAATTGGTCAGAAATATTTCATATAATTTTAAGGTTAGTTTTTTATTAAGTGATCTATGTTGAGAATTAGGTGTTATTATTGAGTCTTTGGATAATAATGCTGTATTTTATTATATAAAAGTTCATTTGTTTTTGATAATTATCTTACCTTATGCTAAAAATTTATGTTTTTTAAAATATCTAAATATTATAGGAATTACTTGCGATATCTCTGTTGAATTATTTAATAAGTTAGAATTTGATTTCAATTCATTAAGCATTAAAAATAATTTTTCATGAAAATTATATGGTGAATAAGAATATATTATTATATAAATTGATTAATCTATCAAATTTTTTTTTAAAGGTTGGGGCTGAAGCCTCATTTTTATTATTAAATCAAAGCAAAGTCCTCTTTTAACTGGGTAGAGGGAAACCCATTACATAGCCCGAAGGCCCAGTGGGCTTGTAGCCCATTACATAGCCTGTAGGCCCAAATTCTAAGGTCAATACACATTCTATGAATAGTAACCTGCTGCTACAGTACCACACAGTATCGCAGCCGCTATAGTGCCATGCCGCCACTACAGTACCCACAGATGAACAGTGCCGCCGCTGCTACAGTACCACTATAGTACTGCTGCAGTAACCTGTGCCCCATGGGTTTTGAACCCCCATTTTCCATGTAGTATTACGGGTGCTTACCACTAAGCCAAACCCCAACTACATTAATCGATCAAATTATACTTATCATGTAAGTACTAGACAAGTCCATACCGAAGAAAATCTTATTACCATTTATTAAGAAGAAAGAAAAAAGTACGAAAGAGCAAAAGATGGTGTCAAACAGATAGAAATTCCCTCATCGACTAAAATAAAGTCTAGAGATCATAGTAAAACATATCATTTCCATAAATAGAGTCATAAGTAGTCTCCCACTAAGATTGAGACTTATCCCTATTGAATATTTTATGGATATATGTATCCACCTTCCTTGACACCTCAGATGATGATCTTGTAAACACATTCCTAGAAAAATTAGAATAATCCTTGCATGGTCTCCCCTTTTAGTGGATAAATGTGAAACCATCACTATCAGTAATCTTTTTTTTACACTTAATATTGAAACATTTTAAGAGGCATTCCCACCACTTCTGGAGAACCTAATGAAGGTTATTATATTCTTATCAAGTAAGTATATTTTCCTTATTTTAATAGTTTATATGGTAATTAATTCCCAAAATATTAAAAAAGTAACTTTAAAAATAATTATATTACATTATATTCTAATGAAATGATGTCCTTTTCCTCACCTCAATGGATTATGATTTTTTGGTCATTGACTTTCTAATGATCATCACTTTCTTATGATCAATCATCTCTATCACTATCCAATTTTATTTAGACATTATTATTTTCTTTCATGTATATATTTTCACTTAAAACTAATGTTATCATATTTATAAACATGGTTATATGATATTTCCAATGTCCATCATACTTCCCTTTCCCTTTTTTAAAGATGACTCTTTGTTAGTCATTTTTATAATGAGGGATTTCTATAGAAGTATTTTGAATTGTGAAAACATAGATTTATCTAGTCATGTTAATATAGAGAGGATGATATTTGTTGAGGTTGGGGTATATTATGAAAAAATGATATTTTTAAATAAGGATATTATGTTTGACAGTTTATATGAAATGCGACCTTAAGCTTAAATGATTCACAATATATTATTATCAAAATATGACCATTATAACCTAGCCATTTAATTGGTGGGCATGGATATGATGGACTAAATTATGATATATATATATATATATATAAATGTAATAATAAATAATATTTAATTGGTTAATACATAATTAATAAATAATTAATTTTAATACATACATTTTCTTCTCCAATAATACCTTTTTTTCAAAACAAATATATTTATTACATTTTTTTATTAAATAACATTATGAATTTATTCAATTATTTGACATTATATTTTGTAAAAATAAAACATTTTTTGAAATCATAATTTCAAAAGTATACTATGATGAAAGTTTGATATTTTTCTGAAGAAAATAATTTTTCATTGAATATTGAAAAAAAACTATTTTGATTAAAAACTATATTTTATATTGAACTATCTATAATGTAATACTATATTTTTTATTAAATTTAAAATTTCATTACTCCTATTAATTAAATATAATATATGAATATATTTTTGGATATATTTTATACTTAAATTTGGAATAAACATATTTTATACTTACAAGTCGTTATTATAAAAAACTGTTTTCACCACGTTTTTCTGGTTTAATTGTATGTTAAATTATTCTACATTTTTTGTATTAAATCATGAAAATTTATTATATATATTGAATTATGAGTTTTAATTTATAAAATAAAATTCATTTAATATTTTTTTATTATAATTAGTATAAGTAGTAAAAAAAATTACCACAATAGAAGTAAAATGATTGAATTATGGGTAAAAATAAATGGATAAAGACTTAGAACTAGCGAAAATAGTAGGATTATTTTTAATGGATGATTATATTTCAGACACAATAATAAAAACATAAATTATAAGGCCTTTTATTTCTATATGGCCATTGTTGTGACTATATAATACTTTATTTAAAAAAATCCATGAATTTCACTTTCTTACATTTAATAAATATAATATTTTGTAAAATGGAAAAGACTAAACTATGTACAGTTTTAATATTAATTTAAATGATAAATAATAATTTTATCCTCATAATATATTTCAAATTTTTAGTAATGAAATAATTACATCAATTTCTACCGCAACACTGACCTAGTATTTACTTCAATAAAAGGTAAATAAAAAATGGGTTTAAACTATTAAATACCAGATAATTTTTATAATTATTTTGTTAAAAAAATATAGATAAATATAAATTATTTTTTAATTGTGAATGTTTTATATTATATATCCATATTTTTATTTATTTTTCTAAAATCAAATTAAATGGAAAGTGGAAAGTTTACATTAGTGATATTTTATTCATAATAATGTTTTATTCAATGATTAAAACATCCTAAAAATCATATATTAAGAAAAATTATTGTTTTCTATTTTAAAAAACCATATTTGTTTGAACTTTTTTACCAATTTTCCTTTTATAGTAATATTATTGATCCCTAAATTGTATGAACATTGTTACCACAATATTTTTCTAAAAGGGATAAAATGGGTTAGGTCAAATTATAAGGATTAAAAAATTATCAAAAAATGTAAAATGTTTATTAGAGTTCAGTATTTATAAGAATATTTATATTATAATTTAATAATATAAATTTGGAACCATTTGGATATGAAAATTAATTTATTTTAATTTATTACATTATGAAATTCTAAGATTTCCCCTACCCTCTATTATAAAAGGGGGCTTCTTTTCCTCTTTTCATAAATCCTCAAGAACCATTTTTTTCATCCAATACATTCCAAAAACCCCCAAAATGTCTTTGAGGCATTTTTTATCATATATCCAATCTATGAATGCTTTTTTTTTAAAACACAATAGGTTATCTGAAGAAGAATCATATTTCCTAATCATGCATTTTGGTTTAATTTTTTTTCATTACTCCTTCATATATGACTAAAAGAAAATTAAATCTTAGTACCAGTTTATTAAATAAACATATGTGTTATTATCTTATTTTAATAACCTATATATGTCTCATATTCCATCAAATCGGACTCAAAACAGTTGTTTTTGTGTTCGATAAACTAATACCTTGTGAAACAATGTAAATAATTTTCTATACCCCCACTTATAGATATTTTTAATGATTTATTTAATGTATATATATATATATATGATATTCCTAAAAAATTTATCATTTTAAAAATATAATATTACATTTAATTTCTTACCCTTCCATTCAATGAAAAATGATAATGTCATTCATGCATACGTGTAGACTACCACCTCCATGTAGTGATGTGATTTTTTATTTATCATGAAATAACTTACAAGATATATAAAAGTATATTTAAATAAATAATATTTAATTTAGGATATTAATATAATTTTTGAAAGATAAAATAATACTTACCTTACTTCTATAACGATCGTTGGAAAATGGAAACACTGCTCAGGTGTATGAATGACTAACTGTCTCCACTATTGTAATATATTCAATTATTCAAAAACATATATCATGATTGGATTTAAATGTATAATTTATGTATAAAAATGATAATTATTTTCTGATTATTATTCTAGATATGATAAGCTATATTACCATAGTCATCCTATAGATGTAATATTTGACATATGGGCAGAATATCATCAGATGTCAAACATGATCATAATTATTTAAGTAATTTATTTTAGCTTAGTAAAAGGAATATTAAATATGAAAAAGATTTTTAAAAAATCAAATAAATAACATAATTTTATTATTCAGGAAGTTAATAGTTGAATTTGGTGAGTTATACATAAGTTAAGAGACTTTATATATAAAAAACATCTTTCAATGTTTCACATAATAATATTTGTATTTCATATCATGATTGTCAAAATGTTTCCTGAAAATTAATGCATATTCCTTAATGGATGATAAAGGTAATTTTTTAATATATTTAACAATATCCCCAATTATTTTTACAAAAAATACTTATATGGTTTAATGCAAGGGATACATTACTTTAATAAACATATTCTAATTATTTTCATGATTTTTCTTCTAAATAATTTTCTTCCATGTCCATATTCTTAAAATTATTTTATGGATGATTTTATATATACATAAATTAAAAATAAATGACGTTTTTATGTATCTTTTTTACTTTCAATTTTTTTCAAATGGAATATACTTTTTATTTTATATATAATGTTTTTACTTTCATTAAATAAGTGAAAATTAATAAACTATTTTGATGTATTCAATGTCAACAGTGATTTGTGCCACTATAACCATTGTCCAATAATGGATTAAAATACACGTTTTATTGTTTTATTATAATAAAAATCTTTTTTACTTCTTTTTGGTTATTAACATTTTGAAAACATATTTTGAAAATAAATGCTTTTTCAATATTTGAATGTATTTTTCATATGGTTTCAAATGTTTTTTAAAGGGTTTTATGATAAAATATGAAAGCGTAAAAATATTTTATTAATGAAATGTTGCATGGGAATTATAGATAATGATGGGTGACACCAACACAATGTAGAATGTTGGAAATTCAAATATAGTTTATAGGATGAGTGAGCCCAATATATATTATACAATTGGTGTACCCATATAGCTTTCCAATGCATTAGGTTATCTTCATTATCTTTACAAGAAATAAGGAGGGAGTTATCCAAAGTGTATTTACTTATATATTTAATCAGGATTCAATTATTTCTAACATTAGTTATGAATATTATTCCCTATATTTCCAATAAAAAAAATTTATTTTATTTTTATGGGTTATCTTTAATAAAATGTGTATTTTTATCATGTGGAAAAGATTTATTTCATACGATCAAATTATATATCAATAAAGGTAAAATTTTTATAGGTTTTCATGTTTTTAACTATACTAATAGATTAATTCTTTTTTTATGTCCCTTACATAGATTTTTTTCTCATCGATTTTATTAACTTTTTTAAAGGGTTGATGGTTTGGTAAGAACAAATAAGAATTACTAATGAAAGTAAGGAAAATTTTCATGAGAAAAAACATGATTATTTTTTAATGTTTTATATTGTAAAAAACATTGATACAAATAAGATTTTCCCAATTTTTAGATATGGTTTTTTTATGAGTTAAAACATAATTCGCTAAAACTATAAATTTTAATTTCCTTTACAAATGTATGAAAATGATTAATTGATTGAAAATATAGGATTTTGTAATTTTTATGGGTGGTTACTTATAACAAAAAGTTATGTGATTGGACGTGATGTTATTTATATTTAAAAAATATTTTTCACATGTGTAGTTGATATGTTACAACATCTTGGATATTGGGGGAAAATATTTTTAAGGATTCACCAGGTTATTGATTCTAATGATACAATTACAAGACAAAAATATAAGGTTTTGGTTACAACCTTATTGGATATAGTCCATGTTATACATTTTTTATTATTTTTCAAAAACCATGGGATTAAATGTCCTTATGTGATACTGTAATTTGGAATGTATAATACATATGAGCTATGGGTAGAATGATTTCAGTTCATTATGAATATTTGTTAACTAATGATGACATTGGGGGACTTTGGTTTTTCTACAATATATAAATTATTTATTCACATAGATAGTAGTTTTTATTAGGTTCATATCACTACATTGAATAATAACACCAAGAAATATTTTACATTTATTCATGGAAATTTTCAAATTATTGTTATAGTGTTAATTTATATTATAATATGTAGTGGGTTAATGATATTATATATTGGGGATAGATGGCTGATATGGTAGATAGTGGAAAGGACTTTTCATCAATATGACCACATTTTATTCATCTATATTCACACATACATTTTATTGGGATGTACTATTTGAATTAATTGATTCATTTTATTATTATGTGTTGTGTTTTGGATATATATTTAATATATATATATACATTATTTATGTTACAAGATCTAATTTAATAATTTTATTTTTCATGATGTTGAATGAAAACTAGGGAGTAGTTTTTTGGTGATTCCTTCTCTCATTTGAGTGGATACCTCATTCATAGTCACAATACCCCATCCTATTTTAGATGAACATGGGGAGTATACATTGTTGTATGTTAGGAAGTGACTTGTTGGGTATAGTGAAATTTGGATTATTTTGGAGTTGGTTCCCTAAAACCAACTAAATTTATACTTTTAGTTACTCAATTTTTAATTTATATATGTCATATTCTTATCAATGAATAAATTTACTTCCCTATAATTTTTATGATAATTTACATTGACTATTTTTCATCATAAATAGTTATCTTAGTTCCCCTCTATAATGAAAAAGTACATATTCCATAACAATATTATTAAATACCTATCCTATATAATTGTTACATAATTTTAGTATGACACGTAATTTTTTTGATGATAAGTTCTACCGGGATAATATTATTTGGAAGTTAATCTTATAAATATTTCACTTTGTGATAACTAGGAAGGGAGTTCATAAGTATAAAAATTATTATTGAAAAACAACATTAATGATATGATATTAGTAGTTTCTAGGTATGAACATGTGTATTGATCCTTTGAAATGGGATCACTATTAATATGTTCTACAATTCATGTGTTTTGATACGTAATGAAAATCATAATTTATTTACTTATGGAAAATTTTCATTTGTTATTTTTTTCATGACTTATTTTACATTAATTGAAAATTCATGATAAAATTTATCTCTTTTGAATAAAGTAATTATATATATCTCATACTTTTTATATGATAGTAGTGTTTCAGTGAAATCCATAGCCATGATAGTTTATATTCCCATTTACCTCAATTTTTCAATGAATGATATATCATGTAAAAGGGACAATGACACATGTATACATCCCTATTGATGACATATCAATTGATAACAATAATATATTGCATATAAGAATTTTTAAGATGTTTTATTTGAGAGTACTCGTCTTTTTTATATGGGGATTATGATTTGATTCTAGATACCACTCTCTCACTCTTTGGGATAAAGATACTTCCATTAAGAAAAGATAATCAATGTTCACACACATTGTGCATACATATGATTATTAGATTTAATTAAATACATTTTCCATGATTAATATTATTATATGTTATGGGAATTTATTTTATTCATGTTATGTTGATTATAAATTGAATAATATTATTATTCAAGACAAGAATAAGGGATTTGAAATTTTCCTCTTATTTTCTGAATATATAAAAAACAAAATATTAATTCATTAGATGAGTGAATATAGTATTTCATTATTTATCTATAGCTTAATGTAATAAAATAAATAATTATTTATAAATTATGTCAATATAAAATTTATTTTATTGAATCAATAAATTTCATGGTTCATGGGTTGAAAATATTTACATGAGTATTTAGATGTTTTTAATGATTCAATTAAGTAATTTTAATACGATTTAAATAAATAAATATTTATTTATTTAAAAAATAATGTTATAATATTGAATGTTAAAATAATAATAATAGTTTTATTATTTTTTTAATAGAGATGTGGCATCAGTTTTAATTAGATTTAACTTAAATAAATTGAAGAAATGAAATTATTTTAAATCTTATCCTATGTATAAAAATTAATTTAATCCATTTTTGATGACATGTTAAACCTATTACTTGAAGATATTGATAGATAATTAGATAGATTATTCTGAATTTTATCAATTTTTTTTAGAGTTAATGTAATATATTTCTTTATATGATCAAAAAATAACAATTAAAAACTCTTCATTCCCTCATGTTTGAAGCTCAGATATCAAAAAAATATGAAGTTTTTTGGAACATGGGTAGAGTTTACTAGATGAATTATCACATATATTCTTGAAGTAATTAAAACTTGAATATTATTTGTGTTCTGGTTGACAACATATATTTTGTTTAGAAATCAAATAAGAAATAAAACAATCATGATATATGTTTTATTTTAATAATTAATTATAAATTATATATAATGATATTACTTAATAAGTATGGTCAATTTCAATGTGGATATATGAAAATTTTAAATTGTAATTCCTTCTTTCCTCTTAGTCTATTCACAAATCCTTCAATCAACACATATATATTCAACATTAATTGAATATTAATTTAATGTTTTTAAGGTAGCATTAAAAATGAATCAACTGTAAAGTCCATCTAGTGATATATCATATGATAAATAATATGTCTAATAAATATGAACGTTTTTGTGAATATATTCATGAATGAGTTTAAAAATATAAATGATACATAATATTATAAGAGATAGATATATTCATTTTTATAAATTCATATTGGCTAAATATATTACATTAATGTAAATAATAATTAACCTCTCAATGTATAAATTCCTGTTACCCTAACTGATTATCATAAATGATATTTATAAATTTTGATGTATTGTGGTTATTATATTGGGTTATTTTTTGTAAAGAGTTATGGAATTTTCAATATAGGAATCATGTTTTGTGTTTATTGGTTATCCCTATTTCAAATTCTTTTTCAGACACTCTATATTTGATATACTTGATTTTTATATTTCTTTTTGAATCACCATTAACCTCATTTAAATGATACATATAATGGGAATATTTATACTTTTAAACATTCCCTATTCAACCTCAGAGGTTGAGCTAATCAAGGGGTAGTTAGGTATGATAATGATCAGGTTATTAGTTGAATTTTAATCAATATACAAATTTTCATCTCACATGATGAGTTAAATTTTTTTTGATAGTGATAGAGATAGATTGAGTAAGTGTATATTCATACCTATACATGTGATATGTGATGTTCAGATTTATTTGGATGGGGGGATTGTGATGTTCTTATCTATTTGGGTGAATGATATATGATGTGTTTTTCCATTTGGTTATTAACTTCTTATACAATTAGGAATGAATAATATAGCTATACAATATTAATATACACAAAATAATGTGTTGACATGATTTATTAGGAAAATAAATTAAATTAATATATAAATATCTTATATATGTTATAACTAATGAACTAATGTAACCAGTTATGGGAATGATAAGAAATGAGGGGGGATTAATTCTCAAAAAAAATTATTACACAAACAAAAATAATCCCCAAGTAGTTAGTTTATAGTGTCTTATGTGTGACATATAATGTGATTTGGGATAGATATCAAGAAAAAATAGTAACCAATATAAAGTGTTTTTTAATGCATGAATGAGTAAAAAGAGTGAATGAAATTTTTTATTCGTATCATGTTCTGATGATCTGTTAATGACGTTTGTACTATGAACTCCTCTTAAACATTAACCATTACATCATAGAATTATTTTTTAAAATTTTAGGGGGCCATATCTAACTTTTTTAGACATGAAACTCCATTTTAATATTTAGTTTTAAAAAAATGATATGGTGGATTTAAAAAAAAATATTTTTACTTGGTTAACTGTAGATCTAAAAAACAATAGTTAAAATTAAAAATTCATTGAAATTTAGTTCATTTTTCATTATTTGATTTCTTAGATTTAACTAAAGTTTCACATGTTTTTTATCTCATCATGATGTGTTTTTACTCCAAAATTATAGTATCATTCCTTAACCACCATGAAAAATAGTCTATTGGAATTTTCATCTAGATCAAAACATAGTAAATGAACCCAAGATGAGGTTTTTCAGATCACAGTGAAAATTAATTCAATAAACTTATCTAGAATACATTATCAAATCCTTTTATCTAAACATGATTTATTTTATGAGACTTTGATATACCTTCAAGAACCATGACATGATTTTACTACTCATTCATACTAGTGGGTGCTTCCCATCGTCTGCAAGACCCATGGTGAGTACCATGACCATTTTTATGGGTTTTTTAGATGATAAAACAATTCGGAACACAATATAAAAAAACTATAATATCCTATAAACAATAAAATATTTCCATTTGTGTTAAAATAAATAATAAAATTGAGAAAAAATACTTTATTACTTAATAATCCCTATATATCAATTCTCATAACTATGAGGTTGATATAAATAACTGATAAAAAATGATGGTATTCTTACACCTAGGTTATCAAAAGGGAATATAAACCTCCATATTCATGATAAAAATCCTATTTTCCACATGTTTTTTAAGAATCTTCGGTTACAAATATTGATTTTAAGAGATCAAGAGAGATTTTACTGGAACTGTTTTCATTGATAGGAATCATGCCCACATACTCATGTTATTATCCTCCTTATATAAGAAAAGAGGTGACTCATAAATACATATATCATTTAATTAATACTTGGTAATAAATATGAATCTTAAAAAATATTTCTAAACTATGAAATTGAATAATGAAATTTTTATTTACTAAAATTTTCACATTTAATCATCAATACTCTTAAAAAATTTTATCATACAATCATCAACCAAACATAGTATCATAGAATAAGAGACAATATTCAACCAAAAAATTATCATATAATACATATAACACTATGCATGGAACAATGACATGGTAAAACACATAATTTCATTATATATTCTAGCATAGAACACAATGTGGTAAAAACAATCATTTCATGGTCTTTTATTTAGTTCCAACTTCCATAAATATTTGAATTGTAATAAAAAATTCATAGAATTAGATCGAATTAACCATATGTTACATAATAAATAATAATTTATCAAACCATATCCAGAAATTTGTTTTGATTCCTTACAAATAAACTTTTGGAAAAGTAATTATTCATTTTTACCAGATTGCATATCATATATAAAAACTTGTGTAAATACATCCAAAACATATTTTGGATATCCCTTAAATTAAATTTGGGGTTTCTCTTTATGTTTTATAAAAAACATTTTTACACAACTTAATCATCATTCAATCAACCAAAAAGGTTGATCACCAAACATTTTTAGCATTGAAAATAATTATGCATTTCTTAATTAAAAATTTATGCTAGGATTGTCCTTTATAAAAAAATTAATTTTACTCAAGTGATAAAGGTATATATCATGATATCTATTAAAACATGTAAATCCATTCCTATTTCCATCATTTTTATAATATATAAGTATTCTTAATCATATAATCCCTATGTTGAAGACATTAAGTGACCATATGACATAGAGTATTCCCATCATATATGGAAAACTATTATGTTATTAATTTAATAAATAAAGTCAAATAATATAGGTGAACACATATTATTTCCTTCAGGTAACTAGATTATCACATCACATTACCCTCACACAAATAGATAATAACATTATATGTATTATATCCTGTTATTCCTTTACACTACTTAGGAAATATTAATCAGGAAACAAAATGTTAGAGTAATATTATGAGAGGATATATCCCAACATAGATAATCGTATATGAATAAAATGATGAATACATATATATATAGAAACATATTGGTATATATCACTAGTTTCTAAGAAAATTCATGATCTAATGATAGTTTTAAACTTTTATTATTTTGATTTTTCCAATTTGATATTGAATGAAACTGTGAAAAAATATTATTTATCAAAAAAGATTATTTTTAGGTATGTATATATGTTTATAGAGGGATAGAGAATAGTATGAGAGTTAAGAAGTTTGAGAAAAGTTGGTAGCTATATATAGATGTCTTCTAGTTAACGAGTGAGGGTTTACAAGTTACACGGTGGGGGTGCCAGTGGTGCAAACCATTTGGTTGGGGCCACCAGGTGGGTGGTTCTGATTGATACGATGCCCATTTCATCCTATATAATCAATTTTTTTCTAGAAATAATATTCACCATTTTGGGGTTTAAAAATTTATCCACATATTTTGGGTCATTACGGATATTTGGTCAAATATATGGGTCGACGATCCACCTTCCCCTTTCTTCAACTTGTGTTGAATGAACATCCGATGCAGCCTCATTAATTCCTTATAGACATTAATCCGATTATAAATTTATATTTTGATTATATTCTGTATTTATCATTGTGTATAATAGTGGAAGTGGAGGGTCGAACCCATATTATGATATTGGAAAATATTGTGATTTAGATATTAGAACCTGATAGATGGAACCCTAATATGATTATTGCAGATTTGGTTATATAAGGAATTGGTAGTTTGGTTTTAGAATTTAGATAAAGAGAAGTAATTGGGTCAATTTCATTATTTATGGAAGATATATTCCAATATCTATCTTTTGATAGTCCTATTGTTTAGGATTTAAATTAGTTAAGAGGCCACCAATTGGCTTTGGAAAACAAAATGGGTCTACCTAAATATGAAACAAATAAATATCTTAGAGGTAGTCAATAACCTAGGTTAAATAATCATAGCATCATTAAAAGAAATAATCTCAGGCTATTGGTCTTATCCTTATCAATTCAAACATGGTCAGAGTCATTCTGTTGTAATTTAAAAAATTAGGGTTATGCAACATAATGTAAGTCATAATAATTCTTATCCTAATAAATATCTAAATGAATAATTGAATTAGATGAAGGGATATAAATAATATTCTTGAAAAAAAAATTATTAAGAAATTCATATTACAACAATACACAATTAACAAATTTTAAAATCAATCAAAAAATACATGAATGAAATACAAGAATGGGAACACATCAGCTGAGGTTGAAATTGAAATCATAATTGATACATCAATCATATCAAAAAAATAAATCGACAAGTATCAGGATTATGGGAAGCAACAAAAATAAAATAAAAATTAATAGTGAAAATTAACAAAAGTAAATATAAAATTTGAATATAAGGAAAATGTATTAGAAATGGAAATTGTGTCCATATCCTTTCTCTCTCCGAGCATTGGTATATTTAAAATTACGTGAATATCATGATCTGTAAAGGTTTAAAATAATGTTGTTTCATTAAATAACATCTTTTTTAGACATTATTAATGTTTTAAAATATTCAAATCATGTAATACCATACAAAAAAATCTCCAAGTTTTTTGACTCCTTAATTTCATGGATTGAATCACATTGGGATCATAACTAAAAACTCCCACATAATCTAATTTCTTCACATCATGTATTTCATTATCCTAAAGGATTCGCAGCTTGTATAGTTTCACATGTTAGCCTTCGTCTTGTAGGGGTAATATGGTTTTATAATTCACATCGTGAATAAGATTCATGCTTTTAAATATCTGAAATTACTAAAGTCATAGTTTATCATTTTTTGACAATTGAGTTTCTATTTCCAACCAAGACCAAAAAATACCATTGCATTATATAATAATTCATGATCGGATATTTCTAAAATCTATACAATATATATATATATATCATATAAAATTCCACCACAGTTGTTCAATTACTTGTATATAAGAATAATCATCTCAACAATAATTCCAGATGAAACTATTTTTAACAATAAACATGCATTTGAACCATGAAAATATAACTATGTGTTAGTTGAAAAATATAATACTCCATAATAACTCTTAAATAGAAAATCATTCATGACTCATGATCACATTCTTTTTTTGATCATTTATTCCATTAAAAAAATTTCTCAACTGTTCTATAAAACCTATAACCATATTGAAATTTACCTCAGTATGAATTTTCTCTCATCACACAAGGTAAAATAAAATTTTAGTTATCCTCATATCATGAAAAAATGTTTCAAACTCTAGGGTTTCATTGGTTCTAACATCTCCAATACATAACGATAACCACACAATTAATCATGATGGCTTCGTTAATAAGTTTCAAATGACATTATTGTTGAGGGTAGGTGGGTGGATGATAAAAATAAATATCAAGAGGGATAGTAAAGTGTTAAATATAAGATATGATCATTTGGAATAATAAAATGAAAAATATCTTCCCAAAAATGGAATCTATACACTCCCAAAAGATTATGTTAGGTCCATGAATATGTTAGAAATGTGAAATAAAAGTACCTTGTTTTTTTCAATATCATGTCTTGTCCATATATCATATCCATAACCTAACCAAATATGACCCATCCTAATATTCATTGGTCTAGTAATGGTGATTTTTGACCTTCTTGATACAAAAAACATATTATTATTATTACTATTAATATTATTACTGATATATTTTTAAATATTATAACCATGAATGGTATATCATAGGAACAACATACCACTTCCCATTGATCTTGTAAAAAATTCAACATACATGTCCTTAGTTGTAAGAATCTTGTCACCATAAGTAATGTTTATCTCCTTGGAAATTATTCAACTAAAAATCATGAAATTATATCAAGATTAGTGTAAGAAGGAATAAAATGGGCTTGAAACACAGCTCAATTCAAACAAGGCCATTCATGGATTTAACGGTCTTAGGAATGATAAATCAATAGGTTGGATTTATGATAAATGGATTAATAGAGACTTCCAAAATAATTATAACAATATACATATTCCTTCATAGCCTTTATAAGATTCCAATGCCTACTTTGATAGGTTTACATTCCCCATGTATCTCTCAAAAAAATATTCTTAGAAAATAACAAGACAATGAAGGTCCAGAATCCCCTCAAGAATAGAAATAAAAACTCATGAAATCACTCAAGGTATATCAACCAGTAATAATGAAATCAACTGAAATTTAAAGAATCTAGAATCAAAAGTATATTTCTCATGTTACAATCATGATAAAATTATAATCAAAAATAAAAAAATATTTCACCATTTTCCAGCCAAAATTTTTCTTTTATTAAAATTAGTTTGATGAGATTTCATGTTAAATAATGATTTAATAGAAAAATGAATCATAGACTATAGAAATAAATAAATAATCCATGTGCAAAGACAATTATTCCCAGTAATGTCTCCACCATGCATGAAATGAAATAGCATCTTCACTATTTTGGAATGTGATGTGGGAATTAATGAAATAAAATAATAGACATACCAGATATGGAAATTAGAAATATAAAATAGGTAATTGAGAGATCCTTGTAATTAAGTCCATTCCATGGGGGAAATTATGGATATTGAAGGGACACATGGATTCCTATAATTTTTTTAGAAATAATCACATCTTCACTATACAGGAAATCATCACACATGATATGACCAAAATTAATGCAGTACAGTTGATGGTTTACATAGTTCTAAATCAAAAAAAGTAGTTAACATCACAATAAGGGAATTAGATTAAAACGGATCAATAAGTAATTAAAAATATAAATACTTTAAAATAAATTAAAAATGCTAATGATGTAGAAAAAAAATATGTTTCTTAAAGTAAAGTTATAACTAGACCTTGTCAGCTAGATGGATGGATAAAGATAATGTGAAGGGGTCTATCAGATCACCTATCATCATCCTCTTACCGATAATGGTAGCCGTATCATCAAGCTCAGGGTGGTTTTTTGTGGGGTTTATACCTCAAGAATGGGTAAACAAAAGTTTTTATGTGGTAATGGGAGTATTCTTGTTGGCTGTGGAGGGGACTCTAATACATTACATAGATGGAGCTCCTACATTTGTCCTTGTATTTTATCAACATGAGTAAATACATTAGGATGGAGGAAATATTATAGTCTAACAAACTCATCAATGACCACAATAGATATATAAGAGTGATAAATAGATAAATGATGTCACGACCCGTCCTCGGGGCCCGTGCCGTGACTACCCCAAGCCCGCCTTCCATAGGCCAGGGGCTGGCGACTAGCACCAAGGCGTAAGATCCCAGTAACAGGGAAGGCATTGCCTTTATAAGTAACAACCACGCAGAGTCAGCAAGCGGAAAGTAAAGTGCAGAAAAGTAAAGGGGGCCGGAATACAAGCCCAACTGTAAAGTACAACTGAAAAGTAAAGCAGCAACTGAAGAAAAGACGGCGGCCTCGTGTCGTCCACTGGCAATCCCACCTGAAGGGTGGGTACAGATAGCCTCCAGGCTCCTCGGGTCCCACGTCCGCTCCGAGCACGTCCCGCCCAGTGGTCCACCTCCAGGTACCGTCCTGCTCCACGCCCAACCGTGATCAGCGCTGTCCGTCGTCTGCAACCAACACAACAAGGTGCGGGCATAGCCCGTGCAGGGGTGAGTACAACTACTCAGTAAGGACCCCGAGACCCCCGAAGGTCTCCCGAAATCCACAAAGGATATAGCACAAAAGAAAGATGCAATCACGAAGTAACATCTGACTCGACTTAGGTATATGCCCATACATATACCTAAGTCCTCAATTCCAGCTCTGCTCACGAGCTCAAGAACAACTCAATCCACAAAGGAAAGCAAGACTCAAATCCACAAGGAGAGTAGACAGTAAATCCACATAGGATAGTTCAACACAATCCACAAAGGAGAGTAAATAGTAAATCCACATAGGAGAGTAACATAAGATTCAGCTCAACCAGGTATACTTTTTCAGATGACGTCAAAGATGATCACTGATCCGTCTAAGTCGTCGGACCCACGAAGGATCGATAGGTACTAACCCCCGCAGAAGACCCACACAGGATCGGGCTCACACAGAACCTGTAGGCAGTGGCTCACACAGAACCAGTAGGCAGTGGCTCACACAGAACCGGTAGTAGGACCCACACAGGATCGGGCACTGATCCGCGTAGGATCGCTGAGTGCAGTAGTCGACGCAGTCCACTGAGGATCTCTGCACAGTCGTCGCCGCAGTCCACGAAGGATCTCTGCTCTGCCGTCGTCGGAGTCCACGGAGGATCTCTGCTCTGCCGTCGTCGCAGTCCACGGAGGATCTCTGCTCTGCCGTCGTCGCAGTCCACGGAGGATCTCTGCTCTGCCGTCGTCGCAGTCCACGGAGGATCTCTGCTCTGCCGTCGTCGCAGTCCACGGAGGATCTCTGCTCTGTCGTCGAGGTCACAGCCAGCGCTAGGGTTCCCGCACAAAGCGAGCTCGTTTAGGAGGGTCCGCTCCACGAGCCGAGAGGCTGATACATCAACTGACACGTAGTCCGAAGTTGATGTATCCAAAAGTTCCGTATCGACAACAGGATCTCAACGCGACAGACGGCGCGTCAATCGGACGCCCGGTCTGAGAGTTATTGGCATTTTCGTCCTAGGGGCCCGGTTGGTTTTTAGGGCAAAACCAACCCGACCGTACTCCGCCTGTATCTGATCCTCGGGCGGAGTATGCCAAAAGTTCCGTCTCACTTAGAGGAAACTACCACAGCTGACGGTACGTCGATCGGACGTCCGTAGCTCAAGTTATGAGCGTTTCCGCTCCGAGGGCCCGGTTGGCTTCGTGTACGAACCAACCCGGCCGAACCCAAAGTCTTCCGAAACCTTGAGTATAATATACCGAAACGACCGTCTCGATCCAAGGATCGCGTAGCCGCTGACGGTTCGTCAATCGGAGGTCCCAGGCCCAAGATATGGGCGAAAGACCGTAGAGGGCCCGAAACGGGGGTTCTGGGCCCGGGGCGACCCGGCCCGAACCCCCCCTGGGGTCGGCCGAACCGGGTCGGCCCGAACCGGGTCGGCTCGACCCGGCCCGAACCGGCTCGGCCGGGTCCGGTCCGGCCTGGGCGCGGCCCGGCCGACCGGACCGGCCGGCTCGGCCTCGGCCGCGCGGCCGAGGGAGCCGCCGCCGCCGCGGGTTGAACCCGCGGCTTGAGGGAAACCGCGGCCCCGCGGGGGGCCGCCTGTCACGCGGACGCGGCCGCGCCGCCGCGTCCGTCCCGGTTCCGCGCGGCCGCGGAACTGGCTGCCGCCGCCGCCGCGGCTTCAGCCGCGGCGGAAGATTTCCACGGCGGCGCGCCTGGCGCCGCCGCCTCCTTCCGCGGGCCGCCGGAGATGCTCCGGTGGCCCGATTTCTTTCCCGTCTGCGCCGATGCTCCTCCCGGGGGACGATCTTCACTGCGGAATCAACAAATTGCCCTTGCCGCACGGTTTGTCGACGTCCGCCAAATCCGCACAACAAAATAGATCGGCGGAGGGTTGCCGGGTCTTGTTCGTTAGACCCGCACCCTCCGCGTTAGTCATAATCCACGGGAGGAACAATAAAACAATCAACAACAATTTTAAATGTTAAAATTGTTCGAAGATCAAGTTCTTTACTTTAAAAGAAATAAAATCACGGGAAGGAAAATATTCCAATCAACCCTTACCTTGTCGTCGTCGCCGGACGAGGGGTCGTCGCGGAATCGCTCGTCGCGGAGGAAGGAGATCGTCGCGTCGTCGCGGTATCCGGCGTCACGTCGCCAATCTCCGGATCAAGAACAAACGGATTTAATTAATTAAATCCGTTGTTATTGAAATTAAAAAAAAGGAGAAGAAAAGATCCGATTCTCACCTTAGTTGCCGAACGAGGATCGGCCGCGGAAGAAGAGGCGTCGCCGAAGAATGTCGCGGGTAGATCTCGTCGACGTCGCAGATCTTGGTGTGCGTCGTCGAATTCCGGTCGCCGGCGTTCTTCGCGTTCTTCGCGTTCTTCGCGTTCTTCGCGTTCTTCGCGTTCTTCGCGGAGAGGGTGGAGGAACGAAGATTCTTTCAAATCCTTTCCAAGGATTTTTGGGTTGGTCTTATTTTATAAACATGCCAACACACGAAACCGGTTAAGAAACGATCCATCAATTCGTTGAATTAATTCAACGAAAGAAACGACCCATTTAATTCACGAAGAAACAGTCCATTTAATTCACGAAATAAACCGCCCAATTAAATGGTCTGTTAAGAATTAAAGAAAACGCGTCGGTTGACTTTTCAGTTACTTTGACGGGTTTTCGCGGGTGCGTTACTTAGCGAAAGAAACGGCGGGGCTCGTGCGGGCCCTGCCTCACAAATATCCTACCAAGAGGGTAGGATATTTCTGGATAGCATCCTATCCAGTTCAACTTAGTTCAAGCCGCCTTTAAGTGACTTTAAGTGGCTTCCAAGCAGTTTAAGTGAAATAAAATAAAGTTGTCGCACAAACATTATTTTATTTCTGACTTAAAGCCGCAAAATTTAAAAACCACGTCTGAGCAAACGCAACTCCGGAAGAGGCGTTTCTAAGCAAATACCGGCGCTGCGATTTCATCGGTGCCCTCAGAATTCGATTCCGGGCACCGGTTCAAAAGATAGAAAAACCCGCTCGTCCGTTCACTGAACGTACCCGAGCCAAACTTCGGAAATTGATTCCGGGCACACCGGGCCTCGGAATCAGGTGACGTCTGAAGCTGCGCTCTTGTAAAATTCCAAAGAAAATTAAGAAAAAAATTTCCTTGAAATTTGCGGGTCTTTACATTACTCCCACCTCAGGGCTTTACGTCCCCGTAAAGATACATCAAAAACTAGGGGAACAAATGGGGGTACTGAGCACGCATCTGAGCCTCCCGCTCCCAAGTGCTCTCCTGGAGGTTCCCGTGCTGCCATCTGACGCGCACAAGAGGAATCGAACGCCCACGTAGGACCCGCTCCTGTCGATCCTCGATCTCTACTGGAACCTCCGCAAAAGTCGCCCCATCGTCCACGTCCAGCTCCCCAAAGTCGATGATGTGCGTCGGGTCGTGCACGTATCTCCTCAGCTGAGACACGTGGAAGACGTCGTGCACCCGGTGCAACTGAGGTGGTAGAGCCAGGCGATAAGCCACCTCTCCTATCCTGCTGAGGACCTGGAAAGGCCCGATGAAGCGTGGAGACAACTTGCCGCCTCGGCCAAATCTCCGTAAACCACGTCGAGGTGAGACACGCAAAAAGACGTGGTCGCCATCCTCGAACTCTAGTGGCCTCCGCCTCCTGTCAGCATATGACTTCTGCCGGCTCTGAGCTGTCCTCATCCTCTCCTGGATGATCTGGACCTTCTCTGTCATGGCTCGGACCATCTCTGGTCCCACGAGTGCTGACTCCCCAGGGTCTGTCCAGCACAACGGTGATCTGCAGGGTCTGCCGTACAACGCCTCGTATGGTGCCATCCCGATGGTGGAGTGGTAGCTGTTGTTGTACGCGAACTCCACCAAGGGTAGGTGGTCCTCCCAGCTGCGACCAAAGTCGAGAACACATGCACGGAGCATGTCCTCGAGTGTCTGTATGGTCCTCTCCGTCTGACCATCCGTCTGAGGGTGGAAGGCTGTGCTCAGATGGAGCCGCGTCCCGAACGCCTCCTGCAACCCCTTCCAAAGCCGGGAAGTGAAACGAGCATCTCGATCGGAGACGATAGATGATGGCACACCGTGAAGCCGTACGATCTCCTGGACGTAAAGACGTCCCAAGCTCTCCACTGAACCCTGCTCTCTGATGGGTAAGAAGTGTGCCGACTTGGTGAGTCGGTCGACAATCACCCAAATGGAGTCGTGACCTCTGGAAGTACGTGGAAGTCCAGTCACGAAGTCCATAGATATGCCGTCCCACTTCCACTCCGGGACCTCCATTGGCTGTACCAAGCCTGCTGGTACCTGGTGCTCTGCCTTCACCTGCTGGCAGGTGAGGCATCGTGAAACGAACTCTGCCACAGCTTTCTTCATGCCCGGCCACCAGTGCTGTCGTCTGAGATCCTGGTACATCTTCGCCACTCCGGGATGCACCGCCAAGGGAGAAGTGTGAAACTCTCTCAGCACCTCCTCTCGTAAATCGACTGGTACGAAGGTACGTCCTCTGAAAAGGATGTCGTGCTCTGCCCCAAGGGAGAAACCATCAGGCGCCTGACCTGAGGATATCAGTGCACGCCGGGTCTCACAGTCAGCGTCCCCACGCTGAGCCTCTCTGACCCGCTGTAGAAGTGGAGGAGAGACTGTGAGAGACTGAAGAAAGGCTGCTCCGTCTCTATCCACGAAGGATATCTGCAAGGAGGCTAGCTGCTCCGTCACCTCCTCAAGTAGCTGAATGCCCGTCCTCCTGCTGAGGGCATCGGCTACCACGTTCCCCTTTCCAGGAGTATAGACTATCTCAAAGTCATAGTCCTGGAGGAACTCAAGCCATCTCCGCTGTCTCAGGTTCAGGTCCTTCTGAGAGAAGATATACCTGAGACTCTGGTGGTCAGAAAAGACTGTGAAGCGCTCGCCCATCAGATAGTGCCGCCAAGTCTTCAGAGCGAAGACCACTGCTGCTAACTCCAGGTCATGAGTGGCGTAGTTCTGCTCATGCGGCCTCAACTGACGTGATCCGTAGGCGATCACGGCCCGCTCCTGCATCAGGACGCACCCGAGTCCAGTCCCTGATGCGTCGCAGTAAACTACGTACCCAACTCCCTCCTCAGGCAACCTCAAGATAGGTGCGCTGGTCAATCTCTGTCTCAGCTCCTGGAAGCTCTGCTGACATCTGCCTGACCACACAAAGGGTTTCCCCTTCTTCGTCAAGGCTGAGAGTGGTGCTGCAACTCTGGAGAAGTCTGGCACGAATCTCCGATAATATCCCGCTAGGCCCAAGAAGCTCTGCACCTCTGTCACGCTCCTGGGTGGCTCCCAAGCTAGCACTGCCTCGATCTTTGCGGGATCCACTGCAACTCCCGCCTCAGAAATGACGTGCCCCAAGAAATGGACCTCACGTAACCAGAACTGGCATTTTGAGAGCTTGCCATAAAGCTGGTGCTCTCGGAGTGTGTCTAGCACAACTCGCAGGTGGTAGGCATGCTCCTCCTCAGTCGTCGAGTATACCAAAATGTCGTCAATGAAGACAACGACAAATCGGTCGAGGTATGGCTGGAAGATCCTGTTCATGAGGCTCATGAACACTGCTGGAGCATTGGTTACGCCGAACGGCATAACCAAGAACTCATAATGGCCATACCGACACCTGAAGGCCGTCTTCTGCACGTCCTCGTCTCGAACTCTGAGCTGATGATAGCCTGACCGGAGGTCTATCTTCGAGAACCACCGCGCTCCCTTGAGCTGATCGAAGAGGTCATCAATCCGTGGCAGCGGATACTTGTTCCTCACTGTCACCTGGTTCAGGCGACGATAGTCGACACATAGTCGCAAGCTCCCGTCCGCCTTCTTGGCGAACAAAATCGGGGAAGCCCAGGGTGAAACACTGGGTCGGATAAACCCCTTGCTCTGCAAGTCCTCCAACTGTACCCGCAGCTCTCGAAGCTCGGCGGGGGCCATCCGATATGCTGGAGTAGATATCGGGGCTGTCCCGGGGTACAAGTCGATGTAAAAGTCTACCTCTCTACGAGGAGGTATCCCTGGAACGTCGTCGGGAAAGACGTCCACGTACTGGTCCACCACTGCAGGAAAAGCCGGACTCCGCACATCCACTGCTCCTAGGATGAGGCTAGCCAACTGATGAGAGATGGGCTGCACTCTCCTCCGCGGAAGTCCATCCAGTGCTGCAAAGGTTCCCTTCTCGCCGGTGAAGGTAAACCTGCTCCCGTCGGTACGAACACATCACACCTTGCGCCTAAAACAGTCGATCTGGGCATGAACCGTGGATAGCCAATCCATGCCCAAGATGACGTCGTAAGGCCTCGACGCCGCTACAAGGAGATCCCAGCCGAAGCTCTCGCCTCCTAGAGTAAGCTCACACTGCCGGCACCAGTGCGTAATCGTCGAGTCTGCTCCCGTAGGAGTCTCTAGCCGTAAGGATCGAGCCAACGGCTCAGTCGGAATCTCCGAGCTCCGAACAAGGGCAGAGGCTATGAAAGAGTGACTCGCTCCTGTGTCTATAAGTATTGCAGCAAGGGTGGAATAGACACAGATCGTACCTCGAATCATCTCTGGCATGTCGGGGTCGTAGGCCTCCACTGCCTGGAGCTGGGCCTGTCCCTGCCCACCAGCTCCCTGTGGTCGAGGTGGCCCTCCTTGTGGTGGTGGGGGTAGAGCCTGGAAGCGTCGCCCACCACCCGCTGCTCGGCCAGCTCCTCTGCCTCGTCCGCCTCCTCCCTGCGGACCGCCACGGTCGACCCTCTGCCTCTGCCTGGGTGGCCCCTCCACCGTCTGCTGCTCCTCTGATCGGCGAGTCGGGCAGTCACGAGCCATGTGACCCTGCCCGCCGCAAGAGTAGCACAGCCTGCCTCTCGAAAGGCCGGCACTCCGCTGTGTGCCTCGTACTGCTGAGCCGGTGTCCTGAGGCCGTCTGCGTGCGGGTCTGGTCTGCCTGGACCCGTGAGTCATCCGTCGGCTACCTGCTGCCGAAGACTCAGCTACCTGCCGCCCTGCGCTAGGTCTCGCCGCTGAAGAAGGCTCTGCCAGGAAGCTCTCGATCAGGAGGGCTCGCTCCAGCACTCCCGCCTGGGTCGGAATGCTGAGGGAGATCAGCGACGCCCGAATCTCCTGTCGCAAGCCCTGCTCGAAGGTCCGGGCCCGGAAGAAGGGGTCCCGTACCATGTCGGTCGAGTAGAGAGATAGGTCCGTGAACCTCGCCGCGTACTGAGCGACCGTCATGCTGCCCTGGCGCAGCTGGAGAAGCTCCTGGATGCGCACCGCTCGGAGGGTGGCCGGGACGAACTCAGAGCGGAAGAGGCTCTCGAAGTCCGCCCAGAGCAAGGATGCCTCATCGTGAACCTGGAGCATCAGGCTCCACCATCGTCCTGCCGCCGCCTGCAGGAGGCTCGCTGCGAGGATCACCATGAGATCCGCTGGTGTCCTCACTAGCCTGAAGATCCGTACCACCGCCTCTAGCCAGTCCTCGGCGGCCTGGGGGTCCGCCTCACCGCGAAACCTGGGCGGTCGCTGGCTCTGAAACTCATGCAGTGCCCTGAGGCGACGTGCATCGTCAGCGTCTGGTACTGGCAGCATCGGTGGCTCGGCGGGTAAAGCTACCGCCGGTGCCACTGCTGGCAAAGGGCCCTGCACCGAGGCCTCGTCGCTCGGTGGGCTGCCGTCGCGCCCTACACTTGGAACCCTAGCTGGCAGTCGTCGCGGGGCCATCCTGAAAAGGAGAACAAGAGCACCACAGTCAGAACAGTATACCTGGTGAGCTGGCACAAGTAATCACAAGGAAAACTTGAGACTTTCATAAAGCAGATCAGTATACCCGGTGAGCTGACATAAGTAATCACAAAGAAAACTTGAAACACACACGCAATCAATGTTTTCATGCATTAAGTCGGAAATCAGGAGTCAGGGTCCTGGTGTACGGATACGTCGGCCGCCGCACCAACACTGGGCTCCCTGAACTGATAACCACACTCAATACACTAAACACTATTGCTTCACATAGAAAGAAAGGACGATCAGAGTCTGCGGTAGAACCGACCACCTCTGATACCAATTTGTCACGACCCGTCCTCGGGGCCCGTGTCGTGACTACCCCAAGCCCGCCTTCCATAGGCCAGGGGCTGGCGACTAGCACCAAGGCGTAAGATCCCAGTAACAGGGAAGGCATTGCCTTTATAAGTAACAACCACGCAGAGTCAGCAAGCGGAAAGTAAAGTGCAGAAAAGTAAAGGGGGCCGGAATACAAGCCCAACTGTAAAGTACAACTGAAAAGTAAAGCAGCAACTGAAGAAAAGACGGCGGCCTCGTGTCGTCCACTGGCAATCCCACCTGAAGGGTGGGTACAGATAGCCTCCAGGCTCCTCGGGTCCCACGTCCGCTCCGAGCACGTCCCGCCCAGTGGTCCACCTCCAGGTACCGTCCTGCTCCACGCCCAACCGTGATCAGCGCTGTCCGTCGTCTGCAACCAACACAACAAGGTGCGGGCATAGCCCGTGCAGGGGTGAGTACAACTACTCAGTAAGGACCCCGAGACCCCCGAAGGTCTCCCGAAATCCACAAAGGATATAGCACAAAAGAAAGATGCAATCACGAAGTAACATCTGACTCGACTTAGGTATATGCCCATACATATACCTAAGTCCTCAATTCCAGCTCTGCTCACGAGCTCAAGAACAACTCAATCCACAAAGGAAAGCAAGACTCAAATCCACAAGGAGAGTAGACAGTAAATCCACATAGGATAGTTCAACACAATCCACAAAGGAGAGTAAATAGTAAATCCACATAGGAGAGTAACATAAGATTCAGCTCAACCAGGTATACTTTTTCAGATGACGTCAAAGATGATCACTGATCCGTCTAAGTCGTCGGACCCACGAAGGATCGATAGGTACTAACCCCCGCAGAAGACCCACACAGGATCGGGCTCACACAGAACCTGTAGGCCGTGGCTCACACAGAACCAGTAGGCAGTGGCTCACACAGAACCGGTAGTAGGACCCACACAGGATCGGGCACTTATCCGCGTAGGATCGCTGAGTGCAGTAGTCGACGCAGTCCACTGAGGATCTCTGCACAGTCGTCGCCGCAGTCCACGAAGGATCTCTGCTCTGCCGTCGTCGCAGTCCACGGAGGATCTCTGCTCTGCCGTCGTCGCAGTCCACGGAGGATCTCTGCTCTGCCGTCGTCGCAGTCCACGGAGGATCTCTGCTCTGCCGTCGTCGCAGTCCACGGAGGATCTCTGCTCTGTCGTCGAGGTCACAGCCAGCGCGAGGGTTCCCGCACAAAGCGAGCTCGTTTAAGAGGGTCCGCTCCACGAGCCGAGAGGCTGATACATCAACTGACACGTAGTCCGAAGTTGATGTATCCAAAAGTTCCGTATCGACAACAGGATCTCAACGCGACAGACGGCGCGTCAATCGGACGCCCGGTCTGAGAGTTATTGGCATTTTCGTCCCAGGGGCCCGGTTGGTTTTTAGGGCAAAACCAACGCGACCGTACTCCGCCTGTATCCGATCCTCGGGCGGAGTATGCCAAAAGTTCCGTCTCACTTAGAGGAAACTACCACAGTTGACGGTACGTCGATCGGACGTCCGTAGCTCAAGTTATGAGCGTTTCCGCTCCGAGGGCCCGGTTGGCTTCGTGTACGAACCAACCCGGCCGAACCCAAAGTCTTCCGAAACCTTGAGTATAATATACCGAAACGACCGTCTCGATCCAAGGATCGCGTAGCCGCTGACGGTTCGTCAATCGGAGGTCCCAGGCCCAAGATACGGGCGAAAGACCGTAGAGGGCCCGAAACGGGGGTTCTGGGCCCGGGGCGACCCGGCCCGAACCCCCCCTGGGGTCGGCCGAACCGGGTCGGCCCGAACCGGGTCGGCTCGACCCGGCCCGAACCGGCTCGGCCGGGTCCGGTCCGGCCTGGGCGCGGCCCGGCCGACCGGACCGGCCGGCCGACCGGACCGGCCGGCTCGGCCGCGGCCGAGCGGCCGAGGGAGCCGCCGCCGCCGCGGGTTGAACCCGCGGCTTGAGGGAAACCGCGGCCCCGCGGGGGGCCGCCTGTCACGCGGACGCGGCCGGGCCGCCGCGTCCGTCCCGGTTCCGCGCGGCCGCGGCTTCAGCCGCGGCGGAAGATTTCCACGGCGGCGCGCCTGGCGCCGCCGCCTCCGGTCGCCGGCGCCGCCGCGCCGGCGACCCGCGCCGCCGCCTCCTTCTGCGGGCCGCCGGAGATGCTCCGGTGGCCCGATTTCTTTCCCGTCTGCGCCGATGCTCCTCCCGGGGGACGATCTTCACTGCGGAATCAACAAATTGCCCTTGCCGCACGGTTTGTCGACGTCCGCCAAATCCGCACAACAAAATAGATCGGCGGAGGGTTGTCGGGTCTTGTTCGTTAGACCCGCACCCTCCGCGTTAGTCATAATCCACGGGAGGAACAATAAAACAATCAACAACAATTTTAAATGTTAAAATTGTTCGAAGATCAAGTTCTTTACTTTAAAAGAAATAAAATCACGGGAAGGAAAATATTCCAATCAACCCTTACCTTGTCGTCGTCGCCGGACGAGGGGTCGTCGCGGAATCGCTCGTCGCGGAGGAAGGAGATCGTCGCGTCGTCGCGGTATCCGGCGTCACGTCGCCAATCTCCGGATCAAGAACAAACGGATTTAATTAATTAAATCCGTTGTTATTGAAATTAAAAAAAAGGAGAAGAAAAGATCTGATTCTCACCTTAGTTGCCGAACGAGGATCGGCCGCGGAAGAAGAGGCGTCGCCGAAGAATGTCGCGGGTAGATCTCGTCGACGTCGCAGATCTTGGTGTGCGTCGTCGAATTCCGGTCGCCGGCGTTCTTCGCGTTCTTCACGTTCTTCGCGTTCTTCGCGTTCTTCGCGTTCTTCGCGGAGAGGGTGGAGGAACGAAGATTCTTTCAAATCCTTTCCAAGGATTTTTGGGTTGGTCTTATTTTATAAACATGCCAACACACGAAACCGGTTAAGAAACGATCCATCAATTCGTTGAATTAATTCAACAAAAGAAACGACCCATTTAATTCACGAAGAAACAGTCCATTTAATTCACGAAATAAACCGCCCAATTAAATGGTCTGTTAAGAATTAAAGAAAACGCGTCGGTTGACTTTTCAGTTACTTTGACGGGTTTTCGCGGGTGCGTTACTTAGCGAAAGAAACGGCGGGGCTCGTGCGGGCCCTGCCTCACAAATATCCTACCAAGAGGGTAGGATATTTCTGGATAGCATCCTATCCAGTTCAACTTAGTTCAAGCCGCCTTTAAGTGACTTTAAGTGGCTTCCAAGCAGTTTAAGTGAAATAAAATAAAGTTGTCGCACAAACTTTATTTTATTTCTGACTTAAAGCCGCAAAATTTAAAAAACACGTCTGAGCAAACGCAACTCCGGAAGAGGTGTTTCTAAGCAAATACCGGCGCTGCGATTTCATCGGTGCCCTCAGAATTCGATTCCGGGCACCGGTTCAAAAGATAGAAAAACCCGCTCGTCCGTTCACTGAACTTACCCGAGCCAAACTTCGGAAATTGATTCCGGGCACACCGGGCCTCGGAATCAGGTGCCGTCTGAAGCTGCGCTCTTGTAAAATTCCAAAGAAAATTAAGAAAAAAATTTCCTTGAAATTTGCGGGTCTTTACAAATGAATTCATAATTAAGAATCAAAATATATGCATGCTATGTAACATACCTGTCACGACCCGTCCTCAGGGCCCGTTCCGTGACTACCCCATGTCTGCCTTCCATAGGCCAGGGGATGGAAACTAGCACCAAAGGCATAAATCCCTGAGCTGGGAATGCATTGCCTTTATAAAAGTAAACAATAACAACAGAGTGCGTGACATGAAGTAAACACTAAGTAAAACTGAATACAAAGGAGTGTGCTGGAAAGTAAATGAGCCAGTATACAAACCCAACTGAACAACAAGTACAAGTAAAATGTAAAAACAACTGAAAGTAAAGAGAAGCTTCTGGATTTTCCTTCGGGGATTCCTACCTGAAGGGTAGGTACAGATGGGCACCTCAGCACTCACGGCTGTCAGTCTCCTCCGTGTGTCGACTCGTCGCAAGGTCCACCTCTGGGTACCGTCCAGTCATGGCGCTCTCAGCCTCCGTCAGCGCTGTTTGTCGTCTGCATCCAACACAACAAGGTTCTGGAATAGCCCGTGCAGGGGTGAGTATAACGATACTCAGTAGGGACCCCGAGACCCGCAATGTCCCACAATATCCACTAAGGATAAACAAAAGAAGAAAGATACAATCAAGAAGTATCAACCAACCCTACTAAGGTATATGCCCATATATATACCTAAGATACCAATCTCAGTCTGGCTCCAACTCTTGAGCCCAAGCACAAACCAATTGCACAAAGGAAGTAAAGTAAATCACCACGATGATAATGGTTGAAAGACACAACTCAGCTCACACAGGTATGCCACAATAGTAGATAGATATAGATGATTATATATAGCCACTGGATCATCTAAGCTGTCGGACCCACAGGATAATGGACCAGCTATGTCGTTGAACCCACACAGGATACAAGACCGGCTATCTCATTTAAGCTATCGGACCCATACAGGATATAGGACCATCTAAGCCATCAAACCCACACAGGATACCAGACCATCTATCTCATTTATGTTGTTAGACCCACACAGGATACAGGACCATATAAGCCATCAGACCCACACAGGATATAGGACTGGCTATGTTTCGTCTGAGCTATTAGACCTACATAGGATACAGGACCATCTATTCTATCGGACCCACACAAGATACAGGAACAGAAGTCAAAACTATCGAACCCACATATAATTCTGGTATAGTAGTCATCGTCGTTGAACCCATGGAGGATTCCAGTGTAGTAGTCGTCGTTGTCGAACCCACAGAGGATTCCGTTACAGAAGTCGACATAGTAGCATCCAGCTCTAGGGTTCCCGCACAAAACACGCTCGATTCTGGGAGGGTACGATCCTCAAGAAAAGAATTTATACATCAACTAAGTATTGATTTGATGTATCCTGAAGTTCTGTCTCATCAACAAAAACTCAACGAGACAGACGACGCATCAATCGGATGCCCGGTATGAGAGTTATAAGCATTTCCTCTCTGATGGCTTGGTTGGTTTCAGGATCGAACCAACCCGGACATACCCAAAATTCGCTAAAACCTTGAGTTTGATATAAATAAACTACCTCCTCGATCCAAAGAATCCTACACAACTGACGGATCATTAATTGGAGGTCTGTAGCTCAACTTATGGGCGAAAAACCAAATGTGGTCTGAAGAGGGGGGTCTGGGTCTGGGTCCGGCCCGGTAGGGCGCGGCCTGGCCCGGTGGCTGCGGCTTGCCCCACGCAAGAGTGGCCCGGCCCGCACGACAGGCAGCCAAGCCCAATGGCCAACCACGACTCGGCCAGCTGGCCGAGCGCGGAGTGAGGGGCGCGGCCCCCCGGGTTTCTTTAACAGTGGCGCTAGCTGGCGCCACCCATCCCTCCCGGAACCCGTAGACGCGGGTTCTGCTCCACCGCCGCCACCGGTACCGCTGCCCCCAGGTTACTGGCTGGTGCTGGCAGCCACCTCCGATCTCCGGTGCCGCCGTGCCGGCGACCCGCGCCGCCGCGCTCTTCCCCGGGCCAACGGAGTCATTCCGGTGGTCCGTTTTGCCTTCCGTCTGCGCCTACAGCCTCTTTAGGTCCTACTCTTCACTGTTATGGCCTCAATTTTGGGTTTCCCTTCCATTCACCCATCAACCAACAAACCACGTATCAATAACATATTGGCGGAGGGTCTGATTTGTTCATTAGCCAGTGCACTCCGCGTTAGTGGCTCAACAGTAATCCAATATATAATCTCCAAGGTACGAGGGTACGATTCACATGTATAAAATAAATAATCCAAAATCCTCCCTACCTCATAATCAGCATTGTACGTTGACGAGTTCAGGAAGACAGGCATCACGGAAGACAGGCGTCGTTACGTCAACATTGGAGGATGTAGAGCTTGAAAAGTCGTGTCGAGACGAAGCCTACGGTGCACATCGTGGGAGAGGGTTCCTCCATTCCTGCTCCAGTTGAAGAAGGTGTTGCTTCATATTCTTCGAGACGTGGAGCGTTCTTCATTGAAGAATGGCGTTCTTCGTCAAGAAAAATAAAATTTCTCCAAGAGTTCCTCCCAAATCCTCTCAAATTTCCACCCGCAAACTGAAATAATAGGCTATCCAATTATTTTATTATTTACAAGCTTTTCAAAATTCAAAAGCTAGAATTAATTAAATTGATTAATTTCAATTCATTAATTAAATGGTTTTCACACTTAATGATAGAAGGAAGGTGGAGAGTTCACCAAATTAAATAAAGAATTGGTTGGCTCATTAAAGGCATGGGAAGTTTAAGGGGTTCAAGGGGAGATAAAGGGTTAGGTCCGCATGTGGGCCCCACCCCACAATATCATCCCATGGGAGGTTATGTGGGGGTGGGTCCCACATCCAACTTCCCATTGGAGAAAACAACCACCACCCAAATACCTTAACCACCTTCAAATAAAAATGTGTTACACAGACATTTATATTTAATCTTTAATTTTTAATTAGAAACCCCAAAATATAACTTCCACTTCCGATAAAACACAACTACAGTAAAGGTCTCCTTAAGAGAATACCAGTGCTGCGAGTTAATCGGTGTCCTCAGATTTCAATTTCGAGCGCTGGTTGAAAAGATAGAAAAACCCACACGTACATTTATTGAACGTACCCGAACCAAACTTCAAAAATTGATTCCGGGAACACCAGGCCTGAGAATCAGGCCCTGTTAGAAACTGCAGACTTGTACAATTCCAAAGAATTAAAAAAAATCCTCAAAATTTCCAGGTCTTTACATTACCCCCAGCTCATGGCTTTACGTCCTCGTAAAGCTACAACAGACACTACGGAAACAAATGGGGGTACTGAGCACGCATCTGAGCCTCCCGCTCCCATGTGCTCTCCTGGAGGTTCTCGTGTTGCCATCGAATGCGAACTAGGGGAATCAACCATCCCCATAGGACCCACTCCTGTCGATCCTTGATCACCACTGGGACCTCCGTGAATGTCACCCCATCATCGATGTCCATCTCCCCATGGTCGATGATGTGGGATTGTTCATGCACGTATCTCCTTAGCTGAGATATGTGGAAGACGTCGTGCTCCCAATGCAACTGAGGTGGAAGGTCCAGGCAATAATTCGCCACACCTACTCTACTGAGGACCTGGAACGACCCGATAAAATGTGGAGATAACTTTCCGCCTCAGCCAAATCTCCATAGACCGCGTCAAGGTGAGACCCGTAGGAAGACGTGGTCACCATCCTCAAACTCCAGTGGTCTCCGTCTCCTATCAGCATAGGACTTCTGTCTGCTCTGTGCAGTCTTCATCTACTCCTAGATGATCTACACCTTCTTCGTCGTAGCCTACACCATCTTTGGTCCTACAAGTGCTGACTCCCCTGGGTCAGTCCAGCACGGATGTGATCTGCAAGGTTGTCCTTACAGTTCCTCGTAAGAGGCCATCCCGATGGTGGAGTGGTAGCTGTTTTTGTACAGAAACTCCACCAAGGGTATGTGATCCTCCCAGCTATGACCAAAGTTAGGGACACTTTCATGGAGTATGTCCTCGAGAGTCAGAATGGACCTCCCATTTTGACCATCCGTCTGTGGATGGAAGGTGGTGCTCAAGAAAAGTTGCATCCCAAAAGCCTCTTGTAACCCCTTCCATAGCCAGGAATTGAAACAGGCATCTCGATCGGAGACGATAGTCGATGGCACACCATAAAGTTGTATGATCTCCTAAACGTAGAGGCGTCCCAATATCTTTACCGAGCCCTACTCTCTTATTAGTAAGAAGTGGGCTGACTTGGTGAGTCGGTCTACGATCACCTAGATAGAGTCGTGTCCTCTAGATATACGTGGAAGTCCCATCACGAAATCCATGGATATCCCATCCCACTTATACTCTGGGACCTCTAAGGGATGAACCAAGCCTACTGGAACCTAGTGCTCCACCTTCACTTTCTAACAAGTGAGGTATCGAGAGACAAACTCGACTACTGCTTTCTTCATACCTGGCCACCAATGATGTCGTCTGAGGTCCTGATATATCTTCGCCACTCCTGGATGTACCACTAGAGTGGAAGTGTGGAACTCCCTCAACACCTCCTCCTGTAGTGAAACTGGTACCATGGTACATCCTCTAAATAGGATGATGTGATCCCCACCTTCATAAAACCCATCAGGTGCCTACCCTGAGGATATCTGATCATGTCGCATCTAACAGTCAACGTCCACACATTGTACCTCTCTGAGTTGCTGAAGAAGTGGAGGAGTGACTGTGAGAGACTGCAGAAAAGCTGCTCCATATCTATCCTCGTAGGATATCTATAACACGGATAGCTGCTATGTCGCCTCTCCTAGTAGCCGAATTCCAGATCTCCTGCTGAGAGCATCTACTACAACATTCCCCTTCCCAGGAGTATAGAATATCTCGAAGTCATAGTCCTAGAAGAACTCAAGCCATCGCTTCTATCTCAGGTTCAAGTCCTACTGCAAGAAGATATACCTGAGACTCTGATTATCAAAGTGAACTGTAAAACACTCACCCATCAGATAGTGCCATCACATCTTCAAGGAGAAGACCACTACATCTAAATCTAGTTCATTGGTAGAATAGTTCTTCTCGTGTTGTCTCAATTGCCATGAACCATACGCGATCACTGCTCGCTCCTGTATCAGGACACACCCGTGTCTGGTCCCTGATGTGTCGCAGAAAACTACATACCCAACTCCCTCCTATGGTAGCCTCAATATGGGTGCACTGGTCAACATCTGCCTCAACTCCTGATATCTCTTCTGGTATCTCTCTGACCACACGAAGGGTTTCCCCTTCTTTCTCAAAGCTGAAAGTGGTGCTACAACTCTAGAGAAGTCTGGCACAAATCTCTGATAGTACCCAACTAGTCCCAAGAAACTTCGCACCTCCATCACACTCCTGGGTGGCTCCCAAGAAAGTACTGCCTCGATCTTCGCTGGATCCACTACAACTCCAGCCTCCGAGATGATGTGTCCCAAGATTTGAACCTCTCGAATCCAGAACCGAAACATCGAGAGTTTACCAAAAAGCTGGTTCTCTCAGAGTGTATCTAGTACCGCACGTAAACGGTAGGCATGATCCTCCTTAGTATTCGAGTACATCAGAATGTCGTCGATGAAGACTACGACAAAACGATCAAGTTAATACTGAAAGATCATGTTTATGAGACTCATGAACACTGCTAGTGTGTTGGTTACACCGAAGGGCATAACCAAGAACACTTAGTGTCCATACTAACACTTGAAGGCTGTCTTCTACACATCCTCTTCTCGAACTATGAGCTGGTGATAACCTAATATGAGGTCTATCTTCTAGAACCATCGTTATACCTTGAGCTGATCAAAGAGTTTCTCTACCCTCGTGATTGGGTACATGTTCTTCACGGTCACCTGATTTAGGCGACGGTAGTCAACACATAGTCGCAAGCTCCCAGCCGCCTTCTTGTTGAACAAAATCGAAGATGCCCAGGGTGAAACACTGGGTTGGATAAATCCCTTCCCCTACCAGTCCTCCAGCTATACCCACAGCTCACGAAGCTCGGTGGGAGCCATCAAATATACTGGAGTAGATATTGGCGCCATACCGTGGTACATATCAATTTAAAAGTCTACCTATCTATGAGGAGGTAGCCCTAGAATGTCGTCAGGAAAAACATCCGCATATTGATCCAGTAAAACAAGAAAACTCGGACTCCGCACATCAACCACTCTGAGGATTAGACTAGTCAACCAATGTGTGATCGGTTGCCCCCTCCTCTGCGTAAGTCCATCCTACACTGCAAAGGATCCCTTCTCGTCGGTGAAGGGGAACCTGCTCCCATCCATACGGATACACCGCACCTTGCGCCTAATATAGTCGATCTGGGCATGGACTGTAGATAACCAATCCATACCAAAGATGACGTCCCAAGGCCTCGATACCGCTACAAGAAGATCCCAGCTGAAGCTCTTACCTCCTAGAGTAAGCTCACACTACTGGTACCAGTGCGTAATCGTCGAGCCTGCTCCCGTAGGAGTCTCTAGCCATAAGGATCGATCCAACAGCTCTGTCAGAATCTCTGATCTCCGAACAAGGGTAGTTGCAATAAAATAATGACTCACACCTATGTCTATGAGTACTGCATCAAGGGTGTAGTAGACACAGATAGTACCTCGAATAATCTCAGGTGTTCCGTGGTCATAGGTCTCGACTGCCTGGAGATGAGCCTGCCTCTGTCCACCAGCTCTATGTGGTCGGGGTGGACCTCTTGGTGGTGGTGGTGGTAGATCCTCGAAACGCCATCCACCACCTGTTGCTCAGCCAGCTCCGCTGCCACATTCTCCTAATCCTAGCGGACCACCACGGTCAAACCTCTACCTCTGCCTATGAGGTCCCTCTACTATCTGTTGCTCATCTGCATGTTGGGTTGGGCAGTCACGAGCCATGTGGCCCTGACAGTCGCATGCATACCACTGCCTGCTCCTCATATATCTGTCTCATGTGCCCTACAAAACCGAACCTGTATCCTGGGATCTCCCACCTGATGGCATGGTCCTCTTGGACCTCTATAACATCTGTCTACTGCCAGCTCCATAAAACATTTCTATGTGTCACCCTGTGGCAGGTCTCGCTACTGGTGACTGCTCAGCGCGGAACCTCTCCACTAGAAGGGCTCGCTCTAGTACCCCCTCCTACGTCGGAATGCTGAGGGGAATCATCAAAGCCCTGATCTCATGCCTAAGTCCTTGCTCGAAGTTCTAGGCCCTGAAGAACAGGTCACGTACCATATCTATGGAGTAGAGAAAGAGGTCAGTGAACCTCGCAGAGTACTGAGCTACTATCATGCTACCATACTATAGATGTAGTAACTCCTGAATATGCACCGCACAAAGGGTGGCTGGAATAAACTCTGAGCGGAAGAGACTCTCGAAGTCTACCTAGAGTAGTGATGCCTCATCATGCACCTGGAGAATTAGGATCCACCATCTACCTGCTGCTGCGTGTAGGAGACTCGTAGCAAGGATCACCATAAGGTTGGCTGGTGTCCCTACCAATCTGAAAACTCTCACGACAGCCTCTATCCATTCATCAGCTTCCTTTGGGTCCATCTCTCCCCGGAACTTGGGCGGCCTCTATCGCTGGAACTCATGAAATGCACTCAGGCGGAGTGCACTCTATGCTGTTGGGGCTAGTGGTATCGGTGGCCCAGTGGGTAGTGGTACCACTGGTGCCTCCGCTGTGATGGGGCCCTACACCGAGGCCTCGTCGCGCGGTGGGCTGCCGTCTCGTATGTAACTCGGAACCCTAGCTGGCTGCCTTCGTGGGGCCATCCTGAAAAGAAACAGGTGTCCCATAGTCAAAACAGTATACCTGGTGAGCAGACACAAAGTAATCATGAAGAGAACATTTCAAAAAAATACACACGCAATCAATGTTTTCGTGCATTGAGTCGGTAATCAAGAGTCAGGGTCCTAGTCTATGGATACGTCGACCGCCGCACCATCACCGGTTTCCCTAAACTGATAACCACACCCAAAACACTTAACACTATTTCCGTTAAAAAAATCATAGTCTAAGTTCTGCAGCATAACCGACTCCATTGATACTAATTTGTCACGATTCGTTCTCGGGGCCCATGCCATGACTACCCTAATCCCGCCTTCCATAGGCTAGGGGCTGGCGACTAGCACCAAAGGCGTAAATCCCTAAGCTGGGAAGCCATTGCCTTTATAAAAGTAAAAAAACAAAACAGAGTACGCAACAAGAAATAAACACTAAGCAAAAATGTATACAAAATAGTGTGCTGGAAAGTAAATGGGCAAGTATACAAACCCAACTGAACAACAAGTACAAGTAAAATGGACAAATTGCTGAAAGTAAAGAACAGCTCCTGGATCGTCCTCCGGGGATTCCTACCTGAAGGGTAGGTACAGATGGGCACATCAGAACTCATCTATGTTAGTCTCCTCAGTTTGAAAACTCGTCGCAAGGTCCACCTTTGGGTACCGTCCAGTCGTGGTGCTCTCGGCCTCTATCAGCGTTGTCCGTCGTCTGCATCCAACACAACATGGTGCAAGCATAGCCCGTGTAGGGGTAAGTATAACGATATTAAGTAGGGACCTCGAGACCTGTAAGGTCCAACAATATCCGCTAAAGATAAACAAAAGAATAAAGATACAATCAAGAAGTATCGACCAACCCTACTTAGGTATATACCGATACATATAACTAAGTTACCAATCTCAGTCCGGCTCCAACTCTCGAGCCCAAGCACAAACCAATTCCACAAAGGAAGTAAAGTCAATCACCACGATGATAATGGTTGAAAGACATGACACAGCTCACACAGGTATGCCAAAATAGTATAGATATATAGATGATCAGATGTAACCACTGGATCACCTAAGCTGTCGAACCCACACAGGATACAGGACCAGCTAAGCCGTCAGACTTACACAGGATACAGGACCGGCTATCTCATTTAAGCTGTCAGACCCACACAGGATACAAGTCCATCTAAGCCGTTGGACCCCCATTGGATACAGGACCGGCTATCTCATTTAAGTTATTAGACCCAAACAGGATACAGGACCAACTAAGCCGTCAGACACACATAGGATACAGGACCGACTATGTTTCGTCTGAGCCATCAGACCCACACAAGATACAGGACCAGTTATTCTGTCAGACCCACACAGGATATAGGAACAGATGTCAGAACTTTTGAACCCACATAGGATTTTAGTATAGTAGTCATCTTCGTTGAACCCATGAAGGTTTTCAGTACATTTGTCGTCGCTGTCGAACCCACACAGGATTCAGGTACAGAAGTTGACGCAGTCGTAGCCAGCTCTAGTGTTCCCGCACATAGCACGCTCGATTCCGGGAGGGTCCGCTACTCAATCCATGAATCGATACTTCAAATAAGTCATGATTTGACGTATCCCTAATTTCCATATCATCAAAAGAAACTGAACGCGACAGACGGCGCATCAATCAAACACCCGGTCTGAGAGTTATAAGCATTTCCGCTCCGAGGGACCAGTTAGTTTTGGGATCGAACCAACCCGGCCATACCCAAAATTACCCAAAACCTTGAGTTTGATATAGAGAAATGACCTTATAGATCCAATGAATCCTACGCAACTGGTGGTACGTTGATCGGAGGCCCGTAGCTCAAGTTATGGGTGAAAAACCAAAAGTGGTCTGAAGAGGGGGGTCTGGGTCCGGTCCGACCCGACCCGGCCCAACATGCCCTGGGTCAGCCCGAAAAGGGTCAACCCAACCCGGATTCGGGTCTGGCTTGGTAGGGCAAGGCCCGAATGGGTGGCTGCGGCCCGGCCCATGTGGCAGGCGGCCCAACCCAGCGGCCAACCGCGGGTCGGCCAGCTGGCCGAGCGCAGAGCGGGGGCGTGGCCCCCCCGGTTTTCTATAACTACGGCACCAGCTGGCGCCGCCCGTCCCTCTTGGAACCCGCAGACGTAGGTTTTTCTCCGCCGTCGTGGTCAGTGCTCCAGCGTCCATCTACCAGCAGCACGCGAGGGGTGTCGCTACCCCCAAGCGGCAGGCCGGTGCCGGCCGCCGCCCCCGGTCGCCGGCGCCGCCGCACCGGCGACCCTCGCCGCCGCGCTCTTCCGTGGTCCACCAGAGTCATTCTGGTGGTCCGTTATGCCTCTCGTATGTGCCTACGGCCTCCTCAGGTCCTGATCTTCACTAGGACGACCTCAATTCGTGGTTTCCCTTCCATTCACCCATCACCCCACAAACTGCACATCAAGAACATATTGGCGAGGGTCTGGTCTTGTTCGTTAGCCTGTGCCCTCCGCGTTAGAGGCTCAAAAGTAATCCAACATATAATCGCCAAGGTATGAGGGTAAAATTCACATGTATATGAAAAATAATCAAAAATCCTCTATACCTCGTAATCGGCGTTGTACGTTGACGAGTCCCGGAAGATGGGAGTCATGGAAGATGGGCGTCATTCCGTCAATGTCAGCGGAAGTAGAGCTCAAAATGTCGTGTCGAGATGACTCATATGGTGTACATTGTGGGCAGGGGTGCATTCTTTCTTGCTTCGATTGAAGAAGGTGTTGGTTCACCTTCTTTGTGACGTGGAGCGTTCTTCGTTGAAGAACATCGTTCTTCGTCGAGAGAAATAATATTTCTCCAAGAGTTCCTCCCAAATCCTCTCAAAGTTCCACCCGCAAACTAAAATAATACGCTCTACTATTATTTTATTATTGAAAAGATTTTCAAAATTAAAAATCTAGAATAAATTAAATTTATTATGTTAAATTTATTAATTAAATTGTTGGCACACTTAATGAGAGGAGGAAGGTGGAGAGTTCACCAAATTAAATAAATAATGGGTTGGTTCATAAAGAAAAGGGAAGTTTAAGGGGTTCAAGCGGAGATAAAGGGTTAGGTGCTCGTGTGGGCCCCACCACAAAATATCCTCCCATGGGAGGTTATGTGGGGGTGGGCCCCACCTCTAACTTCCCATTGGAGAAAACAGCCACCACCCAAATACCATAACCACCTTCAAATAAAAATGGGTTACACACACATTTTTATTTAATCTTTAATTTTTAATTAGCAAACCCAAAATATGACTTCCACTTCCGATAAAATGAAACTACAGTAAAGGTCTCCTTAAGAAAATTCTGACGCTGTGAGTTCATCGGCGTCCTCAGATTTCAATTCCGAGTGCTGGTTCAAAAGATCGAAAATCCCACACGTACATTTACTAAACGTATCCGAAAAAAACTTCAGAAATTGATTCTAGGCACACCTGGCCTCAGAATTAGTCGCCTTCTGAAACTGTGGACTCGTAAAATTCTAAAGAATTTAAGAAAAAAAATTCCTTGGAATTTCAGGGTTTTTACAAAACCACCCCATCCCATTGGCTTGAGAGGGTGTAGGAAAGATACATGGCCTTAAGTGATGTTCCCAAGGAGCCAAAAGCTGGAAATAAATGATGAGGGTTTAAAGAACAAAATGGGGAAAGATTTTTCCTTAATATAAAAGCAACCAACCAAATAGTCCATTACCAACCAAACTACACAATTCATGTAAATATAGAAACCCAAACTATACATTATCAAAAGAAAACGAATTTATTCCATAAAAAACCCCAAAGACCAATAAAAATAATGCAAACTCAGAGTACCAAGTGGAAGACTACACAAAAACCCCAAAGAACTAGGACACAATACATAGCTCCACACCAACCTCCAAGCTCCATGCTCTAAGAACCACAACATCACCAAAGCATCATGCCGAACTGCTAGAAAGTGGGATTCTTTAACCTTACTTGTGTCCCAAAATACGACATCTATAAAATCACCCATGTGCCAAATCAGGGGGTGAGTAATGATACACAATAGTTTTTCCCCAAATTACTTCCCTGCAAATGCCACTAGGATAAAACTATTATCATATTTATGTAAAACAGTTTATATAAAACATTCAATAGTGCGACAACTTACAACAAGCCAAACACACCCCTACTAAGACACCTTTCCCAAAACCATGAAACCCAAGGGAAAGACAAAACCCATGCCATAAGGAATTAAAATTTTTCACATTTACACAACCAATTCCATCTTACAAAGAAACAAAAAACAAGCCAACCAAAACAATAGAGCTTCTATCCAACCCGTTCACTACATTTCCAACTATTGGTGCTTCCCACCCACTATCCATAATAGTGGATATTCCATCCACTATCCATCACCTTTTATAGTGATGCTTCCCACCCACTTCAACACCATCAACGCAAGCCATAACACTTAATCAATGAACAAGAACAAACCACCAAGGTTGCACAATAAGCACACAACCATTTCCAACACATGCCAGTTCACATCAATAAATCTCCCATTTATTAAAAACACCCTTTAACCAACTTTCCATACCCAAACACATTTCAATAAAAAAAATATTTAAAACCATATTTCACAAAACATTTTACATAATCAACAATTAATAATTTTAAAATCAGCATTTTAAAATAAAACAACAAAGCCCTTTTATGAAACAATAACCCATTTCCCCAAAATCTCCCAAATCATTACCAAATAGGTTTCCAACAAGATTTGAAAAATAATTCTCACTATTAATTTCAAGGAAAAAAATTAATTACAACCAAGGAAACTAATTCTAAACATATGGAGTTGAGAGAGAAGTCACCTACCTTTAGGGTTCTGACAAATTCGATCCACAAGAAACCACACCCCAATCCGGGAAAATGATCCACTAAAACAACTCCAAATCTCCTTAAATACCATCAAAAAGCCTTAAAATAATCATCAAAGGTAAAAAATACCCTAGATCTACACACAATGGGTGCAGATCTAGAAAACATAGAGAGAGGGAAGAGTAAATTTGTAGAAAACCACAAAGAACTAAGCAACGAGACTTACCAGAGAAGAATCGGATCAACTACACCAATAAAACCCTTAGATTTGCTACCAAAACGAGTAGGAGAACACCAATAACCCTTGAGAAGAGGAAATACCTAGTGATTCTTGAGTGGAAGAGAGTTTGGGTATTTTTAGGGCAATCCCGACTAATTCGGGATTTAAAAAAAAATCCATTTTCACTGGCCTCATAGTTAGCTCACACTGTTAGAAAAACCGTTCACAAACCCTCCTCTTGTTGCTACATTGAAGGGGAACCTCACACCCCCCACCCTCGGATCATTACGAGAACCGTGCACAAACTATGTGTACCCCATTTCCTGAATGGTTCATATCGTGCGGTTTCCCCTAATCATTCTCAAACCGTGCGACCTTAAAAAGGACTCCAAACTTATTCATACCATTCCAAACTCTCCTAACCTCTTCTCAACTCATCCCAAGCACTTTAAACACATAAAAGGGAAACTAAGGGTGCTACATTCTCCCCACTATTAGACTTTCCTTCCTTAGAAATTAGAGAACCGTGCCTTTTCCAAAAGAGCTCGGGCCATTGGTCATCCATATCATTCTCTCGCTCCCAAGTCTCCACATAAATTTGACCATGCTTCCACAAAACCCAAAATAAACTGATTCTTTGACCACAAAATACTTTCTCTTGTCTATCCACAATCTACACTGACACGTGCACTGAGGAAGCATCCATTTCTAGCAAAACATGATCCTAACAAATCACACGGTCACAATCCGGTTGATACTTTTTCAATTGAGAAACATGAAACAAATTGTGCACCGCACTAAACTGTGGTGGAAAAGCCAATCGATAATCCACCTCTCAAATTCGCACAAGTATCTCAAAAGGCCCAATATACCTTAGAGGTAACTTACCCTAATTTCCAAATTGATGATTTCCCATCCTAGGATAGATTCTAAAAAACACACGATCACCAACCTCGAACGATAAAGGTCATCAATGATGGTCCGCATATGATTTCTGATGACTTTGATCCATCTCCATCCTCTTTCGCATCAACATGATATTCTCCATAGTCTCTTGGAAAAGGCTCAGTCCAATCATCGAAGTCTCACCCGTTTCCACTCAACATAGTGGAGAACGACACGAATGCCCATACAATGCCTCAAATGGAGCCACATGTATTGAACCCTGATAACTATTATTATAGGATAACTCCACCAATGGTAAGTACTGCTCCCATAAACCAACAAAATCCATCACACAAGTTCTTAAAATATCCTCCAAGGTTTGTATCGTCCTCTCAGATTGGCCATCAGTCTGAAGATGATATGTTGTGCCCATCATCAACTATTTCCCAAGGGCTTACTACAAGGATTTCCAAAAAAAATATGTGAACTATGGGTCTCTATCTGATACAATAGAAAATGGAACATCATGCCTCTTTACTACTTCCCAAATATAGACATTGGATAGATCTTCCACCATATGATATTCAAGAATCAGGATGAAATTGGTCGACTTTGTGAGCCAATCCACAATCACCCATATGGCATCATGTTTCCTAACTATTCTCAGAAGACCTGTCACAAAATACATCATTTAATGCTCCCATTTCCACACTGGGTTACGTAAAGACTGAAACATGCATCCTGGCCACTAATGCTCTACCTTGACTTGCTGACAAGTCTAGCATCTTGAGACAAACTCAGCCACACCACTTTTCATACCAGCCCACCAAAAATGCTCTTTCAATGCCTTATACATCTTATGAATTCTAGTATGTACAAACCACCTAGAATGATGATAATCCATGAGATGTTCTTCCTGAGAAGCCACTGGTACAACCATCCTATTTCAAAAACACAAGACTGAATTTCCATTTAGTTCCCATCCCTCAATGTTCTCCCTACCACTAAGTTTCAACCTCATATCTAGACACTTAGAATAAGATGCATGTACCTCTTTAACCAAACCAACCAAGTCAGGAACCAACAAAATCTAAATGAAGACCACTTTTCAACTCGTTCCTCACATTTTAACTGCATGTCAACTATGACAGACATCAACTGCCACTGATTTGAGGCATGTTTCACCCCCTAACCATATTATTTTTCTACTTAATGCATCCTCCATCGAATTTCCCTTACCTGATGTTTAAAGTAAGTAGAAATCAAACATCTAGAGATATTCCATCCATACCCTTTTACTTAATTTAAAATATCTTTGTGTGAAAATATGATTTATACTCATGTGATCAGTAAACACTATAAATTTCTCACTGAATAGATAATGAAATCACATTTTTAAAGCATGAACCACTACCACCAACTCTAAATCATGTTTTGGATAGTTATTCTCATGAAACCTCAAATTTCATGATCCATATGAAACCACATGATCCCCTTTCATGAGAACAAACCCCAAACCTGACCCTGATGTATCATAATACACCACATACCCTTTCCCTGGTTCAGGCAAGACCAAGACTGGGGCTGAGGTAATGCGACCCTTTAGCTCTTCAAATCATTTCTGACACTACTTATCCCATTGAAATTTTATATTCTTCCTTGTCGGAGATTTCATTGGAGATTCCAATTGTGAGAAATCATGAAAAAATCATTGATAATAGCTAGCTAGACCAAGGAAGATCTGTATCTCAAAAACATTTTTTGGTAGTTTCCATGAGATAATAGCCTCTATCTTTTCCGAATCAGCTGGAAAATATTATTATAAATAACATGGCCAAGGAAACAATACTCCTATATCCAAAAGTAAGACTTTGATAGTTTTTCATACAACCGATGGTCCCTCAAGATCCCCAACACTATCTCCAAGTGCTGCTCATGGCCTACCATTTTCCTTGAATACACCAGTATATCATCCAAAAATACCACAAAAAAAGAATCCAGATATCTCTATAATATCCGATTCATCAATTCCATGAACACTACTAGTGAATTATTTAGACCAAATGGAATAACCACATACTCGTAATGGCCCTATCTACTTTTGAAATCTATTTTCAGAATACCCTCCTTCCTCACCAACAATTGATGATACCCTGACCTTGAGTCAATCTCGGATAACCAATGAGATCCCCTCAAATGGTCAAAAAAATCATTAATCTATGGAAGTGGATATTGGTTCTTTATCATAACTTGATTAATTCTATGATAATCAACATAGTTTCACAAAGTTCCACATGAATTTTTAACAAAAAAACCGGCACTACCCATGGAGATTGTACTGATCTCTGGAAGAAGATCAGTTGTAAACTCCACGCCTCTTACGTGTGGAATCCTTGAGAATTATTTGAGAAAAAAATCCATAAACTGATCCAAAAAATTCATAAGAACACTCTTCTCAACACCTTCCACTGATGAAAATGAAAAATCCGCTAACTGAGATGATATTGTGCCAACGGCTGGTGCCAAAAAATCTGTTTTACCCACCCTTTCATTATTCTCCCCTCTAAAGATATGTTCAACACCATCCTCCATCATAAAAATAACTGTTCATTCATATAAATCGATGTGTAACTTAGACATCGCCAACCAATCCATTCCCAGGATTATGTCATAAGCATCCATCTCAAGAATTGAGAAATTCCACATCAATTCCATACCGTCCACAACTAAGAATCACGATCTACATAGGAAGGCTCGACACTCTCTTTGGACTAGAGGAGTTTTTTAGCTTCAAAATAGAAGGCATCATTTCCACATTTAAACCCAACAAATCAATGTTGAAGGAATCAATAAAAGAATATGAAGCACCCATATCAAAAAAAAGATTGAATCAAATGGAATTTAAAAGAACTATACCTCGCGTCATTGATGGTCTTGACTAATCATCTACCATAACCTTTTCAGCTCCAAACAAGTGATTTCTTTCAACACTCTGCTCTTTATTTCCCTATATAGGAGTCATGGTAATATGAGAATCACCATGACCCACTTTTCTCTTCTGATGAGGGGTAAGATGCTGCCCCCATCCCGTCAAGACATGAGACCCCTGCGACCCCTGAGGAGAGTCACTGACACCCAACCACGGATAATTCGGACAATAACACTCTATATGCCACATATTCTTACAATTATAAAATTCCTAAGGTTTTTTCATAAAAAACCTCTTGATGTGCCCCATAGATCTACACTAAAAACAACAGGGCTTACTCTGAGGCTTCACAGGAAGATTCACCGATCCTGCTGTTGAATTTTGAGTTGTACTCCTAGCCTGGAAATAAGTGTCCCTCTTCTACTTAAACCCACCATTTGAGTTCCCACTATTTACCATGGGTACCAACATACTTCCCCCACATGTATCCCCCAAAATATATTGTTCATAAACAGTATCTCTATTGACCACTTTTGTGTAATGATTTATACACAACACTGCTATCTTGGAATGAATTTCTCGCCTCAACCCAGCTTCAAATATTTTTGTCTTCAATGATGTACTACCCACCACCTCAGGTGAAAACCACACTAAGTTCCTAAAATTTTCTTCATATTAGGTTACCTCTAGGTTCTGTTGCTAAAAACTGAAGAAATCCATTGTACACTTAATTCTAAACATATAAGGGTTTAATTGTTTGCTAAACAATTCTTGAACACCGTCCCATGTCACACCTTCGTCCATCCCAGCTTGGACTACCACCTACCACCATTGAAGGGAAATATTTTCCAACATATATGTGGAT